>CM024516.1:265708-1498208 GCA_014182375.1 Eucalyptus virginea | reverse complement strand
ATCTCACAGACTTAATAGCCATAAGATTTATGGATCCTATGATTTCTAGCTCTTCAAATATGATAATGAAAGGCATCGAGCTTATACAAAATATAACCCAAGGATATGCCTTCAAAGAGAGTTGACGACCAGTCCAAATCTTCTTGCCACAAACCACTGGAAAAATTGCCCATGTAGCTTTAGAGAGAGATCGGTCCATGAGTAGATGTTCCCTTGTTTCATTTGCATCGCCACAAAGACAGCAGAGTGGATCAACTTTAAAATGCCAGGATATTATTCTGTCCTTTGGAGGCAACCTTTCAAGAGTGAACAACCACGAAATGAGAGACTGTTTAGATATACTGAGAGGAAACCAGAGCAAGTGATGCCATTGCACTCCTGGCCTTGTATTCCTCAGTACAGACCAGGCACTATTAACTTAGAAAAGTTTATCTCGAGCAGCATTCCAAATCACTTTACCGTCCCTATCGCCAGGAAAGAGAATGCCACATACAGTAGCTTGAATGTGAACCACAACATCAGATCTTGCTTTTGGCCACACCAAATCCATATTAGTGATAACAGCAGCCACATTAGCTTGACAAGATAACCCGTTATCATGAATAACTCTCCTGCCATATTTATCGAGAAGTGGCCCATCAGGATGGCAATAGTCGTGCCAGAGAAAGGTATTCATGCCATTAGCAATGATCTGCTCAATCAAAGGCCTAGCAAGTACTCTTATTTTTGTTGAATATTTCATGGTTTTGAAAGTTTGAAAGCCATTGTTTTGTAACGGTTTTGACAACGATCCATTTGATGGAAAATAGATTGATTTTTAAATATCACAGCCGGCTGACTTAATTTGTTTCGCACCAGCCCTCTCTTTCGTTTGCCTATAAATAGAACCTCCCAATCACAATTTAAAAACATACCTCAACAAGAAAATTCTCTCTTCTCCTTCCATTTCTTTCCTTTCTTTGTTGGTTTTACATATAATTTTGCTGTTCATATTCCTTCTATTATTCTGTGTAGAGTAAAGAGAAAGGTCTATTGTGTCATGGGAGAATAGCTGCTAGAGCATATTGCACCAAGTTTCATACTCTGAGTGGTGAAATTGACAATGTTTGCACACCTCCAACGGTTGATCTTATTTTCATTTTCTCCAATTTTTTTTCCAATAATCTTAAAGATAATCCTTATGGATTTCTAAGTAGAAACGGTGCCGAAACCACCGCCGTGCTACCACTATCACCACTATTGTGCCACAGTTGTGTGACCAGCACTACCAGCACTACCACATATGCTTTATGCTAAACCATCACTTGACATACTAAAGATTAAAGTTTAAATTGCAACAACTTCAAAAGATTTCTTTTTTCTTTATATGTGTATGGAGTTGCTTTCCCTCTTACGAAGACCAAATTGACTGATATTAAGATGCTAAAACAATAGACACATGCTTATAAGGTATGTAGGCACACAATTATTAGTAAGCTTTCTAATGAATTGTTTGATGTCTATTGTTTGTACGAAGAAGCAAAATAAATATGGCACTCCAAAAAATAGAATTTCACTTATTCACGTCTTGATTGCCTTAACTTCTATTTACAAACTTTTTGTACCAAATTGATGTTAAAACAACATTTCTACATGGTGAATTAGAAGAAGAAATTTACATGGTGCAACCTAAGGGATGTGTTCTTCCGGGCCAAGAAAACAAAGTTTGTAAACTCCTTAAATCTTTATATGGTCTAAAGCAAACACCAAAAAAATGACATTAAAATTTGATCAAGTTCTAGTTAATAATTGATTTTCCTTAATTGGAGTAGATAAATGTGTGTAAACAAAAATTGTTGATAGATAATATGTTATTATTAGCTTGACGACATGCTTACATTTGGACATGCATTGATGTTGTAAATAATTCAAAATGTTTTTTTACTTCTAAATTTGACATAAAGGACTTGGGGGAAGCTAATGTTATTTTCAATGTTAAAATAATAGGAAGTGATAGTGGCCTAATGTTTAACCAAGAGGATTATGTGGAGAGGCTATTTAAAAATATGAACACATTAATGTCATGTCTGTGAGTACTCCTTATGATGCTAATACCCAATTAACAAAAATAGAGGAGATGGTGGGGCTCAATTTGAATATGCTCAAATTACTAGGAGTCTAATGCATTTAATGAACCATATTTGACCCAATATAACTTACGTTGTGCGTAGACTGAGTTGATATACACAAAATCCTAACCGTGATTATTAGACCGCCTTGAGCAAAGTAATGAGATATTTGAGAAGAACCATAGACTATGGCCTTTTGTATAGTGGATTTCCCACTATATTGGAAAGATACAACGATGCTAACTAGATCTCATATTCAAATGAGACAAACTCCACTGGCGGTTATGTGTTCACCCTTGATAGATGTGCTGTAACTTGAAAATCAACCAAACAAACAATAATTGCAAAATCCACCATGAAGTTAGAATTTGCAACTCTAGAATTGGGTAGCAATGAGGCTAAGCAATTAAAAAACTTATTCGTAGATATTCCCTTGAGAATGAAACCGATACCTTCATTGAGAATGAAACCAACACATTTTGTGTCTAGGCATTGTGATTACCAAGTGGCAATAGCCATTACAAAGAATAAACTTTCAATGATAAAAACAAACATCCATATGAGACACGATGTGATAAAGCAGCTGTCTAAAGATGAAATTATACCTATTGATTATGTGAAGTCAAAAGTGAATTTGGCTGATCTTTAGACTAAACCTTTGGGAAGAAAATTAATTAATGATACATCAAGAGGAATGAGATTTAAGCCAGTTAAGAAAAATCAATAATAGTAGTAACCTATGTGATTTACGATCCCATAAATTAGGTCCATATGTGGAATAACAAATCACTTGTTGATCTAGTGATGTCTTGAATTATAGTATACACTTGATGGAATCACCTATATAAGTGTGGAGTAGGGCGGCTTCTATGAGATTTTTGGCAAAATTTCTAGAGCACTTATGAACACATCAGGCACATGCATGGCCTATTAGCACAAAACCACTTTCTTTATTTTTTTGTCTGTCTAACTCAAACTCTCAACTCACTCTCGAACTTTTGTCTTACCTGTTTATAGCGTAAGAGTGAAACCTCATGCTTGAAACTAAATGTCCTCACCCTTAGTGGGGAATCAAACTCCCATCTCTCACTTCTCATATGAGAATGGTGGCCACTGGGGTAATCCCCAATAGATTACCACAAAACCATTTTGTACAACAAATTTGTGCGGTGTAATGTGATTAGTTAAAATTACAATTCATAAAAAGAAATTCTTGATTTATAGAAGTTTCAAACTTCACCAATAATTCTGTAAATTATACTTTATTCTATCTAGGTTTGGTTCATTGCCCAAAAGGCACTAGTTCCTATGCAGTTCATTCAATTAATAAGTCTACATAATTCTTTCATTTCTTTTCAAAACCTTATGAAATATGTGGGAGATTGTTGAATATTTCAACGGTTTTAGAAATTTGAAAGCCATTATTTTGTAATGATTTTGTAACAGTTCTGACGACCATCAATGTAATAAAAATTGCTTGATTTTTAAATTCATAGTTGGCTAATTTAATTTGGTTCTCACCAACCCTCTCTTTCACTTGCTTATAAATAGAACCTCCAAACCACAATAGAAAAATACACCTAAACAAGAAGATTCCCTCTTTGCCTTTCATTTCTTTGTTGGGCTTTATATATAATTGTGTTGTTCATATTCCTTCTATTATTCAATGCAGAGTAAAAAGAAAAGGTCTATTGTATCCTAGGAGTACAACCACTAGAGCCTATTGCAGTGCTTTCATGCCTCAGAAAATTGATCTTGATCTTATTTTCGTTTTCTCCATCTATAGACTTTTCTTTTTTGAACCACTTTTGTAGGCTCAAATTGCAGAAAGAAGAAGGATATTAGGAATGCAAATTTTTAGTTGCATATAATTGGTCATCAAGTTGGAAGCAAATGTGACATCTATATCATAAGCACATAAAATGAGTGTGGATGATGATATGGATTGAGATGTAAAAAAAAAAAAAAAAAAAAATCATATGTCTTCTAGTCTGAAAATCCAGCATTTGACTAATGATCTAGATATGAAGTCAACTAAAGAGATTTTTTCTTTTTTTCTTTTTTTTTTGCGATGCTCTCGTCTTAATTTCGGTGGTTTAAAACATCGGTGGCAAAATCATGTAAAAATTAGGGGGTTGGGCTTTCTGGGAGTGGGGCATGGATGTCAGGTTCAGTGTAGTTAGTGTTTTATCCTTTTAGTGCTTTGTAGAATTCATGTCAGGCAAAATGAAAACCAAATCATTCGGAGTCCGAAAGATTGTATCTTTCGATTCAAAAAGACATTTTTGCGGGAATCTCAGTTAATCCCATAAAGCAAAACCGATACTTTCCTTGTAAGAAGAGTAAACCAACGTTTCTCTTTCTTACCTCACTTTAAACCACTTTGAAAATAAGGGGATTTTTTTCCTCCTCCCACTGATTTGGCACTCTCTTTCGAAATCGATAGCATCAGAATTTATGTAACTCAAGCGATGGGAAACCCCACAAGGATTCTTGTTGTCATACATGTACAAGGCACTAATGGAGTGCTACATTGCTTTAAAGATGAAGAGGGAATGATGAGCATGTCCCACCTCATCACACACTACTCACTGTTCTGGCCTTTTCTCTTAATCAAACATCGACATCATTGCATGATGTTTTCAATCACGAGAAGAGTACTCATTATATGGGATTTTACTGCAAGTTATCATTCAGCCTTTTCTCTTTGTTGACGCATTTAACTAATTTGGAATTTGATTGAAAGAATAGGGAACCAGACGATTTCTACGACTTTGACTGCATGCAAGGATTGATATGCGCGCAGTGGTGTACTCAGCTTCAAGAAAAGTCCAACTCAACAAGACATATTTTCTCAATGGCTTTTTTGACCCACTATAAAGTGTCCTTTGCTTACAAACCTTTCTCCTCCGTAATCCTCACACGCATCGCACGGCTACTGCTGCCCGCATGCATTATTGAGTGTGGATGTCTTGCACCATACAGATTAGCGCGAAAGAAATTGAGGGAAGGGGGAATGGTATCGGGTAACAGAGAGCTCCCGTGCATAGAAACGTGGAGATGCTTAATTGGCAAAGTGCAAACGTGACACTCAACCACTAAAACAGTAAATTCGATGCCTTGCATTGCTTTATTTGGCAAGTAATATGAGTTTTAAGTGGACGGTTAGAGAAAGGACGAGGTGTTTAAGACAAGAAAGTGATTAGTATAGTACAGATCAGAGAGAGAGAGAGAGAGAGAGCGTCAATAATGCTTTGTAGGATAGCAGACAGAGGGTTGCTTTTTGGGTACTTGGGGAATAAAATGCTGTCCCTCTACGAGGATTGGCGTGAGAGAGAGAGAGAGAGAGCGAGCGTCTTTTTCTCTCTCTTTAGATCAAACCAAAATTGTGAAATATTTACGCATAAACGACAAATGACGAACCAGAGGAAGGAAATAAAAAAGATGGGAGTTTAGCTTGATCTCCTGTAATCTTTGCCACTTTTCCACCTTTTCCCTTTAGTACTTTTTCTCGAATTTCTGATGGCTTTCTCTGTCCATTCAAAGGGTGATGTGGGAAATAAAATAAAGAAAAGCAAAGAAGAAAGGACAAAAGCTCTCTCATCAGAGAGAGAGAGAGAGAGAGAGAGAGTTTTGAACTGCGGACCCCACACACGACCCTTCCTCCCCTGCGTAAACACACATTTCCGTAGCAATGAAAAAGAAAAAGAAAAACTAAAAACGACATTTTATCAATTGCATGCATCGCATTATCATATTACGTTCAATTCCATCTGAATCTTAACTGAGATATTGCATGCATGCTGTGGCAGTGAAAACGGAAATTTTAAATAACCAAGTCCCTTGTAGATTAAAATCTTTTGTTGCAGCTTTTCCATCACCACCAGATCATCTTGAACTTGATTGTCTTAAGAGGCACAGGCAAATCATGCCATTAAAGTTTCCTCCCCATCCGATGATATTTGTAAGTCCCTAGAAGCCAAAAATGATTATTATAAAAGTGGCTTTAGTCTTAATTATCACCAAAACAAGCACCTACGATTCTACTGAGATATTAATTAGACCGGCCTTGGCCTTCCCAAAAGAATGATGGGGTACTACCACCACTGTCTGTGACAAGTTAAAAAACCGGAAAGGGGAGGGGAGGGGCGGGGGGAGAGAGAGAGAGAGAGAGAGAGAGAGAGAGAAATAAGTGGAAATAAAAAGGCTGAAAAGCTATATTGATCAGACACACTAGAAAGAGAGCAACAAGGGGAGAAATAAATAAAGCAAATAAACAGCTCTCATCTCATTTGGCGAAGAAGTATAAAGAAGGCTGCTTGGTCTAGTCTTGTTTTTCTAAAGCCACATATTCAGCTTCCTTCATCGTCTCTCTCTCTCTTCCACGACTCTCACAAGGAGCCAACCCATTCCCATTCGAGAAACGTTCCTGAGTCTTGCAAGACTCTCAGTTTCAACTTAGCCAAACAAAGGAATAGAGAAAGAAAGCCGGAGCCTGAAAGCCAGCTTTCTGGGTCTCTCTTAACTTGAAGTTAAGAAAGATTTCTTTTTAGGGGGGTTGGGGTTATCTTCACGCACCGCTCAACAGAGAAGAAACAGCTCAACAATAGTCCCCAGAACAGTGAGCTGGTCACAAAAGGGGGGGTGGTGAGGGGGGGTTTCGGTCAAGTGTGATGCGTGCAGGAGCTTACACGGTCCAACAGACCCTCACAGCAGAGGCTGCTTCAGTCCTGAAGCACTCTCTCAGCCTTGCAAGGAGGAGAGGCCATGCCCAGGTCACTCCCCTGCATGTTGCTGCCACCCTTCTGAGCTCAAGGTCGAGCCTTTTGAGGAGAGCCTGTCTCAAGTCTCAGCCACCTTCTTCTCATCCTCATCCTCATCCTCACCACCACCATCCTCTCCAATGCAGAGCTCTTGAGCTTTGCTTCAATGTCGCGCTCAACAGGCTTCCCACGACCCCAGGCCCAATGCTCCATGGCCAACAGGCCTCTCTCTCCAATGCCCTGATCGCCGCCCTCAAGAGAGCCCAGGCTCACCAGAGGAGGGGTTGCATTGAGCAGCAGCAGCAACAGCCTCTCTTGACCATCAAGGTCGAGTTGGAACAGCTGGTCATATCCATCCTAGATGACCCGAGTGTGAGTCGGGTCATGAGAGAGGCTGGCTTCTCTAGCACCGCAGTGAAGAGCAACATAGAGGATTCTTCGGCTTCTTCTGTGTTCCAGTGTTACAGCTCCTCCGGTGGGGTCTTCTCTTCGCCTTGTTCCCCTTCGCCTGCCGATACGGCCCAACAGAGAGAAGTGGTCATAAACCCTAGTGGCAGTTTCTGGCAGACCCACTTGTTCAACTACTCTCCTGAGCAAAACCCAGTTCTGTTCTCTGCCCAGAAGAGAGTTTTGAGCAACTGCTTCGTCACAGATCCTGTTAATAATCCTGTGAAGGAGGAGGACGTCAAAGTGGTTCTTGAGGTACTGTTGAGGAAGAATAAGAGAAGGAATGTTGTGATAGTGGGTGACTGCTTTTCACAGAATGATGGCCTTATTGGAGAGCTGATGGCAAGAATCGAGAAAGGAGAGGTTCCTGAGGGGCTCAAATCGGCCCACTTCATAAAGTTCGAATTTGCACCCGTTTCCTTGAGGTACATGAAGAGAGAGGACGTGGAGATAAACATTTCAGAACTCAAGAGAAAGATTCATGATCATTCTGTTGCACCTAGATCAAGTGGTGGAGGTGTGATAATCTATACGGGAGACTTGAAATGGACCTTGGAAACTAGTAATGGTGGGGGTGAGAAAAACGGTGAAGTGTCGGTGGTATACAGCCCAGTGGATCATCTTGTTACAGAGATGGGCAGGTTATTAGAAGATTACTGCGGTGGTTCATGTACAAAGGTTTGGCTAATGGCAACGGCAAATATTCAGACGTACATGAAATGCCAAATGAAACAGCCTGCTTTGGAAGTTCAATGGAGTCTCCAAGCTGTTTCTCTTCCATCCGGCGGCCTCGGTTTGAGCCTCCATGCATCCAGGTCCTCTCTCTCTCTCTCTCTCTCTCTCTCTCTCTCGGTTTTGGCTGGTTCACATGGTTTATTATAGTATATCTAGCTTTAATCATTGTGTCTTCCATTTTCAGTCATTCTTTTTTGAAACGTTGTGTTTGTATTTTACTGGTCTGCGGATGCACGGTATCGAAGTAAGACCTGAAGCGCCTGTCAAGAAAAAGTATGCTTTGTGGAGACACAGGCGTGAATGACTGTCCCTTCTGTTTCTTACATATTGTTTTTGTCAGCATATACTTTACCTTGTAACATGATTATTCTTCACCAAGGAAAATCTCACCAGCCCAAAATTTTTTAACGCGGACAACGTTTCTTTCCAGATCGGAAAAAGAAAATTCTGCAGCATAAAAAGATTGGCTGTCTGGACTTTCGGCGACCAATTTGACTTTCTGTAATTTGCCTTTCGGTTTTTGTGGAACTGCTTTGTATTCGGAGATAGGGCGATGATTACTCTAGGATTCAGGAAGTCCTAGGATCGACCCATGTATATTGCAGCTTTCTTACTTGAACCATGAGAGCAAAATCAAATATTCGGTTTTCGTTTTCCCACTAAAAAGCTTTAATGAAGTGATAATTAAATATATCATGACCGTACTTACCGACTATGAAATAAATAAATAAAAAATGTTGTTAGAGTTAGTGAAACGTGAGAAAATTTTACACAGATCTGGGAAAAAAGAACATGGATTTTTCTAGAGTAGGCCATGCCAGTTCCTATGGTGATCATGAATTTTTCGCCAAATTTGGGTATGGGTTTTTCCAAGTGCTTAACCAACACCTTTGTGCGCGTGCATGCCTATGTGTATATTATTTTTCCTACATTTATATGTAAAAAAAAAAAAAAAAAATTTTGCTAACATTCAGTTTCTTTAACTGAGTTGCGTCTATTTATGACACATAAAGAGGCAATAATTAGACTAACAGATTTTAGCAATGAGAAAATTGACACTTTCTCATTAACGAGACAAATAAGTTCCAACTTTTGAGTGTCTTAAGGAGGACACTTTTCTCTCTCTCTCTTTGGTTTCTTGTTGTCTACTTAGGCCCTTTCTTCTTGCAAACACTTCTAACGTGTACATACATCCATATGTTGCAGCAACAGCGACTCAAAACAACCTTTGGCGAGTCCACCTCAGGTGCTGGAAATAAAGCACCTGAGCAAGGAGGAACGAGATGGCCTCACTTGCTGTGCTGAGTGCACCTCCAACTACGAGAAAGAAGCTGACCTATTCAAATCTAATCAGCAGAAACTTTTGCCATCCTGGCTTCTAGGACAAGGCAAAGATGCTCTCCGCAAGGTACATTTGTACAAAATTGGTTGTGCTTTTATACCTTGCATTGTCCATTTATAGTTATCTACAATAATTCATACCCGTAAAGAGTGCATCATTCTAGCAATGCACTTACCTCTAAAGTTGTGTAATTTGCAGGAAGACTTGGCTGAGCTGAGGGAAAAATGGAACAGATTATGCCATGGACTCCACCGGGACAGGACAAGAAGCTACAGTACTTCGACCTTGTATGGCAATCAAAGTTCCGTAGGGAAGGCCTACTGCAGCACATTGTCACACCCTTGGTGGCCTACTCAAAGCACCATCTTCCCCGATGCAAATTCAATCTCGTTTGCTAGCTCGCCATTGAAGCTCAATCAGGGTTCCAATACCGTGCCCCGTTTCAGACGGCAACAGTCCTGTACCATTGAGTTCAATTCTGGTGCCTGGACTGAGAATAAGCATGGTAGGCCAGAACCGAACTTGTATTCTCTCAAGAACACTGAAGGAAAGGAGGTGAAGATCACTCTCACTCTTGGCAATTCCCTTTTGGATGATCCGGGGAAACTGGGAGAGCAGAATATTGAGAGGATGTTGCTGCGAGGTAACATGCGACGGTTGCTTCAGGATAATGTGCCATGGCAATCTGAAACAATTCCTGCAATTGTGGAGGCCTTGTTCAATGCCAAATGCACCAAGAAGGATAGTTGGCTACTGATTCTGGGAAATGACACGGTTGGAAAGAGAAGGTTGGCGCATTCGATTGCAGAGTCAATGTTTGGGTCAGCTGATTTCCTTTTTCAGATGAACATGAGAACAAAGCGTGACAAGGAGGCCTCATCGGATGAAATAGAGGCAAGGATCTCAAAGAATGATGACAAACTTGTGGTTTTGGTGGAAGACATTGATTTGGCTGACAAGCAATTCATTAGGTACCTTGCTGACCGATTCGAGACTGGAAAATTTACAGATTCAAGCCAGGGAGAACAAAACCAAGGTCAAGTTGTGTTCATATTGACTAGTGGGGACTCCACGGGCTATGATGGTCGAATCAGACAGAGTTCAGCAGTTCAGATGACTGTAAAGGTCATTGAAACAACAACCAATTCTAATCACAAGAGGAAGTCCGAGTGGGGCTTGTCAGATAAGATGAAAAATCCGAGAACGGATGGGAACAAGAGTGCATATTTGGGTTCCTTTGAGAAAGGAAACATCGAGGAAGTATTGTCGAGGCAGTCCAGCTTCAATGCCATTGATCTGAATATGAAGGCCGATGAGGACTATGAACCTGGCGGGAAACCAGAGGACTTGAGCCCCAATTCAAGTGACTTGACCCGCGAGAGTTCAGGCGAAATCCAGTGCCCGCAGACATTCCTGGAATTGATTGAGAACCGGTTCACCTTTAACCGAAGCCTGACTCGAGATAGGGAGACGATGGAGTTTTTCTTGTCCATGATAAAGAAATCTTTCGAAGGGGTATACGGGGATGCAAATAATGTTAGGTTTAGTGTAGAGGAGGGGGTTTTAGAGGAGATAGTAGCTGGTGGGGGGTTTTTTCTGAACAGTTTGTTTGAGAAATGGTTAAAGGACATTTTCCAAACAGCCTTGCAAATAGTCACATGTAAGGGGAGGGATGGTATAAGTTTTAGGCTCTGTTTAGGGGGTAAAGGTGAAGGAAACTTGGAAGAAGGGTTCATGAGCACATGCCTGCCCAAGAAAATCCAAATTTCCTACGGGGACTAATCTGTTTATGTAACTTGCTAATGTCCATAAGGGGATGTGTTTATTTGGTTTGGTTCACTCTTTGTTGTTAGCCTTTTCCCTGTAGACTCTCTCTCTCTCTCTCTCTCTCTCTCTCTCTCGTGCGCGTGTGATGAATTGATGAGCCATAAAGGAAACCTTACCACACATGCACGATAAACGACAATCATGTGTTTTGGAGTTCCACATAAAGACAACAAAGGAGGTTAACAATCACATATATTCATTTGAATCTCAGAGATAGTGATTACATGAATATAGCTAACTTTACGCGCTAGAAATTTCCATGAACATTTTTGTGAGGATTGGTCGTGCCAAGCTACACAATTATGATCTATACTTTGCTTTGAGCTTCCGAGATTAGGAAGTGACCCCATCTAAAGACTCCTTCATGATGATCAACGTATGGACTTAAATTGCTCTTTCAGCCTTGCATTTGAACTAGTTGATTCTTAGTCGACTTCAATTTCTCATAATTGGCATGTCCTTTTAAAAGTAGGCTATCGGATGATCTTTTTTAGTCCCTTTTAACCAAACCAAACTAGCACCGTTGAGAGCACAGTAATCTTGAGCAATATAAGTCCCCTCCTACTCCACTTCTTAATAGATTCTCTCTCTTCTTCAACCCTAGCGTGCATATCATCCTTCTAGTGTTAACCTTTACCGAGTTCAGTTGTCAGTAGGATGTGTCCGCATCTAGCATGTTAATATATAACCTTCACATGACATACTCCTCCCACTAAGAATCTGTGAATATTAATCAAATGTAGTGAGTGAGGACGGCAGCACCCACAATCGACATTAAAAACACAATGAACAGTTGACAATTGTGCATTAAGAATGTGCATAAAATAAGCTATAAAGTGGAGCAAAGATCATAGAAGATAACAAAAGTGGGAAGCTTAGGACCGGGAGGATGTGGAATTCACTTAGCAACCAAAGTTAGTAAAGAGCCCTTTCTTTGCATATATAATGTTATCCTGAGCAAGATCGACACCTATGGCTTCATCCACTGTATTGACTGCAATAAGTGGTCACTTGTATGATGAGGCATTTAAAACCAGAAAAGGAGTCATCATAACCTTTTCTATTGGCTTCTATAAAGACACAGGAACGCATCTTCTTCTCCACTACGAGCCAATGACACTTTCTAGTTCAAAAATCCTTTCTTTAGAATCTGCATCATTACTTTGACTCTAAAGGCTTCATAATAAACCAAGACATTATTGCATCAAACGGCGGATGTGGGACCTGTCCTCCTATCATACAACACGTAATAATTCTCTCTCTCTCTCTCTCCCCAATTTGTGATATGATAATCATACTCGCATTGCTTTAGAAAAGTTGTCATGTGTCCTAGTCCTAGTTCACTGAGAAAGTTTTGTCTATAATAGGGGAATGATGGGCATACTCTGATTGAATTCCAATACCTAACTTCATACCTTCCTCACCCAAATCGATTGATGATCCATTAGCTGGAACATATCTGTAGAATAATCGTACAAGTCCAATATGTTTTTCATTCAGTGAGCCATGGATGTCTCCAATCACTTCCCTTTAGTTGAAAGACCCCTAACCAACTCATTTCCCTCTTTCAGCCACTAGTTCAGGCCCTCCATTTTTCTTGATATTTGCTTTTGGATCTTGTTAACAAAAGCACCGGGCACTAATTGAGTTAGCTAAAAATGGAAATAACACTTTGAAAATGGAAGAATTGCGCATTTTAATGAACTCACTTCAAAGCAAAATATTAAATTTCCAAAGCACATTTAAAAAGTTTTAATAAGGGCCCAAGGCCACTCATTAACGTTTTCCTTTGCTTTTTTATGGCCTGTTCAAATTCCACTGGCAACTTCTCCTTGCAATTCTGTTGCGGGCATTCGCATGACATAAAACTTAAAACTGCATTATTTGGATATTCGATTTTAGGTAATTCAAGAAAAGAGTTATGTTCCCCTGCTTAAGACAGAACTCCGAGTCAATGAGAATTTTCACTGAACCACTTGTCTGCAGCAGTTATGTGAAATTCTGTAGAAAGGCAACACTCAGAAGACAACAACCTATACCATCACTGTCCTGAGTGTCACCTGCACAAAGCACTAATATATCTCAAGCAATTGACCTCCCAGCCTGATGTTCACCCTCTCAAAATTCAGATTATGTTTTGCTCAATCTCTCCCAAGATTCCAAAAATTTGAAGCGCTTTCTCCAGTTCGTTAAATCCAGAAAGAACTGTAAAAGTAACCGCAAAATTTCGAAGTGCAGACCATTGATGCAGGGATAAAATGTTCTGAACACACTAGGAACTCTTGATCTTGGGAAAAAAATTGCTCTAAAAAATTCACTAATGAGATTGTCTGAGATGTACAATGATTTTACAGCTTTTGACCCATGAAATATACATACTCTTGACAGCAGCTGCTAGAGAAAAGGGAAAAGGTTGATAAATAAAAAATCAGGCACAACACTCATATACAAAGAATGACACAGAGGAAGCTAATCTAAATTTTGGTGTATCTACAGACAGGGCTCCTATGAAGGGTGAATAATCCTAATAAATCTCACCCCCACAAAAAGTAAACTATTTTTTCAGCTTAAAACCAAGAAATTAATTGTTGGGTGGAAAGCTTTCAGTTTAAGAGGAAGTCTCGTGCTGAAAAATGTCAGATAAACCTAAGGCATTTTCAAGGTCGAGTAAAGGTTTTAGTCTCTTCTCTACCTCATTACTCTGCAGATCTGTCTCCTCAACAATCATAGACAAAGCAGTCTTGCAAGACTCCTCATCCCTGAATGCCAGGGTCCACCTCCCATCCACCATAGCTCTTGGCTTCACTTTTCCATCTGAAGTTTTTGTGGGATCCAAAGAGGGTATTGAGGATGGCCGGATTCGCAAGTGTAACCACTTTGGGTGCTTGTCATCGATTCTTGGCTGAAAACACAAGGAAACAAACCCATTTAGGCAAAATTTAAAAGCCAGCTTTGAGAACAAAAGATTCTTCATCACTGACAAACACAATCTATACGATGAGAAAACAGAAACGACACAATTGCACCAGCTTTCCATACATTTGAACCAGCCAAAGGTGCAGCAACACGGATAATTCCATAGTTCTGCTTCAATGGTAATTCTTCAGCGAGAATAAGCCATCCTGAAATTCCCGCAGAGACAGCAAGAAAGCGAAAGTGACGTTCTTTACCCCTCTCAAAGGCAATCCTACACGGCAGAGCATCAACTGCAGATGACCATAAGCAGCAACATTAAGTCAGCCACATGATAATCCTACAACACCATCTTACACAAAAAGTAATGCAGATTTGACTGGAATGAAATTGGAAAAGTTGACAAAGCAAAGAAACTTGTATCTTCTCGTGAACTTGACCCCAACCTTAAGAATTACCCCGGCAAAAGAGCGTTTTACATTTTCCTCTTTAGTTGAGCCCAATTGTCAGAACCTTCAGTCTTCAAGTTTGTTAAGGTACTTGGAGTGGTGAATAACCCAATGTATTTAATTAGTCATAGAAGAAAGATCTACTCCTATTCAGCAAAACATAAATTAAAACATATACCAATTATGAATCTCTATGATTTCTGAAAACAATAACTTTTGAAGTACCCTCTTCAAAACCAGTTTCTTTAACATTGTAACTCCACTTCAGTTAACAGCAACATTAAATTCTAGATAAATCCATAATGGAGTAAACTTTTGAACTTATTCTCGGACTTACCAACTTTTAATTCAGTGCCAGGCTTTGGAACAGAGACATTGAGTCCAGATGTTTTTGCACGTGAATTTTCCGGGTGATCGCCTTGTGCATTAATAGAAGGCTGCTCTGGCAAAGCTCTACCAAGGGAAAATAGTTGAAGTTGATGATGTAGGACGAACACCTAAAACAAAAGGCAGAAACTATTAGGCATGTAGAGAATCACTTGGCTGACAATAAATATCAAGATATTCTCTTAGAAATCTGAATGCATCCATGTGATTGCAAAGTGAGGCTGTAGAGGAGGACGAATCTTGAGAAGATCATTCTCACGCACCACTACTGAAATGGACAAAATAAAGAAAATCAAACGTTGCTGTAAACAGAAACAGACCTTTACCACCTCACACATCCTTTCACCAGCAGGGATGGATGATTCACTCGGAGCAACCTCTGTTAAAAGAAAGAGAAAGACTAATCATCTGCAAAGTGGAAAAGTTATACGGTACACTGATCTCTGCGAAGAGTACACCAGTGAGATGTTAAAAAAACATAGTGGTGAGTATCATCTTATCTTCTGGGAGAATAGCTACGGCTTTTACCTTCATGGAACTTCCACTGTGACAAGAGTATGCTCTTAGGCTCCTTTCTGGGGGATGAAGCCTCAATTGCTAAAAATGGAATGTAATTCTTCAGATGCATAAACAAACCTCATGTGAGACCAGACAATGTTTGGAAACTAAGTCAAATACCTCTTTTGCACTTCTTCCACTCATTAATAATGATTGTGAGGACCAAATCGGGCCACGATCCTCTAGTCTCCTGTAAAAGAGCACGAGTACAGCTCCTGTATGATTCCTGCATTAAAAGGCTGCCAAGTTAGTCCTCAACATTTGTTGGTTTGTCATTAAAATAGAAAAAAAGACCTACTAAATGAGAGTTCATGACACACGAAGCATTGTTGCATCTTCACCACACTATTACCTGATCATGTATGTCAGCCATAGCAAATTCCAAAATTTCTCATTCATGGTTTGATGGCAAAAATAGCAACTAAAAATAATACAACTCCATAGCATCAACCAATAAAGAAGGAAAACAAAAGCCAGTGTTAAAACAAAATACACAGAGGATATCATAATTCCCAGGGGCCAATGCTTTGCAATTTAATTATAACTGCAGTTTGCTTATTCATTCTCACTCCAGTTGCACATGCTATCACGACAGCAAACCCAGAATTCATCAAAGTACTACTCGTCAAAACTTAGGGATTTGCTTGGATAGACTCTCTCCACAAAATAAAGGAGCATCCCGGTAAAAAAGACTGCTTTGGTCACTTTGACACCACTTAATACTTTGTTTTCCAAGAACAAACAACAATAGAAGTTCATCAAGTGTGATTAAATGCAGCTCCTGGAAGGTTACTATTTATGATTATATCTCCCCCTATATTCAGACATGACACTTACTTTGAGCAATACGAGATGATGACTGCTAAACTCTGCTTCGCCATGGGGAAGCAATTGGCGCAAAAGCCAGCCCCCATCCCACAATGTCTCTCCTGGTATATTTGAGCGACAGAAAAGAGTGATCAACGCATCTAGCACCTTCAAGAAAGGTCCCCAACAAAAAGCAATTCATCAATTTCAACTTGAAAGAATGCGCCAAAAATTTTAAAAAGATAGTCAAACAATTGTATTGTAGTGGAAAACAAGCACATCATCCAATCATCATTGCGCAAAGTTTACTAAGAAGTGCACACAATCGAGAACAAAAGAGTGCATAACTCTTACGGTTCACAAATAAAAGGCCAAAACTTCTAGGATGATCTTAGCCAATATATATGAGTCACAAAAGACAAATCGCTACCTAAGTAACAGGGTTGTTAATAGTTGGGTTCAACTCAAAAACCAACAAGCTAAACCAAACTGTAATAAGGACTAGATGAGTATTTGAAGACAGAAACCTAACCAAAGCGCAAATTGGAAATCACCAGGAAAAATTACATAGACATACCACAAAAGAAAATTCTAAGTAGCCTCTAAAACCAGAATTTTGTTCAATAGCCAACTTACCTGAAATCTGTGGCACCTAAGGCTTGCTCCCTCTTCTGTACTTGAAGTTGACACACAATACTGGTCCTGTTAGAAGGGCGAGTGCAAAAGAAAAGTGTATGGAAGTTATTGCTTTTGGATTAGTGTCATGTATTCAGAGAAATACCAGAGGGAATTAACAACCAAGAACGACACCAACAGTACAACAATGACCCACTACAGAGTAGAAGTCTTCCTAACCTAAAAGAGCTCCAATAACAAAATATCGTGCTTAGGTAATCACTAAACTATGCAAATTAAAGAACGAAAGAGACATGAAGTCAAAGGAAAGCCAAATTTTCAACCTTCAGAAAAGGAAATTTTATTCTGATACGGGAATAGTTGCTACAAAACTTGAACATCATTTTCTAAGGAATGCCCCCTATGAAATGAGCCTGAAGTATACGATGGACCAATCATAATAAGATCGATATTAATAACACCAATTTGAGATACAGATACATCATGTTCATTGAATTCAGCTTCTCCATCTTTTTTTCAAAGAACTGGAAAATGGGCGCTACAATAAAGACAAGGCCCATCATGACAAGGTTGGATATTAGATAGTTAAAAACCCAAGAATCGCCCTAATATTCACAGATCCCAAATTAATCCAAGTGGCAATAAGATCATATATTACACTCCAAACAATAATAATAGAAGAGGTTTTACACTTCACAGAAAAGACTTGATGAAGTTCTTTCCCAGCATTGTAACAGTCGTATTTGATTTCCATATATCATAACAAGAAGAATTGAGAGCTTTTTCCCATTAAATGCCAAATTGGTTGCTGGGATTAAAGCCATAAGTATGACAGAAACATACGTATAAGCAATGCTCATACATCAAACTTACACACCAACAAGGAATGACACAAAAAGCTAAAGGAAAAGGCTCAAGAGTTGAAGCAGAAAGGGAGGGGGAACATCAATTTATACCTTGATTCTTTGTAGATAACCATCTAGTTCACCACTTAGACCATCTTTCATTGAAATGCTTTCAGAAGAAAACAGTTGCTCTTCGCCAGAACCCTCGCCAACCAAAGATTCCTACAAGATAATGAACAGAAGAGAACAATAGTAACACAGGCTTCAAGCAGAAGGGAGAGTATGAGAAGCAAACCTAGTTAACTAGAATTAAAAATATCATCTACTTAAAATAGTATTTGAAAAACAACAATTTGTTTTCCAGATGAATTAAAAACAGCACAAAAACTTATTGAAGGAAAAAGTGATAATGAAATGAAAAACTGACCAAAGATGTACATGAGAACAAATTCAGAATATGTTAACAGCTTGATAATCTCTTCAATAGCAATGGGTATATAATGGATCATCAACAAGTCTTGATCAGACAGCCAACTCCTTCAAAGTATCACTGAATGAATTTTCAAACATTAGTTTTTTGAGGTCCAAATTTCATGCATAACACTCTAGGAATTAATGTCATTTAACCACTGTGTAGATAAAGCA
The DNA here is from genome assembly GCA_014182375.1 of Eucalyptus virginea. Taxonomy (NCBI): domain Eukaryota; kingdom Viridiplantae; phylum Streptophyta; class Magnoliopsida; order Myrtales; family Myrtaceae; genus Eucalyptus; species Eucalyptus virginea. The sequence goes on along the minus strand of CM024516.1, from coordinate 1,479,746 downwards.
AAAGGATGAATATTACAAGCAAGGCACTTTGCTAAATTTATTTACAAGAGTGCTAAAGAAATGCAGAATCAATAATGCTTACTAGCAAGAGTTTTTTCTGCTTTTTGCGCTGAGGAAGAATTCCAAGAGCATCCAGCATTGACTCATCCAGTTCTGTAACAGCAAATGTTGATAATAAATGGCAGTATATACCGAATAAGTAATTGTAACTAGAAAGATACAACAGCCCAACCTTTCGTTTGTAACAGCGTAGCGAACACACTCAATGAACCCAAAACTTGAACATTGTTCCCATCTCTGATGTACGAAAGTAATGTCTCCCTGCAAAGTTATAAATGTTAGAGAAAGAAAATGGAGTAAACATTGGCAACAGATGTCTGCTAATTTACCATTTCCTCAGTTAGAACAGTATAGAACCAAATAGAAAACTCTAAAAGGGACCTCACTCAGCATAAAAACATGATAAAACACTAAGTGGCACATTTATTCCATTCTTTGGGTCTTTGTAACAAAATCGAAACATAAGACTCAAACTATCACAAGTTAACAGTATCTTTGCCATATTCAACGGTTTTTCATGTTGTTTCTACCCAAGCTTAAGCTATAATGGTTACCAAAGAAATTGAAATGATTGATTTGCTCCATCTTTTCAGAGGTTACATAACCTTTCTGGGAGTTGAGTACTGACTAGAGGTCATATAATAATGAATCAATGATATATGTAGAAGTGACTTAAATAAAGAGAAGCCCAGAACGAGGAATTCTTAAATGAGGTGTCCTTATACAAGTCCACAAAATAATGAGAAGTGCATAATTGAAAGAACTTCACAAAAATACTTTCAGCATAATCTCACATTTCTTCATGAACATCCAAAGATCTATCTTGGCTCTCAAAGTAAGTCTTAGCCGTAGACAACAAGTACGAGAGAGCATGCATCTCTCCAGCTTGGATATTTCATGTCAGAGAAGCCCTAGCAATTATTCAGCTAATCCTTCTCGCTACCTCAGGTAATAAAAACAGGACACGAGAATCCTTACTTTCTCTAGAACAAACAAATGAAGGAAAGTCATCAGAATGGTGCAACCCAGGACATCAAAAATCCCAAGATACTCACTGTAATGCTTATTCATCAAATTTGGTTTTTTTCTACTCTTACAATGTCCAGGAACAGCAATTCCTGACGCTCAATCAAACATCAAAGCAACCCACAACTTGCAGTTAAGAAAGCTCACAAAAGTCTTGACTAGTCCCTAATTAACAAAATCTGAGGCCTCCTTTCAGAGAAGAGGCCATGAAATTTGCTGCTTCTAAGAACTATTTAAACAAATAATGATGACAACAATTTAAAAAATTCATGTACATGTCACTGGTAAAGCATTCCAAAAGCATAGCAACATTGTTTTCCTCTATCAATTTCTGAGCATGGTCAATAAGAGATAAGAGAATAGAGCTTCTCTCTAATCAATTTTTTTTTTCAATCTCATCTACTCTAGCACAAAACAAATAGGAGATATACAATTGACTCCATTCTCAATCCTAAATTAAGGGATATAAAAGCATATGGCAATCCTAAAGATCCATAAAATCAATTGTGTATCCAAAACAACAAATACTACAAATGTTAAGGATCTGTGGAAAGCTAAATCACATGTCATGTTACCTCAATGCAACAGAGGAATCGATACTAACATTTGCCTTGACGGCAGCCTCTTCATGGACTTGTGTACCAGTAGAACAGTCAACCAGATAGGCCTTCAACTTTTTATCATTTTGACTTCCAAGACTTTCGTTGTCTGGTTGTTTGCTTTCATTGGTAAGTTCATGAACAGATAAGAAACCATTGGCCTTATTACCAGAATTTGCAACGAACACCTCCGGAGGAAAAAAAAGCCCAGCGGCTATACTATTCGCCAAATCTTTGATCTTAACAATATGAAGGATGCAGCAGATCAAGTACAAAGAAGTGACAGAACCAATCTTTACTTCCTGCACTTATTTAGCACCATGATATAGAGAAAAGATTAATGCTACATAAATTAATCAAAATGGAAATGTTATAAGGAAAAAACCCAACTTTTCCACCGCAGTCCTCTAATCAAATTGCAAATCATGAATCGAACACTTCACTGCTTGAATTATCAAAAATAATATAATCAACTCATAGAATTGGTAAGGGAACCAATAGATAAATAAGCAACATCATATCCTCACTAAAATTTCGTTTGGTACAGGCGTAGCTGCACTACAACTGTGTTGTGCTATAGTTTCGTTATAATGTATTGTGGGCAAAACATATTCTAAGATATAACACTTTTAAGCTCAGTAAGCAACTTTATAGAAGCTACTGGGAGATGTTAAAATAGTAGCTATGAAGATATGTTGATGTTACAAAGTGGAAGCCATTTCACTATGATATGTCGGTTCCTTGCAATAATTACTTGATTTACCTTGCGATGATTAATAAACATTCTAATGACGGGCACTCTTCTTCAAGGCCATAAGATGATCATAAAAAATCCAATATTCCTTTTGTTCTTGTATTCATTGCCATTCATCAGATGCCAAAGCATGTAATAAAGCCGATTTAAACAGACCCAACAGACTCAGTCGCAATCCAAGTCTAATTTATTTGATATATTTGGTCAAAAGTTCACTGTAAGTTTAATTTGGAAGAATATAACGGTATTGGATCAAGAAATTCATATCTATACATAAGTTAAGAATTAGTATTTATAAACAACACTGGCGGACACAAGAACCATGAGGACCAGAAGAAATCAGAGAAAACAAAGCCATTGAAGTCAAGAGGTTAAGTCATTTACATAAGCTGGTTCTGTCTTCAGAGAAGGAAGGAGCAACGGAAACACCAAATGCTTCAAAAACTTGTCAGTCAGTAACCTCCCAACATCAGGAATACCAGCGGAGGTGATATCACTAAAATAGTACAGAGTATCCTCAAGCTCATCCACCACAGCAAGAATAGTAGATGGCGGTTCTGGGCCAGATTTTCTGCATACATAACCATAAAATTATTTTTAGCAATTCAGGGCGTTTCCCTTGATATACGAAAGGATGGTGAAGCCCCAGAGTCTTACAGAGCATCTGAAACCAATTCACTCAACTCCAAGCACTGCTTGCAGAAGTATTTGACCAAGTTTGAAAAATATTTAGAATGTGGAGGGCTGGCGACAAATCTATTCACAGATACATCACCAACTAAAGGCAAAAAAAAAATCTCAAGGTAAACACATGGAGCTAACAAATTGGCATCATAAAAGAAAGGAACATCAGCAACATAAAAGTGAGAATATAAGGAGATAACTGGTAGCTCACCATGGTAAACATTGAGTGAAAGAGCGCGTATGGCTGTACGGACCATATTTTCTTCATGGAAGGCAAACCGTATTGCCTCAGTATATAGTGGGAAAGATACTACGTCATCCTAGATGTTCCACAGTACAAAAGAAATTTTGAGAGAGAGAGAGAGAGCAAAAAAGCAAAGAAAAATTCTTGGACTTGACATGGAGAATCTATAATTCAGTTAAAGGTTAAAAGCAAAGCTAATTTAGCATAACCGGTCAACCATTAATTGCATAGCACATGCAAATGGGGGATGGAAAATGAACTGAAGCAGAGAAGCTAGGAGTAATGACTGGTGAAAGAAAGTAGGAACCAGAATCAGGGGATGATCCCAAATATCAGTTGTGAAAAGTCTTTCCAATTATCGATTTTCATTTCTTTTCTTTTCCTTTTTTTTGGGGGGGGACAGAAAGGAGTTGGTGCAATAGGTTTTGTCACTCTTATGTTGAGAAAAATGCACACAAACTCATTTTCCTAATTGCAAAAATGAAAATTGCAATACAGTGATGCCCCCATTCTTCACCAACAAAGACGATGAAGAAAACGTTAGCAACGAATATATGTGGGCAGGATGAAGAAAATAGAAGATGGAAAAGAACAAACTCACGTCTTGAGTCTTCACCAGCAGAGAAATTGTGTTTTTATTTAGCTTCCCGCTTATCGCTCTTTACATGCCACGATATACAGGATCATTGAGAACAAAAGAAAATAGCAGTTAGAATTACAGTTGCAAAGGGATGGGAAACATAAAGAAAAGTTACCAACTATCTTGGTCGTAAGTAGACTACAAACCTTAAAAAAGATATATAGTAGGATAGCAGCTCCTCATTGTCAAAGTTGAATGAATAGGTTATTAGGTAGTTGATATGCTCATTACTGAACAAATAATCTGCAACATCCCCATGACATGCTTTTAAACATCTTGTTGAACAAACTTAATTTCAAGGTGGAATCCAATAAGCTCAAACAAAGAAATTTACATATGGCATGTTCACTTTTAAGGTTTTGGATCATTATACTCAACGTCTGAAGCAACTGAAGTGAAACACCGACAGGTCTACTAATCTTCAAAATTCGAACAAACTCGCCCATGACTTGCTTCTCCATAAAAAACCTGCAGCAACCAGAATGGCACAAAATCAGCTGACACTTCCCCATTTGAAGTTTTCTAATAAGAAAAGTTAGACCTTCAAAGTCTCACTCGAAAAAGGCAGAGTCATGCTGATCGCCATATGTTATCAATTCCGCAATTGATCGCAGGGCCTCAATGACAAAATCCTACATGATCAAATACGAGTAAAAAGCGCATGAGAAGAGTCCACTGTTTAGCAAGGTCAAATTAATAATTTATCATCATTACCTTGTTCACCTCGTTGACAACTTGGATTTTAGAGAGTTGATCAGTCAAATATCTGCAACAGATAAGAAAAGGTTGGCCTTCATAAACAACGCTGCTCCAATCAATGCAAACTTAATTCTCTTCAAAGATGTACGCGTCACGTGTATGTACACATTAATGCTCCAAGACCTCTATTGCTGAAAAGTCCTGCAGCTTACTTGTTCCTATTTCTACTTAGGATTGTGCCCAAAAAGACTACGGCTACCGCAGTTACCCTAATCGTGGATTCTGTTCATTCAAAGATTTGTTTGTTTTTCTACCCTATTTTCAGAACGACAGACTTTGAAAAGAAGCCCACCAAATACCAACATATATAGAGAACATAGCAGATATCTATTGATAAAACTGCTGAAACCCAGAGTTGTTCATCGGAATTTTTTCAAAACTACAACCTTTTGAACTTCTAAGGCTCACCATCTCGAGCTTGAGCATCTCAGCCATATGAGTACTATTTGGGAATGAATTTCATCTAAAATTATATCTTAAATTGCAAAGCACCAAGCTTTAGATAGAATCAAGTTTCAATTATACCTTGAACACACTCAATTTGACTAACCTCAACTACAATGATTCAGAGAAAAAAAAAAACTACAATGATTCAATCTATCTACACACTAGACATAGAAATGCAATTTTCTCTGTGCATCATGTAACCATGCATCGAGGTCCTTTGAATAGCCATTTGAGAGAAACGTAACATGGACTTTGCAAAGTATGGCAGAATGGTTCTCCTTCGATCAGAGAGAGTGCCTGGTCATGCAGGTGTGCCACGGCAATGTTGGTTTATACTGCACTTTGATGTTGGCACCTTAATTTTGTGTCAAGTTTCATTCGAATCCATCAAAACATCTTAGCTGTTGCATTTGCTGCACCTTAAGCTCGTTAACACGGAATTAGCGGATGGATTAATACAAACCTCCTACAGCAGCAACCATTGATTCTCTTCCTCTAATTCTCCAAATCCAGTTGACACACCGTGAGGGGCAATAATGAGAATGTTACTATAGATCTATCTAGTCAATGTCAAATTGACCCCTAGATGTCCGGTCCGCTAACTGTTGAATCAGTGTACATTAGGGCCAATGATGCTCCTTTAATTAAGGTAAGCTTTATATGAACTTTTTCGGACATGAAATCACCATTATGGGAGACTCTCTCGAAGGCACTCCTCAGTCCACTACGGTATCTTATTTAAGATATGAAAGACTAACATGCACACTCTTTCTACAGTATCATGTCATCAAGACATCCACGCCTGTCAAAATTGGTGCAGAGAACCAAAAGAGGCCTGACCAACCAATGACAAGATATCCACATTCCTACCGAAAGAAGGCTAACTTTCCTAGTATTATTTTCATCATGCTTGACTGCAAACTGGGGAAGTAAAGAATATAAATAAGAGAACCAAAGAATGGGCGAAATCACAAGTAATTAGCTTTTGCTGCGACCATTACATTCGCGCGCCAAGTAAGAGAACCGTCTCATGGAACATCAAAAAGCGACGATCGCCAGCAATCCACTCAGGTCCTATCCACACTATAACACCGACCGCGCAACTCGTACGCCAGCAAAGTTACGTTAGCCTTGCAACCGCTCAAGCAATAAACTTGACAAACGAAACACATACGTACACATATACATATCCATGTATGTATATAAAAGACGGAAATTGACGCGTATCGCATTGCAAACCTGAGCTCGTCAAGGGAGAGTCGATTCCTCGATCTCCAGAAGGCAAGCCACATGATTTGGGACGATCAGGCCACCGGATTCCCCATGCTAACCAAACTTTAATTCGCTCCCGCAGCGCTCGAGGAGGAGTGAGATTCGGGGAATTGAAGAGCGGGGAAAGGCTCCGGGGATGGGACGTGATCCCGGGGGGGCGGGAGGGTGTCTACGTGCGCCGACGACGACGACGGTGACGATGGCGGAGGGCGGCGGCGGCGGCGGCGGCGGCGGCGGCGACTCCGGCGAGTGATAAGAGGAACGGAGCGAGAAGATTGAGGAAAAGCCAAGCAGCGACGATGAATTGGCCGCAGACGCAGAGGCAAGCACAAACAAAAAGGCACCTTCGGCGTGGGAGGGGAGGACGAGGTGGGGGAGCTGGCAGCCTGGCAAAAGACGATGGCTCCACTTCGGATTTCAAGTCGGATCCGAGGTCCGAGAAGATCCGAATGGGGAGAGGCTTGGATGGACAGCTGAGGATGAAAAGGAATATTCCCTTTTTCCCCAACTCGGAGTCGGAGCGAACCGGCACGATCGGGAAGAGGCCAGCCCATCGATTAGCGGGCTTGGAGAAAAGAAGTCCACGCCGCTCAGGCCCGCTACGGCCCTCGCGACAGCAACCTTAACAATTGTTGATTTGCAAGGTCGCACGATTGGGCCTGGTCTGTGGGCCTGGCCCTTTACCGATTATGTTGAGAGAACATTCTCTTTCGCTCGTCGTTGGGCTTGTGTAATGACGGTAGAAAACGAGCAGAAAACCACAAGAGAAGCACCCAGGAACCAGACACGAAGGTGACGGGCGAGGTGGGCTGCCGAGCACTTTTTCTTTTTGGGTCAAATGCTACCACCGAGCACATTACATCATTGGACATTAGACAGACTTTTTGTTCTGAACGAAAAGCGAAACACGCAAACGAAAGAAAAAAAGAAGCTTCAGTTTCGGCATGTTTTTCATGTTACGATTGACACTCGGGCAAACCTCGTGTCTAGGAAATAGGGAACGCCAGCTCTGGTCGAGAACAGCATCGTTGGTCAACATGGCTAATATTGGAAGAAGGCGTCGCGGTCGTACCGTGGAGGTAGCTGAAGAACGTGGCGCCGATGAGAACACGTGTATACGGGTCCATCACGCGGATGCCATGCGTGCATTTTAGCTGACTTAATACCAGTCGTCTCTGAGAACATACAAGATGATGGTTTTGCTAATATCATGAAAGAGGGGTTCGTGTCCTAATAAAACGCGACACCCTTTTCCCTTGTTGTCTCTGTGTATATACCTTCTTTTGTCAACCTTAGACGTGGAGAACAAATCACAAAAGAGTCCATAGACCTTAGATTTAGGACTTTTTTGATAACTTTTATTAGATGTATAAATAAGTTGTTTCTTTCCGGTATATGAGTAAGTACTTTCGATCGCATATTCAATTGTATCCATTCATGTTAATAGGTGCAAATTTCAAGAAACAATCTCCTGGATTCTATGTTGCATTTACTTTCTTCAAAGGTTATGCAGATACATTCCACCGTCGCACTCAGCCCAGTAGTTTCAGGGCGGGGCGACGAGAAAAGGGAAAATATATACGCATTCAAGAATTATCTTGGAAAAAGAAAAATTACTGTACACATTCTACACGTGGCATTAAGAAATTCCAGGGAAAACAGGCGACAGGGGTTGCTTCGTCGCAGCCACCGACTACTCGCATTTGCCGTTTTCCATGTCCTGTTGTTGTTGTGTTCCGAGAGCCCCTAGGGAACCTTGCACTTTGCGTAGGCGCTGACGCAGGGGAGGAGGCGCAGTCGACGCGCGTACGTTAGGGAGGTCCTCCTTTGGAAAACTACGGGCGTGCGCCGGACGAGCTTTACCTCGGACTGTGTTTAAACCCGCGACCCACGAAAACGACGCTATAAATTTCCACGGAGGACGGCCTGGAGAAGACCGAAACAAGCGTCGCTCCCGGTGGGCCAAACGAGGACAGCGCTGGCTTACGTGTCGCCCGCCGAGGCGCCGTCGTGCGCTGGATCGAAGCGACTTTCCAATAGAATTCGTGCGGGTCAAAAGTTAAAGAGGGTTTAGACCCATCAGCTTGACGGATGGACTGAAATCGATTTTTTTAATGGATGAAAAATTGGTTTTGCGTGCGACTCAAAGTATTTTTTTTTTAATTTTGTGGTCTGGATTTGACAAATAGGGGCCGGGGGCGCAGAAGGGGAGCGGAAGTGACGGCGCGGAATCAACTGAGGGCGTTCCGGGGGGGTTGGATTGACTGCCGCCCTCGATCCCTCCCTTCCTTCCTCCCTCCCTCCCCCGAAATGAAACAATAGCCGTCCCTCTCTCTCCCCGGTCCCACCTGCGCGTTTCGTTTTCAAATTTCACTTCATTTCCCCTTCCGTCATTTCTTTACTCGAATTTCGTGCTCTTTCCGGCTCTAGAATTTAGCCACTCGTTAGGTCGCGTGTCTCGAACATCTCTATCTAGCTTAAGCAACGGGACTTTTTTTATACGAGATTAGGAACTTGTTTAGTTGAACCAAATATTTTTTTCATCGAAAGCCATTCTTCCATTTTTACTACAAGAAACAAGTTTTATGGTGATTCCTCACGAAAAATATCGCATGTAAGTAAGGATATTAATAGATTTACTCCATATGAAAATGCACGCACATTAACTAATTTAATCAACAAAAAATTTTGAAAAATGTAGCTACTTCAACAGTGCCAAAATTTAATCCAAAATAGAGTTTAAGAAAGCAAAGTTGCCATGTCTAAATTTAATCAATGACGAAATATCTAAGATAGAGATACACACCTTAATTTAATTGATAATATGGATTTGAAACTACAATTGAGACATACACCGGAATTTAATCGATGACGTGAATTTAGAAACTAAAAGTTTAATACAAAAAGGTAGACAAAACTGAATGATATTGGAATTGTTTGTTTTGTGAGACGACCTTCCACAGACAGGCAACGGTAATTACAATAGTTATACCATAATGGTCTCTAAACAATTCTTTTGCGGTTGTAGTCATGTTTTTTATTCTGAAAACTTTTTGCCCATGTTCTCGAGATGATCTTACCTTTAGCCAGTTTTCATTTAAAAAACACATGTTAATTGCTCTGCGATCTCAATTATTTTGTTCTCTAGCAACTTCAAACTTATAATTGCACCTTGATGCCCTATACGCCTTCAATTTTCTCTTAACAAATTGATAGCTTATCAATCTTACTAATCAATATCCGCATTGATCCTTGTTAAGCATATTTCATTGTATATTAATACCCAATTGGCAATAATCACTAATGTATGCTAATATTGATAATGATCTTTGTGGTCATCATGATGGGTCACATGCTTGCCAATATTTGACGTTTTAATCATCTATCTACTCACCGACCAAAAATAAAATCATCTATCTACTCATATTGACAATTTGATGACTTTTTGGTGCAAACAGATGCCACTAGACTATTTATGAGGTTTATGTCTGAATTCTATGAACATTCGACTATTCGATCCTTGAAAAGATGTACAAAAAAATGTTCGTGCAAGAAAGGATCCAAAGATAAACCTAAGTAAGTTCCTTAACTATTACGTTTGAGGTCTCTTGTGGATCTTGATGTCTCTTAGACATAAAATGTCAAAAGGGTAGAGTTGGGAACATGGCTCAAAAAATATATTGTTCCAACAAGAGGGCACAAGCATATGTGGGTATTGGCGCGTTGAATTAAAAAATGCAATCCGATAACCTGCCGCATTACTAGATAGGTGCAAATAAATCCTATTTGTTGAAGCAAACCTTGTTTTTGTAAGGTTATCCTGCAACAAAAACCACAATTGCATGTAATGTGATGTGTCCAACCTATATCTTCTCCATTTATACTTCAATTAATGGAGGCACGGTCCTTCCCCCTAGGACGTTTGACTATGGTCATTTTTTGGGGAGGAAAATTACTATGGTCTTCAACGAAATAAATTTACAAAAATCAGTCCTTTTTGCATATTAGTCCTTTAGTAATTCATGAAATGGACGTACAAATGATTGCGTATTACTCGGGTAATTCGCTAAATCATCTTCACTTTGACTATTCCATGCGTCATGTCGTCTTAATGGTTTCTCCAACACCTAGAAGAGACAGCGGCATGTGAATGGGTACTAGGAAAATAAACAACGGAAAAGATGAGCAAAGTGAAAGTTGAGATGCGATCATTTCTCTACTAATAATTCCCCCAAAAGTCGTCAAACGTCTTAACTTGATCCGCGGAATATCCCTATAGCTTTAACCCCCTCTCTAATCCTCAGTTCCAACCTAGCCTCTCTGGTCCTCTACCTCTATATAAGCCACCTGCCCGGGTCTTGTCGAGGCGTTCCCCTTTGTTGAAATAGCCCCTTCGCTTTTCCAACTTGGCTTCCTTCATCAGTCTTTCTGCGTTATATATAGAGCTCGCACCGGACCGGAACAGACCCATCTGAAGCTGAAGAAGAAGAAGAAGGACAAGAAGAAATGCGCGTGGTGTTCATATGCAACGCGGAGGAAAAGGAACTGGGAAGACAACAGGCTTCCGGGTCATGCCCTCACTGCGGAGGGAAAGTGGAGGCCATCGACGTCGAGAGCCATTGGAGATTCTGCTTCTTGCCCGTCTGCTTTAACGTCAAGCGTAAATATTTGTGCACTCTCTGCAGTCGACGGTTGGTCCTGAACCAGTAAGATTTTAGGAAAATGTTCTCCCTCTGCTTCTGTCCTGTTGGATCTCTCTCTGAAAATTCTTCCTCTGCATGTTCAAGAAGCAGCGGTCTCTGCTCTGCGGTTGAACTGGAGGAGGGTCGTTAGGCTTTAGCCTAGATTAGCAAATGACTTGGGGTGGTTCTTTCATGTCTTTAATTGACCTATCTGATGTGCTGGAGATTTTGATGTAATTATCAGTATTGTGACCAAGGTCGTCAATTCCGCTTTGTGCATGTTTCCCCTTTCGTGTGCTTTGGACGGAGAAGAGCTTCGGTTGTCTTTTCTCTTGTCTCGGTTCTCCCGAAAATCTTCGAAACGAGAAACGCATTGAGAAAGGAGAAAAAAAGCCTCTTCTTTTGCCTGAGAATCAGGCGGGAATCTGAGATCTCGATCAGCAACCCATCGTTTAATCTGGCGTCTGCTTCCCGAAAGTAAATAGAAATGTCTGGAAGTCTCGACGGTTTGCAGTTTCTTGAGTCTCCCAAGAGAACACATCCACTTCAACACTACAGTCCACATTGCTCTTGGGTTGATTCTAATAATGCGCTTTAACAACAATGTCTAGAACTTGCTCTGTTTTTTTGTCTCTGTCAATCCACCAGCATACGAAACGGATAAATGAGTTTATCTCTTAAATTCGGATAGACTGTCGGCAATTTTCATCAGCGATCCAAGTTCTAACCAGATGCGCGAATGCCACCTTGTTAAATCTCAAACCCCATGAGATCAAACCCAGCTTAGCTGAGACATAAATGCAGTGGAGCGGAGGTTCTTTGCTAAATCGCTATCCGCTACGCCAGAACGTTAAAAAAAAAGGGCAAAAATAAAAAAATTGTGCAGCAGAGAAGTAGCCAGGATCACAGATTTTTTTGTCACGGACGAAGGACTCAGGAAGTAGGCGAGGTTCGACCAAAAAAAAAAAAAGAAAGTAGGCCAGGAACTGCTGCTTTCTGGCAGAGGTACGGCTTTGTCGTCTACCGAGCAGGAGCTGGGGCACTCCCAAATACTCGACTAGAAATGGCAATCGATCAATTATTCACTCGGGAAGTGCAAGAGCCATATGAGTTCGCGTCTTCTTTATTTGCTACTGAGAATGATTGTCATTCATTGCAGCAACAAAGTAAGGTCTTGGGTCCATCCCATCTCTCTCTGTCCCTGAGGAACACAACAAGGCAAGAAACTTCAGCAATCGGATTGTGGAATGGCAACACATCTGTCCCCCAATTCGCAAGCAACTTTACAGCCAAAAGCCCCAGAAAGGAACCCCAGAAACCGAAGATGAAAAATTTATGAGTCCTTTTTTATTGCATCCGCAAATCCATCTTCGCTCGTTGATCCCTTCTCTCTTTCTTCATAGGTTGCTTAGGACTATAGGTTATGACTTACAACTTTTTCTATAATAAGATTGCGACCTATATGCCATTTAGCTAACAAATGATCCAATATGGCATTATTCAGAAACCAAGGGTTCGGAAGAGAGATTTAGTATTATCTCGTTTCGTGGCATGCTTCGTGAACATCCGATGCTTGTTCCTCAGCACTCTCCGTCTCAAATTTCTCTCAGAATTAAGGTGAATATGAGCTCCTTCGAAACACGGTTCAGATACTCTGAAATTATCCTTAATGAACAAGATGTGCAGAAGAACCCTGCCAGTCAAGGGAACAAGTCCTCAAGTTAGAGTCAAACTGGGATCTATTAGCTGTCATAGCAGCAATTTAAATTTCTAGCATCCCATGTTACGTAGCAAATCTCTAGGAGAACGCACGTCCGACGAACAAGTAAATAATAAGAAAAACAAGGAATTGTACCATGCGACGCTTCGTCTCTGTGCACCAAGAGTGACTTCAATTCTCTCAGAATTTAGGTGCATTTGCCTTTGACGAGTAACAGGAATCGGGCACCTCGTACCCCTAATTCATTTTTATTAACTGGGTTCGCATTGATTTCTAGAATTAGGCAGTCGATGGCCTCCTCTCTTGGCTCCAGAAAAGGAACAGGGACCATCCACGAGTTAATGCGAGACCTTGAGAAAAGCTGAACTTGCGTCCCCTCTCTGAACCAGATAAAGAGACTCATGAGCTGCCACTGCGAAATTGCGTGTCGCATTCATCAGATCCGTACAACCGTCACATGGTCTGCCACTTCTACCTTATTTCACAGTCAGTAAAACGTCAACATGATCACTCAGAAGCCACGTAGTCATCTACTCATTTGAGATTAGGAGTATTACCACTTTTAAGCGTTGCTGTCGAATCAATGCGTATGTGTGCCGTCACATTTCGACCATTTGCGTCAGAATATTAGCAATTCATAAACTCCGTCAGCTACATGACAAACATTAATGACATTCACATCTGTTAAGAAGAGGTCGTTGCTGCGTTTGATTTTGGTTAATGCACTCTATATAGCAGCTAAATTTACGTATGGGCAATCCTCTTATGGGCATCTTTCAGAAATGAGAAATCAGCAATTCTAAGAAAGATTAGTTTGCTTAATAAACCGATCACCTAGATATCGAATGCTGGCCATTCTTCAAAAGGAGTTTGAGGGTTGAGTGGGAAGATGGGGTCCAAATAAAACCCACTATGTTCATGGACCACCCTACGCTATAACTGGAGTATTGTATTCTTGCTAGTTGATTTGCACAATGAGAGAATTCTAAAATGTGAAAGGAGTCTATGATGCAATAAATCTATCTCGTTTTACATTGCAAATCAAACAGAAATAAGAAAGCCCCTAAAGTACAGAACGATCATCAGTTTTTGCTAGAAATTTCTTGTGAGTGATCTATCTTCAAGCAAGCTAGTAGCATGGAGGGAAGATGGCGGAGCAGATCTGCAATTTCCTCGATGGGGATCGAAATTACTCGGATGCTTTGAAAGTTGTACACACAGCTTCGGAGAAGTAGGAATAAAACATGCACAAGGCGCATACATGCAATTGCGAAATCTCCTAGAAGATCATTGGAATAGGACAAGGATATAGGTCGGGCATATTCTGAGGAAGCGAAGCTTGGGGCCGTGCCTCACGAAGAAGGAAAGAGAGCAGCAGCAAGAAGATACATGAGGACATGACATGACCCACGTGCCCTTGCTATTGACAAAAGTGATGTGGGAGGGAAGCTCACTTATAGAGTCAAACGCACCACCTTCAAAAGGCCTAAAACGGATCCCTTTCTTGTAAGCTCGAGAGTGTCGGTAGATATTGATGGTGAAGATGGCGGTTTCTGTTATTGCAAAGGAGGATGATGAAGATGTGCTCAGGTACAATTGACACATAGGTTGATAGCTTATGTCATGTCGATATGGGATTTACTTTTTTGATACAAAGGGCATGTAAAACTTTCTAAAGATCTCCCATCCGTAATGATAATAACAATTTATTAGTTGCTAAAAATAAAACCATCATGTATAACAAAGCATACACAACCTATGTATACTGATAATTCCTTTATTAACAAAAAGCTAACATGCCGAAGTACGCATGCCTATTGCATTAGGGACCATTGTCTCTGCAGATAACACTTTCATGTACATAAGTGTTGAGTTTTCACTTTCAAATTAAGAGATAAAAATATTTTAAATCATGCACATTTATTTTAGGGATTTTTAAAGGGAGACTATAAAAAGAATGCGTTTAATAACACATCTCCAACCTAGCCTCCCTATTATTTCATCTTTTGTTTTTTTCCTATTTTCTTGTTGGATAATTAGATCTTGTGACTCATCAAGTGATTTTGGAGCTTTTTGGATCATACTTTCATGTCCATCTCGTGTGATTTTGATTTTTTTTTCATCGTTTACTACTTGTTCTTAGATTGGTACATTTTTTATTGGTGTTTTTCGCAACAAATTGATATCAAAATGAAGGAATTTTGGTCATTTTGTTCAAGATGGCATCTATCAAGTTCAAAGTGGTATCCTTCAATGGCTAAAACAATTTTGAGCTATGGAGAATCAAGATGAAGGCGTTGCTGTGTCGGGAAGGTTCAGTTAGAGCCTTGGACAGAAATTATCCAGACAATATGACTATGGCTGAGATTGAGGGGATGGAAGAAAAAACATATAGCATTATCCACTTGTCATTATTCAATAAGATGCTTCACAAAGTCGTGGATGAAGAAAGGGCTTCAGGATTAAGGAATAGGTTTGAGAGCTTCTACATGAAGAAATCTCTTACGACAAGATTATTTTTGAAGTACCATCTTTACATGCTAAAGATGGAAGAAGGTACTCCTATCCAAAAACATCTAGATGAATTTAATAAAATCGTTATGGATATGAAAAATCTAGATTTGAAGTTCAACAAAGAATATCAGGCCCTAATTGTGTTATGTTCACTGTCGAGCTTGTATGAGAATTTTGTGAATTCTATGCTACATGAAGGGAATCTATAACTCTTTAGGATGTGAAAACCTTGTTGAATTCTGCAAAAATGCATACAAAATTGAATCTGAGTAGTAGTGGTGATAAAGCTGATGGTTTAATTG
This sequence comes from Eucalyptus virginea, assembly GCA_014182375.1. Taxonomy (NCBI): domain Eukaryota; kingdom Viridiplantae; phylum Streptophyta; class Magnoliopsida; order Myrtales; family Myrtaceae; genus Eucalyptus; species Eucalyptus virginea. The sequence continues at coordinate 1,464,043 of CM024516.1, read as the reverse complement.
TCAAGGGAAGGTCGAATCATTGTGATATATGCAGTAATAATAAAGAGTGTTCAATATCTAGATCAGACAGAGATAAGAATAAAATGGAGTGTTACTATTGTCACAAATTCGAACACTACAAAAATGAGTGTCTAGTGCTCAGAGCTAAGGGGAAGAAGTTGATGGAGAATTCTAATTCGACTAGTCTGGTGAAAAATAACGAGTTTACTAATGCAGACAATGTTCTTATTGTTTTGTGTTCAGATTGTTAAGTCGATGATGAATGGATTTTGGATTCAACATATTTATACCACATGTGTTCACATAGAAATTGATTCCACACATATGAGAAAATCAATGCTGGTTTAGTTTTCACAAGTAACAATGCAATTTGCACGATTGTAAGTATTGGTATTGTCATGCCCTGAACCTCAAGCGCATGCACATCCCTCGGTGGTCAATCAAATTGCAACGTTCCCAAGACTCATTACCGACTCACTCATTCAATGCACATGCGGAAGCGAATTAAACAATATCCAGACAACAAACAAACTTGGGATAGAAGCACAAAACATACTTTATAAACAACCTAGGTTTATATACAGTCAAGCTAAATCTAAGGTTTATGTACAGGAGTCTAGAACAAAAAGAGCTACTGCGCCATCTAAACTCTGGGCTCTCAAGTCATGGGCTCCGGATCCCCCACGACACCATCAGGAGCGTCGATATCTATAGGATGCCCTATTTCCCACTGTCTGGTCCCGACGGGAGGCCCGTCAAAACTCTGTAAGGGATCCTCTCGACCCCCATTAGGGAAGTTAATGAACCATGCTTTGAAGGGATGAGGTGCCCAATGAGGTAGGCCCTTATCAACCCAGACCGTAGACTCAACTAACTCCCGAGTTAGGTTGGTCCCGGGAACAGGGAAATAGGAGTGCTGAAAGTTCATCTGTTGCGGGACCCCATAACGTACATGACGTACCTTTATCTAAGGACCTGAAAATTTAACCATGATGGGGTGAGACAATATCTCAGCGAGTCTGCACCCTAAACCTCGATTAGGATGAAAATTCACCTAAATGCAACCTAAACACACATCATATAAGATTTACCTCGCCTTAGCACCTCCCTGTACATTAGTACAACTCATATAACATATACATACAGTAAATGCATTCAATAGATGGAACACTTCACTTTATATTTCAATCAATCATAGGGGTTTCGATTATAAGGCTAAATCGTTATGACACGTCACATTTTATACCACACAATTTTGTTCCATAATCATGCGTGGTTATCTCACTCATTCAAGCATTCTAATTAATTCCGACCAAACGGCCATGATCAACTAAACAGTCGGCGGTCATTCGGCATAATCGGGTGTTGTCCCGCTTTATCAGGCACGATAATGTTTACATCTAAACGGCATTCTCGAATGAGCATCGGTTTAGCCTCCATTGCGACCGGTATCCGTTGACATGGGGTATTCCCGAAGGAGCATCATCCGGTGTAAACGCATCGTGACGGATTCCAATAGTGATCACACGCACATGCAATCTCGGCCAAGGACATGGTGCTTTACACTCAAATGCCTCAATTTCAAATAATGTACTTGGCCTATTTTCTTTATATTAAAAACACTCGGTAAAATAATTGTGCGTGGTCACACAATCAAATCGATTCACAAAGCGTGATACTCTCCCATTTAAAAATTCCACGATTTGATATAGTTCTTAAAATATTTTTGGCGTCAAAACCCGACACCCGGTATTTTTCTAATTAAATACCAAAATTCTGTATTTTTGAAATAATAATTCAAGATTCATCACCAAGCACTCAATTTCACAAACCAACACTACTACGATGATCAACACGAAATTCTTACAACCGGCTATTCCGGTATAATTTATGCTAAATAATAATTAATTAAATAAATTGCATTTAATTAAATAAATTGCAAAATATTTAAATTAAACCATAATTAATCTACCTAAGCTAATCTAATCACCTAATTGAACTAATTAAATTATCTAACCAATCTAGCTACATATAAACCTACTAAGCTAACTAATTAAATTAACTAACCACCTAATTGCTAACTAACCTAACTACATAATCTAATTAACTAACTAAGCTAACTAAATCACCCTAATCTCACTTAAGACTAACTAATCCACTAATCCTTAATTAGCCTACTAAACCACCCTTAAGTGCAAATTAACCCCCTAATTAGAGTTTAGGGTAACTCACCGGTTTAGTGCAAAAATCGGTTCACGGTGACGGCGGCGCGACGGCAACCAAAACCCGGGCATATGGCAACACCAAATCAAGCTTGAAAGGGACTGAAAAATGCCGACAAAGCTCACGGGTCCAGCTGGGAGGACCAGTTTTGTGAGCCGGTTGGTCTCGGCTAGGACGAGGCTGATTGTATTAAGACGGTGGCTAGTTGGCGCGGGAATCGGCGGAGGCCGCGGATGGTCGGCCAGGGGTGTGAGGCGGTGATCGAGGGTGGTGCGGGTTGGTGGTTCGGGGCCGACGTGGTGGTTGAGCACCCAAACTAGACCGGCAACGAGGGCGGGAGTAGAAATGGCCGCAGGATGAGAAGGCGAAGCTAGAGTAGCTGCCGGGGACACTTTGGTGGTTGGTTTGGCTCTAAGTTGCAGCAAGAAAATGGAAGAAGAAGAAGAAGAACTGAAAATGGTCTGCAAATGGAGGGGTCGGTCGAGCAAGCTAAGGGGGAGAGAGAGGAAGAAGAGGGGAACCAAGGGGGACAAGGGGGATAGGAAGTCTTGCTACTGTCCAATGAGATTTCAATCAAAATATCCCATGCAATGAGTGCTTTAACCCCAAAGTCTTCAGCCCTAGCTGTCCAAGCTTCTCCCACAAGCCATTTTCTTCACAAAACCTCACCACATAACTTCAAGTTGATGCCCAAAACCACCCCAGCAGCTACCCCTACGAATTTGCCTTGGTCTTCAATTAATTTCTCACCAAATCAAGCCAAATTGGCCTCCAAAAATACCAACTAAGGTGCCCATGAAAATGCCCCTTTGAATTTCTCAATTTTAATTTGCCAAATTTTGATTTTCCGCCAAAAATTCGGGCTCGCTGAAAATTCTTCAAAAGATGAGTCGATGTCCTAAAAATAAATCGCGACACGCTCGAAATTTGGATTCCCGAAACCTAATTCAATTTGTGGTTAATTTCTATCGGACGCGATTTTAGTGTAACCTAATATACCGGGTAGCTTTTAGGGATTTTATCGTGTTTGACCCGTGATTGATAATTCTCAATCCACATTTGTGCATCTTCAACTCATCGGCGACTCTCGGTTGTTGCAAAAATCTCGAGATTTTAATTATAGGTACCGGGTACAGAATCGACTGAAAAATCGGTTTAGTGTCGTTCAACACGAATTTTGCAATCATGCGGAATCACCCACAATTTAATTTATTTCCTTTGTCGGATCGACCTATCTCCGGTCTTTAATCGATTATAACGGTATTGTATTGACCTTGTCGATTAACATGGTTGAGCAGTCGATTTGTGATCAAATTCTCAAGTATGTTGCATTTATATTCCTTAAGGGCTTCATATGATAGATTAGTTATCTCGTGAGTGATCAGCTCAAAAAAAAAGACCATAGGCGCGTCGATGAAAAGCCTAGTTCATAAAGTCGGGACAAGGTCAAAATTCAAGATGTCATAGGTATGGTGCAGATTAAATGCTATGATTATGTAGTAAGAACTTTGACAAATATTAGGCACATTCTAGATTTAAAGAAAAATTTTATTTCATTGAGCACTTTAGATTCCATTGGATGGTGGATGTGGAGTTTTGAAAATTTCAAAAGGCTCATTTATTGTGATGAGAGGTAGTATAAAAAAAAATCTTTATGTTCTACAAGAATGTACTGTTGTTATATCATCCTTTTTAGATTATTAAAAATCAATGTTGCAATATATGTAGTTGGGTCACATGAGCAAAAGATGAATGGCTATCTTGAATAAATGTGGTTTACTTTATGGGGATCATATGGTCTCACTTGATTTTTATGAATATTGTGTTTTCGAAAAATAGTGCAGAGTTAGTTTTAGTACTAGGATGCACTCGACGAAGGGCACAATTGACTATATTCACTCTAATTTATGGGGATCGGCACATGTAACATCTAATGATGGTGCAGTTTATCTTGTGACATTTATTGATGATTTTTCTAAGAAATTCTAGGTTTATTTCTTGAAACGTAAAAGTGATGCTTTTGATACATTCAAAAAATGAAAGAAGTCAATAGAAAATCAAATTGACAAGAAGATAAAGCGTTTCAAAACAGACAATGGTCTTGAGTTTTGCGGAGGTGATTTCAAAAAGTACTATGAAGATTCGAGGATTGTTCAACATCGAACAATCAAGTACACACCTCAATAAAAGGGAATGGCAGAGCGCATGAATCGGGTCACTTTTAGAGAGCTAGGTGTGTGCTCTCTAATATTGGACTTGGGAAAGACTTTTAGGTTGAAGCTATAAACACAACATGTTATTTGGAATCATTCTCCTTTAATTGCAATTGAATAAAAGACTCCTAATGAGATATGGTCAGGTAAACTTTTTGATTATTATGATTTAAAAATATTTGGATGTCCTACTTTTTATCATGTAAAAGATGGTAAGCTTGAACCTAGGGCCAAGAAGTGTATTTTCGTTGGTTATGCAGGCAAGGTTAAATGATTTAAGTTATGATGTTCTAATCCTCAATCATCAAAGTTTATAATTAGTAAGGATGTTACTTTTAATAAAAATTCTATGCTTGAAAAGAGAAAGGTTGTTACTAAGTTTACAGGTATTCATGAGGAAATCGTTCTAAAAGAGGTAAAGCTTCATGTAAAGCATCCATAGAAAATAGTTGAAGATGTTCTTATTCGGCCAAAAAGTGACAATAAGCAACAAGATTAAGATTCTATCAAAGAATAAGTAGAAGAAATTGAGCAACCTCAAAGTTTAGCTGCTGGGAAGGCTAAACGACAAATTAAGCCTCTCCCACGGTATGGTTTCACTAATTTGATAGTATATGTTCTCACAGTTATTGAAAAGCTTGGTATTGAAGAACTTTCTATATTTCATGAAGCTATTATTTGTTCTGAATTTGAGAAGTAGCTTGTTGTAAGAATGAAGAGGTGGAGTCTCTTCATAAAAACCAAACTTCGGATCTTGTGAAATTGTTTGAGGGCAAATGAGCTATTGGGTGCAAATGGATCTTCAAAAGAAAAGAGGGAATTCCAAGAGTTAAACATGAATGATTTAAAGCATGTTTGGTAGCGAAGGGTTTTAGTCAAAAGGAGGGGATCGACTTCAGTGAAATGCTCCATCCAATTGTGAAACATAGTTTCATTTATGTGTTACTCGCGTTAGTAGCCCTTTATGATCTAGAACATGAGTAACTTGATATCAAAACCGCTTATCTGCATGGCGAGCTTGAGGAGACAATCTATATGTCTCAACCCAAGGGATTCATTATTGAGGGTAAAGAAGCTGATGTTTATAGGTTGAAATGTTCTTTGTATGGTCTTAAGTAACCTCCGTGACAATGGTACAAGAGGTTTGATAACTTTATGTTGAGTCATGGCTATTTGCAAAGTGCGCATGATAGTTGTGTTTACTACAAGAGATTGTATGATGGTTCTTTTATTTATTTACTATTATATGTGGAAGACATGCTTATTGCAATGAAGAATATATTAAAGATACAAAATTTGAAAAGGCAACTTAGTAAGGAATTTGAGATGAAAGATTTTGGAGCTATCAAGAAAATTTTAAATATGGAAATTCATAGAGACAGACAAGTTGGGAAGTTTTACCTCTCAAAAAGAAGTATATCGAGAAAGTGCTTGAACGCTTTGGCATGAAGAACGCTAAACCGACAAGTACTCCTTTGATGCCCTATTTTAGGCTTTGAGCTTCTTTGTTGCCTAAAACTAAAAAATAGGAAGATGAGATGTCTCAAGTTTCATATTCTAATGTTGTATGTAGTCTTATATATGTTATGGTTTGCACTCGTCTAGATATTTCAAAAGCTATTAGTGTTGTGAGTAGGTATATGGCACATCTAGGTAAAGCTCATTGGTAAGCCATGAAATGAATTCTTCGATACATCCGGGGTACCTTAGATGTGGGTTTGGTCTTTAATAGAGGTTATGATATAGGACATTTGATTGTTGGCTTCGTTGATTTTGATTATGCAGGCAATCTTGACAAAATGAGATTTTTGACAAGTTATGTTTTTACATTTGATGGTTCCGCAATTAGTTGGAGAGCAACTATGCAGGATATAGTTGCTTTATCTACCACTGAAGCATAATATATGGCAGTAGCAAAAGCAATAAATGAAGCTCTTTGGTTGAAGTATTTGATTACAAAACTTGGTGTGAAGCAGGAGGGAACCTCCATTATCTTTTATGATAACCAAAGCGCGATTTAGTTGACCAAGAGCATGATGTATCACAAGAGGACAAAATATATCGACATACATTATCACTTTGTATGTGATGAGGTTGCTAAGGGTACAATTACAATGAAAAAAGTATCTATGGCGAATAATCTAGCAAATATGTTGACTAAACTAGTTTCTTTGATCAAGTTCAAGCATTGTTTGGACTTGATTGGCGTTTTCGCCATTTGAGTTGCTTAAATGGAATTGGTGGCGTTTCATCCCTTATTTCCTACATTGACTATGCTCACGTAGGCTTAGCGGTGTGCATCATTGATTTTGCCATTTTGGGGGTGGCCTTGTGTGGTCACTTTTGGTGGTGAGGGAGAAGGGTCTTGTGGTGTTTGGCGTAATGTTCTTTTGGAGATTTGAAGTTAAGATGGAGATTTGTTGAGTTTTGACTTTCAAATTAAGAGATACGGGTATTTTAGTCATGCACATTTTTTAAGGGATTTTTGAAGAGAGACTGTAAAAGGAATGTATATTGTTAAATATAATTTCTTGTTTTATTTTTTTCCTATGTTCTTGTTAGATATTTAGATCTTGTGGCTCACACGTGATTTCAAAACCTTTTGGATTGTAAGTTCATGCTTTTTGTTGAAGATAGTGAAATTCCTCTCTCTCCCTATGGTTTTTCCCGTTTTAAGTTTTCCACTTTAATTTTGCATCTCATATGATTTTGATTATCTTTTATTCTTTGCTATTTTTTCTTAGATTTGGTACATCTTTGATTGGCGTTTTTCGCAACAATAAGGTTTCCCTCACCTTTGTTTATGGGAAAGAAATAGGAAGGTTGAAAAGGCTCGAAAGTAGCGATGCTCGAAAGCACAAACTCATGAGCGACTCCTGATGATGATATGGCTCCATGGGGACAAATTGACCATACAACCAGAGCTGAGCACATTTGGGGGTGTGATTGGGCCGAGAACTCAGGGTCACGTACTTGAAGATCCATTTTTTGATGTGGAAGGAAGGAGCGGGACTTGAGACTTTTGGGATCCAGAAGCATAACAAGGAGAAGCCCATACAAGTTGGGTCGGTCTTGGTTGGTAAAAAGGGTTGCAGAATGCTCTGATTTTCGGCCGATAATCTCGTTCATTATGACCTCAAAAGCCCAAGGTAACGACTCGATCACTCAAACCCCAATGAAAGAAAAATCTATAAATTTTAGAGATAATTGCATTGAAAATCTTAAAACTTATCATGAAAGTAAATACTAAAACTTGTTACAAAAATACAATTGAGTTTTAAAATTTTTATGAAGTACAATTAAGTTCTAAATATCAAGAAAGTGCAATCGAGTTCTTAAACTTTCAAAAAAAAAAAAAAAAACAATCGAGTATTAAAAATTGTCAAATTACTCCAATCAAATCCTTCCAGTAATTGTATTTTTAAAAAAATTTAAAAATTTTAGAATTTACTTGTACTTTCATGATAAATTTTAGAACTTGATTGTATTTTTTAAAAGTTTGATTACTCAATTACATATTTATGACAAGTTTTAGACTTTTAATGTATTTATTCCTGAATTTTAAAGAACATCAAAGAAGAATCGTCAAAATTTCGTTCTAATCTTTACTGATGTGGATCATTTCAATGTTGAGCCACTTTATGAAGTTGAAGGATGAGAATGAAGACTAAATTTATTCCCGCCCTATTGGTAGCCGAAAGGAGGAGGAATAGTTTAAAGAAGATAACTCATAAAGAAAGAGAGTGACTTTCACGGTGGAAGGGACCTTTCCCGATCGCATCAAATGAGGGAAAGCCTGTGACCAAGAAGCGATTGTTAGAAGATAACAAGTCAATGTTCGAGTAGTGGCCAACCAACATCAACTTGATGTAATTATCCGGCCAATCGTGATTTATGAGATCTCTACTTATCTTCAACTTCAAGATATCCAACCTTAAAGGAAATCTTAGTGTAGATAATTATCAAGTAAGTTTCGTTACCAGCGTTTCTTACTTCTAAGTAATTACAAGTACTAGTATTTTGAAGTGACTTTTATTATCGTAGAAGTTAACAACAACAGTAAAACACTTACATATGCATTGTATTGTTATATGAAAGTCCCGTTTGTTTTATGAAAAATATTTTTCTCTTTTTCGGCATTTGGATTGATTAGGAAAATGAGTCAACGGAAAATTTGTGCTTGGTTCAAGAAAATAATTTCTTTTAAAAAAATTGGAAATCATTTTCCAAAATATAACTAGATATTAACATTTAGACCAAAAAATCTATACTTGGGCACCAAACCCTAATGCTCGTTATCAAGTTCCTGGCGCTTAGGCTTACGACCTCAATATTTATGCCTAGTTCCCTAGCATTGACGTCCAAGTCCCTCGAGGCTGAGCCCAAGCCTCTAGTGCCCATTGCTTAGGTCCCTAGCGTTCTCGCCTAGATCCATCAAGGCCAAGCCAAAGGCCCTTGTGTTTGTGCCTGATGCACAGACATTTGAGCCAAAGTCCACAAAAGTTCAAGCATGGGGCCTTGGTACTTGTGCCGGATCCTTTACACCCAAGCCTGAGTCCACAAAGGCTATGCCCGTATCCCCAACACTCAGGCTAAGGTCGTGTTCTTGAGCCTAGGTGAGACTAAGGCCCAGGACCCTGGTGACCATGTTTGGGTCCATCAATGCCAAGGCTTGGGCCTAGGTGCTTGTGTTTGGGTGCATCAAGTTTAGACTCGGGATCTTAATGCTTGTCCCTAGTGGCTAGTTCTCGGACTCTCTGTGCACAAATTACTAGTGCTTAGATAGTGTAAGTGTCATTAGGAAATCGAATCAAAATTTCCTGTGCAAAAGATGGAAAATATATTCTAGTTCTTTTTCATATTTTAGCCTAATACCGAAAAATATCGCTATTTTCTTGGAAAATGACCCCATAGAAAACATTTTCTAGAAATGTAATATTTTTCACAAAACAAAAGGAGTTGAAAAGTTACAAAGCATATTCAAACTTACGTAGCTAGCTCATTGGGCTTGCCCAAGCCCATTAACCTAGAGCGGAAAATCTGTGGGCCTAGGCAAGCAACCCTTTCTTAGGGCTAGCTTGCCCTCCTTGCCTAGACTAGCCCTATCATTTTTATTTTTTTTGGAGAAATGACACAAATGGTTCAAGAGATTTAGCCAAATGTACATCATCATCCATGGATTTTAAATTTGTTCAATGTGGTCCTTAATTAATTTGTAAATGTTCAACATAATCTATAGATTGTATAAAAATATTCAATATCATTCTCATGAACCATTTGTGTCATTTCCTAATATATATATATATATATATATGTATGTATGTATGTATGTATGTATGTAAGATATTCATATGTATATATTGTTAACATGAACTAATGGAAAAGGATTATATTGAATATTTTTATACTTGAATATTTTTATACAATGTTGTATAAAAATATTCAATATCATCATTTTCCATTTGTTCATGTTACAATATCTACTTATATGACTTCCTATTCATCAAGTTTGAATGGTGGACTACAAAAAAAATTACATGTGGACTATCTACATAAGATATTCATATGTAATCAGGATAAACTATTCAACATCATCAAATAACGATGGACATTTTGACACTATAATTTTATTTTTCTTTTCTAAAGTAGATGGATAAAAATATGGGCATGTTTACTTATCATTTTGAAACATTCAATTCAGCATATAATGGTCTATGTCATCAAATAAAGTCTAATTTGTCATTTGAGTAAAATGAAGGATTATATTGAACATTCACTAGTAGTTCATGAATTATATTAAACAAATTAAAAGTCTAATGACGACATTGCATATTAAATAAAAGTTCATGAACCATTTTTGTTATTATTCCTTTCTTTTATAAAAATATATAATAACATTTTAGGCATGATGAAACTAGGCAAAGACACTTAGGACTGAAATTCATTCACTACTAGTAATCCAATTAATTTCTAATATGCGCGTATGATAGTTTTTGAATTATGTACGTAAGAACAGTTTATTGCCAATATGTAATTTCAAATCATTTTTAGTGGGCATGGCATGACATGTTGGAGTAGGCCATTCCCCATTTACTCGAAACTATGGTGAATTTATAATGGTAGCAATAATTTAAAAAATGGTTATAAAGAAATTAAAAAAAATAACTTGAAAAAATTGATAATAACTTACCCATTACAGTGATATTATAGAAATCACTGTTCTTATAAATACTTTTTGAAATTTTTCCCGTTATTTACTTGTTTAGCAAGTGAACCTTCTTAACTTGAAAAGATGTGTTCAGGTCAAAATAACCAAAAGAAAAAGTCCGAACAAAAACAGATAAAAAAAAGATGTCGTCGGTGACCCAAAGGTTAAAAAGAATGCTTTTTTTTTTTTTTTTTGGCGGAAAAAGTGACAGGTGCCCATAGTAAAAAGCATCGTTATTCGATTGTCAGTAAAAGGAAAAGTGAAAAAGTAAAAAAAAGTAAAGCAGAAGGGATTCCGGATAAAAAAAGTAAAGCAGAAGGGATTCCGGATAAAAAGAAAGAAAAAAAAGCAGAAGGCATAACGCTTTAGGCTTTGGATAAGGGGATAGACGATAAGATAAAAAGCTGTAAAATTATTTGTTATTAATAAGTAATTTGTAACATGACCTTCAATAAGTTCCATTTATTTTGCGAAAAAATAATTAAAATAATTAAAATAATTTAAAATGATTATTTATGTTGTTTGAAATAATTAGTCTATGAAAATTATTTTTATTATTGTTAATAATTTATATCTAAATATTTTTGTAAACAATAAAATTTATTTATTTATTTAGTAAATAATATAAGTAATCATTTTTAATTTTTTTTAAATCATCTATTTTTCGCGAAATAAACACATCATAAATATTGAGACATCATGAAGGCCAAATAAACACATTGATTTCACTCAATATCACTTGCAAATTTGCAAGAAGATGTAAGCACAAGAGAGTGTTTCATCTCACTTTCCAACTCCCTCCATCTCCCGACCAAAAGAAAAAAAAAAAAAGCTCCCCCCATCTTATTCCATTTCCCAAACAATAAAAAATTTTATTTTCCTCTCACATCTTCTACATTGGTCGTTTAAAATTAAAAGATAGCATCCACTCAAAATAAAAATAAAAAAGTTCGACAAAAAAAAAGGAAGAAAAAAATAGCTGTCAAACAATAAAAGAAGGTTCCTTTTCTTTTTCGACAAGTCAATTTATTTTTCCAATAATATGACTGGGCATAGTATTTTCAATCAACCATTTTTTTTTTTTTATAAATTGTATCACCTCATGAAGTGACATCGTAAATGATTTGACGAATACGAAGTGACCTCAAATCCTTTTATATACATACTCACCGTAATAACTTAATATTCATACAAATTAAATTTTTGCATGTGACGTGGCCGTTTCATTTCTTTGTGCCCCGTTTAATAATTTTTCATACATGATTTTCCTGTTCTTACTTATTTTTACAATTCTTCAGCTGTATCCATGTTCTTCACACAATTTTATTTGTGTTTACACATGAGAGGAATGTTAAATTAACTCACATTATTCAAACACAATTTCATCATGAATTGTATTCATGTCTTCTCACTCTAGATGAGAACTCGACGATTGAAATCAAACATTGTATCAACAATATAAGACTAGTGATGGTTAAGAGCCACTACCCTTGATCTTGGGAAAGAGTGAGAGGGATGTGGCGATGGTGCTTGTGGGGGGCTAGACGTGGAGTACATTGTGCAACAAACCATAGTGGCAAGGGTTGATGTGAAGTGATAAGTGGTTGTCTAAGGAAGGGAGAAAAGAAAACAAAAAGAAAATATGAAAAAAAAGAAATAGAAAAAACGCATCCCATTTATTAAATGCCACGTGTCATCCATTTAAGGAGTATAAATTGATGATAAGAATATATTCAAAAGAAGAATCCCAATCCTTTTAAAAATATGCAACACTTTAGCTCTCGTCAAGTTGGGGATGGAAAATTTGCTATTGCTCCTTAAATAAACTAAGGATTATGTTAACGAGGGATGTCAAGACATTTCTTTGATTTTCAGAATTATTTTAACTATCAAAGTAGCGATCTCACAACACAAAATCAGTTGATCTATTGAAAACGGCACGATCTTTTCAAATGGTTATTTAATAAGTATCCTCGAGAGATGTGATGGTAAAGATTACGGTAGAAACATCCCCTGGAAAATCTCCTGGAAAAGACTTCCTGTCTGAGTGCACGTTCCAAGAAATGACTAGCAATAGCAAATGCGTGGGGGCTGGTAGTACTGGCAAAGTCTGGATTCTCCGGCACGTCACGTGGGCATTACATCAGTTTCCAAGATCGATCTGGAAAACCATCGTGGAACCTTTAACTCTTGTCTCAGATCGCATCTTTGATAATGTCGTCCTAACCAAGAGAAAAACCGTATAAGAGCAGGCCGATGAACGTGGAAGAAAGAATAAGATGACTCAGCATTCTTGAAATGGCTGAGCAAATGCAGACTGAGGGTCGAGGATGGTGTGCCACCACCATATGTGGTGGAGAGTGGGGTGGAACTTGGCCTTCGTGGGAGTCTGTCACGGCACGTCCATTTGATTCATTCAAGTGATGTGCTGACTGATTCATTCAAGTGATGTGCTGACTAACATGAAAACGATAGGAGTGTTTGTGTTTCTCTTTTCTCTATTCATATTGCCAAAACTAATGGAGTGATTTAATCAGCCAAAATTAAAGGGTTCATACCATAAAAACCTTAAATTTGTACATTTATAATAAATTTATTCAAAATTAGTTTTTTTACTACAAAAAACCCTAAACTAATTTATATATAAAACAAATTTACCATCTGTTAGTTTCTATTAAATTTTACTATCAAATTATTGAATTGGATGGTATGTGGCAATTAACGAGAGTACCATTTGTGGTAAAATTTGTGATTTTTCGTAATATTAATTCGATTTAACAAAAACTAATAGAGAATAAATTTATCACAAATGTACCAGTTTGAGGTAAATCTATCATAGTTTACCAATTATGTGTTTTTAGTGGTCAAAAAATTAATTTTGGTAAATTTGTCATAAATAAATTGATTTTAGATTTTTCATGATATTAACTCAAATTTAAAATAGATGGTTGGAAAATATGACATAAAGGTCCATGTATATTTTGCTATTTGCTTGTTACATTGAACATATTGATCCTCTTGAACTCAATTAATAACACACCCCCTGATTCGATCTGTTCTCCAGTTTCATTAGGGGTTTCATGAGCATAAGTATGTGTTGAAGTCTTGTGAGACGATTCAATTTAAGGTTTTAATTATCCTGTCTAATTTCCAATCATAGCTCATTTATTAAGCCATGGACGGAGGTTCGCCATCATTCCCTATAGTCACATATGCTATTTCCAAGTATGAGATGAGCATATGCTGCCGCTCTATCAATGCTTACCCACACTGGATTAAATCTATTGCGCCTGAAATTTCCATATAATTTGAACTGTGCTCTCATATTTTTGTTGCGCACTCCTGACCCAGTCCTCAAAGATGTCTTCAGAAGCACTAAACTAAATATTCCTCAACTCTGAACACAACAATCTATAAAATTTGGGGTCAACCTGAACTGATAATGAGATTGTGTTAAACCTAAGCAATCATAATTCCTTAGAATTTTGATGCTGAGTATAACATATGCTACACCTAAATCTTTCATCTCAAAATTCTTCTTGAGAATGTTCTTGGTGATTTTGATGACCTCAGTGTTATCTCCAAGAATTAATAAGTTATCGACAGATAAGTACATATCCAACTGTTGAGGATTTAGTGTACACACATTTGTCACACTCATTGATTCTATACCCATTTTGAATCATTACCCGGTCAAATTTCTCATGCCATTGCTTAAGAGCTTGTTTAAGTCCATACAATGATTTGACAAGTCTACACACTTTGTGTTCTTGTCCTTTGACCTTGAACCCTTCAGGTTGTTCCATATAAATCTCCTCATCGAGATCACCATTTAAGAATGCAGTTTTCACATCCATTTGATGTATCTGCAAATTGTATAGCGAAACTATAAAAATCAACATCCTTACTGATGTTATTCTTGTGACAGGTGAATAAGTATCAAAGTAGTCAAGACCCTCTTTTTGTCTAAACCCTTTGACTACAAGCCGAGCTTTATACTTATCAATGGAACCATCAGCCTTTAGTTTTTTCTTGAAAATCCATTTACATCCAATTGGTTTATTTTCAGGTGGAAGATCAACCAATTCCCAAGTATGGTTACTTAGGATAGAATGGATTTCATTGTCAACAACTTCTTTCTAGAAAGGAGCATCTAGAGATGACATTGCCTCTTTATATGTTTGGGGCTCACCTTCTAACATGTATGTTAGAAAATCGGGTTCGAAAGATTTTTCAATTCGAGACCTTTTACTCCTTCGGAGTTCGCCTTCTTTGGTCACATCTTCATCATTCTCAGATTCCGATTCTCTAAGCCTTTTCTGAGAAAGTTTTCCTTGATTTCTTTTTGCAGAATATATATCCTCAAAAATTCAGCATCCCTTGATTCTAAGTTGTATCGACATGGATTTCCGCATTTTCAGATTTGTGAACAAAATAATTTGAACTGTGCTCTCATATTTTTGTTGCGCACTCCTGACCCAGTCCTCAAAGATGTCTTCAGAAGCACTAAACTAAATATTCCTCAACTCTGAACACAACAATCTATAAAATTTGGGGTCAACCTGAACTTAGTAAATGAAATTTTTTTTAAGTGTAATATTCCATGCCATCATCTCACTCCACTCAGTATAAAACAAAACCACATGAATTCAAGACGAGTAATATCACATATCATTTAGAGGTAATGCTATAATTCAACAAAAACCAATCAAACATGTTCATCAATTCATTTTTTGCGATTACGTATAAAAATCCACATATTCACAAAAGCTGTTATTGACTAACCGACCATGTCAAATTTTCCTCACTACTTGCTCACTTTAGTAATAAGAAGATCAACATCCCCAAAAGAATGGGTATCACATTCACTTCCAAAACAAACTATTTAAGTTAATTTAAGATAATGCAATCCACGGTTTATCCACGTGTGCCGAGAATAAACATAAATGCCATAAGTTGACATTCAGGTAAACAATTAAATGAACACAAATGAACATATAAATCTTGTGATGAGCACTAATGTACACATCCGAAAATCTATTCCTTACATGTCATTGGGTAGGCATCATCTCGACTAACAAGGCATTTTAGCTCGTGAGGCATTTTCACCAACAACTCATGGGAGACGGAATCCCAAACACATTTTTGCTACATCGTTACCATCATCTTGGCTCTGCCCATCTATTACAAGTATCCTCTATATCAATAAAGATAAATACAACATTATATAATCACATGATGATGGCTATTCTATAATATTACATCACAAATGACACAAGTCATATCATTTTGCGTGTTAATAAAGGACTTCATGTCCTCTTAGGGTGCGTATGATAACATTTCTAATCCGGGGAATAATTTCTTTTCTATTTCGGCTCCCTATAATCATTTTTGAGTAAAATAACATGTTTGGTAATTATAACAAATTTTATTCTCGGAATAGAAAAAGAATAAAAATGTGTTTGGCACGATACATAATTTTTTGTATTTATTTGTTTTTTCTTCTTACTCATAGATCGTCACCACCGTTGCCTGCCGTAGCATGACCGTTGCCCATAGCCCACCGGCCATTGCCGCACAATTGCTGCCCATAGCCTATCGATTGCCGCCGCCAATGGTGGTCGGTGGTAGTGGTGGCCGATAGGCTGTGGGCGGTGGTCGTGCGGTGGTAAGTGGCGATGACGGTCGGCGGTTGACAACGGGCTACCGACAATTGAGCGGTCGGCAGTGGGCATTGACGGCGGGTTGCTGGTGGTTAGTGGTGGTTGTCGGCTGACGGTGACGGCCGGTGAGCTGTTGGCGGCGGGCGGCAGCGACAGTCGATGGTCAAATAGCAGTGGTGGCGACAATCGATGGCTGGCGATCGATGGCCGCGGGTGGCCGGAGGTGGCCGGTAGTGGGCAAGCGGCTAGCGGTAGCCGCGGCAAGGAAGAATAACAAAAGAAAAATAGAAAAGAAAAAAATGGCTTATTTCTAGAAATTGTTCCCGGGAACAAAAAATAATTTTTTTTTTTTCCATTACAAATTTATTCCCTAGCTACTTTTATATTCTGAGGATTAGAAAAATATGTTGATGTTACCAAATGAATTTCTTTTTTTTTTTTGTTCCGGGAATAAAAGAAAAAAATCGGGAGAAACATAAATGTTACCATGTAGGCCCTTAATCTTGTGGAGACCCATCTTAGATGGTAAAACACATCTTTTGTTAGAGTTTTATGCACATACTCATACGAGAGAATTCACTCTCTGGCAAATAGACCATGGTAAATGTTTCCATCACATGACATCATACGCACATAGTTCATTATAAACCATAAATGTTATGTATATTTTTCTAACCACCATTGCAAATACTCATGCACTAATCTCTTCGCATATCCTAGGCAATCAAATTTTTACGTGCATTTCAACATAAGTACTTTCATCCTCTTTTCACCATACCATCGTCATCTAATAGGAAGCTTTTATACATTCATGGATCACTGTGATCAATTTTCCTTAGATGATCAATTTTTTATGATTTAAGTAACTTCTTACAATTTTCATTTATATTGAAATTACACTATTGTTGATACAAAATATGACCAATTTTTTATTATCATTGTCAAGTGACGGTTGACAACTTGAACATAGATGACATCGATATCTTTGATAGTAAACATCGATGTCTTGAACATATCTAAATTAGTTTGAAATTATGAAAATGCCTTTTTAGCTTAGCTATGCCATTTTATTTTTTCACCCAACATGCAATTAAACCTTTTGGTAATCATTCAAATATATTCTAGGCATGTGGAAAAATTTTCCAATTTAAGTCAGAAAATCACAATACCTGAACGTGCCATTCTTGAAGTCCAATTACGCTTAATATCATAATTTAAATTAGATAAATAAACATCAACCAATCAAGTTCAAGAATACCAAGTAGATCAATCCAACTTAGTTCCTAAAATTTTCACTTATTCAAAGTCCAAGAACTTGATTGTCAAGACAACCCAACAAATATTTCCCTTATCCAAGCTACCTCAAAGGAGATATTTTTAAATTTGCTTACTCATAGATGAAGCCTTCACATGACAACCCTCAGTTTGTCATAACTTGTGCGAGAATTTTGTTTGGAAATTTCGAGGAAGGCCTCCCTCTCTCTCTCCATCTCTTTCTTTTATTTTGTTGGTTGTTTCTTCCTTGTAGCTTTCTTCCCTTATTTTCATTCTTTATTCTGTCCTCTACCCTTGTTTTGTAACTTGTTTCTTTTACTAGATGGGTTAGCCAAGTAGGCGCATGAATGAAGATTCAGGCTGCATTAATGGGTTAGAGTTAAAAAGAGTGAGATCATGCATGATAAAATTAGGATTAAAACTCGGGGTGTAAATGAACGAGGGGTGTTCATGTAAAAGAGTGACAATTGGCTTATTGGATGAGAGGGCGAAAATACTTAATACTTTTGTGATAATTTTCTTTTTCACATTTCCATAAATAAAAATAGAATCAATATATGTTCTAAATACCAATAGGTTAGAAAATATTTTGAGCATATTAAAATTATCAACAAAAGCTATCGGATGCTAGGAATATCACAATTCGGTGAATTTTAAACTTTGTTAGTTATCCAATACATATTTCGGGGAACATTGATACCTGCCAACAATTACAATGGCAATAAAATTTTCACTATCACAATGGCAATAAAAATTTCACTATCACTATTCGATCAACCTATATATCCACATTTAAAGTTAGTAAAACTCGTAATTCTGATATACTTTCTTGACCTATAGTTTCTCGCAAATTGTATCTTAAATATTATCAACTAATGATGGTGGGGGTTGTGCCGTGGCTTGACAGCTGATAGGACAGGGGAGGCGCCGCGATCAGACATAAGGCGGCTAATGGGTACGAAGAGGATTAGAGGAGGATAGAGCAAAGTTTGTCGAGATTTGGATAAAGGTGAGATGGGACCGACGATGGGGGTGGACAAACGTCGTGCTCACGTTGAGGAGACAAGGAATGGGGGGGACGAATGATCTGCATTCAAGTGATTCTTGGGACCGTTATCGATCTAGAGAGATGGTCAAAAGATAATCCTCCGCGATGAAGTCCATATAAATAAAAACCATTTATTGTTTCTTTGAAAATCATGCTTTGAGAATTGAAAGGTTAACTTTATTTTAAAAGAAAAATGATCAAAATTCCTTCAACCTTGACCTTATATGTGATGATGTCTCTGAATTTTTAGTTTGTTCAAAGCAATTTCCGAGTTTTTGGTAAATAATCAATACAATCCTTTATTTCGCTTTGATGACAAATTATATATTATTTGATGACATTGATTATTATAATGCTGAGTTTGACATTTAAAAATGATGATTTAACGCATCCATGCTTTTCTTTATCTACGAAAAGTAAAATTAGAGTGTTATCGTGTCGTAAATCATTATATTATGATTTGACATGAATATTTTGTGTAAATTATCCACGGATAACTTTTTTGGTCCACCATTCGAACTTAGTGGATCTGAAGCCACATCGGCAAATTTCATTAATTAGAATTAAGAGAAGGATGGAATTGAACCTTTACATATACTTTAGGTACTATATTGAACATTTAAGAATAGTTTACGAATGATATTCAACAAATTAAAAGTTTAAGAATGTCATTACATATTGGACTAAAGATTAAAGATTATCGGCATCATTTTTGCTATTATGGACCATCCGAAAAGTGCAGTATTTGAATTACAATTCTAGTGCATTGTGCTTTATATCCTATATCTAGCTAATGCGCTTTTATTTCACAACGAGATAGGTCGAATCTTTATCATTAAGGGTTCTCATGACTTTTTTAGGTGGAGTGCTAGAACAGTTGTGAACACTTTCGGTGAGGTTGCCTTCGTAAGTAAAAAAGTGAGGAAAATCCTTTGAGTAAGCAGCACAAGGACGATAAAAGTGCTGCCATCAAGAGCACGATGAACTCAAATATAGCGTGGGCGTAATTTTGCAAACCGTATATTCAACCATAAAACTCTAAGGCAAATTTCACCTTCATGCATACACTACACAAGTGGGGATTATCCCATCTTATTGGATATGTTTATTTTTTTAGTACATATTATTAAGAAAAGCATTATATATTTGATTATTAAGTGGGGATTGTTATATATGGAAAATAAAATATATTATTTAATTACTTATAATATGCCTTGTGCTTTATTTTGTTTTATTTTAATGGCCATCCAGAAATATGATCCTATTAGAGAAGGAAAAAAGAAAAGAAGGAAAGAATAAGGTAGAACCGGGATTTCAACATGTAACAATCGCACTCTATTCATGAATTTCTTTAAGTTTGTGGATAGATTTAGGGTGCGTTTGATAACGTTTCTGTTCAAAAGTTGTTTAGGGAACGAAATAGAAAAAAACTATTTATGTTATAGGGAACAATTTTTTAACAGAAAAATGCGTTTGGTAACTACACAAAATTTTGTTATTAGAATAGAAAAATAATATAAACACGTTTGATAAACTTGTATAATTTTTTTTTTTTTTAATTTTTAAATATTTTTATTTTATTTTTCCATTTCTCTTTTTTTTATTTTTCCTTTTTCTTTTTTCTTTTTTTTCTTTTTTCTTCCAACGCTCCGGCGAGGTCGCTAGCCCTCAGATCATGGCCGAGGCTAGCGACCGGCAAAAAAAAAAAGAAGAAGAAAAGAAGAAGAAAAAAAATAGGAGAGAGGCCGTTGCAGCGTGGATGGTAGATCCTTTGTCCTCCACCGAGGAGGCCAAAAAGGCTAAAAGAAGCGACACAGGGGTTTACGTGGCGGCTATCAAGAAGCGGTTCCTCCAGCAACCAAAAAAAAAGAAAAAAATAGGAGAGAGAAAAATTGTTCATCAGAAGTGTTTTCGAGAACAAGAAATAAGTTTTTTCTACTTATTGTTTATGTTCCAAATCTCTTCTCGGGAACAAAAATGTAAACAAACGCGTTTATGTTCTTTTTTTGTTTCTCGGAACAAAAAAACAGAAATTGTGTTCCGGGGAACAAGAAAAGAACACAAACAAACAAACCTTTAGGCTGCATTTGGTAACGTTTCCGTTAAAAAATTATTCCAGGAACAGAGGTAGAAAAAACTATTTCTGTTCCGAGGAACAATTTTTTAACAGAAGAACGTATTTGGTAATTGCACAAAATTTATGTTTCTGTAATAGAAAAAGAATAAAAACACGTTTGGTAAACTTGTTTAATTTTTTTGTTTCTTTTAATTTTTTATATTTTATTTTAATTTTTTTTCCTTTTTCTTTTTTCTTCCTCTTGGCCTCGCCATGGCCTTGGCCATGGCCGGCAATCGGTCGATGAGGGTTGGCAAAGGGTGCATTAGGAAGAGAATGCGTGAGAGGACGTGTGTAGTAGGGAAAAGAAAAAAAAGGGCTGTTCATTTCCTTCACGAATGCCCTTCGTCGGAGCTCCATGTCACCCCCCGTGTCCCTCGCTCGCAACAGCCACGCCGCTTGCAACCCAACACCAAGCCGCCGCCGCAGCCCGTCCCCTACAGCCCGTCCCCCTGTGAATACCACTACGACTCCGCCCTTAGCCCGTCACCAAGTACCTCGCCCGAACACTGTGGCTCTGCCTTGCCCCCATGAAGCCGCTATTGCCTGACACTACGACTCCGCCCTCCGCCACCCAACCTTTGCCGACATCGTGGCTCGCTTGCCCCCATGAAGCCGTGAGCCCGACACTACTATGGCCACCCAAGCGAGGCTCGTTGGTTAGCAACTTGCGAGCCTAGCGGTGGCTGGGCGAGGCTCGGTGGCTGGGCGAGCTCGAGCTATCCAACCAAGGCGAGGCTGAGCCTTGCTAGGGGTCGGTGATGCTCGGTCTTACCAGGGGTTGGCGATGCTCCGGCGAGGTTGCCGACCCTCGATGGCTGGTCGTCGGCCATGGCTGAGGCTAGCGACCGGTCAAAGAAAAAAGAAGAAGAAAAGAAAGAGAAGGAAAATATAGGAGAGATAAAAATTGTTTCTCGGGAACAAAAGTGTAAACAAACATGTTTCTGTTTTTTTTTTTTTTTTTTTTTTATTCTCGAGAATAAAAGTGTAAATAAAACGATGCGGTGGCCGCAAAACAAGACCTCCACGCATGAGGGGAGCGACTACAAGACCCATTACCATAGTTTTCTAGGTAATAATCCCTAATAACACCTCTGAGATTTGAACTCTTCCCCTTCGTGAGGGGGAGAGAGCCAAAAAAAAAAAAAAAAAAGTGTAAATAAATTTTTTTTTTTTTTTTTATCGTAATAAAAGAATAGAAATTATATTCCGGAAAAATTAAAAAAAAAAAAAAAATACAAACAAACAAGCCCTTAGTTTCCTGTGGTCCCCACGAAAAAGCATCTTGTTACGCGAGCCCATCGCAAACCAAAACCTTCTCTCTCTTAATTTTTAATTTCACGCGCTCCTTTGACTCTCTCTCTCCCATTCGTTCTTCTCTCTCTCTCACGCTCTTTCTTTCTTCCTCCCCTCGCGACCGTTCTGACTCACGACGGAGCTCGCCATCCAATGAATTGCAGCGCCGCCTTCGCAATCCAACGAAACCACGCCGAACGACGTCGTGTGTTCTCTCTATCTCTCTCTTGACTCGCTCTATCTCACCCTCTTCACTACTCGAGGAACCATGCCGCCGCCGCCGCCGCCGCCACCCTCAATCCAAGAACAACCCCAAGCCCCTTGCCGTCTGCGACCTCGAGACCTCCCTTAGCCCTTACATCCTCGAGGTCCCCTGCAGCTCTGATGTCGTCACCTCCCAAATCTTGGCAAGGACGACCCTCACCCTGGCCGTGAGGGTCGAGCCCTTGCCAAATTCGGTGAAAGCGACCCTTGTTTGTTGTCCCGACAACAGGCCAAAGGGAAAGAAAAGAAAAAAAAAAGGGGAAAAAATGACAAAGAAACGGCGAAGAAGAGAGAGAAACGAAGGAGAGAGTGGGTTGCAGGTTTTTTTAAAAGTGGGCCTGTGTTGCTTGCAAAATGGACTTGTGCTAAGAATGTCAGCATAGCTCCACCTAATATTTTAAAGAAAAGAAAGAGAGAGACGGGAAACAATAATGCTATCACGCGGGTTTCGTTGACCGACCTCAGAAGCCGACACAGACACAGTGGATAAGGATTGCGGCTTCTCACGATTGCTTTTCAAGCGGTGAAGCATGATTTGTTGATGCTTCCAAACCGGTTCATTTCTTCATCCGATTAAATGCAAAAGACAATTGCTTCCGAATCAACACGATTGTTTCTTTTTTAAAGCTTTAAGATAGATTCAACGAAAACTAAATTAAAAAAGTGTAGTGAAGATTCCTCTTCGTGCCTCTTTTTTGATATTTTTAACGTTTTTATATATCTTTTATTGGTTTCGAATTAATAGTTGAAGAGCGTTTCAAAGTATATTATCGTATATTTTTGTGAGATGATGTATGCTAAAAGGTAGAATTCCTGGAAAAAGAACTATAACTTCTGGAAAGTGCGTTACCTTAATTAGATTTTTAGTTATTTTTTTAATTTTTTTATTTAAAGAACTATAACTTATAGGGCGTGGAAAGTGCGTTACCTTCCCAATTAGATTATTTAGTTATTGGATTCTTTAGTTATTAGTTCTTTTGATTTTGTTCAACTTGAATTTGCAACATTTATTCCTTTGTAAGCGTTAAATGTTTCCACATTATTTGTTTATAGAATTTATAAATCTTATATTTATGTCATCTCCCTTCAATCGTTGACACGGGGTTTTTCGATACGAAAAGCTATAGGAAAGAAAATTGTTTCCTTATCTTAAAGATTGCTTTTTGGTGCCACCATTTTGCATGGATAGATAGGTCAAATCTACCTGAAGCTAAGGGTGTGGTTTGGGAATGAAGAGAAGAATTCCATGCGGGAATGTCTGAGGTAAAAAAGGGAACTTTAATTAGGCACAACAGCGAGTTGAAAGTTCGCTAATCGCTCTAAGACAAGGAATAAGATGCTGGCGACATTTTTCCAGCCAAGGGCCCAAAGATGGGGTCCATCCGACGTGTCGTTGGTTGGAAAAATGGGTGCCAAATGGCTCCACCCGAATTACGAATTCAGCTCTTGAATCTTCTCGTCAGGAAGGGAGTAGAATCTTGGAGGAGCTTCCCGTGAGAAGCTATTCCGACCTCAGTCCCAGCCAGCCGTTTCAGAGCTTGGTCACGGCTCTGCTCTTCTCTTATACTCACTGTATAGTCCGGCTTACCTTTCGGTTTGGAAGTAAGTTAATGGATGCTCTCGGCTAGCAGAGAGCCCAAGATAAAGGACTCGACAGTAGAAAAATAAAAGGAGAATCGACGTGTTGGAGACGTCTTGGGTAAACTTCTAGGAAATTTCGCGGTTGATGAGACAACTGGGACAAAGGGGGTTCAGTTGTAACTACCCTTGTCCCCAAATCGTCAGAGACTAATGTCACCAAGAAAGTTAGTGGCTGTCTCGTCGGTCGTCGCTCCCGTGCAACGCGTTAAAGCCATAGCTTGATCCCAGAAAACAGAAACCAGCTTCACCGCTTTTCTGCATTCGAAGGCAACCCCCTCCGCGTTTCCAACTTGTTTCCACCCATTTGGATTGCTTCCGTACATCATGTGCTCCCCGTATGCTTCTCTGAGAAAGCTCCGTGGCGACACATGCCGCTTTTCCCGCTTTTAAAAGGGCCTCCTCGAGCTTTACCGCTGATTTACAAGTTCGGCCGGGGCGACGGCGGTCTAGCTTTGGCCACAAAGGTGAGTCATTCTCCTCGGAAGCTTCGCAGCATAACTTTCGGCTCTCTAGAAAAACTTAGAACGGCGAAATCTACCGGACATGGCGCTTATCCCGTATAAAAAAAAAAAAACCAAAAAGACAACCAAGAAGAGTAGTTTATTGTGTCATTTGCTATGCAAATATCATCGTTTTCCCAGTGTACAAACAAGAATCGCCATAGAGAACGGGATGCTGCAGAAATTACTCAAACGTAATGGTTCACTGCGCGATGACTGCAGCCTTTATTCGATGTTAAACATGGCCGCGCATCAAACGCCGGGGTAAAACCTACCGCGTCAGTTAATAACCCAATTTAGTGTATCGGTCTTACGGTATATACTCGGTATTGCTGTTCTAGTGTCAGTACTTACTTCATCGTATGTCTATTTTAGTGGAGAGAACTTCCATGTCCCTAGTCAATTTCTCCCTCATAAATTCCAGAAATGAAATAACATAAATACAAATTACAGCTGTACCTTAAGTTAATTTTGGTTATCGATTGAAATGAAAAGAGAGAGAGAGAGAGAGAGAAGAAGAAGAAAATGGCAGAGATCAGGGAAAAGTTCGGGAAGAGTTTGGGCAGATCTGACGAGTGCTGGAATAGATACCAAAGACTTTGTACGCGCCTTCTGATCAATTTGCATGTGGTCCATCAGAAACTTAAAGCTTAAGTAAATATTGCAGCTAGCGTCAGAAGACTTCACAGAGAAGCAGCTTTCCATGGCTTATTTTTCCACAGTATGTATAGAGAGATCCAACGGGGCACCGACGAAGCAAAGGTGTCCTTTACTTTAAGAAAAATTAGAGAGATCTCGGTGCAACTCTCTTTCCTCGCCGATCGTGAAAGGGTTGAAAGTGGCATGCCATAAGGGTATGGGCGGCTGGACTTGCCATCTATATAATTTTTGGAGAGACTTGCGCTATTTCTATCCGCGTATTGAATTCTTGACACATCCTTATCACTTTAAATTGACTATATTATTCCTTACGGTTCTTGCTTTTTGATTTAAGATTATTTCTTATTCCTTTTCTCATTTTTCTTTTGGCTTCGATTTTAGCGAAAGAAAAAACTTCTTACATCCCCGATGGATGTCCAGGGAGCATGAACAATAATGTTTTAGGAAGCATTTCTTTAGCATTTTGTTTGATAACATGGATGTTTAAGATTTTTAATGTACTTAACTTTGAGATATTTTTATTCTCTTTAATCTTGCGATGATGACATGACAAATAGATACAATTGGACCATTGGATTAGCTGAATAAAATACAAGTTGAGCAGTTGAAATATATAGACAATAATATAATGACGCATATTAATTTTTTTTTTTGGTTGAAACACATATCAAAGTTTAGTTAAATGAAAGGCATACTAAAACTAGCAAATGATTCTTTTCTCTCTTACTTGTGTTTATGGTATTTTTAGAATAGTGGTTTCCTAGTACAAAATAAAAGTCGAGAAATGTACACTTCAATAACACAATAACTAGTTACCTATTTCCTAATAATTTTTTTTAAGAGAAAAATTATTAGTTTCGTCCCAGATGGAAAAGGAAAAAAGAAGAAGAAGAAACCATAAAAGAAGGAAAAAAAAGTAAGAAATAATAAATAAAAAAATCAAGAGTGGGTTCCGCATTTGACATATATAAATGTTATTTGAGAGTATGGATGGTAACTTTGTCTTCTAATAAAATTGAAACCAAAAAAGATGAATGTAAGAAATAATTTAAAATCAAGAGTGGACGTGGTAGGGGTATTGGGAATCGACAATGGGATGGAAAAAAAACGCGAGCCCAATTAAAATTAAAAATTTCGGTATTACTAGAGCTTTCCAAAAGAAGTGATTCCTTCCCACATCTTAAAGCAATACTGGAGAAAAATAACAAACAGACCAAAAGTAAGCCCGACAGTCTAAAAAGTGAAGTAATACTTTGTAAAAAAATAAATAAATAGTCACAGCTTCATGTGCGGGACTGACCGGAAGGTTGGAGTTGCGACTAAGTGAGGTTCTAGGTTTAAAACAATTATATAAAAAGAGCATCTCACCTTCTTCCCGTTTGGCAGCTGAGCTGAGCTGAGCTGAGCTGAGAGCTCTCGAAGTTCGTGGACAAACTTGGGTTTCTTTTGGAGGGGCGCGTACGGGGACTGTACTTGGTAAGCTTCTGATTCGACTTTTCAAGCGTTGAGTGATTTGTATTACTTTGCGCGAAGAATGCTTCAAAGTTCATCAGACGAATGGTTCAACATCTTGATTCCACTTTTCATGCTTTGAGTGATTTGTGTTAACGAGATTCTGAGAGATTCCAGCTATGCAATCATTACTTTGTGCAAAGAATGCTTCAAAGTTCATCAGATGAATAGTTCAACATCTTCATCTTGCTTTCCCTTTGTTGCATTGTCTTCCTCAAAGATGAACGACTGTTCTCTCTTCTTTCCTAATTTTCTAATTAGGCATAGTGGAATGGTGATTGGGCCATAAAGCATAAAGGGTGCACCGTAAGGACCGACAGACAATTGTACTTGCTGCCGCCTTCGATCTGACTGCTAATATCTACTATCCATCCCACTTAATAGTTATGGGAATTCTGGGGTAGTGTTGGGTATCTGCTGAGACTCGTGTATAAAGTTCTATTTTCCTGCGTCAATAGAAAATGTAAAACGGCGGTGATGTGATTTGAGTAGGTTGAATTATTTTTAAATTTGAATCCAACTATTTATCGAAGGAGAACTAACAGTTCAAGATAGATATTTAGCATCATCGTGTGAGTAATAACATCATGTCTATTCTCTAATTAATGAAAATTAAGATTGATATTTCAAACAATTAATGTCATTAAGTGCATTTGATAAACTCTAGTAACGCAGCTTAATTAATTGTTTTAAGTTGCAAATCATTAAGGAAGCGTTTGCTTAATTTGTTAAGTGATAAAATATTCAATAGAAATTATAATTGTACAGATTATATTGTCACTACTTTCCAATAATATTCGTCCTCATGTTTGGTAAGAAACTAATCAAATTTATTCTTCAAATTTCATCAATTTAGGGAGCGGATTCCAAAATTTGGAAGCCAGTTCTATGTTAGTATGGATAACTAGATATTATATAGTTTAGTTTTTCCCTTTTCTGAAGAAGCAAAAACTCTAGGTGTGCAAAGGGATAAACGGGAAGTTGCATATATCGGAGAAAAACTCGAAGATTTTGTTATTTAATTTAATGGATAGGGAGAGCATCTTTTATTATAAATATCTCATCAATCACTTATCTTGTGAATCTATACTTTTAACTACTGAATCAAATATAGTGTTTTAATTTCATATGAGTTCCAATGGTATTTCTAAAGAATAGTTTGAAACTGAACTTAAAGATGAGTTTGCTTTCTAACTTTCGTGCATCTCAATTAATCTACCTGATCTTAAGGGCATTCCGTAAAATTTGTGCTGTGCATTTAAGATTTTAGTTTTGGAGTGCTCTCAATAAGGCTTCAATCTAATAGAGAGAAAC
The DNA here is from genome assembly GCA_014182375.1 of Eucalyptus virginea. Taxonomy (NCBI): domain Eukaryota; kingdom Viridiplantae; phylum Streptophyta; class Magnoliopsida; order Myrtales; family Myrtaceae; genus Eucalyptus; species Eucalyptus virginea. The sequence goes on along the minus strand of CM024516.1, from coordinate 1,436,110 downwards.
AAATTACCTTGGCATCTAGACCAAGACCTTGTTGGCACAAATATTGCACAATGATAGAGGAAAATAGTCCAAAAGTCGTAAATATATTTTATGGTAGTTAATTTAGTCATAAACTGTTTAATTTGATCAATTTAATCTTGAATCTTTTTACTTTTTCAACGTAGTCTTTTTGGTCAATTTTGATCAAAAATTGCTGACATGATCATTATCCACCCAAAGTGGTATGGCCTAATGTTGCCATGAACGATTTTTGTAATTTTTGTAATTTTTTTAAACATTTGACATTTTTTGAAAGTTTCTTTTCTATTCTTTTGAACTGTTCACCTTCTTGGAAGGGTTGGCAAGTTTGGGGCCTTGACAATGGGCAAGCCCTCGCTGATTGCAAGCAAGTCTTTCACAACCCTCTTTGATCCTTACCCACGGTCGACAAAGTCTTCGTGGCCTTATCTAATGGCTAGTGAGGATCCCCGAACATCATTGAGGCCCCTGCCACAAGATGAATAGCGGAATAAAAGAAAAAAAGTAAAAAATTATAAAAATAATAAAAAAAACAAAGAAAATTGCAAAAAAATATTTATATTCGACTATTCTAGCCGTGTCATATGAAATGGCCAGCGATCATATTAGCAATTTTGGCCAAAATTGGTCAAAATGATTACATTGGAAAATCATCAAAAAAAAATTTAGGACTAAATTAGCCAAATTGAAAAGTTTATTATTAAATTAACCACTTTAGTTTAGAAAATTATGGATATATGTCCTGAGTATATAGTTTAAACTTGTAAATGAAAATTAACCAAAATTTTAGTGAAGATAAAGGAAAATCAAATCATCTAAGATATACTTTAAAATCACTAAAGATACTACTTTTATTTTTGGGAGTCTGTGGCTTTAAGCACAAGATTGTAAAGCCCACACCAAAAACAAATAAGGAAATAAAATAACATCATAATCTCATAATATATCATTGTTGTAAGAAAAAAATAATAGAACAAGAGGAAATCAACCAATTGGATTGTTGTCTAGATAATCAGATTAGCTCTTTCTTTGTGTGAATATCTCTTGATCACGATTAATGTGTATTTTCATTTGGAGAAATCACGGCACCACTAGAGTTTACTGTACACGTACCATATGTATACATAAAATTGATATCTAAAAGATTTTTGTGAAATCGCCTTACATGGAATACGTGTATATATTCGATTTAGTAAAAGCAGGTGGTGAAAGAATGCTCGATTCTATCGTCACGGTAATTCACTTTGCCTTTATGATTGTGACATGGCATAATTTTGTTCGACCAATAATTTTTAACTTATGTCATCTACAAATGTCTTATCTTTTATTGATTTTAAATGTTAGAAAATGGATAAGGAGAGAGTATGTCTACATATAGTTTCTTTATTACCGTCACATAGACTCGCATATGTACACATACGTGTACATGTACATTCAGATATACATGACTACATGACTTTTGTGCCCAAGCATATAAAAAGTGAAAGGTCTTTGAAAAGGAAAAATCAACTATGCATATTGACATAACAAAGGCCAACTTTAAATACTGCATCTTCTCTTTTCATTCGTGCACTCGCTTTTCTTCTTTATGCATTTAAACGATTGGCCATGATAGGAATCAAATTAAAGTTAGACTCTTATTGCATGATAAATGAGATCCCTTATTCTCCTCCTCCTTTACGACTATCATTCAAGCTTTACATTAGATAGTTTGGCAGAGGTGAATTATTATATGTTGTGTTAATATGCCAAAGCAAAACCACATAGGACTTGTCAGAAAACAGAGGCCATATCCGTGTGTTTAGATAGTATTCTATGGCACTTGCATGGATAGCAGCCTCAAAGTGTTTCAGACGCGTTGCCGACATCTATGTCATCTTCTCTAGATGGTATCCCACTCCTGACCCTAGTGGTTGGAATCAGTTGATCTTCTCTAGTCGGCATCCTACTCCTGACCCCAGTGGTTGTAATCAGTTGATCTTCTCTAGTCGGCATCCTACTCCTGACCCTAGTGGTTGGAATCTGTTAATGCTGAGGCATATCTTTTCGTCGGCATATCCAAGGAAAAGAGGCCAAGAGGTGATAGGATAGGATATGCTTTTATGATGGCTGTTTGTTCTGTGATATTGGGATTATAGGAGCAAATTGCATTCACCCTTTTCCGAGGTTTTCAAATTCCAACCAGGGGTTTCTGTACAATGATCGATGCAATAAGATGGAAAAAAAAGAACTTTGATGGTTTGAACTAAAACAACGAGCTAAACTTTAAAGATCATATGGTAAAAGATGGAGAGGGGGGATTGTAAGAACCAAGCTTGATTTTCGTGGGTCAAGCTCTCAATAGAAGTTCCTCTCAATAGAAGTACTTAAGGTGATGATTCTTTTGTAAGCAGTTCCTACTTATATAAATCACTTCACAATACTTCTTACATTTATCATAGGATTCGAGGTGCTATCGGTTCTGCAAATTATGCACTTTAGCAAATTAAAAGTATTGTAGCAAGCTTAGTGCCAATGACCCAAATATAGTTACCAGCCTCTAGTTAAAAAACATGATAAATAGTCAAGTAAAATTATTATGTATGATCAAAATTAGAAGTAGACCAGTCTATAGGCTCATTTCTTGACCTATATATGATGAGTTAAGTTATATGAATTAGTTATATTTGGTAAATGAGTCATAATGAGTTTAGAATAATAGAGTTCAACTTAATATGGATGTTAAATGAGCTTACAATGTACTTAGACTCAATCCGCCTCTCTGACTCTCTCTTCATTTTCTAATGCCTTCATTCAATCTTGCGTTCGCTTGCTCTGTATCGTCGCCTTGGTTTGAGTATTAGTTTTGTTAGATTTAGTTAAATATAAAAGTATTTTAGTAATAAGGATGAGTTATGGACCACTAGATTTATATTGAATGGAAATAAGTCAAAACAAGTTAAATTGGTTTATTTGGATTGGGCCATTTTAATTCGACCCAAATTCAATGCGACTTGCCCGTTTCTTTGAGCATGAGATCCGTTTCTTCAAAAGACTCACTGTTTTTCAAGCATGGGAAAAAGTGTCTTGGTTCAATATTCAAGGGTTCTAATTCAACTTATGAACCCATAAATTGAAATCCTAGAAAGATTTTAAAAGGTAGATATGTCAACTTAAAGGGAAACATACACATCTTTGAAGTTTTACGTATGACAATCGGAAAGATCTTCTAGTTATAAAATTATGGGATTCATCTTGAATTAAGGATCTGAAAGATATTCTTCAGCGAAATTAATCTTTGAAAGAAGGGACTCTGAGGAAGAAATATGGTAAGATACAAAAACGGAAATTAGAAGCTGATCCGTTGCGCATACAAAAGAGATTTTTTTTTTGGGTCGGTCATACAAAAGAGATAGATTCGCAGAAAATTCTGGTAACTTTGCAAAAAGAACTCAAAGCATATATGCCCCCTATGTCACATTGAGCCCATCTCTGGTCATCCTTCCGTGTGAACTCTCTGCCGACTTCATCCTTTAACACGGTAGCGCGTTGCCAATGTGCAGCCTAACGCGATATCGACTGTTCTCTTTCTTCACGGAAAAACAACTTGATCTTTGACTTATATTTCTTCGCGATCTATATGTTATTATGAGCCGCCGCGATTAGTGAAGCGGGTGTCTGTTTGTCTTTGCTGTTATTATGGCAGTCGGCAGCAGAAAAGTGATTAGATCCGATCGGTTCAAAAGATCACACTCACACCACGACGTGGGCACGCCTAAGGTCCTCCAAATCTTCCTGAAGCTAAAATTCTCCAAAGGGTAAGCATTACACACTCTGGCACTGTTTCCATTCATATTTGCTGAACATGGACAGAGCCCAGTTGGACCCAGAATAGAGAGGAGAGCATACACAACGGAGAAAATATTGCATGCCCTAACAGTGTTTGGTCAATTTTACTCTAAATCATTCGCGCGTCGATACCTGTCCTCGAGGCCCGCCACGTCTTCTCTCTTCTCTCCACCTTCTGTGAGAGAGAGAGAGAGAGAGGGGGGCGCAGAGAGAGAAAGAAGAGAGTGAAGAGAGAGGGAGAGAGAGAGAAAGAAGATGGGGAAAGCATCGTCAGAGGCGAAGAAGAAGAAAAAGGGGCGCCCCTCCCTGGTGCTCGACATTCAAAAACGCCTCCTCAAGCAGCAGAAGCTGTAGGCGGCCCCGCCGTCCCGTCGCCGCCCCGCCGCCAGGAGGGGCCCAGCGACGCCCGCCGCGATCCCGCCCCAAACCCTAGCCGGCGCTCCACCCGCCAGAACCCCGACCGCGACGGCCCCTACCCGCCCTCCGATTGGGTCTCAGGCGGCGACGACAACGACGACGAGCGCGCCGAGAAGAAGCATCGGCTCCCGCTCGGCCTCGATGCGAACCTCTCGACGAATTCCTCGGGCCCCTGCGGCTCCGATTCGAATGCGTCTGCTGATGATCACGAGGCGGCCCTCGCCACGCGCAGAATCGGCTTTGGATCTGATTATCCGGTGATTACCAGCTGAGTTTTTGTATTTTCTTGAGCGTCGCCGTCGTCGGAGAAAGCGCGGCGTCGTCGGAGACTGAGTAGTCGGGTCAGGAAACAGGGGATGGAGTGAGAAGAGAGAGGAGAGAGAAAGAAGTTTTTTTTTTTTTTTTTTTTGGTAAAGAAAGAGAGAGAAAGAAGTCGAGGAGCAGAAGGTGGAGAGAAGAGAGAGCAGACGTGGTGGGCCCGACGACAGGTGTCAAAGCGTGAATGAATCAAAATAAAATACAGGTGGCATTGTTAGGCTACATAATATTTTCTCCTCCAACGGTAATGAGTTGATTAGAGCATGTGCTCTATGATTACACACCAGAGAGGCAAAAGAGAGAACGGAAACGAATGGTTTCATGAGGGAGAAGGACGAGTCTTGGCGGGAGAGCGTGGCTTGCCGTATGATGGAGGCAGGAGCAACGTGTCTCGGCACTCTTCCCCCACGATTTTAGTGACTAGCCCACGCCATTCCACCATATTGGAACCCCTCTTTCTTTTTAAATAAAATTTAAGACCCAGACCGCGTTGCCACGTCCCGTAAGCCTTTTTCTCTTCTTTGAAACTTCTGGAGAACTCTTGATCTGTCTAGCGTGCTGTCCATTCTTATTGGTACGTGGCGGGCCTGCAAACCAAGCACGGAATCTGAGCTGTCTTGGACAAAATGATGTTACGCCATCTGGCGTGCCTTCTGGGATTGATTTACAATCATTTTGTGCCTGTATCACTCGCTCCGGGTCGCAAGGCCTGTAGATCTCTTCTTCTTCTTCTTCTTCTGCTCATCCCATGGTTCTTCGTCCTGCAGCGGCAACAGGCATTGTTCCGGAGCACGTGGCTTCTGCGCCCGCGCAGTTCTTGATACCATCTAGGCTCCATCCGTTCAAGGTAAGCCTTTGCAAAACATCTCGCATTCTTTCGAGAATAATCATGAATAGAACTGCATCTTATCTTGCTATCAGTATCGAAAGAGACGATTGAGGAACTCTTGATTCGCCCGCACTTAATGAAAAGCGAGAAAAAGCGTGAGCGGCTTCAAATCCAATCCGACTCCTTTATTGCTTTCACGGGGTTCTAAATGAGGATCTCTAGGTCTATCGACCGTGCATGACCTTATGATCACCCCAACCAATCTTCAGCTTCAGCTTCTCTTGCCATCCACGTTGGGATTGAACGCTATGCCTGGTGACTGGATGGATACTAGGGAATCGACATTGGTTGAATACATGGCATATTTTTTTTTAGTCAAGCTTTCGGATTGGGGTGGGGTGGTTATAATATATAAATAATAAATCACGTATTCATTTAACTATTTAAGCTTTTTGAACATCCTATAAAATTTCATAAGAATACTAGGTAGATTGACAAGCTTGTGGGAATGTGCTTTAGTTTGGAAGATGATGAAAGTAAAAAATTAGACTAGATTTCAAATATTTAAAAATAAATCACACATTCCTTTAATATTTTAAGTTTTTAGTAATATTGAAAAATGCCTTACAAAATTGATAAAAATATCAGGTGGGAATGAGCTTATAGTTTGGGAATGAGAAAAATTTAGAAGATGAATCACGGATTTTCAATCAATAGTCAAAAGAAGCATATGCCTTTTTAACCTTTTATTGCGTTTTTTTCCCGAAAGTTTGCATTATTTATTGACATAGTAGGAACCGCCATGCCTACATGAATTGAAAATGTTGCCGACGCCGCATGAGGTAAAGCGGTCCAATCATGGCGTCCCACGGAAGGAAAGGGCGGTGATTCTGCCCTTAAAGAAGAGGGAACGTGGCACGTGGTGGTTGAGCCCAGTGTCACGTCTTGGATCCACTCTACTAGTAATGCAGCCCACGTGGTGCCCCTTGCTTTGCAAACCCAGCCACATGGGTTCGAACCCAAGTTGCTGGCGGCCCAAGCCATTGAAAAAGTTCGTCCCATTCCGCGACGTTTAATCTCTCATCTTAATTCGACCAAAAAAATAATAATAATAGTAAAAAAATCTCTCATCTTAGAATCCCCCAAATCGCCTTTTCAATTTCTTTAAGCTAATTTTCTCTGATGCAAATTGGAACATAGGCTGTAGGAGTTTAGGCTATATACGCCACTCGTAAGGAATATATTTTCATTGATCTTGTTCGATTTACTTTTAATATGATCATATCATGCTTTCGCACACTTTATGATTATGATTCAGAGTGATATGATATTAAATAGTCTCCTGAGCTATTGCTAGATGCATTGGATCTGGATTTCTTGCGTAAGCTCATCATATCCAATGAATTTTGTGTGCATCAAGATGGTCGGTGCATTATCAAAATTGTTAACGAGGCTGTTGAGTGTGAGGACGAAAAGAGTAATGGTTGTCGTTTCCGATGCAGTATCCATTTTTTTTTTTTTAAAAATTTTTCGTGATTCGTGATTCGTGATTCGTGATTATTGTATGAACAAGGTGGTGACCCTTTTGATAAAACATGGGTTCCACTTGAGGAAGATCTAGTAGCACTCACGAGATAAGCGTGTGCCTCGGTAAAAAGGGAAAAACAAGTCCAACCGGCCGACGTCTGGAGACCCGAGCCGGAGAAGAAGGCGAAATTGGCGTTTGGGTACCGAAAGGGCGATGCAGTGCGCATGCTCTACCCCACTCGTAACCGCTGCTTCACCCCCACATTCATCGTGCATTTTCAGCGCCTCCATCATTTCGAAAGGTCCTACCTCCTCGAGCGAGAGAGAGAGAGGGAGAGAGGATAAGGTAAAGGGAGGATTTCGAGCGAGGTCGACGATGTTTTTGAGGATAAGTTGAAAAACAGGAAAGGTGGTGGGTTATTTTGTCCGTTCTTCTTTTACTTTGTTCCATGTTCGCTGTTCGATTTATGGGGTTTGGGTTTGGGATTTGACGCCACCTTTGAGACCCCATCGCTTGAGATAATATTGCCTGGTAACGTTCTCGAACAACCGCTTCTCCATCACGGTTCGAGTGGTGAGAGGCTTCACTGAGGCTGAGGTTTGGTGATGGAGAGCGACAAACTACCTAATCGAACAACCATTGGCCCCCCTTGTTCAAGCTACTCCTTACTTGTGGCTTTCCTTCTCCCGTCGGTGTGTGGTGACACTGAAGACTGAAGAAGTGTTTTTTCGGTTGGCGATTTGCAGAGAACCGAGTCCAGCGGGTGAGTCGGGTGACCCTCGGTGTCGTCCCTCCTGCGACAGTACAGAATGGACCAGTCGCCCAGGCGCCAGCGTGATCTGGAGGCCGGAGGCCGGCGCTCCGGGGCAGACGAGCCCCCCGATGATCCTTTCCACATCACCAGCACTAAGCACGTCCCCTTGGATCGTCTCAGGCGTTGGAGGGTAATCTATTCTGTTCTATTCCGCTTTCTCCTTTTTCTCTTCTATTTTATTTTGGGCCCTACTTTTGTCTTCCTTTATATTTGGATGGGCCCTACTATTGTCCATATCTGTCCGTCTCCTTCTCAAAGTAACACCCGCGCCGAGTCATTGATTTATATATGTATAAATGTTTGACTTCTTGTTCTCGCTGGATTCGCGCGCACCCAAAAGTGAAGAGAATGATCTTGTGATCTTTCTGGTCTGCGGTGCGGAACGTGAGTAGATGAAAAAGGTGATTTAACATTTAAAATTGTCTTAAAACGTCTCAGTTGCTCAAGGCCGAGATTGGACTAAGCATTCAATGTGATTATATACGTAGACTATATTGCGTCAATGGAATTCGAGGTTCTATTTATTCCATCAAATATTATCGTCTTAGATAACACCAATTAATATCAACCCAAAAATGTGAAACCTACTTATCAAACCCAAGTTTTTGGTTTTGTTAAAGTTGGTTTGAGGTGGACCATCCATCCTTGGGTTAAGCTATTGCTGTGGAGCCAAAACCATGCCCTATTCTGTGAACTTTTAACACTTTCCCAACTTGGAAAAATGATTCTTGCTTTTATACGTTAGTGGAAGATTGATGAGAAGGATCCTAGGTGCGTCTGTTCTTTTCTTCCCCATGAAACCAATGATGAGTTGAAACTATCGTTCATACTCTCTCATGGAAAGATTGAGGAATTGACCTGACGTTTGAAGTTTCTTGTAAGGTTCTTGGAAGGATGGGTGGATTTTCATTGAACCCGTAAACAAAAGTTGGTGAGGTCATAGACAGCAGTCAACTAACACAATCACTCTTCCTCTCCTTATCAATGCAAAGATGTAGAGGTGTTATGAAGTAACGAGAAAGATATGCCTGAGTATCGATGACTTGGACTGTGTGATGTGTTTGGAGGTGAGTGGAGTCTCAAGACACTCGACTATTCAACAAAGAGCTTGACTGGTGCGTACTTCTGATATGTTAAATAAGGTCATGTGGTAGATCAATGTTCAATGAAGATGTGACACAGGAGGCAAAGAATGAACCAATGAATGTGTCTAGGAATATGAATGCAATTTTAAGGAGAACGTTTGTGTGCTATTGGACAAGTTGAAGGAATGGATTGGAAACTTCTGTGGGAGAGTTTGCTCAAAGAAAGGAAATATTGTTGAGGAACGACATTGATTGTTGTATTACTCCATTTTTGTTGAAGTTCCGGATAATTTGTCATGATGAGGATGAATTGGGTGAATTTAATTGTTTAAAGGTCGACAATTCAAGGTCTAATTTCCTCCATTTGGAGGAGAGTAAGCTAACCATCGGATCATACAAGGCATGAGTCTCAAGATATTGACATGATTGCAAAATTTTGTTGAAAATATTTTGTCAGTGGTCTATGACACAATCAAGGCCCTGTTGGGCATTGCAAGATCATAGCTACTCCATGATATATCCCCAAGTTGGATTATGATATTGTTGTGAGCATTGGTGGTCTATTGCAATGTAGCCTGTTTGACTTCCTTTTTCGTAAACCTAGAGCATGATTCTAGATTAAGGTTAGAAGGTCTATGGAAAATGATTAGTGTTCTATAGGGACTTGAAGATGGTAATTATTTAGGTTATTTTCCCCAAGTTTGATTAATCTAATCAGCACTAGAGTCTGTTGGGATCTACTTTGTTTGAATTTCTTAAAACTATACTTGGAGCAAGATTTCATTGTTAGATTCTTGACTAGAAGAGTGTTAAAAATATGTTTGGATTTTCCTTATTAAGATGCTTATGAAAGTGACTTCGCTTCTAGGGATTGTGTGCATGTGAGTTGTGTGATGTAGAGCCTGTCTGCTTGCGCTTATCAACAACTTCTGACATCTACCTATGAATTTTCTTCCAGTTATGGAATATCATGTGAGATTCTTCATGATAACATTTGAATAATTTGAAAGGTTTTAAGTATTAAGGATTAAATAAAAGGCAAATGTGAATTGTGTAGATTTACAAATGTAAAAGGTAGTCTAGACACCTCAAAACTTAGAAACTCTTTATGTTACAAGGGATCTCTTCTTCATGGCTTGCTGTTTGTTACCACTTTTTTTTTTTTTTTGGGTGTTTCTCTTTTTGGTTTTTAAATAATATTTATCCAAATTGATTTTCCAATTCATATATGGATGCTTTTCCACATCATCTACTTGAAAAGAGGGCATCATTATATGTCATGGCTCATATTTAATATCTCCGTTTAACTTCTATTGCCACAATACTGTTCTGATTTACAAGCTTTTTATACTTTATTTCCTTTCCCAGGGACATCTTTCTATATTATTTTGGACTAAATCGTGAAATAGAAGTTGGATGACGTCGGATTGCTTCTGTAGTTGATAAATTATTTGGATTGCTGTGAATTCTTTAATCCTTATTTACCTAATTATGTATGCTTGTAGCAAGCTGCACTTGTGTTGAACGCCTCTCGTCGATTTAGATACACCCTTGACTTGAAGAAGAAAGAACAAGTGAAGATAACACTGCAGAAAATTAGAGCTCATGCCCAGGCCATACGTGTAAGTAGACTATATCAAGTTTCAATCTTTTAGGGGGACTTCTTATATGTACCTTTGACATCTAACTGAACTTTTTCATTGCATCAGGCTGCACAGCTTTTCAAAGCACAAGACCAACAAGCTAATGGTACTCATTTCTCCTTCTTGTGCTTAATTGGCACTAGGTGCAAGCTTTGATACTTCCTGGGTGTATTTCTCTTCGCTGACATAGATATGCTATTGAACCGGCACCATGCTCATGCTATGCATGTCAAAATGGGGAGTTAATTAATCCATATTTACTAATGTGCGGGAGTAATTTTATATTGCAGATCTCCTACAATTTAGCCATAAATGGGACATTAAAATTTCTATTCCTTGCAGTGGTTTCCAGCTCCTCCTTCACTGTTTCCTTTCAGCATTGCTGGTGTGCTAGTTTGTTGACGTTTCTTTTTGTTTTATAAATTTCTCATCTTCTATTGATGCCTTATGTCTTGATGTGTGCTTTCATTGTCGAAAAGTTTATAGGTTCTATGTTCCTGAGTTGTACTATGTCTTTGTGCGAAATAAATTTTGACATGAAAATGTTTGTGTATGTGTAGTTTGCTTGTTTGGCATATGATCACACAATGCAGCTGGAAAATCTTAAATAAGCTCTTCTTTTCCTTCCTTTTTTTTTCCCAGGAATCTCAAAAACGCCCGTCCCAAGTGGTGATTTTGGGATCGCTCAAGAGCAACTTGCTTTGATGACCAGAGACCGTGACGTTTCTACTCTGGGGGAGTATGGAGGGGTAATTATGCCAAAAGAGAATACTTCTTGCTTTATGTTGCGAAAAATGTGGCGGCTTGCCTTGGAATTTTAAGCTATATGTGTTGCATCCCGACAACTGCTATCTGTCATTCTATCCCTTTCTATTGAGAAAAATGTGGCTTTTCCCAGAACTAATGTATTTTGCAGCACTGCAGCCAAGGGCAGTGCTAGAAAAACAACAAATAACTTGTCTCCTTTTTTCTAGTGAGGATAGTTAAAATTGTTTGAACATAAAAAAAATGGAGAAAAAAGAAGTGATTTGGGAGTTCTTTTTCTTTTCTGTGATTTAATCTGGCAATTGAATGATTAGGTTAAAGGACTAGCAGAGTTGTTGAAGACAAATTTGGAGAAGGGTATTCATGGAGATGATGCTGATTCTTTGGCTCGAAAGAATACATATGGATCAAATACATATCCTCGGAAAAAAGGAAGGACTTTTTGGGTAATCTCTTTGACATTACCCTCATGCATTTTGTATTCTCTTTCTTTTTTCGGTTTGGACACATAGGTTTTGTTTGTTGATTAAGAGTTTAGACTAGCTACTTTTTTCATCTATTTATTAGTATTCTCATCAGTACTTCATCTTTTGTCGTTTGTATCATGTAGATGTTCCTTTGGGAAGCCTGGCAAGATCTTACTTTGATCATACTGATTATAGCTGCAGTGGCTTCTTTGGTGCTTGGAATAAAGTCGGAGGTGGGACTGGCCTGCTCACATATGAGTGACATTGATGCGATTATGATTTGTCTTAGTTTCTTTCTAGTTGCTTTATCTTGATTGGTATTTTTATATGTTCTCATTCCTTGCCCAAGCTGACATAACTAACATAAAAAAAAAAAGAACAAGAGAGAAACATTGCTTGGTGCATATAATGGTCTTTACCCGGATTACTTTCCTGTGCATGCCACCATAAAGATGCATTCGCATAGGGACAAAATAAGTTCCTATCTAGCTTATCACTTTTAAGATTAATCATTTAATTATTTTTTATCAATACAAGTGAACACATGTATCTCCTATCTGACAAGCGGTGCATATGTCTCATCTGTCGTGAAATTCCTTTTTTAAGCATATGTTTTTTTTTTTTGTTGCATGATATCATGAGTCTTTTGATCACTTTTTATTTAAAGATTGATCATGCATTCTATTCTGGTGTGCTTCTTTTAGGGCATTAAGGAAGGATGGTATGATGGTGGGAGCATTGCTTTTGCTGTTATTCTCGTCATTGTTGTCACAGGTAGGATTCAGTTGATTACAAGACCCATTTGCATTGGAATTTTGTTGACACATGCTTTAAGATTTTAAATATTTTATTCGGTGCATATTCAATTTGACAATTTTAGCTACTCCGTCATGGTGACCGGGAAATGTTTTTGCTGATTGATCAGATGATAACTTACATACTCAGGAGCATGTTAACATGCTGAATATTTCCTTCTGATTGATCAGATCATGATTTTTGTGCCCAGGAGACATGTTGTATTGCTGCATGTCTTAGTTTCTTCTGATAAGGTTGCAGAATAATTCAATAAGGGAAAGCAATCAGTGTGTTGATTTGCAGTAAATAATAGTTTTTCCACTTTGGATGCTGTTGACTGCTGTGAGATGCATTAGTCTCCTAATTGGGGTTGGATTCTCGTCTGCAGCAATAAGTGATTACAGACAGTCTCTGCAGTTTCAAAACTTAAATGAGGAGAAAAGAAATATACACTTGGAGGTGGGTAATTTTTATGAGATGAATGTCTTTACACTTCTCTTTCCTGTATGCATATGGATGAAGTTGTTGCATGTTTGTAGGTTGTCAGAGGTGGCAGAAGAGTGGAAGTTTCAATATATGATCTCTAGTTGGTGATGTTGTCCCCCTTAACATTGGTGATCAGGCAAGTAACTTAAACCAGTTCTGGATTTGGTACACTGCCCTTGTGTTCACTGGATATGTTCTTATACGTGATGTTTACTTTTCTCTCCAGGTTCCTGCGGATGGAGTCTTGATTTTTGGTCACTCCCTAGCAATTGACGAATCTAGCATGACTGGAGAGAGCAAAATTGTAATGTGTCGTGGAGATTATGCTCTCACTGTGCAATGAATCTGTTCACAAGCTGGTCTTTCTTATTTCATTTTAATGTTTGATCAGGTTCACAAGGATGCAAAGGATCCCTTTCTAATGTCTGGCTGCAAAGTTGCAGATGGCCACGGCACTATGCTTGTAAGATTTTTCCCATTCTTCTATTTTGCTTTCCTCAGCATACTTCTCAATGCTCTTATTTCGCATCACAGAAAAGATCCATACTTCATGAGATGGCTAATTTTCTTGCAACATATTGCTACTCTACCTCGTTCTTTGCTAGACGTGGGTTGTAAAATTGATAGGCATGAGTTCTTGAATTAATTTGGTAAAGAAGCATGACTCTTTTAGGGTCCGTTTGGTAATATTTCTGTACTTAGGAATAATTTCTGTTTAGAAATAGTTTTTTTATTTCTATTTTCTAGATGAGTTTCTAAGTAGCAGAACATGTTTGATAACTTCATAAAATTTCTATTTTTGAAAAAGAACAATTTTATTCCCAATTTTTTTTATTTAATTATAAAGAGACTTTAACTTTTCATGTTTGGATAATATTGGACTTTTGTAATGATTTAATTGATCAAAGATATTCTAAAATGACCTATAAAAATCCAACATAATAATTAGTCAAAGATGGATGATTGGAAATGGCAATAGAGTTCCATTGGTTTATAAGTCACAATATGAAGAGGTTGATAGTGTCTTATAATCACTTGAAGAGGTTGTATAAATCTCAGGCATCACAATAAATAGGTGTGTAGATTTTTTGAGAAGGGGCAAATGTTGCTTGGAGTCACCAAGCTTTCGTGACCTAGCATTGTCTCTAATAGAAAATGGCATTTGAAAATTTATATAATAAAGTCCTAAAAGATTATAATCTTGAATCCAATTTTCATCAAAATATTCACACTTTTTTTTTGTGCTAAACTAATTCTAAACTATAATTAACATTAAAATCTAGTAAAACTACTCAAAATATAATTTCTAATTTTTTCCTACAAATTTGAATTTTTATTAATTTTATTTTTTATTCCGAAAAATGGGGACTCTAATTGGGTCAAGGACTGAACCTCGTGTCAAATAAAGAAGTAAGTTTTTTTTACTTTTTATTTTTGTTCCAAATCTATATCTTAACTACTAGGGGTAAATGATAGTCATTTTATTTCAGAAATCAATTACTAGTTAGAAATTAATTTTTCTATTTCTATTTCTCGAACAAGTTTTTGAACAAAAATTATGCGTTTGATAACCTTATGAAATATTCTTGAAATAGAAATTTATTTGAACAACACAAAATTTCTCTCTCGAGAGTGGTGGTGGAAGGTGTCCGGTGGTTGATGGCCACTGGTAATGGGCGGGTCGGCATTCAATGTCTGGCAATTGGCGATCGGCTATGGGAGGTGGGCGGGTGGTGTTTGGCGGCTAGGAGTGGGGGGCTGGCGGCCGGTGATTGGCAATGGGAGATGGGCAGGCGGGTGGCCGGCGGCTAGTGGCATGCGGTGGGTGTCTGGCGGTTGGCGATGGGCATCCGATGTTTCCCAGGTGGCTAGGTGGACGGCGAGCAATGACGAGAGTGAACAATGACAAGAATGAACAATGAAAAGAATCTTCATTTTGTACTTTTGTTCTAGAAATAGAAAAGCTAAAAATTTTAATCAATTTTTTATTATTTCTGGTCTAAATCTATTTTTGAAATAGAAATTTATTTCAGAAATAGAAAAATGAAATTGTACTACCGAACGTATTTTTGTTCCCAATTTGTTTTGGAGAGCAGTAAAGTAGAAAAGTAAATAAACAGAATGATTATCATTCAAACTCTAACTTACTCTTAACTTATCCTGGAGAATATAAAAATTAGCTGACGTTATCAAACGGATTTCTATTTTTTTTTCTGTTTTGGGCAACAAAAGAACGGAAAAATAAAGAAGCAGAAACGTTACCAAACAAGGCCTTAATTTCAACTCTTTGTTTTGAAATAGAGGGTGGACCCTTAAAATGGAGTCATTTGTTCTTAGATAAGCAAATTTCTGTCTGTTTGTAATCTTTTTGTTACTTGAAGGAAAAGAGAGGTAAAAATTTTGATGTGGAAAGTAGGTTCAATTTACTGATGAAAGAGAAGATTTAAAGAAAGTACTGAAATATTTAGAAAGACATGGTTTGTTCTCTTCTTGAAGCTGCATTAGGAGGAGGTGGGTCAAATTTGAATTGAATGAACGGCTCCATCCCTTGGAACATGCATTTATACCCTTCTCTCTGCCCTTCATGACCATCTGCATGTCTCTCAATGGATTTCAAGCTGCAGGGTTCTGTATATGCTTTTGTCTGTGATGTCGGAATGTTAGTTTGTCAATATTGCTGCTTCCTGAGATGGGGGTTACTCTGTTTCAAGTCCGTCTTGATCATAAATCAAGGTTTGATTCCAGCTGTCTTCTTCCTCACATTTCTGATTTTTGCCTCTTAGGTGACGAGTGTGGGGATTAATACTGAGTGGGGTTTGCTCATGGCTAGTATATCAGAAGATACTGGGGAAGAGACACCTCTGCAGGTTAGTTTCTTTACACTTGTTTTTATCATTTCCATATTATTTTTTTTGATAGATATGGATTTTGCTAGTCATGCTGATTTCTTTGCTCTTATATTAGGTTCGCTTGAATGGGGTTGCTACTTTCATTGGTATTGTTGGATTGTCTGTAGCTGTTGCTGTTTTGGTTGTTCTTTTGGCAAGGTAATTGCTGTTGTTAAAAAAATAAAATAAAAATGCAACTGCAGTTGCATTAATTTTTTAAATTGAAATTGTAATAGATCTTACAAACTCAAGCTTTATGCAGATTTTTTACTGGCCATACGAAAAATCCAGATGGCACCGTTCAGTTTAAGGCTGGGAAAACTAGTGCTAGTGATGCTGTCGATGGAGCGATCAAAATAATCACTGTAGCAGTAAGTGCATTTCTGATGGAATAGTTTTTGCAAATTAATATCAGTTAGATCTTCAATAACTTTCAAACCTTCCAGGTTACCATTGTGGTAGTTGCAGTACCTGAAGGGCTTCCTTTAGCTGTTACATTGACGTAAGTTTGTCCCCTATAATGAACAGACTTCTTAATACAACATTGACATTGGTGCTGTCCTTTCCATCTTACTGTTGCTTTTTATCACATTGAATTTTGTAGAACTTGATTTAGCTGGATAGTATATCATTTCCATAATCATCTGTGTGGTCTTTGAATGGATTTATGTGAACAATTACAATCTTCGTTGGTCTCTCATTTTTACCTTTGATGCAATGTACAGACTTGCTTACTCAATGAGAAAAATGATGGCGGACAAAGCTTTGGTATGGAGATGGTTTTCTCCTCCTTATGGGACTTTTATTTGAATGTTTTATGGCAAAAAAAGGAAATTCCTAATCACCAATCTGGAAAAATTTCAGGTGCGAAGGCTTTCTGCATGTGAGACTATGGGCTCTGCCACAACTATCTGTAGTGATAAAACTGGAACCTTGACTTTAAATCAGGTATGTGCTGTTACAGGCTGCTTTTGCTGATCTAAGCATGGTGTCGAGGTCTCCTCAATTGCTGTTTATCTGAGTGCAAGTAGATTTGAATCATTTAAGAGCCACATGGCTGTTGTAGCAGTGAAACACGATTGTGTGCAGATATTATATGATGGTGTTATAGATACCATTATTTTTAGGTTAATAGTTTGTTTATGAATGACCCCAAAGGAGTTATGGTTTTGGAAAGAAACTTTGAGACCCTTAATAATGTTAAGAAAATGTCCATATTGTGACAGATGACTGTGGTTGAGGCTTATGCTTGTGGAAGAAAAGTTGATCCTCCAGACAGGAACTCGCAGTTATCGACTTCTCTGATTTCTCTATTGATTGAAGGCATTGCTCAGAATTCAAATGGCAGTGTTTATGTGCCTGAGGTGAGGTTGCAGCATCAGTAATGGCTGTTTGATACCAGTGACCAATAATAACTTCCTGTGTTTGAACTTCTTTAGACTGGGGGAGATGTAGAGGTATCCGGTTCACCAACTGAAAAGGCCATTTTACAGTGGGGGATCAAGGTTCATGCTTAAGATTTCTATTGCTTTCCTATTGCTTTCCTATCTTTAGTTCATCTATTTGATTCAGGTGCAATATTATGTTAAACTAATCATGATGCCTCATTTGCAGCTGGGGATGGATTTTGAAGCTGTTAGGTCAAAATCCTCTATAATTCATGTTTTCCCTTTCAATTCTGAGAAAAAACGAGGCGGAGTTGCTGTAAAGCTGGTATACTTCTCAGTCTTTGGTTTCAGTGATCATGAATGTGCTGTTGGAGAGGATGTTTGCTTCAATATACATAAATACGTACATGCACACACTGGCTTATTGTTATCATATTGTTTTGTGAATTTTGTCATGCAGATTGGCCAGAATAAAAAGATCTAGTCATGCAGATAGTGTACATAATAATAACTCGTAGACAGTGGAGAGATTGTTGTGTATGCCCTTGAACAGCTTTATTTAGTTTTAAGGCAGTATCAGTGCGGTGCTTTTCTTTGTGCTTACTATTTTAAATGGGTTTCAAGGACAATGAAGTTCAGACTTCTGAGGCATAATAAAACTTCGAATAACGATTTCACTTAGGGATCTTCCAGTTCAGGGTGTCTGAAGGACTATATTGTAGTTGAATCTGAATTAGTAAGTTCTGGAAACTTTTAAAGTACTTATAATTTTAAAGTAAATAATTATAGGTTTCCTGAGCTTAAATTTCCAAAGATTATATCTCAAAGCCTATATTTATAGCTATACTAGACTAAATAGAACAAATTTAAATGATATTGAGTTGAGAAGATCGGATACTACGATCATCTGATTTTGTCAAGTAGGATGCAAATCCCCTTAATATGCCAACATGATACGATCTGGATATTGGTCCTTAAGTTTTAGATCGAGCAGTAGATGGATCTCAGAATTAGATCTGAGACTTTACTAGCCATTACTATGGGGCAAAGCCATGCATCATTTCTATATGATAGTGGTGTAAAGGCCATTAACTGTTGGGTTCATGAACCATTTATTTGTTTTTCTTTAACTAAATCTTTGGTGGTCTGAAGAACAGAAGTATTTGCTGTTTTAAGGGAATTAACTTTTGTTCTTGGCTAGTACTTGGTTATGATGCATATCAAAATGCACACAGTTACTGTGTTGAGTTGTGACAGTGTTAAATGTCCTGCAGATTTATGCTATGATTGTATAGTGATGCAATGTAAACCATAATTAATGATTGTTTTTATCTTCCATGCACAGCCAGACTCAGAAGCTCACATACACTGGAAAGGAGCTGCTGAAATAGTTTTAGCTTCTTGTACAAGGTACATGGATGCCAATGATCAAGTTGTAGCAATGGATGAAGATAAGGTTTGGGAAATAAGTGACTATTGTTATCTATAGCAATTCAATAGCTGCTATGGTTTTTCTTGCTGGCATCTTTCACAGTACTATTGTAGCTTGCAATACTTTTTTACGAAATTTCATTTCATTGCTGCAATGTTCATGGCATAGCACACTCTCTGGTATTGCACTATTGCTGCAATAATTGACTATTGTTATCTATAGCAATTCAATAGCTGCTATGGTTTTTCTTGCCGGCATCTTTCACAGTACTGTCGTAGTTTGCAATACTAATAGACGAAATTTCATTTTATTGCTGTAATGTTCTTTATGTGATGGCATAGCACACACTCTGGTATTGCACTTACGTTCTTCGTGATCTTGAATCCTCCGGACTACTCTTTCCAACACAAGCATTCTTGAATGCCTTGGTTTGCATGTACATTTCATGTTGGTACTTTTATATACATGTTATGCTTTTATTTATTGTTGAAGTTCTTAAATCTTCTGAGAAAGAGAATAGGCTTTTTCATAGTCTTAGATGTATGGTGGTAAATTGTTTTATTCATGTTTTCTTGCTTGTCACTAGTCATTGACAGTATTGATGGATGATCTTCAAATGAGTTTTTCCTGTTTTGCAGGAGATGTACTTTAGAAAGACTATTGAAGATATGGCTGCTGGTAGTCTACGCTGCATTGCCATTGCATATAGACCCTATGACATAAAAGACATTCCTCTAGATGAAGAACAGTTAGCCAAATGGGCATTACCTGAGGATGAGCTTATTTTACTGGCTATTGTAGGCATAAAGGTATGATTCTTGTCAAGCAGTGCACATAATTTTAACTGAAAAGGACATTGATTTTTATTTGTTCCCATCTCTGTATGTAACTTAGGAATGTTTTAAATTGTTTGGACACTCCAGTGCTTTTCCATGACTTTGAAGAGTTCTTATCGTGGACCTAAGGAGGAGTTTAATGTTTGTGTCGTTTTATGGACACTGGCTTGTTGATCCAAATAGTAATCTTCTGGAATCCCATAGAACTCTGTCTTGGTACAAGTGGCTGGCAAGTGACGACTGAAAATATTTTCTTAAATTTCCCCAGATGCATTGTCAATCATTTACTATACTCACTTTCAATACCTATGACAAACTCTCTTACACTTTCATAATGTGCAGGATCCTTGTCGTCCTGGAGTGAAAGATGCAGTGAAACTATGCCAAAATGCTGGAGTTAAGGTAAGTTTGTTTTTTTGAATATTTTTTGGATCGGTAATTTGGGGAAATGATCCTTCCTCTGTTCTGCTTCCTTCTTTTTTTTCCCCTCTTATTATTATTTCTG
This sequence comes from Eucalyptus virginea, assembly GCA_014182375.1. Lineage (NCBI taxonomy): Eukaryota > Viridiplantae > Streptophyta > Magnoliopsida > Myrtales > Myrtaceae > Eucalyptus > Eucalyptus virginea. The sequence continues at coordinate 1,416,068 of CM024516.1, read as the reverse complement.
CAACTCAAAATTTGAATTTCTCGTCATTTCCATCCCTTTAGGTGGTCATATTGGATGTTTATGTTGTTTCAATGCTTTTCATTGGAAAATGGTCGAGCATAATTTATCCTTGTATAATGAGGTTATTCTGAAGGCTAAGACATTGAGATTCTGTTTATCAAAGTACATTGTCATTTATTCATTTCACTGTAGGGTGCTTAGAACATTTCTTTCTTAGGATGGTAATCATTGATGCTGGATTTCAAATAGTAATCTTCTGCAGCACGACAGATTGAGGATAGGTACTTATCTAGATGTGACCTCAGTGTGTAATGCATCTCTTATTGGGTGATAGGTACGAATGGTTACTGGTGACAATCTCCAAACTGCCAAAGCAATTGCTTTGGAATGTGGGATACTAGATCCAGAGGCAGATGCTACTCCGCCAAACCTTATTGAAGGAAAAGATTTTCGTTCCTTAACTGATGTGGGAAGAGAAGAAGCTGCCGAGAAGATATCAGTATGACGTTGCTTTTTTTGTGTAATCAATCATGTCTTCTATTTGAATGTATGCTAATATTTTTTTCTGTTTTTGCACCAGGTTATGGGAAGATCATCTCCTAATGACAAACTTCTGCTTGTTCAAGCGTTGAGAAAGCGAGGACATGTTGTTGCTGTAACTGGGGATGGCACTAATGATGCTCCTGCTCTACACGAGGTTGACACACCGTTTTTCTCGGGATTCCTTTGATGTCCTACTGATGTCATTGCCTTTTTCACTGATTCATGACATTTGTCATTCTAGCATCTCAAAGATTCAGCAGATACACCAGACCAAGATGCCTTGAAATCTTTTTACATAACTGGTTTATAGTCTCAAGTCCCTAGATGTCTCATAGTATCTTGCTGTGCAGTCTGTTGGTAAATTTGGTTGTAGTCTTGAACTCACTCCGAGTCTGGAAGTTTGCTTGTTCTTGTATCTATTGTGAGATGGTAAGATTGCAAGTTACTAAAAAATGCTGGATCTTAGCTTGCCATACTTTTAGAAAATTTTTGTAGTCATGAATGGCTCTTGAGCACTTATTTCTTTGGTCTGCATAGACCAATGCACTTATGTTGTGCATTGACTTTGAACTCTTTTCATCCAATAATTTTGTTGCTTGGATGTCTATTTGATTTTGGAGTTACAGGCAGATATTGGCCTAGCAATGGGTATTCAAGGGACAGAAGTTGCGAAAGAGAGTTCGGACATCATTATTTTGGATGATAATTTCGCTTCTGTTGTTAAGGTTAGTAAATCGATGCTGGTCTTTCATGGTATTCTACCTGAATTTAATTAAATGAGGAATTCAGCATGTTCATGACAGAGTTGATTGTTTTATTGAAAACTTTTCTGAAGAGAAGTCTAACTGATGGCAGTCAAGTTGTAGGTGTAGCTTGAGTACATAGTTACCTGGAGAGTTTTCTCTCTGTAAATATATGTACTTGTTTGACTGGATTTAGATTGGTATTGTGCAACTTTACTTGACTTGGTACCTTGTGTACATTCCTCAAACAAGTCAATACTTGAATTTCGCCTGCACATTTGGAAATCTTTCTGATATGTAAATCTTTCTGATAGGTCGTCAGGTGGGGAAGATCTGTGTATGCAAATATTCAAAAATTTATCCAGTTTCAGCTTACAGTTAACGTTGCAGCTCTTATCATAAACGTTGTTGCTGCTGTTTCCTCAGGTGATGTTCCACTGAATGCAGTGCAGGTACTCTCTCTCCCTCTCCCTCCCTCCCTCCCTCCCTTCGGTGCAGACCTCCACATGATATTTCCTTTTTCTAGTTCTGAATTTTTCTTTTTGCTTGCAGCTTCTCTGGGTTAATCTTATCATGGACACCCTTGGGGCATTAGCATTGGCCACTGAGCCTCCAACTGACCACCTTATGCATAGGCATCCCGTCGGTAGGAGGTAAGAGTAAGTAGTTATTGGGTGCAATATAGTTCAAGAATTTCGGTCCCAAGCTTGGAGATCATGTTTTTTTTTTCTTTTAATCTCTGTTTCTTTAAATCCGTGTTGCAATTTCTTCACTTGTTGGAACCTGTTGTTTATCCTTACTCTTTGACTGCGCACTGAGTGGGCGATTTCTCAATTGCAGAGAGCCTCTTATTACAAATATCATGTGGAGGAATTTATTGATACAGGTATGGCCACTAACACATTTATTTCAAAAGAGCTTCTGCTGGCTTTTTGCTCCTAACAATGTAGAGTTTGGATCTTTAGGCTGCCTATCAAGTGAGTGTCCTGCTTGTCCTCAATTTCCGAGGTAGAAGCTTACTGAATTTAGGGCATGATACCAGGGATCATGCTACCAAAGTGAAGAATACACTGATCTTCAACGCTTTCGTCTTTTGCCAAGTAAGTTTGGTGCCTTACAGTCATAGAAGACAGAATGATTGATGGTTCTGGGCTGCTAGAGTTAATTATGTGTTTTCTTCTATTGGAATTGAATGGGTTGGATCTCTAGTTAGGACATTTGGCAATGGAATTATTTCATCAGCTGAGAAGATAGAATGATCTGCGAACTGTACTTCAACATTGAATCTGTTTTCTTGGGCAAGGAAAGAAATTGATTTGTAATTGCTTGCAAGTGGGTTTCTTTATGGCATTCTTATAGTCTGAGGAAAACTACTACTTAGTGTGTGAGAGAGAGAGAGAGAGATCCCTGCAGTGTGCCAACTAGCACATTTTCTGCCTATATATGGAAGCCAACCACTCCAGAGCTACAAATTCTGGAGGGAGAGCACTTGGAAAGCCTGTTTATCACATGGAACCCGAATTTGCTTGTTTATTGTTTCGTTGGCTATTTAATGGTTGATACCATAACTGGTTAATGCAAATGCTGCGCTGATTCTGATTCATGTCATCTGGGCATCAGCTCGAGGGGGCCATTGACAATGGATTTTCATTTCTATCTAGGCTTGCCTGTATTCATGATGCTATTACCAAGAAGATTCAGAATTCTCTCATTTTCTTCTTTTATCCCATAATTTTGACAAGCATGTGAATGTTGGATCTTCAGATATTCAATGAATTTAATGCCCGGAAACCAGATGAGTTTAATGTGTTCAAGGGAATCACGAAGAATCGTCTCTTCATGGGAATAGTAGGTCTGACTCTTGTACTTCAGGTGAGAACCTTCCAGCATTTTTCTTGATTGAGTCAAGATATCATTAAAAAATTTGTGATGATCCTTTATCTTGCCTTCTCTTCAGGTCATTATCATAGAGTTTCTCGGGAAGTTCACTTCAACAGTGAGACTTAATTGGAAGCAGTGGATCATATCCATTATAATTGCTTTTATCAGGTCCGTAACTTGTATATCTCTCGTGATATCGATAGTGACTGGAGAGTTCTTATGACATTCTAATTCTTATGATCTTTTTATTTTATTTGAAATTTTGTTGGTGCATTGTGCAATAAAACATTATGGAAAGAGCAGTAACACCAGTTACCACCTACTTTTTATTAAATTCGTCAACTCTTTACTAATGGTCTTTCCTTTATGGTTCTCGTCGTTGAAAACAGTTGGCCTCTGGCTGTTGTTGGGAAGCTAATACCCGTCTCCGGAACTCCGATTCATATGTATTTTGCAAGAATATTCTGTCATCGACGATGAAGTCGTGGAAGTAAGAGTTCTTTGCTGCTTTTCTGTACGCACTAAGTTCCCAGAATTTTCAGTTGCCTTGCGGCTAATTTTCCTTTTCCTTTTCCTCCTGCAGGTCAAATGAGTGAATCTTGATTACGCTGGCCTAACGTTTCTAGTCTACAGGACTAGACAGTACGGTTTCTGATGTATATGGTTTGGCACGTAGCTTTGACACCATGGCTCACTAACCTTTTTGACGTTTTTCGAAAGCATTTGGGTAGTTTCCGGTGAAAATGTCTTATCAACAATTTGGGGGACTTTTGTACACGAGTTAGTGGGGACTTTTGTTCATACAGAATTTGGTAGTCGTTTGTTTTGCTGATACCACTCTGTAAATGCAAGTTTCTGGATTAAAAGTAAGTGAAATGAAGGTTGCTACGTGCTTGCAGTTTGACAAAGGCCTGTAGACGAAGCTCAAGTTATCATGTTTTTTCATAGGAGAAGATGGGTTGCTCAAGAAGGTTGCATTCGGAGGACTGGGTGTCTTTCCAGATAAATATCAAATAAAGCTCATTGCAGCCAAGCTTTGTGGCATTAGGCTATCTCATGAACTATGCACGCCAACTTTAAGGTCCTTTTCCCTCAGAAAGCATTTCACAGTTTTCTATCTAAGGCCCCCACCTATGGGTTTCTTCCATTTTGGGACCAGATAGAGATCTCGCTATCTAAAGCATCTTTTATACCCTGAGCAAAGCTAAACCGATTTATAGAGGAACCATTAGAATTACGTTTGTTGCAAGATAGAGGAAAATCAAGAGGCCATGGGTTATGAGTTACTTCTGCTAAATCCTAGGGGTTTATATCTCATAGTCTAGAAATGGAAAGTAAGAAAGCAAGGAGAAGATACCTGGAGTTCACCCTTTGAGATTGCAATAGAGCAAACCATGGAAACGGTACATGGCATTTTCAACTGTTGGCGCATATCTTCTCCTGCGATAGGCCGGAGATTCGAGGCCTTCCTGAACACCTTCACGCAAAACAATATCTTCCATCTGTAATAAACCAAATACGTGAGGACCGTGGTGCCCATTGTTGGTCCTATGGCTCACTTATGTGTTTTACTTTCTAATACCTGTACTCTTCACTATCCTGCGGACTTCTCTCCACCAAAATCGTCACCTGTAATCAAAGGAAGAGGACTGGATGAATTACTGAAAACGATGAGAAATTTGAAGGAGTAAAAAGTGTAAAAAGCTTGAACCTGAATATCTATAGATATCTAACTCGACCATGTTGAGAAAAATAGCATAATTAGTTCCTGTGAAGGAGAACACCACCAAGGGGGTCAGCATCATGATAAAGCATTAAATGTGTGGAACAATGACTGGAACCATATCCCACAGGACGAGTGAATTAATGGATGTGAGTAGTGTCTAGAGTGACAAGGGATGAGCTAGAATAAGAAAACAGAAGTTCCAGAAGCAGATAATTCTCCATCTCCTGCTCACATTCCGAGAATATGTACAGATCCAAGTCTTTAGCTATACTTAGCTCTACTTTATAAAGGCATGCTGCACTATCACGTACACTATAGCTGCTAACCTTTCATGGTAATGACTATCAGCCAAAGGGCTGAAGGCATGTATGTTCAATGCTGCATCTTGTGATATGAGTTTGTGTACGAGATTAATGTTTTAGTTTGATGAGGTTACTACTTTCCGTGGATATTCTGGGTTTGCTATGTGCACGCCATTCCTTTTTTTTTTTCCTTGCATCAATTCTGGAAAATTTTGAAAGAATATTCACAAATTGCTAATAGGTAATTGGTGGTTGCAATCAGTTTTTAATACTACAGGGACTAACTGGAATTCAGATCACCTTGAGAGTCTTTCAGAAAATAGTCAAATATTACGTGGCATTTCCTTGGTCTCAGGGGCAGTACAAGATTTGTGTCCATCCATGGTCCGTACCTATGAAAACAGAAAACCCTCAGCTAGAGAAGAGAAGAGAAGTCAGCTAAACTGCTTCATCGATACCAAAATCTGATGAGTGAGTTATCATTTGTTTATGATGAAATTGGGATAAATCAAAACATAAAGAGCTTTCACTCCAAGTCAGTCAAAATCATCGGCATTATCGGTTGATCCACCTCCGCATATTTATAGATTTACTTTATCATGTATCTAGTAAGAAGTAATTACTAAAATGAAAACCATAAACAATTGCAGATACTAAGTAACTATAGTATAATAAGATTTACTCTGTAAAACATGATAAGGATGATTCCAAGAAAATGCAGAAATAACGCTTGACTATATGGAATAGGCATTATGAAAATGTACAATTTGTGCCCAGTCATACCGTGGTGGAGTAAGAGTCAAACTTTAGACCAGACGCTTGGCCCTTGTGTGCATATGGTACGTGATAGCCACCATCTAAATAACTGTCACAGAAAACCTACGAGAATGAACGATTTCCATCAGCTGCCTGAGAATTGTCATTGAGACATGGATGGAAAATTTCTTTGTCCAGATTTAAAATCTAAATCTAGGATCAAATGACTTTGAAAGCTGATAATATGATCTCCGTTGAAGCATTTGACGGTCAGAGAAGCAAAAAGCAGTAAAAAAATTACACTTTAAAGACCAGAGCCAAGGATACTAATTAAAACATGATAAGAGGCAGCATATTAAAATCAAAACAAGGAGCTACGGACCTTCCAGTCACACTCAAGGATGTATTCACGTCTTACAAAGATGAGTTAGTGATGGACCAATGCAGTAATTGCCCAGAATATTTACACAGCTGCCAGTCCATTCATTTGCTGCTGTCACTTTCAACTTGCTGAACGGGAGAAATATCTTTCTCAAAATTGAGAAGAACGAACGGGCCCCAAGTAGCTACTTTTAGAGGTATGAGCCCAAACTCCTGCATCATACAGCCGCAAGAAACCTCACTATTATATCATTTGAAAATGCTGCACAACAAGAGGAATGAGATAGAAGTAACAATTACCTGCCTTCACAACAAAGTTTCGGATTCCTTTGATCTAGTTGCTCTGAGAAGGGCTCCGTTCAGTACGAAAGTTTGCCCCTGCAGAAAAAAGCAAGATAATTCGGTGTGCATATCGCATGATATAAATAGATTTACCATCACAAAGCCTGCATTTAGTTGTTAGTCTCCTCAATGACGCAAGGTATTCAGACTTCAAAGAGAGGTTTGACAAGAAATATTAAGTGCCAACATAAACTTAGAAGCATTCCCGCAGTACATCTGCATAAACAATCTAAAAAAGCTTTAAATACTATATTCATGGGTAGATTCCTGGTCTTTTGGCTTGTAAATACATTCCATTTGTTTTAATAGTATGATAATGGAAAGAATCTGCTTCTCAATCTATTACCTTCACCCAGCACGTTTTCACTCAAACTCAACTGCTAAGTATGTGTTCATCAATAATCAAGTCAAGATGAAAAATGATTTAATATTTGCTTTTAAATCTCAAGATAGAGATCATAATAGGAAAATTCGGTATTCTAATGTGCTATTAGTTCGTAAAATATTCAAAGCAATCTTCAACTATGCTACTCTAAGCATTTATCACATGAGTTGCAGCACAATGGGTTGCATTCCAAACATGATAGAGTACAGCTTTGCTTGAGAGGAGCCTTTTGCTTTATCCACTTAAGAATGCAGTGAATCGGATTGCAAAACTCTCGGCTTCATTTAAGCGTCATCAAGGAACAAAAATTACAAGAAAATGGAAGAACAACCATATAATTCTTGACTTCTTATCTTTAGCATGAAAGTGGAAATGAACTAATGATATGGGCACACAAAGCACGACTTCTTGCCACTTCCTGATGCAAGAAGAGAAGCATGATGGCGACAGACATTATGAAAGGCGAGGATTTTTCCATTATCATCTCGACACACGACAAATTCTACATTTCCCAATCTGCAGCATTTAACGATAAATGGGTCCCAGGAAGTCATGCATAAAGAGAGAAACAAAACGGTCGTTTTAACTAGTAACGGTTCTGTTTCTAAGTTTCTCACTACTATATATAAATTGTTCCTAGAATAAATAACTAGGAAAATGGAAGAAAATTATTAACACTATGACTATGATTAAGTCAAGTGGTAACTCTGTGCCACAAGCGGATAGTAATTGCTTACGGGCGCTCCTCACTACCTGCCAGTGAAGAAGTCTTGGGGCGATTTAACCTGATCCGTGTATCCTGACGATCAAGAACCAGTGAAAATAGAACATCTCAGGAAACACTTAATCCAGGCCAACGATTAAAAAGAAAGTCAAAGCGAGATTACCAAAAGTCAGGAAACAGAAGAACTTAAATCCGGCGGGTCATGAGAATCTTCGTCGCGATCTGGGTCGGACAGAAACCTGAGGAACAAAGCCAATTCACTTCCTTTAGAACAAAATCGAGTCGAAAGCATCGAGCTTTAGGGAGAGGAAATGAAACCGAAGAAGACGAACCGCAACAGCCCGCCAGCCTCAGTAGAAGACGCGATCGAGCGCGAGGTCGAGGAAAGAAAGGGTCGGTGTACCAGGAGCTGGGCGGAGTCAAGGCCCCTTCGATTGGCACCTCCGGATCGATGATGGGTGCGTGGAGACTGGAGAGGAGAGGGGTTTGATGGCGAGCATCCTCGTCGCCATCGACGTCGTTTTCGGTTGCTTCCTGGGTGCGGTTGCCGGATATTCGGGACTCACATTGACTCCCCCTCTCGTCCCGTTGTTCCTAACGATTTTTGAGGTGTCTCTCTGTAAGGCACGCTGACTGGTACTGTATAAAGTCCACGAGTCTTTCTTTCTTTTATATATTATCTTCTACCCCTACTAGAATCTAATTCGACGGAATCGATTGAACATAGGAAATAGGTTTATAAAAATACATATTCATGTTCTTCGAATTTGTTTAAAAGTAGGGAAAAAAAGGGGTCTTTCGAATGCTTATTTTGTATGCTACAAATCTTAACTTGACCTTGGCAAATTAATAAATTAGACGGAATGCATATCCTGATTTTTAATTTCCCTAGTTATAATAAAGTTTTCTGCTTCTTCTCAACAAGCCAAATAATGATTATTCTGAGAACAAATTTGAAGTTTGCATATAAGAATTTTCCTTAAATTCGAATTTCCTTTTGAAATTCAAAACTCTAAAAAGATTAAGATTTAAAAAATTAGGCAATTACTATATCAGTAAAAAACATCAATTTTTTTTCCCCGCATCAATTCTGGAAAATTCTGAAAGACCATTCACAAGTTGCTAAGAGGTGATTGGTGGTTGCAGTCAGTTTTTTATACAACAGAGACTTACTGGCATTCACAACCCCAGTAAGACTTACTGGTAATCTTTCAGAAAATAGTCAAATATTACGCGGCACTTCCTTGGTCCCAGGGGCAGTATAATATTTTGTCTATCCATGCTCCGTACCTATAGAAGCAGTAAACCCTCAGCTAGAGAAGTGAAGTCATATAAACTGCTTCATCGATACTAAAATCGGATGAGTGAGTTATTGCCTATTTATCATGAAATTGCGATGAATGAAAGCATAAAGACCTTTTGCTCCAAGTCCGTCAAAATCATATGCATTGTCAGTTAATCCATCATCACATATTTGTAGACTTACTTTTTCATGTATTTAGTAAGAAGCAATTACTAAAATGAAAACCATAAACAATTGCAGATATTAAGTGACCATCACATAATAAGATTTATACTATAAAACATGATGAGGATGATTCCAGGAAAATGCAGAAACAATGCTTAAACATATGGAATTGGCATTATGAAAATGTACAGTTTGTGCGTAGTCATAACGTGGTGGTGCAATAATCAAGCTTTAGACCAGACGTTGGGCCCTTGTGCGCATATGGCATATGATAACCGCCATCTAAATAATTGTCAATGAAAACCTACGAGATACAAACACAACACAGTTGCACAAGCGCGCGCGAGTCACACAAAGACCACCGTGCTCAGATGAGAGTAAAAGTGACCCAAGTCAAGCCCATTATCCTGGACAGATCCAGGTTCAAGCCCAACTTCCGTTCTCGGATGATTGATACTTGTAAGGCTAAGCCTAAATCTAATACCATTGTGGAATCTTGATGTGCGTGTGATTTAATATCAAGTTCGGTTGATATATCGAGATTCCATTTGAATTTTTTTTTTTGATGATTATATGATTTGATCTTTCTATTTCTAATTGAAAGATATTAGATGAGCAGACATTTTCTGTTTATGTCACTTTTTATGTCGATGTTGAAACAATCCATGATTGAATTCAACCAAGTTGAATGACTACTCACCATTTGAAAGCAAAAGTGTTTTGAGACAGACGATCGTATGACATATTAGCTAGGCTCTTAATTTAGTTATTTTCCTTCACCATTGAACTGAACACATTCAAAACACTGTTTGAAATTTTAAATTTTATAATTGCACAAATTATGAAAATGTACAATTTGTGCCCAGTCATACGTGGTGGATAAGAGTCAAGCTTTAGACCAGATGCTAGGCCCTTGTGTGCATATGGTACATGATAGCCACCATCTAAATAATTGTCACAGAAAACCTACGAGAATGAACGATTTCAATCTGCTGCCCGAGAATTGTCATTGAGACATGGATTGGGAATTTCTTTGTCAAGATTTGAAATCTGAATTTATGGTCAAATGACTTTGAAAGCTGATAATATGATCTCCGTCAAAGCATTTCACAGTCGGAGCAGCAAAAAGCAATAAAAAATTGCACTGTACAGACCAGAACCAAGGACACTCTAAAACATGATAAGAGGCAGCATATTAAAATCAAAACAAGGAGCTACAGACCTTCCAGTCACACTCAAGGGTGTATTCACGTCTACAAAGGTGAGTTAGTGATGGAGCAATGCAGTAATTGCCCATAATATTTACACAGCTGCCAGTCCATTTCTTTGCTGCTATGTCAGTTTCAACTTCCTGATCAGGAGAAACATCTTTCTCAAGTTTGAGAAGAACAAATGGGCCCCAAGTAGCTACTTTTAGCGGTATGAGCCCAAACGCCTGCATCATACAGCCGCAGAAAACCGCATTATTTTATCATTTGTAAATGCTACACAACAAGGGGAATGAGATAGAAGTAACAATTGCCAGCCTTTACATCAAAGTTTTGGATTCCTTTGATTCCAGTTGCTCTGAGAAGGGCCCTATCCAGTGCATAAGTCCACCCCTGCAGAAAAAAGTAAGATAAGTTGGTGTGCATATCACCCGGTACAAATAGGTTTTCAGACTTCAAAGAGAAGTTCAACAAGAAATATTAAGTGCCAACATAGACTTAGAAGCATTCCCGTAGTGCATCTGCATTAACAATCTACAAATTTCATAGGTAGATTCCTGGTCTTTTGGCTTGTAAATAAATTCCAATTGTTTTAATAATATGATAATGGAAAGAATGTGCTTCTCAATCTATTACCTTCACCCAGCACGTTTTCTCTCAAACTCAATTGCTAAGTAATGTGTTTATCAATAATCAAGTAAGGATGAAAAATGATTTGACATTGCTATTAAATCTCAAGATAGAGATCATAATAGGAAAATTTGGTATTCTAATGTGCTATTAGTATGTAAAACATTTGAAGCAATCTTCAACTATGCTACTCTGTAAGCATTTATCACATGAGTTGCAGCACAATGGGATGCATTCCAAACATGATAGAGTAAAGCTTTGCTTGAGATGAGCCTTTTGCTTTATCCATTTAATAACGCAATGAATCAGATTGCGAAACTATTGGCTTCATTTAGGCGTCATCAAGGAATAAAAAGCACAAGAAAATGGAAGAACAACCATATAATTCTTGACTTCTTAGCTTTAACATGAAAGTGGAAATGAACTAACATGATATGGGCACACAAAGCAAGACTTCCTGCCACTTCCCGATGCAAGAATAGAAGCATGATGGCCACAGACACTGTGAAAAGCACGATTTTTCCATTATCATCTCGACACACCACAGATTCTACATTTTCCAATCTGCAGCATTTAACCATAACTGGGTTCCAGGAAGTCATGCATCAAGAGAGAAACTAAACGGTAGTAGTTTTAACTAGGAAAGGTGCTGTTTCAGAGAAACAAAACGGTAGTAGTTTTAAGTAGGGAAGGTGCTGTTTCTAAGTATCTCACTACTGTAAATAAAAAATTGTACCGGGAATGAAAACCATGGAAAAAGGAAGAAAATTTTAAAGACTATGATTAAGTCAAGCTGTAATTCTGCGCTACAAGAGTATAGCAATTGCTTACTGAAGCTCCTCACGACCTGCCAGTGAAGAAGTCCCGGGGCGATTTAACCTGATCCGTGCATCCTGACAATCGACAAAAAGGAGTGAAGATAGAATATCTCAGGAAACACTTAAACCCTTAATCCAGTCCAACAATTTAAAGGAAAGTCAAAGTGAGATTATCAAAAGTCAGGAAACCGAAGAACTTAAATCCGGCCGGTCATGAAAATCATCGTCGCGAACTGGGTCGGAGAGAAACCAGAGGAACGAAGCCAATTCACATCCTTTAGAACAAAATTGAGTAAAAAAAATCGAGCTTTGAGGAGAGGAAATGAAATGGAAGAGGACGAACCCACAGCCTGCCAGCCTCGGTAGAAGACGCGATCGAGTTCGAGGTCGAGGAAAGAAGGGGTCGGTGTACCAGGAGGTGGGCGGAGTCAAGGCCTCTGCGATGGGCAGGTCCGGATCGAACTCGTCCACCAGCGACTCGGCAGCAGAAGGAGGCGCCGCCGCCGCCGACGCGAGAGAAGTGGAGTGACGATGGAGTCGAGCGTTGCGAGAAGATCGATGATGGGTGAGGGGAGAGAAGAGAGGTTTGATCGCGAGCATCGTCGTCGCCACCGACATGGTTTTTGGTCGCTTCCTCGGTGCGGTTGCCGGATATTCAGGACTCCGTTGACTCCACTGTTATTCCTAACGACTTTGAGATATCTCGCTAGGGGTGAGCGGTTCCAGGTTCGGTTCGCCCGTCGGAACCTAGAACCTACCCTGGGTACGGGTTTCTCATTTTTGGAACACGGAACCTACCCGTCGGAACCAGAACCGGAACCTACCGTTACGGGTTCCGGGGTCGGTTCCAGGTTCCAACAGTTCTTTTTTTTTTTTTTTTTTTTTTCAATTTATGATTTGAAAAGCTCTTTTCAAACAATTGAAAGTTAGGCTCACAAAGTAGTAATAATCTGAGCCTCCTCATTAAATATATAGAGCTAAACAGTATAAACGAAAGAAAAAGGAAATCAAGATAATGTCTCCTAGTATTACCCTCAAACTACTTCCCTAACGCATGTCGCCTGAGGGCTCTAAGGTTTCCACCATTCCCCTAGAAGAAGCTGATATCCCGAGATTGAGATCAAGACCATGGTCACCATCTGCATCAATTGCATCAGAATACTTCATCAACCTTGTAGAGAAACTTGATGTATTTCTTTTCATAAAAATGAAATAGTTTCATAGTTTGCCAAAGGCTTCCTATTTACAACAAAGAATGTGATTACAGATGCTATTTCCATTGCTGGCTTTTGCAATCATCTCTCCATCGTACGTACTAGGTTCAAAGTTGGTCATAGCCTCTCTTCCATTACATTTGATAGCTGCCTTGTCATATGCCCTGATTTCAAATGAGCAAAAGCTATAAGTGAGGGATCCAGCATATTAAGGCTGAGTACTCATAGAATTGAATTCTCTATGTGATCATAGGTTGCTCATAACACCTTGCTGCCTCTACTTCACTATCAAATAGGCTTGAGGTATATATACCTGCACAAATGCATTGCAAGATACTTAGATACAATTCTCCAAAGTTTGCTTTCCAGAACATTTAGTGCTAACTGGCTTGTATATAAACATAAAAGCTTGCCTCAGTTCACGGGCAGAAAATCTTTATAAAGGGGAACAGGTTTTAAAGGAAAAAGGCTTTTAGTTTTTTTACTTTCTGCCAAGGAATTGAGCCATTCTAGCTTCCCAACGCCCGCACTTGTGTAGTGTCACCCCTCGATATTTTGAACTTCCCCTAGAAAAGCCAGTGCTCTGTCAACGAAGTATGTGTACAAATTCTTCCTTTGAAAGATTCTTCATCTGCCAATCTCAACCAAGAAAGAGTCTAAGCCAATCCAGAATGCAAACCAACATGGTGCAATGGCGGAAGTTTAAATCATGCAAAACATCTTACCTGTTTAAAATCATCCTCATAATCACTCAAATTGAAATTTATGTCTGCATCAAGCCTTCTGAATTTTATTGCAGCTCGATCATAGGCTGAGTCCACAAAAACCCAATTCTGTTATCTTCTAAGATGAATGGAACCTTCTAAAGCTACAAAGCTTAATGAGACATGGCGATGTCTTACCTAGCTGCAGCATCCTGAGAAAAGACTATGCATACCCAAATACACTTGTTTTCCACAGTCCATGTATCAAAAATAAGAGAATAAATCCGTAGTTAATAAGTCAAGGGCGAGCAGCGGTGACGGCGGCGCGACGGCGACGAAGACACGAGTCTCACGGCACCAACGGCGGCACGGACGGCGCGGCGAAGATGGCGGCGGTCGCGGCTCAACCCACGGCCAAGGGGGGAACAGCTCGGTTCTGGCGGAGGCGGTGGCGGTTCGGAGCAACGACGGCCCGGACGGACGAGCGAGCAGTGGCAAGAGGTGGTGACGGTGGCTTGGGGACGGCGGCGGTGGCTCACGGCAGCGAGGGGCGATGCGACAGCTCATGGGGCTCAACGGCGAGACGGCTTGTCGGACGAGGGTGGGTGGTGGTGGTTTGGTGGCCAAGAGGTGGTGGTGAGTAGGGCGTGGGGCGGCGGTGAGGTGGTGGGTGAAGCAGCAGCCAGCAAGAAGAAGAAGAAGAAGAAGAAGAAGAAGAAGGGGGGAGGGTTTCGGCCGAGAGAGAGGGGGAAAGAGAAGAGAAAGAGAGAGAGAGAAGAAAAGAAAAAAGTTGGCGGCAGGAAGTGACGTGAGGAGGAAAAAGGGGAGAAAAGAAAGAGAGAGAGAAAAAAGAGAGAGAAAAAGAGAGGGGAAAGGGAAATCACGTGGGGGAAGTGCTAGGTTTTTTTTTTTTTTAAAATCTTGATCGGTTCCGGTTCTTCCGGTTCCGGAACCGGAACCGGTCCTTGTGGAACCGGGAACCGGAGATCCTCCGGTTTGGTTCTCCGGTTCCCGGTTCTACCCGGAACCGTGCTCACTCCTAATTCTCTGCAAGGCACGCTGACTGGCACTGTATAAGTCCACGGGTCTTTCTTTATGTTATCTTTTAGGTCTATTAGAATCTAAAAGATGTCCACAATTCAACGGAATCGATAGGAAATAAGTTTATAAAAATACATATCCATGTTTTTCGAATTTGTTTGAAAGTAGAAAAAAATGGGTCTTTCAAATGCTTATTTTGTAGTCACCAGTCCAGCTATTTCAGACCTTTACTTACCTTTGACTTCTCCCGAGTGTGCTGAGACTGGACAGTGTTTTTTGGGTGGCGATTTGCAGAGAAGGGAGTCCGGCGGGTGACTGTCGGTGTCGTCTTTCCTGCGACGGTACAGAATGGACGAGCTGGACGAGACGCCCAGAGGTTCTTCGCCTTACAGGCGCCGGAATGATTTGGAGGCCGGAGGTGGACGCTCCGAGGCGCACGAGCCCTCCGATGATCCTTTCGACATCACCAGCACTAAGCACGTCCCCTTGGATCGTCTCAGGCGTTGGAGGGTAATCTATTCTGTCCTATTCTGCTTTCTCCTTCTCTCTTTTTGTTTTCAAATGACAAGATACTCGGTGCCGAAGCCAACTCAATTCTGCACAAGTCCACCGGCATCCTCTCTTTCTTCAATTATACTCCCGCTCTGATTTACAAGCTTTTCGTACTTTGTTTCCTTTTACCGAGGACATCTCTCTATATTATTTTGGACAAACTATGATTTTTTAAACCATGAAATAGAAGTTGGATGATCTTGAATTGCTTATGTGGTTGGTATATTATGTGGATTGTTGTGAATTCTTTTAATCCTTATTTACCTAATTATGTATGCTTGTAGCAAGCTGCGCTTGTGTTGAACGCCCAACGTCGATATAGATACACCCTTGACTTCGAGAAGGAAGAACAAAGGACGATAACATTGCAGAAAATTAGTGCTCACAGGCAGGCCATACGCGTAAGTAGACTATATCAGAGTTTTAATCTTTTAGAGCGACTTCTTATATGTACCTGTGACATCTAACTGTTAACTTTTCATTGCATCAGGCTGCACAGCTTTTCAAAGCACAAAGCGCACGAGCTGATGGTACTTATTTCTCCTTCTTGTGCTTAATTGGCACTAGGCGCAAGCTTTGATACATCCCGGGTGTATTTCTCTTTGCTGACGTAAATATGCTTTTGAACCGGCATCATGCTCGTGCTATGCATGCCAAAATGGGGAGTTAAATAATCCATATTTACTAATGCGCAAGAGTATTTTTATATTGCAGCTCTCCTACAATTTAGCCATAAATGGGACATTAAAATTTCCGTTCCTTGCAGTGTTTTCTAGCTCCTCCTTCACTGTTTCCTTTCAGTATCGCTGGTGTGCTAGTTTGTTGACGTTTCTTTTTGTTTTATAAATTTCTCTTCTCATCTTCTATTGATGCCTCATGTCTTAATGTGTGCTTTCATTGTCGAAAAATTTATAGGTTTTATATTCCTGAGTTGCACCCTGTCTTTGTGAATTTTTGGCATGATAATGTTCATGACCATGTAGTTTGTTCTGTGGCTTGACATGATCACACCATGCAGTGGGCAAATCCTAAATAAATTCTTCTTTTTCTTCTTTTTTTGTTTGTTTAGAAATATCAAAAGGGCCCACCCCAAGTGGTGGTTTTGGGATCAGTCAAGAGCAACTTGCTGTGATGATCAGAGACAATGATGTTTCTACTCTGGGGGAGTATGGAGGGGTAATTTTTTCGAAAGAGCATGCTTCTTGCTTTCTGTCGAGAAAAATGTGGCATCTTGCCTTGGAATTTTAAGTTATATGAGTTGCATCTTGACAAGAACTAATGTATTTAGCAGCACTGCAGCCAAGGTTGGTGCTAGAAAATCAACAAATAACTTGTCTCACTGTTCTAGTCAGAATTGTGAAAATTGTTTAAACATCTAAAAAGAGTAGGAAAAAAAAGTGATTTGTGAAATCTTTTTATTTTCTGGATTTGCAATTGAATGATTAGGTCAAAGGACTAGCAGAGTTGTTGAAGACAGATTTGGATAATGGTGTTCATGGAGATGATGCTGATTTATTGGCTCGAAAGAACACGTATGGATCAAATACATATCCTCGGAGAAAAGGAAGGGGTTTTTGGGTAATCTCTTTGACATGTACCCTCATTCATTTTCTGATTCTTTTTTTGGTTTGAACGCATAGGTTTTGTTTGTTGATTAAGAGTGTAGACTAGCTGCTTTTCTCATCTAATTGTTAGTATTCTCATCAGTACTTCATCTTTTGTCTCTTGTATCATGTAGATGTTCCTTTGGGAAGCCTGGCAAGATCCTTCTTTGATCATACTGATAATAGCTGCAGTGGTTTCTTTGGTACTTGGAATAAAGACCAACGTGAGACTGGCCTGCTGACATGAGTGATGGCGACATGATATCGTGATTTGTCTTAGTTTCTTTTTAGTTGGTTTATCTTGATTGCTATTTTCATATGTTCTCATTCCTTGCCCAAACTGATGGCAAAAAATAATTGATATCAGAAGAAGGAGATGAAAGCTTTGCTGAAAGATTTTGAGAGGTTGCTTAGTGCATATAATGGTCTTTACCCAGTTTACTTTCCTGTGTATCCCAGCACAAAGATGCATTGGCTTAGGGATAAAATAAGTTCCTCTTGAGATGTACCACTTATCACTTTTAGGTCTAATAATTTTCTTATTTTTTGTCAAAACAAGTGAACAATCTATCTAAAAAGCAGTGCTTATGCCTTATCTGTCATGTGATTTCCTTTTCTTTCCTTTGAAGCGCAGGTTTTTTTTTTTTTTTTTTTTTTTTTTTGGGCATGATATTGTGAGTCTTCAATAACTTTTTATTCAAAGCTTGATTATACAATCTATTCCATTTGCTTCTTTTAGGGCATTAAGGAAGGATGGATTGATGGTGGGGCTATTGCTTTTGCTGTAATTCTCGTCATTGTTGTCACAGGTAGGATTCAGTTTGATTACAAGACTCGTTTGCATTAAAATTTTGTTAACACATGCTTTAAGATTTTAAATATTTTATTCAGTACTTATTTACTTTGACAATTTTAGCTGTTCTATCATGGTGGTGCAGGAAACATTTTTGTTGATTTGGAAGATGATAGTACATCATGTTATCATGCTGCATATTTCCATCTGATTGATTAGATCCTGACTTATATGCTCAGGAGACAGGTTATACTGCTGTATGCTTGAGTTTCTTCTGATAAGGTTATGCTCAGGAGACAGGTTATATGCTGTATGCTTTAGTTTCTTCTGATAAGGTTGCAGACTAACTCAATAAGAGAAAGCAATTGATGTGTTGATTTGCGGTCTCTAATTTAATTTTCCACTATGGATGCTGTTGACTGCTGTAAGATGCAATGACTTGGAATTGTTCATCATGATTTAGTATCTTAAATGGGGTTGTATTCTTGATTGCAGCAATAAGTGATTACAGGGTTGTTTTCTTGATCGCAGCAATAAGTGATTACAGACAGCACCTGCATTTTGTAAACTCAAATGAGGAAAAAAGTAATATACACTTGGGGGTGAGTACTTTTTGTGAGAAGTATGTCTTACATTCTTCTCATTCCTGTATGCATACTAATGAAGGTGTTGCGTGTTTATAGGTTGTCAGAGGTGGCAGAAGAGTGAAAGTCTCAATATATGATGTCATTGTTGGTGATGTTGTGCCCCTTAATATTGGTGATCAGGTAAGTAATGTAAACCAGTTCTGGATTTGGTACCCTGCCCTTATGGACACTGGATATGTTCTTATACATGTGATGTTTAAGTTTCTCTCCAGGTTCCTGCGGATGGAGTCTTGATTTCTAGCCACTCCCTGGAGATTGATGAATCTAGCATGACTGGAGAGAGCAAATTTGTAATGTGTTGTGGAGATGATATTCTCACTAGGGAATCAATCTATTGACAAGCTGGTCTTTCTTATTTCATTTTAACGCTTTGATCAGGTTCACAAGGATGCAAGGTATCCCTTTCTAATGTCTGGCTGCAAAGTTGCAGATGGCCACGGCACTATGCTTGTAAGATTTTTTCCATTCTTCATCTTTGCTTTCCTCAGCATACTTCTCAATGCTCTTATTTCGCTTTACAGAGAAGATTGATATAGCTATTCTTGCAAGACATTTTACTCTTCTTTGCTAATTGTGGGTTGGACAATCGATAGGCATGAGTTCTTGAGCTGATTTGGTAAAGGAGCACAACTCTTATATTTCAACCCTCTGTTTTGAAATAGAGGGTGGACCTTCAAATGATGGAGTACTTGTTCTTAGATAAGCAAATCCCTATATGTTTGTAATCTTTTAGTTACTTGAAGGAAAAGGGATGTAAAAAACTTGATGTGGAAAAGAAGACTCATTTTACTGATGAAAGAAAAGATTTTAAGAAAGTACTGGAAACATTTAAAAATATGGTTCGTTCTTCTTGAAGCCAAGTGTCAGCTGCAAAATGGGGAGAACTAAGAGTGCATTCAGTACAATTTGATCGAATAAGAGACACCTCCTCCATTGAAAATCCATGTCTCACCAACATGAGATGCGTCTTCCACTCTATTTTAATTACTTGCACATCTTTGGCTCAAGAAGTTCAAACCAGGAAGTTGAATATAAGCTCATTCTGTTATATAATCTATGTGAGGAAAGCACAAAACTAAGAGAAATGAGTCTTTCATGGGGCCGATAATTATGTTCGTAATGAAGATATTAGTGTGATACTAATATTGAAGCAGAAAGCTGTTGTTTTGGACAAAAAACCAGTAACGGTTTAGGTGTGTATGATTGACTACCCAGAAAGAGCCCCAGTCCTTGCAAGCGAAGTCTAGTTTTTGGAGTTCATCTGCATCACCTCGAGCAAGAAGCGACATGTTTATGACTGGAATCCCAGTGGACTCATGAGAGATCAGAGAGTCGACTGGCCTGTACTTTGGCTCTTGAATGTATCTTTCAGGAACACAATTAGAGTCATTCCTCACCAGTTCCACTGGGCACTGGCAAAGACTGCCCAAAACCCAACCCTTCATCTTCCTTTGCGTTCCTACCTTCCACGGTCAGATCCATGTTTATGAGTCTCCACTATTGATGCCTGAGAAAAAGAGAAAAAAAAACTCACCACTCTTGTTTTTGACAGAGAAGATCCTTGCAATTGAAAGTGGGGATCTCACTTCTTGTTTGACCTGCCGTCTTGTTTGGACACAAAAGAATCCAACCACTGGACATGGATTGCTGTCGAAAATTCTTAGCATATGTTGAATATTTAATGGAGAAACAGCTTCACAATGAGTGGATGTGGAATCACTCTTTGGATATTCTTTTGCTTGCATGGAACCTGTTATACTTAACACAGTTGACCTTTTGGATGATTGGATGAGTTCCTTCAAGCTTATAGATGATATGTGAGTCAAATTTGAATTGAATGAATGGTTCCGTCCCTTTGAACATGAACTTATACCCTTCTCTTTTCCTGTCATCACTACCTTCTCTTTTCCCATTATCACTATCTGTGTGTCTCTTAATGGATTTCAAGTCACAGGGTTCTGTATACGCTTTTGTCTCTGATATCAGAATGTTATTTTGTCAATATTGCTGCTTCCTGAGATGGGCTTTGCTCTGTTCCAAGTGCGTCTTTATTACAAATCAAGGCTTGATTCCAGCTGTCTTCTGCCTCAATTCTAATTTTTGTCTCTCAGGTGACAAGTGTGGGGATTAATACTGAGTGGGGTTTGCTCATGGCCTGTGTTTCGGAAGATAATGTGGAAGAGACACCCCTGCAGGTTAGTTTCTTCAAACTCGTTTTATCACTGCAACCTTTTTTTTTTTTAAAAAAAAAAAAAATATAGACATGGATTTTGCTAGCCATACTGATTTCTTTGCTCTTATATTAGGTTCGGTTGAATGGGGTTGCTACACACATTGGTGCTATTGGACTGTCTGTAGCTGTTGCCGTTTTGGTTGTTCTTTTGGCACGGTAATGTTGTTGTTACAAAAAACTGCAATTGTAGTTGATTAATCCCACAAATTAAAACTGTAATAGATCTAACGAACCCAAGCTTCGCACAGATTTTTTACTGGTCATACCAAAAATCTGGATGGCACTGTTCAGTTTAAGGCTGGGCAGACTAGCGTTAGCAATGCTGTAGATGGAGCAATCAAAATAGTCATTTTAGCAGTAAGTGTTTATCTGATGGAATAGTTTTTGCAAATTAATATCAATTAGATCTTCAATAACTTTTAAACCTTCCAGGTTACCATCGTGGCAGTTGCAGTACCTGAAGGGCTTCCTTTAGCTGTTACACTGACGTAAGTTTGTCCCCTATAATGAACAGACTTCTCTATACAACATTGACATTGGTGCTGTCCTTTCCACCTTACTGTTTTTTTTTGGTAAAGCCTTTCCACCTTACTGTTGCTTTTCATCACATTGAATTTTGTAAAACTTGATTCAGCTGGATAGTATATCATCTCCATAATCATCTGTGGTCTTTGAATGGATTTATGTGAAAATTTACAACATGCATTTGTTACTCATGTTTCACCTTTGATGCAATGAACAGACTTGCTTACTCAATGAGAAAAATGCTAGCGGACAAAGCTTTGGTATGTATATGATTTTCTCCTCCTGATGCCAACCTTCATTTGAATGTTTTATGGAAGTAAAAGGAATTTCAATCACCAATAGTAAAATTTCAGGTGCGAAGGCTTTCTGCATGTGAGACTATGGGATCTGCCACAACTATATGTTGTGATAAAACTGGAACCTTGACTTTAAATCAGGTACTTTTTGTTACAGGTCGCTTTTGTTGTTCTAAGCATGCTGTCGAGAACTCCTAAATTGGCATTTATGTGAGTGCAAGTAGATTTGAGCTATTTAAGAGCTGTACCGCTGTTGTAGCAGTGAAACACATGCATACACAAACGTGGGTGTTATTGATAACATCATTCTTAGGTTAATAGTTTTACTATGAATGATACTAAAGGAGTTATGCTTTTGGACGTAAACTTTGGGATCCTTAATGAAGTGAAGAAAAATGTCCATCTTGTGACAGATGACTGTGGTTGAGGCCTATGCTTGTGGAAGAAAGGTCAATCCTCCAGACAGCAACTCACAGTTATCTACTTATCTGATTTCTCTATTGATTGAAGGCATTGCTCAGAATTCAAATGGCAGTGTTTATGTGCCTGAGGTGAGGTTGCAGCATCAGTAATGGGTGTTTTATAACGGTGACCAATAATAACTTCCTGCGTTTGAACTTCTTTAGACTGGGGGAGATGTAGAAGTGTCCGGTTCACCAACTGAAAAGGCCATTCTACAGTGGGGGATCAAGGTTCATGCTTAAGTTTTCTATCGCTTTTCTATCTCTAGTTCATCTATTCATTTCAGGTGCAATATAATGTTAAACTAATCATGATGCCTCATTTGCAGCTGGGGATGGATTTTGAAGTCGTTCGGTCAAGGTCCTCTATAATTCGTGTTTTCCCTTTCAATTCTGACAAAAAACGAGGGGGAGTTGCTGTAAAGCTTGTATATTTCTCAGTCTTTGGTTTTAGTTATCATGTGTGCCCCGCCGAAAAGGATGTTTGCTTCAATAAACATAAACATGCACATGCACACACTACCTTGCTGTAATTATACTGGTTTGTGAATCTTGTCTTTCCGGTTGGCCAGAATAAAAAGATCTAGTCCCGCAGACAGTATCAGTGTCTTACAACCAACTCTTGAGTCTGTACTGAGTTGATTTAACAGTAACTGAAGCTTTGGGAAAATTGCTTGTGTACATGAAAATAACTCACAGACAGTGAGGAGACTGTCGTGTTTGCCCTTGTACAGCTTTACTATTAAGGTAGTATTAGTGCGGTGCTTTTTTTTTTTTTGTGCTTACCTTTCAAGTAGATCTTAAGAACAATGAAGTTAAGACTTCCAAGGCACAGTAAAACAGTGGAATACCCACTCGGTTGAAAAGAAAAAGTTGGTATAAGTCTCGGCAGTTTGGGCAAGGTAACCAAGGTTTTTCAAACTTAAAATCACAATTTTACTTAGGGATGGCCTGGTTCGGGGTGTCTGAAGGACTATATTGTAGTTGAATATGGATTAGCAAGTTCTAGAAACTTACAATGTACTTACCATTTCAAAGTAAATAATTATAGGTCTGCTGAGCTTAAATTGCCAAAGATCATTTCTGAAGTATACATCGAACAAATTTGTAAGATATTGAGTCAACAAAATCATATACTACAATCATCTGATTTTGTCACATAGGATGCAAATCCCATTAAGATGCCAACATGATAAGATCTGTATATCAGTCCTTAAGTTTTAGATCGAATGGTAGATGGATCCTAGTATCAGACTTGAGATTTTACTAGCCATTATGATGGGGCACAGCCATGCATCCTTTCTATATGATAGTTGTGTAAAGGCCATCAACAGTTGGGTTCGAAGCATCTAGCTCTTTGGTGGTCTGAAGAAAGAAGAATTTACTGCTTTAAGAGAAATTTCTTTTGATCTTGGCTAGTAATTGGTTATGATCTGTACCCAAATTGTGCACAGTTATTGGTTGAATTGTGACATTGTTATATTTCCTGCAGACATATGCTACGAATGTAAAGTGATGCAATGTAAATCCATAGTTAATGATTGTTTTTTGAACTTATCATGCACAGCCAAACTCAGAAGTTCGTATTCACTGGAAAGGAGCTGCTGAAATAGTTCTGGCTCCTTGTACAAAGTACATGGATGCAAACGATCAAGTGGTAGAGATGGATGAAGATAAGGTTTGGAAAAAAAATTGATTATTGTTATCCATAGCAATTCGATCGCTGCTATTGTTTTTCTTGCTGTCATCATTCACAGTGCTATTTTAGTTTCCAATACTTTTGATGATAGTACATTTCATTGCTGCAACGTTTTTTCTGTGATGGCATAGCACACACTCTGTTATTGCACTTTTGTTCTTCGTGGTATTATGCCTTGACATGTTCCCAATATAATTTCGACCATTTAGTTTTGGAAGTTTTGTGCATTACTCGTTATATTCCATGGGAGGCAGATCTTGAGTGCTCCGAACTACTCTTTCCAACACAACCATCCTAGAACACCTTGGTTTGCATGTATATTTCACGTTGGTGCTTTTATATTCATGTTCACACTTTTATTTATTGTTGAAGTTCTTAAATCCTTTTAGAAAGAGATTAGGCTTTTTCATAGTCTCGGATGTATGGTGATAAATTGTTTTCTTCATGTTTTCTTGCCTTATTACTTGTCTTTTACAGTGATGGAAGATCCTTACGTGAGTTTTTCTTGTTTTGCAGAAGATGGACTTTGAAAAGGCTATTAAAGATATGGCTGATGGTAGTCTACGCTGTGTTGCCATTGCTTATAGACCCTATGACATAAAGGACATTCCTCTAGATGAAGAACAGTTAACCAAATGGGCATTACCGGAGGATGAGCTTATTTTACTGGCTATTTTAGGAATGAAGGTAATTCTTGTCAAGCAGTGCACATAATAATAAGTGAAAAGGACAACATTGATTTTTTTTGTTCTTATTTCTGGTTGTGAAATGTTCCCTGCAAGATGATGTGACTCTAGCAATGCTTAAGATTGTTGGAGGTTTTCTGACATTCAGAGAAAACTTCTTTGGAAAATCTTGTGCTTTTCCATGACTTCGAAGAGTTCTTGTCGGGACCTAAAAAATTTGATGCTTTTGTTATTTCATTGACACTGGCTTGTTGATCCAATTTTTTAAATAATTTTTTGCTGGAATCCATAGAACTCTGTCTTGGTACAAGTGGCAGGCAAGTGAACTGAAAATATTCTCTCACTTTTGGCCAGATGCGCTGTTAATCATTTGCTATACTTACTCTTAGTATGTATACAGTTTAAATGTAGAAATGATGAATTCTCTTGCATGCTCATACCATGCAGGATCCTTGTCGTCCTGGAGTTAAAGAGGCAGTGAAACTATGCCAAAGTGCTGGAGTTAAGGTACGTTAATGTTTTTTGTCATTTTTTCAATAATTTATTTGGGAATATGATCCTTCATCCTTCATCTTCTTCTTTATTTTCAACTACTTCAGGAACTCAAAATTTGAGTTTCTCATCATTTGCATCCTTTTAGGTGGTCATATTGGATGTTTCTGTTGGTTTGATGCTTTTCTTTGGAAAATGGATTGAGTAAAATTCATCCTTGTATAATGAAGTTGATATGAAGGCTAAGACGTTGGGATTCTGTTTATCAATTGCGATTGCGAAGTGCATCGTCATTTAGTCATTTTATTTTAGGGTGCTTTGAAGATTTCTTTCATATGATGCTAATCATCAATGTTGGACTCCAAATAGTAATTTTCTCCAGCATGACAGATTGAGGATTGGTACTTATCTAGATGTGACCTCAGTATGTAATGCATCTTATCTGGTGATAGGTACGATTGGTCACTGGGGACAATCTCCAAACTGCCAAAGCAATTGCTTTGGAATGCGGGATATTATTAGGTCCAGAAGCAGATGCTACTGGGCCAAACCTTATTGAAGGAAAAGATTTTTGCTCCTTAATTGATGTGGAAAGAGAAGAAACTGCCGAGAAGATATCAGTATGGCATTGCTTCTCTTTTGTGTAATCAATCACGTCTTCTGTTTGAAGTTGTGCTAGTAATCTTGCGGTTTTTTGCAACAGGTTATGGGAAGATCATCTCCTAATGACAAGCTTCTGCTTGTTCAAGCATTGAGAAAGAGAGGACACGTTGTAGCTGTAACTGGGGATGGCGCTAATGATGCTCCTGCTCTACAAGAGGTTGACACCATTTTTCTGGGGGTTCCTTTAATGTCCTGCTGATGTTATGCCCTTTTTCATTGATTTATGACATTTGCCATTCTAGCATCCCATAGATTCAGCAGATACACCAGACCAATATGTCTTGAAATCTTTTTACGTAACTGGTTTATAGTCTTCAAGTCCCTAGATGTCTCAGAGTATCTTGCTGCACTATTAAGCATTGCGGTCTGAAGGTAAATTTGGTTGTAGTCTAAAAGTCCCTTCGTGTCTGGAAGTTGGCTTGTTCTTGTATCTATTATAAGGTGGATAGATTGCAAGTTGTTTAGAATTGTAGGATCTTAGCTTGCCATCCTTTTAGAAAAATTTCATTGTCATGAATGGCTCTCGAGGGTTCTTTTCTTTGGTCCGCTCGTACCAGTGCACTTATGTTGTGCCTTAGAACTCTTTTCATATAATGATTTTGTTGCTTAGATGTCTATTTGATCTTGGAGTTCAGGCAGATGTTGGCCTCGCAATGGGTATTCAAGGGACACAAGTTGCAAAAGAGAGTTCGGACATTATAATTTTGGATGACAATTTTGCTTCTATTGTTAAGGTTGGTAAATTGACAATGGTCTACCATGGTATGCTGCCTGAATTCAATTAAAAGAGGAACTCAGTATGTTCACGACAGAGTTAATTATTTGATTTAACTTCTTTGAAGAGAGGTGTCAACTGATGGCAATTGGTTATAGTGGAGCTTGAGTACGTTACTTATGTGTGGAGCTCTGGAGAGATACGTACTAATTTGACTGGTTTAGATTGGTATTGTGCATCTGTACTTGACTTGGGTAGCTAGTCTAGATTCTTCAGACATAATCCACAATACTAAAATTTCGCCTGCGCATATGGAAATATTTCGGATTTGTAAAACTGCTGTGGAATTGGGTCTTGCAAAATCTTTTCCTTACTTAATGCTTAGTTGAATATTCAATCCCACATTGTCAACTTAATTATTTCAATTATTGTGGGTAATGATTTTGAGTCTGGGGTTGATTAATCCTTAAAAAGTGCAGTGATGGTCGACATTACCTGTGGAATGTAGGTTGCCAGGTGGGGAAGATCTGTGTATGCAAATATTCAGAAATTTATCCAGTTTCAGCTTACAAGTAATGTTGCAGCTCTTATTATAGACAGTGTTGCTGCTGTTTCCTCAGGTGAAGTTCCGCTGAATGCAGTGCAGGTACCCTCTCTCTCTCTCTCTCTCTCTGGTGCAGACCTCCACATGACATTTGCTTTCTCTAGTTCTGAACTTTTCTCTTTGCTTGCAGCTTCTCTGGGTTAATCTTATCACGAACACCTTTGGAGCATTAGCACTGGCTACCGAGCCTCCAACTGACCAACTTATGCAAAGGTGTCCAGTCGGTAGGAGGTAAGATTTACTGTTTGTCACTGGGTGCAATTTGATTTTAATCACAAGCTTGGAGATCATGTTCTTTATGGTCAACTCAGATTCCCTGTTTCTTTAGATCTGTATTGCAATTTCTTCACTTGCTGGAACCTGTAGTTTATCCTTACTCTTTGACTATGCACCGACTGAATGATTTTCTCAATTGCAGTGAAGCTCCTATTACAAATACCATGTGGAGGAATATACGGATACAGGTATGGCCACTAACACTTTATACGACAGGCTTTTTGCTAGCTTTTTGCTCCTAACAGTGCAGAGTTTGGATCTTTAGGCTGCCTATCAAGTAGGTGTCCTGCTTCTCCTCCATTTCCGAGGTACAAGCTTACTGAATTTGGAGCATGATACCAGCGATCATGCTAACAGAGTGAAGAATACGCTGATTTTCAACGCTTTCGTCTTCTGCCAAGTAAGTTTGGTGCCTTACGGTCAAACAAGAAACAGCGATCGATGGTTCTGGGCTGCTATTGTTGAGATTACTTATGCGTTTACTTTATCGGAGTTGTGTGGGTTGGATCTCTGGTTAAGACATTTGGCACTTGAATTATTTCAACTGCTGAGAAGACTGAATGACACGCAAACCGTGCTTCAACATCGATTTTTTGTGGGTGGCGCTATTTCCACTCCCTGTACGATTAAATCCATCCAATTTCTACCAAAAAGACAATACCTCTATCATTTAATTGGAATTTAAATGGGTGATCCCAAATGTATATTAAAGGCGCTATGTTTTTTCTTTTATTGTTAGATATTACTTCCATAAAAATTTGTTTTGTCGAAATGAGAAATTTCGCATAAATCTAGTTCTTTTTCACATTCTCGATTATATTTATGAATAAATTGTTAAGTAGATGAAAAATTTAATCAAATCAAGACATTGCACAAAGTAAGATTTTTTTTTTTTTTTTTTTTTTGAAAATGCTAGTGAAATATCATTAATTTGGATTGACAAAAATTAATATCATTTTTGAATTGTTCACAAAAAATATCAAGATACCTCATCGTGCAAAATATTTTTATCGTTTTGCTATATATTCATCTAACGTCTTACATGCTCTGTATAAAAGTATCTTGCCAATATAATAATAATAAATGAAAAATTCTTTGATATCGTAAAGAAAGAGATTATATATATATATATATATATATATGTATATGTATTAATAAGAAGTTCACCAAGAAAATGAGATTTTGAGATAGTGAGGATAAAAAATCGATAAAGTGTTCTAAGATCAATAATGAAGAAGGGACTTTTCAGTTTTATACTATATTAAAGAATATGTTTGTTTTTTTACTACTAGTAGATGACTTTACACACAGTATGTAAAGCATTATAAGAATATTTGAGAACGCACATTTCTTTAATACGCTAAAAAACAAAATATGTGAAATGCTTAATTACGGAACTATCATATAAAAAAAAAGAAAAAGAAAGAGTGGGGTCATCACTTTAAACTACAACTGAAAGATTTCAGGACAGTTTTGTCTTTTAAATGTAAATGGGGGTAGATGTAGTCATTTAGGGGGTGGAAATAGCCCCGCCTGTTTTTTTTCTAGTGTGAGGAAAGAAATTGATCTTAATTGCTTGCAAGTAGGTTTCTTGGTGGCATTCTTGTTGTTTGAAGAAAACTTCTCCTTAGAGAGAGATCCCTACAATGTGCTATCTAGCACATTTTCTACTTATATGTGGAAGCCAACCATTCCAAACCTTTAAATTCTGGAGGGTGAGCGTAGTTTTTTTTTTTTAATCTGGTTTTATCCTATATCAATTGTACCAGCCACTGACTGCCTTACGCAGATTGCGAAATTCTACTCCCTTACTTGCATGTCCCCATCCAATCCCTGAGAAAGTGGAGTGTCCACCTCCCCCTTTCAAGTAAGAAAGGTGGCTACTAGGGCAAACTCTAGTCGTTGGAGGATGAGCACTAGGAAAGCCTGTATATCACTCCAAGCCTAGATTCCCTCCTGTTTCTTGTTTCTATACAATTAAATAGCTAATACCTTGACTGCATCTGAAGTGCCCTTATTAATCCAAATGTTGCACTCATCCTGATTCGTTGAGTCTGTGCATCAGCTTGAGAAGCACATTGATATGGATTTTATTTCTATCTAGGCATGCTTGTATTCATGATGCTATTACCAAGTAGATTCAGAATTCTCTCATTTTCTTCTTTTAACCCGTAATTTTGACAAGCATGTGAACATTGAATCTTCAGATAGTCAATGAATTTAATGCCCGGGATCCAGATGATTTTAATGTGTTCAATGGAATCACGAAGAATCGTGTCTTCATGGGGATAGTAGGTCTGACTCTTACACTTCAGGTGAGAATCTTCCAGCATTTTTCTTGACTGAGTTAAAGATATCATGTAAAAATGTCTCATGATCCTTTATCTCGCCTTCTCTTTAGGTCATTATCATAGAGTTTCTTGGGAAGTTTACTTCAACAGTGAGACTTGATTGGAAGCAGTGGATCATATCCATTAGTATTGCTTTTGTCAGGTCTGTAGGTTGTGTATCTCTCACGATAGTGTTGGTGACTGGAGTGTTTCTTATAACGTTCTAATTCTTATTACCGTTTTATTTTATTTTTAAGTTTTGTTGGTGCATTGAATAATAAAACATTATGGAAAGAGCAGTAACGCCAGTAACCAAGTTGCTTTTTATTAAATTCGTCAACTCTTTACTAATGGTCTTTCCTTTATGGTTTTCCCGGCTTTGAAAACAGTTGGCCTCTGGATGTATTGCAAAGCTAAGAACCGTCCCTCAAACTCCGATTCATGTGTATTTTGCAAGAATATTCTGTGGACGAAGTCATGGAAGTAAGAGTTCTTTGCTTCTTTCTGGGCGCACTAGGTTCCCAAGACTTTCAGTTTGCCTTGCCGCTAATTTTCCTTTTCTTCCTGCAGGTCAACTGAGTGAATCTTGAGTAAGCTGCGACGATGTGTGTCTAGTTTACAGGACGACATGATAGGCCGACAGTACACTTATAATGTAGATGGTTTGACACGTAGTTCTGAAATGATTGGCTCACTACCCTTTTTAAGATTTTTCGGATGCGTTTGTGTTGCTTCCAGTAAAAATGTCCATCTACACCTTGTGTGAATTGTACACGAGCTGGGGGGGGGACTTCTTTTCATAAAGAATTTGTTTCTCGTCTGTTTTGCTGATATCACTCTCTGTGAGTGCAAGATTTGGATTAAAAGTCGAATGCGGTGAAATGTAGGTTAGAATGTGCTTGCAGTTTAACAAAGGCTGCTGACTAAAAAGGCTCATCATGCTTTTCTATGGGAGACAACGGATTGTTCAAGAAGGTTGAATTTAAAAGGTAAAAATTATCAAAAAAGTCCTAAACTTATTGTATTTTCACCAATTCAATCCTAAGTCTTAATTTTGCCAATTGAGTTTTCAACATTTTCATATTTTGGTACCTCAGTTCATCTAGAAAATTGCTCCTCTGAAGTAGAACACCATCAAATAGAACAGCATCAAAGGAGTTAGCATCATGATATAGCGTTAAATGTGTGGAAGAATGACTTGAAGCATATCCCACAGGACGAGTGAATTAATGGATGTGATGAGTGTCTAAAGCGACAAGGATGGTCTAGAATATGAAAACAGAAATTCTGGAGAACAGTGAAAATTGGTTGTTTTACAGGATACGAGAGTAGAATAGATGAGAACATGTACAGAGCCGTGTCTTTAGCTACTTAGCTCTACTTTATAAAGGCATGCTGCCCTATGACGTACACTATTGCCGCTAACCTTCCACAGTAATAACCATCAGCCAAAGGGCTGAAGGCATGTATATTCAATGCTGCATCTTGCGATATGAGTTCGTGTACGAGATTAATGTTCTAGTTTGACGAGATTACTACTTTTCGTAGATATTCTGGGTTTGCTATGTGCACACTTTTCCTTTTATTTCTTGCATCGATTCTGGAAAATTTTGAAAGAACATTCACAAATTGCTAATAGGTGAATGGTGGTTGCGATCAGTTTTTGATACTACGGGGACTAATTGGAATTCGGATCACCTTGAGAGAATCTTTCAGAAAATAGTCAAATATTACGCAGCATTTCTTTGGTCCCAGGGGTAGTACAAGATTTGTGTCCATCCATGGTCCGTACCTATAGAAACAGCAGACCCTCAGCTAGAGAAGAGAAGCCAAATAAACTGCTTCATCAATACCAAAAGCTGACGAGTTATCACCTGTTTACCGTGAAATTGGAATAAATGAAAGCATAAAGAGCTTTCACTCCAAGTCAGTCAAAATTGTCGGGCGATCCACCTTCACATATTTGTAGGCTTACTGATGAAATTTAATCAAATAGACCAGAGAAGAAGACACTCAGAGAATTGCTGCCGTAACTCTTATTACTTTATTTATTAGATCATAAGCCTATTAAATAGGCAGAACATCCAAGTCACTTAGCAAGAAAATAGCTACAGAATAGCAACAACAAAGACCCACTAACATACCTCACTAACTAGAACATGTGCAGAAACAAACTTCTAAAAACAAAGCCACTTCCTATTGACCAGGATTCACTATTACATCATTGAAGACGCGTAAAAACTGAAACTTGACTACTTCAACACCTACTTTTTCAAGTATCTAGTAAGGAGCAATTACTAAAATGAAATCCATAAACAGTTGCAAATATTAGGTAACTATCATATAATAAGATTTAGGCTCCGTTCGTTTCGCGGAAAATAATTTCTAAGAAAATATTTTTGGATTTTAAGCGTTCGTTTCACGGAAAATAAATTCATTGAAGAAAATGTTTTCTATGAAAGGAAAAAAGGTCTTTTAAATTAAGGGAAAATGTTTTCCACTTTTAAAAAGTGAAAAACATTTTCCTCATCCGACCTCTCTTATCTCACGCTTCTACAAATCCTCACTTCCTCCTCCCTTTTCTTTTTCTGTTCGAATTATTTTTTAATTTTCTTTTTCTTTTTTAATTGAATTATTTTTAATTTCCTTTTTCTTTTCTATTTCTTTTTTTATTTCCCATCTTTTTCTTTCTTGGCTAGTTGTCGGCCGTTGCCAAGCGAACCTCGAGCTCGTTGATCTCGCGCTCCGCACTCTTACTTATCATTTTATTTATTTATTCTATCCCGCAGTTGTACATTGCTTAAACAAATGGCTCTATATGCTTTGCTTCTTTTTTCTTTTGTTTATTATAACACAAAAGACGCAGGGGGAGAACAAGCCACTCAATTGGAAGATTCTCATGAGAGCTGTACATGCTTTGCTTCTTTTGTCTTTTGTTTCTTTTTAAAATCCATACGAACATTTTTTAGAGTAGATGAGCGTTTGGCGACAATGAGAGAACAAAAATATGAAGTAAGTTTTCATGAATTTAAAGGTAAGTTCATATTTGATAGATTTATAGGTCGATAAGTGATGCATGCCTAAGTGGTGAAGTCTTAGAAAATATTTTCCTTACCGAATATTGGAAAATATTTTTCGAAACATTTTCAGGTTTTAGCTGAACACTAGAAAATATTGTCATTTTCCAGACTTCTGGGAAAATATTTTCCGGAAATGCCAATTTTTCGCGAAACGAACGGACCCTTGGTCTGTAAAACATGATGAGGATGATTCCAGGAAAATGCAGAAACAATGCTTAAATATATGGAATAGGCATTATGAAAGTGAACAATTTGCGCCCAGTCATACCGCGGTGGATAAGACTCAAGCTTTAGACCAGACGCTCGGCGTGTGTGTGCATATGGTACAAGATAGCTACCATCTAAACAACTGTCACAGAAAACCTACGAGAATGAGCGATTTCCATCAGCTGCCTGAGAATTGTCATTGAGACATGGATGGGGAATTTCTTTGTCAAGATTTGAAATCTGAATCTAGGATCAAATGACTTTGAAAGCTGATAGTATGATCTCTGCTCAAGCATTTGACAGTCAGAACAGCAAAAAACAGTAAAAAATTATACTATAAAGACCAGAGCCAAGGATGCTAATTAAAACATGATAAGAGGCAGCATATTAAAATCAAAACAAGGAGCTACGGACCTTCCACTCACACTCAAGGATGTATTCACGTCTTACAAAGATGAGTTAGTGATGGATCAATGCAGTAATTGCCCAGAATATTTACACAGCTGCCAGTCCATTCATTTGCTGCTATGTCACTTTCAACTTGCTGATCGGGAGAAACATCTTTCTCAAAATTGAGACGAACAAATGGGCCCCAAGTAGCTACTTTTAGCGGTATGAGCCCAAATTCCTGCATCATACAGCCGCAAGAAACCTCACTATTATATCATTTGAAAATGCTGCACAACAAGAGGAATGAGATAGAAGTAACAATCACCTGCCTTCACAGCAAAGTTCCGGATTCCTTTTGTTGGGAATAACGGATCCCTGGAAACCGAATTCGACACCGAATCGAACCCCTAAATCAATGCGGAAGACGAAGCCCGGGAAAACACGCATCACCGATCGTAAAACACACCACGGATTCGAGCGTACCTTGTTAGCCACAGATTAAACACCAAACGCCAATGGAGGAAGAGAAACGGTCCAATTCGATCCGATGGGGGCAAAAACCTTCAACGTGCTTTACTGTTTTTGCTTTGAAGAAAATGGGAGAGAGAGAGAGAGCGTAAAACAGCGTACGTCCTTTTCTTAATCAAACGGTACCTTTTTCTCTCTCTCTCCTCCCTTTTATACCCCCTTCTTTCCACGGGCCTTATTCCGTGGGCCGGGCTTCTTGGGCCCAACTTAGCCGGACGGGCCTTAAGCCCAATTACTAATAAATCCTTCATCTCCCACTCGCACATGGTGGTCCAAAACCAACATGGGCGGACAGGGCCTACTCAGCCCCATCAGAGAATAATCCAACATAGACTCTCTCTTAACATGGTGGGCCGAACAGAATTCTCTTTACCTCTTTTCAACATTCATACCGGTGAATAATCCGTGCGACCAAAGATACTTTGAGAGCTCGTTGCTATACATCCGTTAGGAATATATAGCAGCTCGGTAATGGGCGTCACACTCCGAGTAGATTTAGTATGCAGTACCCTAGATCGATCGATCACATTAATATCTCTCTTGATCTCTTTTAAACAATGATATATATTGTATTCACAATTATAATTATCACAAAGACAGTCATAATTAGTCGACCAGTGAATACAAAAACTATAATGTGATTCTCCAAAATCGATCTTCATCTTTCCTTCAAACTCTCAATTTCAGTTCAGCTTGCTTTTCTAGAAATGTCCCATTAGATCGAATCAAACTCATGACCATTGGCAACATCCTAAGATAGCAAACACTAAATAGAAATCTTGAGAATAAGTAAGAGTCATGAGAGGGCAAAAATTGAGGAACTCTTTTCCTCAAGAGTCTCACACGTCATAAAAGTTGAGATCAAACTTTTTGCCACTCTTCTTGGTCGTCTCATGCATACGTAGTATGAAATACGTATTACGGTATTAACTCCTTTCCCATGGAGCGTATGTCTACTCTTTTCAATACCGTACAGATGATAGTTCAGACATACCAAATGTCTAACTTGAGTTCACCTATCTACTCATTCACAAAATTCATCAGAACTCACATCTGGCATCTTAGACAGATAAAGTAAAATGTGGGGTATTTTACTTTCGGACATCATTAGGATTATGTTCTCATCTTAACACTTAGTTAAGGCGACATGCGTATTTCAAGCTTGAGCTCTCGATTATCACCTAGATAATAAGCTTAAATACAGTCTCATCTCTATTTATCACACAGTAAACAGAGGCGATTACCCGTGTGAGTGGGCTAATCTTATATCTGTCCGACATACTCGTCTTAACTTAAAGTAATGCACTGAGCATTAAGATGCATAAAGATCACATAAAGATTCATAGACATTAATCAATGAAAAACAAAATTTCATAAATGTGAACAACTCAGGGAAATTACAATTCAGTACATCAGACTCTACGCAATCCTAGAGATTTTACATGACCACAAAACACATCTCTAGGTATTGGCTTTGTCATAGGATCTGCTACCATTCTATGCGTAGATATGTACCGCAAGTTCACATCCTTTCGTGCAACCATATCTTTTACAAAGTTATACTTGGTATCTATATGTTTGGTCTTGCCATGATACTTTGGATCTTTGGTGTACGCTATAGCTGCTTGGCTATCACGGTTAACCAATAATTGATTTGCAGCTTTCTCAATAACACCTAAATGATCCAAGAATCTCTTAAGCCAAACTCCTTCTTTGTGCCGATAATGCCACGAACTCAGCTTCCATCGTGGACAATGCTATGCACGTTTGCTTCTTACTACTCCATGATATGGCGCCATTGCTTAGTAAGAATGCAAATCCAGGAGGTAGATTTCCTTTCATCCAAATCTCCTCCTCAATCAAGCATCTCGAATAGCCTTCAAGTCGCAGATCCTTTTCTTGGTAATTCAACTTGAAATCAGCAGTTCCCTTGGATACCTCGGTATTCTCTTAACGGCTTTCCAATGTCGGGCTGGATTGGATTGGTATCTACTCACCATTCCAATCGCAAAACATATGTCGGGTCTTGTACACATCATAGCGTACATCAAGCTCCCAACAGCACTTGCATAAGGAACATGCTTCATTTGTTCCTTCTCTTGTGGAGTCCTTGGACACAGTCTGTGGCTCAATCCTTCATCCTTTGCAATAGGAGTGTCTATGGGTTTACAATCATGCATACGGAATCATTCAAGAACCTTATTTATATAGGTTTCTTGCGAAAGAGACAACGATCTCTTGAAATCTTAACTCCAAGAATATATGCAGCCTCACCCATATCCTTCATCTCAAAGTTGGAAGACAACCAACTCTTGACAGTCTTAACAAACTCCATATTGCTTCCGGCAATTAGTATATCATCAACATATAATGATATGATCACAAATTGATCCTTGGATCTTTTGATATATACACAATGATCCTCATCAATCATTGTAAAATCATATGCCATTATGGCGTTATGAAAACGTATATACCATTGCCTCGACGACTGCTTAAGGCCATATATCGACCTCAAAAGTCGACATACCTTTTCTTCTTGGCCTTTCACTATGAAACCAGCAGGTTGTTCCATGTAAATTTCTTCCTCTAATTCTCCATTGAGGAAAGCAGTCTTTACATTCATTTGATGTAACTCAAGATCCAGACTAGCCACAATTGCCAGAATAATGCGAATCGAGGTAAATCTCACTACAGGAGAAAATGTATCTTCATAATTAATTCCTTCCTGTTGATTATACCCCTTCGCTACAAGGCGAGCCTTATACCTTTCTATCGAGCCATCATCCTTTCGCTTTATTTTGAGAACCCATTTGTTCCCAATAGCTCTGCGTCCTTTTGGAAGATCAACCAGTTCCTAGACTTGGTTTGATTTCATTGACTCCATTTCCTCTTCCATTGCATTAATCCATTTTTCCTTACTAGGGCAATTCAGAGCCTCATTAATATTTCTTGGCTCATCATCATCTTGTGGAGCAACCATAAAAGTTTCCCCTTCAATGCCAAAACGTCGACGGGGAATACTTTGGCAACTTGTTCGCCGTATGGGAGATTGTACACTTTGCACATCATTCCCCATCATGCTCCCACTTGGATGAGGTAATAATGATGTCTCATCATGTGGTTGTAATTGAGAATGAGTTGAATTCAATTCATCACTTCTCATATTACTCCCACTCGGATGAACTCCACTAACATCATTATCCTGATCCAAGGTCTCAAATAGGGAACAATCTTCCCTATTTCGCCCTTTTAGGAAATTCATCCTCTAAGAATGTGACATCTCGTGATTCAAACTCGGTTATACTCCCACTTTCCTGCTCACCTATGAACACATAACCTTTTGAGTGTTCCGAGTACCTTATGAAAATACTCTTCTTTCCTCTGGGACCCAATTTCCCAAACTTGTGAGAGGACTCATGTGTGTAGGCAGCACAACCCCATGGCTTAAGAAAACTTAAGTCCGATTTTCTACTGTCCATAACTCATATGGAGTGGAAGCAACCGATTTGGAAGGCACACGGTTAAGTATATAGGCAGCAGATTAACAACGCATCACTCCAAAAGGCGATAGGTAAGTTAGCATGCGCCATCATGGACCTAATCATTTCCAAAGTAGGGTTCTCGTTTCTCTCTCTCGCAACATCATTTTGTTGAGGAGTATATGGAATAGACAACTGTCTTTCTATTCCTTTTTCATCACATAATTTTCTGAACTCATCAGATAAATATTCTCGACCTCGATCGGATCTCAATGCTTTTATTTTCTTGTCTAATTGATTTTCTACCAGGTTCATAAACCTTTTGAAACAACTTATTGCTTCAGATTTGTGAGAAATCAAATAGACATGTCCAAATCGAGTGTAATCATCTATAAAAGTGATGAAATAAACAGCCCATGCCTTCCTCTCACATTCATTGGACCACAGACATCAGTATGGATTAAATGCAGAGGAAATTCAGCTCTTTTCCCTTTCCCAAATGGTTTCCGTGTTGTTTTCCCTTCTAGGCAATGCTTACATATAGGCAAATCGACTTTTTCAATGTTGCCCAACAAGCCCTCTTTGGCTAGTCTATTCATACGTTGTTGGCCAATGTGACCAAGCCTAGCATGCCACACATTCATATCATTATCATAGGTATTAGAAGACGTGATAAGGGAATAACAAACATTTGCATTAACATAATCAATATTTAATACAATGAAACCATCAAGAAAATAACCACAACCATAATAATTTGTATTCAAAAACAAATTCACACATCTATTACAGAAGTTCACATTAAAACCTAGTCTAACCAACATTAAAATGACACTAAATTCGACGAATCTCCGGAGCATACAAAGCACATCATGAAGGAACAAAGTGCGTCCACCACGCATGTTCGGTTGGCGGTGCCAATTCCTTTCACTTCAGCTCTAGAGTTGTTTCCCATGTAGATCCACTTAGTTCCAGTAGATACTCGTCGGAATTCCACGAAGGATCCTCTATCCTTCGCTACATGGTCCGTCGCTCTTGAATCCACAGTCCACAAAGGATTAGACTCAGTTAAAAACACAGAACTCGACACAAAAGTAAAGTTCTGAAAAGTACAAGGGGTGCATACCTTCTTTGGTTCACGACAGTCGCGAGCATAGTGACCCTTCTTGTCACAGTTGTAGCATTTCACCATTGCTAACTTCTTCATGCGAGGACGCTTTCCTCTATCATGTTGGTTAAACTTGGGTTTCTTCCCTGAAGGACCAGCTTCTTCCTTGCCTTTCCCCTTATCAAACCAGCTAGGGCGCTTGCGCTTGGAGCTCGAAGCTCCATTTGAGCTAGAACTTGCATGGTAGAGTTCAGCATCCGGCTTAGCAGCCAAGAGGCGGTCCTCTTCCAGCTCAAGATGACGCACAGCATCCTCAAAAGTTTTGATGGACTCATTATGGGTCAGGTGCACCTTCATATGCTCCTAACTCTGAGGCAAGGAACGAATCACTGCTTGCACTTGCTGCTCATCTGTGAGGACATGGTCAGCATCTCTCAGCTCGGTTATCATGTTTGACATCTTTCTAAGATGTTGCTTCATGGTCTGACCATGAGGCTTCTTATAAGAGTCAAACCCGATAGTGAGCCGCCTCGCCTAGTCACCGAAGTATGACCAAATCTAGCTGCCAATGCCTCCCACATTTCCTTGGCATTGTCAAAACGTCGAAACTCTCGCATTACGTCATTTTCCATGCCTTTGCTCAAGCAACGTGATGCGAGCTAGAGAGTTCTTTCTTTTCCACGCGAAAAAGCTTCTTTGTCTCTTTGTGCTGTGCAGTGGTTCCATCTTCAGGTTCAACCATGGTCAGGTTAAGGGCCTCAAGTGCTTCTTGCTCTTCCAGCACATACTGGATTTTCATTTGCCAGATTTCATAGTTGTCACCATTGAGCTTTTCACCTTTGTTCAGCTCGGCAACTATGCTCTTCGTGGTGAAGCCATTGATCGAACACATCGACAAATATGCACGAATTATTAATGCCTATCATTTATGCATCCCTATTTGCATAGACCCATCATATTAATGAATAATTTCAAGTAAGGCTTCAGAATCAAAAGGTCACTATGTTTCCAATCATCCTCCAAAAATCCTAACTTAAAATTATCATATGCAAAGTAATTCTATGAAGCTATAAAAACTTCTAATACTACCCATAGCTAATTACCCACAGCAACCAGCAATAACATAAAGCAACAGATAATTGACATACAATTAAAAACAATAATGCTTTCAATTAACACAATTAGGTAGTAAACATTACATAATATGTCCACAAAGCACACTTAGCATAAAACAGCTAATACATCTAACACAAAGTCAGCACACGAACTGGGAAAGATCCTCTTTTGTTCAATTTCTTGATCTTTTCCCTTGTCATAATACAGTAATATTCATTTACAAAATCTATGACAATTTTCTTATAGGAAGCAGCTCCGTTGACATCCCATATGTGATTCAACACATCTTGCCATTCAGGTGGAAAAGTGCTTATGAAAAATCGCACCATCTCTGACTGTGACATAGGACGACCATTCCATATGACCTGTTGGATTTTCCCGTTGACTTCAAGGACGTGATCAATTAAGTCACCTCTCTCCCATCGATGATCAGTTAGCTCAGCTATCAGCTTAGACAGCCTATCCTTTTGTTCATCGGTAACTGCGCGAATAGGTGTGCGCAACCTCAGGGGAGGCATTGTTCCTGTAACAAATGCAGAACAAAAATAAGGGATTACTTCTAATCCACATATAGACTTAATTGAAAAAGAAACACATTTTTTTTTTTTTTTTTTTTGTCAACGGTCAACGGTCGCGGTCAACGGTCGTCAACGGTCAACGGTCGCGGTCGCTGGTCCTCGGGCCGGTCGGACCGGTCGGCCGGTCGAACCGCGTCGGACGAACCGACGCACGTGCCGCGCGCGTGGGCCGACGCCACGCGACGCGTCGGGCGGCACGGGCGCGCGCGTGCCGGGGATGACGTCACGCAGACGTCAGCGGCACATGCTGCGCGCGTGCCATCGTCAGTGGGTCGGGTCGCCGGTCGGGTCGCCGGCCGGTCACCGCACGGCCAACCGACGTCACTGCTGACGTCATCGATGACGTCACCCCGGCGGTTACCGACCGTTGGGTGACGCGCACGTGTCGGTCCGTGGACCGGCGCGTCGGGTTCGCCGGCCGGGCGGCGCGCACGCGCTGGTTCGCCGACCGGCACGTGTGCCACACGCGCCTGGCGATCCAGCGCTGCCGGGCGCGTCGCGCCCACGCGCAGCGCCTTCCGGCCGCGCGTGTGGGCGCGTGCGGCGTCTCCCGGCGGCGCTCGACATACCGCCAGACTCGTCTCGACGTCGCCTTTCTTCCTATGCCATTAGAATTTGATTTTGAGTTACGAAAACTCGGAAAAATGGCCGAACAGCGCTCGGGTGTCGGGATTTTTGCCCCGATCCGTACGGCCGAAAGTTTTTTGCGAAAAATCAATCAAAAACACGATAAACAGATCGGGAAAACGTGAACTAGGGCTCTGATACCAATGTTGGGAATAACGGATCCCCGAAAATCGGATTCGACACCGAATCGAACCCCTAAATCAATGCGGAAGACGAAGCCCGGGAAAACACGCATCACCGATCATAAAGCACACCACGGATTCGAGCGTACCTTGTTAACCACAGATTAAACACCAAACGCCAATGGAGGAAGAGAAACGGTCCAATTCGATCCGATGGGGGCAAAAACCTTCAACGTGCTTTACTGTTTTTGCTTTGAAGAAAACGGGAGAGAGAGAGAGCGTAAAACAGCGTACGTCCTTTTCTTAATCAAACGGTACCTTTTTCTCTCTCTCTCCTCCCTTTTATACCCCCTTCTTTCCACGGGCCTTATTCCTGTGGGCTGGGCTTTCTGGGCCCAACTTAGCCGGACGGGCCTTAAGCCCAATTACTAATAAATCCTTCACCTTTGATCTAGTTGCTCTGAGAAGGGCTCCGTTCAGTGCGTAAGTTTGTGCCTGCAGAAAAAAGCAAGATAAGTCGGTGTGCATATCGCACGATACAAATAGATTTACCATCACAAAGCCTGCATTTAGTTGTTAGTCTCCTCAATGATGCAAGGTATTCAGACTTCAAAGAGAGGTTCGACAAGAAATATTAAGTGCCGACATAAACCTAGAAGCATTCGGGCAGTACATCTGCATAAACAATCTACAAAAGCTTTAAATACTATATTCATGGGTAGATTCCTGGTCTTTTGGCTTGTAAATAAATTCCAATTGTTTTAATAGTATGATAATAGAAAGAATCTGCTTCTCAATCTATTACCTTCACCCAGCACGTTTTCACTCAAACTCAATTGCTAAGTATGTGTTCATCAATAATCAAGTCAAGATGAAAAATGATTTAATATTGCTTTTAAATTTCAAGATAGAGATCATAATAGGAAAATTCGGTATTCTAATGTGCTATTAGTGTGTAAAATATTCGAAGCAATCTTCAACTATGCTACTCTGTAAGCATTTATCACATGAGTTGCAGCACAATGGGATGCATTCCAAACATGATAGAGTAAAGCTTTGCTTGAGAGGAGCCTTTTGCTTTATCCATTTAAGAATGCAGTGAATCGGATTGCAAAACTATCGGCTTCATTTAAGCATCATCAAGGAACAAAAATTACAAGAAAATGGAAGAACAACCATATAATTCTTGACTTCTTATCTTT
Organism: Eucalyptus virginea; assembly: GCA_014182375.1. Lineage (NCBI taxonomy): Eukaryota > Viridiplantae > Streptophyta > Magnoliopsida > Myrtales > Myrtaceae > Eucalyptus > Eucalyptus virginea. The sequence continues at coordinate 1,374,186 of CM024516.1, read as the reverse complement.
AGCATGAAAGTGGAAATGAACTAATGATATGGGGCCACAAAGCACGACTTCTTGCCACTTTTTGATGCAAGAAGAGAAGCATGATGGCGACAGACATTATGAAAGGCACGGATTTTTCCATTATCATCTCGACACACAGACAAATTCTACATTTCCCAATCTGCAGCATTTAACCATAAATGGGTCCCAGGAAGTCATGCATAAAGAGAGAAACAAAACGGTCGTTTTCTTCTTACCAAAAAAAAAAAAAACAAAACGGTCGTTTTAGCTAGAAAAAGGTTCTGTTTCTAAGTATCTCACTACTATATATATACATATATATATAAATTGTTCCGAGAATAAATAACTAGGAAAAAGGAAGAAAATTATTAACACTATGACTTCTCTATGATTAAGTCAAGTGGTAACTCCGTGCCACAAGCGGCTGGTAATTGCTTAGGGACGCTCCTCACTACCTGCCAGTGAAGAAGTCTTGGGGCGATTTAACCTGATCCGTGTATCCTGACAATCAAGAACCAGTGAAAAAAGAACATCTCAGGAAACACTTAATCCAGCCCAACAATAAAACCCTTAATCCAGCCCGACAATTAAAAAGAAAGTCAAAGCGAGATTACCAAAAGTCAGGAAACAGAAGAACTTAAATCCGGCGATTCATGAGAATCTTCGTCGCGATCTGGGTCGGACAGAAACCAGGGGAACAAAGCCAATTCACATCCTTTAGAACAAAAACTGAGTCGAAAGCATCGAGCTTTAGGGAGAGGGAAATGAAACCGAAGAAGAAGAACCACAACAGCCCGCCAGCCTCGGTAGAAGACGTGATCGAGCTCGAGGTCGAGGAAAGAAGGGGTCGGTGTACCAGGAGCTGGGCGGAGTCGAGGCCCCTTCGATCGGCATCTCCGGATCGATGATGGGTGCGTGGAGAGTGGAGAGGAGAGGGGTTTGATGGCGAGCGTCCTCGTCGCCGTCGACGTCGTCTTCGGTTGCTTCCTGGGTGCGGTTGCCGGATATTCGGGACTCACATTGACTCCCCCGTTTTTCCTAACGATTTTTGAGGTATCTCTCTGTAAGGCACGCTGACTGGTACTGTATAAAGTCCACCAGTCTTTCTTTCTTTTTTATATTATCTTCTACCCCTACTAGAATCTAATTCGACGAAATCGATTGAACATAGGAAATAAGTTTATAAAAATACATATCCATGTTCTTCGAATTTCGAATGCTTATTGTGTATGCTACAAATCTTAAATTGACCTTGGCAAATTAATAGATTAGATGGAATTAGGGGTGAATTAGGGGTGGGCAAAGCTAGCCTAGGGTCGACCCTGGACCGACCTTGACCGGCCCAACCCCGCCGGTCCCGGTCCGATTCCTAAGGGGGACTGGTCGCCCTGGTCTCGAAATTCCGGGACCAACACTGTATGGGTTGGTCCCCTGGCCCTAAGAAGTTTTAGGTGGCCCAACCCCTGACCAACCTCAGTATATTATATTATATTATTTATAATTCTTTTATATATTCAAACCTAAGTAAAATGTTTGTTATATTATATTATATTGAGATGTTCTATCAATAGCACTAATAGTAATTTCAATTTAAAACTTTTGTTGAGTATTAATTATGTGTCGTTTGTTTTGTTTTCAGTGTGTTTAGAAGTTTAAGTGAATTAACAAGATGTGAAGTTATATATTCATGGTTTATATTAAATATTTTGAACTTTTTATGGTTTAATTGTATTTTACTAATGAATTTCAATTGCACTTTGCTTTTCAATTTGTATCAAATGGTAGAAGTTTTTGAAGAGTAGAGTAGTACTCTGCAGTTGTTACGGTGATTTGCTAGTTAAGTGGTGTGAAGCTCATTTTTTGGTTGAGTGGACTCTACATGATCAAATGCAGGAAAACGCTTTTGCATATGGTATTATGAATATTAAAGATAGATGATTACAAGAACTTTCCATCTTGTCCCATATCTCGATGAGCGGTTAGCAAGTACGAAATTTCTATTATTGTGTCATCTTAAATTTGCTAAATATGTATTAGTATTTATAGTTTAGTTACACAATGCCGCATTGTCGATGGATGTGTAATTTGAATTTGTAGGTTTGCTTTTTTAAGGAGTATAAAAAATAAGACGAAAAAAATTATCGATCGGTCCTGGGTTGACCCTGGAACCGGACCGAACCCATTGGGTCGGTCCGGTCCTTGGTCCGAGGTTTAATAGAGTCGGTCCTCGGTCCTAAAAATTGAGGACCGACACTGTACGGGTTGGTCCTAGGGTTAGGGGGTGGCCTGGACCAACCCGGACCATGCTCACCCCTAGATGGAATGCATACCCCGATTTTAAATATGCCTAGTTACAATAAAGTTTTCTGCTTCTTCCCAACAAGCCAAATAATGATTATTCTGAGAACAAATTTGAAGTTTGCATATAAGATTTTTCCTTAGATTCGAATTACCTTTTGAAATTCAAAACTCTAAAAAGATTATGATTTAAAAAATTAGGCAATACTATATCAGTAAAAAACATCAATTTGTTAGTCAATACAAAATAGCTGAAATATGACCTACAAGACAATTTACAACACAACGACAGGTGATTGATACTAAAATCGGATGAGTGAGTTATTGCCCGTTTATCATGAAATTGGGATAAATGAAAGCATAAAGAGCTTTTGCTTCAAGTCGGTCAAAATCATCAGCATTGTCAGTTGATCCACCTTCACATATTTGTAGACTTACTTTTTCATGTATTTAATAAGAAGCAATTACTAAAATGAAAACCATAAACAATTACAGATATTAAGTGACCATCATATAATAAGATTTATACTATAAAACATGATGAGGATGATTCCAGGAAAATGCAGAAACAACGCTTAAACATATGGAATTGGCATTATGAAAGTGTACAGTTTGCGCGTAGTCATAACGTGGTGGTGCAATAATCGAGCTTTAGACCAGACGTTGGGCCCTTGTGCGCATATGGTATATGATAGCCGCCATCTAAATAATTGTCAATGAAAGCCTACGAGATACAAACAAAACACAGTTGCACAAGTGCGCGCGAGTCACACAAAGACCACCGTGCTCAGATGAGAGTAAAAGTGACCCAAGTCAAGCCCATTACCCTGGACAGATCCAGGTTCAAGCCCAACTTCCGTTCTCGGATGATTGATACTTTGTAAGGCTAAGCCTAAATCTAATACCATTGTGGAATCTTGATGTGCGTGTGATTTAATATCAAGTTCGGTTGATATATCGAGATTCCATTTGAAATATATATATATATATATATATATATATATATATATATATATATATATATTTTTTTTTTGATGATTATATGATTTGATCTTTCTATTTCTAATTGAAAGATATTAGATGAGCATACGTTTTCTGTTTATGTCACTTTTTATGTTGATGTTGAAACAATCCATGATTGAATTCAACCAAGTTGAATGACTACTCATCATTTGAAAGCAAAAGTGTTTCGAGAAAGATGATCGTATGACATATTAGCTAGGCTCTTGATTTAGTTATTTTCCTTCATCATTGAACCGAACACATTCAAAACACTGTTTGAAATTTTAAATTTTATGATTGCTATTTGATATTTCTTTTATTTTTAAGAATAACTTCATTCATTCACCACCAACGTATCCAATCCAATTGATGGTCAAAACGTCAAAACACATCTCACCATCAGCATAAATTAACAAGCTTCGGATAAAAGGACTTTCTCTTTTTTCCTCCTCGAAGCAAATCCCCGAGGCGGAGAACCAATTTCCTTTTGGAATTTATACTATATGATTGTGATGATAACATATGATTCTTCGTTTTTAGCGTTTTTGTTTAAGTGTCGCAAAAATTTGTATTATCAGTGAGTTTCTGCTAAGTTTGAAAGCCTGCAGAAGGAAGGATGTGGATCTTAGTGTAATTCTGCAATTGGTCAGATTGTGCCAACGTGGACTTTTAAAAGATAAATTTGAGGACTACTGGAGATCCTAAACTGAAGACTCGACTCATAGAAATCATGTATGATATTCCAAGATCTCTTCCAAAGGTTGTGGATAAATTTGACGACAATTGGAGATCCTGCTCAGAATGCCGTGTAATTGGAGAAGAGATGCAATAGATTGTCCAAAGTTTCCGGGTAGAACTTCATCACAAACAAGTAACATGCTTGACCGATATGATGAACCACCAGGGCGTTCTCAAGTGAGGTAAGGCAGGAATGTGCAAATATTACCTGGATAGCGGGGGCTCGCTCGTGCACTCATGCTTCCCTGCTCTCAACCCTTTTTATTTTCTTGCCGACTTTGTGTTTATTGTGGGCGTTCTCTAAAAAATCTTGTCAAACCTGAATGTGTTTTTCTCACTGGCTCTCTCCGTGTATCTCTCTTTTTTCTCTTTGTGGCCGATTCCTCTCGACCGCGTTCTCTCTCGCTTTTTCTCTATGCTGTGTTCTCAAGTTGAGAAATGCCTACCCTTTGAATTGTGAGAGCTCATGTCTTTATATAGTGAAAAACTTAATTTTATTCCTAATTATCCGGCCTTAATTTAGGCCTTACTAAAGTGATGGGCTCTAATGACACAAGGCCTTTTAACAATCAAACTTTAATGGCTAAATTAGATTCAACTAAGCTAAGCTTAACAAGGCTCCTCCTCCTTTATGACATTCGGTCATTGTGGTCTTATGGGCTGGCCGATATTGCCATCTCTCATGGGCTCATTTCAATCCATTTAAATTTAAATTTATCTATATGCTGAATGCTCCCAAAAATTATATGCAAATTAATTAATAGTTTTATTTAGGGGCCGGATTAGGTCCTTAATTTTCTATGCAATGAATAATTAAGTGGATTACCAAAATTCAAGTATCAATAAATAGGCCAACTTTGACAATAAAAAAAGGGCAATTAGAGATAAAAAGGAAACCAACTATCTAAAGAATAGAAATCTGTTTAGTAACATTAACTTATTTTTCTATTATCCGGAATAGAAAAGTGGCTAGGGAATAGATTTGGAACAATAACAAAAAACAAAATAAAAGTAGTTTTTTGTTCTCGAGAATAATTTCTAGAAATAAGTTTTTTTTTTCTTTTCTATTTTTCTTTTGTTCTTTTTCCTTGTTGCAGCCATTGCCGGCCGCCTGTCAACCGTCGGCCACCTCTTGTCGCCCGCAGCCATTGTCGGTAGCCGACCGTTGGCGATGGTTGCCGTTGCCTGTAGCCCACCGGCCGTCGCCCACAGCCCACTGGCCTACGACTGCCATCGTCCGCCGGGAGCCTGCCATCGCCAACTGTTGCACGATCGCCGCTTGTCGCCACACGACCGTCGATCGTCGCCCCCTCCTGCAGTCGGTGGGCTGTGGGCGGCAATCCTACGGCGGCGGTTGGCGGCGACGATTGGCGGTTGTGCGGCGGTCGTGTGACATCGTGCGTGGTTGTGCTACGATTGTGCAACGGTCATGCCATGGTCGTGCTGCGGTCGTGCGGCGGCGGGTGACAGCGGTCCATGAGTAATTAGAAAAAACAAATAAATACAAAAATTTATAAATTTTTATCAAACGCAATTTTATCATTTTTCTATTTCAAGAATATAAATTTTGTATAATTACTAAACACCTTATTTTTTTGCAGAAATTGTTCCCGAAGTAGAAATAGAAAGAAATTATTTCTGAAAAGAAATAGTTTTCTGAAATAGAAACGTTGCCATGCGCACCCTTAGAAATAGTGATAATCGCTGCAAGAAGCATCATCTCTTATTCGATTAATAACATGCAAGCAGTGATTGTCAGAGCCACAAAAGGAAGAATCTATCAATCTTTGAAGGTTGAAAGGCTTGAGATGCCAGCAAGTATAGTGTTGGAAATTGGTGATCCATTTTCAACAAAAAAACACATTCTCTTCATCAAGAAGTAGCCGGATGAGAGCAGCAAGTTTACACCAGCTGATGAAGCAAGTCAAAGAAGAAATCGACAACGTGAGAAGCAAAGTGTGAAAGCAAGCAAGCAAGCAGCAGCCAGATTTGGCTCCAATGCAGAAAATGTTTTGGTATCGCGAATGCGGAAGCAAATTGAATCCTTCATCGTCACCGCTCGGGGACCGAGTTTCCACTTCCGGCGGTGGGATTCAGTTGAGGCTTGACAAATCCGGATGCCTTCCGCGAAAAACACTACCACAGTTGGAAGTAAACGAGGACTTTCTCGGATCGTCAACGCCCTTGATGTTGCTGATGATGCAGAACCACGCAACCCCCATCTGATTTTAGCTCCTTCCTTCCTGGTATGGAAATGGCCCCTAAAGAAGCGATTTTTCAAGAAGAAGAGTTTTCTGAGACTCTTTCTTTCCATTCTTAACAGATGCTCTTGTTCATTTTTAAGGCTCTTCGCCAGCAACCTTCGACGCCTTATCTTGAACCGCGGAATCCCGCGACACCCTCCGATTTAACCTCTGTTTAGGTTTGTGGGCCAAGTCCGATATATATGCGAGTGGATGGGCCTTTGGGCTTTTAAGCCTAAGATTCTTGGATTGATTTAATGATGGCGAATTGTGCAATTTCCCAAAATTCAGAAACTTTAGGTGTGTATGACAATGTTTCTTTTCCGGAAAACTATTTTTTTTTTTCAAAAATAGTCTTTTTCTATTTTTACTCCAGGAACAATTTTTGAGTAAAATAAGGTGTTTGATAATTATACAAAATTTTTATTTTTGAAATAGAAAAAGAATAAAAATGCGTTTGGTAGAAATTTATAAATTTTTGTATTTATTTGTTTTTTCTTCTTACTCACGGACTGCCGACCGCCGCCCGTCGCCGCATGATCGTCGTGCGACTATCGCACAACCGCCGCACGATCGTCGCACGACTGCCGCACGACCATCGCACGACCGCTGCACGACCGCCAACCGTCACCGCTGACCGCCGCCATAGGATTGCCGCCCACGGCCCATTGGCCGTGGGAGGGGGCGGTGGCCAGTGAGCTGTGGGCGGCGGTCCTGCGGTGGTGTTCGACAGCGACTTATTCCAGAGCTCCTGGAAAAACTTATCCCAGAGCTTCTCAAAAGGAAGCGAGCTAGGAGTCAAGAACATAAATGCGACTTTCTGATTCTTTGATTTAAGGGGAACTGTGTTTAGTATCTCCTTGGTCACAACAAGTGATGCCCTCTCTTCATCAGTGTACTCCCTTGCAGGATGCCAATGTGGATTGCGAAGGCAATTGATGGAAGGAGACAAGCAGGCAGCAGTGCGGCTGGGAGAATAAGTGGACACCCAAACCACGAACATAATCCCCATCGCAAGCCCCACAATAATCGACATCATCTTCTTCATTGTAGGAGGACGAGGGCGATGGCCTGCCAAAATTCGGAGACAATCCATACATCTGTATCTCTCCCTCAAGTGAGCCCCCTTTTCCCACTGGCCAAGTGTTCTCCCCACAAAAAACCCAACCTTGGATGGGTTTTCAAAACTTGAAATAAGTGAAGAAGATATGCAAGATGTGAATTCCAATGGCTGTCCTTGTAGTCACCTAAACAAGAGTAAGAGAACATGCTGCATATATGAGCACCAAGGACAAAATAATCACTGAGTTCAGAAGGGTATATCCCAAAGCTCGCATCAAAATTGAAAAGTCATGCAGTTCCTCTGTGTTCATTTTCTTTCTTCTCTTGCAACACATGCTTATTCATGTGCATAGACATCAGTAAAAGCAAGCCCAACAATTGATATTGCCCAAAATTAAAACAAGAAACTGCACCATGAAAAGATACTTTGAATCTTGACATAAGCATACTGAAATGACAAATATGCCTCTGAATATCCGCCAATTAAAACAATAATGCACCCAACAACTAAATCCGTAATAATAACACATGTCCTAAACCATAAGTTGTCCAAAGCAGCATGCTATGTCTCCCATTTTGCCACTACTCGGCTCCCATATCTATTCATAATTCAGAAAATGAATGTGTCTAGCCATGAAATCCTATCAAAGGGTTTGACTATTCACATTTTGATTACTTGTAAGACCCAATCCAGCCAAATGCGAAATAGCCAGAGTTTCTTCAGCTGTCTCTTCTCAGCAACCACGAAGCACTAGCTGAATCGAACAACAACAGAGACCTAAACAAGATCGCGAAATCCCAATTCCCACCAACAATGACAATGAGGAGGCAGAAAATGCATTCTCCACTTCGCAATGATTACGCATATCAAGGCTGAACAAGGAGCGTCAACCAAACTTGTCAATCGCACCAATTCTAACTCGGTCAAAACTCGACTGGAGAGAGTCATTCCAACTCAACCGCAGCCCTAGCCAAGCCCAATTGGGCATGGCGATGCATTGGGTGTAAAGACCCTGAGCTTCAAACAACACACTCAACCACAGGGAGAGAGATAAAGAGGGCTTACGTATCCGCAGAGTAGCTGGAGCTCGATCTCGAAAAGATGATCCCCTTGTGGTCACCCATACAAAACTAAGAGAACATGCTTCATGCATGAGCGCCAAAGAAAAAATAATCAGTGAGTCCAGAAGGGAATATCCTGAATCTCGCATCAATATCGACAATGCATTTCTTTGTGTTCATTTTCTTTCTTCTCTAGCAACGTATGCTTATTCATTTGCGTAGACATCAGTAAAAGCAAACTCAACAATTGATATTGCCCACACTATTAAAACATGAAATTGCACCAATACTTTGAATCTTGACAGAAGCATACCGAAATGACAAATACGCCTCTGGATATCAGCCGTTTAAAACAATAACGTACTCAACCACTAAATCCCCAATAACACTTGTCTTAAACCATAAGCAGTCCAAAGCTGTATGCTGTCTCTCCCATATTTGCCACTGCTTAGTCTACTACATCTATTCAAAATACAGAAATTGAATGTGTCGAGCCACTAAATCCCATCCAAGCGTTTCGATTTTTCAATCGGGCAAAGCTTCAAACAACACACTCATCCCCAAGGGAGAAAGAGAAAGGGATAAAGAGGGCTCACGTATTTGAAGAGTGGCTGGAGCTCGTCGTCGAAGAGATAACACGAAGACGAGGAGGAAGGAGGAAGGAGGAGCTCCAATGCAGAAAATGTTTCGGTATCGTGAATGCGGAAGCAGATTGAATCCTTCATCTTCACCGCTTGGGGACCGAGTTTCCACTTCCGGCGGTGGGATTCAGTTGAGGCTTGACAAATCCGGATGCCTTCCGCGAGCAACACTACCACAGTCGGAGGTAAACGAGGACTTTCTCGGATCATCAACGCCCTTGATGTTGCTGATGATGCAGAACCACGTAACCCCTCATCTGATTTTAGCTCCTCCTTCCTGGTATGGAAATGGCCCCTAAAGAAGCGATTTTTCAAGAAGAAGAGTTTTCTGAGACTCTCTTTCCATTCTTAACAGATGGCCTTGTTCCTTTTTAAGGCTCTTAGCCAGCAACCTTCGACGCCTTGATCATGAACAGAATCCCGCAACACCGTCCGATTTAACCTCTATATGCGTGTGGACGGGCCTCGGGGCTTTTAAGTCTAAGATTCTTGGATTGATTTAATGATGGCGAATTGTGCAATTTCCCAAAATTCAGAAACTTTGGATGCGCATAGCAACATTTCTATTTCATGGAACAAATTCTTTTCAGAAATAATTTTTTGCTATTTCTACTCAAAAAGTATAATTTTTGAGTAAAATAAGTTATTTGGTAATTATACAAAATTTTTATTTTTAGAATAGAAAAAGAATAGAAATGCATTTAATAAATTTTTATAAATTTTTATATTTTTTTTCTAATTACTCACCAACCGCTGACTGCTGCATGACAGTGGCATGACCGCGACACGATTGCCGCACGACCGTTGATTTTCGCCGCCGACTGCCGCATGACTGTGGCACGACCGTTTGCACGACCGTGGCACGACCGTCGCACGATCGCCGCACGACCGCGGCACAACCGCCGCACGACCGTGGCACGATTGCCGCACGATCGCCCGATCTTTGCCGCCGACCGCTTTGCATGACCGCGGCACGACCGTTGCATGATCGCCGCATGACCGTGGCACAATCGCGGCACGACCGCCGCACAATTGCCACACGACGGCCGCACGATTGCTGCACGACCGCAAAGACGACCGCCGATTGCCGCCACAAGATTGCCACCCACAGCCCATCGACCGTAGGAGGGGGCGGTGGCGGTGAGCTCGGGGTGGCGCTCGGGCAGTCGGCGGTTGTGCGGCACAGCGGCAAAAGCGGCGGTGTGCGGTAGTAGGTGGCGGCAGGCTGTCGGCGGACGGTGGCGGTCATCGGCCGGTGGGCTACAAGCAGCGGCAACGGTCGTCGGTTGCCGATGGTTGCCACGGGTGGCAGGAGGTGGCCGACGGTTGACAGGCGGCCGGCAGTGGTCGCAACAAGGAAGAAGAACAAAAGAAATATAGAAAAGAAAAAAAAACTTATTTCTAGAAATTGTTCCCGGGAACAATAAGTTACTTTTTTTTTTTGTTTCTTATTACTATTCCAAATTTATTCCCCAGCCACTTTTCTATTCCGGGTAATTGAAAAATAAGTTGACGTTACTAAACAAATTTCTGTTCTTTTGTTTGTTTCAGGGAACAAAAGAACAAAAATTGGGAGAAATAGAAATGTGGCCTAAGTTTCTTGACCATCTAATGCTTGTCCCATATATTTTTATCTTGTTTAATCAAAGAGTAACTTCCTCTTGTTCTCATTATTCTACTTTTTAGAAAAGTCTGATGAAACAGAGGATAACTTTTGCCGCCGGACATTGTTTGATATTACTAACCGATGTTATTCTTAACGCACACAATTTTTGTAAAGCATATCGATGTAGTTGAAGAAAGAATTGTAGCTAAGCAGATGCATATGCAATGCTACTGCTGCTTAATTTTGTCTTCCTCGAATCTTTGTCTTCGCTGTTAGGGTCACGAAGGGAGGTTCACAGTTTATGTTCATGCATCGGCAGAAAAACCAATACATGTGAGGCATTACTTCATTGACCGAGACATATGGAGTGACCAGGTTCAGTAACTTACTTTGCAAAATCAGTCTGTCCTTGAAAGTCCATATCCGTATTCTGATAATCATTTGTTGAACCTGACTGCCTTATTTTTCCACTTTAGAGGTTTGCACTTTGCAGTAAACCAGTAAAATATGTCTATTCATCTTCATACCCTATCTCTGCTTATGGCTGAAGCATAATATTCTGTTGATGCAGAAAGTTGTTTCGATATGTGCAACTTATGGTTGTGGAGTTCAAGTCTTTTCATGAAAGCCAAAATCTGCTAAGTTCTATGCAAAAGAAAGATAATTGGGGAAGAATTTGGAGGCTGTGTGCCTAGTGCATTTTGGAGTTAATGCTCTTAAAACACACTAAATGCGAGTACCATTGCCAGCACAATCTTATGAATCGATGCTTTGTCTTTTAACCGAGTTCTTTTCTATATGGATTTGGACTCCCTTGTCGCCATGTGGTTGTTTACTTTTATCTATAAAAAGAATTTTATGAAATTTATGTTATATTTACCTGTGCAGGTGGTGTGGGGTAAAATTTCCATGGTTGATGCTAACAGACGGTTATTGGCAAACGCTCTTGAAGATCCTGATAACCAACATTTTGTGTTACTCTCTGATAGGTAATAGGCAAAAAAATTAAAATTTTCCCATCTGTTATAATGAAAAAAAAATGAGGTAGTTTGCTTCTAAGTTCTGATTTCTAATCTTGTGATGTTGCAGCTGTGTGCCTTTGCATACTTTTAACTATGTGTACGATTATCTCATGCACACAAATATCAACTACGTTGATTGGTAAGCACATAATGTTTTTTGTATTGTATTACTCTTCTTACTTATTTTCTTACTTATTCAAACTGTTTTCTATTTCCAATATAGCTTCTTGGATCCAGGTCGATATGGGAATGGCAGATACGCAGAACAGATGTTACCTAAAGTCAAGAAGATAAATTTCCGGAAAGGTGCTCAGGTTTATCTTGCAAAAAGTTTAAATTTGGATACTTTAAATTTTGCATGTTGGCTTCTGAATTCAAGAGTTTTCTGATGCGTATTTCCAATTAATTGCTGAGTTCTCTGCAGTGGTTCACAATGAAGCGGCAGCATGGTTTGATTCTTGTGGCAGACAGTCTATATTACTCGAAATTCAGGGACCATTGTCAGGTGAAAGCAAAGTTGCTTTGTATCCTATTGCGTATCATCTTGTTATTATAGGGTTTGTGGATCAGAGTTTATGCCCCTATTGCAAACATCGCCTGCATGTATGCCATTACGATATTTTGCTTTCAAATAATGTTGTTTCGGATTTGTTCATTCATCATTTTTTCATTCTGGACATTTGCTGACAAAAATTCTCTGGATAGTTGATTTGTCAGTTCATCGCATCATGTTTGTTTTTTTTCCAGTCACTTTTATGATATCTATTGTTGGAGCCATGAGTCTTGGGCATTTTGTGATATGGCAAGATGTTAAGATATTCTTTACAACTGTAGCCAGGTTTGGATGGTAAAGACTGCATTGCTGATGAACACTACATTCCAACCTTCTCAATGTAAGCATCCTTGTCTGTGTTACAACTTCAGTTTGTGATGTCATCTGAATCTCTAACTCGACAAGTTTCTTCCTACATGTGTTCTCAGATGGTGGATCCTGGTGGAATCTCAACATGGTCGGTGGCACATGTTGATTGGTAAGAGAGAAGAGCGCACCCCAAATCCTACAAAAAAGTCACGGACCTACATGTATTTATTTGTTTTTTCTAATTACTCACAGACCGCCAACTGTCGCCTGCTGCTGCAAGACCGCTGCACGACCGCCACACGACCGTGGCACGACCTTTGCACGGCTATGGCACGACCGTCGCATGACCGCTGACCGTCACCGCAGGATTGCCGCCCACAGCCCATCGGCCGCGGGAGGGGGTGGTGGCTAGTGAGCTGTGGGCGGCGGTCCTGCGGCGGTGTTCAGCAGCGATGATCGGTAGTCATATGGCGGCAAGCAACGGTTGTGTGGTGGTTGGCGATGGTAAGTTGCCGATGAATGGTGGTGGTCGTTGGCCGGTGAGCCGTGGGAAGTGGCCGGTGGGCTATGGGTGGTGGCAACCGTCGCTAGCAGTCGGTGGCAGTTGGCTGCCGACGGTAGTCGCAGGCGACAGGAGGTGGCCGACGGTTGGCAGGCGTCCGGTGGTGGCCGCAACAAGGAAGAACACAAGAAAAATAGAAAAGAAAAAAAAAAAAAACTCATTTCTAGAAATTGTTTTTAAGAACAAGAAGCTTTTTTTTTTTTCTTATTTCTTTTCCAAATCTATTTCTCAGTCACTTTTTTTATTCCGGGGAATAGAAAAATAAGTTGGCATTACCAAACAGATTTTTGTTCTTTTTATGTTCCGGAAAACAGAAGAACAGGAATCGAAAAAAATAAAAACGTTACCATGCAGGCCTTTTATGTCCAATGGTTACGGTTGAAGCATGTAAATCGTACTAGCAAATTTCCGTGTTGCGTTAATGTCATGATCTTTGCCGCCACAATGCACATCCCGCGGTGCTCTTCATTCTTCTCTTGCAAAGGGTCACACTTGCCCGTGATAACGTACAATTGCGCTTCTGGTAATCATCTCACGGTTTCCATGTTATAGTGTTCCACTGTTTGCTGTTCCTTATAATCGCCAAATGCACAAGTCCCTTGCTTCTGAATCAACATTCGCATGCATGTTGTGAGAGGAGGCGCTCGAACAAATTGGAATGGAGCGAACCATGGTTATGATCATTGCCCATCTGGCCACGCTGCTCGGCATTTGCATCCTTACTTACTTCAAGAACTCTGTCCGTTCAAGTTGGGAAGCTCGCTGTTTCCACACAAACTAACACTTGAAGATAAAATTGGTAGCATAACAGTCAACGGCACACCTCTGCTGCAATGGTGACGTCTATAGGACATGTTATTGGCAGTGTTGCATCCACGATCTCGATTGTGTGTTGCTTCTTAGCCACAACCTTACCACACAAAACCTGATTTAGGAACACTCCATCGGCATTTCGAAATACAGACTTTGCCACAACCTTGTTCAGTCTTGTACACTTTTGTCCCCACTTCTGATGGTGGCTACGGGATGAGACCGTCTTGTGGACGTTGCATCCTTCTCTTTGTCGCACTGCAGAGGATTTATGACACTTTTTCCCGTATATTAGCTAGAGCATGCTCTTTAGGATCACCACCAGGCATGTCCCAGTGTCGGTGGGAACTGCAGCCCAAACAAGCATGTGGCCGGCGAAAGGCCAATCCTAGGATGGCAACCTTAGTGGCTATCGACGGAATTACATTCTCAACCACCTTCCTGTGTGCTTTCCTTGCGAGCATGATCGCTTTCGGTATTTTCCTTACATCACTGGACATGAGAATCACGTGCCTCGTCTTCGTTGCAAGTGCAGAACTGGAAACACCCATTCAATTACCGAGATAGGCAGTAGCCAATGTGGAGGCATCGTCTGTGTCATTCTCTACCAAGGAGAAATAGAGTCGCACCTCATTCTGTACATGCATTGCCACGGCCTGGCTATCTCCTGTAAGCATGACAGTTTTAATCTTCAATGACTTGAGTGCCTTGATGGCCACCTGTGCTCTGGTTCGGCATGCATCAGAGAGAGTGAAAATCCCGACCGATTTTGCCCTGCATAACACATAATCCACAGTTTTTCCTTCCCCAGTGAGGCCTTCTGTGCTCGGAACTGCAAATGCATAAAAGGAATTGAATAATCACCAGAACCAAATCGAATCCCCAAAAGAAGGGGGCTGCATTTATAAAGATGAAGCACCTGTATGGTTCCGCATTATTCTGTATAGGCAAATTGATTAGGACTTTGGAATATGAAAGCTCTCACTTCTCAGGGCTTCGGCCCATTTATTAAAATGACCTCCCATAGCCTACCAGCAGAGCAGCCATTGGATGGCTCGACTTGCTCTCAATGCTTGATGTCCTAAAGATGCTTTGCATCCATCGCGTGTGAGCTCAGGACTACTATGAGCTAGTTTTTAGAAACCAGGATCATTACAAATAAAGTCTCGATGCTTATGCCTTCATTGAGGGACCGGAAGTCCTCCAACAAGAATTCACCTATAGGATCGTGCCAGTTTTGTCGAAAGCTAGTTACCTGATTTTAGCAAGGGTTTCAAAACAGTAACCCCCTTTGATCAAAAGCCTGGGTTTCACTGCCTTTGTGAGGGCACGGAGTGGCAACAGGAGTAGAGAGGACTAGTACACGAAGGCATGCACTTACTAATAACACCAATGCCAGACAAAACCAGTGGTCTCGGTTATGGACGTGTAATGCCACCAGAATCATGGCGAAACCGATGGATATAACTCATACCGCTGCAGATGCTAAAATGACAGAAGCCAAGTAGAGATTGAAGATTTGCTATCTCCTACTCCCAATCAATCCCAAGGAAGCGAAGTAAACACGTGCATAATGGTGCCAAATCCATAACTAGAAGCAGGATTGCCCTGCTTCTGAAGAGAATATTCCAATTAAATTTGAATTGAACAAGTAAAGGCAATCACACGTAATCCTTTATACCAGCATTATTATTCCTATGACATGGATACAATTAGATCAAGATTTGTAGTGTTTTGACCCAACTGGCGTGTAGAACTGTGCACATCTGTCGATTAATCTCTGTGTTCTTGATTTCTTGTTCTAAACCTCTTCTATAAGCTTTGCCATTATGGCCACCACACAGTCTTCATCTAGAGCAGTTGTTTTCACGCTGATGTAACCTACAAAAGAATTTATAACTCTCAACGTCAGCATTATCTCCCTCGAAACTGGGTAAGCTACCCCTGATAGGCTTAATTGATTTACTTAGCGCTGATGTTACTAATGTAATTGCCCCGAACTTATCTAAGTAAATGAAAAGAAGATGCACTTTCGACCAAAAAAAAAAAAAAAAAGTCTTCTTTCAAGCTTTCTGGTTGAAACATTTCGAAATTTTGTGACTGAGAAAGAGTGATTAATCACCATTCAAGCTGATTGTTCCAGACCAAACAGAGGAATCTTTATGTTTGGAAACAGGGAATGACTCTGCTGTCGAATTTTGTCTCATCCACTCCAGATTTGCCATCCACAATAGCATCATCTATGGGTATGACCTCCCTAGCCTTCTCGGCTACGACAGTGTTGAGTTTGATCTCATCAACAATCACAACCTCCCCCGTTTCGGCTATTACTTCTGTTTGTGGAGCTATGCTCATTAGAGCTGGCATTCTTGTTTGAGGCAGTGGTTTCTCTTCCATTTGGCCATCTGATTTCTATCGAGTTGAGAACGCGTGGAGTCAACAAAAAGGGGACAAATAGAAAATTTCAAAAAGGTACGGAGAAAATTTTATGGAAATTAACTAAGTGCTTTTACTGACCAAAAAAAAAAAAAAAAAAAACTAAGTGCTTTTCTTTTCTTAATGAGTTTTCCACTTGTCGAATTGCAATTTTGAACTTCATTTAAAAGCTAAAAATCCCGAATTTAGAGATTTGACAATCATGTTCATTTTATAATATTTTTTCACATTTCTAAAAATGTTGAAATAATATTTTGGGAAATGTTCACTAGGAGCCCCCAAATTTGTCAAAAAAGATGTAATTGAGTCTTAAAATTTTCAAAAAATACAATTAAATCTTAAAACTTATCAAACTGATGTAATTGAGTACTTCCGTTAATTTCATCTAATTTGGCTAATGGGACATTGGCTTTTTTATTTTATTTTATTATTTTCTCTCTCCTATGTAGCGTTGAGATGGCTAAGCCCTCTGCCTGATTTGTGGGAAGGCTGAAACCCTCACCCAATATTTTAGTTGAGGGCCCGTGGGCCCTTACCTGGGGTTAGCAAGGGTCATTAGCCGTTGGCCGAGTTGTGGTGACCCCACTCGACCATCGCCCCACCATCGCCGGCCCTCTCCAGCGATGGTGGGGTGGCAGCTGTTTGGCCCTGCGAGTAGACTTGTCAAAATGGGTTCAACCTATTTATGAACCTGTGCTTTTTTTAATAAGTCAATCTTAATTTTCCAAATAGCCCATAATAGATTTTATAAATAATGAGGCTAGAATATATTATTCTTAAAAATGAAAAGCTTAGCTCGTGATCAAACAGTCTCACACCACGATCTTCTCTCCCTCTTTACTTCCACGAATCTACCTCCACGGCCTATTGTCGACTTCTCGCTGCCAATCTCTAGTGGTCAAGGTTCTATGACAACTCAATCCTCACGGTGTCGCCTGTTCTGCACTCCTCGCAAGCCTTAACCTCCATTTCCACCAAATAAATTTCTCCAGTTGCCACTGAGTTCCTAAGGACCATTCGAGCCTACGACTCCATCCCCACCGCCCCAACTCCCGCTGCCCCGAGCGCCACCGGTGTGTGCTCACGAAGTTCGCTCCCCTGATAACGATTGATTACTTCGCCTTCCTCTCATTTGGCTCAACAACCCGAGTCTCGTAGCTTAGAGGGAGGCTGATCAACGCGTACGAGTCGAGCTTCTTGTACTTAGCGAGGTTCGAAGGGACCGGCATTTTTGTCTCCGGGCATTGAGTTTTCTCTATATGCTTACTTTTTTGTTGACTTTGGGTAGAAGTTTTTTAATCAAGGAGTGAGTTGGTGCTTTTAGCTGGCCAGATTGTTGAATTTGGATTTCGATAGTGTAAAATCGGAAAGGTTATGTCCTTTCTGCTGTTATTTGTGGATTGTCGATGTACTAAACCTGCTTTTGGCTTATTATAGTGTTGGGGCTTGAAGAATGGTTGTTAATTGCATCTACTGCAATGAACCTGTCTCGATTGAAGTTTAGAAATCGCTTATTAATTCCATTCATTCATGAGCCTCGTGATCCCCGCATTTTGACATTATATTTAAGGTAGACCGTTATGTTTCGTACACTGTTCTTGAGGTGAGACGTAGTGCAAGTTTGATCTGGTTTCGTGCTCGGGAAGTTTCGAAATTTCTTCAACTTTGTCGCGAATTGAATCACAATATTCTAATATTAATATTAGAACTTCTTTAACAGTATAGCCTGCTGTGTTCTTGACATGTTTGATTCAACATATTTCTCAATTCGGTTATTCTTCTGGCTAATGTAATTGGGTGATTTGCATTGCAGGTTCTTGGCCAAAGAGCGGTGACTTGCATTGAATAGAGCATATCAGAAACCCTTGCTTTGCCTTCATCCAAACAAATTGCAGTAAAAGAGTATCGTATTTCAAAAGTACGTAGCGTAACAAGTCTTTGACACAGTGCAGGTGATTTTGCTTACTTGCATGATGCGTTCTTTACTGGTTTGTAATTTGATGATAGTCAGAACACATTTTTATCATAAAAAAAGTGTGCAATGTTGAGATCTTGTAGTTGTTGTGTTAATTGCTATTCATTAGTCGTAACATGATAATATGTAAAAAGGTCGAAGGCAGGCTTCTTCTCAGCTCTTATGTGTTAGCATGCATTTGGCCATGTCACTTTTTAATTTTATTATCGTTTGATTCCTCGAAGGATGCATTTGGTTATGTTGCTTTTCAGATTTATTAGCGGAGCTCTAGATTTGACTGCATAGGTCTGGAGCTATTAAATCTGGACATCTTATTTGCCTTTTCACGTAAATCAGAAATTCTCACTACTATATATGTGTGTGTGTATTTATATATAATTTGTCCCGGGAAGGAAAGCCATGGAGAAAGGAAGAAAATTTTGAAGACTGATTAAGTCAAGTTGTAAATCTGTGCCACAAGAGTACAGTAATTGCTTACTGACGCTCCTCACTACCTGCCAGTGAGGAAGTCCTGGGACGATTTAACCTGATCCGTGCTTCCTGACAATCAAGAACCGGGGAAAATGGGATATAACTCAGGAAATACTTAAATCCTTAATCCAGGCCAACATTTCAAAGGAGAGTCAAAGCGAGATTATCAAAAGCCAGGAAACTGAAGAACTTAAATCCGGCTGGTCATGAAAATCATCGTTGCGATCTGGGTCGGACAGAAACCAGAGGAACAAAGCCAATTCACATCCTTTAGAACAAACTTGAGTCGAAAAATCGAGCTTGAGGAGAGGAAATGAAACGGAAGAGGATGAACCGACAGCTTGCCAGCCTTGATAGAAGACGCGATCGAGCTCGAGGTCGAGGAAAGAAGGATCGGTGTACCAGGAACTGGGCAGAGTGAAGGCCTTCTTCGATGGGCAGCTCTGGATCGAACTCGTCCACCAGCGACTCGGCAGCAGAAGGAGGCGCCGCTGCGGCCGCTGAGGCGTGGGATGGGGGTGATGATGGAGTCGAGCGTTGCGAGAAGATCGATGATGGGTGAGGGGAGAGAAGAGGGGTCTGATCGCGAGCGTCGTCGCCATCGACGTGGTTTCGGTTGCTTCCTCGGTGCGGTTGCCGGACATTCGGGACTTCGTTGACTCCACCGTTGTAAGGCACACTGGCACTATACAAAGTCCATATTCTTTTATAATATCTTTTAGGTCTATTATAATCAAATTCAACGGAATCGATGGGAAATAAGTTTATAAAATACATTTCTATGTTCTTCCAATTTGTTTAAAAGTTTTGACAAATTAATAAATTAAACAGAACGCATAAATAAATAAACGTCGCATTTATGTCTCATTTTTTAATTTCCCTAATTAAGATAAAGTTTTCTACTTCTTCTTACCAAGTCAAATAATGATTATGGTGAGGACAATTGGATAATTGGATGTAATCTGTTTGATGTTTAAATATAGATTTTTCTTATCTTTGACTTTCCTTTCGGAATTTAGAACTCTTAAAAGATTAAGATTTTAAAAATTATGCAATAGTATATTAATAAAATAAATTAATTTGTTAATCAATACGAAATGATTGAACTATGACCTACTAGACAATCTACAACAGAACGAGGCCCTAATTGTACAATTATAAACATGATTTGCAAATTTTTTCCTTATAATTTTTAGGGGGCAATACTGTATTGTGTAAATCTTTTTAATATAAATTTTGCGGCTTTTGCAATTAGACAAATGAAGCAAATGAAACTTTTCAAACTATACAAAAATATACGTGTAAAATCATGTACGGTAATTTAATTTTCTCAACATAATCTTCTTAAAGTTTGAATTTTAAAAGAAAAGTTAAATGTTTAACGATCATCGACAAATATATCAATTAATAAGATCAATAGATTATCAATCAAGGCATAAAAAAATAGTTGAATGCAGAAAGGGCATCAAATGCAGTTTCAAGCTTGGAGTCATTGGAGAACAAAGCAATGGACATCGTGGAGCGACTTGCACACAATTTTAAAGGAACGATCGTTTAGGAATAGGATCATGGCATCGTAAAGATATGGGCACAAAACTTTCGTAGATGAGGGTACATTGCTAAAACCGTAGGAGAACTATGGTTACGGCACAACCATTATAAATATCATTACTCGTCTACTGGAATCTTGCAAAAAAATAAAAAACCTACCATCCTTTAGTTATCTTTATTTTCCTACATTATGCTTTTAGTTTATGGACTCGCTCGTTGCTGAAATTCCAATGTGTTTCTCCATCATGAGTGTTGCACCGTTGATTAAATCTGGCGTAGCATCATTGTGGTTTTGGGTTTTGTTGTCAATTAAATTCCAACATAATTTATTCACATTTGGTTTCATGAAAGTTGTATTTTCAAGCTTTTGTCATTAATTAAATTCTGATATGACTTGTGTACCTACAGCTCTGTTTGAAATGAAGTTATTGCTATTTCTATGTTTGCTTGTGATATTTCTAGTCCAAAATCGTCACAGAACCTGTCTCTTTTAATAAAAACCCAAAAGTTATTTTCGATGAAGAATATTTCGTTGCCAGATAAATTCCAATGAAATATCTTTTCGCAGGCCTAGAGGAATTAGTGCGATTGATTTGAGGCTAGAACAAGGAATCAATAGTGAGAACGAGGAATCGGTCGGATTTTGGCAATGCTGGCGATAAAAACCCGTCACCGCAACTCGGTAATGATAGCGCAAGATGCTCTAAGTCATTTACCGCATAGTCAGTGGCAAAGCTAGAGTAGGGTGGAGATGCCAACATCTCAAGACAACTCATTGATAACCAAATAAGGCAGTTGGAGTCAAGTCTTGCGATGTTAGCTACCATGAGAAAGATTCTTGGTGAACAATAGAATGAAACGACTAACCACATAATGAACTATTTTGGCGAAAACTTGAGTTGTTTCAATTTTTTTGTCAAACATAATTTTTTTTTATTCAATCTAATCTAATTTTAATTTAGCTTAATATTATATTAGTTTTCTGGTGCAAAAGCAAGAGGCCTATGTGTTAACACATGACCCTCTCTTCAATTGACTTAGGTCCCACTTTGATCTTTAGATTTTTCTTTTCCTTTTTATTCTTTATAGGAAAATGACACAAATGGTCTCTCCACTTTGGCATAATATGTAATGTAGTAACTGAACTTTTGATTTATTTAATGTGATTCTCAAACTTTAACTCAATATGCAATGTAGTTTTTAAACTTTTGAATTGTTTAATATGGTCCATAGTCCTTAAACTATATAAAATTTTCAGTATAGTCCCTAAACTTGCAATAATGAAGGACAATATCGAAACTAAATTGAACATGTACCAAAAGTCTTGAGATTATATTAAATAAATTAAAAATTCATGGATCACATTGTACAATGAGGTAAAGTTCAGGAACTATATTGAACAAATCAAAAGCTTACGGACCATATTATATGCTAGATTAAAGTTCAAGGATAATTTATATTATTGTTACTTTCTTTATAGAGGCATCATCTTTATCCTTTTCTTTTTGGCCACGTAATATTTTATCCTTCGAAAGGGGAAAGAACCTTCATAGCAAATAGGACGTGTGGAAGATTCTTTTTCATTTTCCTCACAAGTAAACTTTAATTTAATAAAAAATTAAATAAGTAAGTCATCCAACCTAAATGAATATAAGTCGACAAAGTTTCATGAACTTTGTTTATTCCCCTTCCTCTTTAGAAATGCATGTTTACTTAAAATAAGAAAGCACCTAAATTGGCGACCAATCTATCTCTTTTGGACACTTGCAGTTTTTGTCGTTCTCCCGAGGGTGCTGAGACTGAAGAGTGCTCTCCGGGTGGCGATTTGCAGAGAGGGGACTCGAGTGGGTGACCGCCGGTGTCGTTCCTCCTGCGACGGCGGAATGGATGAGCCGCCCAGAATCTCTTCGTCCAACAGGCGCCGGCGGGACTTGGAGGCCGGAGGTGGACGATCTGGCGATCACGATGAGGATGAGTCCTCCTCCGATGGTCCTTTCGACATCGACAGCACTAAGCACGCCCCCCTTGATCGTCTCAGGCGTTGGAGGGTAATCTTTGCATATTTTTCGGCTGCAGTTGATTGGTTGCCACTTGTCCTGTTTGCGATATCATCTCTCCAGTTTATTTTAAACGCATTTGATGTCATTTGTCCTTGTCCCTACCTGTCTGTTTCCTTTACGAAGTAATACCTGCGCCCATTCATTAATTATATATATGTATAAATTCCAGATGGAAAACATACTAACAATATAATAAATTTATCATATTGATACAATTTCAGTTCTAAATACATCAATTGAATTAATTATAGATAAAAAAATTAGGCCAATTTAGTCTTAAATTTTTTTTTTCATATTTTACCAATTGAATCAATCCGGCTAATTTTGACGGAAATCATTGTCATTGACAAATTCTACAATACAATTTGAATTTGAATTATTTTTTATTATATGTTTCTTTTCTTCTTTCTTTTTGTGTTTCGTGCATTTTGGCTGGCGCTCCCCATGGCCTTTGCAGCCTCTTGGTTGTTGGCGAGGGCACAAAGGCCCTCACCAAATTTGGGTGAGGGTTGCAATCCTCGCCAACTGCCAAAATAATAATAATAATAAAGAAAAGAAAAATTATTAAATTATGATTAAGAAATGTCTATGTCAGTGTTGCCAATGTCATGTAGGACAACTAACGTTTATGTTAGGGATTTCCGGCCAAAATTGACCAAATGGGTTCAATTGGCAATTGTGAAAATATTTAAGATTAAATTGGTTAAATTGAAAAGTTTATGATGAATTAAGATCGACGTAAGAAGATGTTTAGGATTTCGTTTGTAATTTCCCCATTTACAGACTTATGCTCAACTAGCGCACACAAAAAAGGAGAAAGATGATCTAGCGCAAGCGTATTCGGAGGGGCGAGACAGAGAGGAGGAGTGATTGTCCTTTAGGATGATCTAGCCGCGGCAAGCTTCGAAGCTAGATCTGACCATAGCAATAGCTTCAGCCTAAGAGTCTGCAATCTATATGGAGGCTTGAGAGTTGAGAGTCTTGAGGGATTAGAGGTAAAGTCACTGGGCTTAGCCCATGCTTGGATCATTGCTCGAGCTGATAACGAATCGGTGTTGCCGATGTTATTATTTGAAAATTTTCCTTTTCTTTTCAAATTTTTTCACGTGGTGCTCGTGTGGCGCCACAGCAGCTCTTAAAAAAACCAAAAAAGTGTAACTACGAGTACAAATTAGGTTTCGTGATGGCTTCCAAATGCATAAAACAAAGATAAAAGAAGAAAAGGAAACACGCTTTGATTGTCATGTCACGCGAAAGCAAGATGTTGAGATGTCAACTAAAGTAAACGATGCTTGGCCCACGGGTCGACAACAAACATCCAATCATGACTAAGTAATAAGGCCTGTATCGTTGCCCAGTCCGTACCTCCCCAGATGTGGGGAAAAAGAACAGATTCTCGACTGGTCCTTTCCCCGTGTCTCTTGTTTTATACTCTCCTTTTGATGTTTTTGTCTTCGCTGTTAGGGTCACGAAGGGAGGTTCACAGTTTATGTTCATGCATCGGCAGAAAAACCAATACATGTGAGGCATTACTTCATTGACCGAGACATATGGAGTGACCAGGTTCAGTAACTTACTTTGCAAAATCAGTCTGTCCTTGAAAGTCCATATCCGTATTCTGATAATCATTTGTTGAACCTGACTGCACTATTTTTCCATTTTAGAGGTTTGCACTTTGCAGTAAACCAGTAAAATATGTCTATTCATCTTCATACCCTATCTCTGCTTATGGCTGAAGCATAATATTCTGTTGATGCAGAAAGTTGTTTCGATATGTGCAACTTATGTTTGTGGAGTTCAAGTCTTTTCATGAAAGCCAAAATCTGCTAAGTTCTATGCAAAAGAAAGATAATTGGGGAAGAATTTGGTGGCTGTGTGCCTAGTGCATTTTGGAGTTAATGCTCTTAAAACACATTAAATGCGAGTACCATTGCCAGCACAATCTTATGAATCGATGCTTTGTCTTTTAACTGAGTTTTTTTCTATATGGATTTGGACTCCCTTGTCGCCATGTGGTTGTTACTTTTATCTATAAAAAGAATTTTATGAAATTTATGTTATATTTACCTGTGCAGGTGGTGTGGGGTAAAATTTCCATGGTTGATGCTAACAGACGGTTATTGGCAAACGCTCTTGAAGATCCTGATAACCAACATTTTGTGTTACTCTCTGATAGGTAATAGGCAAAAAAATTAAAATTTTCCCATCTGTTATAATGAAAAAAAAATGAGGTAGTTTGCTTCTAAGTTCTGATTTCTAATCTTGTGATGTTGCAGCTGTGTGCCTTTGCATACTTTTAACTATGTGTACGATTATCTCATGCACACAAATATCAACTACGTTGATTGGTAAGCACATAATGTTTTTTGCATTGTATTACTCTTCTTACTTATTTTCTTACTTATTCAAACTGTTTTCTATTTCCAATATAGCTTCTTGGATCCAGGTCGATATGGGAATGGCAGATACGCAGAACAGATGTTACCTAAAGTCAAGAAGATAAATTTCCGGAAAGGTGCTCAGGTTTATCTTGCAAAAAGTTTAAATTTGGATACTTTAAATTTTGCATGTTGGCTTCTGAATTCAAGAGTTTTTCTGATGCGTATTTCCAATTAATTGCTGAGTTCTCTGCAGTGGTTCACAATGAAGCGGCAGCATGGTTTGATTCTTGTGGCAGACAGTCTATATTACTCGAAATTCAGGGACCATTGTCAGGTGAATGCAAAGTTGCTTATCCTATTGCGTATCATCTTGTTATTATAGGGTTTGTGGATCAGAGTTTATGCCCCTATTGCAAACATCGCCTGCATGTATGCCATTACGATATTTTGCTTTCAAATAATGTTGTTTCGGATTTGTTCATTCATCATTTTTTCATTCTGGACATTTGCTGACAAAAATTCTCTGGATAGTTGATTTGTCAGTTCATCGCATCATGTTTGTTTTTTTTCCAGTCACTTTTATGATATCTATTGTTGGAGCCATGAGTCTTGGCATTTTGTGATATGGCAAGATGTTAAGATATTCTTTACAACTATAGCCAGGTTTGGATGGTAAAGACTGCATTGCTGATGAACACTACATTCCAACCTTTCTCAATGTAAGCATCCTTGTCTGTGTTACAACTTCAGTTTGTGATGTCATCTGACTAATCTCTAACTCAACAAGTTTCTTCCTACATGTGTTCTAGATGGTGGATCCTGGTGGAATCTCAACATGGTTGGTGGCACATGTTGATTGGTAAGAGAGAAGAGCGCACCCCAAATCCTACAAAAAAAGTCACGGACCTACATGTATTTATTTGTTTTTTCTAATTACTCACAGACCGCCAACTGTTGCCCGCTGCTGCATGACCGCCGCACGACCGCCACACGACCGCGGCACGACCTTCGCACGGCTGTGGCACGACCGTCGCACGGCTGTGGCACGACCGTCGCATGACCGCCGACCGTCGCCGCAGATTGCCGCCCACAGCCCCATCGGCCGCGGGGGGGGTGGTGGCCGTGAGCCTGTGGGCGGCGGTGTTGCAGCGATGATCGGTAGTCATATGGCGGCAAGCAACGGTTGTGCAGTGGTTGGCGACGGTAAGTTGCCGATGAATGGTGGTGGTCGTCAGCCGGTGAGCCATGGGCAGCGGCCGGTGGGCTACGGGTGGTGGCAACCGTCGCTAGCGATCGGCGGCGCTTGGTCTGCCGACGGTAGTCGCAGCGACAAGAGGTGGCCGACGGTTGGCGGGCGTCCGGTGGTGGCCGCAACAAGGAGGAACACAAGAAAAATAGAAAAGAAAAAAAAAAACTTATTTCTAGAAATTGTTTTTAAGAACAAGAAGCTATTTTTTTTTCTTATTTCTTTTCCAAATCTATTTCCCAGCCACTTTTTTATTCCGGGGAATAGAAAAATAAGTTAGATTACCAAACAGATTTCTGTTTTCCGGAGAACAGAAGAACAGGAATCGAAAAAAATAGAAACGTTAACATGCGGGCCTTTTATGTCCAATGGTTACGATTGAAGCATGTAAATCGTACTAGCAAATTTCCGTGTTGCGTTAATGTCATGATCTTTGCCGCCACAATGCACATCCCGCGGTGCTCTTCATTCTTCTCTTGCAAAGGGTCACACTTGCCCGTGATAACGTACAATTGCGCTTCTGGTAATCATCTCACGGTTTCCATGTTATAGTGTTCCACTGTTTGCTGTTCCTTATAATCGCCAAATGCACAAGTCCCTTGCTTCTGAATCAACATTCGCATGCATGTTGTGAGAGGAGGCGCTCGAACAAATTGGAATGGAGCGAACCATGGTTATGATCATTGCCCATCTGGCCACGCTGCTCGGCATTTGCATCCTTACTTACTTCAAGAACTCTGTCCGTTCAAGTTGGGAAGCTCGCTGTTTCCACACAAACTAACACTTGAAGATAAAATTGGTAGCATAACAGTCAACGGCACACCTCTGCTGGAATGGTGACGTCTATAGGACATGTTATTGGCAGTGTTGCATCCACGATCTCGATTGTGTGTTGCTTCTTAGCCACAACCTTACCACACAAAACCTGATTTAGGAACACTCCATTGGCATTTCGAAATGCAGACTTTGCCACAACCTTGTTCAGTCTTGTACACTTTTGTCCCCACTTCTGATGGTGGCTACGGGATGAGACCGTCTTGTGGACGTTGCATCCTTCTCTTTGTCGCACTGCAGAGGATTTATGACACTTTTTCCCGTATATTAGCTAGAGCATGCTCTTTAGGATCACCACCAGGCATGTCCCAGTGTCGGTGGGAACTGCAGCCCAAACAAGCATGTGGCCGGCGAAAGGCCAATCCTAGGATGGCAACCTTAGTGGCTATCGACGGAATTACATTCTCAACCACCTTCCTGTGTGCTCTCCTTGCGAGCATGATCGCTTTCGGTATTTTCCTTACATCACTGGACATGAGAATCACGTGCCCCGTCTTCGTTGCAAGTGCAGAACTGGAAACACCCATTCAATTACCGAGATAGGCAGTAGCCAATGTGGAGGCATCGTCTCTGTCATTCTCTACCAAGGAGAAATAGAGTCGCACCTCATTCTGTGCATGCATTGCCGCGGCCTGGTTATCTCCTGTAAGCATGACAGTTTTAATCTTCAATGACTTGAGTGCCTTGATGGCCACCTGTGCTCCGGTTCGGCATGCATCAGAGAGAGTGAAAATCCCAACCGATTTTGCCCTGCATAACACATAACCCACAGTTTTTCCTTCCCCAAAGAGGCCTTCTATGCTCGGAACTGCAAATGCATAATTTTACTTAAAGGAATTCGATAATCACCAGAACCAAATCGAATCCCCAAAAGAAGGGGGCTGCATTTATGAAGATGAAGCACCTATATGGTTCCGCATTATTCTGTATAGGCACATTGATTAGGACTTTGGAATATGAAAGCTCTCAGGGCTTCGGCCCATTTATTAAAATGACCTCCCATAGCCTACCAGCAGAGCAGCCATTGGATGGCTCAACTTGCTCTCAATGCTTGATGTCCTAAAGATGCTTTGCATCCATCGCGTGTGAGTTCAGGACTACTATGAGCTAGTTTTTAGAAACCAGGATCATTACAAATGAAGTCTCGATGCTTATGCCTTCATTGAGGGACCGGAAGTCCTCCAACAAGAATTCACCTATAGGATCGTGCCAGTTTTGTCGAAAGCTAGTTACCTGATTTTAGCAAGGGTTTCAAAACAGTAACCCCCTTTGATCAAAAGCTGGGTTTCACTGCCTTTGTGAGGGCACGGAGTGGCAACAGGAGTAGAGAGGACTAGTACACGAAGGCATGCACTTACTAATAACACCAATGCCAGACAAAACCAGTGGTCTCGGTTATGGACGTGTAATGCCACCAGAATCATGGCGAAACCGATGGATATAACTCATACCGCTGCAGATGCTAAAATGACAGAAGCCAAGTTGAGATTGAAGATTTGCTATCTCCTATTCCCAATCAATCCCAAGGAAGCGAAGTTAAAACACGTGCATAATGGTGTCAAATCCATAACTAGAAGCAGGGTTGCCCTGCTTCTGAAGAGAATATTCCAATTAAATTTGAATTGAACAAGTAAAGGCAATCACACGTAACCCTTTATACCAGCATTATTATTCCTATGACATGGATACAATTAGATCAAGATTTGTAGTGTTTTGACCCAACTGGCGTGTAGAACTGTGCACATCTGTCGATTAATCTCTGTGTTCTTGATTTCTTGTTCTAAACCTCTTCAATAAGCTTTGCCATTATGGCCACCACAGAGTCTTCATCTTAGAGAAGTTGTTTTCACGCTGATGTAACCTACAAAAGAATTTAAACTCTCAAGTCTTCTTTCAAGCGTTCTGGTTGAAACATTTCGAAATTTGGTGACTGAGAAAGAGTGATTAATCACTATTCAAGCTGATTGTTCCAGACCAAACAGAGGAATCTTTATGTTTGGAAACAGGGAATGACTCTCCTGTCGAATTTTGTCTCATCCACTCCAGATTTGCCATCCACAATAGCATCATCTATGGGTATGACCTCCCTAGCCTTCGCAGCTACGACGGTGTTGAGTTTGATCTCATCAACAATCACAACCTCGCCCGTTTCGGCTATTACTTCTGTTTGTGGAGCTACGCTCATTAGAGCTGTTTATTTCAGCCCTCTCCCAAATCAGGTAAAGGGCTTAACCATCTCAACGCTATATAGAAGAGAGAAAGTAATAAAAAAAAAAAAAACTAATGTCTCATTAGCCAAATTAGATGAAATTAACCGAAGTACTCAATTACATCAATTTGATGAGTTTTAAGATTTAGTTATACTTTTTGAAAATTTTAAGGCTCAATTTTATATATATATATATTTTGACAAATTTGAGGGGTCCTAGTGAACATTTCCCAAAATATTATTTCAACATTTTTAGAAATGTGAAAAAATATTATAAAATGAACATGATTGTCAAATCTCTAAATTCGGGATTTTTAGCTTTTAAATGAAGTTCAAAATTGCAATTCGGCAACTGGAAAACTCATTAAGAAAAGAAAAGCACTTAGTTAATATCCATAAAATTTTCTCCGTACCTTTTTGAAATTTTCTATTTGTCCCCTTTTGTTGACTCCACGCGTTCTCAACTCGATAGAAATCAGATGGCCAAATGGAAGAGAAACCACTGCCTCCTCACCGAATATTTTGGTTGAGGGCCTGTGGGCCCTTACCTGGGGTCAGCAAGGGTCATCAGCCATTGGCTGAGTTACGGTGACCCCACTCGACCATCGTCCCACCATCGCCAGCCCTCTCCAGTGATGGTGGGGTGGTGGCTGTTTGGGCCTTGCGAGTAGACTTGTCAAAATGGGTTCAACCTATTTATGAACCCGTGCTTTTTTTAATAAGTCAATCTTAATTTTCCAAATAGCCCATAATAGATTTTGTAAATAATGAGGCTAGAATATATTATTCTTAAAAGGGTTCAATCCGAACCCATTTACAACCCAGTTTCATTTCAATGAAAAGCTTAGCTCGTGATCTCACAGTCTCACACCACGATCTTCTCTCCCTCTTTACTTCCACGAATCTACCTCCACCGCCTATTGCCGACTTCTCGCTGCCAATCTCTGGTGGTCAAGGTTCTATGACAACTCGATCGTCACGGTGTCGCCTGTTCTGCACTCCTCGCAAGCCTTAACCTCCATTTCCAGCAAATAAATTTCTCCAGTTGCCACTGAGTTCCTAAGGACCATTCGAGCCTACGATTCCATCCCCACCGCCCCAACTCCCGCCGCCCCGAGTGCCACCGGTGTGTGCTCACGAAGTTTGCTCCCCTGATAACGATTGATTACTTCGTCTTCCTCTCATTTGGCTCAACAAACCGAGTCTCGTAGCTTAGAGGGAGGCTGATCAACGCGTACGAGTCGAGCTTCTTGTACTTAGCGAGGTTCGAAGGGACCGGCATTTTTGTCTCCGGGCATTGAGTTTTCTCTATTTGCTTACTTTTTTGTTGACTTTGGATAGAAGTTTTTTAATCAAGGAGTGAGTTGGTGCTTTTAGCTGGCCAGATTGTTGAATTTGGATTTCGATAGTGTAAAATCGGAAAGGTTATGTCCTTTCTGCTGTTATTTATGGATTGTCGATGTACTAAACCTTCTTTTGGCTTATTATAGTGTTGGGGCTTGAAGAATGGTTGTTAATTGCATCTACTACAATGAAACTGTCTCGATTGAAGTTTAGAAATCGCTTATTAATTCCGTTCATTCACGAGCCTTGTGATCCCCGCATTTTGACATTATATTTAAGGTAGACCGTTATGTTTTGTACACTGTTCTTGAGGTGAGACGTAGTGCAAGTTTGATCTGGTTTCGTGCTCGGGAAGTTTCGAAATTTCTTCAACTTTGTCGCGAATTGAATCGCAATAGTCTAATATGAATATTAGAACTTCTTTAACAGTATAGCCTGCTGTGTTCTTGACATGTTTGATTCAACATATTTCTCAATTCGGTTATTCTTCTGGCTAATGTATTTAAGTGATTTGCATTGCAGGTTCTTGGCCAAAGAGCGGTGACTTGCATTGAATAGAGCATATCAGAAACCCTTGCTTTGCCTTCATCCAAACAAATTGCAGTAAAAGAGTATCGTATTTCAAAAGTACGTAGCTTAACAAGTCTTTGACACAGTGCAGGTGATTTTGCTTACTTGCATAATGCGTTCTTTACTGGTTTGTAATTTGATGTTAGTCAGAACACATTTTTATCATAAAAAAGTGTGCAATGTTGAGATCTTGTAGTTGTTGTGTTAATTGCTATTCATTAGTCGTAACATGATAATAAGTAAAAAGGTCGAAGGCAGGCTTCTTCTCAGCTCTTATGTGTTAGCATGCATTTGGCCATGTCACTTTTTAATTTTATTATCGTTTGATTCCTCGAAGGATGCATTTGGTTATGTTGCTTTTCAGATTTATTAGCGGAGCTCTAGATTTGACTGCATAGGTTTGGAGCTATTAAATCTGGACATCTTATTTGCTTTTTCACGTAAATCAGAAATTCTCACTACTACATATATGTGTGTGTATATAATTTGTCCCGGGAAGGAAAGCCATGGAGAAAGGAAGAAAATTTTGAAGACTGATTAAGTCAAGTTGTAAATCTGTGCCACAAGAGTACAGTAATTGCTTACTGACGCTCCTCACTACCTGCCAGTGAGGAAGTCCTGGGACGATTTAACCTGATCCGTGCTTCCTGACAATCAAGAACCGGGGAAAATGGGATATAACTCAGGAAATACTTAAATCCTTAATCCAGGCCAACATTTCAAAGGAGAGTCAAAGCGAGATTATCAAAAGCCAGGAAACTGAAGAACTTAAATCCGGCTGGTCATGAAAATCATCGTTGCGATCTGGGTCGGACAGAAACCAGAGGAACAAAGCCAATTCACATCCTTTAGAACAAACTTGAGTCGAAAAAATCGAGCTTGAGGAGAGGAAATGAAACGGAAGAGGATGAACCGACAGCTTGCCAGCCTTGATAGAAGACGCGATCGAGCTCGAGGTCGAGGAAAGAAGGATCGGTGTACCAGGAACTGGGCAGAGTGAAGGCCTTCTTCGATGGGCAGCTCTGGATCGAACTCGTCCACCAGCGACTCGGCAGCAGAAGGAGGCGCCGCTGCGGCCGCTGAGGCGTGGGATGGGGGTGATGATGGAGTCGAGCGTTGCGAGAAGATCGATGATGGGTGAGGGGAGAGAAGAGGGGTCTGATCGCGAGCGTCGTCGCCATCGACGTGGTTTCGGTTGCTTCCTCGGTGCGGTTGCCGGACATTCGGGACTTCGTTGACTCCACCGTTGTAAGGCACACTGGCACTATACAAAGTCCATATTCTTTTATAATATCTTTTAG
The DNA here is from genome assembly GCA_014182375.1 of Eucalyptus virginea. Lineage (NCBI taxonomy): Eukaryota > Viridiplantae > Streptophyta > Magnoliopsida > Myrtales > Myrtaceae > Eucalyptus > Eucalyptus virginea. The sequence goes on along the minus strand of CM024516.1, from coordinate 1,341,900 downwards.
GTCTATTATAATCAAATTCAACGGAATCGATGGGAAATAAGTTTATAAAATACATTTCTATGTTCTTCCAATTTGTTTAAAAGTTTTGACAAATTAATAAATTAAACAGAACGCATAAATAAATAAACGTCGCATTTATGTCTCATTTTTTAATTTCCCTAATTAAGATAAAGTTTTCTACTTCTTCTTACCAAGTCAAATAATGATTATGGTGAGGACAATTGGATAATTGGATGTAATCTGTTTGATGTTTAAATATAGATTTTTTCTTATCTTTGACTTTCCTTTCGGAATTTAGAACTCTTAAAAGATTAAGATTTTAAAAATTATGCAATAGTATATTAATAAAATAAATTAATTTGTTAATCAATACGAAATGATTGAACTATGACCTACTAGACAATCTACAACAGAACGAGGCCCTAATTGTACAATTATAAACATGATTTGCAAATTTTTTCCTTATAATTTTTTAGGGGGCAATACTGTATTGTGTAAATCTTTTTAATATAAATTTTGCGGCTTTTGCAATTAGACAAATGAAGCAAATGAAACTTTTCAAACTATACAAAAATATACGTGTAAAATCATGTACGGTAATTTAATTTTCTCAACATAATCTTCTTAAAGTTTGAATTTTAAAAGAAAAGTTAAATGTTTAACGATCATCGACAAATATATCAATTAATAAGATCAATAGATTATCAATCAAGGCATAAAAAAATAGTTGAATGCAGAAAGGGCATCAAATGCAGTTTCAAGCTTGGAGTCATTGGAGAACAAAGCAATGGACATCGTGGAGCGACTTGCACACAATTTTAAAGGAACGATCGTTTAGGAATAGGATCATGGCATCGTAAAGATATGGGCACAAAACTTTCGTAGATGAGGGTACATTGCTAAAACCGTAGGAGAACTATGGTTACGGCACAACCATTATAAATATCATTACTCGTCTCTTTTGGAATCTTGCAAAAAAATAAAAAACCTACCTTCCTTTAGTTATCTTTATTTTCCTACATTATGCTTTTAGTTTATGGACTCGCTCGTTGCTGAAATTCCAATGTGTTTCTCCATCATGAGTGTTGCACCGTTGATTAAATCCTGGCGTAGCATCATTGTGGTTTTGGGTTTTGTTGTCAATTAAATTCCAACATAATTTATTCACATTTGGTTTCATGAAAGTTGTATTTTCAAGCTTTTGTCATTAATTAAATTCTGATATGACTTGTGTACCTACAGCTCTGTTTGAAATGAAGTTATTGCTATTTCTATGTTTGCTTGTGATATTTCTAGTCCAAAATCGTCACAGAACCTGTCTCTTTTAATAAAAACCCAAAAGTTATTTTCGATGAAGAATATTTCGTTGCCAGATAAATTCCAATGAAATATCTTTTCGCAGGCCTAGAGGAATTAGTGCGATTGATTTGAGGCTAGAACAAGGAATCAATAGTGAGAACGAGGAATCGGTCGGATTTTGGCAATGCTGGCGATAAAAACCCGTCACCGCAACTCGGTAATGATAGCGCAAGATGCTCTAAGTCATTTACCGCATAGTCAGTGGCAAAGCTAGAGTAGGGTGGAGATGCCAACATCTCAAGACAACTCATTGATAACCAAATAAGGCAGTTGGAGTCAAGTCTTGCGATGTTAGCTACCATGAGAAAGATTCTTGGTGAACAATAGAATGAAACGACTAACCACATAATGAACTATTTTGGCGAAAACTTGAGTTGTTTCAATTTTTTTGTCAAACATAATTTTTTTTATTCAATCTAATCTAATTTTAATTTAGCTTAATATTATATTAGTTTTCTGGTGCAAAAGCAAGAGGCCTATGTGTTAACACATGACCCTCTCTTCAATTGACTTAGGTCCCACTTTGATCTTTAGATTTTTCTTTTCCTTTTTATTCTTTATAGGAAAATGACACAAATGGTCTCTCCACTTTGGCATAATATGTAATGTAGTAACTGAACTTTTGATTTATTTAATGTGATTCTCAAACTTTAACTCAATATGCAATGTAGTTTTTAAACTTTTGAATTGTTTAATATGGTCCATAGTCCTTAAACTATATAAAATTTTCAGTATAGTCCCTAAACTTGCAATAATGAAGGACAATATCGAAACTAAATTGAACATGTACCAAAAGTCTTGAGATTATATTAAATAAATTAAAAATTCATGGATCACATTGTACAATGAGGTAAAGTTCGGGAACTATATTGAACAAATCAAAAGCTTACGGACCATATTATATGCTAGATTAAAGTTCAAGGATAATTTATATTATTGTTACTTTCTTTATAGAGGCATCATCTTTATCCTTTTCTTTTTGGCCACGTAATATTTTATCCTTCGAAAGGGGAAAGAACCTTCATAGCAAATAGGACGTGTGGAAGATTCTTTTTCATTTTCCTCACAAGTAAACTTTAATTTAATAAAAATTAAATAAGTAAGTCATCCAACCTAAATGAATATAAGTCGACAAAGTTTCATGAACTTTGTTTATTCTCCTTCCTCTTTAGAAATGCATGTTTACTTAAAATAAGAAAGCACCTAAATTGGCGACCAATCTATCTCTTTTGGACACTTGCAGTTTTTGTCGTTCTCCCGAGGGTGCTGAGACTGAAGAGTGCTCTCCGGGTGGCGATTTGCAGAGAGGGGACTCGAGTGGGTGACCGCCGGTGTCGTTCCTCCTGCGACGGCGGAATGGATGAGCCGCCCAGAATCTCTTCGTCCAACAGGCGCCGGCGGGACTTGGAGGCCGGAGGTGGACGATCTGGCGATCACGATGAGGATGAGTCCTCCTCCGATGGTCCTTTCGACATCGACAGCACTAAGCACGCCCCCCTTGATCGTCTCAGGCGTTGGAGGGTAATCTTTGCATATTTTTCGGCTGCAGTTGATTGGTTGCCACTTGTCCTGTTTGCGATATCATCTCTCCAGTTTATTTTAAACGCATTTGATGTCATTTGTCCTTGTCCCTACCTGTCTGTTTCCTTTACGAAGTAATACCTGCGCCCATTCATTAATTATATATATGTATAAATTCCAGATGGAAAACATACTAACAATATAATAAATTTATCATATTGATACAATTTCAGTTCTAAATACATCAATTGAATTAATTATAGATAAAAAAATTAGGCCAATTTAGTCTTAAATTTTTTTTTTCATATTTTACCAATTGAATCAATCCGGCTAATTTTGACGGAAATCATTGTCATTGACAAATTCTACAATACAATTTGAATTTGAATTATTTTTTATTATATGTTTCTTTTCTTCTTTCTTTTTGTGTTTCGTGCATTTTGGCTGGCGCTCCCCATGGCCTTTGCAGCCTCTTGGTTGTTGGCGAGGGCACAAAGGCCCTCACCAAATTTGGGTGAGGGTTGCAATCCTCGCCAACTGCCAAAATAATAATAATAATAAAGAAAAGAAAAATTATTAAATTATGATTAAGAAATGTCTATGCCAGTGTTGCCAATGTCATGTAGGACAACTAACGTTTATGTTAGGGATTTCCGGCCAAAATTGACCAAATGGGTTCAATTGGCAATTGTGAAAATATTTAAGATTAAATTGGTTAAATTAAAAAGTTTATGACTGAATTGGCATCGACAGAAGATGTTTAGGATTTCGTTTGTAATTTCCCCATTTACAGACTTATGCTCAACTAGCGCACACAAAAAAGGAGAAAGTGATTTGGGATTTTGTAGTTTGGTGGACCGTGAGTAAATGAAAAAGGCAGTTTAACTTTTGAAATGTCCTAGAACTTCCCAGTAGCTCGAGGGCCGAGATCGGACTAAGTATTGAGTTTGATTCTACGTATTGTCCCACTCCTCATCGATGCAAAGTTGTGTAGAGGTGTTGAAGAAGTAACGAGAGAAAGATATGCTCGAGTATAGATGACTCGGCCTGTGTGAGATGTCTGGTAGGAAGGAGGTCCTGCAGGGAGGCCAAGAATGAACCAAATGAGTGCGTCTTGGAAGATGAATGCAATTTTAAGGAAAACGATTCTGTGCTATTGGACAAGTTGAAGGAACAGATTGGAAACTTTGATGGGGGAGTTTCCTCAAAGAACGGAAACGTTGTTACTGTTTTCAACTTTCTTATTTCTCTACTTGGAGCTAGATTTTAGGTTTAGGTTCTTGACCAGGAGAGTCTGTGAAATATGTTTGGATTCTCCTTATTAAGATGCTCAAGAAAGTGAGTAGTTTCTAGAAATTGTGTGCATGTGAGTTGTGCGATGCCGGCCCTCTTTGCTTGCACTTATCAGCAACTTCTCATGTCTATTTATGAAATTTTGTCCAGAATTTGAGAATAGAAAAAATAAAAATTCAAGTTTCAAACTATGGAAATATTATATGAAATTCTACATGATCACATTTGCATATTTTGAAAGGTTTCAAGTATTACATTCTAAATGAAAGGTAAAGATTGAGTCTTGTAGATTTACAAAAGTAACAGTTAATCTAGACATCTCAAAGGTGAAACTTAGAAGCTCAACGGTCAAACTTAGAAGCTCTTCTTTATGTTACAAGGGATTTCTTCTTCATGAGTTGCTGTTTTTTTTTTTTTTTTTTTTTTGGTAAAGAATTCACGAGTTGCTGTTAGTGATAACTTTTTTCATTTTTCTTTTTTGTTTCTCTTCTTGGTTTGTCAATTGTAGTATCCAAATTGAGTTTCCAATTGATATATAAATGTCTTCTTCCACATCATATACTCGAAAAGAGGTTACCATTAAGTGATTGGTAAATTATGTGGATTGTTGTGACTAAATTGTGTATGCTTGTAGGAAGCTGCATTCGTGTTGAACCGCTCTCGTCGATTTAGATACACCCTTGACTTGAAGAAGGAAGAACAGATGACGATAGTATCGCAGGAAATTAAAGCTCACGTTCAAGCCATACGCGTAAGTATGTTATATCAGAGTTTTAATCTTTTGGAGCGACTTCTTATATGTACCTATCACATCTAACTGAGCTTTTCATTGCATCAGGCTGCACAGCTTTTCCGAGATTGCGATCAACAAGCTAATGGTGCTTATTTCCCCTTCTTGTGCTTACTAGGGGCTAGCTTTGATACATTCCGGGTGTCTTTTCTCTTTGCTCACCTAAATATTTTTTTGAACTAGTACCGTGCATGCCAAAATGTGGAGTAAAATAATCCATATTTACTAATGTGCGGGAGGAGTTTCATATTGCGGCTCTCCTATAATTTAGCCATATATAGGACATTGATATTTCCATCCCTTTGCAGCGGTTTCTAGCTCCTCCACTGTTTCCTTTCAGTATTGCTGGTATCCTAGTTTGTTGACGTTTCTTTTGTACAAATTTCTCTTCTCGTATCCTCTTGATGCCTCATGTCTTAATGTGTTCTTTCATTCTTGAAAAATTTATAGGTTCTATGTCCTGCATTTTACCATGTCTTTGTGAAAATTTGGCATGATAATGTTCATGTTCATGTAGTTGATTCTGTGGGTTGACATGATCACACAATGCAGTAGGCAAATCCTAATTAAAATCTTCTTTTCCTTCATTTTTTTTTTTTTTTTTATTTTTGGCCAGGAACACTGTCCATCCGAAGTGGTGATTTTGGGATCAGTCAAGTGCAACTTGCTGTGATGACCAGAGAGCATGATGTTTCTACTCTGGGGGAGTATGGAGGGGTAATTTTGCCAAAAGAGCACGCTTCTTGTTTTCTGTCGAGAAAAATGTGGCATCTTGCCTTGGATTTTAAGTTGTATGAGCTGCATCCTGACAATTGCTATACGTTGTTTTATCCCCTTTCTATTGAGAAAAATGTAGCTTTTTCCAAGGACTAATGTACTTTGCAGCATTGCAGCCAAGGCTGGTGCTAGCAAATCAACATATAACTTGTCTCCACTATTCTAGTCAGAATTGTTAAAATTGTTCGAACATCTAAAAAGAGTAGGAAAAAAAGTGATTTGGGAGATCTTTTTATTTTCTATGATTTCATCTTGCAATTGAATGATTAGGTTAAAGGACTAGCGGAGCTGTTGAAGACAGATTTGGATAAGGGTATTCATGGAGACGATGCTGATTTATTGGCTCGAAAGAACACATATGGATCAAATACATATCCTCGGAAAAAAGGAAAAAGTTTTTGGGTAATCTCTTTGACATTTACCCTCATTCATTTTGTCTTGAATTTTATTTTATTTTATTTTATTATTTATTTATTTTTTTATTTTTTTTTCTGGTTTGAACACAGGTTTGTTTGTTTATTACCAGTGTAGACTAGCTGCTTTTTTCATCTAGTTGTTAGTATTCTCATCAGTACTTCATCTTTTGTCTCTTGTACCATGTAGATGTTCCTTTGGGAAGCCTGGCAAAATCTCACTTTGATCATACTGATGATAGCTGCAGTGGCTTCTTTGGTACTTGGAATAGAGGCAGAGGTGAGACTGGCCTGTTCACATATGAGTGACGGTGACTCGATATTGTGATTTGTCTTAGTTTCTTTCTAGTTGCTTTATCTTGATTGCTATTTTCATATGTTCTCATTCCTTGCCCAAACTGACAGCAAAAGATAACTAACATCAAAAGAAGGATACGAAAGCTTTGCTGAAAGACTTTGAAGTGTTGCTCAGTGCATATACTGGTCTTTACACAGATAACTTTCCTGTGTATCCCAGCACAAAGATGCATCGGCGTAGGGACAAAATAAGTTCCTATCAAGATGTTCCACTTGTCACTTTTAGATCTAATGATTTATTTTATTTTTTTGGTCAAAACAAGTGAAACACACGTATCTCCCATCAGAAAAGTGGTGCTTATGCCTTATCTGTCATGTGATTTCCTTCTTTATTTTAAGCACATGGGTTTTTTTTTTTTGCAAGATATCATGAGTCTTCAATCACTTTTTATTTAACGATTGATTGTGCAATCTTTTCTGTGTGCTTATTTAGGGCGTTAAGGAAGGATGGTACAATGGTGGAAGCATTGCTTTTGCTGTAATTCTTGTCATTGTTGTCACAGGTAGGATTCGGTTTGATTGCAAGACTTTTTGCATTGAAATTTTGTTAATACATGCTTTGGTACTTATTTAATTTGCCAATTTAGCCTATTCCATTATGATGACACAGGAAATGTTTTTGTTGATTGATCAGATGATATTTGTATACTCAGGAGCATGTTATCATGCTGTATACTTCCTTCTGATTGGTCAGATGATGACTTATATGCTCAGAAGACATGTTGTACTGCTGCACGTTTTAGTTTCTTCTGATAAGATTGCAGAATAATTTGGTAAAAGAAAGCAATCGATGCGTTGATTTGCAATCCACAACTCTATATTTCCATTATGAATGCTGTTGACTGTTGTGAGATGCAATGACTTTGGAATTGTTCGTCATAAGTAGTCTCTTAATTGGGTTTGGATTCTCATCTGCAGCACTAAGTGATTACAGACAATCCCTGCAGTTTCAAAACTTAAATGAGGAGAAAAGAAATATACACTTGGAGGTGGGTACTTGTTGGGAGATGTATGTCTTACGTTCTTTACTTTTCTGTATAAATATGGATTAAGGTGTTGCATGTTTATAGGTTGTCAGAGGTGGCAGAAGGGTGGAAGTTTCAATATATGATGTCGTTGTTGGTGATGTTGTGCCCCTCAATATTGGTGATCAGGTAAGTAATGTAAACCTGTTCTGGATTTGGTACCCTGCCCTTGTAGACACTGGTCTGTTCTTATACGTGTGATATTTACTTTTCTCTCCAGGTTCCTGCAGACGGAGTCTTGATTTCTGGTCACTCCCTGGCGATTGATGAATCTAGCATGACTGGAGAGAGTAAAATTGTAATGTGTTGTGGAGATTATATTCTCACTAGGCAATCAATCTATTAACAAGCAGGTCTTACTTATTTCATTTTAATGCTTTGATCAGGTTCACAAGGATGCAAGGAATCCCTTTCTAATGTCTGGCTGCAAAGCTGCAGATGGCCACGGCACTATGCTTGTAAGATTTTTTCCATTCTTCAACTTTGCTTTCCTGAGCATGCTCCTCAATGCTCTTAGCATCACAGAGAAGATCCATACTTCATGAGATAGCTAATTTTTTTGCAACAAATTGCTACTCTACTTTATTCTTTGCTAAATGTGGGTTGGAAAATTGATAGGCATGATTTCTTGAGCTAATTTGGTAATGGAGCATGACTCTTTTAATTTCAACTCTGTCCTGAAACAGAAGGTGGACCCTTAAAATGATGGGATACTAGTTCTTAGATAAGCAAATCCCTATTGTTTTTAATCTTTCGGTTATTTGAAGGAAAGAGTGGTGAAAATTTTGATGTGAAAGAAGGCTAACTTTAGTCATGAAAGAAAAGATTTTTAGAAAGTACCGGAATATTTAGAAAGACATGTTATGTTCTCTTCTTGAAGCCACATTAGGAGGAGAGGGGTCAAATTTGAATTGAATCAATGGCTACGTCCCTCAGACATGCATTTATACCCTTCTGTCTCCCTGTCATGACTATCTGCATGTCTCTCAATGGATTTCAAGACGTAGGGGTCCGTTTATGCTTTTCTGTCTGATTTCAGAATGTTAGTTTGTCAATTTTGCTGCTTCCTGAGATGAGGGTTATTCTGTTCCAAGCCCTCTTTATCACAAATTAAGGCATGATTCCAGCTGTCTTCTGCCTCACATTTCTAATTTTTGCCTCTCAGGTGACGAGTGTGGGAATTAGTACTGAGTGGGGTTTGCTCATGGCTAGTATTTCGGAAGATACTGGGGAAGAGACACCCCTGCAGGTTAATTTCTTTAAACTCGTTTTATCATTTGCATTTTATTATTTTGACAGATACGCATTTTGCTAGTCATACTGATTTCTTCTTTCTTAATTAGGTCCGCTTGAATGGGGTTGCTACTTTCATTGGTTTTGTCGGACTGTCTGTAGCTGCTGCTGTTTTGGTTGTTCTTTTGGCAAGGTAATTGCTGTTGTTAAAAAAAAAAAAAAAAAAAAAAAAAAAAACTGCAATTGCAGTTGATTAATTCCACAAATTGAAAGCTTAATGGATTTTACAAACTCAAGCTTCGTGCAGATTTTTTACTGGCCATACGAAAAATCCAGATGGCACTGTTCAATTTAAGGCCGGGAAAACTAGTGTCAGCGATGCTGTAGATGGAGCAATTAAAATGATCACTGTAGCAGTAAGTGTATTTCTAATGGAATAGTTTTTGGAAATTAATATCAGTTAGATCTTCAATAACTTTTCAACGTTCCAGGTTACCATTGTCGTAGTTGCAGTACCTGAAGGGCTTCCTTTAGCTGTTACACTGACGTAAGTTTGTCCCTTATAATGAACAGACTTCTCAATACAACATTTACATTGGTGCTGTCCTTTCCATCTTACGGTTGCTGCTCATCACTTTGAATTTTGTAGAACTTGATTTAGCCGGATAGTATATCATTTCCATAATTATCTGTGTGGTCTTTGAATGGATTTATGAAAAATTACAATCATCGTTTGTCTCTCATTTTTTTACCTTTGATGCAATGAACAGACTTGCTTACTCAATGAGAAAAATGATGGCAGACAAAGCTTTGGTATGGAGATGATTTTCTCCTCCTTATGGCGACCTTCATTTGAATGTTTTATGCCAGTAAAAGGGAATTCCTAATCACCAATATTAAAAAATTTCAGGTGCGAAGGCTTTCTGCATGCGAGACTATGGGCTCTGCCACAACTATCTGTAGTGATAAAACTGGAACCTTGACTTTAAATCAGGTACGTTTTGTTACAGGTTTCTTTTGCTGATCTAAGCAAGGTGTCAAGGACTCCTAAATTGCCATTTATCTGAGTGCAAGTAGATTTGAATATTTAAGAGCTGTACAGCTGTTGTAGCAGTGAAACACCTTGCGCACAGATACTATACGGTGGTGTTATGAATTTAAAGGACTAATGCTTTTGGAAAGAAACTTCGAGTCCCTCAATAACATGAAGAAAATGTCCATTTTGTGACAGATGACTGTGGTTGAGGCTTTTGCTTGTGGAAGAAAAGTTGATCCTCCAGACAGCAACCACTCACAGCTATCGACTTCTCTGATTTCCCTATTGTTTGAAGGCATTGCACAGAATTCAAATGGCAGTGTCTATAAGCCTAAGGTGAGGTTGCAGTGCCAGTAATGGCTGTTTAATAGTGGTGACCAATAATAACTTCCTGTGTTTGAACTTCTTTAGACTGGAGGAGATGAAGAGGTATCTGGTTCACCAACTGAAAAGGCCATTTTACAGTGGGGGATCAAGGTTCATGCTTAAGTTTTCTACAGCTTTCCTATCTTTAGTTCATATATTTGGTTCAGGTGCAATATCATGTTAACTAATAATGATGCCTCATTTGCAGCTGGGGATGGATTTTGAAGCTATTAGGTCAAGATCCTCTATAATTCGTGTTTTCCCCTTCAATTCTGAGAAAAAACGAGGCGGAGCTGCCGTAAAGCTGGTATTCTTTTCAGTTTTTGGCTTTAGTGATAATGAGCGCCCTGCTGAAGAGGACATTTGTTTCAATAAACATAAATATGTACATGCACACACTAGCTTATTGTTATTGTATTGGTTTGTGAATCTTGTCATGCAGATTGGCCAGGATTAAAAAGATCTTGTCATTATTGGTGTCACTAGAACAACTTTTGAGTTTGTACTATGACACTGACTGAAGTTTTGGGAAAATTGCTAGTGTATGCAAAAATAACTCAAAGACAATGAGGAGACTGTTGTGTTTGCCCTTGAACAGCTTTACTTTTAAGGCATTATTAGTGTGGTGCTCTTCTTCATGCTTACCATCTTGAGTAGGTCTTACGGAGAATGAAGTTAAGACTTTCAAGGCACTGTAACACTTTGAATCACGATTTCAGATGGCCCAGTTGGGGGTGTCTGAAGGACTGTACTGTAGTTGAATCTGGATTAGTAAGTTCTAGAAACTTTTAAAGTACTTATCATTTAAAGTAAATAATTATTGGTCTCATGAGCTTAAATTTCCAAAGATTACATCTCCGGTCTATGTTTATATCTATACTAGACTAAATAGAACAAACTTAAATGATAGAGTTGACAAGATCGGATACTACAATCATCTGATTTTTTTCACGGAGGATGCAAATCCCCTTAAGATGCCACATGATAAGATCTGGATATTGGTCCTTAAGTTTTAGATTGAACAGTAGATGGATCCTGGTGTCAGATTTGAGATTTCATTAGCCATTACTATGGGGCAAAGCCATGCATCCTTTCTATATGATAGTTGTGTAAAAGCCATCAACTGTTGGGTTCATGAACCATTTATTTCTTTTGCTTAACTAACACTTCGGTGGTCTGAAGAAAAGAAGAATTTGCTGTTTTAAGGGAATTAACTTTTGGTCTTGGCTAGTACGTGGTTATGATGCATACCCAAATTGCGCACACTTATTGGGAAGAGTTGTGACAGTGTTAAATGTCATGCAGATTTATGCTACGATTGTATAGTGATGCAATGTAAACCATAATTGATGATTGTTTTTTTTATCTTTCATGCGCAGCCAGACTCAGAAGTTCACATACACTGGAAAGGAGCTGCTGAAATAGTTTTGGCTTCTTGTACAAAGTACATGGATGCAAATGATCAAGTGGCAGCAATGGACGAAAATATGGTTCGGGAAATAATTGGCTATTGTTATCTATAGCAATTCAATGGCTGCCATTGTTTTTCTTGCCGGGATCTTTCACAGTACTATTGTAGTTTGCAATACTTTTTGACGAAATTTCATTTCATTGCTGCAATGTTCTTTCTGTGATGGCACAGCACACTCTGGTATTCCACTTATGTTCTTTGTGATATTATTCCTGAACATGTTCCCCACTTATTTTGACCATTTAGTTTTGCAAGTTTTGTGCATTACTCATTACATTCCATGGGAGGCAGATCTTGAGTCCTCCGAATTACTCTTTCCAGCACAACCATTCTTGAATACCTCGGTTTGCATGTATATTTCATGCTGGTACTTCTATATTCATGTTATGCTTTTATTTATTGTTGAATTTCTTAAATCTTCCAAGAAAGAGACTAGGCTTTTTCATTGTCTTAGATGTATGGTGGTATATTGTTTTCTTCATGTTTTCTTGCCTGCCACTAGCCATTGATAGTATAGATGGAAGATCTTCAAATGAGTTTTTTCTTGTTTTGCAGAAGATGTACTTCAGAAAGGCTATTCAAGATATGGCTGCCGGTAGTCTACGCTGTGTTGCTATTGCATATAGACCCTATGACGTAAAAGACATTCCTCTAGATGAAGAACAGTTAACCGAATGGGCATTACCTGAGGATGAGCTTATTTTACTGGCTATTGTAGGCATTAAGGTATAATTCTTGTCAAGCAGTGCACATGATATTAAGTAAAAAGGACATTGATTTTTATGTGTTCTTTGATTTTTATTTGTTCTTATTTCTGGCCATGAAAGGTTCCCTGCCAGATGATGTGACTTTAGGAATGTTTTAAATTGTTGGAGGATTTCTGACATTTGGAGAAATCTTCTGCTTTGCACACTCCAGTGCTTTCCCATGACTTTGAAGAGTTCTTATTGTGGACATAAGGAGAAGTTTAATGTTTGTGTTATTTTATTGACACCGGCTTCTTGATCCAATTTTTTTAAATAATAGTCTTCTGGATCCCGTAGAACTCTGTCTTGGTACAAGTAGCTGGCGGGTGAAGACTGAAAATATTTTCTTAAATTTGGCTGGATGCGTTGATAATCAGTTGCTGTACTCACTCTTGATATGTGTGCAGTTTAATCGAAGGAATGACAAAGTCTCTTACACTTTCATACCATGCAGGATCCTTGTCGTCCTGGAGTGAAAGATGCAGTGAAACTATGCCAAAACGCTGGAGTTAAGGTATGTTTGTCTATTTTCTAATTTTTTAAGATCGGTTATTTGGGGATATGATCCTTCCTCCCTTCTGCTGCTTCTTCTTCTTTTTCTTTTTTTTTTTCTTTTTTCTATCACTTCTGTAACTCACCTTGAATTTCTCATCATTTGCATCCTTCTAGGTGGTAACATTGGATGTTTATGATGGTTTGGTGCTCTCATTGGAAAATGGAATTGAGCATCATTTATCCTTGTATAATGGGGTCATCACGAAGGCTAAAACGTTGAGATTCAGTTTATCAATCACAATTGCGAAGTACATTGTCATTTAGTCATTTCAGTGTAGAGAACTTCTTATTGATGCTGGATTTCGAATATTAATCTTCTGCAGCACGAAAGATTGAGCATAGGTACTTATCTAGATCTGACCTCAGTGGGTAATGCATCTTATTGGGTTATAGGTACGAATGGTTACTGGTGACAATATCCAAACTGCCAAAGCAATTGCTTTGGAATGCGGGATACTAGATCCAGAAGCAGAGGCTACAGCACCAAACCTTATTGAAGGAAAAGCTTTTCGTTCCTTAACTGATGCGGAAAGAGAAGAAGTTGCTGAGAAGATATCAGTATGGCATTGCTTCTCTTTTGTGTAATCAATCATGTCTTCTATTTGAAGGTATCCTAATAATTTTTTCTGTTTTTGCACCAGGTTATGGGAAGATCATCTCCGAATGACAAGCTTCTGCTTGTTCAAGCATTGAGAAAGCGAGGACATGTTGTAGCTGTAACTGGGGATGGCACTAATGATGCTCCTGCTCTACACGAGGTTGACACCATTTTTCTGGGGATTCCTTTGATGTCCTACTGATGTTATCACCTTTTTCATTGATTCATGACATTTGTCATTCTAGCATCTCAAAGATTCGGCAGATACACCAGTCCAAGATGCCTTGAAATCTTATTACATAACCAGTTTATAGTCTTCAATTCCCTAGACATATCATAGTACCTTGCCGTGCAGTCTGTTGGCAAATTTGGCTGTAGTCTTGAAGTTACTCCGAGTGTGGAAATTAGCTTGTTCTTGTATCAATTATAAGGTTGCAAGTTGTTGAAAAATGCAGGATCTTAGCTTGCCATGCTTTTAGAAATACTTTTGTTGTCACGAATGGCCTCTAAGCATCCATTTCTTTGGTCCGCATATACCAGTGCGCTTATGTTGTGCCTTGACTTTGAACTCTTTTCATCCAACAATTTTGTTTCTTGGATGTCTATTTGATCTTGGATTTCAGGCAGATATTGGCCTTGCAATGGGTATTCAAGGGACAGAAGTTGCGAAAGAGAGTTCAGACATTATAATCTTGGACGATGATTTTTCCTCTGTTGTTAAGGTTGGTAAATGGGCGATGGTTTTCCGTGGTATTCTGCCTGAATTCAATTAAAAGAGGAATTCTGCATGTCAACGACAGAGTTTCTTATATAATTGATCTTTTCTGAAGAGAGGTGTCAACTGCTGGCAGTTAGTTATAGTGGAGCTTGTGTACATTAGTTACCTGGAGAGTTTTCTCTCTGTGGAAAGCTCTGTATAATTTGACTGGATTTAGATTGGTATAGTGCAACTTTACTTGACTTGGGTACCTAGTTTAGATTCCTCAAACAAGTCAATACTAAAATTTCGCCTGCACATTTGGAGATTTTTCTGATATGTAAAACTGCAATGGAATTAGGTCCTGGCAAATTTTTTCTTACTTAATGCTTCGTTGAATATTTGATTCCCCATTGTCAACTTAACAATTTTGATTATTGAGTTTTTGAATTTGAATCCAGGGTTGATTAATCCTTAAAAAGTGCAGTGATGGTTGACAGACCTCAAATTACCTGTGGAATGTAGGTTGTCAGGTGGGGAAGATCTGTGTATGCAAATATTCAAAAATTTATCCAGTTTCAGCTCACAGTTAATGTCGCAGCTCTTATCATAAACGTTGTTGCTGCTGTTTCCTCAGGTGATGTTCCACTGAATGCAGTGCAGGTACTCTCTCTCCCTCTCACTCCCTCCCTCCCTGCGGTGCAGACCTCCACATGATATTTGCTTTTTCTGGTTCTGAATTTTTCTCTTTGCTTGCAGCTTCTTTGGGTTAATCTTATCATGGACACCCTTGGGGCATTAGCACTGGCTACTGAGCCTCCAACTGACCACCTTGTGCATAGGCCTCCAGTCGGTAGGAGGTAAGAGTAAGTGGTTGTTATTGGGTGCAATAGAGTTTAAGAATTTCGGTCCCAAGCTTGGATATCGCGTTTTATTTCGGTCCCAAGCTTGGATATCGCGTTTTTTTTATCCCTGTTTCTTTAGTTCTGCATTGCGATTTCTTCACTTGCTCAAATCGTTGTTTATCCTTACTCTTTAACTGTGCACTTACCGACTGGATGATTTTTCTCAATTGCAGAGAACCTCTTATTACAAATATCATGTGGAGGAATTTATTGATACAGGTATGGCCACTAACACATTTTTTCAAAAGAGTTTTTGCTGGCTTTTTGCTCCTAAGAATGTAGAGTTTGGATCTTTAGGCTGCCTATCAAGTGAGTGTCCTGCTTGTCCTCAATTTCCGAGGTAGAAGCTTACTGAATTTGAAGCATGATACCAGGGATCATGCTAACAAAGTGAAGAATACACTGATCTTCAACGTTTTTGTCTATTGCCAAGTAAGTTTGGTGCCTTACAGGACACAACAATTGATGGTTCTGGGCTGCTATTGTTGAGATTACTTATGCGTTTGCTTTTATCGGAATGGAATGGGTTGGATCTCTAGTTAGGACATTTGACAATTGAATTATTTCATCAGCTGAGAAGATCGAATGATCCACGAACTGTACTTCAACATTGAATCTATTTTCCTGAGTTAGGAAAGAAACTGATTTTTAGTTGCTTGCAAGTGGATTTCTCTGTGGCATTCTTGTTCTTCGAGGAAACTACTCCTTAGAGCTCCAAATTCTGGACAGTGAGCACTTGGAAAGCCTGTATATCTGTCAGAGCCTGGATTTGCTCTTGTTTCTTGTTTCGTTGGCAATTATACCTCGACTGCAACTTCAGTGCCCTTAGTATAACTTGTAAATGCAAATGTTGCGCTGATTCTGATGCTATTACAAAGTAGATTCAGAATTCTCTCATTTTCTTCTTTTAACTCATTATTTTGACAAGAATGTGAATGTTGAATCTTCAGATATTCAATGAATTTAATGCCCGGAAACCAGATGAGTTAAATGTGTTCAAGGGGGTCACGAAGAATCGTCTCTTCATGGGGATAGTAGGTCTAACTCTTGTAATTCAGGTGAGAACCTTCCAGCTTTTTTCTTGATTGAGGTAAGATATCCTGTGATGATCCTTTATCTTGCCTTCTCTTCAGGTCATTATCATAGAGTTTCTTGGAAAGTTTACTTCAACAGTGAGACTTAATTGGAAGCAATGGATCGTATCCATTATTATTGCTTTTATCAGGTCTGTAGCTTGGATACCTCTTGCGATATTGATGGTGACTCTGCAGAGTTTCTTACAACGTTCTAATTCTTATGAACGATTCATTTTATTTGGGTTTTTGTCGGTGCATTCAATAATAAGACATTACGGAAAAGAGCAGTAAAACCTGTAACCACTTGCTTACTAATGATCTTTCCCTTATGGTTCTCCTGCCTTTGAAAACAGTTGGCCTCTGGCTGCTGTTGGAAAGCTAATACCCGTCCCCAGGACTCCGATTCATGTGTACATTACAAGACCAATTTGTCGACGACGAAGTCGTGGAAGTAAGAGTTGATTGCTGATTTTCTCTGCGCACCAAGTTCCCAAGATTTTCAGTTGCCTGGCAGCTCATTTTTTTTGTTCTTTTCCTCCTGCAGGTCAATTGAGTGAATCTTGAATAAGCTTGGACGGTGCGTGTCTAGTTTACAGGATGACATGATAGGTTGACAGTACACTTCTGACGTAGATGGTTCTGACACGTAGTTCTGACACAATGGCTCCTTACCCTTCTTGAGATTTTTCAGATGCATGTATCGCTTTCGGTGAAAATGTCTATTCGCACGTTGGGCGAATTGTTCATGAGTTAGGGGGAATTTCTTTTTCATACAGAATTGGTTTCTCTTTGTTTCACTGATATCACTTTCTGTAAATGCAAGATTTGGATTAAAAGTTGAACGTGGTGAAAATGAAGGTTGCTACGTGCTTGCAGTTTGACAGAGGCCTTTCGACTAAAAAAATTTGAGTCGTCATGCTTTTCATAGGAGCAGACGGGATGTTCAAGAAGGTTGCAATCGAAGGATTAAGTGCCTTTCTCGAACATCATTAGTTAAGCTCATTTCAGCCAAGCCGTAGTTGCATTTGGCTATCTCATGAACCATGCACGCCAACTCTAAGGCTCCTTTCCTTCTGAAAGCATTTCTCCGTTTTCATCTCTAAAGGCCCCCCCACCTATGAGTCCCTTCCAATTAGGGATCAGATGAGGTCTCGCTATCGAAAGCATCTTTTTATCCCTAAGCAAAGCTAAACCGATTTAAAGGCCCCTTGGGGTTACTCATGTTGCGAAAAAGAGGAAAATCGAGAGGCACGGGTTGAGAGTTGCTTCTGCTAAAGCCTGGGGGTTTTGTTAGCCAAACACGATAGATTCAATAAGCCCGGAGGGAGTTTGTATTTACCATAGTCTGAAATTAAAAGTTAATAAAGCAGGGACTAGGTTTTTCATCCTCACCGAACAAGATACCTGTAGTTCACCCTTTGAGATTGCGATAGAGCAGACCATGGAAATGGTACATAGCAATTTCGACTGTCGGCGCATATCTTCCACTGCAATAGGCTGGAGATTCAAGGCCTTTTTGAATGCCTTCACACAAAACAATATCTTCCATCTGCAATAAACCAAATATGTGAGGATCGCGGGACCCAAGTGTTGGCCCCACGGCTTACATATATGTTTTCCTTTCTAATACCTGTACTCTTTCACTATCCTGCAGACTTCTCTCCACGAAAATCTTGTCATCCTGTAATCAAAGGAAGAGGACTAAATGAATTACTGAAAATGATGATATTTTTGAAGGAGTAAAAAGCTTGAACCTGAATATCTATAGACATCTAACTCAACCATGTTGAGAAAACTTGCATAATTAGTTCCCTATGAATTAAAACACAATCATAGAGTCAGCATCATGGTGTGGAACAATGACTTGAAGCATACCCCACAGGATGAGTGAATTAATGGATGTGAACACTGTCAAAAGTGACAAGAGATGAGCTAGAATATGAAAACAGAAACACTGGAGGACAGTGAAAATTGGTTGTTATACAGGATATGAGAGTAGAATAGAATAGATGAGAACATGTACAGATCTGTCTTTAGCTACTTAGCTCTACCTTATAAAGGCATGCTGCACTATGACGGACTCTATAGCCACTAACCTTCAGTGGTAATAACTATCAGCCAAAGCACTGAAGGCATGTATATTCAATGCTGCATCTTGCGATATGAGTTCATGTATGAGATTAATGTTCTAGTTTGATGAGGTTACTACTTTTCGTAGATATTCTAGGTTTGCTATGTGCACAATGACCCTTCTTCTTCTTTTTCTACAGCAATTCTGGAAAATTTTGAAAGAACATTCATGAGTTGCTACTAGGTGATTGGTGGTCGCAATCATTTTTTGATACTACAGGGACTAACTGGAATTCAGATCACCTTGAGAGAATCTTTCAGAAAATAGTCAAATATTACGTGGCATTTCCTCGGTCCTAGGGGCAGTACAAGATTTGTGTCCATCCATGGTCCGTACCTATAAAGCAGCAAACTCTCAGTTAGAGACAAGTCATATAAACTGCTTCATCAATACCAAAATCTGATGAGTGAGTTATCACCTGTTTATCATGAAATTGGGATAAATGAAAGCATAAAGAGCTTTCGCTCCAAGTCGGTCAAAATCATCGGCATTGTTGGTTGATCCACCTTCACATATTTGTAGACTCACCTTTTCATGTATCTAGTAAGGAGCAATTACTAAAATGAAAACCATAAACAGTTGCAGCTATTAAGTAACCATCATATATAACAAGATTTACTCTGTAAAACATGATGAGGATTATTCCAGGAAAATGAAGGAACAATGCTAAAATATATGGAATAGGCATTATGAAAACATACAATTTATGCCCAGTCATACCGTGGTGGAGTAAGAGTCAAGCTTTAGACCAGACGCTAGGCCCTTGTGCGCATATGGTACATGATAGCCGCCATCTAAATAATTGTCACAGAAAACCTACAAGAATGAATGATTTCAATCAGCTGCCTGGGAATTGTCATAGAGACAAGGACTTCTTTGTCAATATTTGAAATCTGAATCTAGGGTCAAATGACTTCGAAAGCTGATAATATGATCTCTGTTGAAGCATTAGACAGTCATAGCAACAAAAAGCAGTAAAAAATTACACTATACAGACCAGAACCAAGGATACTGATAAAAAAAAACATTAAGAGGCAGCATATTAAAATCAAAAAGCGGAGCTACAGACCTTCCAGTTACACTCAAGGATGTATTCACGTCTACAAAGATAAGTTAGTGATGGATCAATGCAGTTATTGCCCAGAATATCTACACAGCTGCCAGTCCATTCCTTTGCTGCTATGTCACTTTCAACTTCCTGATCGGGAGAAACATCTTTCTCAAAATTAAGAAGAACAAATGGGCCCCAAGTAGCTACTTTTAGCGGTATGAGCCCAAACTCCTGCATCACACGGCAGAAAGAAACCTCCTTATTATATCATTTGAAAATGCTGCACAACAAGAAGAATGAGATATGAGTAAGAATTGCCTGCCTTTACATCAAAGTTCCGGATTCCTTGGACTCTAGTTGCTCTGAGAAGGGCTCCATTCAGTGCGTAAGTCCACCCCTGCAGAAAAAAGCAAGATAAGTTGGTGTGCATATCACCCGGTATAAATAGATTTACCATCACAAAGCTTGTATTTAATTGTTAGTCTCCTCAATGACGCAAGGTATTCAGACTTCAAAGAGAAGTTCAACAAGAAATAGCAAGTGCCAACATAGACTTAGAAGCATTCTCGTAGTGCATCTGCATAAAACATCTACAAAAGCTTTGAATACTTTTTTCGTGGGTAGATTTTCGGTCTATTGGCTTGTAAATACATTCCAATTGTTTTAATATGATAATGGAAAGAACCTGCTTATCAATCCATCATCTTAATCCAGCACGTTTTCTCTCAAACTCAACTGCCTGGTGATGTGTTCATCAATAATCAAGTCAGGATGAAAAATGATTGGACATTGCTTTTAAATCTCAAGATAGAGATCATAATAGGAAAATTCGGTATTCCAATATGCTATTAGTATGTAAAATATTCGAAGAAGTCTTCAACTATGCTACTCTATAAGCATTAATTGCAGAAGTTGCAGCACAATGAGATGCATTCCAAACAAGATAGAGTAAATGTTTGCTTGACATGAGCCTTTTTCCTTTATCCATTTAAAAACGCAGTGAATTGGATTACCAAACTATTGGCTTCTCAATTTCCTTTTTACCAAGCATCATCAAGGAACAAAAATTACAAGAAAATGGAAGAACAGCCATATAATTATTGACTTCTTAGCTTTAACATGAAAGTGGAAATGAACTAACATGATATGGGCACACAAAGCACGACTTCTTGCCACTTCCCGATGCAAGAAGAGAAGCATGATGGCGACAGACATTGTGAAAGGCACGGATTTTTCCATTATCATCTCGACACACCACAAATTCTACATTTCCCAATCTGCAGCATTCAACCATAACTGGGTTCCAGGAAGTCATGCATAAAGAGAGAAAACGAAACGGTAGTTTTGACTAGGAAAGGTGCTGCTTCTAATTATCTCACTACTATAAATTTAAAAATTGTCCCGGGAAGGAAAGCCATGGAAAAAGGAAGAAAATTTTAAAGGCTATGATTAAGGCAAGTCGTAACTCCGAGCCACAAGAGGATAGTAATTGCTCACTGACGCTCCTCAGTACCTGCCAGTGAAGAAGTCCTGAGGCGATTTAACCTGATCGGTGCATCCTGACAATGAAGAAGAAGGAGTGAAGATAGGATATAACTCAGGAAACACCTATATCCGGCCGGTCATGAAAATCATCGTCGCGAACTGGGTCGGAGAGAAACCGGAGGAACAAAACCAATTCACATCCTTTACAACAAATCGAGTCGAAAGCATCGAGCTTTGAGGGGAGGAAATGAAATTGGAAGAGGACGAACCGACAGCCTGCCAGCCTTGGTAGAAGACGCGATCGAGCTCGAGGTCGAGGAAAGAAGGGTCGGTGTACCAGGAGCTGGGCGGAGTCAAGGCCTCCTCGATTGGCAGCTCCGGATCGAAGTCGTCCACCAGCGACTCGGCAGCAGAAGGAGGTGCCGCCGCCGCTGAGGCGAGAGAAGTCGCGAGACGAGTCGCGACTCGGTTGAGACTGAGTGGCATCCGAGTGGGGTGATGATGGAGTCGAGCGTCGCGAGAAGATCGATGATGGGTGAGGGGAGAGAAGAGGGGTTTGATCGCGATCATCATCGTCGCCATCGACATGGTTTTTGGTTGCTTCCGGTACCGGTACGGTCGCCGGATATTCGGACTCCGTTGACTCCCCTGGAGTTCCTGACGATTTTGAGCTATCTTTGCAAGGCACACTGGCACTTTAAAAAAGATGACTTCTCGTCATTATCTTATGTTCTTCGAATGTTTCAAAAGTAGAAAAAAACAACTCTAAAGAGTTTATTTTATGTGTTACAAATCTTTAACTTGAGCTTAGCAAATTAGTAAATGAGGCGAACTGCATAAATAGATACCACGGTTATATCTCGATTTTTAATTTCTTTAATTATGATCAAGTTTTCTATTTCTTTCAACAAGTCAAATGGTGATTATTTTGAGAAAAAATGGATAATTGGATGTGTTATGTTCGATGTTTAAATATAGAATTTATCTTTTAACAATGAAGGATAAGATTAAATGACGGACAAACAAAAAAGAAAAGGAAGATGAAAATGAGTGAGTGTGGCAAGTTCAACAAGTAAAAGATAAAAAATTTCAATGGTAAGAACATGGCACCACTGAGTTGGCAGCTCCAAAATCAACAATAAGAAGGAGAAAAACATTTGATGGCCAATTGCTTTAACATATATCAAATAGAGCAATTGCAGACTCCGCCAGCTGAGTCTGCAATTGATTCTTTGCTGTAGATTGTCAACGGAATGTGATTCTCTGATGAACTATTCTTCAGGATGCTGTGGTCCAATCACGGCAAACTTGCAAAACGAGAAATTGGGACTCCAAGGAGAGCAGTATGATGCAAAGAGGATGCTGAGCTTATCACTAACGTTGAACACTAAAGCAGCTTTAGATGGAACCAGTTCAAAGGGCATCTATGACTACACCCGCCAATTTACAGCTGCGGCTTTCATACATACAGTAAGTACACTAATTTGAGGTGGGAAACCTTATAAGACTCTTAAACATTTTGGCATTGAGAGAGGAAGAGAGCGACAAAGAAGGTGATTTGACTAACTGCTAAATCTTGATTTCCTAGGAAATCAACAAAAACACGAATAAGCATAATGCTTCTTCTCGGAGATGTAAGGGGATATATGACTCAAGGAGGAGGTTGACGTGGGCACGAGTATCCGAGTCCTCCCCGAAGCTATTCTTGACCCACCGACCGTCGCATAAAACAAATCAGCCGACCCAGGTACGAAGATATCACTTTCAGATGCCAGATGGAAGTCCATAACCTTCTCGAGTTCGCAACTCGCACTGCTCACGAACATTTCCTTCTTGTCCGGTGGCATCAGAAACTCCTGTGACAATTCCAAAAGAGGTAGTTTGCTAAAGCCAAGCTAATACATGCAAGAACTAAAAGAAGCGAACAATTGTCAAAAACTAATTGTATACCTTTGTATAGGTTTTCGGGAAGATGTCTTTCAAAGGTTTGAGATTCTTGTGCCATCTGGACCGAGTCACATAGATAGGAGTCTCAGTACTGATACCAATTTTCATCAAGAATTCACCTACATTAGCAAAACTTCATTTCAACACTTCCACTTCACTGACAACTATTGCTTTGTAAAGCTTCAACCCTCAGGTCAACTGCAATAAATTAGCCATTTGACTCCCCTCCCGATGTCTTTAGCTTGCCAATCATTCAATTAACGAGTTGCCAGACCTCAGTTTGCAATTGGAGGGTCCTGAACATCACCAAACACGTAATTGGGTCCAAAATATTAGTCCCCTCTGCCCTTTTCATGTTAATGGAAGACAACAAAGTCTCAAGCCTTAAACTTCACTCTGCTTTGAAGAGTGGCTTGATATGTGTTCTAGTGTAGTATTCCGATATCATGTAAGGCACCTTAACTATTGCAAGCTTTCTGGAGGATGCCAAAGCCCACTGATTCCTCACCACTTTGATGACACCATTCAATCTATTTGCAAACTCCTCAGCATCATAAATTTCTGTGAACTTCCTATCACGAGGTCATTAATACATCAGCGGGTATTCCATTTCGACTGGCAATTTGAACAATATTATTGGTGTAAATTTGATAGATGCAAGTAATTCAACCTTTCCATATCAAAACGGAACACTACTTTTATCACTTACAGTATTTGAAATATAATTCCCAAAATTATAGCATTAGAGGTCTCACCAAAGCTAACTGGAACTGGAACATAGGAGCGAATCAAATAATTATCTTATATAGATGAGTATCCGATGAAGTATCTATTTACTATGACATATTCCTTATTTTTGTGTACTCTCATTTCTCGTCATTGCAAGAGACGATAGAGCATTACTGTACTGTACTCGTACATCAATGACGCCTGGCAGGAAAGAAAATAATGGGTATTGCAGAAATCACCAAAGAAGACTGAATCTAGTGTGAAGTTCAGACTTAACCTCTTATCTCCTGGTTTTCTGCCCTTGATATCAGGGAGCATAAGTGTTGCCCCCAATGTAAGAAAGTGAGAAACAGAGAGAGAATTTCTGTGTTGTTGTATATTCAATGTAACACAATTCGTGTATTTAATTACAAGTGATGAATCAATAAAAGGAAACTAGATATTCTCCTATTCTTCTAGTCCTAAAATAGACAAAGTTTACAATCAATTACAATATGATACGATTTAGTGAATCATATCTTCCAACACTCCCCCTCAAGCTGGTGGTCTGTATATGTCCAAGACGCCAAGCTTGTTTAGAAGATATGCATGTTGTCTTTGACACAACGGTTTAGTGAACATGTCCGCAGGTTGCTCCGAGGTTCTGATTCCTCTTGTCACGACAATTCCTTCTTGGATTTTTTCTCGGGTAAAGTGGCAATCAACCTCTATGTGCTTCGTCCTCTCATGTAATATAGGATTTGCAGCAAGCTTGAGTGCTGAATCATTGTCACAAAAGAGCATAGATGGTCCTTTAACTTCTGTGCCAAGATCTAAGAGTAAACCCCTTAACCAAACTATTTCACAAACTGTCTTGGCCATGGATCGATACTCGGCTTCAGCTGAAGATAAAGACATAGTAGATTGCTTCTTTGTCTTCCATGAAAGCAATGACTCCCCAAACTTGATACAAAAGCCAGTGATGGATCTCCTGCTCATAGGACATGTAGCATAATCCGAATCGCAATAGGCTGTCATTTCCATGTTGCATCTTCGGGAAAGGAGAATCCCTAATCCTGGACATGTCTTTAAGTATTTCACAACCTTCAAAGCTGCACTCATGTGAGATTGCTTTGGCTTGTGCATAAAGCGGCGAGAGTGCATACTTGCATAGCAGATATCTAGTCTAGTCATGGTAAGATATATAAGCTTTCCCACAAGTCTCTGATATCCTAGCGGATCCTCTAGCAATGGATCATCAGAGGAAGATGATATACCAGCATCATAGTCAACAGAAGTCAGTTTGGCATTCTGCTCAATAGGAATAATCGCCGGTCTACAGCTTGACAATCCTGCTTCTGATATAATTTCCATCACGAATTTCCGCTGACTAAGAGAGATTCCCTTATCTGAACGAGCTATCTCAATTCCTAAGAAAAACTTAGGTGGCCCTAAATCTTTAATATGAAAGGTGGAATGCAGATACTCTTTAAGTCTTTTTACAGCAGAATCATCATTTCCCATGATAAGTATGTCATCTACATAAATCATCAAGTAAATAGATGACATACCTTTTGTCCAGGTGAATAGTGCATAATCATATTTGGACTGTTTGAAACCAGCAGCCATGAGTGCGTTGGTAAATTTGGCGTACCATTGTCGAGAAGCCTGCTTTAGTCCATAGAGAGATTTGCGGAGACGACACACCTTAGACTCCCCCTGTCTCCGTAATCCTGGTGGAAGATCCATGTAGATTTCTTCATCCAGGTCACCATGTAGAAAAGCATTATGAACATCCATCTGATGTAACGGCCAGTCACGGAAAGCAGCAACCGATAAAAAGGAACGAACTGTCACATCCTTCGCCACTGGCGAAAAGGTTTCATGATAGTCAAAACCTTCTCGTTGTGTAAATCCTTTGGCCACCAATCGGGCCTTGTACCGTTCAACTGAACCATCTGCTTTGTATTTAATCTTGTACACCCATTTACACCCAATGGGTTTTCGATCAGCAGGTAAAGGTACAATATCCCAGGTGTGGTTTTCCATTAATGCATGTAATTCAGTTGTCATAGCCTTTTGCCAACGAGAATCATCTCGTGCTTCATTATAACTAGACGGTTCTTGTTCTTCAGAAATACGGCTTATACAGCATAAATGTTCTGGTGATAGCCTATTGAATGAAACATAGGACGAGATAGGATAACGAGTACCTGATGACCTCGAGGAACCGCATATGTAGTCTTTGGTCCAAGTCGGTGGGTGAGTAATGCGACTAGGACGTCGGGACAGCTCATGTTGTACTGGCAGCTCATGTTGCATTGAAGGTGAGTCTTCATTAGGGCTTGCTTCTGAGATATCCAGTGATTGAACTGGTTCTGCTATGATATTTCCTATTGATTCTGTTGTCTCTTCAGAAGGTTCTGTAATAGCATGACCCATAAGAGTCTCAATGGGTGTTGAAGGAGATACTTCACTTGATCTTGGAGGAGAAGTAATAATAAGAGTTCCTCCAGAAGGCAAATCATCTTCTAAGAATTCCTTATGAGCTGTTTTGTTTTCTTCAGGAGAAGGAGTTATGGTATTGAAAGGAAAAATATCCTCATGAAAGACAACATCCCTGCTAACAATAAAGTCTCCTGTGGATGGCATATAAATACGATATCCCTTCTTTAAGGCTGGATAACCCATAAAGATACATTGATGAGCACGAGGAGCCATCTTATCCTTATGTCCCACTGTAGTTACATAACATAGGCATCCAAAAACTCTAAGATGACTCAAATCTGGTTTCTTTCTATATAACAGCTCAAAAGGTGTCTTTCCTTTCAGAATGCGAGATGGCATGCGATTGATTAGATATGCTGCTGTGACCACACAATCCCCCCACAAGTTTTCAGGAACAGATGCTTGAAACTTAAGAGCTCGAGCAACTTCTAAAAGGTGACGATGTTTTCTTTCTACTACACCATTTTGTTGTGGTGTATAAGTACATGAACTCTCATGCAATATTCCATTCAGGGAGAAAAAAGAGGCACACTCATTATTAAAGAATTCTCTACCATTATCAGTTCTAACCCGACGGATTATTTTCCCGAATTGAGTCTTTGACAAGGATAGAAAAGTTCTCAGATGTGAAAGAACCTGATTTTTTGACTGCATGAGGAATATCCATGTGGCACGGGAGAAGTCATCCACGATTGTGAGGAAAAATCGGGATCCATCATGATTCAAGGTATGGTAGGGCCCCCAAACATCAACATGTATTAAGGAAAAAATGTCATCTGCTCGAGAAGTGCTATGAGGGAAATGAGCACGAGTTTGTTTTGCCATGGGGCAGATGAGACATTGAGGACAAGGAAAATATGCACTGTGACCCAATCTTTTATGATTAAGAAAATTCATATCATTGGTAGCAACATTACACAATGACTTATTGAATTCAACAGAAGGTAAATATTGTGGGTAATTTTCCCAAAAATACAGCCCTTGATTGACTCTACCCAAGCCCATCAGTTTGCTAGTCGAAAGGGCCTGAAAGAAACAATTATCAGGATGGAATAGAATGCGGCATGAATTTTCTTCGCAAACTCGGGAAACTGATATCAGGTTGAAATGGAAATTAGGAACATATAGCACATTTCGAAGAGTAATGAGTGAGCTAAGATTCATAGTGCCAGACATGACTACTTGAGTACTGTTTCCATTTGGGAGTTGTACTGATATGGGACAAGACAACTTTTTAACCTCAGAAAAGAAAGATTTATGGCAGACTATGTGGTCACTAGCACCTGAATCAATAATCCATGCATTCTGAGAAATTGCATTCATCAGACAATAGGATGTACCCGTAAAGCTCCAGTTTTATCGAAGCATCCAATTTCTTCAATGCCTCCATAAGTTCCGATATTGATCATGGGTGATTGATTTTCCCATTTGTTGACCTGATACTTGAAAAACTGAGGAAAATTTCCCCTTTTCTTTTTCTCCTGGTTTTCCATGTAATTTCCAGCAGTTTTCTATGGTATGGTGTGGCCGCTTGCAATAATTGCAATATAATTTACCTTTTCCTCTTGGCCCACCATTTTTTGCAGCTGAGGAAGACCTGTTCATGGGCTGGAAGACTTGCGCCGAGGTTGGGCCGAATAAATTGGGCCCATCCGATCCTCCGAGAAAGGGACCGCGCGGGCCGTTTGGCCCATTGAAGCGCAAGCCGTCCGATCCACCGAAGCCAGATCCTCGCGGGCCGTTGGATTCATTCGCTCCCAAGATCAGACGCGAGCCATCCGATTGATTAGTCTGATCTGGGCCGTTCGAGAATCTTCGGATATCTCTAGGGTTCTCGTCGAGGAACCCTAGATCCGCCCCCGCCTCTCTTCCTCTCGCCGTGCTCTTCTGTGAGAAACGGGGATGGCCCCTTGCTGCCAAAACGATTCCTTCTCCTCCCCTTCCATGATCTGCCGTTCGTTGCGACTTTCCTCCGAGCAGCGAGTTGGTAAATCCGACCGAGGCCAGGCTCGGCATCGGCTCCATGGTAAGGATTTGGGAGCGAAACGTCGGGTAAGCTTCGTTGAGAATGAGGAGGAACCTCGTCGCCTTCTCCCTCTCCCCTCATGCTTCTTCATTGCTGTTGTAGACATTCGGGCGTCGAATTTCTCTTCGACGGCCTCTAATTCGTTCCACGGTGCCGAGAGTTTATTGTAAACCCCGGCCCTTTGTTGAGTTCCCTTGCTTCGAGATCGATATCTCGCTTTGTGTGAGATAAAAAATTTTAACTTGGTCGAGCTTTCCGTACATCTCCCTTATGCTTTCCCATAATTTTTGTGGGTCTTCTGTCGGCGGAAGTCTGGCCGCGACTTCAGTCGAGATGCAGTTTCCAATCCATGTTCTGACTAATTGGCTGCATCTCTTCCAAAGGCGCGCCGATCTTTCGTCGGTCGGAATAGGGAAAGTTCCGTCTATGAAAACTTCTTTTCCCTTTGTGATCAGTGTGCGCCGGAACTCGTGCGACCAGGTTGAGTAATTGTCGACGCCTGTTAACTGTTGGCTGATGATTTTTAGTTCAGATCCTTTGGCATTTGTTGTATAAAGTGGGTCGCCGGGTTCCGGCCGACCACTGGCAGCAGGGAATTGATACGGAAAGAAACCCGGATAGGGATTCGCTTTCTGACCCGACCCTATTGCAGGCCCCGCATTGTGAAAACCCGGGTAGGGATTCGTTCCCATACCCGGTCCAGTCGATCCGCCCGTCTGCTCCGCGCCGATGGTTGAGCTTGCCTCGTCATTGGTCGGTGGGCCTCCATCGGTTCGCATGTTGCCTTGGTAGCCCGGCAATGATGCACTGGGGCTTGGTCCCTGATACCATGGATATGGTATCCACTGGTAAGGAGGCCCCAAGAAGGGCAACCCCAGATTGGCCTGAGCCTGGTATTGCTGCCATTGCGCGTGTTGCGGATGCAACGCAATCTGACCCTGCTGCTGTCCTGATTCGGAAACCACAACAGGAGAGTCTTGGCTGCCAAGATTCTGTAGAGTAGTGTTCCCAGCAGACTGGTCGACTGGATTCATGGTAAGGTCTTCTGGCTTTGTCATGGTAAATGGAAATTAATTCCTTCGGCAACTCTTTTGTAGGTTGAGTTCTTCTGGAAATAATTGAAGCTTTGATTCCTACGGCAACTCCTTTGAAGATTGAAGTTCCTTTATGAGGTAATTTGAGTGGAAGCAGAAAAAGGTCAGAACCCGCAGGCTCTGATACCATGTAAGAAAGTGAGAAACAGAGAGAGAATTTTTGTGTTGTTGTATATTCAATGTAACACAATTCGTGTATTTAATTACAAGTGAGGAATCAATAAAAGGAAACTAGATATTCTCCTATTCTTCTAGTCCTAAAATAGACAAAGTTTACAATCAATTACAATATGATACGATTTAGTGAATCATATCTTCCAACACCCAACTCTCTAGCTACTAGCTCCGCAACTGCAATCTGTAAAACCAGTAAAAGACTATATAATGAAATGGAAGGAAGATAACTTATGCATATTCATGTTTCACCAAGAACTTAATAATGTTCAGAAGATATAAGAGAAAATGTTCTGAGAAAAGCAAAATGACTGGTATTTAGATCTCGTGACTATACATCACAAAAGGTGGAGATGTGAATAATTTCCGGGGAGAAGTTGCTGATTTTCGTTTGGCCTAAAAAACTACATGTGTTGAACCGTCGATACCATTGTTTCATAGTCTTCTCCAAATTGGCTGAATGTGCACGAATAATGCTTATCAAGTAAGATGAAGAGGTCAACCAACAAAAAAGAAAAAGAAAAAGTAAGATGCAGAACAATAGCTACACATATCAAGTGAGCTGATGACAGGCTAAACATAGAAAAATATATGATCCTTGATAGCATATATGATACCTGCGAAACGTGATATTCAGGGCCCTCTGTCAGTAAGAATGTTATGTAACCTTGCGATGGTTGTTGTCCTGTGACTAGAGAGTACATCATTTTTTATTTTTTTTTGGTCGTGAGGGAGTACATCATTAAAGGTTGAGAAAATATACATCCTCAAATCTAATCTGATTAAGGACAGCTCAATAAGGGACCTTACTTGGTGCAGAGATGTTCCAACATGGTTTCAGCTTATGACTGTCATTCATCCAAAACTGTTCATTTGCGCTCGCCTTATTAGCCAGGCTCAGACCAGTAATCTTTATTGAGTTAAACTGAATGGTGGATCTTGCTGGATACTTTACCTTCATTTAAAAACAATAACACTGTGATGAACTACCACAAGCATACTACGCCACAGCTTGTGAACTGGAATGCTACTAATTTTTTAGTTATTGGGATGATGGGAGACGTGTCATATTTTAATTTCGTATGAAGGCCTTTTTCTTTGTTGCTTTTCTGTTTGGCTAAACAATTTCTGATGGCATGGGAAAAACTGTGAAAAGAAATTGAAGAGAGCATGCAAATAGCGAACAGATAATGAAATAATTGATTTAGTACACGAACTGTTTCCTGGAAGTCTAATGCTGTCAACTGTCATGAATGTACTAGTCACCAATCTATAGTCTCATGCATGAACAGCAATAATTTTATCATTTAAGCACTATATGAAACATTTGCGATTAGAATGAGAATCCCACTAAGATCTAACTGGTTTCTTAATGTGGTCGAGAAATGATGAGAAGTAGGATGATGTAGAAATTGCAGAAAGAAAATTCATGAACTGAACTATGATCATAATAAAAGAGCTAGGAGAGGCACACTTGGAGGTTGTCGAAGTGGTCGCGCTTGATCATATTCCCCAGCATACCCAACATAGACAACGTGAGGAATGCGGCCATTACTTGCCTCAGATCTATCCCTCTCCCTCTCATCCTCCTCTCCCTTTCTCCACACAATCACAACAGAGTCACACACATACACACACTCACGCGAGTCCCTTAGAGACTACTGTGTTCTGATAAATAAAGCTGCAATATATATATATATATATAGAGAGAGAGAGAGAGAGAGAGAGAGAGAGTGAGAGAGAGAGGTCAATTAAGAAGAGGTGGATGTTGACAAGTGTTGACAACTAGCACCAACAAGTCAAGACTCCCAAAAAGGGAATCGGAGAGAGAGGTTACATGCATGAGAACACGACCTGGAAGGCTTGTCGGCTGTCACTCAGCGCTGAAATCGCTCTCCCTTCTCTTTCCAAGATCGTGCAAATGGTGTTTGCTTTGGATACACCAACAAAACTGACTGCTTTCGTCACACCTCTCTGATATATCATTCACCCACGAGACGATAGAACTTGCCTCCGAGGATACAGCTACTTCTCGCAGGTCAGCGTTCCTGGCACAAAACCAAAAATCGCATTTATTTGCCAGGTTGGGTAGATGGGCCAAGCTGTCGGATCATGTTACATGTTCCTGAAAATGGTATCTTCTGCTCTTCTTCAGAAACCATAAGCATTCCCCGAAATGGTCGCAAATTTTTGAAACTACATATTACTCGCATGAGGCTTCTAAGCTTACGGTTGGCGTTTAGGTTGATTTTTAACTGTATAATTTGCTTTTAGCATTAGAATTCAAGTACGTCAACTTGTGCTATTTCCCGGAGAATAGTACAAGTGACCCAGATCAAGCCCCTTATCCAGGACAGATCCAGGTTCAAGCCCAACTTCAGCTCTTGTGCTAAGCCTAGATCCTATGCCATCGTGGAATTATGATGTGGATGTGATTTACTATCAAGTTTGGTCGACATATCGAGATTCCATTTGAAATGTTTCTTGACGATTCTTCGATTTGATCTTTCTAAAGCAAATTGAAAGATACTAAACAAGGAAAAAATTTCTGTTTAATCACATCAAATGATTACTCGCTTTTTGAAAGTAATAAGTGTTTCAAGATAGAGGTGATTATATAACATTAGCTAGGCTCTTGTTTTAGTTTTTTTTCCGCCTAATTGAACTGAATACATTCAAAATACTGTTCGAAAAATTTAATCTTGGTAATTGGTATTTGATATTTTTTTTTCCATTTTTAAGAATTCACTTCATTCATTCACCACCAATTTGGATGTTGAGAGGGTCTCATTATCAGCATAAATTAATAAGCTTGGGATACGATGACTATCCCTTTTTTTTTTTTTCTCGAAGCAAATACCGAAGGTTTTTGATAAAATGACTCAACTAGCACAAGAGATTGATAAGATGACTCGATCAAAACTTGCCATTGTTAAAAGAAGTGATTTTTTTTTTTTTTTTTTTTGTCGGTCTCATTTCCAACTTTCCTCTCTCTCAAACTTTTGCTTGGCTTCGAGTGCGGAAGTCAAACCATATAACTATGATACTGAAGTTCCCACCCCCCTCCAATTACCATAGGTTAAAATAAGTGATTGACAGCTCATATTGAATCGAGGTTTTGCACGTGTTATCCTCTCTCTATCCATCTCTCAATTCCCAACTCTTCTCTCTCTATCTCTCATACTTTTGCTCTGTGTTTCTTTACATACTGCGGGAGTCCAACCCCTCATCTAAAATACTAGCGGCCCTACCCCACCATCTCCCAATTCCTTTAGGTTAAAAGAAGTGATGAGATCTACAAAATTCAAGCAAAATCCGAACTCAAAGTCCTCTAAACAAGAAAAAGCTCGGACAGAAGTGGCACAATTGACAAGAGCGAGAAATAAGAGAAATTGTGATTTGTTGAGAGGTTTCCGAGTGTATTTTTTTTGTAAACCCGTGATACTCATTTGAGTGGCATTATGTTATCCAGAGTGACAAACTAATCTTTAAACGCACGACAAAGTTATTGTACTTAGCAAGAAAATATTTGTCTAAGTCAGAACCAAAGCTTTGTAAACATCAGAGAGTTATAATTTATAGATATGGGAATGAGTCTACATGCAGTGTGCGCAGCTACGTGAGAGTAGGGAAGGTTCCTATAGATTAGTGAACAGGTCTATAGCGGCGCTACTGTAAAAAGAGTATTTCTTCATGATAGAAACATCTACACCGGTAACGAGACAATATTTGTTCTCTAAGTACAACTAGTGGAACATAGCCCTAATTAGATTGCCAGAGCTGGAAAAGAGAATGTGGGTATGAAGTGCCAAACCATTGTAAATCAGATTTGAAATTTCTCTTTCCCTAAACTTTGATTTCCTTTACTTATATTGTTAGTTCACATAACGGGTAGAAGCGAAATTTTTATTGGAGTTAGCTTTGCAAAATTAATTTGTATTTTCTTGAAAAACCAATTCGCCCCATCTTAATTGCTCATTTGGGCCTACCACACCTGATTGAACGACACGATATAATCATAATCAAATCATGCAAAAAGACCTCATCATCAGCAAAAGAAATTTTGGAACATGTAATATGCCTCTTTTGTTTTGTTTTGTTTTTTTTTTTGGTCATATATGTCTCTTTTGTTCGACCCCCCTCATCTTTACAAATCGACATTCATTGAATTTGAAGGGTTTTTCCGTCCGTCGGCTCGAGAACAATACAATAAGAATCGAGCATGAATCATCATTTTGCTAAGCTTATTAAAATGTTCTAATCGAGATCGTATTCAAATGCTTTGTTCACGTGGATAAATACCAGTTTCGAATGGATTGGCTGACAAAGCGCCAATTCCTTTTGTTCTCCCTTATCGATCAAATTTTATTTTCTAATACTAAATTTTCAAGCATGCACAATCCAACTCTACCAAGTTACCGAAGAATGGAATGATAATACAAGACTATAGGTGTACATCGTACGTAATGCATGGTGCCAGACGTCAACATTGCTGTACTCCTCAGCCGTCGCATGCTTGCGGTGGCTTTCGGACCATTTCACTCCTTCGCATGTTCTGCGGAATTCAAAGCACGTTTCAAGGAATTATCGACGCTTCATCGTGATCCGGTTGACCTTGTCCCCCACTATTGCTCCTCTTATTGTTCTCTATTCATTCCTTAATTTGAATAAAAATGGGGTCACAAGTTGGCGCATCATGCTAGTGTTCAAAGAATAGAGGCCAGCCAAATCAAACTCGCTGGCTCGTCTAGGTTATATGCACCTGCAATCGCCGAAGATCGACGGGCATGTCAAGTCCAATTTCTTTAGAATGAAGGCGACATTAGAAATTGACATAGGAGTTGTACTCATCCACCTAGCAAAGCTATATATTAGATTTAAGCAGATGGTGGACATCATGTTTCTGGGTATCTCGCTTTCTATTAAAGTTGACTAAAGGAAGGATGTACGATCACGGGTTGGACCATACGCAACGCAAGAGGACCTTACAACACCTGGAAATCTACGCACAAGCAACATATATATGTGTGTATTTATATCTACATATGTCAATTTTCCACCAGCTTTGAAATTTTCCATCTAATTAATAATTCGGATAAGGTTTTTTGTCCTTGTACGGAAATTTGTGAGCTAGATTTCCAAGAGATGCCGCTAGTGTCGTTATCGATTTGGTTGTTGTTCCTAAGCTCCCTTTCAATTTCGGTTGCGTCATGTGCTCGATTTTAATAGTACCCTCTTGTTCTTATCTATCATCTCTACAGTACATTGCGTGGCTGATTAAGGCTAAATAAATCAATCTTTGGTGCAAGTTGAGCTATTGTATATGCGCTAAAGATCATGATTTTCACCCTAATTGTCCGAGCATTTCCAGTAAGATACGGCAACATGTCGCCATAAACTTTACCTTAAGATACTATGTTCAGACATGGAAATTGACTGGGATACATGTCCCCCACCTTCGCCTTTTAACTGATGCTTCGATCCCTCCTACTTCTCAAATGTCAACTCCCTCTTAAAATAACTTCTCAGGGGCCTTAGCTTAATTGGCACTCAGGAATCTGGACACAGCTCGTCATAGACTGCAGTTTTGCATCTTGGCAGGAGAAATTTTGGTGACGGGGGCTGAGTAAATTTCCTTCAAGAGTCTCGAGCATATTTTTTAGCAACCCCAAATATTCCATGCATCCATACTAAAAAAAGGTTTAGTTTAGAGCATGAGACCGAGAAATCTGCAATACCTAAGTGAGGGTGATATATGGAAAATTTTACTTAAAATTTCATGGAGTATAATGCGAGATTTTGTGAAAATATTACCAACTATTCTAAAAGCTTAAACTAAAAATAAAAAATAAAAATAAAAAGCTTAAACTGTTAAATGAATTCATCGTTTAATATTTAATTACTCTAACACTACCCTCCACGCGTAGGCTGGACTTTGACCTAAGTCTAAAGGCGTGAAATATATAATTAGGGAGGCAAATAGGGCCTGAAAAAGATTTGAACTTAGAATCTTCTGCTCTGATATCATGTGAGATTTTGTGGGACCGTCAATTATTCTAAAAGCTTAAATTATAAATACAAAAATAAAACAGCTTAAGTTGTTAGATAAAGACGTGATTTAATATTTAATTACTCTAACATATAATATGTACTTGAAAAAATTTCAAGAACTCGCGTCTACTTTGACACATTCAGTATTATCTTCAATTTTGAGAACATACAAAAGTCCACTTCTCCAAGGCTTGAACCTTGATCTCATCTCTCCTCTCTCTCATTCTTTCTACCCACTAGTCTGAGACTCTCTCTCCTATTTATTTGGTGTCGCTGCCATCTCCTCCATCCTTGACCGATTGAAGCCGCCGTAGCCCTGACGTCGATGCCGATGCGCCTCCATGTCAACTTCCACATCTCTATGTCTGCCCCTCTACCTGCTCTCCCGGTCTTCTGCCAAGTTAGCCATGGCCGAAGCCGCCAAGGACTTGGCGCCATTGAGCTCAACTAGATCTCAGGTGATGGCCGACGCTGATGTGAGGCTCAACCAGATCTATTGAGCTCGACAGATATAGGGCGAATATGTATTACTCTAAAAAATTAGGGGCAGTTCAAAATGGTCATATTAGAGTTGTGCTAAGCACATTTTTTTTTTTTGGTTGGATTTTCAACCTTGAAGATATTGGCAAATCTCGTAGTTCTGTGCCAATATTGATTCCTTCTTTTAAACAATATCACTTTTCAATTTTTTAATAAATCTAAAAGTATCTTTCAACATTATTATGCCCAATTGCCATCTTTATCTTATTTTTATGCCTATATGATTTAAATTAAGCTCCAAATGAAATTTATATATGTTGCAGACATCATGAAAACAATTAATCGACATTTATTCAACATAATGATTCTTACTTGGAAACAATCACGTAAACCAGCTATTTAATTTTTTGTAATCGCACCTGTTAATTTTCTAATGTAAAAAACCAACAAATAAAATTATCCTTCCAAAGATGATATTTGCTATAGCACAGTGTATAGGCTTTTTCAAGTGCACGCGAGCTTCGTCTTTGTTTCTCCCCTTGCCTCGCGGAAAAATAAGTTCAATTTCGCACACAAGACTAAGTATCAGTTGACTTTATGAAACAGACTTCAAGTATTTTTTTTTTCTATTGTTAATTAAGTCTTAATTTCTTTTTGTGCCGGTCGATTATTGCTCAATCCAATGATTATGGGGCAATGGAAGTCGAGAATTGTTATGAAGTCCATTCTAGAAGTGAAGAGCCAAAGATAGCAAAAAGGCAGAAACTGCATAATTCAGGTCTTCCTTCACCAAATCACACGTTATCAATTGGCCACTCCAAATATACAACACCTTCGAATTTTTCTCGGACTCCATAAATACACCGAAGCTTTAGGAAGAAAATCGAGGGAAAATAACTAGAAAAGCAAATTCTCGAATGAAAATATTTCATTCGATAACTCAAGGTTCCATGACCCGCTATGGAGGACCAAAGGAAATCTATGATGTGTCAAAGTACAATATTACTTAATGCTTTTGAAAATACAGATGATTATCTTAACTAAATATCAAAAATTCAAAACGGCAAGAATACTAGTTGAACTCCTCGTCGATCTAGATGGAAGCATATCGACTATATTAACAAGGGACAATAGCATGACCTACAGGAAATTTCAGCTGCAAAAGTCGCAAACCAACTGCACATTAGAACTTCATCAAATCAACTATCATGTATAGGCAAAAGAATTCCACTGGTCATCAAGTTTGTTGCGGTTGGTAGCTGCAATTTCTTTTAATAATGTATGCTAGAAATATCTGAGGAACTAAAAATTTGATATCTAACCAATACCTAACTTATGAACAGCAATTAGTTCATATGTCAATAAACAAATAGCTAGATCTTTTAGTTGATGAAGAATCTTGCAATGAGGGCAGCCTAGAAGGAATAAATCATAAATGGTTTTAATAAGCAAGCCCTCTTATCAAGGTGTGAATAAGATATAGTCTGAAAATGAGCCTTTCAACTTGAGAAGATGATGCCATGATGTCGTCAACTTGTTATCACACAAGAGAACTGGTCAATCCCCAGCACCACCATCTGTACTCTCCATGATTGATCCATCGTGGCTATCATTGGCCGAGGGCATATAGTTCGAATCTGTGCGCTGGATGCCACGCCCCCGCCCCCACCCCCACCAAACTATTACTCCATCTTTGTATTGTGATCATAGCATATGTTTCTCTCCATCATACGTACGTACGTACGTAAGTATATATATATATAAGAAGCACGATACGCAGGCATTTGCGTAAGTCGGCATCTTTAGTATACAGTATTATGACTTAATTCTCTTCTCTATAAAAAGGTAATATTAATGTCTAACTTAAAAATATCTTCCCTATTTTAGTGACTTGTATATCTAGATTGCTCGGATATTGCTCGGATGCTCGCTCAATCTTAGACATGATTAGCTTCGACTATAAAGGGAACTACTCAAATCTACGAAAGTGCAAATTAAAAGACCATCACAATTAACGAGCTCATCAAATATTAAATTGGTAAGTGAGAAGTATATTCTTTGTATACAAAGATCTTTATTAGATAATATTGTTCTATTATATTGTTAATACACTAGTAAACTAAACATGTACAATATATAAAAATGATATGTATTTGTCGATTTATCTATTTTGTGTTTGTTTGACGGGGAACAAAATGGGGAAAAAGAAATACCAAGTGGAGGAAGAGGAAATGGTCCAAGGAAGGTGAAAGATTAAAAGCGAAGCGAACGGCCCCAGCCCCTCGAGAGAGAGAGGCGGGCAGCCAAGGCTTTCAACGGGAGTGCGGGTTGACTTTTGATGTAGGGAAGACACGTGGCAACGCGAGCCCTTCGTACACACGGCCACTGTACTTTCGATGCACACGTGTTGGGTCCCTTCTCTTCTTCGTCATCCGTACGTCCTCCCCCTCTCTCTCCATATAAAGTGCGACGTGAGGCTTCGCTGGTTTCTCTCATCCCGCAAAAGCCCACCACCACTCTTCTCCTTCGCTCGTCATTCGTAAATTCTGCCTTCTTCTCGTTTGTGTTTTTCTTTCTTTCTTTCTTTCTTTTTTTTGGGTTTGGGTTTCTGGAGTTGGTGTGAAGATGCTGTACGAGCAGCCGCAACAGCAGCAGCAAGTGAGATTCGATTCGAGGAGGAAGAAAGGGACGGCGGATCAGAGAAAGAGAGGAACCGCCGTCGTTGAGGAAGATGAGAGGCTTGAAGTCGTGGATTTGAGTGGCTTGTCCATGGAGTCTCTCCCTAACCCTACCCTGAATTTGGCCCTCATCTGCAAGTTGGACATCTCTAACAACAACCTTCAGGTACTCTCTCTCTCTCTCTCTCTCTCTCTCTCTCTCTCTCTCTCCACCTTGAAATTGTTTTGTTTTTTAAGGCCATCTCTTCTTGAGTTTATGTCAGTAATTTCGATTCCTTACTTTTCCCACCCAGAAAAGGCCCATTTGACAAAAAAGTGACAGCATGCGTGAAGGATCAAGATGGGGGAAGATTTAAAATGAGTGCTTGTCTCGCTAAGTCAAACTCACCGCAAAAAAGCTATAGCTTGTTCAACATATCTTCACGTGAGAGGCCGTAATAAATGCATGTCTGCGAAGACAATTCAATCCTTTGTCTGCAGTATTGATGATGAGTTTTTTTTGAGTTGGCCAAGATAAGGACAATGAATTCGGTGTCCAAGGATCAGTTTCAATACGCTTTTCAACTTCTCATAAATACCAGCACATTTTCTCATGAGGGAGTTGGCAGTCACTTATCAGCTTCCATGCTTATCAACCCCATCTCTCGACCAAAAAAAAAACCTCCATCTCTCTCTCTCTCTCTCTCTCTCTCTTTGCCCTCTTATTTTTCCTACAACCTCTTTCCATCTGTCGATGAAGGGAAAAGAACGCTCAGATTAATTACGGGCAGACACGCTCTCTCTCTCCCTCTCTCTCTGAGATTGTTTAACACCCTTTCATTTCCGCCAAAAGGCAAATGGCTCGGCGCTCTCTCTCTCTCTCTCTGAGATTGTTTAACGCCCTTTCATTTCCGCCAAAAGGCAAATGGCTCGGCGTTATCTCCTCTTGTAAGGGAAGAGGATGAGGTTCAAATCTTGAATTCTAAAGTTGTGATGAGGTTAGGGAAGAAAGGTCCTTCAAGAACAATTAGGCTATTATCTCATGACTTACCACAAAAACAACCTCCATTTCTTGAACCTTGATTTGAAAAGCAGATAGTTAACGGAACGAAGTCGAAGGAGCTAGCTTTTGACCATTCAATCTTATGAGATAGTACTTTTCGTACGTGTAGAACGAACACCTTCTCATTATTCAGGGTCACCACTAAATTAGTATTTTGATGTCCCTTTGACGGTGAATATGAGACTTAAATCTGGAGACATGGAAATGAATGTATGACAGACGATACCAGAGTCGATGGTGGCAAGATTGCTAAACGTGGTGGTGCTGGACGTCCACTCCAACCAATTGAAGATCCTTCCAAACTCGATCGGGTGTCTCGTGAAGCTCAAGGTTTTGAATGTCGCTGGAAATTATCTCCGAACCCTTCCCAGGACTATTGAGAATTGCAGGTACTGTATCCTAGTCTCTACTTCTCTTCCACTTCCTTTTTTATTTTCCCCCAATTTCATCAATATAATGCTCATGCAATTATTGACACAGCACCATCAAAAGCTAGAAGCTGCTATCTTCGTTACATAGCAAAAGAAAAGTGCCTTGACTTTAGGAGAATGAATATAAAAACCCTTATGACAATTAGGAATTAAAAAAAAAAAAAAAAAAAGTAAGCCCTTAGCACAGGATGCTTTCTCTAATCATGGAAGTCACTTTCCCTACCCTTTTAAAATGAGTTGCAAAGGCTAGCCTGTTCTATCGTTTTTTTTTTTTGTCATAACCATGGCGTAAGACTTTCATTTTGCTTATTTGAAATTTTAATTTGTAGTTTGGGAGAAGAGATGAGAATGGAATAATACTACAGACACCCATAACTAAACAGCATGGCGTGGTTAGGCTTGCTATAAAAATACCATACGTTCGATGAGCTTATTAGCCTGTTTTCGCTTTCTTGACATGATAATTGTGTATTCTTGCATAAATTATTACCGTTGTTATCGCCACAATCATCAGTCCCCTCGTTAATGTGCATCACTCATAGGAAGAGTCTTCTACATGTGTCTCCGGAGAGCACTATTTCATAAAATTACGCATCCTTAAGTATGCCCTTTAAATGCTCTTGCTTCGGTAATATGAATTTATAAGTCGCCCCATGATCTGTCCTAGGCATTAGAATTTTAGATATTCCAAAAGGCCGGCCTAGACTACGTAATGAAGCGTGTGTTGGTCTATTCTAAGGCATACATCACTTTTTGTTTTATTTAGTAAGTGATAGAGATTTATGAATTTATTAGTATGAAAATGATTGATTTATATAGGTCCTACTAGGGGTGAGCATGGTTTATATAGGTCCTACTAGGGGTGAGCATGGTTCTAGATAGTTCCAGGGTAGAATTTGAAACGTGAGAATCCGACTGATGGGAATCTGTCCGATTCTAAGTTTCAAGATATACATGGTAGGTTCCAAGTTCCAAAAATTGGAAAACTAATTTCAAATTATAGGTTCCAGGTTCTAGGTTGATAGAACCTATAACCTAGAACCTAGAATAATTTTATGTTTTTCTTGGTCTATATCTTCGCACGATTTTGTGGTATTCCATGTCATTCAATAATGTGTATATAATATGAAATTACTAGTCCGAATTTCATTTTATAACTAAGACTTTTACTTTATTAATGTTTTATATTTTTCATATGTTTAAATATATGTTATGGTCAGTGAATTGTAATAGTAAAAGTGATTATTAAATGTGATAATTCAATACAATTGTTCAATTAATAATAAAAATGGAACTTGGATGGATCTTGGAATTTATATCATGGTAGATTCCAAGTTCTAAGTTATGCAAGGTAAATTTCAGGTTCTAGAAAATAAGAAACTTATTCCAATGGATAAGTTCCAAATTCCAAGTGGAATCTGTATGGAATGTAGAATTGCTTACCATAGGTTATACAAATAGTTTGAAGTACAATTCACACGGTCATAAAAATGGAAATCCTGTCTACTAATGGAATGAGTTCATTTAATTAGAATTTAAAAATTGTATACATGTCGGGATTCTAAATACTACGCATGTAATGACATTTTTATGTCACTAGTGTAATAAATAAATAACGTCGTTCAAAAAATAAATATCATTTCAGATCTATCGGCAACGGATGAATATATACACAAGCACGTATAGAAAATGGGTATGCAATTAGCTATAATAACCATATCGGCTATTAATGCAAGACTTTTCACTACATGGGTAAAATCAATTCATGTACAAGGGAAGAATCATTTTTAACCGATCATGCATACATCAAGATGATCAATCCATGTGGGTCATAAGATAATCGGCTGAAAAATATGTAGAAGTCTGAACGTAATTTTCAGTGGCCAGAAATGGAGAAGATTACGTCTGCCGCGTCTGTGTGACGTAAGAAAACTCATTAAACAAGACTACCGCATTCCCATATGAATATTTAGTTCGATAGATTATACACATATCTGTGGCGGACGTGTATACTCAATCTGTACAAACGTAAACAGATCTCTCATAATCTGAGTTTATTGATTGACGTTTACCTAATCTTTTGGCCATAAGACGTTA
Organism: Eucalyptus virginea; assembly: GCA_014182375.1. Classification (NCBI taxonomy): domain Eukaryota; kingdom Viridiplantae; phylum Streptophyta; class Magnoliopsida; order Myrtales; family Myrtaceae; genus Eucalyptus; species Eucalyptus virginea. Next base: position 1,299,779 of record CM024516.1, on the reverse strand, counting down.
GTGCGAGGAAGAGGTGGTTTGGAGATGTACACACGTACTTGTTTCTTAACAAAATGAAAATGCCGATATCGGAATCGTCATGTTTGAGTTAGGAAACAAGACGGAAAGTGTGATGTAAGTGACAACCGCCTCCACAAATCTCGTGTTGTCTCCTGGTAAAACTAGGATCTTTTTTCCCTTTGTCAAACACGTTTCCGCCTTTCTTCACGGGAAATACAAAAGCCAACGTTATTTTACGCAAAAATATCTGCTCGCTGACGTTTTCTGACCGATTATGTTGCGGTCTATTTTTTGAAGAAACAGTATCGTGCGTAAGCAGTATAGGTTTGTTTTTAAGGTCTGAAGTTTAGGTAAATTGGCTTGGTGGAGTATCATAATAAACTTCTCTTAGGCTTTTTTATCTTCATTTTACCAGATTAAACAAGATGGACGGATTAACTTTTCATTTATCTCGTGTATGTTTTGATCAGTTAACGGTTGGTCTTGATCCAGTGTCAAAATTAAGACAATTCAAAGGAGGGTCAAGGTTTCTAAAAGTATAAGGGATCGACATTGAAAATGTGAATTGAAAATGTGGATATATCTATATATATATATATAGAGAGAGAGAGAGAGAGAGAAGCTCTTGCATGTTTCGACGTCTTGTCTTGTAAGGTCACTAACAAGCAAACTACATGTTCCCCTCACATCCCAGATCACTTGAGGAACTGAATGCCAATTTCAACCAGCTTATGAGACTACCGGACACCATTGGCTTCGAGCTTCTGAACCTTAAGAAGCTCTCAGTCAGTTCGAACAAGCTCGTGTTTCTCCCTCACTCCACCTCCCACCTCACCTCCCTCCGCATCCTCGACGCTCGTCTCAACTGCCTGCGCTCGCTGCCTGCAGACATGGAGAACTTAATCAAGCTTGAAGTTCTCAACGTGAGTCAAAATTTCCAATGCCTCGAGACCCTCCCCTACTCCATAGGCCTACTGTTGTCCCTCATCGAGCTGGACGTTAGCTATAACAAGATCACGGCCTTGCCGGACTCCATGGGATGTCTCCAGAAGCTCCGGAAGCTCTGCGTAGAAGGAAACCCACTCACTTCGCCTCCGGTGGAAGTCGTTGAGCAAGGGTTGCATGCTGTGAAGCAGTACTTGAGTGAAAAGATGAATGCAGGACATCGAAGTCCAACCAAGAAGTCATGGATCGGCAAGTTGGTCAGGTATGGTACATTCAATGGGAGCCGAGTCAGTAGAATGAACCAGGAGGAAAGTCAAGGGTATATGGCACCTGACTATCAAAGAATTTCTGGATTTGCCTCGCCGAGATATATGGGGAGGTTCTCACCCCGCCGCCTCTTCTCTCCAAGAAGAAGCAATGCTTGTTAATGTTTTGTAAAGGTTTTTATATTAGTGGTATTGTATGGCTGTTGCGAAATGAAGGGTCGTCCATTAGCACTAGGCCAGTTTGTGATCCCATTAGACCAGAATGATGGTAGATGAGCCCACATACACAGACATTATCGCGTTCTTGGTTCATTTAGCTGCATGACAAGTTGCTCTTTTCCCTCCTTGTATACACAGACATTATCGCGTTATTGTATGACTGTGTTGCGAAATGAAGGGTCGTCCATTAGCACGAAGGGCAGTTTGTGGTACTATTAAACAAGAAAATGAGATCCCCCAATCGCATGATGGAAAATGAGCACACATACACATACATCATCGTGTTCTTGGTTCATTTAGCTGTATGACAAGTTGCTCTTATCCCCCCTTGTGTAAGCTCATGTTGCTCTTCAGAGCAAGACAGAAGTCATCTTCTTCGTGAATAAATAATGTCATGTTCCCCGACGCTGTGTCCGCAGTGGAAGCAAACTTAACGAAACAACCACGTCCTAAAGCACTTGCCAATTCACATTCATGACTTCAATGGCCGGTTGAGGCGATGAGCTAAGCAACATAACGCAGAACAAGAAGAACTTGTCAGGAATGCAAACAGCAATACTTTACACTGTTTTTGGTCTGAGTGGCGCTCAAGTTTACAGCTGCACCTCCACCAATACCAACAGCCCTATCCTTAGTAGATAATGAGAGCACTTGTCTACAATGAGATGTAGTTATATGACCACCAAGAGGGATTGATACACACAGTCACGTCACGGTTGCTTAGTGACATTTAGCTAGACAATCAAATACAACGATGGTCATTTCGTGCTATTACTCTCAGCTTTAGACTCCCAGGTTCTCTAGCTAGTCATAGTAAAGGCGCAAGACCACAAGGGCAAGTTCCGTTGCCATGAAATCAAGAACAGACAACAGATAATGACTTTTGATATAGCACAAGCATGATGTGCAATCAACAAAACAAGACCAGTTAAAGATAAAGTGCCCTAATGAGAGCAGCAATTTATTAAATAGCTAGACAAATGACAATGCACGATCTTGTGCACCAGTCCTCACGAGTTACAATGTGCACCCTGATATAGCAGCATGAAAGCTTGGCCTTTTTAAAAGAGTAGCTGACAGGAATGCCCCCATAAAAGTAACTTACACATCTCAATCCAAGCTACTTGTGTTGTATAATATAAACTGGATATAAATTTCTCGAGATTCTTGGCATAAACCCATTGACTGTTGACATTTGCAACGAAGTATGATCTATAAACTCATTTTGTATGGATTTCAAAGTAAAATTATTCATGAGTACGCCCTGAATGAGAAGCAAAAGAAACAATTCAACCTCTAGAAGTCCACCATGTCATACCACCTCACCGACGGTGCTGACAGAAAGATTAAACAAGATAAGCTTCCCCCATCCCATGGTTTAGACATGCTTCAGGAATCAGTTCTAGGTAGTCGTTATTCCTTTCAATGGTTGTGGTAGAAAGCATAATTCCTGAAACAATAAGCTATACATAATATGTAAGTAGAGTACACGAAGACATGGCTATCAATGTAAATGGATATCTAGGAAGCAGAGGAGCACGGGGTTCATCTGGCTGGTCTTCACAACCTCATCTGTGTAAGCACCCTTAAAAAATTTGCTGAGTTTGGTAGAGATAAAGGACCTCTGACTTTGTATAGTAAGATGAATAACTTCTTTGAACAAAGTCGGAGGGGTAAATGAAAAGGCTAAGAAATGACAGACTGGAAGGAGATTCACTGATATTTGATTGAAAAGACACGGATGAAAATAAACTGGGCCGGCAATCAAAATAGCATAACAAAATGCTCTCATGATGTTAAGAGAGACAGACTCAAATCTAACTAGAAGCTACTTGCCATTGCTAAAAGGCACAGGCCCATGCGTAGAAAAAAGTATATCTTTTCTTTTTTAAAGGAAAACACGGCACATAATCTACATTTCAGCAAAGGGTGTGGAAAATATTGGCAATTAGCTTCGGACACTTTGGGAAGGTGATTTCTATATCCCTGAAGTTAAGCAGTTATGGCTACCTGCACATCTTGTCCAGTAAACCGCAAGATCAAGAGAACTAGATATCTTCAGTAAATCAAAGAAAGAAAATACTAATATTGAGTGTTTGTGCTTTTTGAGACAACCAAATCATCCATCATGCGCACAAGGGAAAAATCTATAATAATCACAAGAAAATGGAGGACTCCTACAGTAACAATTATGTAAGATGTGCCCATACGGCAGTCTTTCATTGCGCAGAGTGTCTACATGCCCTGTTGCAATATCTCTTGCTTCCTGGTCCAGCCTAAGGACCTTAAACAAAGGCCCCGGAAACGGAACTCCCACCAAGTTACCAAGGGTTATGTTCCCACTGGAGTTCCTGCGCACAACACCTAGGAAACTGGGTGGGGAACTCCGCCGGTGATCCCTGTGAAGTCCACGCCGTAACCAACCGGTTCACGACTCAGGGAAATGACCCCGTCCGGGAAGGGAAAATACCCCTCTCCCGGGTTAGCGCGCGCATGAGTCAAGCAAGCAACATATTGGACATAACTGATCTAGGGATGCACAAATTTGTCAAGCAGCATTGGCATATTGTCGAGATGGTAACTCTAAAGAGACACTGAGAAAGTAACTTTTGAAAAACTAGAGATAATTAAAATATGTAAGAAAATAGCAGAGATATTTGCAAGTCATAAACAAACTATCTCGCTACATTTGCACCTGTAAGATTTTAATTGCTAGGCCGTCTAGTTGTCCAATGGGTGTTACCATGAATGGAGGATTAACCAGGAGAATCTCTTTCGCGGATAATTTGAGTCGAACCGTGAAAATAAAGGCCCTTGCGCAATTCGCATCTACACTTTCCCTTGAGCCGGCCAGCTCAATCTTTCATTCTCACGGGCACATCTCTTCAATTCAAGAGTAGCGCAGTTCAAAGGGGAGCAAAGAACTACACACGTTCAGGTTAATATTCCTTCACTTCTGGATACTCCACAGATACAATTCACTGAGGCTAGTGTCCAAATAGAATTGGAAGCAAACTATCCTTAGATATTCGAACTCCTCCTGGAGATTAAGACACAGCAATATGCAATGGAGTTTGAAATTCAGAAGTTGCATACTGCTCTAGGTTCTACCTTAGAATTTCTTACAGCCAAAGTACAATCTCTTGTTACTCAGATTTAGACTTTGAATCAGTAGGCTTCACAAACTATGACGAAAGTAGAAATTGTTTATCACCAGTGCCTGAATAAGCTTGAGGAAACCATGCAGTCCTTGGAGGATTTCCAACTTATTCGTGTTCCCAAACAACCTTGATTGTTTTTCAACTCGACCTCTTTTATGCCTAACTGACTTTATCTTTTTGCTGCTAACAAAAAGGGGGACAGTATGCAGATTTAAACTTTTGGCAAATTTGGCAGATTGAATCTTTTGAATCTTTTGTTGTGTTATTTTTGTGTTTGTGTTTTGAACTTAGACTTATGGTGCTTGAACTTGTGTTTGAACTTTAATTGGTATTAGCATGTGCTTTGTAAAATTGTTAAGATCGATGTGTTTTTGTGGATGCAGACTATTATGTTATTCATCATCATTATGGTTTGTTATTTTTATAAATTATCATGTGCTGCTAAAGTGTTATTTTGCAGGATATAATTTTATATTATGATTAATTTGAATGAAAGTTTTGTCACCATAAAAAATAGGGAGATTGTTGAGAAAACTCCTATTAGATTTTGAAGTTGACAAAACTTCCATTCTCTTATTCTTACTCCTACTCTGAAGAATATTAGACTTCTGTGTTATATTGTGGAATACTATCAAAGTTTATTTTACATCAGAAGTCTTTCCCACTCTGTTGAAAATCCATACTGAACCCAAGTCAAGAACGGAGATATAATCAGACTCAGGATTATTAATCTTTCAACAAGGATTCATTACAAACAAGATATATCTGGCTTTCTGGCAAAGAATCTCACTTACATTTTCTATATATATATTGATGAAATCAATCATGGATTGGTGAAATCAATTTCGAAGATAAGTTCTTTTTTGGGAAGCATCTACTTATGGAAATCTAGATTCCGATTGTATGGGTAATCAAGATCATCGGATTTTCACCTCAATCTTCAAACGGCTACAAGATTTCCTTAATTAATTCTATCCAACAAATTGATTTAAAGAAATTCCTCTGGAAAGTGCCAATAGTTAGAAAAACATGGAGGAGTATTTAAGGAGATCATTCGGTTCATTTGAGAGAGTGTGTGAGCATAAAAATTTCAAAGTTTGAAGCTTTTTAAATCACTTGTTCTTCATCAATAGTGCTTACAATTGTACTTGAGAGAGAAAAAAAAAACACACAAAGGAGTGACTTAGTGCAAGAGAAAGAAACTCTTTCACTGAGTGATCATACTCAAATCGTTGTAGTTCTCTTTTGATTCCATAGTGAAATTCAGCCAAAAGGATGTTTGCATGGGAAAGTGGACGTAGGCTTGAACTAAGCCGAACCACTATAAATCTTGTGTTCGATTTTCTCTTCCCTTAACTCTTTTGATTTGTTCATAGCAATATTTTACTGAGTTCTACTAATTTCCAAAATATCTTATTTAAATTTGAATTTATATCAGAAGTCTGATATTAGTTAAACTTTGTTTGAAGAAAATAACTTTTACTGCTTTTATTGGCAAAATTCATTTTTACACATATTCATGCCCCCTCTAAGTGGTAATACTAGCACTATCAACTTCTACACCGGTAACGAGACAATATTGTTTTCTAAGTATAACTAGTGGAATTTAACCCTAACTAGATCGCTAGGGCTGGAAAAGAGAATGTGGATATGAAGTGCCAAACCATTGTAAATCAAATTTGAAATTTCTCTTTCTCTAAACTATTTGATTTCCTTTACTTATATTGTTAGTTCACATAAAGGGTAGAAGCAAAAATTTTGTTGGAGTTGGCTATGCAAAATTAATTTGTATTTTCTTGAAAAACCAATTCGCTCCATCTTCATTGCTCATTTGGGCCTACCACACCTTAAGCAAAAGCGTGGAAAAACAAGATATAATTACAGTCAAATCATTCAATTAGATCCCATCATCAGCATAAGAAAGTTTTGGAACACGTAATATGTCTCTTTTGTTCAACCGCCCTCATCTTTACAAATCAACATTCATTAAATTTGAAGGGTTTTCTTGTACGTCGGCTCGAGAATAACACAATAAGAACCGAGCATGAATCACCATTTTGCCAAGCTTATTAAAATGTTTTAATCAAGAATTTGTATTCAAATGCAGTTTTTTTTTTTTTGGTAAGAAAATTCAAATGCAAGAACATTTTAATACTAAATTCAAATGCAATTTGTATTCATGTGTATAAATATCAGTTTCCAATGGATTGGCTGACATCAAAGCGCCAATTCCTTTTGTTCTCCCCTTATCGGTCAAATTCCATTTTCTAATACTAAATTTTCAAGCATGAACAATCCAACTCCTCCAACTTACCGACGAATGGAATGGTAATACAAGACTATAGGTGTGCATCGAACGTAATGCATGGTGCCAGACGTCAACATGGCTGTACTCCTCAGCCCTCCCATGCTTGCGGTGGCTTTCGGACGATTTCACTCCTTCGCATATTCTGCGGAATTCAAGCACGTTTCCAAGGAATTATCGACGCTTCATCGTGATCCGATTGACCTTGTCCCCCACTCTTGCTCCTCTTATTGTTCTCTATTCATTCCTTAATTTGAATTCAAATGGTGTCACAAGTTGGCGCATCATGCTAGTGTTCAAAGAATAGAGGCCAGCAAAATCAAACACGTTGGCTCGTCTCAGTTATATGCATCTGCAATCGCTCAAGATTGGTGGGCATGTCAAGTCCGATTTTAATAGAATTAAGTCTAATTAATTGTCGTTGTCATCGACATCGACATCGACGGATGTATATCACAAGGAATTGTACTCATCCACCTAGCAAAGCTATATGATAGACTTAAGCAGTTGGTGGACATCATGTTCCCGGGCATCTCGCTTTCTATTAAGGTTGACTAAAGGAAGGGTGTACGATCACCGGTTGGACCATACGCAACGCAAGAGGACCGTACAACACCCGGAAATATATATATATATATATATATATATATATATATATATATATATATATATATATATATCTGTGTATGTATTTATATCTATATGTGTCAATTTGTCAACAGCTTTGAAATTTTCCATCTAATTAATAATTCGGATAAGATTTTTTGTCCTTGTACGGAAATTTGTGAGCTAGATTTCCAAGAGATGCCGCTAGTGTCGTCACCGATTTGGTTGTCGTTGAACCTAAGCTCCCTTTCAATTTCGGTTGCGTAATGTGCTCGATTTTAATAGTACCCTCTTGTTCTTATCTATCATATCTGCAGTACATTTTTTTTTTTGTCTATATATCTGCAGTACATTGCATGGCTGATTAATGCTAAATAAATCAATCTTTGGTGCAAGTTAAGCTCTTGTATATACGCCAAAGATCAGATTTTCACCCTAATTGTACAAGCATTTCCGTTAAGATGCCGCAACATGTCTCCATAAACTTTACCTTAAGATACTATGTTGAGACATGGCAATTGACGGGCGTGCATGTCCCCCACCTTTGCCTTTTAACCGATGCTTCGATCCCTCCTACTTCTCAAATGTCAACTCCCCCTTAAAATCACTTTTCAGAAGCCTTGGCTTTATTTGCACTCAGTGTTGGGAATAACGGATCCCCGAAAAACCGGATTCGACACTAAATCGAACCCTTAAATCAATGCGGAAGACAAGCCCAAGAAAAACGACACGTATCACCGATCCTAAAGCACACCACGGATTCGAGCGTACCTTTTAGCCACAGATTAAACACCGACGCCAATGGAGGAAGAGAAACGAGGCCCTGTTCAATCCGAGGAGGCAAAATCCTTCGAGCGCTTCACTGGTTTCGCTTAGAAGAAAGACGTGAGAGGGAGAGAGCGTTGTGGGAAAAACGTACGTCTTTTTCTAAAACAAAACGGTGTCTTTTTCTCTCTCTCTCTCCTCCCTTTTATACCTCTCTCCTTCCACGGGCCGTATTCCCGTGGGCCGGGCTTTCTGGGCCCAACTTGGGCGGACGGGCCTTAAGCCCATATTTAATAAAGCCTTCATCTCCCACTCGCACAAGGTGGGCCGAACAGGATTCTCTTTACCTCTCTTCAACTTTCATACCGGTGAATAATCCGTGCGACCAGCATACTTTGAGAGCTCGTTGCTATACATCCGTTAGGAATATATAGCAGCTCATAATTGGGCGTCACACTTTGAGTAGATTTAGTATGCAAGTACCCTAGATCGATCGATCACATTTATATCTCTCTTGATCTCTTTTAAACAATGATATATATTATATTCACAATTATAATTATCACAAAGATAGTCATAATTGGTTGACCAGTGAACACAAAACTACAATGTGATTCTCGAAAATCGATCTTCCTCTTTTCTTCAAACTCTCAATTTCAGTTCAGCTTGCTTTTCTAGAAATGTCCCATTAGATCGAATCAACTCATGACCATTGGCAACATCCTAAGATAGCAAACACTAAATAGAAACCTTGAGAATAAATAAGAGTCATGAGGGGACTAAGAATTGAGGAACTCATTTCCTCAAGAGTCTCACACGTCATAAAAGTTGAGATCAAACTTTTTGCCACTCTTATTGGTCGTCTTATGCATACGTAGTATGAAATACGTATTACGGTATTAACTCCTTCCCCATGGAGCGTATGTCTACATTTTTCAATACCGTACAGATGATAGTTCAGACATACCCAATGTCTAACTTGAGTTCACCTATCTACTCATTCACAAAATTCATCAGAACTCACATCCGGCATCTTAGACAGATAAAGTAAAATATGTGAGGTATTTTACTTTCGGACATCATAAGTACTATGTCCTCATCTTAACACTTAGTTAAGGCGACATGTGTATTTTAAGCCCGAGCTCTCGATTATCACCTAGATAATAAGCTTAAAAACAGTCTCATCTCTATTTATCACACAGTAAATAGAGGTGATTACCCGTGTGAGTAGGCTAATCTTTTTTCTGTTCAACATACTTCCTCAATTTAAAATAATGCACCGAGCATTTAAGATGCATAAAGATCATACATAGATTCATAGGCATTAATCAATGAAAAACAAAATTTCATAAATGTGAACAACTCAGGGGAAATTACAATCCAAGACATCGACTCTACGCAATCCTAGAGATTTTACATGACCACAAAACACATCTCTAGGTATTGGCTTTGTCATAGGATCTGCTACCATTCTATGCGTAGATATGTACCGCAAGTTCACATCCTTTCGTGCAACCATATCTTTTACAAAGTTATACTTGGTATCTATATGTTTGGTCTTGCCATGATACTTTGGATCTTTGGTGTACGCTATAGCCGCTTGGCTATCACAAGTTAACCAATAATTGATTTGCAGCTTTCTCAATAACACCTAAATGATCCAAGAATCTCTTAAGCCAAACTCCTTCTTGTACCGCTGCCGATAATGCCACGAACTCAGCTTCCATCGTGGATAAGGCTATGCACGTTTGCTTCTTACTACTCCATGATATGGCGCCATTGCTCGAAGAAAGCAAATCCCGAGGTAGATTTCCTTTCATCTAAATCTCCTCCCCAATCAGCATCCGAATAGCCTTCAAGTCGCAGATCCTTTCCTTGGTAATTCAACTTGTAATCAGCAGTTCCCTTCAGATACCTCGGTATTCTCTTAACGGCCTTCCAATGTCTTTGGACTGGATTGGATTGGTATCTACTCACCATTCCAACCGCAAAACATATGTCGGGTCTTATACACATCATAGCGTACATCAAGCTCCCAACAGCACTTGCATAAGGAACATGCTTCATTTGTTCCTTCTCTTGTGGAGTCCCTGGACACAGTCTATGGCTCAACCCTTCACCTTTTGCAATAGGAGTGTCTATGGGTTTACAATCTTGCATACGAAATCGTTCAAGAACTTTGTTTATATAAGTTTCTTGCGAAAGAGACAACGATCTCTTCGAACGATCTCTTGAAATCTTAACTCCAAGAATGTATGCAGCCTCACCCATATCCTTCATCTCAAAGTTGGAAGACAACCAACTCTTGACAGTCTTAACAAACTCCATATTGCTTCCAGCAATTAGTATATCATCAACATATAATGATATGATCACAAATTGATCCTTGGATCTTTTGATATATACACAATGATCCTCATCAATCATTGTAAAATCATCTGCCATTATGGCATTATGAAAACGTATATACCATTGTCTTGATGATCGCTTGAGGCCATATATCGATCTTAAAAGTCGACATACCTTTTCTTCTTGGCCTTTTACTATGAAACCAGCAGGTTGTTCCATATATATTTCTTCCTCTAATTCTCCATTGAGGAAAGCAGTCTTTACATCCATTTGATGTAACTCAAGATCCAAACTAGCCACTATTGCCAGAATAATGCGAATTGAGGTAAATCTCACTATAGGAGAAAATGTATCTTCATAATCAATTCCTTCCTGTTGGTTATACCCATTCGCCACAAGGCGAGCCTTATGCCTTTCTATCGAGCCATCGCCTTTCGCTTTATTTTGAGAACCCATTTGTTCCCAATAGCTCAAGCGTCCTTTTGGAAGATCAACCAGTTCCAGACTTGGTTTGATTTCATTGACTCCATTTCCTCTTCCATTGCATTAATCCATTTTTCCTTGCTAGGGCAACTTAGAGCCTTATATATATTTCTTGGCTCATCCTCATCTTGTGGGGCAATCATAAAAGTTTCCCCTTCAATGTCAAAACGTCGACGGGAATACTTTTGCGACTTGTTCGCCGTATGGGAGATTGTACACTTTGCACATCATTATCCATTATGCTCCCACTTGGATTATGTAATGATGATGTCGTCACATTAGATGGTTGCAATTGAGAATGAGTTGAATTCAATTCATCACTTCTCATATTACTCCCACTTGGACGAACTCCACTAACATCATTATCCGATCCAAGGTCTCAAATAGGGAACAATCTTCCCTATTTCGCCCTTCTTAGGAAATTCATCCTCTAAGAATGTGACATCTCGTGATTCAAACTCAGTTATACTCCCACTTTCCTGCTCACCTATGAACACATACCCTTTTGAGTGTTCTGAGTATCTTATGAAAATACTCTTCTTTCCTCTGGGACACAATTTCCCAAACTTGTGAGATGACTCATATGTGTAGGCAGCACAACCCCATGGCTTAAGAAAACTTAAGTCCGGTTTTCTACCTGTCCATAACTCATATGGAGTGGAAGTAACGATTTGGAAGGCACCGGTTAAGTATATAAGGCAGTTAACAACGCATCACTCCAAAAGGTAATAGGTAAGTTAGCATGCGCCATCATGGACCTAACCATTTCCGTAGGGTTCGTTTTTCTTCTCCGCAACACCATTTTGTTGAGGAGTATATGGAATAGACAACTGTCTTTCTATTCCTTTTTCATCACATAATTTTCTGAACTCATCGATAAATATTCTCGACCTCGATCGGATCTCAATGCTTTTATTTTCTTGTCTAATTGATTCTCTACCAGGTTCATAAACCTTTTGAAACAACTTATTGCTTCAGATTTATGAGAAATCAAATAGACATATCCGAATCGAGTGTAATCATCTATAAAAGTGATGAAATAAACAGCCCCATGCCTTCCTTTCACATTCATTGGACCACAGACATCAGTATGGATTAGATGCAGAGGAAATTCAACTCTTTTACCTTTTTCAAATGGTTTCCTTGTCGTTTTCCCTTCAAGGAAATGCTTACACATGGGCAAATCGACTTTTTCAATGTTGCCCAACAAGCCCTCTTTGGCTAGTCTATTCATACGCTGTTGGCCAATGTGGCCAAGTCTAGCATGCCACACATTCACATCATTTTCATATGTATTGGGAGACGTGAGAAGGGAATAACAAATATTTGTATTAACATAATCAACATCTAATACAATGAAACCATCAAGAAAATAACCACAACCATAGTAATTTGTATCTAGAAACAAATTCACACCTCTACTAAAGAAGTTCATATTAAAACCTAATTTAACCAACACTAATACGGACACTAAATTCGACGAATCTCCGGAGCATACAACACATCATGCGGGAATAAAGTGCGTCCACCACGCATATTCGTTGGCATGTGCCAATTCCTTTCACTTCAGCTCGGGAGTTGTTTCCCACATAGATCCACTTAGTTCCGGTTGGTACTGCGTCGGAATTCCACGAAGGATTCTCTATCCTTCGCTACATGGTCTGTCGATCCTGAATCCACAGTCCACAAAGGATTAGATTCAATTAAAAATACAGAACTCGACACATAAGTAAAGTTCTGAAAAGTGCAAGGGGTGTTTACCTTCTTTGGCTCACGACAGTCGCGAGCATAGTGACCCTTCTGATCACAGTTGTAACATTTCACCCTTGCTAGCTTCTTCATGCGAGGACGCTTTCCTCTTGCTTGTTGGTTAAACTTTGGTTTCTTGCCTGAAGGACCTGGTTCCTTGCCTTTTCCTTTGTCAAACCAGTTAAGGCGCTTGCGCTTGGAGCTCGAAGCTCCATGTGAGCTAGAACTAGCTTGATAGAGTTCAGCATCTGGCTTAGCCGCCAAGAGGCGGTCCTCTTCCAGCTCAAGATGGCGCACAGCATCCTCAAAAGTTTTGATTGACTCATTATGGGTCAGGTGCACCTTCATATGCTCCCAACTCTGAGGCAAGGAACGAATCACTGCTTGCACCTGCTACTCATCTGTGAGGACATGGCCAGCATCTTTCAGCTCATTTATCATGTTTGACATCTTTCTAAGATGTTGCTTCATGGTCTACGACCATGAGGCTTCTTATAGAGTCAAACCTAATAGTGAGTTGTCTCAATCTGGTCACCGAAGTGTGACCAAATCTAGCTGCCAATGCCTCCCACATTTCTTTGGCATTGTCGAAACGCCTAAACTCCCGCATGACATCATTTTCCATGCTACTCAAAGAACGTGATGCGAGCGAGAGAGTTCTTTCGTTTCCAAGCAGCAAAAGCTTCTTTATCTCTTTTGTGCTGCGCAAAGATTTCCATCTTCGGTTCAACCATGGTCGGTTAAGAGCTTCAAGTGCTTCTTGCTCTTCCAAAGACATATTGGATTTTCATGTGCCATATCTCATAGTTGTCACCATTGAGCTTTTCACCTTTGTTCATTTCGGCAACTATGCTCTTTGTGGTGAAGCCATTGATCTCGAACACATCGACATATATGCACGAATTATTAATGCCTATCTTTTATGCATCCCTATTTGCATAGACCCATCATATTAATGAATAATTTCAAGTAAGGCTTCAGAATCAAAAGGTCACTACGTTTCCAATCATCCTCCAAAAATGCTAACTTAAAATTATCATTAATATAATTGTCTTATGCAAAATAAATTCTATGAAGCTACAAAAACTTCTATAACTACCACAGCCTAATTACCCACAAAGAACCAATAATAAAGAAAGCAAACAGATAATTGAATTCAAATAAAACAATAATGCTTTCCACTAATACAATCAAGACATTGGTTGCTACATCAACAACTATCAGGCAGTTAACATTACATAATTATGTCCACAAAGCACACTAAACATAAATCAACCAATACAACTAACACAAAGTCAGCACACGAACTGGGAAAGATCCTCTTTTGTTCAATTTCTTGATCTTTTCCCTTGTCATAGTACAGTAATATTCATTTACAAAATCCATTACAATTTTCTTATATGAAGCAGCTCCGTTGACATCCCATATGCAATTCAACACATCTTGCCATTCAGGTGGAAGAGTGTTTATGAAAAATCGCACCATCTCTGACTGTGACATAGGACGACCACTCCATATGACCTTTTGTATCTTCCCATTGACCTCAAGGACGTGATCAATTAAGTCACCTCTCTCCCATCGATGATCGTCCAACTCGCCGAACCTATCAACTTAGATAGCCTTTCCTTTTGTTCATCGGTAATTGCACGAATAGGTGTGCGCAACTTTGAGGGGAGGCATTTTTCCTACAAAAATGCAGAAATGTTCCCGCAACAAATGCAGAATAAATAAGGGATCACAAATAATCCACATAGACTTAATTGAAAAAGAAACACATTCTTTTCCTCTCCTTTTTTTTTTGGTCAACGGTCAACGGTCAACGGTCAATGGTCGTCAACGGTCAACGGTCGTCGGTCGTCGGGCCGGTCGGACCGGTTGCACCGGTCGGGCTGTCGGGCCAGTTCGCGCGAACCGCCCGCACGTGTCGCGCGCGGCGCTGGGCGACGCCACGCAGACGCGGCCGGCACGTGCCGCGCGCGTGCCGGGCGTCGCGCGTTCGGGTCGGGTCGGGTCGCCGGTCGGGTCGCCGGCCGGTGACCGTCCGGCCAACCGTCGCGACGCTGAGGTCATCGATGACGTCACCCCAGCGGTTATTTACCGTTGGGTGACGTCATGCCGACGTCGGCTCGCGTCGGCCCACCAACGGCGCGCGCGATTCGCCGCCGCACGCGTGGCGGGCGAACCAGCGCTTCCGGCGCGTCGCGCCACGCGCAGCGCCTTCCGACCGCGCGTGTGGGCGCGTGCGGCGTCGCACGGCGGCGCTCGAGGCATCGCCAGACTCGTCTCGACGCCCCCTTTCTCCCTATGCCATCAGAATTTGGTTTCGACTTACGAAAACTCGAAAAAATGGCCGAACAACGCTCGGGTGTCGGGATTTGTCACCCGATCCGTACGGCCGAACTTGTTTTTGCGAAAAATCAATCAAAATACATCAAACAGATCGGGAAAAACGTGAACTAGGGCTCTGATACCAATGTTGGGAATAACGGATCCCCGAAAAACCGGATTCGACACTAAATCGAACCCTTAAATCAATGCGGAAGACAAGCCCAAGAAAAACGACACGTATCACCGATCCTAAAGCACACCACGGATTCGAGCGTACCTTTTAGCCACAGATTAAACACCGACGCCAATGGAGGAAGAGAAACGAGGCCCTGTTCAATCCGAGGAGGCAAAATCCTTCGAGCGCTTCACTGGTTTCGCTTGGAAGAAAGACGTGAGAGAGAGAGAGCGTTGAGGGAAAAACGTACGTCTTTTTCTAAAACAAAACGGTGTCTTTTTCTCTCTCTCTCCTCCCTTTTATACCTCTCTCCTTCCACGGGCCGTATTCCCGTGGGCCAGGCTTTCTGGGCCCAACTTGGGCGGACGGGCCTTAAGCCCATATTTAATAAAGCCTTCACTCAGAAATCTGGACCCAGCTTATCACGACCAGGGTCGAGTAAATTACCCTCGCGACTGCAGAGGGTACATAGACTTCAGTTTTGCATCTTGGCAGGAGAAAATTTAGTGACGGCCTACCCTCTCTAATCTCGAGCATATTCTTTAGCATCCCCAGAGATTCCATGCATCAATACTCAGAGACCAACGCAAAAACATCTAGCTTAAAACATGAGACTGAGAAATCTGCAATACCTAACTGAGGGTGATGTAATTTTACCCAGGATTTCATAAGAGTATGATATATACGTGGAAAATTTTCAAAAACTCTCTTCTACTTTGGCGCTCATACCCCAGTATCATCTCTACCCTCCCTGATTCTTTCTTCCCACTAATTTGAGACTCTCTCTAGTCTCTACTATTGATTTAGTGTCGCCGCGATCCCCTCCATCCCTGATCGATTGAAACCGCCGCAGGCCCCAATTGAAGCGGCCGCAACCCTGAAAATAGTGTCAACATATCCATGTCAACCCCCACATTTCTATATCTGCCCCTCTGCCTGGTCTCCCAGTCTTCCGCGAAATTAGCCATGGCCGAAGCCTCCAAGATCTTGGATCCATTGAGCACGACCAAAACTCAGGTGATGGCCGACGCCAATGTGAGGCTCAGCCAGATCCACTGTGCTCAACAGATAAGGCGAACATGCATTACCCTCAAAATTCATGAGTGGTTCAGAATGGTCATATTAGAGTTGTGCTAAGCACATTTGTTTTTCCTTTTTTGGTTGGTTTGTCAACCTTCAAGACATCGACAAATCTGATTGTTCTGTGCCAATTTTTTTTTTTTTTTTGGTAAGGTTGTTCTGTGCCAATATTGATTCCTTCTTTCTAAACATTATCATTTCTCAAAGTTTGTTCTTAAATCCAAAGTATCTTTTAACATATTTTATGCCTAATTGCCATCTTTATCTTTTTTGTATGCCTAGTTGAGTTATATTTAGCTCCAAATGGAGCTTCTATATGTTGCAGTCATCATGAAAACAATTAATCGATATTTATTCCATATAATGATTATTACTTGGAACCGATCACGTAGACCAGTTATTTAATTTTTGTATTCGAATCTGTTAATTTTCTAATGTGAAAAACCAACTAATAAAATTGTCCTTCCAAAGATGCTATTGCTATAGCACAGCGTATAGGCTTTTTCAAGTGCACGCGAGCTTCCTTCTTCTTTTTTTCCCCTACCTCACGGAAAAATAAGTTCAATTTCTCAAACAAGACTATATGTATCGGTTGACTTTATGAAACAGACTTCAAGTATTTTTTTTTTCTATTGTTAATTGTGTCTTAATTTCTTTTTGTGCCAGCCAATTAGTGCTCAATCCAATAATTATGGGGCGTCGGAAGTCGAGAATTTTTATGAAGTTCATTCTAGCAGTGACGAGCCAAAGATAGCAAAAAGGAAGAACCTACATATATCTGGCCTTCCTCCACCAAATCACAAGTTATCAATTGGCCACTCCAAATATACAACACCTTCGAATTCTTCTCGGACTCCAAAATACACCGAAGGATTAAGAAGAAAATTGAGGGAAAATAACTAGAAAAGCTAATTCTCGAAGGAAAAGATTTCATTAGATAACTCAAGGTTCCATGACCCGCAATGGAGGACCAAAGGAAATCTATAATGTATCAAAGTACAATTTTACTTAATGCTTTTGAAAATACAGATGATTATCTTAACTAAATGTCAAAAATCCGAAACGGCAAGAATACTAATCGAATTCCTTGTCAATCTAGATGTAAGCATATCGACTATATTAACAAGGGACAATAGCATGACCTACCAAAAATTTCAACCGTAAAAGTCGCAAACCAACTACACAGTAGAACATCATCAAATCAACTGTCATGTATAGGCAAAAGAATTCCACTGGTCATCAAGTTTGTCGCGGTTGGCAACTCCGATTTCTTTTAATACTATCGGGTATAAATATTTGAGGGAACTAAAAATTTGACGTATGACCGATACCTAACTTGCATACGATGGTCGGTTCATATATCAATAAATAAACAACTAGATCTTTTAGTTAATGAAGAATCTTGCAATGAGGGCGGCCCAGAAGGAATAATTCATAAATGATTTTAATAAGCGAGCCCTCTTATCAAGGCGTGAATAAGATATAGTCTGAAAATGAGCCTTCTTACTTGAAAAGAAGATGTCATGATGTCCTCAACTTGTTATAACACGAGAATTGGTCAATCCTCAGAACCACCATCTGTACTCTCCATGTGATCCATCGTGGCTATCATTGGCCGAGGGCATATAGTTCGAATCTGATGCGCTGGACGCCCCTTCCCCCCACCAAACTATCACTCCATCTTTGTGTGTGTATATAGAAATATATATAACGCAAAGGCAGTATCTTTAGTACATAGTATTGTGACTTAATTTTCATCTCTATACAAAGAGAATATTAACATCTAACTTAAAGATAACTTCCCCCAATTTTAGTGACTCCCTTATCTAAATTGTTCAGATGTTCACTCAATCTTAGATAGAATTAGCCTCGACTACAAAAGGAAATTTGTCTAATCTATAAAGCGCAAATTAAAGGACCATCATAAATAATAAACTAGTCAAATATGAAGTTGATGACGGGAGCGAGGACCTTGTGCATTGTACGCAATGATCTTTGTTAGAGAATATTATTTTGTTATAATTCTAATACAATAGTAAACTGAATATGTACCAATATATAAAAACGATATGCATTTGTCGATTTATTTATTTCTTTTTTGTTTGTTTGACGGGGAAGAAAAACGTGGAAAAAGAAATACCGAGTGGGAGGAAGAGGAAATGGTCCAAGAGAGGGGAAAGATGAAGAGCAAAGCGAGCAGCCGCAACCCGAGAGGGGCGGGCAGCCAAGGTTTTCAACTGGAGTGAGGGTTGACTTTTGATGGAGGGAAGAGACGTGGCCAGGCGAGCCCTTCGAATACGGCCATTGTACTTTCGATGCACACGTGTTGGGGACCTACTCCTCTTCCTCCATCCGTACGTGCTCGCCGTCTTTCTCCGTATAAAATGCGACGTGAGGCTTCGCTTGTTTCTACCGTCCCGCAGAAGCCCGCCGCCACTCTTCTCCTTCGCTCGTCATTCGTAAATTCTGCCTTCTTCTCGTTTGTGTTTTTCTTTCTTTCTTTCTTTCTTTTTTTTGGGTTTGGGTTTCTGGAGTTGGTGTGAAGATGCTGTACGAGCAGCCGCAGCAGCAGCAGCAAGTGAGATTCGATTCGAGGAGGAAGAAAGGGACGGCGGATCAGAGAAAGAGAGGAACCGCCGTCGTTGAGGAAGATGAGAGGCTTGAAGTCGTGGATTTGAGTGGCTTGTCCATGGAGTCTCTCCCTAACCCTACCCTGAATTTGGCCCTCATCTGCAAGTTGGACATCTCTAACAACAACCTTCAGGTACTCTCTCTCTCTCTCTCTCCCTTGAATTTTGTTTTTTTGTTTTTTAAGGCCATCTCTTCTTGAGTTTATGTCAGTAATTTCGATTCCTTACTTTTCCCACCCAGAAAAAGCCCATTTGACAAAAAAGTGACAGCATGCGAGAAGGATCAAGATGGGGAAAGAGTTAAAATGAGGGCTTGTCTCGCTAAGTCAAACTCACCGTAAAAAAGCTATAGCTTGTTTAAGATATCTTCACGTGAGAGGCTCTGATAAATGCATGTCTGCAAAGACAATTCAATACTCTGTCTGCAGTATTGATGACGAGTTTTTTCGAGTTGGCCAAAGATAAGGACAATGAATTCGGTGTCCCAGGATCAGTTTCAATACGCTTTTTTTTTTTTGGTCGGTTCAATACGCTTTTTAACTTCTCATAAATACCAGCACATTTTCTTATAAGGGAGTTGGTAGTCACCTTATCAACTTCCGTGCTTATCAACTCCATCTCTCTCTCTCTGTCTCTCTCTCTCTCTCTCTCTCCTGTTTTGTTTGCTTTCCTACAATCTCTTTCCATCTGTCGATGAAGGGAAAAGAACCCTCAGACTAATTACGGGCAGACACACTCTCTCTCTCTACCCCCGATTGTTTGCGTAACACCCTTTCATTTCCGCCAAAAGGCAAATGGCTCGGCGTTATCTCCTCTTTAAGGGAAGAGGATGAGGTTCAAATCTTGAATTCTCAAGGTGTGATGAGGTTAGGGAAGAAAGTTCCTTCAAGAACAATTAGGCTATTATCTTACGACTTACCAAAAAAACAACCTTCCATTTCTTGAAGCTTGATTTGAAAAACAAATCGTTAACGGAACAAAGTCGAAAGAGCTAGCTTTTGACCGTTCAATCTTATGAGATAGTACTTTTCGCACGTACAGAACGAGCACCTTCTCATTATGCCACAAAATTAGTATTTTGATGTCCCTTTGACGGTGAATATGAGACCTAAATCTGGAGATATGGATATGAATGTATGACAGACGATACCAGAGTCGATGGTGGCAAGATTGCTAAACGTGGTGGTGCTGGACGTCCACTCCAACCAATTGAAGGTACTTCCAAACTCGATCGGGTGTCTCGTGAAGCTCAAGGTTTTGAATGTCGCCGGAAATTATCTTCGATTCCTCCCCAGGACTATTGAGAATTGCAGGTACAGTATCCCAATCTCTCCTTCTCTTCTTCCACGTCCTTTTTTTTTCCAAATTCATCAATATAATGCTCATGCAATGTTCCTAGATAAGGTACGCATTAATTATGAATATATCTTTCAAATTTTCTATGAATATATTTATTAATATTATTAGTATAAATTCATTGTAAAGTTTATTTATTTATTTATTTATTTATTTATTTATTTATGAATTTGAATCAAATTAATTAAAAATAAAAATATTTATTTAATAATAACGTGTCTCAACGTGTCGGAATTCTCTATTTTTGAGAAATGATGTGTCGGCGTGTCGTATCGTGTTATGTCGTGTCACGTGTCAGGTATCGATTGTCCGTGCTACTTATGCTGCAATGGTGTACAAGACTAAAATGAAATTCCAAAAGAAATATTGAGAAGTTTAAACTCTAACTAGTAATGAAAGGTTTCACTGGAGAGAAGCTTAGTCTTTTCTAAAGACTATTTCCGGAGTGAATATTGTACTAGTAGTTTATGTTTGATATGGAGTTACATTAGATGAATGTTAAAACTCTATTTTTTGATGATTTGGATAAGCTTGTGTGTGGCGAAAAGCTTTATTTATGGTCTTGAGCAAGTTTGTAGATAATGGTGCTTGAAGTTTCATAGTGTTGTCACTTCATTTAGTTTTATTTGAAAATAAAATAGATCAATGTATATACTACAAGGTCGGTGGAAGAAAATATAGTTTTCTCATGTTCTATGTAAATGATATCTTACTTGTGAGTAGTGACATTGAATTATTGTATAAGACAAAGCAGATGTTGTTAAGGAATTTTAACTTGAAAGACCTTGGTTAGGTGTCTTTTTCCTTGACATCGAAATTCATAGGAAACTTTCTCGTCGTATGTCAGATTTTTCTCAAATTGTTTATGTTGATTGCATTTTTGAAAAGATTCAACAAACCGGGAGTTATTCTAATCGTTAAGGTTGATAGATTAAATCTTTGACATTGTCCTTTATTCAAATCTTAGAAAACCCAAATGAAGGATATACTTTTTGCTAATGCACTTAGAAGTGTTATGTATGCATAAGTTTGCACTAGGCTAGATATTGTTTTTGTGGGAAAACTTTAGGTAGATATCATCAAGTCTAGGACATGATCATTGAATTGCTGCCAATAGGGTTTGAGATATTGAAAAGGACAATAAAACTATATGTTGAAAAACATGTTAGATCTAGAGTTAGTAGGGTATTCAAATGCATATTTTACTAGTTATAAGGATGATAAAAAGTTGACAACGAAATATATCTTTATGTTAGCAAAAAGTTTAGTATTATGACAAAGCGATAAACATAACCTTATGTTATCCTCTACGGTATAAAACGGAGTCTGTAACATATTTTCAGCTATTACTCAAGATATTTGACTTCATAACCTCATTAAGAAGTTGATCATATTTGATATTATAAATAGACCCAAATGGTTGTATCGAGATAATAACTTTTTAGTGTTGTTTATGAACAACAATAAAGGTCTCAAGAGGTCTAGATATGTGGCGTGTTAAGTTTTTAAGTGACAAAGGAACGATATAGAATGGTGACGTTTACAATAAAGTATATTTCCATGATAATATAGTTGTAGACCCGCTAACTAAAGACTTTCACCCTTGTATATTTAAATGACAAGTCATGAACATTGGCTAAAAAATATCATTGGATGCTGCTGTTTAGTGAAAGCTATTTTGATTTTGCTCTAATAAAACCTTATATATGTGTTACACATTCAATAAAGTGTTCATGATTGTGTTGTCACCATATTGAGTTGATTACATGTAATTGAAATTTTACAGTATCGTGTAAGTCTTGAGTGAAGGCTGGGGTATTCGCTATCGCCCTTTGAGCATATGTCTTAATTACATATTAAGAAAAGGTCAATCATAAAGATAAAAATATATATGGGTTAATTAGAACCATAAGAATATGCTCTAGTGGCATATTCGGTTTTCTATGACACTTAAGGTAAAGGAATAATATTCGACAATGAGATAAACACATAAAGTATTACTCTTATGAAGTGTTATCCGTTCACACAAGCATATTGAATATATATTAGTAAATTGAAAGCACATATGACCATGGAAGGCTCTGTGTGAGTATATGCAAATTACTATCATGATTTAGTGTTTGAGATTTTATGGGGATATGATTGACTATTAAGAATTGTCACTAGACCAATATAAATGTGCGCATACAGTAGCGCATAAATCTCACTAATATAGCAAAAGTGGGAGAATATACGTGTTTTCCTGATTTGAGTTACATTAATTGAGATTGTAATTTACCGTTTTTACGGGATTGATCTAATACTAAGACATAATGTTTTCAATAGTCGAATATGGGTTTGACTTATGTGCCGTAGTTGGGTCCTACATCGTGATGAGTCTCACCCAAAACTTTATAAATAAGGCTGGGGCGTCCCTTTTCTAAACTTCCTCATTCTTCTATGAACTTTCTCTCACCTCACATAAGACAAACTCAGTGAATGATAGTCTCATTGAGTCGTGAACCGAGGGTCATAGAAGAGAAGAATCTAAGTGCCTGTCTGCCCTTCTAAGCATCAAATCATTGTCATTCCGTATAAAGAATGATGGATCAGGTATACAAATCTTTGTATTCTTCTCCAACTTGTTCGAAGCTTCTAGCTATGTTGGTCCTAGATGCCCCTTTGACGGCCAAGATATATGTCCAATCCCGAATCAAAGTGCATGAAATTCACATGTAAAAATTAGGAATTGGACTGATATTCACCGGGTTCAAGCAATAATCTATCACCCATTTAGTAACTTATTGGGCCAAAGGCTCTCCGATTGATTATAGAGGAATGCTCGGGCCTTTTGACCATCTTAAAATAGGCTTTAGCTTCTGGCCTTTGTCCTTGTTAGGCTAATCTTTGTGTCGATTGAATTGCAAAAGCCCATAGATTAGGTCCCTCCGTCCCAACCGGCTTTTCAAACCTCAACCACTTTGAATTCTTTCAATTTAGATGCTAAATCGATGTTGTTCTCCTATTCCATTTCAGTTCACTGAAATTAGTCTGTTTCAAATAAAACAAATTGCGAATGCTTCTATTGCAAATCAAATCTATGGAATCCTACTTTGAATCAAATGTTAAGGACTATGACAACTTTTCAAATGTTCTCAAGTTCCCTTCTGCAGATATAGGCAATATGTTACTGACATGCTGTGGAATGGGCGGTTATGGTCGTCGCCATCGTGGCCGGCCGCCGTCATTATATTGCATGTATTTGCAGCATAAATGTATGTGAAATGGTCTAATTTTGATAATTCAAACTTCTTAGCTATGTTGTCAGCGATTGCGTGGGTAAAGCAAATTGCTCTAGATATTAAAGTTAGCTCGTTAAATTGATTTAAGGAGTTGTTGTAAATGAGATTTGATTGGACGCTTGAATGTAAAACGTGTATCAGTTTACTACAAATTATCATCTAGATCCATATTATGAACAGTCTTGCCTCTAACATTGCGAACATTCATACAAATTATTTGATAAGTCCACACATTTCAAGAGTTATGACTAATAAAGTTTGAATTGCCACACCGGAATTACACATTTGTATATTTGTACTAAAATCAATTAACGATAAGATGTAAAAGTCTGAGGTTTGAAGCTAGAAAAGGATCACACTGCAATCGATTCAAACGACATCCACTTGCTTCAACTGCTGAATATGATCATGCGTGAATGGGCAATTTAATCACGCGGTTCTCGCATGCTCTTACATCGCTAAACCCTGCTGAAATATGTATTTTTATGTGTGTGGCTTTCTATAGCCTTATTTACTACTGATCTTTGACTTACGGCAAGCTATAAGAACTAGAGCATGAATTGGCAAATATTGACAATCGATCATCAAGGGTAGACCTCAATAAGAGATCGCAAGCCAAGTACAGGGGTGATCTTGTAGTCCCTAAAGCCAGCAGCGACGAAGAGCTTAGCCCATTCTGCTTCATTCCTCTCCCTTCCCGACACGAGGGTCATCATCAACATGTCATAGAAGAGCTGGGTTTCGACCGTCTCTTTGTCGCCTTCGTGTTGTCCATCACCATGTCAATTATAATTACCTTCTGTTTCTTGCCCTTGCCCTTGCCTAAGGCCTCCTTGCATCGCTTCAGTATCTTCACAGCGTCTTCATCGCTCCAATCATGGAGTATCCACTGCATATAAATTAAAATAATCCATCAGTCTGTCATTTGTCCATATATTTGTTCACATGTGATTTCGTAGACTTCCTATGTAAGTTGAATGTTAGGATGGCTTGTGTTTGTAACAGGTAAACTAATCCTTTACATGAAAAACGTGGGGGCTATTCTCGATGCGATTAGACTGAAGGAGAAGTAGCTGAATCTTAATTTTTTGATTAACTTGTACCTTCAATATTATTGCATCTGCAGGTGGTATGGACTCAAACATGTCCCCAGGAACACATCTCACGTTCTCGCTAACTCCTAAATTGGCCACCACATGCGGAAGATCAAATATAGTGCATTCCATATGCGGAAAGGCGTTCGCGATGGCCTTGGCCGTTGTCCCAGTTCCTCCGCCTACATCGACCAACGAGGTTATTCCCTCGAACACCCCTTTGTGCTCGTTAACCACCATGCTAGCCACCAATCGAGCATCGCTAGCCATGCCATCGTTGAATAAGCGATTAAGCCCCGGCTCTTGACCAGCATACCTCCAAAACGACATCCCTTGCACCATTTCGAATGGCGTTGGGTCGACGCGGTTGTGGAACCACGCGCTCAAGCCATGCCACAGGTTTATCAGAGTAGGGTCGAGCATGGACAGTGCGAACGGCGCAACATTGGAGGATTGTCTGTAAGGAGGAGCTTGGACGCGCGATTGAGTACGTAGGCGCCTCGACTGTCCGGCGCGAGCTTCTTCTGTTCGAAGAATCCGGAGTGGACGAGGATGCGCATGAGGCGGTCGAGGCAGTGAGCTCTGGAGGGGTGAATTTGAAGTGCAGAGACTAAGGCATCGAGGGTCATAGGTTGGCCATGGTGGTGGATGGTGTCGGGAATGCCTAACTGAATGGCATTTCAAGCACATGGAATTGATGAAAGTGAAGATGTGGTTCCATATGTGAGCTTGAGCCAGTAGCTGCTGGCTTCCCATCTCTCCATTCACCATATCCATGGTGCTAAGTTATAATCTCTCAACTCTATAGTGCAATTCTGCTTATGAACTTCGAGAATATAAGAACGGTGCATATTTATAATGGTTTGGAAAGTGGGTATGAAGCATTCTATTCGGCATACCTTACGTCAGCCAAATAATTGTGGCGTGCTCACATGATACACGTTGATATAGACGGTCCCCATAACATCAAAATAGCTTAGGTTCATTTGATTTTCCCTCGCTTTTACACCTTGTATAATTAATCATTTCTGTGGTCGAGAGAGTTATATTTATCAAGGGAAATGTCATGTTTACCTCTAATGGCCAAACCTACGAAAACATTACGGTAATTCGGAAGGGAGATTTAGGATATTGAATTATTAAATCGAGAACGAAACTAAACTAAGATCTGGCCCATCTAATCCTGGACTCACCCAGGATGGTGGGTCCATGAACCCATCATGAATACTTTGGTCATATATTTGCCTCATTTCAAATTTCTCATTTTTTTTTTATTGTATATTTTTGAGTATTTTGGTCGTGAGTACACTATAAAAGTTGAACTCCTCAAAATTGTAGAGACTAATGGTGTGCAATCGGACCGGCCCATCCGGAAAATAGGGTCGGGAACCAGTTCTTGTTGAAACCGGTGGGAACGGGTTCTCAAAATTTGGAACCGGTTTAAACCGGTTTAGAAACCGAGGTCCGATTGATTACCCACCTAGGAATCGATTCCCGGATTGGTTTTGTAAGTATAGGTCCACAACCCTATTTTTTCCTCTTATTTCTATTCTTACTCCCACAATCACACGATGTTTTTCATCTTGGCTCTCTCAAACATGCATGGCATTCCTCCTTCGTTGTTCCTCTTCCTCACTTGCTTCCCTCCCTCATCGGCTCCCTCTCCCACCGTCCGATGGATGGATGGTGTTCATCGCTGCCAAATTCTTGTGTACCACGTGGATTAACTTGCCTAGTTTCTCTTTTGTAGTAGGACTTATGCTTGCATAAATCAGTAGCTTTATGTAGTAGTTGTGGGAATAAGACTAATATTAGACCCATGTTTGTTGCTAATTCTTTGTCTTATAATTTCATTTATTATAATTAGCCCTGTGGATCTTTAATTTTTCGTTTAGTCAAAAAGTTCATGTATTTATTTATTACAAGTGCTTAATGTTTCGACACAAATTAGGAAGATTACGTTATTTTCTTGCGTATTAATATAAAATTCGAAGTCGTATAGGATATCAATATATTGCAAAACAAGTTCTAATTGAAACATAATTGACCCCGAAACCGAACTAAAAACAAGGTGGGTCGGATACAAGGTTCAATATTAAAGGGGTTGCAGGTATAGGGTTAAAGTCTAGACCTTACCCACCCTAGACCCGATCACCCCTAATAGAGACCAAATATTATTTTACCTGGATTTTATTTGTATCGAAGAATAGACCAAACAACTTTCCGCTTGCAAATCACAATTGTGTTAGCTAAAAATGAATGGTAACCATTTATTTACAAAATAATTGATAAAATAGTACCATAAAATGTAGGATCACCTTTAGATAATGTCATCAATTTTTGTGAACTACAAATTTTAGCTAATTGTTTTATCCTCAAAAAAAAAAATTCAAGTCATTCTTTTTGTACTTTTTTTTTTTTTTTGAATTTTTTTAGTCGAGACCAAAAGTATTGATTGGAAGAATATAATACGAGAAACAAATTAGTGCAATTTGTAAATTTTCTTTAATTACCGTTGAATACGTGTTCATTACGAACAATTTCATGTCTTGGTTATGCTCATGAATGAATAAGACGAAAGGTTATGCGGACTGATTCCTCGGTTCTATGGAGAAAGAAATAAAGAATCCTACGCGCAGAGCCACGTTCGAATGCATCCTGGACATGAATAATAAATTTGGACTTTTCGGCGCCCGCCTTTTTCTCATTCCGACTCTGTTCCTTTGTCGTGCATTCGCGTATTCATATCACAAGCAGGTCCACCAGCTCACTTTCTGGGTTTTACTCGGGGAGGGCAGGTGAGATGGAAATGAGACGGGAACCAATGAAATGCAATTCAACTTTGATTTTACGAAAAGAAAGGTACGAAAAAACCAGAGCTTCATTGGACTGATTAAAGTATCTTTGATTAAAACTCGGTGTATATCGATTGACCAATCATTCATTGCCGACAGCTGTGCGTGCTACCAACCTTTTCATAATTCCGATCATAACCTTATCCTTCATAAAAGATAAGCTTGGATTGCCAGAATACCTAGCTTAAAAGTTCGATTGGACGTTCATTAACAAAGGAATTCTATACAATCGGACAATTGAAACGTTTCAGTCCGTGACTCATGCCCGTTAGCAGAACTGCAGCAGGACCACGCGGGTATTGGTCGGTAGTTTTCTATTTTTGTGTAGAAAGAGAGGCAAGTCGAGTCATAGTCGACGTTGCTGGATCCCGAATTCTCAGTCAAAGCATCTGCGTAGGAGCTTAGTCATTAGCACTAGGCGCACGTGGAAATCCAGCATCGAAGGCCGACGAGAATCGGGGGAGATCACAGCAGGAGCACGTGAAACTTTTTTTTTATTAGTTTTCTCTTATATTTTTCTTTCCAATAAATAGAATATGCAAGTCAAGTCGATGAAATATGATATAAAAATTAGAAAGAGAATTGCTTACGAAAATGAATTATGATATAAGAAGGATATGGGGTAAATTGAATAAATTATATATATATAAAGCCAAAATCGATATCTCGTATTCTAATATAACCCAATTATGGTCAAGGTATATTTTCTCTATATATCAATATGTTTGACAATGAAAATACTAACATCTTTAATTGTCGACTAGTTCGACAAAAAACAAATGTTGACTAGAAAAAAATTAAAAAAAAATTATACAGTCTTTAGTTAAATTTGTATTTGCTTTACTTAATAGTAGAACGTTATCAATAATAAAATATTCATTTAAACTTACATTCACTTAATCTAAAGAGTACTATAGTCTCAACAACAAAAAGATCATATTCATATCTTGCACTCACTTAATCAAAACTATAAAGTAAAATTGACAAAAGAAATTTAATATTCATATATCTTAATGGACTTTAATTAGATCTATTGCCGATGTAAGGTATAACTTACATGCATGCCGTTGAATTAATGTCACACTGGCGGTGGACGTATAAATAATCATATCTTAATTTCCTATAATTATTTTTTATATGTTGTCTTATTTCCAAACATCTCAAGAAATCTTAAACTAATACGCCGTGACAAATTCGCCATTCATTAGCTTTTATTAAATTTTATAATCAAATTACAAAGTTGAATGATATGTAGTAGTTGATGAGTGTATTGATTTAGGATTTTACCCTTCATTTGTTGTAGGTATACAAGTTTGTGATTTTTATGATATTAATCCAATTTAATGGAAACTAACGAAAGATAAAATTATCATAAATTTATCAGTTTGGGATTTTTCATGATAAAAAAATTAGTTTGAAATAAATTTTATAAGTGCACTAATTTAAGATTTTTCATGATATTAACCCGATACTTTATTTGTTTCTAAAACTGGACTTTATATTGTTCTCTGGTTGCTAAACAGAGAATAAACTTTATAATTAGAATCGTCCATAATCGATCGGTTCAATCCCGTTCTTTTGCTCACCCCTGATTACATATCATTGGCTTGAAAGCTACTGTTGCATCTACTATTTGCCTAACGTCAAGCCGCCGCAATATCCTCGTCAAGCCGCAATATCCATGTGACGCACGTCTCCCTCCATCGGCAACGTGACGCAAAGAACAACCTTTGTCTAGTTATTCTAGCTGTTGCCCCACATTTGATTAAAGTAGAGACCAAACTCTTTCCTAAGCAAACGCACGCACCGATTTCAATGATGCAGTCTATTGTCAAATGACTAGGACAGAAATCCAACATGGACCGCGTGATTATGAGGCAATAATTGGGGCCCGCACAAATCATTATGCTTCTCTATTTTTTATTCAAGAGAATAGGTTTAGAATAAACAAATTATTTAGTAAAGCAATTTTATTTTTTTATTTCTGAAACAAATTTTTAGTTCAAAAATCAGTTTGGAACATAAATAAGAAGTAAAAAAAAAAAAAAAAATACTTTTTCTGGAATAAATATGAGAAATAAAAATTTTTCTCATTACTTGTCCCGCCTACAAGCTGCCCGCCCACTCGCCAACCACCTCTTGCCGTTGTTTAAGGGGGAAATATTTTGTGTCTTTATCAAATGAATTTTTATTATGGGAACATAATTTTTATGTCGTTCTTAAACGCATATTTTGGCTCAAAAGCTCGTCCAAAGAATAAAAATACAAAAATTAATTTCGAGTTAGAAATTGATTTTGAAACAAAATGGTTATCATTTGCGCTTTTATTAGCCAAATAAATCCGTTGAGTATATTATGCCTCTTAGCAAGGACCTTGATAACCCTTGGGGCCTCAAGGACTCTTATTTACTAATTATGAATATTTCACAGTATTTTAATACACTAATCATGATCGTCTCGGGTTATGCATATCCACTGTTTTTTAGAAGCAAATTATTTCTCAATTAGTATATATAACAAATGCGCAAATAGCCTTGTAAATACTTAATTAGACCCGTACCTACTTTTTTTTTTTCCGGGTGAATTGAGAATGTAAAACCTAAAATTTGTTCACCTCTCAACTGACACTGTGTAACTAGCTGTTACTTCCGAAAGGGTTGCATGGACCCTCCCTTAAATAAATTACCCTTCTACTATGTTTCTTTTTTCCACAAAAACGGTGGCGTTGAAACCTCTTTGCTTCCAACGACAATAATTCTACGGACCGATCCGCGACTGTCAGATCAGAAGGAGATCCAACGGTCAGAAATTGAAGGAAAGAGGACTGTTGTAAGTGAAAAGCATCATCCGGTTTCAACAGTTAAAGAGTATAAACTTAGATACAATATCTAGTTTTCCACAATACATAACACAGAGTTGAAATGCTTGACAAAAAAAAAGGGTCGGTTGTATCCTGATAACTTGAGATTGAGATTGAAACTTCAATCCTCTTTATAAAGAGTTGTCGCATAAGGGTCCCCACTATAAAATGCCTCGTAATGTTTTTGGAAAGCAGTATATCCCGGGGGCTGTTCACGATACGCCTTCCTCACAGTTTGCAATAGAATATTTGTATATTCGTACTAAAGATGCATTGAGGATGAAATACATGTAAAGTGTAAAAGTTAGAGAACAAGAAACTACAAGAGGATGGATATATGCTACTCTCCAAAGGTAGTCGACTTTCATGAGCTAGGTTCTACTACTGAGAGATTATTTGGAACTTGTTAAACAGCCTTCCCAAGCACGTGTCAGAGATGCGAGACAAGATATTCAATTTTCAGAGTGTCGATTGGACTTATTACGAGGACGATCAATGCAGAATTGTGAAGTTGCCCTTTGCTTAAAGAGGTACTTACTTGTTTAGCAATAAAAGTTTTTTTTTTTTTTTTTTGTCAGTCCTATTCTTACTCTCAACTCACCTCATATTTTTACCTTGCCCCTTTGCAGGAGGTGAGAGTCGAAACCCACGTTTGAAGTTATTTCACCAGTTTTGATTCTAGCAAAAATCTTTCACCAAACGTTGCATTTTGATTTTATTATAGGAGATTTATATACTATATTGAACCAGACAAAAGAATGTCAAATGCAAAGGTAGATTTTATTCTCAACTTATATATACAACCGACAATTGATACTCAGATAACTCAAAGACTAATAGTTTTTAGCACAAATTGCATTAGAATATAATCAATGATATAACTTGGACACAAACAGCTAGGTAGCCTATACTTTGAATTCAAATTATGTTAGAATTTAATCTATGACACAGCTTGCTTTAGATATAAAGCCGGACTTTAATCAATAGTAATACTCTTGAATAGGAAATACAACGTTGGAATTTAATCAACAACACTGAGCTTGTGAGACAATATTGGAATTCAATCAACAATACTGAATTGGATAAAGATGCACGCTAGAATTTAATTAATGTCAAGTAAAGAACTACTTAAGAGGTATGGAGTGTTTGGTTCGATAGGACCAAGAAGGGAAAGTGCGGACAGAGTTGCCAAGCGCAATGCATTGAGGCGCAAAGATAGTTGACTAGACATCTAGGGGTAAAAAACTATTTCGGTGCGAGCCACGAGAACAGTACCAAATCAAGGCAAACTCTAAATACTAGATACAACCTCCAAATAATAGGAGTCAAGGTCAGCCGGTGAGACGATGGGAGATAAGCTTCATCGTTGAGAGGGAAATAGCCCGGATCACTAGCTAAGGTCCCTAAATGACCACTCGGTGATAAAGGAGGTAGGAGTGCGGGGAGACAGCTAGGAGGTTTGCCTAGAAGCAGCCACCCTTGAAGAGTGCGTAATAACTCACTGATTGAGCGCTCTACGCCGAAGATGAACGGGGCTAAGCGATATGCTGAAGCTGTGGGATGTAAAAATACACCGGTAGGGGAGCGTTTCGCCTAAGAGGGAAGCACTGCGAGAGTAGGGGGTGGATGAAGCGGAAGTGAGAATGTTGGATTGAGTAACGCAAACATTGGTGAGAATCCAATGCCCCAAAAACCTAAGGGTTCCTCTGCAAGGTTCGTCCACAGAGGGTGAGTCGGGGCCTAAGATCAGCCCGAAAGGCGTAGTTGATGGACAACAGGTGAGGGTTCAAGACATCGCTGGTATGGGAAATTGGAGGGTGGTTGTTGGCGGAGGAGAGGACGAGAGAGAGAGAGAGAGAGAGAGAGAGAGAGAGAGAGAGAGAGAGAGAGAGAGATAAGAGAAACGACAGAAAAGAAAAAGAAAATGCAGAGGAGGAGGGGGCTGTCCCCGGGGAAAAGAAGGGGGAGAGAGATAAGAGAAATGACAAAGAAGAAGAAGAAAATGCAGAGGAGGAGGGGCCATCCTTGGGGAAAAGAAGGGGGAGGTCGGGATGGTGCGGCAAGTGGATTTTGGCGTAGTTCAGCATAATGATATTTTTGACTAGTTCCCCAGTGTACCCAACCCTGTCACCTAACGTATATAAATAAGATATGAAATCAGATTGCATGGTTTGCAGTGTGTTCCCTTGAGTTTTTATGTCTTGGGTTGTTTTCTATCCATATGCGCTTCTTCATACCTAAAAAGTGAAAAGAATATATAGCTACATTAGCAGTGACGTATAGGGGCGTCACACCCGTGGCCATCGAGCTCGTACACATGGCTTGACAAACGGCTCACCGACCCACTCCCGTTGTTCCAAATCATTGATTAATTTGTATGACCATGGAGGAACTTTTTTACTTATTTATTTTATTCCAATAGATTTCTTTTTTTTATTCTTTTAGTCTTGGGCTCAGTTATAATATTGTTGAAGAAAATTTTCAAAATTTTTATTTAATCTTCTGAATGAATTCTTCCTTGTTTGGTTTCTAAAAATGGAAATAAAGAAAGTTTTTTTTTCTGTTGATGATGAATTTTTATCAAATGCATCTATTTTTCTTCAAAATTTTCTAATCGGTAGTAAAAAGTATACCATGAATCTTATTTATCCAACTTTGTCTCGATGTAATTTTTTATGGAAATTTTATTTAGGATTGGGGATGAAAAAAATTTGACCCTTCCACGATAGGTTGAAATTAAATGGCATTCATTTTTTCTTTTTATTTATTATTTCTTGTTAAGGGTTGAAAAATGAAATAGAGTATACCTCGGCATATTTTTTGTTTTTGTTTTACGCCCTGTAACTCTTCCTCAGCCAAGCTGGTCAAAATAGTAGAGCAAGTAGCTTTTGATTCACTTGCTAATACCGAATCTCTCCTTTCCTAAGGCTTACGAAAGAAAGAAGAGTAAGTGAACTGACTGAGTGAGCTATAAGTTCTTTAGGCTACCTGTCTTACCCTAGCTCCACTTCAGGATTAGGCATACCGGGCCGAGAAAGCCCAGAGGATGAGGCTATGTCTTACTATCACCCGGAATAGGCCGAGAGAGAGTCTTTAGCTTGAGCTTGCATTTCTGGTAGAGGAAGGGCAACTATCAGCCTAGCAAATAAGTTTTCAAATACTCAAAGACTCATCGAGAGAACATAATAAAAATGAATAATTTATAAGTAGAAATAGTTCATGGAAATATCATAGTTATCAAACAAGTCTTTAATATCTACCAAAAAAAAAAAAAACTTAATATCCAAACAATTAAAAAGCCTAAAAAAGTTTCAATCCCATTACAAAAATGTCTTG
Source organism: Eucalyptus virginea (assembly GCA_014182375.1). NCBI lineage: Eukaryota > Viridiplantae > Streptophyta > Magnoliopsida > Myrtales > Myrtaceae > Eucalyptus > Eucalyptus virginea. The sequence goes on along the minus strand of CM024516.1, from coordinate 1,265,936 downwards.
TCCTCCTCATTTCTCTTTCCTCTCTTACCTTTTACGGATGCTTCCCCCACCTATTCGTAATTGAGTTGAATTGTCAAAAGTAAAAAGAGTTGTGGAAAAGCACGAAAGGTAAAGTCATGCAAGTGTCTCCTTTGCAAAGATAATGCAATATGTTACTGACGTGCTGGGAATGGGCAGTTATTGGTGTTGTTGTTGTTGTTGTTGTTGTTGTTGTTGTTGTTGTTGTTGTTGTTGTTGTTGTTATTAAATTGCATGTATTTGCAACATAAATGTGACATGCTCTAATTTTGATAATTCAAACTTCATAGCTATGTTGTCTAGTGATTGCGTGGGTAAAGCAAGATGCTCTAGATACTAAAATTAGCTCATAAAATTGATTGAGGAGTTGATGTGGCAAATTCGATTGGATGCCTGAATGTGAAATGTGTGTATCTGTCTACAACTACAAATTATCATCTAGGTCAATAGTATAAAGGAAAATGAGACAAACAATCCTGAACTTCGATTCAATGTACAATTTAGTTCATGAACTTTTAATTTGTTCAATATGATCCCTGAATTTTAGTCCAATATGCAATGTGGTCCATTAATTTTTAATTTATTTAATGTAATCCCTGAAATTTTGATACTTATTCAATAAACCAGTCTTGCCTCTAACATTATGAACATTCCTAACAAATTATTTTGTAAGTGCACACACTTCGAGACTTGTGGCTAACACACTAGAATTACACATTTGTATCTCCATACTAAAATCAATTAACAAAAAGATGAAAAAGTTAGAGGCTCGAAGCTAGACAAGGATCACATGGCAATCAATTTAAATGACACCTATGTGCTTCAATTGCTAAGAATGATTATTTCAATGAATGTTTTAATCACACCTTTTGCACATGCTCATACATGGATGTCGCATCGCGACTCGACCCTCGAGGAAGGTTGGGTTTAAAGGTACTTAACCATGAGAGTTTCCTCACGGTTCGCGTTTCAAAAGACATCATCACCTCGCCTTTTGGATCAAACTTCTTTTGAGATCCCTCTTACACGATCGTGAGTTCTCCCAAACTTATACCCCGCGTGATAGTGGAGTGTCGCGATCCATACCCACATGGGTGACACATCTTGAGAAATGAGATCGGGTGTAGATATCGAATTTAAGGGTACATTTACCCCTCTCGATAGTACGCTTCATCCATAAGGACAACATCACTTTATCCTTTGGGGTACTACCACATCGAGTATGCTAAGTCATGGTAAGTCTTATCAAGACCCATGCCCCTCGTAATAGGTTCATTTATATAGTCTAGTTGTTTAAACGACTTACAAATAATACGGGAGTTGCCACCAGCTTCATTTTTGAGGGTTGGCTAAAAAACCTAATAAAGGGTTGGAAGTTATCCTTTGATTTCTACGCAACCACATATCTATTTTCGAAGACTTGGGTTACGCTAATATTTCTATGAACACCATTTTGGTACCTAACAATATGTCATGTTACCTAAAGTGATCATACATGTCTTTTACTTTTTTGGGGTCATTTAACCTAAACTAAGTGATCCTACGTGGTTGGTCATTTTCGGGCTATTCTATTTCTAAGAAAGATAAAAGAAAACGCTAAGTTGTATTGAAGGTACGAGATGATAAGTAAACAATCAATGCAAGCAGTAAATCTATTATCTAATCCTAAAACTTAAAAAGAATTAAAGGGAAGAAAATATAAAAAAAAAACTCGCAACTCATTGGGTGTTTATACAAATAACAAACTCAAGACATATGTCGGGGATGAATAGTACAATAGTATGACTGGAAAAGACATCGACCTTCCACCATCTTTGAGTCTTGATGATTCACCACCTTTGGAATTTAATCTATTTCTAACCTAAATCTAAGCTAGGTACATACAAAGAAAAGAGACAATTGTATGTATCAAGACAATAAAAAACACGACACAAGGCAAGAACAGTCAATCAATTAAAATAGAATTCAAAATCAACTAACTGTAGGCCTTAGGGTGACCTTTGCAATTCATGCGTGGGTCCCTCTAGATACCTACTCAAGTCATTTGATGACTTATAGCCATTATTAACCACTTGTGTTCTAACATGGTAAATAATGCTCGTAAGTCTCTAAAAAGATGTTCTAGGTGATTGCCCATTGTTTTCCCTCGGTATTATGTGTTGCAACTAACATACATCTAACAATCACATGCATAGGCATGAATTAAACATATAAGCAGGCCTTTAAGACCTTGTTTTCCAAACAATCAGCCAAATGAGTGAACCATCGGCGGATCACTTATTACTAGGACATGTGCCAATTATGGACACAAGCATTAATAATGAATGACATGAATATGCATAAGGAGTACATGTGATGTTTCAATAATAGGGTTTGAAATCATCAAGAAGGTTTTTGGAGACAAAATTATGTCTCGAATATGAAACACATTCAATTGCCAAAGCTAGCCTAGGGCTTGTATAAATGCACTCATAAGTATCGTAGACATTTTGAATATGGTAAAAAATGACTTTCATGATGTCAAACCAATTATTGAGAAAAATGTTTAAAAGATTTGCTTTTGGAAACATCATATGTACCAAAGCAATTTTGAAATATAATTTGGGAAATCTATATATTGAAAAGGGATAAGTCTTTGCGCAAGAGTCCAAAAATTGTCACGAAAATACAATTGAGTCCTAAAATTTGCAAAAAGTGCAATCAAGTTCTAAAATTTGTCAAATTGTTTCAATCGAGTCATAAAGTTAACACTATTAGCCTTTTTAACGAGAAAATACTGACATGGCCTTTTAAATAACTTTTCTTTTTTCAGATGGCTTTTTAATTATTTGTTATTCAATTTTTTTTAGATTTAAAAACTAAAAAGAAAAGTTAATTTTTTTAAATTGTTAAAAAAAAAGAAAATAAAATTAGCGGCTCCTCCATGTTCTTTGCCGTCACCGCCACCCATTGCTAGAGGGGCGGCGACGTTGCCCGGCCCTGGGCGAGGGGTGGTCGGCCCTCGTCGGCCCCAGTGAGGGCCGGCGACGCCTCGCCCAAGGTCGCCAGATCGGCAAGCCTTGCTAGCCTCGAGCAAGGGCCGACGAGGTGTCGCCCGGGCCGGCAATGCCTTGCCCAAGCTAGGTGACGGCCGCCGGCCCTTGTGAGGCGAGGGTTGCCGGCCCTCACTTGGGGCCGGTGAGGGCCGGCCACCCTCGCCTTGGGCCGTCTACCCTCGCCTGGCGCTTGCGAGGGCCGACCACCCCCACCTCGTCACCGGCCCCTCCAGCAATGGGCGGTGATTGCCATTTTTTTTTGAATTTTTTGAACTGTTTTGTTTTTTTAAAATAAAAATTTTGATTTTGATTTTCTAATTTTTAAATCTAATTTAAATAAAAAAATTTTAAAAAGCCACATGGAAAATAAAAATTATTTTTAAATGCCACGTCAGCATTTTCCGGTAAAAAGTCGACGGCGTTAATTTTAGGACTCAATTGAAACAATTTGATAAGTTTTAGGATTTGATTGCACTTTTTGCAAGTTTTAGGATTCAATTGTATTTTCATGACAAGTTTTAGGACTTTTGTAGCACTTATCCCTATTGAAAATCATTTGACAACAAAGATTAAATGATTTGAAACAATTTATATGAAGGTGACATGTTCTAACACCATGCATGAACTAACCTAAAAGGCCTAGTTAAGCAATCACAACAAGAAGTTCATATGAGAAAATTTCAGATTAAATACAATATGTTAGCAAAATTGGGTAATACCCATTGATGATTTAACTATGAGAAGAATCCTAACATGCATAATATGATATGGAACAATTTTCATGAAGAAAATTTTCTTAAAAGAACTAAGTATGATCTTATAAAAGTCAGACAATAAGCAACTATGCATCAGGAAATCACTAAGACAGGACATCACATCATTGCAACCAAGGTTTACCTAACCAAATGAAGTCTAAAAATCACAAAACTTTGTCACAACATAACCAACATGGTGAGAAACAAACTTTATTAAGGGACTAAGTCAAGAATTCTTACAGAAATAATAGCATAAAAATGGCAAAGGTCTGTCTAAACAGAGGTAAAAACAGGAGTCCGAATTTGATTATAAATCCAAATTCTAGTATAGCTTAGGAAAATTTGAAAATTGACCTAACAATAAGCAAATCGCATGAATCAATGGCATTCAAAAGTTCTAGGTGTGCTTTACAACTTCTTAGAATGGCTCGAATCCAATTAAGGTTGACATGGTGCTAAAAAATTGAGGTTTGTTAAGGAGTGCGCATCAATCCTTAAGTCTAAAAATCACTTCTGTAATGCACAAACGGTATGAAATTCACAAATGATAAAGGATTTGATGTGACAAAAGATTTGGATAAACATCTAACGCTAAGTCGATATGCAAAAGGATCATGCAAGTCGATGTCAATGCCAAATGACTTAAGACTTGAATGACATATTTGATGATTTTAAAATGTGACTAGCCTAATTAAGGCATATTGTTCACGTAGCAAATGATGCTTGATCATGACAATTCACATGTGCACACAAACCTTGTTATGTATATCTTAAAAGTCAAGAAGATGTTGATATGAAATTTGACCTATAATAGGCCCAAACGAGCATGATAAAGTGCATACATGATAAAGCTATAATCTAACCTTAACATCACATAACAAACATGATTTCGGTCACCTAGGGACATGCAAAAATCTAACAAAAAATCTCATACATAGAGCACACGATGATGAATATTTCTCATTAAGGATTGGAAACCTAATTGAGATCATGCCAATCGTATCGAAAATGACAATTTAGGTATGCAACATTTAAGGTCTTACATGCAGTAGGGCCCTATTGTGTTTATACATACAAATGACACATCAAATGATGAGTAAATCCAGCAAATCACATACAGCTAAGACATACATGACATATATTTCATGTCCAATGAAGATCATGTAGCCAATTACACTGATTTTTAAGCTCAATTTTGCAAAAGTGCAATTCGGATTAGTGTAGGGCAGATCGTCCTATGCTTAGATCTAGATGGTGTTGACTTAGCTAAACACTTCCAAAAATTCCAAAAAAAATATATAACATTCTTAAGACAATGAGCAACAATTTTTATATAGACAAGTTCATCCCAAAATCATCACAGGAAGTAGCACAACAAATAGCAAAATCAAAAGTTGGAATCAAAACAGAACCTAAAATGAACTTAGAATACTGCATAATCAAACAACTTCGAAGGTATTTTTTTAGGGTCAAATGTCATCCAATTGGGCTGTGCGACCTATTGATTCAAAGTTTGTGACGTATATTTTCAAAATCTAGAAGGACTCGAGCTAAAACAAGGTCATCTAAGACCTCATTTATACCAAAACAACGAATATATCACAGAACATCCGAAATTACATATCAACATTCAAAGTCACAAAATCATCCACGAATCATCTTCATCTCCAGCAAATCAATGATTAAGCCAATCAAAAACTTATTTGAGCATTTCACGAAACCCTAAATGTGAATCCTAGCCCCGATCAGCTAATCCGATCTCACTTCATTGGATTTGAGTCTGAGGGGATTACCTTTTGTGTCTTTCGTCGATTATAGACACAATCGGACAAATTCTCACCAGAACATGATAGAACCTCTGACAAGTAGATCGGAGTAGATAGGGACACCACAAGGCCGGTCAGACTGCCAGTTTGCATCACAAGCAGAACCGGTCCGAGTGAACCAGCCTTCAAACGCAGGTAGAGATTGGGCTGCCGGAGGAGATTCGGTGATCGATCAGCAAGTTTCTGACCATGGCGAGATTGGAGCCTCTCCTTGGGACTAATCAGAGGTGATCGAAGCTTGTTAATATCACCAACAGCTACTAGTTTGGTCAAGGAACAAAAATGGTTGAACAAACTAGACCAACCTTCACGTCGGTGGAAGAAAAGGTCATCGGATGAGTTCCGGTAACCATCCATCAAAGCCTTGACCACCAGCTGGTCGGGGACTCTTCCACAAACAGACCGGCGATGGATAGGATGCCAAGGATAGCATATCAAGGACCAGTTTAGTCGGTTGAACCTGCTGAGGCTAGGACCGGCGTGGACTCCGGTTTTGCTATAATTGAGATGGGCTACTGATCGGAGAGCTCTGGTGGTTGTTGGCTATCCGAGATGGTGCGATAGGGACCAACAGAGGCTGGGGAAGGCTGGTATGACTAGAACGCCACTAGCGAGGGCTCCGGCGAGCGGTAGTTTGCACGACAAGGTGCAGCCAAGAGGGTCGATTGCACCAAGGAGAGGGAAAGGAGAGAGAGGCGGGAGAGAGAGATAAGATAGATAGTTTGTTTTAGAGAATTAAAACTTTGTAGCAAATGAGTTTCCCTTTTGATTTTGGAGGGAAAATGATAGTTATACCATCCTCAAATCACACGATCTCGGTCGTCGCTTCGATCCAACGATCAAAATTTTAATCCAACAAGCAAAATCAAATTTTGAAAGCTTGATTATCATCTAGAGGTCTCGGGTAAATGAATAAGTAAGCCTGATTTGCGAAAACCCAAGCAAAAATCGATAATTGCGCTAAAAAACTTGATTAGGGGTGAAATTACAATTTTATGAAATCTAGGGTCAATATATAAAATTGTAGGAAATTGAGGGTACAAAAGTGAAGTTGGCAAAAACATAATTTCGGAACTGGCTGTCAAAGGTCTAGAAACGGCCAGCAAAATGGCCGAACCGGCTTGCCTCACCGATGGCCAGTCGGACCGGTGAAATCGGTTTATGCCGGTTTGATTGGTTCTTGACCGGTTCGATTCAGTTTTGGCTGTTTCACGCACTTGTGGCCTTGATGGGTTCAAAATTTATGCAATTTGGTCCCTTAAGGACGAAATTGAAAAGAAAACTTTACTCGATTTGAGAGGAAATTGCTTAATTTCAATTCAATGAAGCCAATTAACCTTTATAAATGTGTTCTATGGGTCTTCTATTGACTTAATTGAATGATTGTTATGAAAAAAAATGGACCAAAATCATGGGTACTTAAAATTGAACTTAAAGGGTCAAAATGAACAATTTGCAATTTGTTGGGTAAAATTGCAAATTGATTGAAGTTGAATCCAATTAATGTAATTGACTTATCCAACTAATCACCCATGTGTAAGATCACCTATCGTATTCAAATTGACTTTGAATTGAAGTGTCCAAACTCAGGTAAAAAGTGAACCTAGGCCTAATATTAAAATTAGACATAGATTTATGAAATTGAACCATAGCCTTGAATGGATCAACTTGAATTTCTTCAATTGAAACTTAATTGCTTGATTTTCTTATATTCGAGAGATTAAAATTCCTCAAATTGAGAAGCTCTAATGTGAATTTCCCAAAATTGACCTCAGATTCGGATTTATCTTAAGAAAATGAGTGGAAAACTATTATCTATTCATAAGTCATGAAGGATCGATTTTAACCCCCTAATAATGACTTAAAACGGCAATTCGTCTTTTGATATGGTAATTCACAAAATCAAATAAATTAATGGATTTAAAAAAGTCCGTAGACCAAATGTCATAGAAGGAACTATACGTAATTGTGAGTAAAATAAAAATAATTTTATTTTCGGTCAATTTAGAACCTAAAACCGAAAAATTCGAAAAATAAGGTCCTCAATCGAATTTTGTGAAATTTTCGACACACAAATCAAATTGACACTAAAAAAGTACTTTTGGGGATTTTTATTTTTTCAATTTTTATTTTTTTTTTGGTTAAAGGCTAATTTTTCCAATTGACACACAAATCAAATTGACACAAAATTTTTAATTTTTCCAATTTTTCAACCTTTTAGTTGAATTATTCTAAAAGGTTAATTTCTTGGTCAAATTTTTGAATTTTTAAGAAATTGATTTGATAAAAGTGAAATTGAAGATAAATTGCATATTTTTGGGTGAAAAACTAATTTTTGACTCGGAGTTAAATTTTGGTCAAATGGTTGATTAAAATGTCTACCCGACAATCAATCATTTGACTTTTTGAGTTTTTCTTGAAAAGAAATTAGAAATCGCTTAAAAGCAACAATACAAAATAAAGAAACAAAGAATGACAATTTTGGCCGAGAAATGGGTTCTACCGCAATCAAAAACTCAAATCTCGATTTTTTTTACATTTTTCGATGTGTCGATTAAAAATCAGGTGTCAACAATGAATAAACTCTTATTGAGATTTTTTTTTTTTTTTTTTTTTGGGTAGAGAAGCCTTATTTACAATTGATCATGAAGGGTAGACCTCAACAATAGATCGCAAGCCAAGTACAGGGGTGATCTTGGTAGTCCCCGAAGCCAGCAGTGACGAAGAGCTTAGCCCATTCTGTTTCATTCCTTTCCCTCCCCGACGCGAGGGTCATCATCAACACGTCAAAGAAGAGCGGGGTTTGTTATTTATTTTTGTGATCCCACATTTTAGACCCACATTTTCTCCTAAAAGTTGCGACTATTCGACATGAAGTCTTCCACGCTTCGTACCCTTTCGTGACAACCGCCCATTGGTTACCGTTTTGATGGAAGATGGTATATAAATAGGAACGTATGTTCATTTCTGACGGGGGATCACAAGGTCTAACACAAAATCTTCACATTTTAAATACACCATCAGTACGTGAGAAAATTTGGTTAGTAGAGTGTGCCTATTATTTTCTTGATTTTTCAGGACATTCGACGAACGTGAATACGAACAATGGCTGGAGGTTTGTCTATTAACAATCCTGGCTTCCGCATATGAATTATTTTGTCTAACATTTGGTATCGAGCATGTTAGTGCCTCTGCCTTGTTTTTCTCGAATTTTTGGTGTGTTTTTCGGGCATTTTAGAGATGAACAGTAATTCGGATTTTGAGGCCAACAGAGAAACTCCCAAATTCCGGGCAAATTCCGGCGACCCACCCCTTGATTTCGGACCCGCACAGTCACACCGCCATAAGGAACATTAGCCATGAGTTTTTCCGGTATATCGGTGTTCGCCGGAGGCTAATTGGGCGGCGGAAGTCGCGGTGGTTGAAGGAATTGTGTTTTGGGAAATTTTCGTCTGATTTTGGGGCCAATTTTTTGCTCATTTTCGACGAAACTTGGACCCATGTGATCGTGCCGGCATGCTCTTCAAAACCCATAATTTATTTCGGTCTTAGATGGGCTGCCGGAGAAGAAACGGGACTGAAATCGCGGTGGAAAACGGCGAAAAACAAACGGAAAAATTTTTGTTTGCGCGAGGAAGAAGGCGCGTGGAGCCCACGCGCGCGCTGCGGTTGCAGGCGGGTGGAATCCACGCGCCACGCGCCCTCAAGCGCGCGCTAACCGCTGGCGCGTGGGGCCCACGAGCGCGGAACTGCCCTGCAGTTGCAGGTGCGTGCGTTGGGCGTTGGATCGCGCGCGTGCGGACCACGCGCCTGCCGCGGAAACGGGCGCGTGCTAGGCACGCGCCTGACGTCTCCTCCGCATGTCTCTTTTTACGATTTTGCCTCAAATTTTCATGTTTTTGCAATCTTGCCCTTGGCTGATTTATTTATTTACTGTTCTGCCATTGATGTATTTATTTATTTTGTCATTTCATGTATTTTATGAATATTTTGTGCATGAAATTAAATGTCCAATGGTCCATATATTTAATTAATTAGGGAGTGGCCACAGCATCTTTAATTAATTAAATTATATATTAAAAGCCTCCGAATCATATTTAGAAATAGACATTGATTGTAATTAATTATATTAATATGATGAATTTTATCCTACATGAATTTTCATTATATTAATATGATTAATTAGGATGAAATATCATATTATTTTTCTTAATTTACCCACAGGGGATTAAGAAAAGGCATATAATATGGTAGTTTCTTCATGAAGTAATTATGAATCTATTTAAATTAAAAACTTAGCCCACAGGTAGTTTTTATGTTATGTGATTCATATTGTAACATGTTTACATTGGTAAAACATGATTTATTTATATTTGTCTCAAATTTTGTGACATAAGCATGATTATTTGATATGCGGTTTCGCAACCCGTGAATTTCTCGAATTTAAGTTTGATGTTCCTATACTTGAATGGTGAGAACTATAAAGTTTGGAAGGAGTCAGTTCTTCTTCAATTGGGGTGGATGGACATTGACTATGCTATAAGGAAAGACGAACCACCTACTCCTACTGATTCGAGCACTCATTTGAGATAGCTCTTTATAACCAATGGGAGCGGTCCAACCGTGTTTGTGCCATGCTTATAAGAGCTAAGATATCTCCTAGTATTCGTGGTTCGGTTGCTCGACATAGCAATGCTAAGGCCTTATTGGAGGCCATAAATACGCAGTTTGAAAGTTCTGAGAAGGCGCATGTCATGACTCTGATTATAAAGTTTTTATCATTGAAGCTCACTAGTCTTAGAGGTGTGCGCGAGCACATCATGCAAATGAGGAACATAGCGGCTCAACTTAAGAACCTTGAGGTTGAGATATCCGAATCTTTCCTTGTGTATTATATTCTAAACACTCTCCCACAACAGTATGCACCTTTCAAGATCTCTTATAACACACATAAGAATAAATGGTCTATTAATGAACTCATGACCATGTGTGTTCAAGAGGAAGAAAGACTGGTTATGGAATTGGGAGAAAGTGCTCATTTGGCAACACAATGAAAGAATAAGGGCTATGGCAAGCATAAGGGAAAATGTAAAATACCTCCCAAGCTGACATTAAGAAATAATCCAAATGCTTCTTTTGTAAACAAAAGGGGCATATAAGGAAGGATTGTGTCAAATTTAAAGCCTGGCTCGAGAAGAAGGGTAATCCAATCTCTTGTATTTGTTATGAATCTAATATGACTGATGTAAGTCACAACACTTGGTGGATTGATTCTGGATCTACAATCCATATTTCGAATTCCTTGCAGGGTTTTCAAAACCACAGGAAGCCAGTGGGAAGTGAACAAAGCATCTATTCAAGAAACAAGATGCGTTCGCATGTGGAAGCTATTGAGACATATAGACTAGTTCTCAATAGTGGTTTTGTTTTAAATTTGGAAAAGACCTTTTATGTTCCTAGTTTTTCTAGAAACTTAATTTCAGTTTCAAGACTTGTACCTTTGGGATACTCTTTTAACTTTTCAGATTCAAACTTCTGTTTATCATTTAAATCTGAAATTTTCGGGAGTGGTACTTTGTCGATGGTCTTTTTCGAATTAATTTACAAGACAATGCATATTTTGATGCGATGCATGTTCATGATAAAGCTGGTATGAAATGATGTGTTGTGAAAGAACATTCCTCTATGTTGTGGCACCGGAGATTGGGACATATCTCCATAGAAAGAATTAAGCGATTAGTAAATGATGGAGTACTTGGTACTTTAGATTTTACTGATTGTGATATTTGTGTGGACTGTATAAAGGGAAAGCAGACTAACAAATCAAAGAAAGGTGCCAAGAGAAGTACATAAATATTGGAAATCATACATACGGATATTTGTAGTCCGGATATGGACTCATGTGGTCAAAAATACTTCATCTCTTTCATAGATGATTACTCACGTTACATGTATCTCTATTTGATTCATAATAAGTATGAAGCATTAGATGCCTTTAAGATATTTAAGGCGGAAGTAGAGAAACAATGCGATAAGCAAATTAAGATCGTGAGATCAGATAGAGGTGGAGAATTTTACGGTAGATACACTGAAGATGGACAAGCACCTGTTCCATTTGCAAGGTTTCTTCAAGAGCATGGGATAGTTGCCCAATATACTATGCCTGGTTCTCCGGACCAAAATGGCGTAGCGGAAAGAAGAAACCAGACCTTATTGGACATGGTGCATAGTATGCTTAGCAGCTCCAAACTTCCTAAATCCTTGTGGACTGAAGCACTTAAGACGGCAGTGTACATATTAAACCGAGTTCCGACCAAGGCTGTCCCAAAGACACCTTTTGAGTTATTTAAGGGTTGGAAACCGAGTTTGCATTATGTGCGCGTTTGGGGATGCCCGTATGAAGTGAGAGTTTATAATCCACAAGAAAAGAAGTTGGACCCAAGGACCATACGTGGGTATTTCATTGGATATGCCGAAAGGTCTAAGGGATACAGGTTTTACTGTCCATCTCATACCACTAGGATTGTGGAATCAAGAAATGCTAAATTTCTTGAAAATGACTTGATTAGTGGGAGCAATCAATCGAAGGACCTTGATCCTAAGAAAGATCACACAGATACTCAACCTTCCACCTCAAGTTTAAGATTGGTTGTTGCTCATAATGCCCATTCAGTTCAGCCGGCTATTGAACAACCAATCGTTGAAGTTCCACAACCTACCGATATTGATCTAGTGGATCTAGTTGTTCAGCAATTACCAGAAAATGTTGAACAACCAGTTGAACAACACGCTCCTCAAGAGAATGTTGATGCTGTTGGAGAAATCTTTCTGGAATATTTTGAAGCTGACAAAACATTTCCATTAGTCTAGTCTGAAGATTTGCAGACTCTACTATTTAAAGTCTGAAGACCTCCGGACTGCCAGACTCAAGACTCAAAGTCTATTCTCATTGACAGTTTCTAATCTGTTGAAGAAAGGCTATCCAGAACTGAGTGCTTCATTAAGGATTTGGCCTTATCGACTGGAGAAGATCTCTTGGCTGGATATGACATAACGAATTCCTTTAAGATTGATTAAGGATCCGATGATTGGCGAAGTATACTTGGAAGGTTCTACTTATGGAAACCGAGATCCCGATTGTATGGGTGAGCGGGATTGATGGGCTATCGACATGTTCCTTTAATAGCTCGAATGACCTTCCTAATTGATTCCGTCCAACGGGTAGATTGGAGGAATTCCTTTGGTAAGTACCAACGGGTGTGATGGCATAAAGGAGTATAAAAGGAAGACGTTTCAGTTGTTCGAGAAGGTGCACGATAGAAGAATTCCAAAGTCTGAAGCTCCTTGATTCTTAGTCAATTCATTTACTGAGCGAAATCTTGTACGCAAAAGAGAGTTTATATTTTGAGATACCTTGAGGAAGTGTGGTAAAGTATCTACACTGTGGAATAAAGGGAAAGCATTGCTGTAACATCTCTTTTGTTCATAGTGAAATCCAGCCGGTGGGCTGTTAGTGCAGAAGAGTAGACGTAGGCTTGGAATAAGCCGAACCACTATAAACCTTGTGTTTAATTTTCTCTTCCATACTCTCTGCTTTACTTTGATCATAATTCGTTTTGATAACTAAAGGAGAGCTTCCTTTCTATTGTCTGCCTAGTATTGCTTTCGTATCTCGAGAAATTGTTTTTACACCTATTCACCCCCCTCTAGGTGCTTATACTAGCTATATCAGATGCAACATTGAGAAGATCTGCTAGAATAAGGAAATCGGCAATTCCTAGTGATTATATTGTGTATTTACAAGAGTCTGACTACAATATTGGAGCTGAGAATGATCCCGAAACGTTTTCACAAGCCATGGATAGTGATAAATCCAATTTGTGGTACAATGCCATGAAGGAAGAGATGAGTTCTATGGCATCTAACAAAGTCTAGGATTTGGTTGAGTTACCTGATGGTGCGAAGGCCATTGGTTGTAAATGGGTCTTCAAAACTAAAAAGGATTCATTGGGTAATATTGAAAGATATAAAGCTAGACTTGTTGCTAAAGGATTCACTCAAAAGGAAGGAATCGATTACACGAGACTTTTTCTCCCTGTATCTAAGAAAGATTCTCTTCGTATTGTTTTGGCATTGGTTGCCCATTTTGATATGGAATTACATCAGATGGATGTGAAAACGGCGTTCCTTAATGGAGAACTAGAGGAGGAGGTTTACATGAAACAACCTGAAAGATTCTCCTCTAGTAAATGTGAGCATTTGGTGTGCAAGCTTAAGAAATCTATATATGGTTTGAAACAAGCATCCCGCCAATGGTACTTAAGGTTTCATGATGTCATCTCTTCATTTGGTTTTGTAGAGAATGTCATGGATCAATGTATATACCAGAAGGTTAGTGGGAGCAAAATTTGTTTCCTTGTGCTGTATGTGGATGATATACTACTTGCAACCAATGATAAATGGTTGCTACAAGAGGTGAAACAATTTCTCTCTAAGAGTTTTGACATGAAGGATATGGCTGGGGCATCTTATGTCATTGGTATTAAGATCCATAGAGATAGACCTCGAGGCATTTTAGGACTATCTCAAGAAACCTATATCAATAAGGTCCTAGAGAGATTTCGGATGAAAGATTGTTCGCCGAGTATAACACCCATTGTGAAGGGCGACAGGTTCAATTTGAACCAATGCCCGAAGAACGATCTAGAAAGGGAACAAATGTACAACATTCCATATGCTTCTGCTGTTGGAAGCTTGATGTATGCTCAGGTTTGCACTCGACCTGACATGGCTTTTTGTGGGAATGTTGGAAAGATATCGAGTAATCCAGGTTTAGACCACTCGGAGAGTTGCAAAGAAAGTGATGAGATACCTTCAAGGTACCAAAGACTATATGCTTATGTATAGACGGACTGACAACTTGGAAGTGGTCGGTTATTCGGATGCGGACTTCGCGGGTTGCGTTGATTCACGAAAATCAACATCTAGATACATTTTCATGTTAGCTGGCGGAGCCGTGTCATGGAGAAGTGCCAAGCAGACTTTGACTGCTACTTCCACTATGGAGGCTGAGTTCGTTTCTTGTTTTGAGGCTACCTCGCATGGTGTATGATTGAAGAGTTTCATTGCTGGGCTTAGAATTGTTGATTCTATTTCTAGGCCATTAAGAATATATTGTGACAATTCAGCTGCAGTTTTTATGGCTAAAAATGTCAAAAGTGGCAGTCGAAGTAAGCATATCGACATTAAGTATTTAGCCATAAGGGAACGTGTTAAGGAGAATAAAGTGGTCATTGAACACGTTAGCACCGAATTGATGATAGCCGATCCTTTAACTAAAGGCATGCCACCAATGAAGTATAAGGATCATGTAACTAGTATGGGAATAGGTCCCATCATGTAATTTGTCGTCATATGAACGATTTTTGTTATATGAAACTCTTATTCAGTTGTAATGTTGATTCTCAATTTTTGTGTACACATTTTATTGTTTATGAGAATAACATTTATCCTTGGTTTTGGAATAAACATGGGATTTATTCATTAAGATATGTTGTCACATATAGGCTGACATTAAAGAAATAAGATGCATTGTGATACATGGAAGATATTACTTACTCTTAGAGGACATGTCGCCATGATCCATGTGTTTTGTTTCTTTTCTTTAAGCATAAAGTTTTCGTGGAATTAGTTGAATGATCCGTATGATGAAAATGATGGGATCAAGTGGGAGAATGTTATTTATTTTTGTGATCCCACATTTTAGACTCACATTTTCTCCTAAAAGTTGCGACTATTCGACATGAAGTTTTCCACGCTTCGTACCCTTTCGTGACAACCGCCCATTGGTTACCGTTTTGATGGAATATGGTATATAAATAGGAACGTATGTTCATTTCTGACGGGGGATCACAAGGTCTAACACAAAATCCTCACATTTAGAATACACCATCAGTACGTGAGGAAATTTGGTTAGTAGAGTGTGCCTATTATTTTCTTGATTTTTCAGGACATTCGACGAACGTGAATACGAACAATGGCTGGAGGTTTGTCTATTAACAATCCTGGCTTCCGCATATGAATTATTTTGTCTAACAGGGTTTCGATCATCCCTGTCACTTTTCTAGTTTTCCATCACCATCTCAATTATAATCACGTTTTTACTCTTGCCCTGGCCCTTGTTTATGGTCTCCTTGCATCGCTTCAGTATCTTCACTCTGTCTTCGTTGCTCCAATCATGGAGTATCCACTGCATATAACTTAATTGATCCATCAGTCTGTCATTTTTTTTCCATATGTTGTTCACTTGTGATTTTGTAAATTTCCTATGCAAGTTGAACGCTAAGAGGGATTTTTTTGCAAAATGTAAACTATCCTTTACATGAAGATTCAATTTTAATATTTTTGGCGAGTTATCCACATGCGAATTTTTCAATACCAGGAGCTCCTAAGACTAGAGATTGGGATCCTTCAAATTTAAGGAGATTAATTCACATATTAAACTCGTTTCTTGAAAGGACACATCGGCATATTGAATTTTGAATAACTAAAATATTTTTTTTCCTTTTGTGCTTTTTCCCTTCTTCCCCATGTAGCTCCTTCCTCATTAGAGAAAATTGTCTAAAAAGTTCTAAATCTATTGCTCTTTTATAAAAAAAAAAAAAAAAAAGTTTTAAATCTTTTAATTGCAACAATTAAGTCATAAATATTCACGCTTTATCAATGGAGTCCATCCGACGAATTTTGGTCAGAAACCATTGATGTGGATGTCAACCATCTTATGCGGCACAATTAGCAATGACGTGAATAATTTTTAATAATATTTTAATATCTTTTTTCAATTTATTTACTTATTTTTTAATTTTTTCTTCTTCTTTTCTTTCTCTTTTCCTTCTTTACTTTTTTCTTGTTGTGGCCATAAGAGTTCAAGCCCTCACAATGATCTGGATGAGGCCATCGCGTGACTATAGGTGAGGCCTATCTCGCCTGCAACCACGATGGTCTAGGTGAGGGTATTGTAGCCCTTGTCCAGTGGTTGATGAGGGTCGCAGCCTTATAAAAAAAAAAGGGAATGAATAGAGAAGAAAATGGAAAAATAAAAAATAATAATTAGTTTGAAAAAATTTAAAAATTAAAAAAATTGTCCGCATTTGCATCGGCCACACTATGTAGGATGACTAGCGTCCACATTAGTTATTTTCGGCTAAAATTAGTAGAATGAATTTAATTGGAAAAAGTAGAAGGATATAAGACTCAATTTGCACAATTAAAAAATTAAACTGAATTAACAAAAGTGTTATGATTAATGATTTTGTCTCGTCGCATGGCTGCTCGCCGTTAATAGTTGTTGCCTGCCGTTGCATAACGTTGCAACACACAGAGAGAGAGAGAGAGAGAGAGAGAGAGAGAGAGAGAGAGAGAGAGAGAGAGAGAGAGAGGATTTAGGTATTGGTAATTGGTTGGTGTTTGTGTAAATTCGTAAAAAACGTGTGGCTATTCTCGATAAGATTAGATAGAGGATTTAGGTATTGGTAATTGGTTGGTGTTTGTGTAGGTTCATAAAAAATGTGCGAGAGAGGATTTAGGTATTGGTAATTGGTTGGTGTTTGTGTAAATTCGGAAAAAACGTGCGGCTATTCTCGATAAGATTAGATAGAGGATTTAGGTATTGGTAATTGGTTGGTGTTTGTGTAGGTTCATAAAAAACGTGCGAGAGAGGATTTAGGTATTGGTAATTGGTTGGTGTTTGTGTAAATTCGTAAAAAACGTGCGGCTATTCTCGATAAGATTAGATAGAGGATTTAGGTATTGGTAATTGGTTGGTGTTTGTGTAGGTTCATAAAAAACGTGCGAGAGAGGATTTAGGTATTGGTAATTGGTTGGTGTTTGTGTAAATTCGTAAAAAACGTGCGGCTATTCTCGATAAGATTAGATAGAGGATTTAGGTATTGGTAATTGGTTGGTGTTTGTGTAGGTTCATAAAAAACGTGCGAGAGAGGATTTAGGTATTGGTAATTGGTTGGTGTTTGTGTAAATTCGTAAAAAACGTGCGGCTATTCTCGATAAGATTAGATAGAGGATTTAGGTATTGGTAATTGGTTGGTGTTTGTGTAGGTTCATAAAAAACGTGCGGCTATTCTAGATAAGATTATATAAAAGAAGGTGAAAAAGTCGAATCTTAATCTTTTAAATAACTAGTGATGTATCATGTACATTGAATATAGACCGAGTCCTATCAAAACGAAAATATAAATTATTTATCCCGTTGATGGTAAGAGTGCTCATTGTGTTGTTTACTTTCCTTCACCAACTTCATTCAATAGGGAAGTTAATGTTCAAACCATCAATAAAATTGCATCTGCAGGTGGTATGGCTTCAAAGATGTCCCCAGAACACATCTCATGTTCTCGCTAACTTCTAAATTAGCCACCACATGCGGAAGATCATATATTGTGCATTCCATATGCGGAAAGGGCCCTTGCGATGGCCTTGGCCATCGTTCCGGTTCCTCCTCCTACATCGACCAACGAGGTTATTCCCTCCAACACCCCTCTGTGCTCGTTAACCACCATGCTCGCCACCAATCGAGCATCGCTAGCCATGCCATCATTGAATAAGCGATTAAGCCTCGGCTCTTGACCAACATACCTCCAAAATGACATCCCTTGCACCATTTCGAACGGCGTCCCGTCAACACACTGTTGTGGAACCACGTGCTCACACAGTGCCACAGCTTCACAAAAATAGGGTCGAGTGTAGCTAATGCAAACGGCGCGACATTGGAGGGATTGTCCTTAACGAGGAACTCTAACAAGTGGTTGAGTACGTAGGCATTTCGACCGTCCGGCGGGAGCTTCTTTTGTCCAAAAAAAGCCCGAGGGGACAAGAATGCGCATGAGGCAGTTGACAGAGTGAGCTCTTGATGGATGAATTTGAAGTGTAGAGACTAAGGTACCAAGGGCCATGGGTTGGCCATGCCGGTGGATGGTGTCGGGAATGCCTAATTGAATGGCACATTTCAAGCACTGGAATTGATGGAGTTGAAGATGCGGTTCCATATGTGAGCTTGTGCTTGTAGTTGCTCGCTGCCCACCTGTCCATTCGCCAAATCCATGAGCCAGAGGTACTATCTCTCACCTCTACAGTGCAATTTCTCGTTCGTGAACTGCAAGAACGAACTTCCCTCGCCTCTACGATTCAATCTAATGGTTCGTTATGAACACCAGGAGATAGGGGTATCTATAGGACCGTGGGGTTTAACTCTAAGCACTCTCACTTTGGAAAACCTCCAATTTGCACCAACTTTTCAAAAATAGGCGTAAATTGAGAAGCCTTATCCCCACACTTCTCCTCCATTCGATCCCAATCCTGTAAGTCTTCCGCCCTTCATGATTTTCCTCACTACCCTCCACTCCAGAACTTAATGACATCTACGTTTTTACGGTAAAGATTTTATTTTATTTTTTTCTGATTGAGTATGTATACTTTTAATTTGTCTAATCAAGTTCTTCTACTTCCACAAATCTTCTAATCGAATCTCTCCAACACCAAATCCGGCCAACAAAGATGCCAAATCAGGATGTCAATGGAGTAGAACAAATTTACAAATGTAGAGAATGTTCGAGTGAGTCTATGTCACCTACGCTCTTGTGAGGCAATAATTCTTAACCAAGGAAACCCATCAAGTATATTATGCTTTTCAATGATCTTTTTTAATTTTTTTGTTTTTTTTTTTTTTTTTTATTTTTTTTTTTTTGTTTTTACTTTTTCCTAGATTGAGGGCTAACAAACCTCACCGACATTGAACAAGAGCATTGCGGCCCTCACCAACCACCATCCTTGCCAGCAATGTGGGCGCACAAGCCCTTGCCTAGATTTGGCAAGGCCCACAACACCCTCACCAAATCTAGGCCAACTAGGACCGACAAGCCCTCACTTAGCCACGATGAGGGTATCGTGGCTCTTGCCCAAAGCCGGCAAAAGTTGCTGCCTAACCTTGCTAGCCTTCAATCCATAAACTAGAAAAAAAGTATCAAAAAGCCGAAAAAATATTTAAAAATTCAAAAAAATATATTTATATATTATTAAAATGTATAAATTAGCATTGGTCGTGTCACATAAGATTTCAACGTCCACATCATCAATTTCCAGTCAATTGACTAGATGAACTCAATTGACAAAATGTGAAAAAAATTTAAGAAATATTTAGAATTAAATTGACATGATTGTGATAGATTTAGGATTTTGAGCAATTTCCCTGTTGTAATTGAAAAGCATCTCTGGTCATCTTTCTTGGAGAAATCTTTCTAAAGTGTTTTGAAGCTGACAAAACGTTTCCATCGCCTAGTCTCGGAAGCGTGCGGACCCTTGTACCGTGAGTCCGAAGACTTTCGATCACCGAGACTCGGCTCACAAGACTCAAGACTCAAGACTATTCTCATTGACAGTCTCTAATCCGGCGACGAAGGCGATCCGTAACTAAAGTGTTTGGTTGAGGATTTGGTCTTATCGACCGGAGAAGATCACTTGGTTGGATTTGATATAACGGATTATTTATTCGAATTCAAGATCGTTTGAAGATCCGATGATTGACGAAATATTCTTGGAAGGTTCTATTCTTGGAAACCAAGATCCCGATTGTATGGGCGAACAGATTGATGGGCTATCGACATGTTCCTTTAATAGCTCGAATAATCTTCTTGATTGATTCTGTCCAACGGGTTGATTGGAAGAATTCCTTTGGTAAGTGCCAACGGGTATGATGGCATAAAGGAGTATAAAAGGAAGATGTTCCAAGCTGTTCCAAAGTGTGTGCTCGATAGAAAAATTCCAGTCCGAAGCTCCTTGATTATTAGTCAATTCATATTGAGCGAAACCGTATACACAAAGAGAGTCTATACTTAGTGATACCTTGAGAAAGTGTGGTAGATCTTCTACACCGAGAAATCAAGGAAAAACAGTGCTGTAATATCTCTTTGTTCATAGTGGAATCCAGCCAGTGGGCTGTCAGTGCAGAAGAGTGGACGTAGGCTTGAAACAAGCCGAACCACTATAAACCTTGCGTTCAATTTTCTCTTCCCTACTCTCAGTCTTATCTTTATCGTTGCGTGCTTATTAACAAAGATAAATTGTCTCATTTCTATCGATTGTCCAAAGATCGTGCGATTATTGTGAGAAATTATTCTTTATACCTATTCACCCCCTCTAGGTACTTGTACTAGCCATATCAATTGGTATCGAGCTCGTGTACTCACTTTATTTGAAGTGTTTTACTTGAGTAAAAGATCCATGGCTAGTATGCTAGCTCCTGTGGCTGGTGGAAGGGCAAAGTAATACCGAGACCACCATACTTTGATGGAAAGGATTACAACATCTGGAAAAACAAGATGAAAGCGTTCCTACGATCGAAGGATCCTCCGGAATGGGACGTTGTAGAAAAAGGAATTACTCCTAAAGCTGCATCCGTCTCGAAAGAGGAAAAGAAACCGTTGAGTCAAGAGAAATGACTCAGGAAGAGATAACCAAGAGACAAGCACTCGATGCAAAAGCAATTTATTCTTTATATTGTGCTTTGTCACCTACTGAATATAACATAATATCTTCTTGTGATACAGCTAAAGAAGTCTGGGATAGATTACATATCACTTATGAAGGAACAGATCGAGTGAAGGAGACTAGAATCAACATTCTCCTCGGTCAATACGAAGCCTTCAAAATGAAACCTGGAGAATCTATAACTGACATGTTTAGCCGTTTTACGAAATTGTAAATGGTCTTGAAAATCAAGGACAACCAATTTCGATCCCATGAAGGTAAACAAGCTACTGCGTGGACTCTCCAAGGATTGGAATCACATAAAGACTTCAATAAGAGAGACGCAAAGAATCATGCCACTATCTGTCGACGAGCTGGTTGGAACTATTCAGTCTTACGAAGTGGAACGAATTAACGAAGATGAAGATCCAAAAGGTAAGAAGTCCATTGCATTAAAATCAAATGATGATTCGATGTTACAGATTCGAAGATGATATGGATGATGAGGAGCTTGCTCTCATGATAAGAAGATTCAGAAAGCTGAATAGAAAAGGAAGAAGATTCAACTCAAAGAAACAAAGCTTTCAAAAACAAAGACCAAGTCTGTTGATGATGATGAATCAAACAACGATGTAGTTTGCTTCGAATGTAAGAAAAAGGGACACATCGACCTAACTGTCCTCTTCTAAAGAAGAAGAGAGGAAAAGATGGAAAGTCTCGAAAGGCTCTCAAAGCCGAAACCGGAGTGATACGAGTGTGAAGAAAGTGAAGATGAGTATGCCAATTTGTGTCCGATGGCGCAATCGGACTCGAGACTCAAACTCGGATCGACTCGACAGTGAATTTGAGGTAAGTAATTTTAAAATTCCTGTCAAGGTTTCAAGTATATTGATGAGCTGTGTTTTAGTCTTAAGACTTCTCTTAAAAGGATTTCCGAACTTAAAAATGAAAACTTTGCTTTAAAACAACAGGAAAATGTTTTGAAAGAAAAAGTCAAATGTTTAGACATAAATGTTTCTACACTTAAAGAAAGTGAAGAAAATCTTTTGAAAGAAAATGCTCTTTTAAAAATTGACTCATCAAATATTTCAAAGAAATTTTCAATAGGGTCCGAAAAACTTGAAAAATTCTTTCAGCTCAAAGACCGTATTTCAATAAATCTGGTTTAGGTATGACAATGAAACTATTCCATTGATTGATTTTCCTAAAGTAAAAGAAAGAATTAAGCAAAGACCCTCAAGAGAGGCTTACAAAAATCATTTCAAGAAGGTTTTTGTAAAGTCGTAGGTCGTAATGCCCTCAAGTGTTCAAAGTGCAATAGCCCTGATCACTTTGAAAAAGAGTGTCCTATGGTTTGGAAACCTGTTAAGAAAACTTGGGCTAATACTGTTTATCTCACTAACAACAATGGACCCAAGAAAATATGGGTACCAAAGAAAGCTTGAGACTCTCATTTGATTGCAGGTCTCCATCAAGAGAAAGGTAAAGTGGTATCTGGACAGCGGATGTTCAAGACATATGACAGGAGACTCAAATTGCTTTACAAAGCTCGTTCAAGTAAATGGTGGAAAAGTATCATTTGGAGGAAACAGCAAAGGAAGAATTGTGGGATTTGGAACTGTGAAAATTGGAAATCTCACAATAAGTAATGTTTCCTTAGTAAAAGGACTCAATTACAATCTTCTCAAAGATCGCCCAATTGTGTGATATCGGCTTTAAGATCTTCTTTCAAGAAGGAATATGTTTGGAACCGTAAAGACTTTACTCAGTCTTTCATGGGTCGAAGGCATGGAAATATCTATCTTTTGGATGTGAAACCGGATGAATCGCAATGCTTAATTTCAATCCAAGACGAAGCAAGCTTGTGGCACAGAAAGCTTGGTCACATCAACATGAAACAATTAGCCAAAATCTCATCAAAGCAGCTTGTTCGTGGTCTACCCAATTTAACATACCAAAAGTCTGATCTATGCACTCCATGTATATTGGGAAAGCAGGTAAGAAATTCATTTAAGCTAATAAATCATGTCTCTACTAATCATGTACTGCAGCTGCTGCATATGGATCTCTTCGGACCAACCGTAACCCGAGCATTGGAGGTAAGAAATATTGTCTAGTAATCGTGGATGATTACTCCCGATTTACTTGGGTATATTTTCTTGCAAGTAAGTCTGAAACCTTCTCGTATTTTGAAAAATTTGCTAGAAAAGTTCAAAATGAAAAAGGATGTGTTATTTCAAGTATAAGAACAGACCATGGAGGTGAATTTGAAAATCAAGATTTTACAAAATTTTGTGATGAATCGGCTTTAAGCATGTGTTCTCCTCTCCATACACTCCTCAGCAAAATGGAGTTGTGGAAAGAAAGAATAGATCTCTTCAAGAAATAGCTAGAACTCTTTTAATTGAAAGTAAAATTTCTTCACGATTTTGGGCTGAGGCTGTTTCAACAGTGTGCTATATCATCAATAGAGTCTTTTTAAGACCTATTCTAGAGAAAACCCCTTATGAGTGATTCAAAGGTAAGAAGCCTATTGTTTCGTACTTTCATGTATTTGGTTGCAAATGCTTTATATTGAAAAATGCAAAAGATCGAGTTGGTAAATTTGAAGAAAGATCAGATGAAGGCATCTTCCTTGGATATTCTACATCAAGCAAAGCTTACAGAGTCTATAACAAGAAGAGTCAATCGTGGAGGAATCAATGAATGTCAAATTTCAAGACTCGGTGCAAAATGAATCCAAAGACTCAACATGAAGAGTCTGAATCTGCTTCAGACTCTCCAAAGCTTACAACTCAAGAAGCATCTCAGACTCTGGAAGACCAGCATCAAATTGTTCGTGAAGATTCAAGTAAAGAAAGAGATCATCAACCAGATAAATCAACCAGTAACTGGAAGCATAAGTCCAGTCATCCCAAAGATCTCATTATCGGCGAAATTAATGAAGGAATTCGCACCAGATCCAAAAGGCGCGAAGAGTCTAGTGCCGTGGCTCTCATCTCTGAAATTGAACCAAAAAGCATAGAAGAAGCTTTATCTGATGAAAGCTGGATTAAAGCTATGCAAGAAGAGCTTAGACAGTTTAACATTAATGATGTCTGGGAATTGACATCCAAACCAAAAGGTAAAACTGTTATTGGAGCTAAATGGGTGTTCAGGAACAAGATGAATGAGAAAGGAAAAGTCGTAAGAAACAAAGCAAGACTCGTGGCCAAGGGATACACGCAAGAAGAAGGGATAGACTATGATGAAACTTACGCACCAAAAGTAGCAAGGTTAGAAGCTATTCGATTGTTGCTTGCTTTTGCTTGTTATAAAAATTTCAGGTTATTCCAAATGGACGTCAAAAGTGCCTTCCTAAATGGATTTATCCATGAGGAAGTTTATGTGGAACAACCACCAGGGTTTGAAGACCCAAAGAAGCCGACTCGGTCTTGGACCGAAAAAGGCCCTGTACGGTTTAAAGCAAGCACCTCGAGCTTGGTACGACAGACTAAGTAAGTTTTTAATTCAGAATGGTTTTGTCAAAGGTAAAGTAGATACTACTCTGTTTATCAAAAAAAGAAAACAAAAGTTTTTTACTTGTTCAAATATATGTGGATGATATTATTTTTGGATCCTCTAATAAAAGTCTCAGGCAAGAAATTCTCTAAGTCTATGCGGGATGAGTTTGAAATGAGTATGATGGGAGAATTAACCTTCTTTCTTGGACTTCAAGTAAAACAATTGAAGGAAGGAACATTCATTCATCAAGAAAATATGCTATTGATCTTGTCAAGAAGTTTGACTGGAAAAGTGCAAAAAGACCGACATACCGATGTCAAGTTCTTTAAAGATAGACAAAGATGAAGAATGGAAGAAAGTTGATCAAAAGCTGTACAGAGTATCATCGGTTCACTTCTTTATCTTACGCCTCTAGACCCGACATTTTGTTGAGTGTTTGCATCTCGTGCTAGGTTTCAATCGACCCTAGAGAATCTCATCTCAGTGCTGCGAAACGTATTATTAAATACGTTGCTTCATCTTCAAGCATCGGTCTTTGGTATCCTAAGAAGGGAGACGTCAATCTTCTTGGATATTCAGACGCAGATCTAAGCGGGTTTGCGAGTTGATAGAAAGAGTACCTCGGGAACTTGCCAATTGCTTGGGAACAGGGGACGGTGTCTTGGTTTTCAAGGAAACAAAATACTGTGGCTCTCTCTACAACAGAAGTAGAGTATGTAGCTCTTGGAAGCTGTTGTTCGCAAATTCTATGGATAAAACAACAACTATAAGACTTTGGAATTGAAGACTCATGCACGGAGATTAGATGTGACAACACCAGCGCTATCAATCTTACAAAAATCCAATTCTTCACTCAAGGGCAAAGCATATAGAGATTCGACATCACTTTATTAGAGATCATGTTCAAAATGGAGAAATCTCGATTCAATTTGTTGATTCAAAAAACCAACTAGCGGATATATTTACAAAGCCTTTGGAGAAGAATCAATTCGATATTATCCGTTCAGACTCAACATTTTGAAGCTTGAAGAAGTTAAAGTCTAGAGACTCTCGGACCCTCGACTCGGACATTCATGACTATAGACGTAAGTTGTTTTTATATTCAATCTCGAAAAGGTACGATCATTCGTTCAGTTATAAATAATTTATATTATCTTTAATTTCCGTGAAAATCTGGAAACTTGCCTTTTCCAAAAGATAACTTCTAATTAAAATGACAGTTATCGTTTTTAAAAAGAGACGACTGTTCACTTTCCTTTATATTGATTGGTATTTTTTTTCCTTTTTAAAACTGGGTTATATATAGTCAGTTGTCTTCTTGCTTAAACTACAAAACCCTAAAAAAGGCATTCTCCTCCCAATCCTGTCTCGACTTCGTGTTCACCCTCGAGAAAGTTGTCATCTTTTCTTGGGAAAGCGAGTAAAAGCATCTTTCATCGACAAGAAATGATGTCTTCTTCAAGAAAGTCGTCAAGAATCGCGAGTAGGGGACCACCGAAAATGAAGGAGGGTCCTACCCACTTCGATCTCACCGAGGAGGAAGAGTTACCGAGACAGCAACAGAGCCCAATTCACTCTCAACCACGTCACTCTCCACCATCTACCCCACAGGGTGTGGGTCATCAACCGGAGGAAGAAATAATCGAGGAAGCAGATCCTGTAAGAACGCAAAAACCCTCTTTTATTTACAAGCTCTATCGTGCTTTGAAAAGCACGGTACACCCCGAACTATGTAGATGATTTCCTTAAAGACAAAGGGTATGGAAATGAGTATATCTTTTTGAAACGGATGGAGGATTTGGGAATTGCTCCCAAAGGAAAGGCTGAGCAAGCACTTGCGAACATTCCAAGTGACCCTCGTGTAAGTGGATTAAATCCGATTGACGGGAATGACGATGACAAAATGTTTAGTGAATTCCAACCCAGGATGGGTGTTGCTGCGAAGGTGAAGGGAAAAAGAACGGAGTTGTTCAAATCAAAGGAACAGGAGGATTTGTTCTTCAAATTGTTGAAACGTGGGGTGATAAACCCCAAGAGCGTCGATTTTGATTTTCTGGATGCTATCAATGTGAACTTAAGGGAGAATTTCAAACTGCTTCAACTAGAGCAATTTTGCTCTGACACCACAGACGGTTATGCACAATTGACAGCATACTTCTATTCGAATCTTAGCTTTTTAGATGCGAATAGAATATCCTTCAGTGTTCGAGATCAAGATTATGTGGTGGATGTGGACATGTTGGCAGACATAATTGGAGTTGAACGAGGACGATATCAACCGGTCAAAGTTTCCATTACTCGTACCACACTGGAACTTGTCAAAGACAGGAATACAGAAAAGCGAATTACCTACACAAGAATGCATGCCATCAACATCTTGCTGCACAAAATCGTGATCAACTGTCTCCGGCCAAAATCAACATCCAAGACAGACGTGTCTAATTCTGAGGCAAAATTGATGTACACAATCAATTCAGGAAAGAAGTTCTCTCTTCCTCACACCATTCTCTTTCACATGTACAGAGCGATGGTGAAGGACAAAGGCCGCTTGCCTTATGCGGGTCTTGTGACCAAGATCTTCGAGACACTTGAACATTGAACCTCCTGACTCTTTGTGTTCGACCATGCGACAAAATGGTGGTGGGTTTGAAAATGCCGACAAAAATGCGTACGAAAGAGCTTGATAAGGCAATGGAGAAGTTCAAAGTGAAAACTCCAGTATCTTCCGCATCAAAAAGGAAAGGGAAGGAGCCCATGGGTGCGCCATCCAAAAAGAAAAGAACTCTTATCTTAGAGGATGAAGATGAAGAGGATGAACTCACTATCTCTGCCTTGGCAATAAAAAGGCTCAGTCGTTCTGTATCCGAATCAACGGAACAACAGGGAAAGGAAAAGAAGCGAGAGGGAGAAGAACAGAGAGAAGTAGAGGAAAAGGAGAAGGAAGTTGAAGTAGAAGAAGAAGCAGACAAAGAAAAGTCTGTAGATGAAGCTGGAAAGGAAGGCAATCAAGACTTTGCCGATCATGACCATCACTCTTCCCCAAATGAGGCCTTAGAAACAGGGGGAGATGGCGAGAAAGGAAGGACTACACCTGTCCACAGTGAAGGTATGAGTCAGTCGCAAGTAAATCCAGAAGATATTCAGGCTTCTCAAATGCCTGAGGAAGGATATGACACCTCAACGCCAAATCTGCACGATTACACCGAAGTTCCATCGTCTGCCTTTGCACCATCCGATAGAGCAAATGCCAGCACGCAGACAGACAATACAGCAGATTTTCGTCGCATCCTTGATCTTCTTCTGGAAATGCATGGTCAAATATACGCTTTGGAATGTGAACTTCAAGTCCTGAAGAATGCTGGACAAGCATCTTCTGTTACCCTGTCGAATAAAATGCAAGACCTCACTCTTCAAATTCAAGCAAATGCCAAAGGAGAAGAGGTGACACATCTACGGGAAGACTTGAAAAGGCTGGAAGGCATCGTACAGTCGATGGGAGATTTCCAGCTCGTGCGTGTTCCCAAGCAGACTTGACTCTTTCTCACCTTTTTAAGGATGACAAAAAGGGGGAGAATTGCCAGCTTTGAATTGAATTGAACTCAAACTTTGACTTTATTTGTGTTTTAACTTTAGTTTGTTTATGTGTTTTGAGTATGACTTGAGTGTGGTGGACTTGGTGAAATTGACTGACTTGGGTGTGGATTTGAAATTGACTGTTGCATTTTGACTGTTGCATTTACAATCAAGTGTTATTTTATGGCTTTACTCATGAAAGACTAACCTATCTTTCTGTGGACGCAGAGTTTAGTTGAATGTTTAATCTTTATGAGATATCCATATTGCTTGAGTAATGTTTTGCAGGTCAAAGTTGTTCAAATCTACGGGAAAGTTTTGTCACCATCAAAAAGGGGAGATTGTTGGAGAAATCTTTCTAAAGTGTTTTGAAGGCGACAAAACGTTTCCATCGTCTAGTCCGGAAGCTGTGCGAGACCCTTGTACCGTGAGTCCGAAGACTTTGAGATCACCGAGACTCACTCACAAGACTCAAGACTCAAGACTATTCTCATTGACAGTCTCTAATCCGGCGACGAAGGCGATCCGTAACTAAAGTGTTTGGTTGAGGATTTGGTCTTATCGACCGGAGAAGATCACTTGGTTGGATTTGATATAATGGATTATTTATTCGAATTCAAGATCGTTTGAAGATCCGATGATTGACGAAATATTCTTGGAAGGTTCTATTCTTGGAAACCAAGATCCCGATTGTATGGGCGAACAGATTGATGGGCTATCGACATGTTCCTTTAATAGCTCGAATAATCTTCTTGATTGATTCTGTCCAACGGGTTGATTGGAAGAATTCCTTTGGTAAGTGCCAACGGGTATGATGGCATAAAGGAGTATAAAAGGAAGATGTTCCAAGCTGTTCCAGTGTGTGCTCGATAGAAAAATTCCAGAGTCTGAAGCTCCTTGATTATTAGTCAATTCATATTGAGCGAAACTGTATACACAAAGAGAGTCTATACTTAGTGATACCTTGAGAAAGTGTGGTAGATCTTCTACACCGAGAAATCAAGGAAGAACAGTGCTGTAACATCTCTTTGTTCATAGTGGAATCCAGCCAGTGGGCTGTCAGTGCAGAAGAGTGGACGTAGGCTTGAAATAAGCCGAACCACTATAAACCTTGCGTTCAATTTTCTCTTCCCTACTCTCAGTCTTATCTTTATCGTTGCGTGCTTATTAACAAAGATAAATTGTCTCATTTCTATCGATTGTCCAGTATCGTGCGATTATTGTGAGAAATTATTCTTTATACCTATTCACCCCCCCTCTAGGTACTTGTACTAGCCATATCAATCTTCTCCTTCTCGTGTGAGGAATTTCGCCTCGCCAATCAGATTGGACTTCAAGACCCGAAGGATTTTGGGCGTTTTTTCCCTCCTCTTCTTCTTCTTATAGTATATGAATCTCCTTCTGTCACAATTTCAGGTGTCATCTGGTTTCAACTTTGGCCCCGTTCGATTTACGGGACTCTTTCTGCTTATTTAATGTTCTGTTCCTGGTGATTCTGTGCGGTAGTCTGGAAAACCAACAGCCCTATGCTCGTCTTCTTAGCGATGAACATCCGCATGTTATTTGCAATTCCGATAAACAGTGAAAGAGAGTAAACCTAGATACTCTATCCAGTTTTCCAAAATACCTAAAGCAGAGTTAAAATGCTTGACAAAAAAAAAAGGTCGGTTGTATCCTGATAATTTGAGATAGAACTTTTCAATCCTTATTACAACGAGCTCTCACATGAGGGTCCCTACCATAAGATGCCTTGCAATGTTTTTAGGAAAATGGTATATCCAAGGAGGTGCTCACGGTATGCCTTCCTCATAGTTTGCAATAGTAATTGTATATTCGTACTAAAAGATGCATTGAGGATGAAATACATATAAAGCGTAAAAGTTGGAGAACAAGAAACTAGAAGAGGGTGTATCCATGCTACTCCCCAAAATAAGTCGACTTTCATTTGCTAGGTTCTACTGCTAAACAATTATTTGGAACTTGTTAACCAGCCTTTCCTAGCACTCGCAAGAGATGCGTGACGAGGAAACATTCAATTCTCAGAGTGTTGGTTGGGCCTATCACAGGGACGATCAATGCAGAATTGTGAAGTCGTCCTTTGCTTAAAAAGGTGCTTACCAAATCAGCAACCTAGTTTCTCTAGCACATACTTGACTTGAGGCCCATGACCCACTAAAACTTGATTCGAGGTCCACGACCTGTGAGCTAGGGATGCCACCCAAATCACGGAGGAGATACGGCAAAGAGAGAGGGATAGAGGGCCAGGCAGGGCGCGGCCGGCACCGCAATGTTCAGGGATAGTGGTGGAGGAGTTGCTAGTGAGGGATTAAGAAAGAAAAGTAAAAAATAAAAATAAAAAAATGAGAAAGGACTATGGATGGCGGAGTACGAGCTTCACAAAGTGTCTTCAAACTATGGATCAACTAGATATCAGCACATTTGGTTACCTTCCAATTTTCCTGCTCTACAGGAATTTATTAGATCAACCTATGTATCAGCACATGCAAAACACTATCTCGACGATCCATTTCCTTGAAATCGAAAAGTCAAAAAGAAAAAATCTGGTCTCTTTTGGAGAAGCAATTTGTTCCCATCCTTCTCTTTTGAAGCAACACCCTTCCCTTCACAGAAGTAGCCAAGAATCAGCAGCTCTCCTCCAATGACATTGTCTATCTTCTCCGCCTTTGAAGCACAAGTCTCAGAGCCCCAGCGCTCCCATATGTGACTGTACACAATAGAATCCGAGATATGAAGAAATAAGAAGAGATCGCTGAAGGGAAAAAGACTTGAAGGGCCAAGCTCATAAATGGTGATCCTAAATCCCAGCGAATCATGTTTGAGGGATCGTTATTGTCAAACTTTACCAGTCATTGCTATTGTAAACCTAACAACGTTTGAGAAAGGTTTTGAGCAAAGAGAACAGATCATCTCAAAAACCATCAGAAGATAATTCTGACGCCTCCTCAAA
The DNA here is from genome assembly GCA_014182375.1 of Eucalyptus virginea. Classification (NCBI taxonomy): domain Eukaryota; kingdom Viridiplantae; phylum Streptophyta; class Magnoliopsida; order Myrtales; family Myrtaceae; genus Eucalyptus; species Eucalyptus virginea. Next base: position 1,234,723 of record CM024516.1, on the reverse strand, counting down.
ATTAAAAGTTCCTATTCCTTACGAGGAACCACTTCATGCAATTTTCACGGGACAATCACATGCAGATGAAGAAGATATGGATCCACAACCCTTAAACCTCGAGCAACAGAGAAAAATCATAGGCAAACCCATAATTCTACATCGTCAAGACTGTCTTTCGCATTTGATGATTTTCCATATCATAAGTGACCAGAAAGATTGCAAGAGTTTCATGCCTAGTTCTAGTTAACTACTAAACCCAAGCATCAAAACTTGGCCATTGCGATACTGTCATTTGCCAGCGGATTTACAAAAAGAAAAGAAAAAAAAAAAAAACCTCCAAGACTGGCGGACGTCTCTTTTTGAACAGGACCAGATGTCCTTCTTGGTCATGCAAGACTTCAGCCAAGTGATTCGAATTCTACTCCAAATTTTATTGGTGATCCGAGAGACATCAAGGAACTCAAAAGGACGGGGTTCTTTGAAAGAAAGCGTTGTTCCTACAGAAGACAGGATCTTGATAAGTGCTTTAAGAAAATGTTGAAGCTATTTTATGCCATAGGTGCATATGTGAATCTCAAGCCAGTCTTCCTACTGTCCATCGCAAATCAGCTAGCTACAGCGGCCGGGAGGTATATCCAGATTACAAACAAGAGAGTACTTCAGCGACAATGCGAGAAATCTAGCAAGCAATCCATATTGCTAAAGATGAAACGTGTGTACGAAGAAAGCAATTAAGGATTATTTGCATTATAATAGAAAATTTGATAAAGCTCGCAAGAAGCCCGGCCCAGAAATAAAATGGTCAAATAGAGATTCTTCTTGTTCTTGTTCTTGCTCTAGCAAGAAGAAACGACATTTTAAGAAGATTCAATTTAATTTCTAAACGGAGGAAAGGAAAATGGAAATTCCCTAGTAAAAGAAGATCCCCAGGCACGACCAAAAATGAGAAGTGTCACATGTGGACAGAATGGACACATTGTCAAAAACTAACCTTGGGCAAAAATCGAAGGCACACATGCTGGAGAAAGTTGACAAGAAGATGGCTTTTTTCCTCCAAGAAGATGAACTTGGATCAGTCTTTTCTCTAGAAGATGAAGCTTCTCATAGAAGCATCTTTGCCATTCAAACCTTTCACCAACCAATGATTAGGGGTGTCAATGGTTCGATTGGGTTCGGATTTTTAGGAAATCCAAACTGAACCGAATTGATAGGGTAAGCAGCTGCACCGAATTGAATCGCGACCCAGTTCGGTTTAGTTCGATTTTTTAGTTTTCCTACTTTTGCCCACTGGAGCTGAACTAAATAAGGGGGTGAGAAAGAAGAGAGCTTTTAAGTTGAGCATTCATTTTTTGTTGATAATTTTGGTTTGGTTAACTAAACCAAAAGAATTGTTATTTTTCCATTATCTGAACTAAACTAAAAATGCACGAATTTTCAGTTCGGTTTTGGTTTTGATTTTGGTTTAATCCTGACATCCCTACCAGAGATACTAACTGATCCAGAACAAGATGAAGTAAATGAAGGTTGTATTTTTTGTTCTTAAGATCCTACATGTGACATCTTGACACTTCTTCATTTCCTATTACTATATTAAAAATGATAAATGGTTTGACTGAATTTCTAGACCATGATGGTTGAATTGATCAAACCACAAAGGTACAAATCCGTCTTGACCTTCTGCGGACAAGGAGAAACCGTAGCCTAGCAGATTGTTGCATATTAAAGTAGGCTCAAATTGAAGTTTCCATGGTATCTAGTTGTCCGCATCATGCTTGATGGAGATGAGACTTGTGATGTTGGGAAAACAAGAGACGGCGAGGTTGAGTGCATAGCCGCAATTTTAGCTAAAGGAATCCAAGCAGCTGGGAATAAAGAAAAAGAGGTGGAAGTGGGCACAACATTGAGGAGAGGTGATAGGAAATTGGGATTCCAGAAAATAGAAGACGACGGGTAAAGAGATCATGGAGAAGAACAAAAGGCCAAAGATGCATCAACCATTTTTGAAATAGAAATAGGAATAAAGAAAGTGTTGATTTGAGTAGAGATGTCAATGAATTTGATGCGTTCTACTCTAGTACCATGTTGAACTTTAGAGATAGAGAGATAATAGCGATTTAATGTTTATGAGAACATGATTGTAATTAGGGTTGCATGGTATCTATTTATAAGAGTAATTAATTACAGTCAGCAAATAGACAGAAACATCATTATAAAAGGACCCATAGTACATATCAATTACATAATGATTCATACGTGCATTACCCTAGGATATGGCTAAAGAAGCCTTATTTACAATCCATCCTAATCTACCACTACCCACATGGAGTGGCAATTGATATTCGATCATAAGGGGTAAACCTGGATGAGGGATCGCAAGCCTAGTATAGGAATGATTTTCTAATCCCCGAAGCCAGCATCGGCAAAGAGCTTATCCCATTCTGTCTCATTCCTCTCTATTCCTGAACAAAGGGTAATCACCAACATGTCGAAGAAGAGTTGGGTTTCGATCATCTTTTTGTCACCTTTCGTGTTGTCCATCACCATCTCAATTATAATCACCCTTTATTTAGGCCCTTGCCCTTGCTTATGGCCTCCTTGCATTGCTTTAGTATCTTCACAGTGTCTTCATCGCTCCAGTCATGAAGTATCCACTGCAAGTCTATCATAAATATTATATTAGTCTCTCAATATGTAGATACAATGAGTTAATCTGTTGTATGCTAAAGGTTTTCTTTGTGGAAGTTGAATGCTAGTATTGCAATCAATGTAGTATCTTCCTCATTATAAAGATAACTACGATGAAAGTCACACTTGCCTTCAATAGCATTGCATCCCCACGCCTCAAACATGTCCCCGTCAACACATTTCACGTGGTTACTCCGTTCCGAATTGACTACCTGTTATAATATAAATATGCGCGGAAGTATGGTATAGTTTATATTTGATAGAGGATGGACAATGGACAAGGATATGATATTTTGAGAAGGTTTATGGGACAAATATAGTTTTACTAGTTTATGAAAATAATTTTACAATAGTTGAAGGAGGTGTTGGTGAGGGAGCATGATGTGTGGTTTTTATGGTTAGCTCCCTTACCCAAAACATGGAGCACTTGCTCCTTTATATAGTTGCCAAAGTTGGTGGAGGAAGTCTCTAGACTTCTCTAACATAAGATGAAACTTCTAGACACATGAGCCTTCTAGACACATGAGCTTGTAGACAATTCTAGAGACTTCTCTTACATGTTGGACATTTTCCTCTTTCTTCTAGAAAATGTTTTCTTCTTTCTTCTAGAAAATTCATCTAGGGAATTCTAGAGAATTCTAGAAGTTTACCAACTCTAGGAAATTCTAGAAAATGGATCACCATTTCCAACACTCCTCCTTGATCCATTTTCGGGATACTTCGGATATTGTAGTCTGTCCCATATCTTTTAGTCCGTCTTCGTTCCATGATCCCTTGTATCCTTTTGTTGGCACACTTGCACCTACTTTCGAATGTCCATGTCTTTTCTTTAATGATGTCCCATATGTCTCGGGGCATCAAAATGCTCTTAGTTATAGTTGTTAGCTCGGGCTCTGGCTCTGACTCTGGCTCTCGTAGGGTCTGGCTCTGGCTCCGGCTCTGGCTCTGTTGGCTCTCACTCGGGCTCTGGCCTTTGATTCTGGCTCTAGCTCCGACTCCGGCTTTGTTGGCTCTCGCTCGGGCTCTGGCCTTTTTAGTTGAGGATGGTGAGGACAAACGCCCATAACCATCCGATAAACCTGGCTCTGATACCATGTTAGAATATAAATATGCGAGGAAGTATGGTATAGTTTATATTTGATAGAGGATGGACAAGGGACAAGGATAGGATATTTTGAGAAGGTTTATGGGACAAAGATAGTTTTACTAGTTTATGAAAATAATTTTACAATAGTTGAAGGAGGTGTTGGTGAGGGAGCATGATGTGTGGTTTTTATGGTTAGCTCCCTTACCCAAAACATGGAGCACTTGCTCCTTCATATAGCTGCCAAAGTTGGTGGAGGAAGTCTCTAGACTTCTCTAACATAAGATGAAACTTCTAGACACATGAGCTTGTAGACAATTCTAGAGACTTCTCTTACATGTTGGACATTTTCCTCTTTCTTCTAGAAAATGTTTTCTTCTTTCTTCTAGAAAATTCATCTAGGGAATTCTAGAGAATTCTAGAAGTTTACCAACTCTAGGAAATTCTAGAAAATGGATCACCATTTCCAACACTACCAAATGTGGAAGATCAAAATTTGTGCATTCATATGCGGAAAGGTGCTCGCTATGGCATGGGCCATTGCTACGGTCCACACCCCCCAACCACACCCCCAACCCCACCGCCCCCCCAATGACCAACGAAGTTATTCCATCGAACAACCCTCTGCACTGGTTAACCAACATTCTAACATTCTGCCCACCAGTTGAGCGTCGCTAGTCATGCCCTTATTGAAAAAGCAGTTGAGCCTCGGCTCATTATTCGCACATCTCCAAAGTGACATCCCTTGCGCCATTTCGAATGGCATCTGGTCGACAAGGTTGTGGAACCACGTGCTCAAGCTGTGCCAAGGGTTCATCAAAATAGGGTCAAGCATGGTTAGTGCAAACGGGGCAACGTTTGAGGGATTGTCCTTAAGGAGGAGCTCAGACACGCGGTTGAGTACGTATGTGTCTTGACCATCCAGAGCGATCTTCTTTTGTTCGAAAAATCCGGACTGGACAAGAATGCACATGAGGTGTTCGACACAGTGAGCTCTTGAGGGGTGAATTTGAAGTGCAGAGACTTAAGGCGTTGAGGGTCATGGGTTGACCATGGTGGTGGATGGTGTCGGGAATGCCTAATTGAATGGCACATTTTAAGCACGTGGAATTGATGAAGGTGAATATGTGGTTCCATATGTGAGCTTGAGCCTATAGCTGCTCGCTTCCCGTCTCTCCATTCACCATATTCAGGGTACGAAGTTATTATCTTTCTCCTCTATAATGCAATTTGTCGCTCATGAACTCCGAGAATATAAGAATGGTGAGTATGGCATGGAAAGTGGGTATGGAGCATCATAATTGGTATACCTTATGTCGGCCAAATAATTGTGCCATGTTCACATGATTCACGTTGGTATAGGAGGCCCCATAACTTTAAAATAGTTAAGGTGCATTCGATTCTCCCTCGCTCTTATACCTTATTTAATAGGGAAAAGTGCCAAAAAAGTCTTAAACGTTTTGCCTTTGTGCCGATTTAGTCATAAACCTTTTTTTTTTGTGCCGATTTAGTCCTAAACTTTTTTACGTTGTGCCAATTCAGTCATTTCCGACCAATTTTGGTCAGAGTTTGCTGACTGGACGCCGGCCGGCTGACGTGGCCTAATTGGTGCGACGTGAACAAATTTTCATAATATTTTATTTTTTTCTTTTGATTTTTCTTTTGATTTATTTTTTATTTTTTTGTTTTTTGTTTTTTATTTTTATTTTTTTCCTCCGGTCGGTCGGCCGAACCTCGACGACTAGCCAAAGGTGACGGTCGGCGAGGTTGAGGTCAACCTCACCGGCCACCTTGCCAATGGCCAAGCGGGGGCGACCTCGTCTTTGGGCGGCGAGGCTCGCCCTCGCCGGATTTGGCGAGGGTCGAGCCTCATCCATGGCTGGTGAGGGCAAGCCCCGCTAGCTCGGCACAAGGAGGCGGCCTCGAGCTAGCCTTGCGCCGAGCTAGTGGGGCTCGCCCTCGCCGGCCATGGGCGAGGCTCGACCCTTGCCAGATCCGGCAAGGGCGAGCCTCGCCGCCCAGGCTTCGAGGGCGGCCTTGTGCCGGGCGGGTAAGGCTCGCCCTCGCCAGATCTGGCGAGGTCGAGCCTCGTCGGCCATGGGCGAGGCTCGACCCTCGCTAGATCCGACGAGGGCGAGCCTCGCTGCCCTCGCGACCACCGGTGAGGTGACCTCGACCTCGCCGGCCATCGCCTTTGGTCGGTCGCCGAGGTCTAGTGACTGACTGGAGGAAAAACAAAAAAATAAAAAATAAAAAATAAAAATAAAAAAATAAAAAAAATAAAAAATAAAAAATAAAAAGAAAAAAGAAAGAAATTCAAAAATATTAAAATATTATTAAAAGTTGTTCACGTCGGCGCCGATCAGGTCATGTTACCTAGCCAGCATCCAGTCAGCCAAATCCGGCTAAAATTGGCCGGAAATGACTGAATTGGCACAACGGAGTTATTATCTTTCTCCTCTATAGTGCAATTTGTCGCTCATGAACTCCGAGAATATAAGAATGGTGAGTATGGCATGGAAAGTGGGTATGGAGCATCATAATTGGTATACCTTATGTCGGCCAAATAATTGTGCCATGTTCACATGATTCACGTTGGTATAGGAGGCCCCATAACTTTAAAATAGTTAAGGTGCATTGGATTCTCCCTCGCTTTTATACCTTATTTAATATCCTGAAATTCGGAAGTTCGGTTATAGAATTTTGACTAAGTTTAGACCAGTTAGCTCATGTGAGTTTCTCTAGAATCTAATCTCTAGAATCTAACCGGATCGTTTGCCCCAAACTCTTGAAAATCTACGGAGAATATATTAACATTGTTTACCCTAGTGCTAATATCAGGCGTTATTCCTTGCATTGATCCGAGGTCGCGAGTTTGAAATGCAACGGAGATTGGGCTACAAATTCCGTGGCAAGGATGAATCTTACTAAATGCTTTTATGGCGCTCAAATAAAAAAGAAATATAGCATGTGTAGACATCATCGTGTCATCCTCGTAGTAAATACATGTCTCTTTCCAATTATGGACCACGCTGTCCATGTTAATTAGCGCTCTTCCTTTGTTTATTCTTTAAGTCTCGATGACGGGTGATGATCTTGACCGTTAAGTTTCGAAAAGATTTTCCAGCTCAATCAACGTGTTTCACATTTTTACTTTTTAAGAAAAATTGTCATCGAGAGGCTTAGTCAAATTGATTTCAAATTTCACTAACTTCACGAATCTAGTAAAATGCGAGATAAAGTTTGGGCGGGCGGTCCAAACATATCGGTCAAATGATGATACATCAACATGTTGGATTTCAACAGCTGAGATGTGTCTTTATTTTTATTTCTATTCCTTTTTTTCTTTTTTTTTTCTTTTTTTCCTTTTTCCCCCGTCTGGATTCGTCTCCCTCCTTCCTCAACCGGCAGCCCCTCTTCCTTCGTCCATGCTTACTGTTGCCATCAGCTAGCTTTCGCTGCCGCCGCCAACATCAGGTACGGTTCTCTTAATTTGAATCAGAGCACTCGTGCTATCATTCTAATTATTCAATCGGCATATAATGTATGACATTGTAACAAAAGTTCAATTTTTCAGGTTCCTCAATCAAAGTTTGTCTCCCTTCATCCTGCAACGAGGATCTTCAGTAGACAGACGCCTCCAATTTATTATGCTAGAAATTTAAGTTGATATTGTCCCACTTACATGCATTGATAGTAGTGAGTCACGTATTAACATGTATTCGCGATTCAAATTGAGAGTGACTGCACTTACTATGTTGAAGCTTTTATTGCGAAAATTGTCATTGATCTTAACTTTTCCAGGATAAGTTATGTCGACTCTATTATTTGTTTGAGTTCTATCGAATGATAGACTATTATTTAGAAGCATATTCATTTTCATGCATTCATTAGTCCACAACCAATAGCAACGTCATGCACTTGAAGTTAATTATCGATTTGATATGTCCATACGATCTGATCCTGACCATTACTAAATGGTACAATACGTCTATACGACATGATCCTGATCAATCATTAACGTATATTCATTTATGGTAATTATGTTTCAACCTAAATTGCCTTCCTTCTTGACACAATTTATGAGCATAATTTGGAATGGACCATTATATATGTATATACACACTAGAGAATAGAACATGTACGATAGCGTAGTAGCTGGCCTCTACGAGCACGCTTCATTTTTCGATTTGTTATATTTCTTTTTTAATCAGTTTTTTTTTTTTCCATTTTACACTATTTTTAATTATTTTCCTTTCACGAGTTGTATGAAAGAAAGCTATATCAGAAATAGTTTGGACTGATTTTTACTTTTTCCTTTTATTTAATCTAGATTGTGTTTCTCACGCACTCCGAGTCAAGCAAAAGAGCACGTTTTGCTCTTGTTTAAATGCAGACAAACGTGTCCTTATCTAGAATTGGATCGCCAATTACTTATAGTAAGCCAATTAAAAAAAAAAACTATAAGATTTTGCTTGTTTATGTTTTTCATTTAATTTCAATAAGGGGCAATCCAATACAATTTCCACTATTACTAGTTTGTTCAGTCTTTCCTTCACTAAGTTACATCCACAATAGCAGTTTAATTCAGATATGTTTTGAATTTTTTGTGTGATATATATATATATATATATATGTATATATATAATGAATTCTACTAAATAAAATAATGGTCTAATTAAAATGCAGAGAATTATTTATGAATAAATCATTCTATAAAGAACTCATTTTTGTCTATTTTAATCTTAAAGAAGCTCAGTTGATCGCAAATTTAGTCTATTCATCATACAATTGGAGATTAATTAAGATAGTAAGGTTCTTCCTTCAAAAGAAAATCATTAAGTGGAACAGAAAATTTAACACCAATGTGTTTCTCTCTCTATCTTTTTTTTTTTTGCCAAGTCATCTTTGTGTCCAATTGCTGGTGGGGATAGTTACCAAAAAAGTCTTATACTATAATACTTGTGTCAATTCAATTTTAAACATTTTAATTGTGCCAAGTAAGTCTTAAATATTTTCATATTTTATCAATTAAGTCCATTCGGCCAATCTTGACAAAAAATTACTAACATAGATATTAGCCATTCTTTGTGGCACGACCAATGTTGTAGGGCAGCCAATGCCTACATGAACATTTTTATAATATTTAATAAAAATTTTGAAATTTTTATTATTTGTTTTTTTCTTTTTTTCTTTTCTTTACTTTTTTTAAACATTTTAATTTTACCAATTTAATTTTAAATATTTTGATAATTTATCAATTTGAATCCTTCCAACCAAAATTGGCCGGAAATCATCGCGTGAACACCGGCCAACCTATATAGCATGGCCGATGGTGTTGACATAAACAAATTTTGCAATTTTTTTTTGAATTTTTTTTGGCCATCTTCATAAGGATTAAACCGTTTGTTTATTTTACAATAAATAGTAAAAGATACTTAGCGGTTTATTAGAATATACGTCCTTTCTCGATTTTTTAAGTTGGACAATAACTCTTGACACAGTTCAAATGATTTGATTCTTTCCTTACATCTTTCCTTAGAGCCGTAGAAGCCCCCTTCTATAGATATTTAACATTACCAAAATAGCAATTGTATAATAGTAAATACAATCTTTCCATAGCTACGAAATATCGCTCAAATCGGAAATACTACTCATCCGTTCACTTCAAATTCACAATTATAAGTACCACCACAGCAAGATTTTGCTCTTAGAATAATTGGAAGTCTTTTTCTAAGATTTCCTTAAGATATGTATTTCCTTAAGCTTCGGACGGGCAAGTCTTATGGGTGTATTGGGAAATTTGTTCTCCACAACTGGGGCTCAAACATGATTTTGGAAAGCTCTAAATTCGTCCTTGAGCACGGTTAAGGAGGAGGCAAAGGGAAGGGAGGGAGGGAGGGAGGGAGGGAGGGGGGTTGGGATTTAGGGTTTTTAGATCTTTGAATTGCAGTTATTCTTAATCGCAGAGGATCCAACAACCTTCCTTGATAGGGTTTTTAGATCTTTGAATTGCAGTTATTTTTAATTGCAGAGGATCCAGCAACCTTCCTTGATATGTCCCTTCACCATTTTCTCTGCCGACAATAAGTTGGGCAGCCTAATATTCTTTTATTCATCTTTAAGGCGACGCACTTGCCCCACATAGTACAGAATCGACTCTTGGATTCGATGGTGATAAGAGATTCGTCTCATTCATAGGCTATCTTGTATCAATTGTTAGTAAGTGCTCTTTCTTTCTTTAAAAGTTTTTTGGAGTTTTTCTTTTCTTTTTCCTCTTATTTTTCTATTTATATATTGTTTGGTTGAGTTGTGGATCGATCCTTGATGGTGGGGATTACAGAAGCTGGTGACAAACAAAAAATAAAGTACAGATTTATATACAATCAAGTTGTTAAGATATTGTCCAGCTATGTCAACGTGATTCTCGTTTCTCTACAGGAAGTGTCACCAGACTTGGTCAAATTGCAATACGGATGTATGTTTTGTAGGAGTAGAAGCCGACGTAACCCGAAGACTCTCTCGATTGTAATGTTAGGGTGCTTTGTCATTCTAAATGTAATGTCTATAAATTATTTCCATAAGATTAAATAAAGCACATATCGAGAAGAGCAAGATAGACATACACCGAGGAGAGAAAACAAGAGCCCCACGCAATTTCGGATCACATTTCATCAGGCCTATCATATGTTGCGTTAACGGAAGAAATCAACGAGATGTTGTGAGATCAAGATAAGTGGACATAATAGCCACTTAATTTTAAACCGTCATAGGCCTTGAGCTCAATATCACTTGTGTCATAAAGGAAGTTGCCCCACATTATTTATTAGGAATCCATAAATTGACGTGAAATTTCGCCATAATCTATCATAAGCACGACATTTGCTTAGAAACCTCCCTCGACTCATCGAAATCGCTAAGTTCAATTTGTCTTCTATACATTTTTACAAGACGTTTTTGTTATGTTCGTCATGTTACATTTAATTTATGCACGGCAAGGAAGGAGTAAGTGCAATTTATGCCTATAAAACCCTTTCCCCAACTCAACTCATCAATACCCTAAACCAAATCCAAACTCGTTAGTCATTCCCCCTTAACAATGGAATCGGTTGATAATGGAGTGATGAGCGAGAGCGAGAGCGAGATCGTCCAAGCCCAAGCTCACGTATGGACCCATACTTTCAACTCCATCTCCTCCATGTCCCTCAAATGCGCCATCGAACTTGGCATCCCCGACACCCTCCACCACCACGGCCATCCCATGACACTTACCAAGCTCGCCGCCAAGCTGTCGGTCCCCAACTCCAAGGTGACCTTCCTGCGCCGCCTCATGGCGGTCCTTGCCCAAACTGGCTTCGTCTCTCAAGGAAAGTCTGCTGCTAGCAATGACCATGAGCAACTAGGGTTAACGTACTCACTCACTCCCATGTCACGTGCGATCCTGAAAGGCGAACCCGGTGGCTTGTCGCCTATGGTGTCGTTCATCCTTGGCCCCGTCATCCAAGATCCATTACACTGCCTGGGGAAGTGGCTCAAGAGCGAGAGCCCAAGCCCTTGCACGCCCTTCGTCATGAAGCACGGGAAGAGCCTGTGGGAGTACGCGGCCCAGGACGAGGGGCTGAACCGGTCCGTGAACGAAGCCATGGCAAGCGACGGGCCAATGATCGCAAGGCTGATGATGGAGAAACGTGGACGGCAGCTGTTCCAAGGGTTGAGGACGGTGGTCGACGTCGGAGGAGGCAGTGGAGGGTTGGCGAGGGAGGCGGCAGAGGCGTTTCCACAAGTGGAGTGGATGGTGCTCGATCTGCCGCACGTGGTGGCCGGCTTGGAGGGGACGAGGAACTTGAAGTTTGTGGGTGGTGACATGTTTAACGCTGTTCCTTCGGCGGATGCTGTTTTGCTCAAGGTCCGTACGAAAGAGATTTTATTTTATTTCTTCCTTAGTCACATTGCAAGTGCATGAAGCTTCACGCATTCTTTTTGTTCCGGTATCTAAACTTTTTATTTGTTTAATCAAATACCCAACTCTTTTAAGATGACTCAGTACAAGGTCTTCGCTAAATACATGGAAGGAAAATGCCCGCATTAAATATTTAAGTTGGTCACTATATTGAAAAGGAAAAAATTCAGGTACTCGATCGAGAAAGTGATAAGACCTCAGTTACTTATGGGGTCGTTAGCATTCAAAAGAAATGCAAACGAAACTTTAATTTACTTTTGACCTAATGAGAAAGTACATTTTGACCCCAATCTTACATGAATAGATTACTGGATGGTGATACTACTTAATCTATTGACTAAGATTCTTAATGAGGACAAATAAAAAGGCAACATATCAAATCAACTATAAACTATGAAGGCTACTTAATCATATACAAACTTTTCATTAATTAACTTAATTAATTCCACTAAATTGAGAGGGTTCGTATGCTATTGTGGGTCTCAATATATGAACACGTACCTCTTTCTTTCTTCGTTTTTAGTTGTCAAGCAATAATACTAAGTGCTATCTTGGCTTTCTAGTTTTTTTTTTTTTTTGTTTTACTTTCCACCTTTGAGATTTTTTTTTTCTTTTTTACATTTGAAACGTGATTTTTTTTTTCATACAATCTTTAATTAAAAAATTACACATATAAGCCTTTAATTTCTTTTTTCATCATGCCAAATTATTCCTATAATTCTTGGAAGTTAGAATAATATTTTAAGTTTGATAGCAAAATCCACAAGCAAACCTTCTTCTTAAAATTTATGTAACATTATCATATCAAGATTCACTAATTTCAAATCAAATTCCATCAAATGTGCATGCACTTTTCCAATCTTCAGCAGAATACTTTAGGCTCATAGGCAAATCCTCTTTCTCTTGTAAGCGGGAGTGCCGAATGATACATATATTCTAAGATATGCATATCTACATCTATCTATCAGTGGATATTACATGATTGGAGCGATGAAGAGAGTGTGAAGATACTGAAGAGGTGTAAAGAAGCCGTTTTGAGCAATGGTAAGAAGGGAAAGGTGATTATAATAGATATAGTGATCGGTGATGAGTCCAAGGAAGACGAAGCATCAATGGGGATTAAGCTTTGCTTTGACATGTTGATGATGACGGTTGTCCAAGGCAAAGAGAGGAATGAGAAAGAATGGGCTAACCTCTTTCAGGAGGCTGGTTTCACTGAATACAGAATCACTCCTTTGGAGGGTATTAGATCTCTCATTGAGGTTTATCCTTGATGATTGAGATTAATCAAAGTAATAAGTGCCCTTGACATCAAGGGTGGTTTGATTAATGTGGTTGCAATTTCTCCTCTTCTTCTTTTCCTTCTTTTAGCGTGATTTAATAGATGGGTCTTTAGTTTGCAAGTCTATCATAAAAGGAATTGTGCTTGAATTTGTGCGTATTAGTACATTTCTAAATAAGAAGATTTATTCACTTATATCGTTTTAATAAGATGTGAATATTTTTACTAGACAAGGGTCGTTGATCTTTCTAAGTGATGTGATTATAGTATTACATTGAATCATACATAGCGCATATAACTTTTTGTTCATGGAAGCCATTCTATTTTGGTTGAAATGGACAGTTCTAAATTTATGTATATGCTTCGTCAAAAAAAAAAATTATGTATATGCCGATGGTTCTTTATGGTACCTCGATCCTATTTTTTTACCTCATATCTAACTTAAATAAAACCTACCTGATGATTAAATTAAAGAAAAACACATCTTTCATGGGTACCCTTGAGTTATGATAGGATCTTGAGTTGGTTTACATTCCTATGTTTTGTCTTTAAAATCCACTTATTTTGAGATTGATCACCACTTTGTATTACTAGACATTGGGGCATAATTACCCGGTAGTAGTGAAATTAAAGCCGTACCCAATGGATATTTAGAGGGGAATAGTTACAAAAACCAATTAGAAACAAGCAACCTTTGATCAGGCATGAATATGTCTGTATTTACCCGATCAAAGAATGGAAAATTGCTTTTGTTAATTTGTACTAATCAATGTACTACATTGCTCTTGTCCAAAAAAAGAAAATGTACTACATTGCTCTCTCTCTCTCTCTCTCTCTCTCTCGCGTCACTTTTGCTGTTCACTCGCTACTATCTCAAGGAGAGAGATCGATCATAGAGCACAAAAGGTCTCTGCACACCATCAGTCTCTAATTTTAGTCTAATTTTAGTATGGCATCATACAAGTCCACTCATCGGACGACACGCGTTGCCCGTCATCACTTTTGTTGTTCACTCGCTACTATCTCAAGGAGAGAGATCGACCATAGAGCACAAAAGGTCTCTGCACACCATCGGTCTCTACATGTCTAAGGCGAGAAAATATTGGATAGAGCTCTAATTTTAGTATGGCATCATACAAGTCCATTCACCGGACGACATGCGTTGCCCAACACGACACTGGAATCGGACTCCCTTTGCAAAATATTCAACTCTCTCTCCTGCTGGGTCCCACCAGAAACCTTTCCCTCCCGGTGAAACTGAAAATTTTGGCTCTCTCTAAGAAAATATTAGCTGGACCCCACAACAAATCTTCTCTCTCACGGTTAATTTGAATGAAGCGTGGGTCTCTCTCTCTCCATTTTTCTGTTCGACTCTCGCCCGCCGCTCTACCCTTCGCTCGCTCCGACGGACGATGGAGCCCACCGTCCAACGAACCACGCCGCCGCCGCCTCCGCCGCTGCTTTCGTGTGCACCTCGTCAACCGCCGCTACATCCGAGCTGCAGCTAATATTTTCTGGTTCGCTCTGCCCCTTCGTCGCGCTGCTCCTTCTCCGACGGACGATGGAGCCCGCCGCTGCCCTTCGGAAGGCGAAGGCGGAGGTGGAGGCGAAGGCGGAGGCGGAGTGGTCCATCGGCCGGCGGTTGTGTGGTTCGTCGAGCGGCCCCTTGAGTTTATGAGTGGAAAGTGGCAAACTCATGGGCAGTAGTTTCTCGCGTCGATGAGCTGGCCTAGGTGCAACCAAAAGATTGAACCCAAAAAAGGAAAGGTGAAGATTCTGGACTCGCCTCACTGACACAACAAAACCAAGTCAACAAAATGGGTTAGTCTTCCAGTGCTCGCCGTCGCGCGCATGAATCGGAGCCCTACTTAGAGAGGTTCTTTTTCTAACAATTAGTCATTTTCCGGTTGACTCTAGTTATTTCTCGGCGGTTCTTTATAGCGCTCACGTTAGGCGATTTCTAGTGTTTGTAGAATTCGCGTTGAATTGGAATAAGAAAATGTCGTCGATTGTTTGTGGTTTGCTTCGGATAGTGATGTAGTCGGAGAAGGTTTTTCACAACGCTCGGCTGTTTCTCTTTCCATTTTCTGGCTGCTTGTTACATTAAGAATGAGAAAGTTGTGTGGGGCGATTGCAGAGTCGCAAGGACGTGAAGGATCTTTGTCTGTTGTTAAGAGGCAGCTGTTGTTTAAAAGTTGTAGTCTTCTGCTTCAGGAAATAAGTTTCTTGACGGTTGTGTATGACGATCTCCATCCCTGACATTTTATATAGGAATACTCAGCCGCGGTTTCAGTTCATTTTGCTGAATAGGCGAAGCGCAGGTTTGACCGAGAGGGAAAGGTTTTTGGTGGGACCCAGCAGGAGAGAGAGTTGAATATTTTCCAAAGGGAGTTTGATTCCAGTGCGGCGTCGGGTTGAGTGGGACTCGTACGACGACACGCTGGACTCAAAGCTCCACCCAATATTTTCTCATTTGAGGCACAAAGGTCCCAAGAAGGCTAAAGCCTAAAATGTCATATGGGCCATAGGCTGAAGAAGTAGCTGAAGTGATAATGCATTGGTTTGGCGCATCGGATTTAAGTCTCCAAGTGTTGTCATTTCCCTCTGCATGTCAAATCTAATCACATGCTTCTAGGCTTTAATCACATTCTTCACCTATCAAAAATAGATGGGGATAAAATAAAATGTTGCAACAGTTTTCTTAATATGTGTTATATTAATTGATATTGTAATTTATCGTTTTATAGGATTGATTTAAAATGAGATAGAATATTTCTTAATTAGTCTAATATGAGACTAACTAGTGTGGGCCAAATTGAGCTTAGCCTATAACGAGAAGGCATGGTTAGAAATTTTATAAATAGTACTCAAGTTTCTCTTCTAACCATAATTCTCACAATTATCCTCATAAAAGGGCATTTACCTAACGTTAAAAGACGAGAGACCATCTTATCGAGCTAGTGATATAGAGGGCACTAGAGGAGAATGACATGCATATGGATCATCACTTTTCCGCTTCCGTATCAAGATTGATGGATTCAAAAATAGGTGCACTAATATTTTTACTCAATTATATTTATTCTTGTTCTAATTATAGAGATTATGAGATTATGCCTTTTCGCGTCTAACAAAGGTATCATCACCAACTTTTGAAGTTTGGCTTCTCTCTCTAGACTTAAAAGCTTAGCTGTTTTACATGCCTTTTTATCTCTCCCCTCAATAGAAAAATTGTTCCCACGTTACCACCTAATCTCTCTCATTTGTACAGTCTCTCTGTGGAAACCCACCATCATTCCCTCTGCGTGTATCCCTCTTGTAGTTATCAGGCATGGTGAAAGCAAGAACCGATCAAAAATGCTTGCAATCGGGGCTTCCCTGCACAGACCACCGTTGTATGATGGTGAAAGCAGGACCGACATGAGATTTGTTGCTTGTTGTGATCCTGTTCTATAAATATGGGGAACCCTAGACCATTATCTTGGCAATATTGAGCCAAACTAGAATTTGCGGTGAATCTTCCTTGTTTAAGTAGTCATGCATTACCCAGAAACTCCCAATTCTATAGCAAATACAGTTGGAGCACATAACATCTTAGAATCCTGATTATTTCAACCAATACCACATATAGTCTTCTACTACCAATAGGAAAACCCCAGATGGGTCGGCCCAACCAACGATTGGACTAGTAGTTGAACTAGTCGAACCAGCCTAATCAAGTGGTTCAACCAATGGATCTAGCTTTAGGGCTGAAGAGTACGAAACTCTTCAGCTGTTGATCCGGAGATCACGAACTCCAACATAGGCGCACTACAATGTAAGTATTAATTTCTTTAATTTACAAATCTAGTTTTTGGGTTCTCATTGACATTATTTTATGTGTTCAGGGAATGGATCGGGTTAATGCCGCCCAAGGCGAACGACAGGTTGGAATAATCTTCTTCAAATTATTGAATTGATCAAGGAACAAGAAGTTCTGGTTTTGGATACAATGCAAGAAACCAGGGCTTTCACTCAACTAATTCCGAAGCATTTCATTAATGATCATGGGGCCTTCAAAGGGTTGAAATCAGCGCCAACGCCGGCTGCAACAGAAAAGGCAAGCTAATGGTGAACAACTGGATTTTCCACTTTGCAAAATCTGCCTAGTGGGGAGATGGAGAAGAATTTCTTCTTACTTTTATTTGATTGTCTTTTCTTTAATTTTTTTTTTAAAATTTACTCACGTATGCAGTTCACTGTTTAAGAGTGGCTAATACTAATGAGATTATTAAAAGTTGATTAGTAAATTTCTTTTTCCTTCAGATAAATCTTGTTCTAATATATATCAAAAGATCTGACCGGTAAACACGCCTTCGACCTGCTTGCAATATCTATAAAAAGCCAACATTTTCTTGCCTAAAGAGTTGCTGCTACTCCTCATGGGACTTGGAATATAAAATACCAACATTAACAAACCTTCGCACTCTATTTAGAACGATAAATAATGCAGTATATTTATCAACAAATGGCAAACTCACCGATATTTTCTTCTATACAAAGGACGTACGCACTCGTTTTTCAGGATGTTAAAAAAGTTTGTCTTGAAGTCTTGTCATTTTCATCCAAGTGTCAAGGCTAATCGCATATTTCTAAGCTCCGAATCACAAACTTCACCTATCCTATCAAAAAGATATGCATAAGACGAAAGGTTTTATCACCAACCTTGAAGTCGGCTTCTCTCTCTCTCTCTCTCTCTCTCTCTAGTCTCACATAAAACAAAAGCTTAGTATTTCTCACGCCCTCTTCTCTCTCCCCTCAACAAAATTAGCATTCCCACGTTACCACCTCATCTCTCTCATTTAAAATCTCTCTCTAGAAAATCACCTTCATTCCCTTCTTCTACCTTCTCTCGGTTTTTTCTTCAAGGGCATTTCTATGCGGCAAGGAAAAAAGCACCATTTTCCTTTGCACGTACTGTGACCTTTTCCTCCACCATTTTCCTACTGCCAGAACCTTGACTCTTCACTCCGTCAACTCTCGACTTCGCAGCGTGGGGAGACTCAGCTAGAGAGAAAATGTCGTGGCTCGCTTCGGGAGCGTTCCATGCACTGCCGATCAACATGAACGCATCGCACACCCGGTGCCCTATGGCCATGGACGTTGGTTGCGCTACCATGGTCGGCACGAGCTGATGGGTAGTTGCGTGAGTGTTGTGATGGGTAGGCGACCAAGCTGTTTGAGTATTTGTTGAGGTCTTTTTGGTGTCCTTTTTCTTGATAAGGTGAGAGGACAAGAGAGGGGAGGAGGGCTTGAAGGTTTATTTTGGGTTGTTCTTACTTGTTGCTTGTTGATTGTTATATATGTATATAGATCTGTGGCTCTTCAACTTCACACCATTCTCTTCGACCACTCCAATTCTTTACGTGGCGGTCTGTTTATATTGGATTCTAGTATGCTACCTATCACCAGAGCATACTAATATCCGATATAAGCAGACTACCACGTGAGAATTACAATTCCTCTAAGCCTGAATTCTTTTTTTTTGGCTCTCATGCGTTTTCTTCTATGTTTTCGGTCAAATCGAATGCCAGAATGCTGAAGCAAGTTGAATCGTTAATTTCCGCGCACTTTTCTACACCACTGAGGACTGGGTGGTGCGACATGGGTTGACCGGGCTTCAGCTGCCGGCCTAGAGGAGGAGGAAAATGATTAGGAGGAGGTGAGACTGTAGGAGTGGAGATACTGAGACTGTGGAGGTGGAGAAGAGGAGAAAATATTGGGTACCCTAACAGTGCCACGTCATCGGTGCTCTGAACGATTCATTGCGCGACACGTGTCCGGCTGTCAGTCCACGTCGTCCGCTTCTCGGTTTCGAACCAGCGCGCGGGAGCTCTCTCTCTCCTCTCTCCCCTGGCCCACCTCTCGCACCTTCGACGCTCCGCTCTCTCTCCTCGCTCTCCTCTCTCTCCTCTCTGTCTCTCTCCCCGCCCCGTTCTCCGTTCCGTTGCGGGGAGGGAGAACAAAATTGCGACGGTTTAGAGGAAAACTCCTCCACCTCCGCTCTGCTCTCTCTCTCTCCCCCCTTCGACGGCCCTCCACCTCCGCCTGCTCTCTCTCCCTCCCCCCTTCGACGGCCCTCCACCTCCGCTCCGCTCTCTCTCCCTCCCCCTTCGACGGCCCTCCACCTCCGCCTGCTCTCTCTCTCTCTCCCCCTTCGACGGTCCTCCACCTCCGCTCCGCTCTCTCTCTCTCCCCCTTCGACGGCCCTCCACCTCCGCCTCGCTCTCTCTCCCTCCCCCTTCGACGGCCCTCCACCTCCGCTCGCTCTCTCTCCCTCCCCCTTCGACGGCCCTCCACCTCCGCCTGCTCTCTCTCTCTCCCCCTTCGACGGTCCTCCACCTCCACTCGCTCTCTCTCTCTCCCCCTTCGACGGCCCTCCACCTCCGCCTGCTCTCTCTCCCTCCCCCCTTCGACGGCCCTCCACCTCCGCTCTGCTCTCTCTCCCTCCCCCCTTCGACGGCCCTCCACCTCCGCCTGCTCTCTCTCTCTCCCCCCTTCGACGGCCCTCCACCTCCGCCTCCGCCGGTTGCCTCCGTCGCCCCGACGCCGACTCGACGCCGACGCCGACGCCGACGCCGACGCAGCCTACGCCTCCCTCTCGTGACCTCTGGTCGGCTTTATCTCTCTTTCGTCCTTGAAGGCGCGCCTCTCTGCCAGCAAACCGCGACGCCGACGCCCCTCCGCCGGTTGCCTCCGTCGCCCCCAACTCCGACGCCGACTTCTCCGCCTCCGCCTCCGCCTACGCGGCCGACACCAACACCGACGCCGAACCCCTGCTCTCGCGTTTTGGCCTCCCTCTTTCGTCCTCGAAGGCGCGCCTCTCTGCCAGCAAACCGCGACGCCGACGCCCCTCCGCCGGTTGCCTCCGTCGCCCCCAACTCCGACGCCGACTTCTCCGCCTCCGCCTCCGCCTACGTGGCCGACGCCAACGCCGACGCCGAACCCCTGCTCTCGCGTTTTGGCCTCCCTCTTTCGTCCTCGAAGGCATCTGATTTTTACTGGTAGGATAGCGTGCCTTTTGGATGTCTAGGGAAAAAGACATCTGATTTCTAATCAACTGGGGTTAACAGATATATTTCCTTCTTGGACCTTGAATCCCTGGCCTGCCATACAAATTAGGATGGAGTGTAAAATATGTTCTCTTCGATTATGTGTGCGTTCTTAGAGTGCTGTTTTCTCACATTATTGGTATTGGTGGTTTGAAATCTTAGTTTGATGAAAGAGTTCCTTTGTAATTCCATTTTCTAGTATGTTCATATTAATAAGAATAATTGATTTTGTAATTGTTGATTTTTTGGTTGGATGACTTGGGCAGAAAAATATTTAAAGACTAAAAAAATCCAAGAAGCAGAAGAGGCAGCATGGCGCTCAAGAATAACAAAGGTGATTTATTATCTACTCTACCAGTGCCCCTTATGATTTTGTTTTTGATGCTCAATTTTTACGTGTAGCTTGTAATCTCGATATATAGCTTGTGTTATATTGGTTTCTTGTGCAACATACCCCTAAAATTCCTCTGCTTTGTGATGCAGACTGTTATAAGGGTACGGTTTCCTGATAATCATACGCTAAAGGCTACATTTCATCCGTCAGAGAAAATAGAGAGTTTGATTGTTCTCCTCGAGAAAGTGGTAGCTAAACCTGAACTGCCATTTTATATATGTACGTTTGCTCACGTAATGTAACTAATTTGCAATATTTCAATGATTTCGATATTCACGTCTCAAGAATGTGTTTTTGGAAGCTAAAGCATAACGCAAATATCTGATCACGTTTCAGATACTGCTCCACCCAAGAAGCAAATAAAAGACTTGTCTCAGGACTTTTACTCTGCCGGCTTCATTCCTGGTGCAATAGTTTATTTTTCATATGACACTCGGAAAGGTTTGTATGCTTATTATTGACCTAAAATGTATTATCTTCCTTTTTCTTTATGCTTGCCACGGGTTGCTTCTTCGTGTTATTTAGAGTGGCTCATCTTTAAGCTGTTTTAAAGAAATAAATTTGAGTTTTACTGTGTGCCTAAGTGATCCAAAACTACCCTGAGTGCAGTTAACTTTTTTCTTAGCACCTCAAAGCTGAAGCACATTTACAGGTCCTTCTTGGTAATCTGCCTTGGGTATACTAACACATACTGAAAGATGACCGACTCACATGAACTACCAACTGCTGCACATTTGTGGCGATGTCAATCGAATAATTTGTTTTGCTTATCTTGTCATGTGTTCTTCCTTTACCAACCTTGATTCTATATTTGCAAGTAAGTCTTAAGATTAAACATATATGCGACCTTAATGAGTGACCGCGAACTTGGGAATCCAATTCTACACTTACATTTATTTATGTGACCGCTAGTATTGTAAGGCTCAAGTGCTTGTTGCTTCTTCCTTGAGGTGTGGCATCGACCCTGCTAACAATACTATGAACATGGATCATAAGCCTTTGCCATTTCTTCTTCTCTTTTGACTTCTTCCTTGTCAAGTGATGCTAAATTTGATCGATGCTTATTTATCATTTGGTTGGAAACAGGAAAGGATCAAGGTTTCTCGAGAGCTGCAACCCACGAGGTGTAACTGATAAGACGCACAGTAGTTTAGACACAGAATCTGGAAGTCCCCCCATAAGGTAAGACGCACTTTTGTGAAGCTCAAATTAAAAATTATCATGTTACAGCATTGCAGTTCTCTTGATTTGCATATTTACTTCTTACATGATCAGAATATAGGTAACTATATCAAAATTAATGTTGTCCCTTTAAAGGCATCATATTATCTAGTCTCTTCTTCTTTCTTTTTAGGGTTAGATGTTGTTTATTTGCAGAAGCATTTGAGAAAGCAATAAAGCATGGTAACTGTGTTCTTTCGAAAAGCTATCACAATGGAAAAACATATCAATAGATTTTTGGTGAAAACTTTGCTTATATTGACTTTGGAATCTTAGGCAGCATATATATTAATGAAGTGACGCACAACAGTGAAGCCAAGGATCTTGCATACCCTACTTGTATCATTGCATAGGTGCAGATCTTTAATCTCATCAATTTTATTTCTACTTTGCCTCTTTGTAAGACATATTTTCTTCCAAATTGGAGATGTTTGTATGTAGTGCTCGATTACAAATTATAAGTTTAATTTTGATTTGTGGAAGTTTGGTAGACTAAAATGAGAAAACTTATGTTTTTTTTTTCTTGGTGGTAGATTTATTTTGTGATATGTCAAGTCGCAACAATCTTTAAGACAAAATAAACGACATTGGTTCTTGGCTCACGGGATTGGGGGTCTTTGAGGAAGCTGAAAGATTGCCGTCTATTTGAAAAAGGAACATTCATATGGCTGAATCAGAGGTAATTTTTCATGCATACTATGTGAAACCTATTATACTTTCATAAGTAACGTGTTGGATGATATCTTGCTCGTAAAAGCATTATATTACTTACTTTTTATTTCAAAACTTGCAGCATGAAACTTCCCATCTTGCACATGTAATGCGTGATATGGAAAAAGATTATGAGTTTGCGTTAGGAATGGTTTTTCCAAATGAACTTGAAGCATATCACACGTATGTAGCTTACGCAATTGGCAAAGGATTTGGAGTGAGGAAGGATAATTTGTTAAGAAATCGTAAAGGAGAAATAACTCGACGGACTTTCGTGTGTAATTGTGAGGGGCATCCTATCAACTCATCTGATCAAGAAAAGAAATTTCAAAGGTTTGAAGTTAGATGTGGTTGTCCTGCTCGTATCAAATTTAAGGTTGACAATGGTGTCTACGAAGTCATTGAGTATGTTTCCAAGCATAATCATCCATTTATTCCGGAAGGTCAGAAGCATATGATTAGATGTGGAAGAATGATATCCGATACTTGTAAGGGTGTTATAGTTGATATGATTAAAGCTGGTATTGGGGGGACTTCGACATACAAGTTTTTAGCAAATGAAGCAGGAGGAAGTAAAAACTTGGGTTTCAACTTGCGTGATTGTCAGAATTTTTTGCAGACCAAAAGATCCATTGACATTAGTGGGGGAGATTGTCAAAATGTTTTAAATCATTTTCATCGCATGCAAATGGAAAACCCGATGTTTTTCTATGCTGTTCAAGTAGATCAAGATGGCAAAATGACAAATATATTTTGGAGAGATAGTTTATCCAAATATGATTATGACTGTTTTGGTGATGTGCTTGTGTTCGATACCACGTATCGTACCAATAGATATAATTTGATTTGTGCACCTTTTGTTGGAATTAATCACCATTGGAAGAATATTTTGTTCGGTTGTGCATTATTGCTAGATGAGACTGCAGAGTCATTTATTTGGTTATTTGAGGTATTTTTAAAATCTATGGGAAACAAGGCTCCAAAGACTATATTCACTGATCAAGACCAAGCTATGGCAAAAGCCATTAGAATTATGTTTCCGAATACACAACATCGATTATGCACTTGGCATATTGGGAAAAATGCCAATCAAAACATTCCAGATCTTTATCGTAATCCGGGTTTTAAGGATAAATATTTCTCGACGCTTATGTATAGATGCAGATCGGATGATGAATTTGAATCTACTTGGAAGGAAATGGATGACGAGTGGGGTACTAAGAATAACACTTGGCTTCAAAGATTGTACAACCTTAGACATAAGTGGAGTTCAGCCTTTGGTCGTGATACCTTTACATGTGGTATAACATCGAGTCAAAGGAGTGAGAGTACTAATAATGTCTTCCAACAAACAGCAACCAAGACATCGTCTATTGTAGCATTGGTCCATAACTATGAAGAACAACTGAAGCACATGAGAGAAATTGAAAGTCAAGATGATTATAGTTCTCGTGGGAAGCCCAAGTTGCAGATTCCCAAAAATGGGATCTTGGGACATGCTGCTTCAAAGTGTATACTCGTACCATCTTCAAGAAGTTCAATGTAGAATTTGTGCAAAGTCTCGGCGAGCAAGTTTCAGGCACTACATTCAATGGATCGATTTATTTATATACTCTGAAGTGTCCGGGGATTGAACGTGAAAATGTTGTCAGATTTAATCCTTTAGACTTCTCAGTTTGTTGTGATTGCAAATCATTTGAATTGAAAGGGTGGTTGTGTCGCCATGCCTTGAAAGTGTTGAATGATAACATATCGGTTACGAGTATTCCATCTTCTTATATTTTGAAAAGATGGACCAAGGGTGCCAAAGAAGGAATTGTGAATGATGAATGTCAGCAAATGTCTTCAGGTCCATCTAAATTTAATTGGTTTTCCACGTTAATGCAAGAATCTTTTGAATTGATGAGTTTGGGAGCTGAAGATGAAAATACTATGACTATAGTGAGGACAAACATGAAAAAAACGAAGGCTGAAATTGTATCATACAAAGCAAATGTGGTTGTCACTGATGATGCTGTCCCTGATGACAATGATGATATTGAGGATTCTTGTGAGATTTCAGTTTCGGACCCTATTCGAAGAAAAGGAAAGGGAATAAGCTATGGAAGGCTCAAAAGTTCAAGTGAGAAAAAGAATAAAAAATCTAAGCAAGGAACACCCCCCACGCGAATAGAAAGTCGAGGTAAGTCATGTATTATTGTACTTAATGTGATTGTTAATTTCTTCGCTTATGTTATATAATGCTAATTAACATATTTATTACTTTGTGATGTAGAATTGGCTATTCAAGCGACACATAATGAAACTCATTATCCAGACTATTCGAGTAATTCAAATCCATCTCGAAGTGCCTTTTATCCTAGCAATGTCGACGGTCCTTCGGTAAATCTAAATTTTCACAGTTAAGTATATTGCTATTAGTTCTCAATTTGTATTTACATCTTACTAATTTGTTTTTTTGTTTTTTTTAATATAGGTGCAACAGCCACCATGTTTCATGCCTCCAGGGATTATGAATGGGTTTTCCTCATTTCCCAATCAGGTTTATTTAGTAGTTTGATGTATTAATTTATCTATAATGGACCGTGCCTTTCTACGACTATAGATAACATATCATTTGTTTTATGTAGATGCAATACCCATATATTATGCCGCCAGGGAATATGAATGGATATTTGCCATTCACTAATCAGGTGATTATTATGAAATCATTTTAGATCCTAATGTTATATGATATTGTTTTTAATATTTTAATATTTATTGTTAATGGTTTCTTCTGAATAGATGTTGGCGTATCATAATAGATCTCACGGAACCATTTTGAGTCAGGTATAACTCGCCCTTTCTCTTATGGAACCATAATTTACCCCTACTTGGAATGTCTATCGCTTTTAGTTCCTATGTGAAATAATCTTCTTGGTAGGGAGCGATTCTTGATGGTTTATAACATACGATGGCTGGTGCATGGTATGAAGTTTTAGAATAAAATATTTGCACGTAATGCCGCATCTCATATGATATTATCTCACTAAAACTATAATGTTAGTGTCTTGTGAGGCTTTTGTATTTTTTAATGTTTGTCATGTCAATGCAATGGCCAATTTACAAAGAGCAAACGAATTTTTCTGATTCGAAATGGATAATTGTATTGGTCAAGGAAGAAGGTAGAGATCGAGTTGAATTTAAAATGGGAAAGATGCATCCAGCCTATTCATGTAAAGTGATGGGAGCACTATGTTATGCTATTACAATGAGAAGAGTAAGATGAGTAGTGACACGATCATATGCTTAATTGTTACATGTTCACAGCTAATTGGTGATGGACGTACTACATATCAGAGCAACCACGATGTCTTAATAGAGCATTTTTATTTTCGTTGTTCGTTGCCCCTGGCTCTTTTGAGACATATTTATCTTGACATGTTGTTTAGTAAAATGTAAATAAATTGTTTATTCTATTGTATAGGGGTCATCAAACTCTATTGAGCGTCCTGTGATGAATGAATTCAACAATTCTGAAGAAACACATACCGATTGGCCAAAGTAACTTACAATTCTTGGATGGGACGACCCCATCATAAAGTCGCCTCTACCTCTGAACTATTTTTTAGCATTCCTTTTCTGGGAAGGTTTCTATCTTTTCATCCAATGAACTAGGCTGCTGCCTTTGCCATCATTTTTCTTCACAGGAGAGTGAGAGTGAAACTCTAGATTTGTCATCATTTGTTCCTAGCCATTTTGCTGCCTTGCAGCTATTATAATGAAAGATGTTGATTTTATGCCATTTAATTTTCTATATTCTTCTTATCATTAAAGTGCAAAATCTAGGGGATTGAGAACGTCATCATGTGCACATCGGATGCTGTGCTAAGGAAGAAAGCTTTTGATGTACTGGAAAGGATTAGTGTTTTTTACTTAAGATGTCTGCTCTTGCATCACTAATCAGAGTTGGTTTGCAATGCCCATCCTAATCAACTTAAGGAATTTGGAGCCCCATGTTGCGGCAACCTGACCATCTCCATTAGCAAATGGTTATCAGTGTTAAATGCAAAGAAATGTCATTGTAAAGTTGCATATTAACTTGCAAATCTCATATCATAGGATACTAGATCTTCTAGCTTATATCGAGTGAAATCACTGCAAGTTTGAATACAGAACACATGATATATTGTAAAACTCAGCTACGTCCGTCAATTTCATGAAGTGAATTCACCCCTTAAGCCCCTTCATAGATCGTAGCACCTGTCATTTAGATAAAATATGTTGGATAATATCATCTAGGCGTGTATATCAAATATACTAACCAAATGAACCATTACATATGTACTTATAGACCAAAATTTCAAATCGTAACTTGAATATTGCAAATAAACTAAACAACTTGAGCTCATCCATCGATACCAGGAATCTATTAAAATTAAGATACATAGCTCTATATGCTTCGCAACATTCAAATAAAGCTCATAAGAGACCCATCCAAGCTTCAAAGCAGCTATTGCTGTTGTCCACAAACAAACGTGTCATGTTCCCATTAAAAGTACATTGCTTTTTCATGTAATGAATGACTGAACCCATGCGTTCGTTGATTGTGCACGTTCATATGAGAACTACAATTCTGCTTCAGAAAAATTATCTGTTTGAAGCACATCATACATAAGCAGAATCATCCTTTTGGTTTTGCGAACCATCTTGAGTAAAAACAGTCTTCAGTGAGAGCGCCCCCACGCATCCAATAGAATACGAACTCTGAAGTAATTCCTTTCAAAAAAAGGGTTAGATGAACTCCAATAGACAAAGTAATATGCGAAATATAAGACAAATGGAGTACATTTGCTTCTTCCAGCATCAAATACATGAAATATTAAATGATTGGTGACAGTTACTATTTCTTTCTCTTTGCCGAAGTAGTACGGTACTGAGGATGAAACCCTACAGCCTATATACATGGGCCGGCATTATAGGTTGTCCCCATCAACACAAAAGCTGCTGCTGCTCGTGCTTTAATCAGTCAGCACACCACACCAACAGTTGAGCCTCCTAATAATTGATTTGTCACTGGGAACTTGAACGATTCATACCAATAATCCCCTTATAGGACACTGCCCATGCGCTTGAACTAGTTCCTTGTCCATGAAAGTCGTGTTTCGGTGAAAACCATCCTTCTTTGTAGATTTTCCTGTCACTTTGCCCTCATCGGCAATGCTTTGGGAAATCGGCAAGTGGTTGCAGATTTAACATTAGCATACGTGCAATGATTGCGGGACCGGTGAGACGGGTCATCGGTTCGGCTGGAACCGACTCGAGTGCTGGCAGTTCCTTTTCCCCTTCCACCACCTCTGCTTGCCTTGCTGCTCCCTCCATTCTTAGAGCTCGCTGCCCTGCTACAACCACCATGGGAATCCACATCTGATAGCCCATTCTCCAATGCTCTCACGAGGTTCTCAAAGTAGTTTCTGGTCACACTGTAGCAACAAAAACATATGTAAGAATGTCAAACGCATGTCTCTGTGCACACATGGGCGCTCCTTACGGAAGTCACACCAGAGGCTATTAAGAAAAGTATCTACGTAAACTACATTGCAGCTGAAGTAAAGAGGGCCACCGATTTTTCAATAAAAGGAGAGCGTGTTTGTGATGGGAAAACAGCTCCGAGAATTCTTGATTCCCATTAGTACTCTATGAACTTAAATAAATAAACAAATAATAGTCCAACGGCCTTATAACAACCAACCAATGCCATATGCACTGGAAGATCATATTCTTGGTAAGTCCACCATCCAGGTTTGCCTTTCGAATCAACATGCATAAATAAATCAAAAGGAGAATTGCAGTGGCTAAACTTAGTATTTTTCCTAAAATAAGAAAAAAGAAATGACACATTTAGAATTGCTGTATGTTGAAACTTCAAACTGACATGGGTGACATCATTATTCTCTAGACAAATCATCCAATTTAGCATTTATTGGATCTCCTCCGAGAAAATATGTTAATGCACTAACCATATGATAGCAAGAACAAGCATATCCATCTATTAAGAAATTCCAAGGATTCCAAATTTAACTACAGAAAGGACATAATTGTGGAACTCCTATATGCAGTCAACTAATTGATTTTAGAAGGTCCAAAGGTTACACAATATATGATAGCCCTTTAGGCCATCAAATATCTCATACTGCTGATAAAAGCATGCCCAAATAGGACTATCTATGTCCAACCTAGTAAGTAAGTTCTTGAGTAAAAACAGTATTGTTTCTTGAAAGAGGAAAGACCACACAATCCGTTGTACACCATTGTCATAGAACCCAAATGATGGCAAATTCTACATGCTTAAAGTTATCTGTACCAGTTCATGTTTTCAGATTCAGCACTTGTTCTTCATGATCCCTTTGTGCCACAGTGCCACATTCTACTGAACAGTCCTCTGTACACTGCAGCAGATCAAATCAAAAGTATGTCAACACACTACTTGCTACATATTGATACAAGAAATTTCCAAAAAGAAGCTTACATTCCAGCAAAAGTTGAAAGAGCATTGGCAGGAAACATCGTAACCTTCACGGCCAGCAAAATATTCTACAGCGTATTCACAACCAGGGGCAGGACACCACTTGGTCTGGCAGTAGGAAAATGAGGTAAAGGAAATTATATTTCATATAATAGGCACCCAGTAGTGCAAAGTCATTATCACACTTAAAAAAAAAAAAAAAAAAAAAACTTCACACAAAGAAAAAGAATACGGTTGCACATATACCTTTCTATTGTCTTCAATGTACGAGCGAAGAAGATATTGACAATACTTTTTCTTATCTTCTTTAGGCGCCAATAGATTTATCATGTCTTGACCGACTGCAGAACCACAAGATGGATCAGGACATCTCAATGTTAAACATCCACGACCATCGTTTTTTGATGTGCTTATGTAACCTATCACAATGCTCGCATTCATTAAATGACAGCAAAGACGCAGGAGTAAAAGCATGTAAGGTGCACAGTTAATCCAAAGAAATACTTCCAAGAGAGTGATATCTATCAGCTGAAGACAAACGCACAGAGATGATGATATCGCATGACGTGGTCATGTGGTACTTAACTGCTCGCTTCCCACAACCCATCGCGAATCCTCTTGTTCCATCTGGCATGCAAGGTCCCAGAGGCTGCTTCGCCACAATTGCATTCTCATTACTGGTGAGACTGTTCAAAGAAGAGCCCCCAAATGATTTCCCGATTATTCGATGGTATTGGCCTCCTCTACGTCCTCTTCCCCGGACTCGGCCTCGGCTCGCCCTTCCCCTGCATTGTCATGGAATCCAAGTTTTCAAACTGATGCTCAACCAATAGCGCTGCCATACAGAAGTCTAACCAAAGGTCCAAATTTGCGATTTAATTTGGCATCATTTTAGTTTTAAGATTGAGACAACACTCACCATATTCCCCTGGAAGTGAGCATCAGATTGCTCAAAAGACTCCTCAAGTTGTTGCTCTGGTCGTTGCTCGGATATAGAAGCATCTTCTTCTTCCCAGGGTTCTTCTCCATCATGTCCCTTCTTCCCCGTGCTTGAGAGGGTTATGCCTAGAAGCGGGAAAAACCAACAAAGATGAATTATCCCAGTTTAGCAGAGTGCATTAAACCCAAACAAATCTTCAATCAATATTTTTATTAAAATCTCAAATGCATGCACATAAGACAGTATGAAGTGAAGATCCCCAGTCTTTGTCACCCAGCTTTCAGCAAGACCGCAGTAGAAATTACCATGCATATAATGAGAAGTGAAGTCGAGCATACATTCGAGGCTTTGAACTAGAAAGATTTTTAACTATAAGAAATCTGCCATCCCAACTACACTGAGGTAACACTGATTCTACAGAAAAATGTTAATCTTTTTACAGTTACATTCATTCAAATTTTTTTTGCACCACATACTGTGAACATGCAAGTAGCATTAATTCAGTCGCATCAAAAGCAGGATGAGCAGACCCTATATTCCTAAGTGGAAAATGTCAGTTCTTATCAGTGACTTTCTATGCATGATTTCATTTGCATGATTTCATTTCTTTTCACATCACAGACATTGTCAACTTTGTAAGTGCCATTTATTCAGCCAAAAAAGGGACGGGCAGCTTTTGAATGCGGTCATTTTTATGATTTTCTAAATGATGGCTACCTATTTTTTTACCATAGATTTACATAAATTTGGAAACTAATGCTTTAGTGCAACTAAAGAATAAAAAGAGGAACACATACCCTGTGTCTATGCATTAAACGAACCCTTAGGCCACTTCTCTAGTTCCCCTCATCATTTAGCTCTTCAACCTGCAACAATAGGACATGTACATTTTAATTATGATGAGAACATTATACATCATGATTCATCTTATTGATAGAGGGAGTACTCACTGTTTTCTCAGCTACATTGATGGATTTATATTGCACAAAAGCATGCAACTGCATAAAATATACAATGTCAGATATTAAGGACCAATCTGGATTGACATTTACTTATTGCTTAATCTAAAATTCACGCACTTTGATTCTTTCAATCTGAAACTCCTTTAATTTTCACAGCCCTTTAATGATGGCACATAGACTCACATAAGATTTTTCATTATAGTTAAAAATTTGACAAATATTTTAAATTTTGGCAGAAAATAAAAAAATACCTTTTGCTTTTACTTAAGTCCAAACAAACATGCCCTAAACTTTCATGAGCACACTTGACTATAAAAGAATATTGATTGTGCTTAATCAAAATTCAACAAGATAGGCTACGAGATGATTATCTTTGTTGATATCCGATAGAAATGAACACGAGACAAGGGCCACCGGACACTTCATCAATCCATGATTCTAAACTATAGAACAGAAACACAATACAAAATAATGCATGATGTTAGTATAGAGTCTCATGCAACCAAAATAGAGGACCTACCACTACAGTGATTAATAGTAAAAAAGATAAAAGAAAAATCAAAACAGTGATAAGAGGTTTGAATAGTTCATCTCCTCAGAAAGCTGCGAATACCTTCTTAGTATAATGCACGCCATCAGCCTTGCTTTGGAGACACGAGATGGAGACCGTCGCGAGTGCTTGGGCCTTGGAGACTTGCTGCAAAAGAATTTGAGTTTACTTACTCTTATGCAGTGTACATACATAATTATTAAGTGAATATAACAGAACATTAAAAACCTTCTACTCCGGTTTTTGTAGCCGGGCTGCGGCTCCTCGAATAATTGGGACTTCGATCGGGACTTCTAGAGTGGCTTCGATGTGAATCATATTCTTTGACCTAAAGAAAGGACCAGAAATGAGGTGACTGCAGTCAAATTAATCCTATAACGACTAATTGATCTCACAATACCCGTATATAAGCTCGTGAAGGCATTCTGAATAGAGAATCATCCAGTTTTCGATCTACACAAGGAACATGAAATCACTCGAGAGACGTAACCTTGACAGATCAACATGGACACAAAATAAACCAATTGAAGACCAAAGAAACTAGAACATAGATTAGAGAGGACTTACCGCATATTTCATGTCATCATAATTACTATAATCGACAATTCCTATCACACCGTAGAGGCATTGTAATGACAACATGAAAAGCTCGAACTCATCAGCAGCGGTATCTTGCTAGTCCATGCGGAGGCGTGCATAAGGAATCCCTAAACCTACCACGCCGATCGGGATACACCTCGAAAAACAGACATCTCCGGCCCGACGCATATGATCCTAACAAAAAGTGTAGGAGTTCCCATCGAATTATATTCTCAAAACGAAGGAAAAGAGGAAATGTTTATTTGTTACATGACATGCAATACTCCGAGACAAGCACACCTTCGAGATCTTGCCATGAAGCCGAGGAAGGTAATCCAGTGACCAATACCGCGAAATGGGGTCGAAACATAAGACTCTTAAGAGCGACAACATTATAAGAGATAACACACGAGATATATATACCGCGATAGTCGAAGGCGTCGACGGGAGGCGACGGCGTCGGCGGCGTCCGTGTTCGGGAGCGGGAGGCGCTTCGTGGAGGAAAGAGAGAAAGAGCGAGCGGAGCGTGCAGCGCGAGCAGCGCGAAGGGGCGTCGGCGTCGGCGTCGGCGTCGGCGTCGGCGTCGGCGTTGGCGTCGGCCGCGTAGGCGGAGGCGGAGGCGGAGAAGTCGGCGTCGGAGTTTGCTGGCAGAGATGCACGCCTTCGAGGACGAAAGAGAGATAAAGCCGACCAGAGGTGTTTGAGGTGGAGGCGGAGGCGGAGGGCCGTCAAAGGGGGGAGAGAGGTTTTTTTAACGGCGGAGGCGGAGGCGGAGGGCCGTCGAAGGGGGGAGAGAGAGAGCGGAGCGGACTTTAGGTTTTCCTCTCGAACCGGCGCAATTTTGGCAACCGGCGGAGGCGGAGGCGGAGGGCCGTCGAAGGGGGGGAGAGAGAGAGAGCAGAGCAGACTTTAGGTTTTCCTCTGAACCGGCGCAATTTTGGCAACCGGCGGAGGCGGAGGCGGAGGGCCGTCGAAGGGGGGAGAGAGAGAGAGCGGAGGCGGAGGGCCGTCGAAGGGGGGAGAGAGAGAGAGAGAGCAGAGCGGATTTTAATATTTCCTCTGAACCGGCGCAATTTTGTTCTCCCTCCCCGCAACGGAACGGAGAACGGGGAGAGAGACAGAGAGGAGAGCAGAGGAGAGCGAGCGCGTCGAAGGTGCGAGAGAGGTGGGCCAGGGGAGAGAGGAGAGAGAGAAGCTCCCGCGCGCTGGTTCGAAACCGAGAAGCGGACGACGTGGACCGACAGCCGGACACGTGTCGCGCAATGAATCGTTCAGAGCACCGATGACGTGGCACTGTTAGGGTACCCAATATTTTCTCGGAGAAGAGCAGTTGAGTCTGACTTTCCGATTTCATTCTCTTTGTTTATTTTTTTTAATTTCGGTGGAACCGTTTTTTCTTCTTTAAATTCCTTTCATGTTTTACTTTGGTTTTTGGTGAAGCGATGACTCGGGCAGGAGTAGGGCCATCAAATGGGTGGGTCAGATCGAGATTGGGTCAAGTTGAAAATAGTTCGACCCATATTGATCCATTTAATCTATTTTGACCAATTTTCATAAAATATAAATTTAATGACTCATACTCGACCCAACTCATACCTGACTCGACCCATATTATCGAGATACATTAATATTTAACTCAATCTAGGAAAATCCACTCCCACCCAATTAATCCACTTTAAGCTCTTCACACACACATACAGATATATATTTATATACATATATATGTATATATATACTTGAATAAAAACTTCATATCTAATTAAAATAGTAAAATAAACAATAAAAATTAGTAAATAAAATAAAAATGTGAAAATTTTAAATTGAAATACTTTTGAAAAATTCTTGATAAGAAAAAGTTTGATTAGTTAATAATTAACATGAAAATAATATTTGTTTATAACAAATCTTCTAGGATGTGAGAATCCATAACTTCTTAATTGTGATTTACTAAATTAAAAATACATTATAATGTTTACAATTTCTATTTTGATATTGATTGAATTTCTATCTAGACAACATCGAGCTTCCTCTAAAAGTACTTCTCCGGTATGTGTATGGATAAAAAATATTTTAAAAAATCAAAATTTTAATTATTTTTAAAATTTGAATTTTTATTATTATTTCTTTTCTTTTCTTATCTTTCCTCTTCTTCTTTTTCCTTCTTCTTCCTCCTTGTTCCTCCATTGACGGTAACCGGCCTGAGCTCGTCGACTCGAGCTTCGTCGCGATCGGCATGCTCGCGGCTCACTAGATTCAAGTGAGCCCGAGCTTAGCCAAGGCTGGCAAGCTTACAGCTCACTAAATCAGGGCAAAACTAAGCTCCATCGCAGCCGGTAAGTTTGCAGCTCGCCAGATCCAAGCAAGCTTCGACTCTGCCGGGGCCGGCAAGCTCATGGCTCGCTAGATCCAGGTGAGCTCTAGCTCCGCCGAGACCAGTGAGCTCTAACTCTATCGAAGCCGACGAGCTTGTTGCTCGCTAGATCCAAGCAAGCTCTGGCCTCACTAGTCATAGGCGACCTCAAGCTCACCTAAGGCCGGCGAGCTCGAGCCTTGCCTGGTCAGTCGCCGACCGTCGCTGTGCTAGCCACTAGCTAAGGAAGGAGAAAGAAGAAAGATAAAAAAGGAAAGAAAAAGGAAATATAAAAATAATTTCAATTTCAATTTCTATAAAAAAAAACATTTTTATAAAGTTAAAGGGGAAAATGGGTTGGAAATGGATTTTTAAGTTCAACCCATTTAACTAGTCTCTCTAAAATGTAAATGACTCATATATGACTCATTTTAAAATGTAAATGACTCATATATGACCCATTTATGGCTTAAATGAGTCAAATATGGGTCTAACACCCATTTTGACACCTCTATAGTACGGAGAACAATTTGGAATAATCGATATGGATCTCGTCAACCACAACAACATACAAAGAATAATTTATACGTACATTAATGTTGCGATATGGTAGATATACACTACGCTTTTAACATGTTATCACTAACTTCGTAACATAATAGATATTTAATATTTAGTGTCTTGAGGGGATTTTTAACATATTTCTAATAACAAATGTTGAAGTGAGGCTTTAGCCGAGAGTCGAATACGATTTACCTATTTGAACACTCCATTTTAACTTGCTACAATACAAGATAACATGATGTAACTTGCGATACATATATTTTTCAAGTTGCGAGGCAATACCTCAATATGCATTGTCTATTTTCAAGATTCCAGTTTCAATTTGTAAAGCCATTGAGAAGAAAATAGCCAACTTATGATGGAGAAATGGAAATAAAACTGCTAGATTACATTGGAGGAAATGGGAAATTTTGAAGCTCAGAAAGGATGAAGGGGGTATTGGATTCAAAGACTTACTAGCTTTTAACAAAGCGATGTTAGGGAAACAATCTTGGCATATGTACCAGGAACCTGAGACTCTCTTGAGTCATATCATGAACGGTCTCTACTTCCCACATTGTGACTTTTGGAAAGTTGGAAAAGGTTCTCGTCCTTTGGGGATGGCAAAGCTTTATAGTAGGAAGAGATGCTATATCCCCTCAAGTTATATGGGTGGTAGGTAATGGACAAAAAAATTTCATTAGAGAAGACAGATGGCTAAAGAATGGACCTATAGGTGGACTAGTAACAAGAAACGAGCCACTTAAAGTGGCTGACTTGATAGACATGGAAGCAGCAAAATGGAAAGAATTGATGTTAAGATCGTTGTTTGATGATCAGATTGTAAGGGAAATCCTTGCAATCCCTATAGGCCTACCAACTACAGAAGATAAATTGGTCTGGACAAATGATAGGTCAAGGTCTTACATACTGAAGAGCAACTATTTTAGCAGCAGAGATGTATCAGCCAACCCACACATAACAACAGCAACCTCATCCTACCAAACTAAACTAGAACTCTAGAAATATATCTAGCAATTAGGAGCAACACCCAAAGTGAAAATTTTCCTATGGAATGCATGTCAAAATGCTCTGCCTACTCTGGACAATTTGTATAGGAGAAAGATAGTACCTGAACCTGTATGCCCCATATGCAAACATGAAGTGGAAACCATCGAGCACACGTTGTTGCTTTGCCCTTGGACATCTCGGATATGGAGCGAAACTCCCCTGCAAATCAAAATTACAAGAATTGAGTTAACTCAACTCGATGAGTGGCTGGACAAGGTAAAAGGAGACCCACGAAACAAATTTGACCAAATAGCTACTGCCTTGTGGTGCATCTGGAAAGATAGAAACCAATTCATCTTCAGTCAACGACCCCTGCACCCAAAACAAATGCTATTTAGGGCCGTAGCTTTTCACGGAGATTTTGCAACTTGGAACCGGAAGTCCAAAGAAAAGAAGAGATGCGAAGACCCAATTCACAGGTGGTGACCCCCGTACTCTGGTACATTGAAGGTGAACATTGACGCCTCCTTTGTAGGCAACGACAACGCGGAATCAGCCATTGCTGAAAACAGGGGAGCGGTCACCTGCTTATGCCGAGACTCCTGGGGTCGGTTAGTCGACGG
The DNA here is from genome assembly GCA_014182375.1 of Eucalyptus virginea. Lineage (NCBI taxonomy): Eukaryota > Viridiplantae > Streptophyta > Magnoliopsida > Myrtales > Myrtaceae > Eucalyptus > Eucalyptus virginea. Next base: position 1,198,253 of record CM024516.1, on the reverse strand, counting down.
ATTCTCCAAGATGGTTGCAGCAACCTCAGCAGAACAAGCAGAGGCCCTCGAGCTTCTTGAAATTCTAGAGTTTCTCTCGCCCAGATCTAACCAAAACCTGCAAATACATTATGATTGCAATATTCTCGTGCAAGCCGTTCTCATGTTAGAGGAGTCTAACTGGAAAGTACAGCCACTTGTGGACCGAGTCATGACCAAACTGAAGGAGTTTCCGGGCCTCACTCCGGCCCATTGCAGCAAGGACACGAACAAAAAAGCATATTGGCTTGCAAAAGCCCAAAGGACGAATAGCCTCCCTAGTAATTGGGTAGCAAACCCCCGCCTGTTCACTTTGATCTGTTATGTGCCGATGCTCTTGATGTTTATGCACCGAACTTGGTTAAGTAAATCAATATCATCAATCGTACTTTCGACCAAAGAAAAAAAAAACTCAACAATGAATTAGTATATTTGGTGCTATCCATTTTAATTTTTTCTTTTATCAATTAAGTTTGAGAACAAAATAAAAACTATCAGACCGTGGGAAATCAATGTGAATGTAATTGCTTTCGGACTCTCCCAATTCACATTCCCTTAGTTTCGGTCATTGAGGCTAAATCCTTTCTGTCATTCAAACACGATAAAATAATTTGCTGAAGACGGAAAACACTATATCACGATATTGCATGCGTTCAGTTATTTATCTTACATCTAATTAATCGAATGTATGGAGGTCAATTCTACTGCAACAATTTTGTACCTCGATCTAAAAGATTTGGATGGTACTATTAAAAAAATTATTTTGATGGGCACTATGGTATGCAGCTACTAAAATAGTACAAATTCTCTACAATCATAGTTTTGTTGGGGATTTCTAATCTAGAAAAATATTCCGTATGCTGAGGTATGAACCCAATCAAACCTTGTTCCAATTTCAATATCGGAATGAAGGAAGAGAACCGATCGATCTTGTTCCGATTTTTACGTTGCATTCAATTGACGCCTCTAAGGATTTGAAGATCCCATTTGAAGACATGGTCCTTGTTCCGATGTTGTGGGCTCAATCATGCAGATAAACCGATACGTAATGATACATATACATATGCAAAAAGGGAAATTTTGGATCTACTTCACGCACTGAACGGTAAAGTCAAAGGCATATGTTCCTTAACCCTGAAAGAATAGATACAAGAGCCTAATAATGAGGCAAGATGCAGTTGGACCATATAGGATTTGCTTTGTAAAGGACATTCTTCATTCTCGGCACAGAAACAAATGGCGCACATTTTTTTTTCTTTTGTTCTTCATAAGTGTTAGTCGATTTGTATAGTTTAACATGGTCTTTGACATTTGCTTGTTTCCACTTACAGAGAAATGAAAATCATGGGACTGGAAGAATCGTGAAACATCATAGACGTTTTGGTAATGAGAAGTCTTGACATTAGTTTACTGTCCTTAAATTATCAAATGCGGCTCTGTCCTTAAGAACGAAACATGGTTGCAATTCCTTGGAGATGTACTCACCTAGAAGAATACGCAGAGCTAAGCACGTTAACTTTGAGGATAGTAAACGGACATCAAAACTCTAAAAGTCAATTACCCTTTTGAAGCTGACACGTAGAGCTCGGTATATTCTCATTTGTCTCAGTAGAATCAATCAGAAAAGGAAAAATTTAGAAACATGCACCATTTAAAGAATGGAGAATTGCTAGTACTTGGCCTTCCATATGGGGCTCTGACAGACTTTTCTAATTGGCTTAAGAGGAGGAGGTGTGTGATGAGAAAATATTGGCTGCAGCTCTGACTCTAGCGTGTCTTCCTCCAAGTCCATTCACCAGGTGACACGTGTCGCCCGGCAATCACACTGGAATTAGAGTAAATTTTGGAAAATTGATATATTAGTTTCTCTCTCTTGCTGGCCCATCAGTCCCTCGGTCAAATTTGAAAAAGCCAAGCACGAAGTGCGCTCTCTCTACTACACACGCTCTCTCTCCTCTACAACGCATTTATTACAGAAAACTTTTTTTTTTCTTCTCAAGAAAGAGGGCAGTCGTTCTCTCCATTTCTTTCTCCACACGAAGGATCCGAAATTTTGAATCCCAAATTCTCCCTCCGCGCTCGTTGTTGCTCCGGCGTTTGTCAAGCGGCCGTTCTCCCGCTGTCTCCGACGAAGCACATAACGGCCGCCTCTGCTCCGGCGCTCACTCGCTTTTCTGTCTTTGTGCTTGTTGCTGCTCTAGCCAAGGAGGAGGAGATCCAGAAGATCGGGAAGCTCAACTCGGCGCTGGAGGAGCGGGTGAAGTCACCATGCGTGGAAAACCAGATTTGGAGGACCTCGCCTTGGTCAACAAGGCCACCGCCAACGCCCTCTACACCAACCTCAAGCAGGTCTTAGTGTGGGTCAGCAAGGATGACCACCCTCGCGGTGGGGCCTCTCTGGAGGATGAAGCGGACGATGTTGTGTTGTGCTGCAGGAGCAATTACGAAGTCGGGGAGGAGAGCGGGAGGTGGGCAGGAGGGAGGCGTAGGTTGATAAGAGGAGAGGGAGGGCGATGACGACGTGGTCCTAGAAGTGCAAGAAGGAGGAGGTGAGCGTGCTGTTGTTGCTGTGCAGGCACCTGTGTTTGTGCGCAGTGTGTGGGTCTTCCCTCCGTCTTATCAATGGAATTGTATCTTGATCGCCATTCCTTTTTTCATTTCTTGGTCAGATGGTCATACCCATTTTGCGAAGCAATAAAATTGGAACTCATAAGAGAACTTAAATGCTCAACTCCCGGACTTGAAGTCGACTGGAAAGAACTCACACATGTCGATGACACCATCCAATTCCTTTTTTCCACCGTGCGAAAACTTGACATTAAAACCAATGAAAGAGATTAAACAAAAAGGACAGCTAACTCGAACCTTAATCGACAATTTCAAGTTTTCACTTTCAAGTGTCCATCTCTTTGGCATCCCCATCGTAATTATTCTAAGTCGAGCATCATCAAACGAGATAGTTGATCAAAACGAGCTGTAGAAGGACCCTTTTGGGTGCCATTGGCTCAGCCATTGTTCGTTTTCTACATTGGCATATACATGCATGAGGCACGCAGGCAGGTGAGTAGTGAAGAACGGGACATTTCCAACAAGTTCGAAAGGAAGAAAATTTCATTATATCGCTGTAGCAAACAAGGTGGAAAAAAAAAGTACGACAGTACCTACGGTGATTGCCCTAGGCGATCAAGAAGCACAAATATACAAGAACCATGCTACGCTCCTCGAACTGGGAAAAATGAAAAACTTAGACACACTACCTTACAAAGACAGATCTTGACAGTTGCGAACTCTAGACATCTTTCTATCTTATGTCCTACATTTTAACTCAGCTCCTGGTTCTGAACTTGGAATCATTGATCGGGATGCCCTCACGAGCCGCCCTTTCTCTGCCGGACTCGTCAATGGTGCTCAGTCCGCCCTTGCGGCCCATCTCTTGGTACCCTTCTTCCCTTATCTGCCGTTTCCTCGTCTCCCCTCCTATGTGCCTCCCTTCTTGCCTTATGTGCTGCACCACGTCCGCCTTGTCCTCCAAGAAGGCCTCGCCGTGGGGGCGGTCGTCCTTGTTGACCTACACCAGGACCTGCTCGAGGTTGGTGCGGAGGGCGTTGGCAGTGGCTTGAGCGAGGTCCTCCAAATCTGGTTTTCCACACATGGTGACTTCACCCGCTCCTCCAGCGCCGAGTTGAGCTTCCCGATCTTCTGGATCTACTCCTCCTTGGCTGGAGCAGCAACGAGCACAAAGATAGAAAAACGAGTGAGCGCCGGAGCAGGGGTGGCCGTTATGTGCTTCGTTGGAGACGGCGGGAGAACGGCGGCTTGACAAACGCCGAAGCAACAACAAGCACGGAGGGAGAATTTGGGATTCAAAATTTCGGAACCTTCGTGTGGAGAAAGAAATGGAGAGAACGACTGCTTCTCTTTCTTGAGAAGAAAAGAAAAAAGTTTTCCGTAATAAATGCATTGCATAGGAAAGAGCGTGTGCAGTAGAGAGAGAGCTTCGCGCTTGGCTTTTTTTTCAAATTCGACCGAGGGATTGATGGGCCAGCAAGAGAGAGAAACTAATATATCAATTTTCCAAAATTTACTCTGATTCCAGCATGCTGCTGGGCGACACGTGTCGCCCGCTGAATGGACTCGGAGGAAGACACGCTGGAGTCAAAGCTGTTAGCCAATATTTTTTCGTGTGTGATGGCGATGATGGGTTTCATTTTTATTTTTTTTTAAATTTAATGTTTTTCGCTTTAATTGGGGACAGTGATGAACATAAGTGGGGCCCTTTCGTGCTCCTCTCTCTCTCTCTCTCTCTCTCTCTCTCTCTCTCTCTCTCTCTGCGCTCTAGAGAGATGAAGTCAATTCACCGTCTAAATCAATTCCTCGAAAAATTCTCTTTCTTAATTCATTATTAGTGAGCTAAGTTAAGCAACATTTTCTGCAAAATATATCCTAATTCTCTGTCGCCATTAATAAAGCTTTCTTAATTCATTATTAGTGAGATACATCTCCGATAAGCTTTTGAGTTGGTCATCTTAGTTCAAGCCCCTTTTTTTAATTTTCCAATATCATCCCGACGTAAGGAATGAAGGATGTGATTGATGTTTCTGTACGTTACGAACGAGCTTGGCCTATTTACAAACTAAACACGCCCCTTTTTTTCGGCTATAATAGAAATCTCTCTGCCTTAGAAGTTGACGGAGAGACATTTTAGCTGCTGCAGGTGAATGCTTCGAACATCACTTAGCCATTCCGAAATCACAAGCATCTTTCCACTTCATTTGAACGCTTCAAGAGTACAAGAAAGCAAGGATCTAAAAGAGAAGCTAAAAGGAAAATGCTCGTTTCTCCGCGCACACACGTACACGCACTTCCTACTCTAATCGTGACCGGCTTCATATGTCGACGATGAGTTTTCTTACTGCTCAGGGGGCATTGCGGCGATCTCCGCCGCCTTATGCCCTGTCTCCATCGTATACTCCTTGGCCTTCGCGACTGTTTTGCTTCACGGCTCCGTAGCCTTCCTTGCTCTTCTCTGCCAAGTACTGGGTCGTCTCACTCGCGCCTTAAACCACCTTCTCCTTCACTTTCCCTCCCTTTTCACCCTCACCACGCCTCTCTGGGCCATTTCGTCCGGCTTCTCCGCTTCCTCTTAGAGCCTCTTTCATTATTCTTAGCTCTCCGTTCATTTGGTGGATACCATAGCACACCTCTCTTCTGTCTTCTCCACCACCCTTCTCTTCTCAAAACTTCTCTATCTGTGGATAGTATAATCGCCTCCGCCAAAACTTCGATGGGTACTGTACGGGCGCAGAAGGATCGGGCCAAAAATCAATTCAACTTTGCGTTGAATTAGTTCTTCGCCCAATCCTCCTACGCTGTTCAGTAGGCATCGAACTTTGGCGGAGGCGGTTACCACTGTTCAAGTAGAGACGTGTCGAGAAAAGAAGGGTGATCGAGAAGACAGGAGACATGGAGAGATGAGAATGCAGCCGAGAGTCTCCGAGACTCGGGCGAGAGTACAACAGCGAAGAAGAGACGGCTTTATAGGAATCGAAAAATTCCCCTTTCAATGCTGGCTTCCTGATTGCAGCATAAAGATGGTATCAAAAATGGAACAGCCGTCCGCATTGGGAAACGGAGGTACGAATGACGGCCTGGGATCCTCTTCTCCGTCCCGTTCAGCCACTAACGTCCCGTCTCCGCCACGTCCCCCCCCTCCTCTCTCTCTCTCTCTCTCTTCATAACGTCTTTGCACTCTCCTTCCTTACACTTCACGCCAAATGCCATCTCTCTCTCTCCCTCTCTCATCTGCACTATACGCAGCGAGAGCTCGAAGTAGCAGTAAGACGAGCAGGAGACACATTTTCGCTCGCCCAGCCGTCGCCATTTCTGGTTTTCTATGTTTTCTTTCCCTGGAAAGCATGTTCTTCTAACTTATCCAAGTCACCATCATATTTATTAATTCATATCAAGATGCATTGATGCCACACCCTTATTTCGTGCAACGAAGCGAGATTTTTGCTCCACCCACTTCACAATTCAAATCTCATCTCCTCCCACCTTTTCTCTCCAAATTTCTGCTTACCTTTATGCTAATGATAAATCCTACATAAATTAGATAAGTAAAGAAAATCAGAAAGCCTCGTTTAAACAAATTATATTTACCAAGGTTGATTAAATAGTGGAAAATTAGAGCATATAATGTTGCTGTAAAAAATTTTCACAAGACGTCTTATCTAACTATAGCTAATATAATCTTAACCAAAAAAAAACTATAGCTAATATAAGGAGGGTTAGGGAGATGACAAAAAGTTAAAATTCCCAAATTAATGATAGATAATATCACTTACGGAAATATTTTTAAACACTGACGGTGTATGTTATAATTAGTCTAAGGTCCTATTAATTTTATAAAAGAGTTCATGCGTACATGCGCACTATATTTGGACAAAATTTGCAATCAAACCTAAACATGTTATATCTTTGAATCATAAGGATTACCAATACAAATAAATGTTGTTGACGTCCATTGTCTAATTTTTAAACCCGATTGCATGCATGTGTCACGGCTCAGAAGAAAGCATGTCCAAGAGGTTTTTATGGGCCGGCCGTGACACGACTATGGATCCAACGACCCTCGGCTTGTCCCCGCTACTTAGGGTTTTCTCGAGTCTTCTAGAATAATCCTAGGGGCGGGCAATATGGGAATTGTACCGTTATGTAATAAATGTGGGTAGTTGGTGGTTGGGGAGATTCAATCTCCACCGTTAGATCTACGGAAGATCTACGGATACGGTTCACCTTGTATTTGTATATAAATGGGTCCTCCCCCTCATTGTAAATCATCTCATTCACGAGTAATAGAAAATCCAGAGCTTCTCTCTCTAAACGAGTTTCTCTCTCTACTATCCTTGTGAGTGAGCGTGTGTAAGGCTGACTTGGGAGAAATTCCTAAGGCTGCACGGGCAAGGGAACGCTAGATCGATCGGCCCGTGACAAGTGGTATCAAAGCGAAAGTTTGTTCCAAGCGCAAGCACAATGGCTGATCCATGATCTGATGAGGCGCTGGTCATGGGTGGTGATTGCGCTGATCGTGGGTGAAACGCTGAGAAGGGTGGTGCCAAGGGCAAGAAGAACAATGGAGTTTCGAGCTCAAGGGAGCCAACGGGGGATCTTGCACATTGCATGGCGAAGCTAGAGTTGTTCGTCACCGATATCCAAGGATCGGTCGATGACCTAACCCAGACCGTGGACGGAGTCGACACCAGAAGGGAGAAGCTGGTTGCGGAAGTGCAAGAGCTCAAGACTGGCATGGGAGAGCTCCGCCATGAGTTGCTGGGGACCCTGCAGGAAGAACTCGCACAACGGTATGAGCCTTTGGAAGCCATGATGGCGGCCATGCGCGCGGAGATAGCGGAGCTTAAGAGTAAGCTCGCTGAGACGGAAGCTGCACGTGTGAGCGGGGTGCTCACCGTGCAAGGTCCACGAGTGGACACGCCGAAGCCAAAAGAGTTCTGTGGCTCGCGGGTGGCCAAGGACGTGGACAACTTCCTGTGGTACATGGAGCGGTACTTCCAGGCCATGGGGATCAATGACGACCAAACACGGGTAAACACTGCTTCAATGTATTTAGCTGATAGCGCATTGTTGTGGTGGCGTCGTCGATTGGATGATAGGTGTGGGAATCCTATCACGACATGGAGTGGATTTGTCGAGGAGTTCTGACGAAACTACTTCCCCGCTTATGCGGAAGAGGAGGCTTGTGACGAACTGAAGCGTCTCGAGCAAAAGGGTGGTGTGCACGACTACATCAAGCGGTTTTCGGAGTTGCTGCTCCAAATCCCCTCGATGAATGAAGTTGAGGCGTTTCACCAGTTCATGAGCGGTCTCAAGCCATGAACAAAGCAAGAATTAAAGCGGTACAACGTGGGAGATCTCACTACGGCCATGACCGTAGCTAAGTCGCTCGTGGAGTATAAGGCGCCTTCCACATCCCGATCGGACAACCGTCCAAGGGGCAAAGCCACTAGTGGGGGAGATCGGGGGAGATACAACCGCCCGACCAGAGGTAGACTAGTGGCCAACCCTCACAAAGCTCATGCTAAGTCGAGCAGAGGAGGGCAAAGGAAGGTACGCACATACAAATGCTTTTTCTGCGATGGTCCGCACATGGATCGGGATTGCCCGAACAAGGCCAAACTGGCCGCCCTGTGTAAGGAGGATGAGCCTAGGGAGGAATCGTGGTTGGGTTCACTGCGCCTCCTTAGCTCGATCAAGTCCAAGAAGACGAAGGAGTCTAAAGGACTGATGTTCACAGATTTGAGGATCGGAGAGTCCACAATGAGTGCACTGGTGGACACGGGAGCGTCCGACCTCTTCATATCGGAACAAGCGGCTAAGAGACTTAACCTACGGGTTGAGAAGGGAGCCGGGTGGCTCAAGACGGTGAACTCCAAGGAAGTCCCAGCAATCGGTGTTGCAAGGGACGTGGAGCTACAACTGGGGCAGTGGAGAAGCAAGGAAACTCTAAAGGTAATTCCCCTTGACGACTACGACTTTATCATTGGGATCAAATTCCTAGATAAGATCCATGCTGTTATATTGCCTTTCGCCGAATGTGTATGTGTATTGGACAAGCGTTGCCAATGCGTAATCCCGATCCATCGTGAATCGGATCGTGATCGAAAGATCATCTCGGCCATGCAACTCACCAAGGGCGCAAGGAAGGGTGAGGTGACGATCCTTGCAGCCTTGAAAGTGGAGGACCAGAAGGGAGAAGGGAGTGACATCCCGTCAGAGGTGACCCATGTCCTCGACACGTTCAAGGACGTGATGCCCTCGGAGTTGCCCAAAAAGCTACCACCTAAGAGGGAGGTGGATCATCGGATCGAGCTTGTGCCTGACGCTCGACCGCCTGCCATGGCGCCTTACCGCATGGCACCCCCGGAATTGGAAGAACTGAGGAGGCAACTCAAGGAGCTGCTTGACGCGGGGTATATTTGGCCGTCCAAGGCCCCGTTCGATGCGCCGGTACTATTCCAAAAGAAGCACGATGGGTCACTCCGAATGTGCATCGACTACCGGGCGCTGAACAAGTTAACCGTGAAGAACAAGTACCCGATCCCACTCATCGCGGATCTCTTCGATCAACTCGGTGGAGCTCGTTGGTTCACCAAGTTGGATCTTCGATCGGGCTACTATCAAGTTCGGATCGCTGAAGGGGACGAGCAGAAGACCGCATGCGTGACGCGGTATGGATCCTACGAGTTCCTCGTGATGCCGTTCGGCTTAACCAACGCTCCGGCCACCTTTTGTACAATGATGAACAAGGTACTCCACCCTTTCCTAGATCGATTTGTAGTGGTTTACCTAGATGATATTGTAGTTTATGGTCGGACGTTGGAAGAGCATGTCGAGCATCTGAGGCAAGTCTTCCAAGTCTTGCGTGAGAACGAGCTATACGTCAATCGCGAGAAGTGTGCATTCACCCAGGAGGAAGTTCCGTTCCTGGGGCACATTGTTGGGGGTGGGCGTGTGAGAATGGATAAGGCGAAAATCCAGTCGATCGTCGAATGGGAGCCGCCAACAAGGGTGACGGAGTTGAGGTCGTTTCTCGGCCTAACCAACTACTACCGGCGGTTCATTCGGGGCTACTCGAGCATCACTGTGCCACTCATGGACCTCTTGAAGAAGGAGAAACCATGGCTGTGGACGGACCGGTGCCAAAGAGCATTCGATCGACTGAAGAGAGCCATGACGGAGGAGCTAGTGTTGGTGTTGCCTGACCACACCAAGCCCTACGAGGTAGAAACTGACGCCTCGGATTATGCTATTGGTGGTGTGCTTATGCAGGATGGCCATCCGGTAGCGTATGAGTCCCGAAAGTTGAACAATACCGAGCGACGGTATACCGTTCAAGAAAAGGAGATGACCACCGTGGTCCATTGCCTTCGGAAATGGAGGCAGTATCTTCTGGGTTCCAAGTTCGTCGTAAGGACGGACAACGTGGCCACAAGCTACTTTCAGACACAAAAGAAGTTAAGTCCGAAGCAAGCTTGTTGGCAAGATTTCTTGGCGGAGTTCGACTACATGTTGGAGTACAAGCCGGGGAAGGCCAACTCCGTGGCGGACACGCTGAGTCGGAAGATGGAGCTCATGAGTAGCTCAATGAGTCGACCGAGTTGTACTTGGGTCGACCGCATAAGGGAAGGGTTGAAGCATGATCCAAGAGCCCAAGCCCTCATCGGGTATGCCAAGGAGGGCAAAACCCGACAATTTTGGTGGGAGGACGAGCTCCTCTACACCAAGGGAAGGCGATTGTACGTGCCTTTCCATGGGAAGCTGAGGAAGGAGATCTTGCGCGAGTGCCACGACTCAAAGTGGGCGGGTCATCCAGTGATCCACCGCATGCTGGCTCTCGTCGAAGATCAGTACTATTGGCCACAAATGCGCGACGACGTGGAGGCATATGTGAAGACTTGTCTGGTATGCCAACAAGACAAAATGGAGCAACGGTCGTCGCCAGGCCTGTTGGAGCCGCTTCCCGTTCCAACTCGTCCATGGGAGAGTGTCTCCATGGACTTCATTGTCAACCTGCCAAAGTCCGAAGGGTGTCGGACTCTCATGGTCGTGGTAGACCGGTTTTCCAAGTACGCGACCTTCGTGCCTGCAACCAAAGATTACCCGGCCGAGGAGGCGGCCAAGCTATTCATGAAGCACGTGGTCAAGTACTGGGGTGTGCCACAAACGATCGTGAGCGATCGTGATCCTCGCTTCACGGGGCGATTCTCGTCCGAGTTATTCAAGCTGTTGGGGTCGGAGCTGAACATGTCAACAAGTTTGCATCTCCAAACCGACGGTTAGACAGAGCGGGTCAATGCACTCTTGGAGATTTACCTTCGGCATTACGTGAGCACAACACAAGTGAATTGGGCAAATTTGATCGACATAGCCTAATTCTCCTACAACCTTCAGCGGAGTGAGTCGACCGGCCAGAGCTTGTTCGAGATCGCGACCGGGCAGCAACCAAATACCCCTAGCGTTATTGCTTCGGATTATCAGGGGAGTAGTCCACCCGCGTACAAGTTCTCCAAGGATTGGCAAGAACAAGCCGACTTTGCGAGGGCGTATCTACACAAGGCCTCCAAGCGCATGAAGAAGTGGGCCGATAAGAAGCGACGGCACGTGGAGTTCCAAGTAGGAGACCAAGTGTTGGCCAAGCTGCACGTGGTTCTTTGCTACAAAGATGTGCATAAAGGGTTGATCCGTCTCTACGAAGGGCCATTCTGTGTGCTACAACGGGTTGGGAAGGTTACATACAAACTGGAACTACCACCAAAGTTAAAGGTACACCCGGTTTTCCATGTGAGTATGCTTAAGCCTTTCCAGGTTGATGAGGAAGATCCGGATCGAGGAGAGTCTCAACGGGCGCTGCTCGGGGCAAAAGCCTCGTATGATCGAGAGGTCGAGAGTGATATGGCTAGTACAAGTACCTAGAGGGGGGTGAATAGGTATAAAGAATAATTTCTCTTGATAATCGCACGATACCGGACAATCAATAGAAATGAGACAATTTATCTTTGTTAATAAGCACGCAATGATAAAGATAAGGCGAGAGTAGGGAAGAGAAAATTGAACGCAAGGTTTATAGTGGTTCGGCTTGTTTCAAGCCTACGTCCACTCTTCGCACCGACAGCCCTTTGGCTGGATTCCACTATGAACAAAGAGATGTTACAAAGACCGATCTTCCTTGATTTCTCGGTGTAGAAGATCTACCACACTTTCTCAAGGTATCACTAAGTATAGACTCTCTTTGTGTATACAGTTTCGCTCAATATGAATTGACTAACAATCAAGAAGCTTCAGACTCTGGAATTTTTCTATCGAGCACACACTAGAACAGCTTGGAACATCTTCCTTTTATACTCCTTTATGCCATCATACCCGTTGGCACTTACCAAAGGAATTCTTCCAATCAACCCGTTGGACAGAATCAATCAAGAAGATTATTCGAGCTATTAAAGGAACATGTCGATAGCCCATCAATCCTGTTCGCCCATACAATCAGGATCTTGGTTTCCAAGAATAGAACCTTCCAATAATATTTCGTCAATCATCGGATCTTCAAACGATCTTGAATTCGAATAAATAATCCGTTATATCAAATCCAACCAAGTGATCTTCTCCAGTCGATAAGACCAAATCCTCAACCAAACACTTTAGTTCGGATCGCCTTCGTCATTTGGATTAGAGACTGTCAATGAGAATAGTCTTGAGTCTTGAGTCTTGAGAGCCGAGTCCGGTGATCGAAAGTCTTCGGACTCACGGTACAAGGGTCTACACAGCTTCCGGACTAGATCGATGGAAACGTTTTGTCGCTTCAAAACACTTTTAGAAAGATTTCTCCAACAATCTCCCCCTTTTTGATGGTGACAAAACTTTCCCGTAGATTTGAATAACTTTGACCTGCAAAACATTACTCAAGCAATATGGATATCTCATGAGGATTAAACATTCAACTAAATTCTGCATCCACAGAAAGATAGGTTAGTCTTTCATGAGTAAAGCCATAAAATAACACTTGATTGTAAATGCAACAGTCAAAATCCAATCCACACCCAAGTCAGTCAATTTCACCAAGTTCACCACACTCAAGTCATACTCAAAACACAAACTAAAGTTAAAACACAAATAAAGTCAAAGTTAAGTTTAGTTCAATTCAAAGCTGGCAATTCTCCCCCTTTTTGTCATCATTAAAAAGGTGAGAAAGAGTCAAGTCTCGCTTGGGAACGCGCACGAGCTGGAAATCTCCCATCGATCGTACGGTGCCTTCCAGCCTTTTCAAGTCTTCCCGTAGATGTGTCACCTCTTCTCCTTTGGCATTTGCTTGAATTTGAAGAGAGAGATCTTGCATTTGATTCGACAGGGCAACAGAAGATGCTTGTCCAGCATTCTTCAGGACTTGAAGTTCACATTCCAAAGCGTATATTTGACCCTGCATTTCCAGAAGAAGATCAAGGATGCGACGAAAATCTGCTGTATTGTCTGTCTGCGTGCTGGCATTTGCTCTATCAGATGGTGCAAAGGCAGACGATGGAACTTCGTGCAGATTTGGCGTTGAGGTGTCATGTCCTTCCTCGGGCATTTGAGAAGCCTGAATATCTTCGGATTTGCTTGCGATCGACTCATACCTTCACTTTGTGGACAGGTGTAGTCCTTCCTTTCTCGCCATCTCCCCCTGTTTCTAAGGCCTCATCGGGGAAGAGTGATGGTCATGCTCGGCGAGTCTTGATTGCCTTCCTTTCCAGCTTCATCTACGAGACTTTTCTTTGTCCGCTTCTTCTTCTACTTCAACTTCCTTCTCTTTTTCCTCTACTTCTCTCTGTTCTTCTCCCTCTCGCTTCTTTTCCTTTCCTCTCGTTGCTCGTGGATTCGGATACAGAATGACTGACCCTTTTAATGCCAAGGCAGAGATAGTGAGTTCATCCTCTTCATCTTCATCCTCTAAGATAAGAGTTCTTTTCTTTTTGGATGGAGCACCCATGGGCTCCTTCCCTTTCCTTTTTGATGCAGAAGATACTGGAGTTTTCACTTTGAACTTCTCCATTGCCTTATCAAGCTCTTTCAGACGTATTTTTGTCAGCATTTTCAAACCCACCACCATTTTGTTGCATGGTCGAACACAAAGAGTGCAGGGAGGTTCAATGTTCAAGTGTCGAAGATCTTGGTCACAAGACTTGCATAAGGCAACCGACCTCGTCCTTCACCATCGCTCGTACATGTGAAAGAGAATGGTGTGAGGAAGAGAGAACTTCTTTCCCGAATTGATTGTGTACATCAATTTCGCCTCGAAATTAGACACGTCTGTCTTGGATGTTGATTTTGGCCGGAGACAATTGATCACGATTTTGTGCAGCAAGATGTTGATGGCATGCATTCTTGTGTAGGTAATTCGCTTTTCTGTATTCCTGTCTCTGACAAGTTCCAGTGTGGTACGAGTAATAGAAACTTTGACTGGTTGATATCGTCCTCGTTCAACTCCAATTATGTCGCCAACATGTCCACATCCACCACATAATCTTGGTCTCGAACACTTGAAGGATATTCTATTCGCATCTAAAAAGCTAAGATTCGAATAGAAATATGCTGTCAATTGTGCATAATCGTCTGTGGTGTCAGAGCAAAATTGCTCTAGTTGAAGCAGTTTGAACTTCTCCCTTAAGTTCACATTGATAGCATCCAGAAAATCAAAATCGACGCTCCTGGGGTTTATTACCCCACGTTTCAACAATTTGAAGAACAGATCCTCCTGTTCCTTTGATTTGAACAACTCCGTTCTTTTTCCCTTCACCTTCGCAGCAACACCCATCCCGGGTTGGAATTCACTAAACATTTGTCATCGTCATTCCCGTCAATCGGATTTAATCCACTTACACGAGGGTCACTTGGAATGTTCGCAAGTGCTTGCTCAGCCTTTCCTTTGGGAGCAATTCCCAAATCCTCCATCCGTTTCAAAAAGATATACTCATTTCCATACCCTTTGTCTTTAAGGAAATCATCTACATAGTTCAGAGGTGTACCAGTGCTTTTCAAAGCACGATAGAGCTTGTAAATAAAAGAGGGTTTTTGCGTTCTTACGGGATCTCGCTTCCTCGATTATTTCTTCCTCCGGTTGATGACTCACACCCGTGGGGTAGATGGTCGAGAGTGACGTGGTTGAGAGCGGGTGGACTCGTTGCTGTCTCGGTAACTCTTCCTCCTCGGTGAGATCGAAGTGGGTAGGACCCTCCTTCATTTTCGGTGGTCCCCTACTCGCGATTCTTGACGACTTTCTTGAAGAAGACATCGTTTCTTGTCGATGAAAGATGCTTTTGCTCGCTTTCCCAAGAAAAGATGACAACTTTCTCGAGGATGAACACGAAGTCGAGACAGGATTGGGAGGAGAATGCCTTTTTAGGGTTTTGTAGTTTAAGCAAGAAGACAACTGACTATATATAACTCAGTTTTTAAAAAAAAAAAACCAATCAATATAAAGGAAAGTGAACAGTCGTCTCTTTTTAAAAACGATAACTGCCAATTTAAATAGAAGTTATCTTTTTGAAAAGGCAAGTTTCCAGATTTTCACGGAAATTAAAGATAATATAAATTATTTATAAGCGAACGAATGATCGTACCTTTTCGAGATTGAATACAAAAACAACTTATAGTCTATAGCCATGAATGTCCGAGTCCGAGGGTGCGAGAGTCTCTAGACTTTAACTTCTTCAAGCTTCAAAATGTTGAGTCGGAACGGATAGTATCGAATTGATTCTTCTCCAAAGGCTTTGTAAATATATCCGCTAGTTGGCTTTTTGAATCAACAAATTGAATCGAGATTTCTCCATTTTGAACATGATCTCTAATAAAGTGATGTCGAATCTCTATATGCTTTGCCCTTGAGTGAAGAATTGGATTTTTGTAAGATTGATAGCGCTGGTGTTGTCACATCTAATCTCCGTGCATGAGTCTTCAATTCCAAAGTCTTGTAGTTGTTGTTTTATCCATAGAATTTGCGAACAACAGCTTCCAAGAGCTACATACTCTGCTTCTGTTGTAGAGAGAGCCACAGTATTTTGTTTCCTTGAAAACCAAGACACTGTCCTGTTCTCAAGCAATTGGCAAGTTCCCGAGGTACTCTTTCTATCAACTCTACAACCAGCTAGATCTGCGTCTGAATATCCAAGAAGATTGAAGTCTCCCTTCTTAGGATACCAAAGACCGATGCTTGATGATGAAGCAACGTATTTAATAATACGTTTCGCAGCACTGAGATGTGATTCTCTAGGGTCTGATTGAAACCTTGCACAGATGCAAACACTCAACAAAATGTCAGGTCTAGAGGCAGTAAGATAAAGAAGTGAACCGATGATACTCCTGTACAGCTTTTGATCAACTTTCTTCCCTTCTTCATCTTTGTCTATCTTTAAAGAACTTGACATCGGAATGTCGGTCTTTTTGCACTTTTCCAGTCCAAACTTCTTGACAAGATCAATAGCATATTTTTCTTGATGAATGAATGTTCCTTCCTTCAATTGTTTTACTTGAAGTCCAAGAAAGAAGGTTAATTCTCCCATCATACTCATTTCAAACTCATCCTGCATAGACTTAGAGAATTTCTTGCACAGACTTTCATTAGAGGATCCAAAAATGATATCATCCACATATATTTGAACAAGTAAAAAGCTTTTGTTTTCTTTTTTGATAAATAGAGTAGTATCTACTTTACCTTTTACAAAACCATTCTGAATTAAAAACTTACTTAGTACGTCGTACCAAGCTCGAGGTGCTTGCTTTAAACCGTACGGGGCCTTTTTCGGTCGAAGGCGAGTCGGCTTCTTTGGGTCTTCAAACCCTGGTGGTTGTTCCACATAAACTTCCTCATGGATAAATCCATTTAGGAAGGCACTTTTGACGTCCATTTGGAATAACCTGAAATTTTTATGACAAGCAAAAGCAAGCAACAATCGAATAGCTTCTAACCTTGCTACTGGTGCGTAAGTCTCATCATAGTCTATCCCTTCTTCTTGCGTGTATCCCTTGGCCACGAGTCTTGCTTTGTTTCTTACGACTTTTCCTTTCTCATTCATCTTGTTCCCGAACACCCATTTAGCTCCAATAACGGTTTTACCTTTTGGTTTGGATGTCAATTCCCGGACATCATTAATGTTAAAAGTATCGAGCTCTTCTTGCATAGCTTCAATCCAGCTTTCATCGAGATAAAGCTTCTTCTATGCTTTTTGGTTCAATTTCAGAGATGAGAGCCACAGCACTAGACTCTTCGAGCCTTTTGGATTTGGTGCGAATTCCTTCATTAATTTCGCCGATGATGAGATCTTTGGGATGACTGGACTTATGCTTCCGATTCTTGGTTGATTTATCGGTTGATGATCTCTTTCTTTACTTGAATCTTCACGAACAATTTGATGCTGGTCTTCCAGTCCGAGATGCTTCTTGAGTTGAAACCTTTGGAGAGTCGAAGGCGATTCGGACTCTTCATGTTGAGTCTCGATTTGGATTCATTTTGCACCGAGTCTTGAAATTTGACATTCATTGATTCCTCCACCGATTGACTCTTCTTGTTATAGACTCGTAGGCTTTGCTTGATGTAGAATATCCAAGGAAGATGCCTTCATCTCGATCTTTCTTCAAATTTACCAACTCGATCTTTTGCATTTTTCAATATAAAGCATTTGCAACCAAATACATGAAAGTACGAAACAATAGGCTTCTTACCTTTGAATAACTCATAAGGGGTTTTCTCTAGAATAGGTCTTAAAAAGACTCTATTGATAATATAGCATCTTTGTTGAAACTTGACCTCGGCCCAAAATCGTGAAGAAATTTTACTTTCAATTAAAAGAGTTCTAGCTATTTCTTGAAGAGATCTATTCTTTCTTTCCACAACTCCATTTTGCTGAGGAGTGTATGGAGAGGAGAACACATGCTTAAAGCCGATTCATCACAAAATTTTGTAAAATCTTGATTTTCAAATTCACCTCCATGGTCTGTTCTTATACTTGAAATAACACATCCTTTTTCATTTTGAACTTTTCTAGCAAATTTTTCAAAATACGAGAAGGTTTCAGACTTACTTGCAAGAAAATATACCCAAGTAAATCGGGAGTAATCATCCACGATTACTAGGCAATATTTCTTACCTCCAATGCTCGGGTTATGGTTGGTCCGAAGAGATCCATATGCAGCAGCTGCAGTACATGATTAGTAGAGACATGATTTATTGGCTTAAATGAATTTCTTACCTGCTTTCCCAATATACATGGAGTGCATAGATCAGACTTTTGGTATGATAAATTGGGTAAACCACGAACAAGCTGCTTTGATGAGATTTTGGCCAATTGTTTCATGTTGATGTGACCAAGCTTTCTGTGCCACAAGCTTGCTTCGTCTTGGATTGAAATTAAGCATTGCGATTCATCCGGTTTCACATCCAAAAGATAGATATTTCCATGCCTTCGACCCATGAAAGGCGAGTAGAGTCTTTCTTGGTTCCGAACATATTCCTTCTTGAAAGAAGATCTTAAAGCCGTATCACACAATTGGCGATCTTTGAGAAGATTGTAATTGAGTCCTTTTACTAAGGAAACATTACTTATTGTGAGATTTCCAATTTTCACAGTTCCAAATCCCACAATTCTTCCTTTTCTGTTTCCTCCAAATGATACTTTTCCACCATTTACTTGAACAAGCTTTGTAAAGCAATTTGAGTCTCTGTCATATGTCTTGAACATCCGCTGTCCGAGATACCACTTTACCTTTCTCTTGATGGAGACCGCAATCAAATGAGAATCTCAAGCTTTCTTTGGTACCCATATTTTCTTGGGTCCATTGTTGTTAGTGAGATAAACGGTATTAGCCCAAGTTTTCTTAACGGGTTTCCAAACCATAGGACACTCTTTTTCAAAGTGATCCGGGCTATTGCACTTTGAACACTGAGAGCATTACGACCTACGAGACTTTACAAAAACCTTCTTGAAATGATTTTTGTAAGCCTCTCTTGAGGGTCTTTGCTTAATTCTTTCTTTTACTTTAGGAAAATCAATCAATGGAATAGTTTCGTTGTCATACCTAAACCAGATTTATTGAAATACGGTCTTTGAGTGAAAGAATTTTTCAAGTTTTCGGACCCTATTGAAAATTTCTTTGAAATATTTGATGAGTCAATTTTTAAAAGAGCATTTTCTTTCAAAAGATTTTCTTCACTTTCTTTAAGTGTAGAAACATTTATGTCTAAACATTTGACTCTTTCTTTCAAAACATTTTCTGTTGTTTTAAAGCGAGTTTTCCTTTTTAGTTCGGAAATCCTTTTAAGAGAAGTCTTAAGACTAAAACACAGCTCATCAATATACTTCGAAACCTTGACAGGAATTTTAAAATTACTTGCCTCAAATTCACTGTCTGAGTCCGAGTCGATCCAGTCCGAGTCCGATTGCGCCATCGACACAAATTGGCATACTCATCTTCACTTTCTTCACACTCTGTATCACTCCGGGTTTCGGCTTTGAGAGCCTTTCGAGACTTTCCAGCTTTTCCTCTCTTCTTCTTTAGAAGAGGACAGTTAGGTCGATGTGTCCCTTTTTCTTACATTCGAAGCAAACTACATCGTTGTTTGATTCATCATCATCAACAGAGACTTGGTCTGTTGTTTTTGAAAGCTTTGTTTCTTTGAGTTGAATCTTCTTCCTTTTCTATTCAGCTTTCGAATCTTCTTATCATGAGAGCAAGCTCCTCATCATCCATATCATCTTCAGAATCGTAACATCGAATCATCATTTGATTTTAATGCAATGGACTTCTTACCTTTTGGATCTTCATCTTCGTTAATTCGTTCCACTTCGTAAGCGAAGAGTTCCAACCAGCTCGTCGACGAGATAGTGGCATGATTCTTTGCGTCTCTCTTATTGAAGTCTTTATGTGATTCCAATCCTTGGAGAGTCCACGCAGTAGCTTGTTTACCTTCATGGGATCGAAATTGGTTGTCCTTGATTTTCAAGACCATTTACAATTTCTGTAAAACGGCTAAACATGTCAGTTATAGATTCTCCAGGTTTCATTTTGAAGGCTTCGTATTGACCGAGGAGAATGTTGATTCTAGTCTCCTTCACGTTCCTTCATAAGTGATATGTACTCTATCCCAGACTTCTTTAGCTGTATCACAAGAAGATATTCTGTTATATTCAGTAGGTGACAAAGCACAATATAAAGAATAAATTGCTTTTGCATCGAGTGCTTGTCTCTTGGTTATCTCTTCCTGAGTCATTTCTCTTGACTCAACAGTTTCTTTTCCTCTTTCTGAGACAGATGCAACTTTAGGAGTGATTCCTTTTTCTACAACGTCCCATTCCAGAGGATCATTCGATCGTAGGAACGCTTTCATCTTGTTTTTCCAGATGTTGTAATCATTTCCATCAAAGTATGGTGGTCTGGTATTACTTTGCCCTTCCACCAGCCCTGGAGCTAGCATACTAGCCATGGATCTTTTACTCTGAAGTAAAACACTTCAAATAAAGTGAGTACACGAGCTCTGATACCAATTGATATGGCTAGTACAAGTACCTAGAGGGGGTGAATAGGTATAAAGAATAATTTCTCTTGATAATCGCACGATACCGGACAATCAATAGAAATGAGACAATTTATCTTTGTTAATAAGCACGCAATGATAAAGATAAGCGAGAGTAGGGAAGAGAAAATTGAACGTAAGGTTTATAGTGGTTCGGCTTGTTTCAAGCCTACGTCCACTCTTTCGCACCGACGAGCCCACGGCTGGATTCCACTATGAACAAAGAGATGTTACAAAGACCGATCTTCCTTGATTTCTCGGTGTAGAAGATCTACCACACTTTCTCAAGGTATCACTAAGTATAGACTCTCTTTGTGTATACAGTTTCGCTCAATATGAATTGACTAACAATCAAGAAGCTTCAGACTCTGGAATTTTTCTATCGAGCACACACTAGAACAGCTTGGAACATCTTCCTTTTATACTCCTTTATGCCATCATACCCGTTGGCACTTACCAAAGGAATTCTTCCAATCAACCCGTTGGACAGAATCAATCAAGAAGATTATTCGAGCTATTAAAGGAACATGTCGATAGCCCATCAATCTGTTCGCCCATACAATCGGGATCTTGGTTTCCAAGAATAGAACCTTCCAATAATATTTCGTCAATCATCGGATCTTCAAACGATCTTGAATTCGAATAAATAATCCGTTATATCAAATCCAACCAAGTGATCTTCTCCGGTCGATAAGACCAAATCCTCAACCAAACACTTTAGTTACGGATTGCCTTCGTCATTTGGATTAGAGCTGTCAATGAAAATAGTCTTGAGTCTTGAGTCTTGAGAGCCGAGTCGGTGATCTGAAAGTCTTCAGACTCACAGTACAAGGGTCTGCACAGCTTCCAGACTAGACTGATGGAAACGTTTTGTTAGCTTCAAAACACTTTTAGAAAGATTTCTCCAACAGAGAGCATCTTGGTAGATCGAGTCATACGGAAGCGATATTGCACACCCAAGCGAGAGTACCTGATCCGATGGAAGGGTCTTCCGGAGAGTGAAGCTAGTTGGGAGCCCGCGGAGAGTCTTTGGCAATTCAAGAAGGAGATCGACGCATTCCACGCTGAAGATGCGACGAGGGCGTCGCCCGATTAGGTGGGGGAGAATGTCACGGCTCGGAAGAAAGCATGTCCAAGAGGTTTTTATGGGCCAGCCGTGACACGACTATGGATCCAATGACCCTCGGCTTGTCCCCGCTACTTAGGGTTTTTTTGAGTCTTCTAGAATAATCCTAGGGGCGGGCGATATGAGAATTGTACCGTTATGTAATAAATGCGGGTAGTTGGTGGTTGGGGAGATTCAATCTCCACTGTTAGATCTATGGAAGATCTACGGATACGGTTCACCTTGTATTTGTATATAAAGGGGCCCTCCCCCTCATTGTAAATCATCTCATTCACGAGTAATAGAAAATCCAGAGCTTCTCTTTCTAAACGAGTTTCTCTCTCTACGATCCTTGTGAGTGAGCGTGTGTAAGGTTGACTTGGGAGAAATTCCTAAGGCCGCACGGGCAAGGGAACGCTAGATCGATCGGTCCGTGACACATGCATGCATGCTAATCGCTTATTCACTAATCATCGTGTCTTATTGTTTCTTTCTTTTAGCTTAAAGAATTCCTTGAAATGAGCGTCAAGAAGGAGGTGTGTGATCGTGATTATGGGTTTCATTTTTATTTCTTTTATACTTCACATTTTTCGCTTTAATTGGGGATAGTGATGGACATGGTAGACGCTGTCCCAACCCCCCCGCGCAGTCTTCTTTCATATTTCCATCTCTCTCATTATTTCATATCTCCTTTCTTTCGTCATTACCTCTCTCTCATGGGTTCTTGAACCCCTTTTTCTTGACAAAAAGTGGGTTGAAGACAAAAAAATATGACAGGGAGACTCATTTTATATTGTTTTCTATTTCTTGCACAACATGCAAAAGATAGACAATGTGACGTCAGAGTAAAGGACAGAGGTCCTTTTTTGTGTCCTTTTTCTTGAAGAGGTGAGAGGAGAGGAGAGGAGAGGAGAGGAGGATTTGAACATTTCATTATTCTTTGCCCGTTGATTACTGAAACCTTTGAATTCGAAATCCTTTTGCTTGTGAATCAGCCATTCCCTTTTAACTTTTCTACCTCCACCTTTTACTCCTAATAAATCCCTTTACAAAGGCCTTAGGGACTAAAAGCGCGTTTAATAACGTTTCTGTTTCAAGAAACAATTTTTAAACAGAAATATTTTTTTTATTTCTATTCCAAGGAAAAAAATTTTAGTATAAGAACACGCTTGGTAATTGTAAAAAATTTCTACTCTAAGAATAGAAACGCATTTGATAAACTTGTATAATTTTTTTGTTTCTTTTAATTTTTTAATATTTTTATTGTATTTTTTCATTTTTCATTTTTTTTCTTCATTCTTTCTTTTGGCCAGTTACCAGCCTCAGCCATGGCCGGCAACCTCATTGGCCCTCGACAAGGCCGAGTTCATCCAGCCACCAGCGAGGCTCGACCTCATCGGGCCAACGCCGGGTAGGCATTGCCCGGTGGTGGCTCGATGAGACCGAGCCTCGCCGGTGGCTGGGTGAGCTCGGCCTCATCGGCTAGTGTGAGGCTGGGCCTCACCAGGCCAGGGCGAGGCCGACCTCGTGCTGCCTAGGTGAGGTCGAGCCTCACCGGTGACCTCGCTGGGCCATCGCTGGGCAAGGCCGACTTGGCGGTGGCCCGACGAGGCCGAGCCTTGCCAATGGCTAGGCGAGCTCAATCTCGTCAAATTTGGGCAAGCTCGAGCTCGCCGAGCCTCGCTGGGGGCTGGCGACTCTCCAGCGAAGTTGCCGACCAAAAGGAAGAAAGAAAAGAAAAAAAAATGAGAAGAAAAAAAAAATTCTTCTTTCGATTTTCAGAGTGTATCAAATCAAATCCATTTTTCTTTTTAGCTTTGGCCCTTGCAGATCGAACCCCACTTCGAATTGTCCTGGAGTGAGCATGAGAAGGGGACCCTTGAGATGAACATCACAAAGAGGTGAATTAATTGAGAGAGAGATCATGGGCAAAGTCTAATATCCATTTGTGTTCACTTACCTAGGGCTTGCTTGGTACCTTTTTTTTTCTGGAAGATAATTTTTATTCCCTATAATAGTTTTTAATTGAAAGAACAAGTTTGATAACTACACAAAATTTCTAATATCTAAATAGAAAAAGACTAGAAATGCGTTTGATATGGTCCACAATTTTTTATTTTTTTCTTGTAATGTAACATTTCTTTTCATTTTTGATTTTTTTTTAATTTTCTTCTTCTTCCTTACCACTGTCGACTGCCAGCCAACACTATCCGCTGGACATAATGTTCATCTTCCTAGCAATGAACATCCGCATTTTTGTGTGATTTTGATAAATAGTAAATAGAGTAAACTTAAATACAATATTCAGTTTTCCACAATACATAACACAGAGTTGACATGCTTGACAAAAAAAAGGGTCAGTGGGTTGTATCTTGATAATTTGAGATTAAAACTTCAATCCTCTTTATAACAAGTTCTCACATGAGGGTCCCCACTATAAAATGTCTTGTAATGTTTTAGTAAAGTAGTATATCCCAGGGGCTATTCACGGTCCGCCTTCCTCACAGTTCACAATAGAATATTTGTGCATTCGTACTAAAGATGCATTGAGGATGAAAAACATGTATAAGTGTAAAAGTTGGAGAAGAAACTAGAAGGGGATGTATCCATGCTACTCTCTAAAGGAAGTTGACTTTCATGCACTAGGTTCTACATGCTGACACATCATCTGGCGACCGTCTCTATTGTATTTAAGTTTACTCTCTCTTCTTCTGCTTCCTTGCCACTGTCGATCGCCAGCCAACACTATCCGCTGGACATAATGTTCATCTTCCTAGCAATGAACATCTGCATTTTTGTGTAATTCCGATAAATAGTGAAAGAGAGTTAACTTAGATGCAATATTCGGTTTTCCACAATACATAACACAGAGTTGAAATGCTTGACAAAAAAAAGGTCGGTGGCTTGTGTCCTGATAATTTGAGATTAAAACTTCAATCCTCTTTATAACGAGTTCTCACATGAGGGTCCCCACTATAAAACGTCTCATAATATTTTTGTAAAGAGCTATATCCCGGAGGCTGTTCACGGTACACCTTCCTCACAGTTCGCAATAGAATATTTGTGCATTTCGTACAAAAGATGCATTGAGGATGAAATACATGTATAAGTGTAAAAGTTGGAGAACAAGAAACTAGAAGAGGATGTATCCATGCTACTCTCTGAAGGAAGTTGACTTTCATGCGCTAGGTTCTACATGCTGACACATCATCCGGCGATCGTCTCTATTATATCTAAGTTTACTCTCTCTTTTTCTTCTTCTTCTTCCTTGCCATTGTCGACCGCCAGCCAACACTATCCGCTGGACATAATGTTCATCTTCCTAGCAATGAACATCCGCATTTTTGTGCGATTCCGATAAATAGTGAAAGAAAGTAAACTTAGATACAATATTCAGTTTTCCACAATATATAACATGGAGTTGAAATGCTTGACAAAAAAAGGGTCGATGGGTTGTGTCCTGATAATTTGAGATTAAAACTTCAATCCTCTTTATAACGAGTTCTCGCATGAGGGTCTCCACTATAAAATGTCTCATAATATTTTTGTAAAGTAGTATATCCCGGGGGCTATTCACGGTACACCTTCCTCATAGTTCGCAATAGAATATTTGTGCATTCGTACTAAAGATGCATTGAGGATGAAATACATGTATTAGTGTAAAAGTTGGAGAACAATGCTACTCTCCGAAGGAAGTCGCCTTTCATGCGCTAGGTCCTACATGCCGACACATCATCCAGCAACCGACTCTATTGATTATAGAACCGAGGATTAGACCAATCCTATGGGTTTGGTTCAGTTCCAGGGTTAACCTAGGACCAATCAATTATTTTATTTATTTATTTATTTCATTTTTGTATTCTTTGAAAGGATAAACATACTCTTTCAAATTACATTATCCATTAACAATGTCACATTGGATAATCAAATTATAAACACTAGCACTCATCGAACATAAATTTAATACAAGGTATCAATAGACATTTCCATTTATCAAAAAGCAACAAACAGTAAAAACGAAAACGTGAAGCACAAAATGGAACCACTAACTCAATTGCATTCATGGGGCAAGGGCAGTGAGGTGAGTAAGCAGCATTTGTGAGGCGGGCTAAGAGAGGCGAGAGATTTCACCAACTGAGTTGCGCTTATGAGACAAGTGAGGACAGGCTAGAGGCGAGTGAGGCAAGTGGCAAGGCAAGCAAATAGAGGAAAGTGGCGAGCTAGGCAAGCAAGGTCGAGGCAAGCGAGCAAAGCAAGACAAGCAAAGAGGGTTTCTTTTTTCTTTATTTTTTTGGTCGTATTAGGGCTGAATTTCTACTTTGTATTTACATGGCAAAATTGCATAAGAAAGAATAGAGGTCAGTGCGTTAGAGTTTAGAGTAAACAAAAATATATAATATGTAGACTAACCTTAAAAGTCCCAAGATCGAGGACCAACCTACACGGTGCAGAGTCCAAGGCTCCTAGGACAAAGGATTGGCCCAATCCCCCCTAGGAAATAGACCAAGAGTGGCCGGGTTGGGCCAATCCATGACTGACCCTAGATAAATGCTCACCACTAACTAAGCGCATGAAAACATAGCAGTCATTCAGGAAGGGGGATTTTGGAGATTGACATTAGAAGTTCCAGAGTTAGATCCAAGAGAAGAAAAAGCCAAAAAAAAAAAAAAAAAAAAAACCCTTCATTTTTCATGCCAATACTAGTTTAATTCGTCTATTTCCCAAACTCTCTAATTTACACCTCAAGTTGCCGCTGGTGTCAATAGTCTTTGTTCTTAAAACTACTATTTTATTCTCGAAATATCCCTCTCACGGGTACCCAATTATTCACCTACCCATGGTCATAAATTCAAAAAGAAGAACCCTGATACTAACTTTGTCCAATGCATATGCCATTGCTCTTGCTGCCCCCTGTTTCAACAGCTACTCTGCTGCTAGTCATCTACAACTGCCCGCCCCTCTTTCGCTGTCTCTGTTTGAGGATAGAGGAGATGAAAGGTGATGGTGGCCGTGGCATTGTCGCGGATGGTGGTCCAAGCCGACAGGAGTAGTGACCGCTTGATAGAGAGAAAGATAGGGTTTGTTGAGGGGTAGACTTCACAGGGAAATAGCTTTTGAAAGACTAAGGGTGCATTTGGTTCAGCATTCCTAAGGGGCTTTCAGCCTCAAAAGGCCCTTGGAGAAATGCTGGACTGTTTGATAACTATTTTGAAATAACTTCAAGTGAACGTCAGTATTGGGAAGGCTAAAAGCCTAATGCTAGTGGGAACTAGTTTTGAGCTTTCAGCATTTGGTCAAATGTTGAAAACTTTTTTTTTTTTTCCAAAACTATCATCATTCATTCTTTAAATTTATGATTTTTCCCTTGTTATTATTTTTTTAAATGCCAAAATAATGCTAAAAAGATCAAATATATATAAATGCTAAAAAAATTAAATATATTTTGGTCTTTTAAAAAAAATTATTTATATATTTGATTTTTAGCATTATTGTCAAAATTTATATTTAAAAAGTTGCATACATTATTTTTTTTTTCAATTTTAAAAAATAAAAGTTAAAAAAATTCCAACGAAGGGTTTGGTTTTTTTTTAATTATATATATATATATATATATATATGTATGTATGTATTTGATTTCTTAGCATTATTTTCAAATTTATATTTAAAAAGTCGCGTACATTATTTGATCTTTTTAAAAATATATATGTATTTGATTTTTTTGTATTATTGTCAAAATTTATATTTAAAAAGTTGCATACCTTATTTTTTTTTTTTCAATTCTAAAAAATTAAAAATTTAAAAATTCTGATGAAGGGTTTGGTCTTATATATATATTTGATTTGATTTTTAGCATTATTGTCAAAATTTATATTTTAAAAGTTGCATAATATTTTTTTCAATTTTAAACAAATAAAATTAAAAAAAACTAATATTAATCACCTAAAGAGCTTTTCAAATGTATTTTATACCAAACGGCATTTCTTTCGAAATTGCTTCTCAAAGCATAGTTTACCAAATGGTCTTTGCATTTGTCTAAAGTCCTTTAGGCTAAATTGCTTTATATTTTCTCAATGGGCTTGCAAAATGCTGAACTAAATGCACCCTAAGGCAACAAGCTTAGTAAAAAGGCAATTGAGTCTTTTTGCTCATAGAGGGTTCTGTCCATAGATGTAAAGTTAATGTTAGGTTTGACCATAAAGAAAGAATGCGAAATAGTGACAAGGTTAAGAAAAGTCACCGGGAAACTTGATATTTCTTTTTTCAATATGAAAAGAAAGATCGTGAACTATAGAAGGAGGAGATATAGTGATCGCTTTGATAAATTTATTTTCTATAACCTTTGCCATTGTAAATTTTGTTAGCAATTAATTTTTGGAGGGGCAAAATTACAAAAAAAATCATAAACTTATTGTAATTATGACAATTTAGTCCTAATTTTTTTTTTTTTTTACCAATTCAGTTCTAAACCTTTTGTAATTGTATCAATTCAATCTATCCAACCAAATTTGGCCGCTGGGTTGTCTGGAAAACACTCACATGACAATTTTTAAATAATTTTTATACTTTTTTCGAATTTTTTATTAATTTTTTATTTTTCTTGTTTCTCTTCTTGTTCTTTGGCTTCTTCTCCCCTGTAGTGGCCAATGAGACTCTGGCAGGGCTCATGGGCCATTGGGTGAGGGCCACAAAGCACCTATTAGCCACCAGACGCTAGGGAAGGTTGTGGCCCTCACCAAACCTTGCTCACCCTCATCGGTGGCTTCCCCCAAATCTAGGCAAGGCCACTGCTAAGGTATGACGAGGCCACGACCCTAGTCGGCCACTACGGGTAAGGAAGGCAAAGAGGAAGAAGAGAAAAAAAAAATAGAAAAAAATAGAAAAATTAATAAAAAATTTTGGAAAAAAAATATAAAATACTAATAAAAAATTGCCACGTCAGCATTTGACGGACGATTGGTGCCGTTCAACATTCACGTCAGCAACGGCGGCTAAATTTAGCTGGATGAATTGAGTTGACACAATTGCAAAAGATTTAAGCCTTTTTTTGGTAATTCTCCCAATTTCAAGGGTATGTATATGAAAAACATATTCTTGAAATTGAAAAAAAATATTTTTTTGCCATGTAAATTTTATAATGATGCTTATATCTCTCGCGGTTTACTAGATATATGTGAACTTCTCTCGTGATGTAAATTATTCTTCAAAGTCATTTTACAAGAAACTATTTCACCCAACTTACTTTCTGGATAAAATCCTTATTGGGAAAAGAATTTTGTTAATGGATGCCCGATAGACACTTGTTAGGCATTTAGGGAAAAAAAGGTTTGCAACATTCAAATGAAGTGTTTTATTCGTGTTATAAACAATTGATGTTTCGAAAGCAGAAGCATTCTTCATTTGATATTGTCGCGACCTCTTTTCTCAGTGCCCGCAATCAAGTAAGGGCGCCTAAGGAGGCTAATGGCTCGGCTGGATTTATTAAGCCCAGACTCTCCCAAGTCTACCAATTCATGACTTTAATAGTCTAAGTTTTTAACCTGTAAATCAATTTTTAAATGCAGTCGCCACTAATCGATTTGGGGTGGATTGATTAAAAACCCAAGCGAAGTATCGGGAGAAATACTCACTCCTGCGCAACCAAAGAAATTAGGATCGGAGACTTGATTATATTAGTTAATTACTAATGTCCTTTCGGTACCTAATCTTGTTTAAACCTTGAGGTTTTTTGGATGTTCGAGGGATTTTCCATGCATTTTTGGGAGGAAAAACATTTTTGAGTTTTTTTCTAATTTTTTTGGACATAAAAGGATTTTTTTGGATTTTTTGGTATTTTTGGAAAAATACAAGTCTTTTTGGCTTTTTCTTAAATTTTTGGCTTTTTCATGAATTTTTGGCTTTTTTAGATTTTTGGCATTTTTTTGGAAAATATGGAATATTTTTTATTTTTTTATCTTTTGAAAATAAAATATTTTTAAACATTTTTTAATATTTTTGGTTTTTTGGAAATTAAAATATTTTTTAATATTTTTCGAAAATAAATTATATTTTGGATTTTTTTGGAAAATAAAATATTTATTTTTTATTTATTTATTTAAAATATTATTTAAAATAAAATTTAAAAAGTCGACCCGGGTCGGATTCGCGGGTTTGGTCCGACCCAAGCCAGCGACTCGAACGCGGACGGGCCGCGTTGCGGGCCCGACTCGGATTTTTTTTTTTTTGTCTTTTTTATTTTTATTGAAACGGCGTCGTGGCCGAGCGTTCGGGGACACCCGCTCGACCCGACGACCCGCTCCGACAACCTGCTCCACGACTCGGCTCCCCTGCGAAAACCCTACCCGAATCGCGACCCGATTTCCAGCTGCCCCAAATCGCGCAAAACCCTACCCGGGTCTGACCCGACGACCCGGGGCTGCGACCCGAAAAATCGGGCGCGTCGCCGAAGTGGGGGAACGAAGCGTTGCCGGGTGGCAATGGCGGCGACGACTGCGACGGTGATGATGGTGACGGTGGCAACGGTGGCGACGATGATGATGATGACCCTTATTACCTGTGGCGAGGTGGCGGACGGCGAGCGGCGGAGACGGTGACAACGTCAGAGGGTGCGTGACGTGGCTCTGCAGGGGTCTCGACTTGCGTCGGACAGCGTCGGAGGACGATGGCGAACACGGCGGCTGGCTGGAGCTTCGGCGTGGGCAGTCGACAACGTCAGGGATGGCGGTGGTGGCTCGGCAGGTGGCGGCGAAGCGACGTCGTTTCCCAGATTTGATCCGATCTGACCTACCGTCGCCCTCGGATCTCACCCTCCTCTGCTCAGACCTCCTCCCCTCCGGCCAGATCTGGATCTCGATCTGCTCATCCTCGGCCCCTCCTTCTGAAGTCTCTCGTGGGAGGTTCGAAGATTCGCAACCCTCGATCCTTCGCCGTCTGTCTTTCTCCCTCTCGAGCTCGCTTCTCCGGCTAGACTCAAGTTCTCCGGCGGCTTGTCTTCGGGCCTCCCCTGAAGTCTCTCAGGGGAAGTTGTTGAAGCTTACCGTCGGGGATCTCCTCTTTGCCGTATGTGTGTGTTTTCCGACGAAGGTGGAGGGCCTATTTATAGGCGAGGGGGAGAGCGGTCGACGGAGCTTCGACCGCCGATCTTCGCAAGCCGAACGGCCTTCGCCGGCTAAACCGGTGTCCCATCCGCCACCTGTCCGCCACCTGCCTCCCATGTGCATCGCCGTCCGTCCATCCATCCGGCGTCGCGCCCTCTGCGCGTGCGCTGCAGAGGCAACCGGAGGAAGAAGATGACCGAAGAGGGTCAGGCTGGAGGAGGAGGAAAATGGGTCGTAGGGGCCCATGCGGAGGGGGAAGAGAGGGAGAAAAATGGGCTGCTTTTTGTTTTATTTTTGTTTTTGTTTATTTATTATCCGAAAAAGATAAAATAAAATAAAGTAAAACCTAATTAATTAAAAGGAAAATTTAGGCGTCAACAGCTGCCCCTCTTTGAAGGTGAGCTCGCAAAGGTTGCATTCAAAGACAAACTGATACCTAAATTTTATCCATACATGCGAAGTAGATTATATTTTATTTGTGACCTATTATCCTATGCAAAAAGAGCAATATAACATTACATATACTAAGACAGATAAGAAGATACATGTAATTACTTATCGAGAGTGAGTGAGATAGGGTGTGAACCTCGAGTTTGGCAAGTATCAAGGCATCATCTTACCTAGTGATATGAGGAGGTTGCTTTTCCAGGGCTCGAACCATTCTTCGGTCGCCTGTTAAAACAATCAATGATTTGTCTAGGGCCCGAATCTTTCTTCGGTCGCCTTGACAGGAAATTGCTCCTCCAGGACCCGAACCATTCTTCGATCACCTGTTGGAGCAATTAGTGGTTTGTCTCGGACCCGAACCATTCTTCGGTCGCCTGTTAAAATAATCAATGATTTTTCTAGGACCCGAACCTTTCTTCGGTCACTTTGACGGGAGATTGCTCCTCCAGGACCCAAACCATTCTTCGGTCGCCTGTTGGAGCAATCAGTGGTTTGTCTCGAACCCGAACCATTCTTCGGTCGTCGTGACGACAAATTACTTCTCCAGGACCCGAACCATTCTTCGGTCGCCTGTTAAAACAATCAATAATTTGTTTAGGACCCGAACCTTTCTTCGGTCGCCTTGACGGGAGATTGCTCCTCCAGGACCCGAATCATTCTTCGGTCGCCTGTTGGAGCAATCAGTGGTTTGTCTCGGACCCGAACATTCTTCGGTCGCCTGTTAAAACAATCAATGATTTGTCTAGGACCCGAACCTTTCTTCGGTCGCCTTGACGGGAGATGCACCAACCTTTCTCAGGGCATCTCATTTGTGGGTGCCTGATTTGTATCGAGGACACCAATTGGTACCTGACCTTTCTCGGGAGACGCGTCGACCTTTCTCAGGGCATCTGTTTTGTGGGGGTGTCTGACCTCTGTCAAAGACAACAGCTGGTACCCGACTTTTCTTGGGAGGATGCGCTGACCTTTCTCAGGGCATCGATTCTAGAAGATACCTGGACATTCACAAGCATATCAAAGAGTACCTGAATATTCACAAGTACTAACCTGAAGGATATTTGGGCCTTTGTAGGCGTCAGAATGGGTATTTGGCTGACCATAGGCATTGAAGGGGTACTTGGATGATCACAAGTATGAATTCTTGAGGGATACTTGGACATTCACAAGTATCGAAGGGGTACTTGATAATTGGAAATATTGAGGACATACCTTGGATATTTATGAAGGTGTCCCACCTCTTGGCAATTGGGAAATATCGAGGGCGTACCTGGGATATTCGTGAAGGTCTCTCTCCTCCTAGTAATGGGAATATCGAGGATGGGTCTCGCATATTCGTGAAGGTCTCTCACCTCCTGGTAGTTGGAATATCGAGGACGTACCTTGGATATTCATGAAGGTTTCTCACCTCTTGGTAATTGGGAATATTGAGGACGTGCCTCGCATATTCATGAAGGTTTCTCACCTCCTAGTAAAGGGGAATATCGAGGACGTGCCCTGTATATTCGTGAAGGTCTCTCACCTCCTAGTAGTTGGAATATCGAGGACGTACCTTGGATATTCATGAAGGTCTCTCACCTCTTGGTAATTGGGAATAACGAGGGCGTACTTGAGATATTCGTAAAGGTCTCTCACCTCCTGGTAATTGGGAATATTGAAGACGTACCTTGGATATTCGTGAAGGTCTCTCACCTCCTGGTAATGGGAATATCGAGGACGTACCTGAGATATTCGTGAAGGTCTCTCATTTCCTAGTAATTGGGAATATCGAGAGCGTACCTGAGATATTCGTGAAGGTTTCTCACCTTCTGGTAATGGGAATATCGAGGGCATGCCCCGCATATTTGTGAAGGTCTCTCACCTCCTAGTAAAGAGGATATCGAGGGCGTGCCTCGCATATTCGTGAAGGTCTCTCACCTCCTAGTAATTGGGAATATTGAGGGCGTACCTGAGATATTCGTGAAGGTCTCTCACCTCCTGGTAATGGGAATATCGAGGGCGTGCCCCGCATATTCGTGAAGGTCTCTCACCTCTTGGTAATGGGAATATCGAGGGCGTGCCCCGCATATTCGTGAAGGTCTCTCACCTCCTGGTATTATAAACTTAAATGTGGTATGAGGCTTACTTGGATTGCCGCAGGCACTTAAAGGGGGTGGAACACCTGGATAGCCACAAGTGTACAAAGTACTGGAATACTTGGATGAATACAAGTATTTAATAATATGGTCTGTGACCACTTAGGTTGGTCCAAGTGCTAGGAAGCATACATGGACGGCGGTGCCAAGCAAAGCAATGGAATGCTTGAACAGCTTCTATATTATTTGGGGACAACTCGGGCAGGTTGAGTGTCATGAAAAGGAAATACCTGGACAACGGTGGGTACTTGACGATATGGGGATACCTTGACAGCAGTAGGTA
Organism: Eucalyptus virginea; assembly: GCA_014182375.1. NCBI lineage: Eukaryota > Viridiplantae > Streptophyta > Magnoliopsida > Myrtales > Myrtaceae > Eucalyptus > Eucalyptus virginea. Next base: position 1,165,060 of record CM024516.1, on the reverse strand, counting down.
TTCCAAAAGATACTTGGTTAGTCACAAGTATCAATACTCTGGGGACAAGTCGAACAGGTCGAGTGTCAGGAAAATGGAGTATCTGAATGGTGGCCGGTACTCAAAGACAATAGGGATACCTAGACAGCAATAGGTATTCAACGATAAAGGGATACTTGGTCAGTCACAAGTATCAATACTCTAGGGACAACTCGAATAGGTCGAGTGTCAGGAAAAAGGAGTATCCGAACGGTGGCCGGTACTCAAAGACAATGGGATACTAAGACAGTTGCAAGCATCCAAACTCAAGGGACGACTCGAATAGGTCGAGTGTCAAGAAGAGAGTACCTGGACAGTGGTAGGTACTTTAAGACAAATGGGGATAAGGATATGCTTATCTGGCAATATCTCTGATCTCTGAGAGTATGTCTGTTATTTGCACAATATGCACATGATTGTATATGCTGTAAATTCATGAGTTCAAATGAGATTCATGCATGATAATTTTGTCAATTTTGTATCATCTGATTTCCACCGGGGAAGATTTTGAAAGACAACCTTCATTTAGAATGTAGATGTCTTGAGCATGCCAAATGAGGGACTTTCAGTCTGAAAGGACTTTTCGCTCACTCTCATGGAAAAGGCTATCCTGACCATTAATGCAGGATTTATAAGGACCACACTATCTCACTGTCATCATGTCAGCAAGGGTCTGAGTATTCTCGCAAACGATACGACTGTACCAATGTGAGAGGTCTTTGTTGAAACTGTGATGAAGTTTTGGTTAGCGGCTCATCAAAAGGGACCATCAAGGTCAAGGCTTATGAATGGAATGCCGCACGATCGTCTCCAGGTTTGTAAGTCAAGAATCTTGCGAAAAGAGATAGAGTAATCTTGCTCGTACTTCTTCGAGCGATGCTTATAAACATATGAAATCCTACGTTAATTGAAGTGCCCCTAGTCTAAAAAGACTTTTACAATGGGAATGTAACGTAGACTTGGCTCACATGTAAGAGGGTGAGAGTTTGTGACTGTCTCGGCATTTGTCACTGGTCTTTCTTCTCACTGTTAGAGGTTCTATGGACCATAACAGCAACTTTTTCTTGGCTATATTTTTGATTGGGGGGCATTGGCCTTGCTTTTATCAGGCACACTGCTTTTTTCATGCCTCTATTTTTATTCCAGTTCTTCATTCATGGGCATTGATCTTACTTTTACCAGGTACACTGCTTTTTTATGCCCTGCTTTTTCTTGTTGTCGGAGGAACTGACCTAGGCAAGTTTAAGCGAAGCACCGTTATTAGACTCTTGAGTCTTCATCTTTAGCCGACGCTCAGGCTATGGCAATAACTTCTGCTTTGTTTCAATGTGAGGGTAAAATTACAGACTCACTTGGGTTGTACAATGAATACAAGTGCGTAGAGAAAGAATTGTTCTTCGTCATTCTAGGGCACTTAAATTAACGCGAGTGTTCATATGCGATAAAGACACTCGAAGATTGATGCAAGTGCGAGCAAGAAAATTTATATCTCTCTTCTCACCTTGTGATGCTGCTTTGCCTCTAATCTGCCCCAGTGTAGGGGTTGCTCTTGACAGGGGTAGGATAGAAATTTCACCAGTGTATGGGGCTCAATGGGGTGAGCGATGGAATGCCTCTCACTATTTTGGTTATCGTACCATTCGTGAGAGAACTCTTTATCCTGCAGTCATGGAATCTTCTGCACTCATTTCATAAGTGTATAGATGGGGGACTGTGTGTAGGATATGGCTTGCCTTTCATCATTCTGACGCACCTCATCTAGCATGCTTAATTAATCTTGTATTCTTCATTTAGCTGTCTATTTTGATAATTCTTAGTGGAATCAATGACTTGGACAGACAAAATCATCATGCAGAATTCATTTGGAAACGGCATGCAACATTTTAAATAGGATGGAGTTTGTACTCTCAAAACAAACGAATGGTTTTTGCTCAAAAAGACCTTGTTGGCAGCTTTAAGGGTCAACAGAATGGTGTTTCCAAATATGTTAAATCTTGAATATTAAAAGGGTTATTCACAAAGGGGTGTCTATGGTTATTCCTATTGATTAGGGATATGACACATGAATGATTAGCCAAGGATTGGGAATCTGATCGGGCATCTTTGCTTTTGCCCCTGCAGAAGAGAAGATGTACAAGTAGATCAATTAATCTGGCCAAAATCGCATGTGATTTGAGGCCTGAAGATTATCTGTCATTTGCTTTGATGATACTTTGTTTGGGAAAGCTTATCAAAGTCTGACATACCTTTCATTGATTTGTTTTCCGCATCTTTGACGGTTAGGTGATCTTGTAAAAGACAAGAGAGAGCGTGTTAGTCACGAATTTTTTAGAAGTCAAACATCTGGAAGCGATACAACATTACCATTCACTGGTTTGCAAACGATTAAGTGGACCTAGAGTACAAGGAGGACATAAAGTCTCGTGTCTTCCACTTCGTCAGGTCAATTATTCTCCTTAATTGGCTTATGGATGGCACGTCCCTTTACACGAAGTCAAGTGAATTTGATGTAGGTCATTTCTGTATACTAGCTTGGCCAATATTGATTTGTCAAACCTAACCATTAAGTTTGGTTCTTGAGTTGTGATACTCCCTGTCAAATAGGGAAAATACGTCAAAAGCGGGTTCAGACAGTGGGAGTATTGGAAACGATACCAAATTACCCTTTCCTAGAGTTTGTCTGTGCTAGCTCCTAAAGATATTTGAATGTCGATGATGGCCTATTTATCTTGGCATAGTTCGATGTTTCCTTCAATTGCCCTTCCTCATTTGTGACTATGTATGCATGATTGCTGGTCGTTGATTCATCTTCAACGCCTTCCTTCTGTGGAATTTCTCCTTCTGTCTTTAACTATAACATCATTGGGCAAAAGTCATGTACCTCAAGCTTCTATGGAATCTGAGATAAAAAATCTCAAGCTTTCTGATGGCAATTACTCCTTGGAAGAATATGCGTTTGGAGTGAAGCTTCTAGATTCCAAAGTCATTGTCCAGGGTGTGGGGCTATAGATCGCCTTGACTGTCTGGATTTTCTCCCTATTGATAGTAATTACTTTAAAGGAAGAGAAGGAACTTCTTCCTCATGTTTCTAGGCTCGTCAAAGTTGAAACCGTAACATCTAGCTGTTTGGGCGCGTCGTGCGACAAGATAGTCCTTTGGCTTAGGATGGAGCTGGGCAGGAGTGAGGCATGTCATGGATGCTTCGATTTCAACTGTATGCCTGTACCTATTACGTCTCACCTTTTGTATCCTGTAAATAGAAGATAGGGGTTGTCATTCTCAATATTATGTTTAAGGGAATAAGACTTACTCTTTTTTTAAACAGGAAGCTCCTTTCTGTTTGCCCTCGCTTTCTTGAAAATGTGTTCTCAAGTTTGGTCTATTCACATGATGTGCTAGTTTCAAATACCTTTTGTCACACTAAATCAAAGGGGATGATGTTCTGAAACATAAAGTGAGAGGGTTAGAAAGATAAACGTGCTTAAATTTATCATCTTGTTTTGACAAAAGCTTTTGAGTGATGGAATATTTTTTATTTTCAAAATACGTCTTTGGGGGAAAAAAAGCATGAGGAAGCCCAGCCCTCAGTATTCTCCTTGGATGATATTTTCTTTTCATGGTTGGATAACATCATTGGGCTAGTTTTGAGTACCACCTCATGCTCTTAAAACAAAATATTAGAACTGTACAATAGAGTAGCACATTAGACAAGATAAGAAACATGAAATTATAAAAACAAGTAAAACCCATGAAAACTCATGTGTAAATGAGTGCTTTGATAGTGTTGGTTCTGAAATCAAGCGCCTTTGAGTTCCTCGCCTCTAGTAGACTCAAAGTATTCGCATGAGAGGACCACTTCATTGAAGCTATGGAAGTGCAACCCATGCAACCAACAACGATGCTTGCAAGGTAAAGCCCCTATGAACAGCTTTATCATTTCTTCTTCGGCTAGTTGAGGGTAAGTTTGCATCATAAAAGCCTCCCACCTCCTTGCATATGTTCGGAAATCCTCCATTGGTCTTCTTCTAAAGTAAACCAAGTTTTGACAAGGCACTTTAGTCCCAATCTGGCTTTGATAGTGAAGCAGGAATGCAGAAGATAGCTCATTCCAATCTCTCATGAGGTAGATATCTGCTGTGATGAGCCATTGTAATGCAGACCCCGTAAGACTTTCTTGGAAGGCTTGAGTTGTGAATGACGTCGGGCCATAATACTGACTCATTTCAGCATAAAGGTACTGCAAGTGGGCCACGGGGCAAGTCGTGCCGTTATACTTGCGGAGATTGGGTATCCACATTTCTATGGGGGTCATGATCTTACGAGGGCAAGACGAGCCCGGTATGTCTTGGTTAGGCCACTGGTTTTCCCATTGCATATTCGTTGTAGTGGTAAATTTTTATGTTTCAGGAAGTTAGACTCTACCGAGATTACCCATTGCTTTCTTCTAGGTCAAAATTTCCGAATAAGGATAAAGTATTGAAGCTATCCTCATGGTCAGAGGACAAGCTTAGTAGTTCGTTAGGATCGTAGCGAATAAAGACGTATGTTTCCTCTTCTGACGGGCCTTCATTCCCGGGTGAGAGTAGGAAACAGTTATACGATGAATCGTCAGTTTCATTGAAATAACGCTGGAAGTCATTGGGATTGTATTCTAAGGACGGGAAGTCTTCAGGGTTGTACTCTAGGGGATGGTAGCCTTCAAAGCTGTATTCTTGGGAATGCTCGAAGCTTTGGTGCGGTGGCTCGTCGGTAGATGCTGAATTGATCTGCTTAGGCTTTCTTTTCTTGGCTTCTGGTCCAGACCTTTTGGGTAAGGCCTTTCGTTTTGCCAGCTCAATTAGAGTTTCACTGTCTGATTCACTTTCCAGGTTGATAGGGGTTGGTATTCTTTGAACCTTAGCTCTTGGAGTAAGCTTGGGGAGTTGTTCAGTCGTGCCCCGCTCTTGAACAGGCTCTGAGTCTATGATCTCGTACAAAGGCTCTTTGTCTTTCTTAGTGGGAAATTTTTCAGTAACAAGATGTTGCTCAGCCGCCCATTTACCATGTAAGGCTTCATTGAAATCTTCTTCTCCTATCTCAGCGACTAACGGCTCCTCATGCTCCATCGATTCTTCGTAAGGCAAGGCAATGTCAGGGCTAATGTCAATATTATATTCTTGGTGGAAAACATGAATTAGTTCCCCCCAGGTCTTAAAGGGACTAATCTTCCTGACAATGTACCATCGCAAGGCGGGGCCAGTCAAGCTTGATTGGTATGATTGAATCATCCTTCAGATCAAGTAGGCCTGCAAGTAGGTCTCTGGGCGGGAGGTATCAGCATACCTTTCGCATTCAGGTGCTTTGAGCTCTTCAGGGATCTCAATGCCAACGTAATTAGACAGGTCTATGGGGTTCTGCCCCTGCAGCTGGTTTAACTTTTTCATGATCTTTCCAAACTGTCTATGGTGTTGGTTACTCTCCGACAAATTCGTGGGTGTCATGACGGTGCTTAAAGCAACTACGGAGTTGGGTTTGACTTGAGTGGATTCCATTTGCTTTGAGAGTTGTCGAAGGACAATGGACATCTGTCCTACGCCGTCTTCAATGTTAATGAGACAATTTTGTACATCATTCTGATCGGGTCCTATTGCATGAAGCCATTTCCTGGGTGATTGGTGGCCGGCGATTCATAATTACCTGTCGTTGCGAAAACAATGAATGAGCATGAAAGTAAACAAAGATTGACCCATGGCAATGGCCTAACTACTTTTTTTTTTTTTTTTATCAAAAGAGGATTTTACAGACTTCTAGCATCTAGAACTTGAAATGACATAACAAAGTACTAGATATTAAAGAAAAGTCCCTAGACAATGGGACAAAGTTTTCACAAAATAAACACTAAAGGAGATACCACTGCTAATTTATATGCGACAGGGAGCCTTGTTCCTGTGAAGGCTGCTTGCTTTCTTGGACTGGCTCTGAGATGAGTATCTGGCCTATTCCCATATCCTCTACATAAGCTCTGCTTGCTCGTGCGGGCTGCTCTCTCTGATTGAGCGAGGGACCAATGGCTTCCACCTTGTCGGGATGTGATGATTGTGGATGTAGGCCGCAGAGGCGTGGTGGGCTTTTTCTTCTCCTTCAAGCCCTTCGGGTACCACGATCCTTTTGCAATGGCACTTCTCCCAAGTTTCTTCAACGATAGAAATTTCGACTGCATAGTCACGGCTTGTGTTGAAAAGGACTGGAGGAATTCTCCTCCTAGAAGGCGGTGGAATCTCCTGAAAGGCTCCAAATTGTCGTGCCACCTGATATGGGTAATAGGGAACGGTGCCGGTGCAGCGAAGCAACGGAATTGGGTGGGTGTGTTTGTAAGCAAAGCGGGCCCTCTTTTCATGGAACCAACCAGCACACCATTGGAATGCCTCAGGAGCTGGGTTTCTTAGGAAGTCAACCCAATTTAAACAGCTTTGATTGGGAATATACGGTCCTAAAACTATAAATTTCTGTAACAGATTTTTAAAAGCATTTGTTTCAGACGATCGCATGAAGTCTCGGAATTCGCTTAGGTGAGAAAAGAACCAGACTTGTAAAATTTCAGGAGAGGCTCACATGATTTTCTCCTTATTGTCTTTAAAACGATTAAAGGACAAGAATGTTTCAGTTAAAATCATGTTGACATAATTCCCCCCCTCAAGATCTGATCAACTATCCATGCCATCTTAGGACTTATGGCATTTCTTTGATGGGGGAAGATGATGAGCCCGAAAAAGGCCAGGAGGAAAATCTCACTTTTTTAGGTCATAAGCTGATTTTGGAAACAGGCATTCATAAATTCTAGTGGGCATGTATTATGGTTATTTTCAAGAATTTGTATCATAACATGGACTTCAGTTTTTAAAAGCCGCGCTAACCCATGTAGCGGGATGATGCCTGTTGATGGCCTGACAAGCTTTTTTTCAAGAGGCATTCCAGTGATGATGCTGTATTCCTCCAGGGTTGGGGTTAGCTCAAACCTACCAAACATAAAAGTAAGTGTCCTCGGGCACCAGAAATGTGCCATGGCTTGTATGACTTTGGGACAAATAGCGATTTGGATCAGCAATAGGAGATGACCGACTTTGGCCTTCCCGCGCTCTTGGGCAAACTGATCCAATTGACCCCACCATCTAAAGAGTTCCGCTTTGGGAGTAGGAATGAACTGGATATCGTCTTTCCTCATCACATATAGACTAGGACTTTGAAAAGCTTATCCTAAATTGCCATGGGCCAATAAAAGACTGTGTAAAAGTAAAGAAATCACTTTGCTTTTAAATAAAAATGACAAGCACAAAGACATGCGCATGAGATGTATGGCTCGATTTCTAACTGAGAAGGCTTGTTGAAATTAAAAGGGTATCCGCCCGTCGCAGTCTCGCGTTAGCAGCATACCCCCTTAGCCTCGGCTAAGAAATTCGGGGAAAAGAAAGGCAATTTCTACATCACAATCTCGCGTTCGAGGTCGTATCTTTCTTAACACCATCCTAGAAATCCTATGGCGGCTTAGGTCCGGCAGCCGGGTTGTGTGTGCCACGTGTAGTGTTAAAACAGTAAAGTATGCATAGCAATTTATAATCACAAGACATTTTATTTTAACGAAAATTAAGATAAACTTCTAAGCTACTACCTGCATAAAGAAAAAAACAAAAATAAGTCAGTAAAGGGTTTAAACAAGATAAAATCGCTTAAGTCCTCAAAAATTGTCCCCAGCGGAATCATCAAGCTGTCGCGACCTCTTTTTTCGGTGCCCGCAATCGAGTACGGGCGCCTAAGGAGGCTAATGGCTCGGCTGGATTTATTAAACTCGGACTCTCCTAAGTTCACCAATTCACAACTTTAATAGTCTATGTTTTTAACTTGTAAATCAATTTTCAAAATGGAGTCGCCACTAATCGATTTGGGGTGGATTGATTAGAAACCCAAGCGAAGTATCGGGAGAAATACTCACTCCTGCGCAACCAGAGAAATTAGGATCGGGGACTTGATTACACTAGTTAATCACTAATGCCCTTTCGGTACGTAATCTTGTTTAAACCTTGAGGCTTTTGGATGTTCGAGGGATTTTCCATGCATTTTTAGGAGGAAAAACATTTTTGAGTCTTTTTCTAATTTTTTTGACAAAAAGGGGTTTTTTTGGATTTTTTGGTATTTTTGGAAAAATACAAGTCTTTTTGGTTTTTTCTTAAATTTTTGGCTTTTTCATGAATTTTTGGCTTTTTTGGATTTTTGGCATTTTTTGGAAAATATGGAATATTTTTTATTTTTTTATCTTTGGAAAATAAAATATTTTTTAACATTTTTTAATATTTTTGGTTTTCTGAAATTAAAATATTTTTTAATATTTTTCGAAAATAAATTATATTTTGGATTTTTTTGGAAAATAAAATATTTATTTATTTAAAATATTATTTAAAATAAAATTTAAAAAGCCGACCCGAGTCGGATCCGCGGGTTGGGTCCGACCCAGGCCGGTGACTTGAGCGGGCCCGACTCGGATTTTTTTGTCTTTTGTCTTTTATTTTTTTTATTTTTATTGAAACGGCGTTGTGGCCGGGTGTTCGAGGACACATGGCCCGGCCTGACGACCCGCTCTGAAAACTCACTCCACGACCCAGCTCCCCGCGAAAACTTTACCCGAATCTGACCCGAATCGCGACCCGGTTTCCAGCTACCCCAAATCGCGCAAAACCCTACTCGATTCCTGGCCGGGTCCGACCCAATGACTTGGGGCCGCGACCCAAAAAATCAGGAACCCTAGGGTTCCCGATTCACGTCGTCGAAAGGGGGGTGGAACGAAGCATCGCCGGGGCAATGGCAACAACGACTGCAACGGTGATGATGGCGACGGTGGCGACAGTGGCGACGATGACCCTTATTACCTGTGGCAAGGTGGCGGACGGCGAGCGGCGGAGACGGCGACGACATCAGAGGGTGCGCGACGCGGCTCTGCAGGGGTCTCAGCTTGCGTCGGACAGCGTCGGAGGATGATGGCGAACACGGCAGCTAGCTGGAGCTTCGGTGTGGGCAGTCGACAACGTCGGGGATGGCGGTGGTGGCTTGGCAGGTGGCGGCGAAGCAGCGTCGTCTCCCAGATTTGATCCGATCTGACCTACCGTCGCCCTCGGATCTCACCTCCTCTGCTCAAAACTCCTCTCCTCCGGCCATATCTAGATCTCGGTCTGCTTGTCCTCGGCCCCCCCTTTTGAAGTCTCTCAGTGGGAGGTTCGAAGATTCGCAGCCCTCGAACCTTCGCCGTCTGTCTCTCTCCCTCTCGAGCTCGCTTCTCCGGCTAGACTCAAGATCTCAGGTGGCTCGTCTTCGGGCCTTCCCTAAAGTCTCTCAAGGGAAGCTGTCAAAGCTTACCATCGGTGATCTCCTCTTCACCGTCTGTGTGTGTTTTCCGACGAAGGTGGAGGGCCTATTTATAGGCGAGGGGGGGAGCAGTCGACAGAGCTGCGACCGCCAATCTTCGCAAGCCGAACGGCCTTCGCCGGCCGAACCGGCGTCCCATCCGCCACCTGTCCGCCAGCTGCCTCCCACGCGCGTCGCCGTCCGTTCGTCCATCCGGCGTCGCGCCCTCTGCGCATGCGCTGTAGAGGCAGACGGAGGAAGAAGATGACCGAAGAGGGCCGGGCTGGAGGAGGAGGAAAATGGGCCGTAGGGGCCCATGCGAAGGGGGAAGAGAGGGAGAAAAATGGGCTGCTTTTTGTTTTATTTTTGTTTTTGTTTTGTTATTTGTTTATTTATTATCCGAAAAAGATAAAATAAAATAAAGTAAAACCTAATTAATTAAAAGGAAAATTTAGGCGTCAACAGATATGCTTAACAAATACCTTGAGAGTATTCCATAACAAGCCGCTCAAGAAAAGGATCATGCCAGCATATACCTTGGTGAGCATTATTGGAGCACCTTTTCTTTTGGTCAATGTTCGAAAAATTGAACTCTGATGACTGGTTAAACTAGTTAAATTGGGTACTAACCAGGCTACCAATCCAATTCACACCTTTATAGTTTATATCGTGGATAGTAAAGATCGGTCCCAAAAAAAAAAAAAAAAAAAAACCAGACTTGTCGAGTAAATAGTTTCTGTTAGAACCAGATCAAACTAGTCCATATTCAATAATTGTTGAGTTCTGTGACAAGTAAGTTGCTTTTTAGAGACATGGTTGGAACCTATGAAGCACGGACACGTTGTCCATGCTTCCGTGTCGTGTTCGACACGTGTCGGAGCATGTCGGACACGTTGACACGCTCGGACACGGTCGGACACGCGGTCAATTTTTATCGACACGCGTGTCGACGCGTGTCCGGAAGACTGATGGAGGCGAGGGAGGGCGAGGGAGTAGAGGTCGCGAGCGCCGGCGAGACGGAGCAGAGGCCGTGAGCGCCGGTGAGACGAAGCCACGAACGGACCACCGTGACGGCGAGAGACGGCTAGAGAAAGAGCCGAACAGAGAGAAAGAAGAGAGAAGGCAAACTCCCGCCGGTGAGACGAAGCCACGAACGGACCACCGCGACGGCGAGAGACGGCCAGAGAGAGGTGAGGGCCGCCACTGTTGCGATGGATCGGCGACGAGAGGAAGAGGAGAGGAGGGAAGGGGGTCGTGCGGCGCGGCAAGGAGGATAGGAAGAGGAGGGCTCGGCGGCTCGCTAGGATTTTTCATAAAGAAATCCAAAAAAAATAAGAAAAGAGGTCGATGGCGTGAGAGAGAGGGGGGGAAGTGATAGCTCACCTATCACTGTCAAGTGGGGGAGGGAAAAAGTAAAATAAACGTGGGGGTGAAGGGAAAATGACGAACGGAAGGAGGGGTGGATTTTGGGGATTGTTTTTTAACCGGAAAATTAAATAAATGAAATTAAAAAATGATTTCGAAAAATAAAAATATTAAATTTTAAATAATGATAAATTTTGGTTATCGTAGAAAATCATGGATTTATTTAAATAAATTGATTCTAATTTCTTATTAATTTTTAGTTTCATCGATAACTTTTGTTAAAATTAAAAAAATGTTTCACATTAATTATGAATATATCTTTCGAATTTCAAATGAATTGATTTGTTAATATTATTAGTATAAATTTATTATAGGCTCTTTTTTAATTAATTATTTATTTATGAATTTGAATCAAATTAATTAAAAATAAAAATATTCATTTAATATACAACGTGTCGCAACGTGTCGGAATTCTCTATTTTTTAGAAATGACGTGTCGACGTGTCGTGTCGTGTCGGATACTCATGTCGTGTCGCGTGTTGGTGCTACATAGGTTGGAACCTCCAACCTCTTGGACACCATCCATTCACTTTGCTTTATAAATGGCAAGCGATTAATTTGTGCACAATTTCTTCACCTTTTCCAAAAATAAAAGGTTCTGATAAACACATGGCGAGATGCGACTCCATAACCTCTAAAATAACTGAATATGACTCTACCAATTCAATATGGGTGCATAATTGTTCTTCAAGCCGTCCAATTTTTTCTGGTTGAATTGGTGAACCATGTACTGTTCGCTTTGTCAGTAGGACCTCCAATACGGTTTTCAAAATAATGCTTTTGGTTGGCTGTGTTGCGTTGAAACTTGAAGGCGCCACGTTTTGTCCGTTTAACAAATGCACAACTAACATGACACATTATATGACTAAGGATGGCAATAAAGTTGGCATTATGGTGAGTTGTCCTACATTTGGCGTTTACACGAAAAGATGACTTTGGACGGCATAAAGCAGTTAATTCACAATTTCTCTTTATGGCATCATATGAATAAACTGCATTGGTCAAGTCCCAATCAAATTCCCCCCTTCTTTCTCTCTCTCAAAAACTGCAAAACATCATACTGTCACTCGATCTCCCCACCAATGCCCCCTAGGAGCCCGGATCATGTCTCAATCCTCACATGGTCAATAGTCCCCTTGAATTGACCAAGGTGAGCTTCCATCTAGAATTGAGAATTGAAAAATTTGCCCACCGATGCCCCCCCCACATAACCTCTAAAATACCTAGATATGACTCTACCAATTTGATATGGGTGCACAATTGTTCTTCAAGCCATCTAATTTTTTCTCGTTGAATTGGTGAACCCTGTACTGTTCGCCTTGTCAATAGGACCTCCGATATGATTTTCAAAATAATGCTTTTGGTTGGCCGTGTTGCGTTGAAACTTGAAGGCGCCACGTTTTGTCCGTTTAACAAATGCACAACTGACATGACACATTATACGACTAAAGATGGCAATAAAGTTGGTATTATGGTAAGTTGTCTTCCATTTGGCGTTTACACGGAAAGATGACTTTGGACGGCATAAAGCAGTTAATTCACAATTTCTCTTTATGGCATCATATAAATGAACTGCATCGATCAAGTCCCAATCAAATTCTGCCCCCCTCCCCTCTTTCTCTCTCTCAAAAACCGCAAAACATCAGACAGCCTCTCAACTTCCCCACCGATGCCCCCTAGGAGCAAGGATCGTGTCTCAATCCTCACATGGTCGATAGTCCCCTTGAATTGACCAGGGTGAGCTCCCACCTAGAATTGAGAATTGAAAAATTTGCCCACCGATGCCTCCCCTCCCCCCTAACCTCTAAAATAACTGGATATGACTACCAATTCGATATGGGTGCATAATTGTTCTTCAAGCCGTCCAATTTTTTCTGGTTGAATTGGTGAACCGTGTACTGTTTGCCTTGTCAGTAGGACCTCCGATACGGTTTTCAAAATAATGCTTTTGGTTGGCCGTGTTGCGTTGAAACTTGAAGGCGCCACGTTTTGTCCGTTTAACAAATGCACAACTGACACGACACATTATACGACTAAAGATGGCAATAAAATTGGTATTATGGTGAGTTGTCTTCCATTTGGCGTTTACACGAAAAGATGACTTTGGATGGCATAAAGCAGTTAATTCGCAATTTCTCTTTATGGCATCATATGAATGAACTGCATTAGTCAAGTCCCAATCAAATTCCCCCCCTCTTTCTCTCTCTCAAAAACCGCAAAACATCATACTGTCGCTCGATTTCCCCATCGATGCCCTTTAAGAGCCCGTATCGTGTCTTGATCCTTGCATGGTCGATAGTCCCCTTGAATTGACCAGGGTGAGCCCCCACCTAGAATTGAGAATTGAAAATTTTGCCCACCGATGCCCCCCCATAACCTTTAAAGTAACTAGGGATATGACTTTACCAATTCGATATAGGTGCATAATTGTTCTTCAAGCCATCCAATTTTTTCTGGTTGAATTGGTGAACCGTGTGTTGTTCGCCTTGTCAGTAGGACCTCCGATACGATTTTCAAAATAATGTTTTTAGTTGGCCATATAGCGTTGAAACTTGAAGGCGCCACGTTTTGTCCGTTTAACAAATGCACAACTGACATGACACATTATACCACTAAAGATGGCAATAAAGTTGGTATTATGATGAATTGTCCTCCATTTGGCATTTACACAAAAAGATGACTTTGGACGGCATAAAGCAGTTAATTCGCAATTTCTCTTTATTGCATCATATGAATGAATTGCATCAGTCAAGTCCCAATTGAATTCCCTTCCCCCCTCTTTCCCTCTCTCAAAAACCGCAAAACATCATACTGTTGCTCGATTTCCCCACCGATGCCCCTTAGGAGCCCGAATCGTGTCTCAATCCTTGCATGGTCGATAGTCCCCTTGAATTGACCAGGGTGAGCCCCCACCTAGAATTGAGAATTGAAAAATTTGCCCATGGATGCCCCCCCATAACCTTTAAAGTAACTGGGGATATGACTACCAATTCGATATAGGTGCATAATTGTTCTTCAAGCCGTCCAATTTTTTCTAGTTGAATTGGTGAACCATGTGCTGTTCGCCTTGTCAGTAGGACCTCCGATACGGTTTTCAAAATAATGTTTTTGGTTGGCCGTGTTGTGTTGAAACTTGAAGGCGCCACGTTTTGTCCGTTTAACAAATGCACGACTGACATGACACATTATACGACTAAAGATGGCAATAAAGTTGGTATTATGGTGAGTTGTCCTCCATTTGGCGTTTACACGAAAAGATGACTTTGGACGGCATAAAGCAGTTAATTTGCAATTTCTCTTTATGACATCAGATGAATGAACTGCATCAGTCAAGTCCCAATCAAATTCCCCCCCCCCTCTTTCTCTCTCTCAAAAACTGCAAAACATCAGACCGTCGCTCGATTTCCCCACCGATGCCCCCTAGGAGCCCGGATCGTGTCTCAATCCTCGCATGGTCAATAGTTCCCTTGAATTGACCGGGGTGAGCTCCCATCTAGAATTGAGAATTGAAAAATTTGCCCACCGATCCCCCCCATAACCTCTAAAATAACTGGATATGACTCTACCAATTCGATATGGGCGCATAATTGTTCTTCAAGCCATCCAATTTTTTCTGGTTGAATTGGTGAATCGTGTACTGTTCATCTTGTTAGTAGGACCTCCGATACAGTTTTCAAAATAATGCTTTTGGTTGGCCGCGTTGCGTTGAAACTTGAAGGTGCCATGTTTTGTCCGTTTAACAAATGCACAATTGAAATGTCACATTATACAACTAAAGATGGCAATAAAGTTGGTATTATGGTGAGTTGTCCTCCATTTGGTGTTTACACGAAAATATGACTTTGGACGTTATAAAGCAGTTAATTCGCAATTTCTCTTTATGGCATCATATGAATGAACTGCATCGGTCAAGTCCCAATCAAATTCCCCCCCCCCTCTTTCTCTCTCTCAAAAACCGCAAAACATCATACTGTCGCTCGATTTCCCAACCACCTAGGAGCCCGGATCCTATCCCAATCCTCATATGGTCGATAGTCCCCTTGAATTGACTAGGGTGAGCCCCCACCTAGAATTGAAAATTGAAAAATTTGCCCACCGATGCCCCCCCCCCAAGGAGCTCAAATCGTGTCTCAATCCTTACATGATTGATAGTCCCCTTAAATTGACCAAGGTAGGATTGATAATCCTCTTGAATTGACCAGGGTGAGCCCCACCTAGAATTGAGAATTGGGAAATTTCCCCACTGATGCCCCCCTAAGAGCCCGGATCGTGTCTCAATCCTCACGTGATTGATAGTCCCCTTGAATTGACTTGGGTGGGATTGATAGTCCCTTGAATTGACCAGGGTGAGCCCCCACCTAGAATTGAGAATTGCACTTGAAGGGCTGAGGAACCAGGAATTGGCCACAAATCATGTTACATTTTTTCCTCTGGAAATAACCTAACTTTGACAAAATGTGATCATTTTGTTGTATATTGGTGAGCATAGACAAACGAGACTAGGGGTTACGCCGTGACCCACAAGTTTTTAATTGTGGAAATAACCTAACTTTGACAAAATGTGGACGAATCACGGCAAATAGGCGTACATTGAGAAGCCTTATCCCCAAACTTTTCCTCCATTCGATCCCAATTCTACAAGTCTTCCGCCCTTCATGATCATCCTCATTATCCTCCACTGCAGAACTTAATGACATATATGTTTTTACGGTAAGGATTTTATTTTATTTGTGTCCCTAATCATGCTTTTTCTGATTGAGTATGTATACTTTTAATTTGTCTAATCAAGGCTTTCTACTTCCACAAATCTTCTAATCGAGTCTCTCCAATACGAAATCCGGCCAAGAAGGGTGCCAAATTAGGATGTGCATGGAATGAAACAAATTTACAAATGTAGAAAATGTTTGAGTTTGACTATATAAAATTTAGCTAATGCAAATGATTGCGTGGACATTCACATCGTAAATTTTTTTCCATGTTACGCTAAGACATTGTTCGACGGTCACATCAGCTACATTTGATCAAATTTGATGTCAAATGGACTTGATTTGAGAATTTGTGAAAGTAGAGAAGCTCAAATAGATAATAATATAAATCAATTAGAAAAACTGCAAAAGTATAGAGACATAAAGTGAAATATTCGTATCTTTAGACCCTAAAAGTGACTATTTTTTGGCCTTGGACCAAAGTGCAAGCATTTTCCTTGAATCAAGGTGCAAGCATTTCCAAGTCAAATTAAATGCAAATAAGACGGAACTTTGTCACCTTCGCTCTTATGGCTTTTTCCCTTTGATTAAAGTAAAGGCAACACTCTTTCTTTCCTAAGCAACGCACTGCTTTGTTGCGGTCTATCATCACGTGACTAGGACAGAAATCGAACGGGTGTCACGAGGATCATGGATGCAGTGGGATTGCATCTAGGGGTGAATATGGTCCGGGTGGTCCTCACCTTGGAATTGGGACATGGGTTAATATTCGTGAGAGTTAGGACATGGGTTACTCGAATATGCTAAAAATAGAAAATGGTGACATAACGAGAGATGCGTAAACAACTCCCCTTTCTAGGGGAATTATAAGTGCGTCAGGTCGACCGAATAATTAGGTCATGTCGTGCATGTTCATCCTATGACACACGTTGATAGGAGGCCTTAGCATTAATTTTTGGAGGTCAAATGAAGTATTACTTGCTTCCAACGTAAGTTCAACAGTATGGTAGCGAAGTATTACTCCGATTGAAGTTTCGGTAGCTTTATAGTGTGGTGGCAATAATCGGTTAGATCAAAGGAATGACAGTTATTGCTTGAACCGAATATTTTTGTGGCGGTTGTGGAATTTCGATGATAATTCTTGGGGTTCGCCGGAGTTTGGTCGCTACCTTCATTCTCTTCTCTTTTTGCCATATATGGAAGTAGGAAGAGGACCGCATCTTCATGTTGATCTAAAAGAGTGAATAACACATTGTGCACGTCTTAAGATAATTGATCCATGAACTTGATCACATGTTTATGATATTATAAGAATAGTTTAAACTTGAATGTTTACATGTAGGGAAAATTAACAAGCAAGTCCTAAACCTAATTAAATTTGTGCAAATTCAAGTATAAAACTTTCAATTTGGCTAATTTAGCCTTAAACTTTTTGACAATTTATCAATTGAGTCATTCCGGTCAAAATTGGCTGGAAATCGTTGACGTAAATGCCGATCAGCCTCTGTTGTTAACGGCAATAATTTTTCCAATTTTCTTTTGAATTTTTGAATTTTTTTTTTTTGGCCATCTTGATGAGGATTTAAAAAATGACTTGTTTTACAATAAATAGTAAAAGAAACTTAGCCCTATTTCAAAATATATGTCCCTTCACAATTTTTGAAGTTGGACAATAACTCTTGATACAATACAAATGATATAATTCTTAAATCTTTCTTTAGAGCCATACACGCACTATGAAGCACCGACACTCTTCTAGAGCCTTCGTGTCGTGTCGGACACTTCAACATGTGTCCGACACTCTCTGACACTCAGTCAACACATGTAGGAAAATCTGACACCTGGTCAACTTTCTTGACACTCTCCGACACTTGAGTCAGAATTCTGACATACGAGTTTCTAACACATGATTCCGATATCGATGTTGATTTTAAAAAATCAATAAACAAGAGATCAAAATGTGTGTGTGTGTGTGTGTGTGTGTGTGTGAAAAATAAAACACAATAATAAAAATAATAAATGGAGAAAGAAGAAAAATCTAGTCTTCTCTTCTCTTTTGACTTCCACTTCCCGTGATACACAATTCATCCATTAAGTTTTTTTTCTCCTTTTGCAACATATCTAACAAGCGAGTCTAGAATATGGATCACTTGTTTTTTCTCCAAGTTTTATGAATTATTGAAATAGAGTTGAATTTGTTGAATTGAAACAATGAATGATATTAATAAATAGCGGATTAATATTTTTAGTGTATATTCATTCTAGGCTTTTTAATTATTTATTTATTTATGAATTTGATTCAAATTAATTTGATTAAAATAATCATAAAAATGATAATTTATTATATATAAATATATATTTAATATACAACGTGTCCCAACGTGTCGGAATTCTCTATTTTTTGAGAAATAACATGTCAGCGTATCGTGTGGTGTGGTGTCGCATGTCGCATTTCAGTGTTGGTGCCACTTAGTACATGCATCCTTCTAATAGATACTTGACATTATTGAAAGAGCAATTATATAATAGTAAATACAATCTTTTCATAGCTACAAAATTAAGTTACCGCTCAAATCGGAAATACTAGTCATCAGTTCACCTCAAATTCACAATTATAAGTACCATCATCGCGAGATTTTGCTCTTAGAATAATTGGAATTCTTTTACTAAGATTTCCTCAAGATATGTATTTTCTTAAGCTTGGGACGGGCAAGTCTTATGGATGTATTGGGAAACTTGTTTTCTACAATTAGGGGGAGGGGAGAGAGAGAGAGAGGGGTTAGGGTTGTTAGATCTTTGAATTGCAGTTATTCATAATCGCAAAGGATCCAACAACCTTCCTTGATATGACCCGACTCCTTCATCTCTGCCAACAATTAGTTGGGCAGCCTAGCATTCTTTTATCATCTTTAGGGCAACGCACAGAATCGACTCTTGGATTTGATGGTTCTAAGAGATTCACTGATTCATGGGCTATCCCGTATCAAATATTAGTAAGTGCTCTTTCTTTCTTTAGAAGTTCTTTTGGAGTTTTTCTTTTCTTTTTCCTCTTATTTTTCTATTTATATATTGTTTGGTTGAGTGGTGGATCGATCCTTGATGATGGGGATCATAGAAGATGGTGTCAAACAAAAAATAAAGTACGCATATATATAATCAAGTTGTTAAGATACCATCAACTGCGTCGATGTGTTCCCCGTTTCTTTATAGGAAGTATGATCAAATAGTCAAATTACGATACAGTGATATGTTTTGTAGGAGTAAAAGCCGACGTAAACCGAAGAACGATTGTAATATTAGGTTGCTTTATCATTCTAAATGTAATGTCTATAAATTATTTCCGTAAGATTAAATTAAGCATATATCAAGAAGAAGCACGATAGACACAAACCGAGGAGAGAAAACAACAACCCCGCCCAATTTCAGATTGCATGTCATTAGGCCTATCATATGTTGCGTTCATGGAAGAAATCAACGAGCTGTCGTGAGATCAAGAAAAGTGGACATAATAGCCACTTGGTATTATACCCGCATAGGTCTTGGATCTCAATATCTCTTGTGTAGTAAAGGAAGTTACGCCCACATTAATTATTAAAAATTCTTAAATTGACATGAAATTTGGTCGTTATCTTACGTGAGGACGACATTCGCTTAAAAAACCTCTCCCGACTCATCAACGTCGCAATTTCAATCCATCTTATGGACATTTTGACATGACGTTTTTGTTATGTCTGTCATGTTACATTTAACTTATGCACAGTAAGCAAGGAGTAGGTAAAATTTATGCCCATAAAACCCTTTCCCCACTCAACTCACCAAAACCCTAAACCAAATCCAAACGCGTTGGTCATTCCACCTTAACAATGGAATCGGTTGATAATGAAGTGATGAGCGAGAGCGCGATCGTCCAAGCCTATGCTCACGTATGGACCCATGCTTTCAACTCCATCTCCTCCATGTCCCTCAAATGCGCCATCGAACTTGGCATCCCCGACGCCCTCCACCACCACGGCCATCCCATGACCCTTCCTGAGCTTGCCGCTGCCCTGTCGGTCCCCACCTCCAAGGTGACCTTCCTGCGCCGGCTCATGGCGGTCCTTGCCCAAACAGGCTTCATCTCTCAAGGAAAGTCTGCTGCTGAAAATGACCATGAGCAACTAGGGTTGACGTACTCTCTCACTTCTATTTCACGTGTGATCCTGAAGGGCGAGCCCGGTGGCTTGTCGCCTATGGTGTCGTTCATCCTTGACCCCATCATACAAGATCCATTGCACTGCCTGGGGAAGTGGCTCAAGAGCGAGAGCCCAAGCCCTTGCACGCCCTTCGTCATGAAGCACGGGAAGAGCCTGTGGGAGTACACGGCCCAGGACGAGGGGCTGAACCGGTCCTTGAACGAAGCCATGGCAAGCGACGGGCAAATGATCGCAAGGCTGATGATGGAGAAGCGTGGACGGCAGCTGTTCCAAGGGTTGAGGACGGTGGTCGACGTCGGAGGAGGGACTGGAGGGTTGGCGAGGGAGGTGGCAGAGGCGTTTCCCCAAGTGGAGTGGATGGTGCTCGATCTGCCGCACGTGGTGGCCGGATTGGAGGGGACGAGGAACTTGAAGTTTGTGGGTGGAGACATGTTTAACGCTGTTCCTTCAGCGGATGCTGTTTTGCTCAAGGTACGTACGAAAAAGATTTTAATTTTTTTCTTCCTTAGTCACATTGCAAGTGCATGAAGCTTCACGCATTCTTCTTGTTCCGGTACCTAAAATTTTTATTTGTTTAATCAAATACCTAACTCTTTTAACATGACTCAATACAAGGTCTTCGCTAAATACACGGAAGGAAAATGCCTGCATTAAATATTTAAGTTGGTCACTATATTGAAAAAGAAAAAATTCAGCTTCTCGATCGACAAACTGATGAGACCTCAGTTACTTATGGGGTCATTAACCTTCAAAAGAAATGCAAACGAAACTTTAATTTACTTTTGACCTAATGGGAAAGTACATTTTGACCCCAATTTCACATGAATCTGGATGGGGATACTACCTAATCTATTGACTAAGATTCTTAATGAGGACAGATAAAAAGGCAACGAATCAAATCAAATATAAACTATGAAGGCTACTTAATCATATAACAAACCTTTTCATTAATTAACTTAATTGATTCCATTAAATTGAGAGGGTTCATATGCTATTGTGGGTCTCAATTTATGAACACGTGCCTCTTTCTTTCTTCGTTTTTCGTTGTCAAGCAATGGTACTAAGTGCTATCTTGGCTTTCTAGTTTTTTTGTTTTACTTTCCACCTTTGAGGTTTTCTTTCTTTTTTACGTTTGAAACATGATTTTGCTTCATACAATCTTTAATTGAAAAATTACACATATAAGCCTTTAATTTCTTTTTTCATCATGCCAAATTATTCCTATGATTTTTGGAAGTTAGAACAATATTTTAAGTTTGGTAGCAAAATCCACAAGCAAACCTTCTTATTAAAATATATGTAACATTATCATGTCAAGATTCAAGAATCTCAAATCAAATTCCATCAAATGTGCATGCGCTCTTCCAATCTTCAACAGAATACTCTAGGCTCATTGGCAAATCCTCTTTCTCTCATTAGCGGGAGTGCCGAATGATACATATATTCTAAGAGATGCATATCTACATCTATCTATCAGTCGATATTACATGACTGGAGCGACGAAGAGAGTGTGAAGATACTGAAGCGGTGTAAAGAAGCGGTTTTGAGCAATGATAAGAAGGGAAAGGTGATGATAATCGACATAGTGATCGATGATGGGCCCGAGGAAGATGAAGCATCGAGGGGGATTAAGCTTTGCTTTGACATGATGATGATGACGCTTGTCCAAGGCAAAGAGAGGAACGAGAAAGAATGGGCTAGCCTCTTTCAGGAGGCTGGTTTCACTGAATACAGAATCACTCCTTTGGAGGGTATTAGATCTCTCATTGAGGTTTATCCTTGATGATTGAGATTAATTAAAGTAATATATGCCCTTGACATCGAGGGTGGTCTAATTTATGTGGTTGCAATTTCTCCTCTTCTTATTTTCCTTCTTTTAGCGTGATTTAATAGACGTGTCCTTAATTTGCATCCGGTCTATCATAAAAGGAATTGTGCTTGAATTTGTGTGTATTAGTACATTTCTAAATAGGAAGATTCATTTACATATATCTTTTTCATAAGATGTAAATATTTTTACTAGACGAGGGTGGTTGATCTTTCTAAGTGATGTGATTATAATATTACATTGAATCATGTATATGCTGGAATGGACAGTTCTAAATTTATGTATATGCGGATGGTTCTTTATGGTACCTCGATCTTGTTTCTTTACCTCATATCTAACTTAAATAAAACCTGCCTAATGATTAAATTAAAGAAAGACACATCTTTCGTGAGTACCCTTATTTTATGATAGGATCTTGGGTTGGTTTACATTCCTATGTTTTGTCTTTAAAATCCACTTATCTTGAGATTGATCACCACTTTGTATCACTAGACATTGGGGCATAATTACCCGGTAGTAGTGAAATTAAAGCCGTACCCAATGGATATTTAGAGGGGAATAGTTACAAAAACCAATTAGAAACAAGCAGCTTTTGATCAGGCATGAATATGTCCGTATTTACCCGATCAAAGAATGGAAAATTGATGTTATTAATTCGTACTAATCAGTGTACTACATTGCTTTTTCACTCTCTCTCTCTCTCTCGCTCGTCACTTTTGCTCTTCACTCGCTACTCTCTTAAGGAGAGAGATCGACAATAGAGCACGAAAGGTCCCTGCACACCATCGGTCTCTACGGCTGCGTATGGTAAAATTTCTGTTTCTCAATTTCTCTATTTCTCTGTTCCCCGGAACAGGTTTAGAACAGAAATCCGTTTGGTAACGCAAATTGATTTCTCTGTTCCCAGGAATAGAAATCTGTTTCAGAAATTGTTTTGGTGAGAAATCGAAGCTAAAAATTTTAGCTTCTCTATTTCGAAGTAGAAATAAAAATTGTTTTTCTATCCACCCCCTCTTCTTCAAACAAACACGTCGACTCCTTTTCTCTCCTCGAAATAGAAATTTTGAGTCGTTATCAAACGGGTTTCTTTGCTCAGAAACTCGTCCGGGGAATAGAAATTGAAAAATTGATTTCTGGCCAGAAATCAATTTCTGTTTCAGAAATTTTACCATGCGCACCCTACATGTCTCAGGCGATAAAATATTGGATGGATGGGGCTCTGATTCTGATTCTAGTAATGGCATCGTACGAGTCCACTCATCGGACGACACGTGTCACTGACGCCACGGAACGGGACTCCATTTGCAAAATATTCAATTCTCTCTCCTGCTGGGTCCCACTAGAAACCTTTTCCTCCCGGTTAATTTGAAAAATTCGGCTTTCTCTCTCTAAGAAAATATTAGTTGGGCCCCACAGCAGATCCTTCTCTCTCGCAGTTAATTTGAGTGAAGTGTGGGACTTTCTCTCTCTCTCCATTTCTCCGTTCGACTCTCGCCCGGTCGCTCTGCCCTTCGCTTGCTACGACGGATGATGGAGCCTACCGTCCAAAGAAGAACCACGCTGCCGCCGCCGCCGCTGCATCCGAGCTGCAGCTAATATTTTCTCGCTCGTTCCGCCCGTTCGTCGCGCTGCTCCTTCTCCTACGGACGACGGAGCCTGCCGCCGCGCTTCGTAAGGCGAAGGCGGAGGTGGAGTGGTCCATCAGCCGGCGGTGGCGTGGTTCAGGCGGCCCTTTGAGTTTCTGAGTGGAAAGTGGCAAACTCATGGGCAGTGGTCTCTTGCGTCGATGAGCTGGCCTAGGTGCAACCAAAAGATTCAACCCAAAAAAGGAAAGGTGAAGATTCTGGAGTCGCCTCACTGGCACAACAAAACCAGATCAACAAAATGGGTTAGTCTTCCGGTACTCGTCGCCGCGCGCATGAATCGGAGCCCTACCTAGAGAGGTTCTTTTTCTAACAATTCGTCGTTTTCCGGTTGACTCTAGTTATTTCTCGGCGGTTCTTTATAGCGCTCACTTTAGGTGATTTCCAGTTTTTGCAGAATTCGCGTTGAATTTGAATAAGAAAATGCCGTCGATTGTTTGTGGCTTGCTTCGGATTGTGATGAACTCGGAGAAGGCTTTTCACAACGCTCGGTTGTTTCTCTTTCTATTTTCTTGCTGCTTGTTACATTGAGAATGAGAAAGTTGTGTGGGGCGATTGCAGAGTCGCAAGGACGTGAAGGATCTTTGTCTGTTGTTAAAAGGCAGCTGTTGTTTAAAAGTTGTAATCTTCTGCTTCAATAAATAAGTTTCTTGACAGTTGTGTTCGACGATCTCCATTCGCGACATTTTGAATAGGAATACTCAGCCGCGGTTTCAGTTCATTTTGCTGAATAGGCGAAGCGCAGGTTTGCCGCCTCATTTTTCCAGGGTTTCAGATACTATGCTATGCCTTACTAGCAAATGAGACTTTTCTCTTGGCATTTCTAGGGCGCTTCTAGGGCGCGTTTGTAACATTTTCTGTTTAAAAATTGTTCAGGAAACAGAAATAGAAAAAGTGTTTACATTCGGGGAACAATTTTTGAACAAAAAAACTCGTTTAGTAAACTTGTTCCGGAAATAAAAAATAAACGAAACACGTTTGGTAAATTTATATAATTTTTTTATTTCTTTTATTTTTTAATATTTTTATTTTATTTTTTCTATTTTCTTTATTTTTTATTTTCTTATTTATTTTTCCTTTTTTTTTTTTTCTTTTTTCTTTTTCCTTTTTTCTTTTTTTCTTCTTTTGGCCGGTCGCCGGCCTCGGCCATGGCCGGCGACAGCCGACGAGGGCGGCGGCCTCACCTTGGCCGGGCGAGCTCGGCCTCGCCAGATCCGGGCGAGATCGAGCTCGCCCGGCCCGTCGCGAGGTCGGCCTCGCCTTGGCTAGGCGAGCTCGAGCTCACCAGATCCGGTGAGGCCGAGCTCGCCGGGGCCGGCGAGGCTCGGCCTCGCCGAGCCACCGCCAGTCGGCGTCACTGGCGGTGGCCCGGCGAGCCTCGCCGTGGCTGGGCGAGGCCGCTGGCCCTCGTCGGCCGGTCGCCGGCCATGGCCGAGGCCGGTGACCGGCCAAAGAAAAAGAAAGAAAAAGAAGAAGAAAAGAAGAAGAAAAAAAGAGAGAAGAAAAAAAAAAGAAAATAAAGTGTTTCTAAATTTTGTTTAAATAAGAAACAACTTTTTTTTTTTTTCTTGTTTGTTGACAGGATGTGTTTCTGGGAACAAAAAAACAATTTTGGAACAAAAACGCACCCAAACGCGTTTCTGTTCCTTTTTGTTCCCAGGAACAAAAAAACAGAAAAGTTGTTTAAAAAAAAAAAAAAACGAAAACAAACGCCCCCTAGTCATCTGTTCATGCTTCATACATGTTTTACGGTATATGGTGCGATATGACACAGATCTTGATGCAATTGAGCTAGTAATAGCCTGCCTAGTTTGGGATATGATGAATGGTGATAATTGGATGGCCTTTAAATTATGATGTTCTTTAGCAAATGAGTGTCAGGTAACGCATTGCATGTTATTTTATGATTAGCAGATAAATTGGTAGAGAATCTGCTTGGAGATTTTGAGTATGAAGTTCAGCTTCCATATTTGTTGTACCATAATGCGGCGCAAGAAGTTAATGGAATTTGGTTCTACAATCCACGTGAATGCGAGGATGTTGCAAATCTCTTTACTACGTAAAGTATCATTTTTTGTTTGTTTCCTGTACCAGTTAAATTTCTATTGTGATCAAAATTTTTTTGGATGAAATAGCAATGCAGATGAAGGGATGTGTAATCAGAGTAACGTCAAATAACATTTGTTAGCCAAACAGATGTGGGTTTAGAAGAAAAGGTACTTTATTGAAATGATGTCATTAAAAAATACGCTGGACCAGCAAATTGGACTAGGTTAAAGGGATACCAGCCTCAAGATTAATATAGCATGTGAAACTGGCAATAAGTGAGAACTTGTACCCGTTTGGTCATCTGTTGCACAGATTATCCATTCAACTATCAAGCCTGCTTTATTAATTTTGACTCTATGGTGAGGCTATTCTGTCCTGAATGTTCATTTTAAGACCTATTTACCTATCAGCACAGGAATCTGGAAGGGTTTCTGGGTAAGCTGCACCACTGGCTAACTTACTTATCAATGATATCTAGTTTGCTTTCATCTAGAAAGTATATAGGGAGAAATTGCTGAGAAAGTACTTTGAATCTTAGGAGGAAAACATGGTTTGACTTTGATTTTACCTTAGACAGCAGTTACTGTAATAAGCAGCTACTGCTGCTTGATTTAACCAGTGCTTAGAGTAGGATAAACAATTCTTTCTCTTATTTAGGTATGCACACTAATTGGGGATTGTGTTTGTAATATTTCTAGACCAGCAAAAATAATTATGGAATGATCGTCTTGCTTTTTAATGGGTTTTCCATGTGGAGATGTCCTGAACATTTTATGTCAGTATTTGATGTTTGGCGGAGCTTTTTAATATAGATTATGTAATGATCGTCTTGCTTTTGTTGAGTATGGATAAGCGGCATGGGATCATTGCTATTTAACAGGAATGGCTTACCTTTAACACTTTTCACATTTCCCAGGATACTCAGCGCGTATTCAAAGGTGCACTCAAAATCAAAGCCTTCAACCAAAAGGTAATGATGACTCAAGCCTTTGAAGTAAAATGAATGTTCGATGAACGTCTGTGCCTATAAGTTATGGTCTACACCGACACATAGTAATTCTAAGGAAAACAGAGTTTATATTTTGTTGCAAAAACTGCAGGCACCTCATGCAAAACACTTTAGAAGTTAGAGTAAGTTCAGGCTGCCTGAGAAAAATGCTTCTTGTATTACTAATGGGAATCACGGATTAGACTGACCAAGTCTAAAGCTAGGAAAAACTTGCGATGATAAACTCTCCAGAGGTCTTTTCTTACAAGTTCTCTTTAGATGTTGTGTATCTATTTCCTTGTGAAGTCTTGAATTGGCCTGTGGGACAAGATAAAAGTTGACATTAATTTGTCTCTAATATGATATCTAGTGTTTTTACAGTTCTTTGTTTTTTTCAATTGTGGACACGTGGGTCAGTGAATTTGAGGAACTTGAAGGAGTTTCAAGCTTGTCTGTCATGGAAACACTACTAGAGCCATCCCCAACCGCTCCTGCAATTGATTGTCCTGAAGATTCAACAGCATTTATGAACTTCTTCAATGTACAGTTCTTAGTTTACAGTTTCAGTATAGATTCTACTGAAGCATATAAACACGTTATGGATGCAATTGCATGTCTTCTTGCATTTTAAACAAAAAAATATTGGTCTCTTATAATGATCTCTCCTTCAAACCTGCAAATTTGTGTTCATGTACCTATAGGCTATTGAGCTTGAGCCATTGAGAACTGTCTGTCCTTTAGTGAGCTAGATATGTTGAATTTTTTCTCCTCATGGTCCTATAATTCGTGATTTAACATTGATGATGTTGTACTGAAAGTTTGAGTAGGTGCTTTCGTCAGATTGAAGCTGATTTATAGGTTGCCAAAACCTTGTTAGTGGCTATTTGGTTTGGCTTTTGGATTATGACACTTGGCTTTTTACTGGTACCTTTAATTAGATGATTGACTTCTTTCACACAAAACGCCCAAAATCTTGAAAAATGAAAAAAGAACAAAAGAATATAGACAATTCAAAAGCTTGTGTCATGAATTATAGACAATTCAAAAGATAGCCCATTCTTTCATTTCTTGGTCTATTTTGACATTACAAAACTCTAGTCAATATGCTACAAGAGAGCTTTTGCATTCAAAATGCAACACTTGTAAATATATCCAAACAGGAGGGTCATAAATTGTACTTAGACACAACTCCCCTTACACGTACCCGTTGTTAGGACAGGCTAATATGTCTAGACTTGTCAAAGATATTTGAAGACTTTGCTCCAGCAACTGATGACATTTCATATATGTATTCCCTCTTATCCTTTCGGAATATAGCAAAATATTTTAACATATATCAGAGGATATCGAACCACGACAGCCATGTGTCGCTTATCATGCAGCAACAAGTCACCATGTCACACCAATCTGCTAGCAAATGCAGCTTCTATGGTTCCTAAATTAGGTTCACTATGAACATTATATTGACAAGTGACTCGAGAGTTCATAACACGTCCACTTCAAAGACAAGAACTAAGAAACTATAGCTGCAGTTCCCATTAAACAGATGCAAACAAATTTTCTGTATCAACCGTCAGTAATTCATACAAGGATTATAAGTGTATCTTTCTCCCAATTCCCAACATTCCACATGTTTCCGAAATAGTTCATTCAATAAATACTGCCCTGAAAATATAAGGGAGGAATTGTACTTTATGCGACAATGTATAAGAGAGGAGCATATGAGGATGAATTGCGTTTATTTGGCTGGAGAAGCTAGTGAGCCATCACAAGTTGCTCCTCAAAATTGGGGTTGGTTCAGGCAAGCCAAGAAAGGATGATAGCACCGGTGAACAGCATCAAGACTAGTCATGTTCTGCAATGAACTGATTATTGGTGACAATCATGCAACTTCTTTAAATCAGTTTGTGGAGTCACGGCTGTAGTATTAGTCCAGTTTCTTTGCCAGTATACGGTGAAGCAGCTCGCAAGGGAATATACGAAGCAAAGTCCATGCCAAGTCAAGAGACTGATAAATATTGCAGGTGTCGTAGGCCTCTTGCGTCACAAATTTCCTATCAAACATTTCCAGGAACTCCAGATAAAGCTGATATATCACGAAAAGAGAATCACGTAAAATTACTTTAGAATATCAAGCGGAAGACAAAAAATAGGAAGAGGAGGAGAAAATCGAATTAGGAGAATCTAAATGGTTTGCGTGAGAGAGAGAGAGAGCAGATCCTCAAAAGATAGAGCTTCTTCTCCATCCACGGCTTTCATAGCTTGAACATCTTTCCCATTTGCATAATTTGCATATAGTCGCAGAAAAACCGGTAAAAGTTTAATACCAATTGCCACCATTTCAATAAAGACTAAACTATCTATTTCACAAGGAAATACCCGGTTGGAGACATCAACATGATCTCTACACGTCATTCCCTCGCCTATCTCTGCAAGGTAAAGGGTACAGATCAAACACCTGAAGTAAATCCAAAGGGAAATGGGAAGTTTTAAATGTAGTAAAAAAGGTCTTACTTTCATCAGTCGAGAAAGTGATGGAAACACATTGATGGGAGGATATATCCGTTTCAGAAAAGAAATAATGTATAAACAACGATCTTATAAGTAATCAAGCCTTCAAGATAAAGCTAAGCACCATTCGGTATAGTCAGAAAGATTACTTTCCAGCCATACAACCAGAGTATTTAGCAAAGTAATTAATGAAGTGATCTATCACATAAATAGTAAATGTAATGGAACATAATATGGTCCAACTATGTTTGCCATTAAACTAGCTCATTCATTTCTCATACAAGAGAAGCATATAAACCACCTCATAAAATGGTTACTTCCATGCACCGAAGTACGTGTCTCTTTAGGTGTACAAGAGCTATAGAACGATTATACCACTCTCGAATGCGTCGTTGTTGTCCCGTAGAGTGGTATAATCGTTCTACAGCTTTATAAGAGACCAATTTTTCTTTGTTTAAAATGCAAGACAACATGCAACTGCATCCAAAATGTTTTGCATGAGGTGCCTACAGTTTTCGCAACTAAATATAAACTATGTTTTCCTTAGAATAACTATGTGTCAGTGTAGACAATAACTTACAGGCACAGACGTTCATCGAACATTCATTTTACTTCAAAGGCTTGAATCATCAATTACCTTTTGGTTGAAGGCTTTGTTTTTTAGGGCACCTTTGAATACGCGCCGAGTATCCTAGGAAAAGTAAAAAGTGTTAGGAAAGTCATTCTTGTTAAGTAGCAATGCTCCAATGCTGCTTATCCATACTCAACAAAAGCAAGACGATCATTCCATAATCCACATTAAAAAGCTCCGCCAAACAACAAATACTGACATAAATGTTCAGGACATCTCCACATGAAAAACCCACTACAAAGCAAGACGATCATTCCATAATTATTTTTGCTGGTCTAGAAATATTACAAGCACAATCCCCAATTAGTATGCATGCCTAAATAAGAGAAAGAGTTGTTTGTCCTACTCTAAGCACTGGTTAAATCAAGCAGTAGTAACTGCTAAATTATTACAGTAACTGCCATCTAAGGTAAAATCAAAGTCAAACCATGTTTCCCTCCTAAGATTCAAAGTTCTTTCTTAGCAATTTCTCCCTATATACTTTCTAGATGAAAGCAAACTAAATATCATCGATCAATAAGTCAGTCAGTGGTGCGGCTTACCCAGAAACCCTTCCAGAATCCGTCAAAGAAGGAGCAGCGCAATGAAGGTATATTCAAAACATATTCTGGAGCTGGAGATAATGCCTCCTCAGATAAATATTGACGAGAGTTCCCTTGATCACCCGAAACTTCACTTGAGAGTAAATTTTCACAAAACTGAAAAATATCCTCATGGAAGATAACATTCCTGCTTACAAAGAATTTACCTGTGGAAGGTTCAAAGACACGGTATCCCTTTTTTTTATATTTGGATACCTCATAAATATACAACGCCAGGCACGGGGACCCATTTTGTCCTGAGGGCCCACTGTAATGACGTAGCATAAACCAAAAATCTGCAGGTGACTCAGTTTTGGCTTCTTTCCGAAAAGCATCTCGAAAGGGGTTCGTCCATCAAGGACTCGAGTGGGCATGCGATTGATCAGGTAAGCAGCCGTGACCACACAGTCTCCCCAAAAAGTTTCCGGAATGGAGACTTGAAATTTAAGTGCACTTGCAACTTCCAAAATATGTCGATGTTTGTGTTCCACTACCCCATTTTGCTGTGAGGTGTGGTGTTGGAACTCTCATGTAGAATGCCATGAGATGAGAAGAGGGAAGCACAATCATTGTTGAAAAATTCTTTCCCATTATCAGTACGAATGCACTGAATAGATTTCCCAAATTGATTCTTTGATAAAGAAATGAATAATTTTAAATGAGAAAAAACTTGATGTTTGGACTGCATCGGAAAAACCAATGTGGCACGAGAGTAATTGTCCACAATCGTCAAGAAGAAACGAGACCTGTCTCGATGTGGAGTATGATAAGGTCCCCAAACATCAACATGGATTAATAAAAAAAATATCATTGGCACGAGTCTTACTGAGGGGAAAGGGAACACATGACTGTTTTGCAAGCGAACAAATGTGACACTGAGGATAATGAAATGAAGCACTGTGGCCCATTCTAGAATGTATAAGAAAATTTTTATCATTGGTAGTTGCGTTACACAATAATTGTTTATTCAAGGGAATGCATGGGAAATCTAAAGTTCTTGGAAAGCTGGTCCAAAAAAATAGTCATTCAAAAAGACTACTCAAGCCCATCAGTTTGCTAGTCGAAAGAGCCTGAAACAAACAAGCATCAGAATAAAAGATGACTTGACATGAATTTTCTTTGCAAACTTTAGAGATGGAAATGAGGTTGAACAGGAATTTAGGGACATAAATGACATTTTGTAGAGTGATTTGAGGACTAAGGTTTACCGGGCTTGTCATTGTGACATGAGTAACACTTCCATTTGGTAGTTGCATAGAAATGGGCAAGTGTAATTTTTCATGGATAACAGAAAAGAAACCTTTATCACAAACAATGTGGTCACTGGCCCCTGAATCAACTATCCATGCATTTTTGAAATAGAATTAATCAGGCAATGAGAAATATCTAAGAAATTCCCCCCTTTGTTGGAAGTGTCCAACTTTTGTAATGCTTGCATAAGTTATTGATATTGTCCATATGTGATGGACCGATTGGCATTGGGACCCGTTAGTCTGGTGACCTAGTAAGCAGCTAAAATTTCTTTTTCCTTCTTTCCTTTCTCTCCGGGCTTACCATGCAATTTCCAACAATTATCGATAATGTGATGTGGATGTTTGCAATATTCACAAAATAATTTACCTTTTCCCTTTGATTGCTGCCCAAAATTCTTGGATGACATGGCAAAAATCTGACTGTTGGATCCTTTAATTTCGCTACCATATCCACCGTCCGATTCTAATGTGAAATTAGCCGGCCGTGAGCCATCTGATCGTTGGGCGCGATCTGAGCTGTCCGTCCCTTGCCTTTTAAAGGGTTTTGTTTTAGCAAACCCTAATGCCGCAGCGAGCTATGAGCGCAATTTCGTCGGTGCCTTTCGTGTACTCCGATGAAGCAAGCCATTGGCTTTCTTCTTGAACGGCTAATTGGTATATCCTTCCGAGCGGTGGTACCGGATCCATCGCCAAGATTTGAGAACAAAACACCAGGTAAGAATCATTCAAAATCATAAGGAATCCGGTTGCTTTCTCCCTTTCCTTCATCGATTTGTACTGCTGTAACGTTGTCTCGGGTCCCTCGAGCTTTTCCTCCGCTACCTCCAGTTCATTCCAAAGAGCTAACAGCTGGTTGAAACACGTCGCAATAGACATGTGTCCTTGCTCCAGATCTGAGAGTGCCTAGGTGAGCGAGAAGATGTTTGCTCAATCCAACTTGCCATACATCTCCTTAATGTTGTCCCACATATTTTTTGCGTCCTCTGTGGGAGGTAAGCCAGCCGCTACTTCAGGGGAAATACAATTCCCAGTCCACATTCTCACAAGTTGATTGCACTTTTTCCATTGTCGTATCATCCTTTCGTCCGTCAGGATTGGAATGGTCCCATCGATAAAACAATCTTTATCCTTCGGGACGAGAGCTCGCCAAAGTTCTTGTGCCCAAGTCGAGTAGTATTCTGATCCAGTCAATTGGAGAGTGATTAGGCGAATTTCTGGTCCATCGGCTGTGGAGACGAGTAGGGGGTCGCCGTGCTCCAAGCGACTAGTCATGGCCAAGATTGTATACGGGAAG
Organism: Eucalyptus virginea; assembly: GCA_014182375.1. Classification (NCBI taxonomy): domain Eukaryota; kingdom Viridiplantae; phylum Streptophyta; class Magnoliopsida; order Myrtales; family Myrtaceae; genus Eucalyptus; species Eucalyptus virginea. Next base: position 1,132,571 of record CM024516.1, on the reverse strand, counting down.
AAACCAAGCAAGGGAAATGGGTAGGGATTTCCACCCATACCCGGATTACTCGACTCAGTTGTTTGTCCCGCATTGTGAAAACTCAACCCAATTGTTTGCCCTGCACTGTGAAAACCAGCACCCGCATCTCCTGACCCGGTCAATTGCCCCATAAGGAAGGATACCATCCCAGTGGTTGGACTTGCCCCGTTCGCTGCTGGCAGGCCACCACTGGACCGGGTGCTATTCTCGTGGGTTTGATTCCCTAACCATGAGGCGTTTAGGGTTGGCCCATAATACCAAGGATTGGGCTGCATCTGAATGAGTAGCCACTGAAATAGTTGGCCCATAAAGGGTTGCCCCAGATTTGGCTGGGCTTGTGGTGATGACCATTGCATATGTTGGGCTTGGATGGACTGCTCTCGGCTTCCAACAACTCCAACAAGTGGGTGCAAGGTACTGTTTTGAACATCCGAGACCTCTGGTGCTATCTCTTCTGAGACGCGTTCTTTAGAAGCCGATGGCTGATTTTGAGTCATAGTAATGGTAAAAAAAACTTGCTCGCTTTGTGGTTTCAAGTGATTGATTCCTAGCTGAAGTGTTAATGCTAGTGTGCCCTTTGTTGCAAGAACAAGGAAGACGGCAGGAAATCAATCAATGAAGAAGGCGGAAGCTAAATCAGGAGCACAACTGCTCTGATACCATGAAAGGAAACGAGGAAGACAAAAAGGAGCAAGAAGAACAGATTTTAGGGGAAGATTTTTGTATTTCTTTTCATTGAATTTGAAAGTGTACAGAGCTTTGTAATTACAGTACATGATGTATACAAACAAAGGGAAAGAAAATAATAAAAGATACCCACCGGTGGGTAGTTGTGCTGGTTGGGCTCTACTACCTCAGCGCTAAGGGAATGAGTTCGAATCTCCACGTTGCTAACACGTCTTAAGTAGGGGGTCATGCTAGTGAGGTTGTGTGCTAGCCTCCCTCCAAGTATAGTCGGTGGTCTCCGTTGGGCTTGTGGGGCCTGTAAAGGCCATGAGCACTCTAAGGTGTGCCAGGCCGGATCCTAGATATCAAAAAAAAAAAAAAAATGAAGGGAAAGAAAAATCCCAAGAATCAAATCTAATTTTTGATTGATATAATAAATCAATCTAAATCTGAATGGATATGGCACATCTTGAGCATATCTTCCAACAGATCTTACAATGTGTCGTAATCAAAATATATTTATATCCTAACAGTGCGTGCATAAGAAAGGAAGTAATCTAATAGAACAAGAAAGTCAGTTATCCTAGTCTATAGAGAGAATTAGCTATCCAAAGATATAACCAAATAAAGTCTTCGAATACCATTGACGCATGAGAATCTCGAGTTTGCAAATAAAGTCTTAGAATCCTGTTGACGCAACAATAGATGCAAGAAGCATTATCACTGGAGTGCGCATACTCCTACTAGGTGTGAAAGCCGATCATTAGGCAAAATTCAACAACATTTGTTGTGGGGCGCCAATACTATCAAATGTTGCTCTAACTTTTGATTAGCTTGGGCAGCACCAATTTGGCAATACCTTCCAAATTTGTGGTAATTCTTGACTAACATTGGCTGCATCGAAAGGGATGGGATCGTATTTTGTGCAGGAGGTGTGGTTTTTACATTTTCAATCGCATGTAAGCACCAGCGTCAAACAAAAACAAGTGGAACATGTATATAGTCATGTCAACATGGGTCCAGCTACATCGACCAGAGAATCGAATGACACGAAATGCGAGGAATGCATACTCAAAATTTCTTCAAGATCACCTAACTCTGAAATACCAAGTTAGAACCAAAAATAAGGAAAGTATCACTGTAAAAATGGACACTATAATGCGTTGATTAATGGGGACCTCTATAAGAACAACGGGCACAAAAAAAGAGAAAACATGATATAACAAAGAAATTAGCTATCATAACTTAATAAGGACTAGCTATCATAGTATGTTGCGATACAATAATACCTCTTACATCTAATAATATCTCTAACAATATTTTTTTTATCATTGCGCAACTAAAAGTTTTATTAGGAATAATTTTTTCATTACATAATAAGTATTACATAACATCAACATTAAAGACCAATAAATCATACGTTGTAAAAATAAAGCTTTAAACTAAATGAACTGGGACAGGATCATAAAGACAACGTACTAAATAGCGTGACAAATTCTTATTATTAGGTATTTGACATTAATTGCTCATGTAAACTTTCAGTTACAATCCGCGCGTTCCTCAGTAAAACAAATGACGTGGAAACCTATCTTTTTTACTCCCTTGGATTACTCTTAAAATAGAAATTTCAGCGTTTCTCCATCCGAACGCCCGAATTACCTCCAAACTTAATCCGATCTTATCTCCTCCAGACAAAAAATGGACAGGGCTTACAACGGAGAGACGAGCGAGAGCGAGACCTTCCGAGCCCACGCTCACGTATGGCGCCACGCTTTCAACTTCATCTCCTCCATGTCCCTCAAATGCGCCATCGAGCTCGGCGTCCCCGACTTCCTCCACCGCCGTGGCCATCCTGCGACCCTCCCTGAGCTTGCCACGGCACTGTCGGTCCCCACCTCCAAGACTACCTTCCTCGGCCGCCTCGTGGCCGTCCTCGTCCACACGGGCTTCCTCTCCCGCCAAAAGGCTGCCCCTGAAAGCAACGGAATGTCGGAACACGAGGCCGACGAGCTAGGTTTTGAGTACTCACTAACTCCGGCTTCATGTGCGATTGTGAAGGGCCAGCCCTTGGACTTGTCTCCGATTGTGCTGCTCACACTTGACCCGATATTCGTCGACCCATTTTACTGCATGAGCGAGTGGCTCAAGAGCGACAGCGAGACTGGCTCGCCCTCACCGCGGACGCCCTTACACATGAAGCACGGGAAGAGCATGTGGGAGATCAAGGTTCAAGACAAGAAGTTCGACCAGCGCATGAACAGGGCGATGGCGAGCGACGGGCCAGTGATGGCGAGGTTGATAATGGACAAGTGTGGGGGGCGGCTTTTTGAGGGGCTGAGGACGGCGGTCGATGTTGGGGGAGGGACCGGAGGGTTGGCGAGGGAGCTGGCGGAGGCGTTCCCAGAGATGGAGTGGACGGTGCTCGATCTGCCGCGGGTGGTGGTCGGCTTGGAAAGGACGAGGAATTTAAAGTACGTGGGTGGCGACATGTTTGAGGCTGTTCCTCCGGCGGACGCTGTTTTGCTCAAGGTGTGAGATATTTTATTTGTAAGAAAATATGAAAAAGAACTTGCTTGCATAAATTAATGGGTTTGGTGTTTTTTTTTTTTTTTTTTATGTTGGTGCTTGGATATGATATCTTTTTGTCATAATTGCTTGGAAATAGTCCCTAATTGAACAATTGATATTTCGACTTATTTTTTAAATTGAGAATAATACTACGTTTGTAGTTCGTCTTTAATTAGTTCCATGTTTGGCGCTACAATATGTCTGATAAATTATGCAGTGGGTATTACACGATTGGAGCGACGAAGAGAGCGTAAAAATACTAAAGCTGTGTAAAGAAGCAATCACGAGCAATAGCAAGACAGGGAAAGCGATAATCGTAGAAGCAGTGATTGGAGATGGGCCGGAGGAAGGTGAGACGATGAAGCTCTTCTATGACATGATTATGATGGTGGGTACGACGGGCAAAGAGAGGAACGAGAAAGAGTGGGCAAAACTCCTTCGTGAAGCTGGTTTTAGTGACTATAAGATTACTCCCTTGGCGGGTTTTAGATCTCTCATTGAGGCTTACACTTGATGCTTCATAAGAAATGAAATCATTCGGTGCCTTGACATCGATCTTGGTCTCTTGCATCATTTTATGAATCAATTTTACAGATCAGTCCAGATGATATTCTCATACATGGATACATTTCTGTGTTGGAGGCTAAATTAAAGATCCCAAATGGTCAGTAGAAATTAAAGAGGATAATTAAAGATTAGTGACTGTAAACATAATCAGATCGACATCATTGAAAATGACCTGATAGTTTTGGTCAATGACAAGCTAACAGACAATTTATTGTTCTATAACTTGTACTGCATGGCTCACTTGATTTTCATGAAATGGAAAATGCAATAGGAAAACATCACCTAAAGATAGATACCTCCCAAAGACAGACTCCTCAGTAGATGGCCCAAATATATCAACTGATATCGGTCAAAATTTCACCGTTCGCTGCGTATGAAACGGTTTGACCAGAATCAGATAATGATCCAGGATCTGCACCAGCCTGCAAAGAAGTGAACTCTTGGGCTTGTTTCCCAATTTATCACTGTTTAAACCTAAATTTTAACTAAATATTTATATTTAAGTTGATAAGAAAATTAGGTGCCAATTTGGCCCTCCCCAAAAATATTTCCATTAAATCATGTAGATATTAGTATTATTTGCGTTGACTTGTTTTATTTTTTTTTTTCATTTTCCTTTATTTTGGATAAGTACAAAAATTAAAAGGGATTTTTTTTTTAAAAGAAGAAGAAGAAGAAGAAAAGCAAAATAGCCTGGGGCTGGGCTTGACCCCAGCTCCTTATCTCTTTTTACTTCGACAAGGGCCAAGCCCATTCCCACCTACTCTTTCCCTTGGCCCGGCCCCCCTCCCCCTTGTCTTCTTCCTCCCTCCTTCCCCTGCAAGCCACGAGCGTCGAAGACATAGGAAGAGGAACCAGAGTAGACCGACGATGGAGGGGATGTCTCGCAAGCGTCATCAATGCCGCCGAATAAAGCAACACGAGATCAAGCGAGCAACCTGGACGGAAGGGCGTCATCTTCAATGCCAAGCAGGCCTTCGCGGAAGAGAAAGGTGACGCCGGTTCGACCGAAGCAGACACTGGTTGGCACACCAAGGGCCGGCGGTCAAGGCTTCTCCATTGACTGGCCTCCTCACCTATAAAAGGAGGAGGAGGCTGAGCAAGGTGAGGTAGAGGCAAAGGGAGTCGACGAGAGTAATAGAGACTTATGAGATTCGAGAGAGAAAGGGAGCTCTAAGATGTTGGGTAATCTTAGACCTCTTTCACCCCATAAGAGCTCATGAGGTGAGACTTTCCCTCACATTTATAAACTGGACATATCCATTTTCACAAGAAAATGATGTCCTGTAAGATGGAATTCAAATTTCCTGATGCATTATTTTACCACCGAGATTTCCTTAAACGTAGAGTGGTAGTGCATTTATCAACTGGACATATCCATTTTCACAAGAAAATGATGTCCTGTAAGATGGAATTCAAATTTCCTGATGCATTATTTTACCACCGAGATTTCCTTAAACGTAGAGTGGTAGTGCATTTATGTTTGTGTGAATTTTCTACTCTTGTGTCCACAAACTCATCGTTTTCCATCGATTTCTTCAAAAAGAATAGCAGCCCAATGTTCATCACTGGCATCTGTTTACAATACTCTTTTCCCTTTAGAAGGGATTTGCAATGAAGGAAGATGCTACAAAATCTCCTTAAGTTTGCGTACAGACTTAGTCTACTATGGTTCTCATGGAGGAGCATCTTTTTTGAGCATTTGTTGTAGTAGACTCACAAACTCTATAATCTTTGAAACAAAGTCCCGGAGATAATTTACAATCCCCAAGAATTGTTGAGCCTACTTATGAGAGATTTTCATTAGGAAATTTTTTCAATTCCTCAGTAATTTGAGGACTTGGATAATAAGTTCCATCCTTGAGATGCATCCCAATAAATTCAATTTCTCTCTAGGCAATGATCATCTTTTTCTAGGATAACATGATGCCATGCTTTCATACCAAGTTTGCAAATTAAGCTAATAATTTACAATGAGAGTCCTCATCTAGGCTGTAGAGGAGGATATCGATATTTTCAATGTAAATTTGAGCATTGGGTAGGATGGGCTGGAAAATTCTACACATAGCCTTTTGAAACAACGAATGAGCTATTTTGAGGTAAAAAAGGAGCACTGCCTACTGGAAATGTTGATTCAGGATGCAAAACCCAGTTTTGTATTAGTCTTCAAGATGAATACCCAATTGCCAAAATCTAGTTTTAAAATCGAACTTAGAATATACTTTGGTTTGAGTGAAGTTGGAGAATAAAGAATTCCGATGTGGTAAAAGATATTCATCATCTAGCAAAAATTGATTGAAAGGTTGATAATTGATAACAAGTCTCATCTTTCATTTATTTTGCCCTGCTCATTTGTTGACATAAAATGCTTCACAAGCCCATTGAGAGTTTGAGGGCTTGATTAATCCCCAATGAAGCAGATGCGAACATTCCTTATGGGCTAAAAGCAAATGTTTTGGATGCATTCCAAAGTGACTAGCTTTAGTGGAATTGACATCCTCATTTTTCTTGAAAGAAAGATTGATAAAGAAATTGAGATATTTCCACAAAGGGTTGGAGCATTTTTTTAACAATGTCTGAATGAGAGTCTGCACACTCCTCAAGAAGGGTTTGCAGAATTGGATCTAGAATGCTCATTTGGATAGTAAAAAATCTTTAGATGTCTACAAATTCCTGGAATCGTCCTTTGAACCATAGTCCATTGGGCACAATTCTGAGTTTAGGAATTTGTGTAAGGATATTCCAACCAATAATGATATCTTTATTTGGGGAGCTCGAGCCAAGGATTTTAATGGTGACTGAACACTGGGGAAAGAATTATGTGGTGATGTATTTACTTCATACTCTTGTAGCAAAGGTATCTCTAGAAGCAGAATTGAAATATCGGGTGTGGCGTCCAGTATTTTTCTGGAAGTATCTTTGTGTCAAAAATAGAAGCACTAGCTCCAATGTCGACAAAGGCAACAAGAGAAATAGGTTTATCAAACTTAGATGGGTATATTTTTATAGGAAAATATGGAAGGATAAAGGGAGTGTATGCACAAAGATCCATTTCTAGATGGTTCATATATTGGTTTACATCATAGAAAATTTTAAGGTAACAGAATTCTGTTACACAGGTTCCACATTATGGCAAGTGCAGAGCATACTACCAAGATTATCATAACATTTCTATTTTTAAAGAATCATACTAAGTAGAAAGGAACGAGGAGAGATTTTAGAGATTTATAGCAAACCATATGATTTTATTTCTAAAGAGGGTGCGTTATCTTCTACCCCTTAACGCTTACAAACCTTGTCTTATATAAGCATAAAGCAACACACTAGAAGATTATAGCTTGGCCGACAAAGGCCAATTATTTGCACCTGACAAATTTTCTACCGATAGACTAGCTTCTACACACATTATCTTGCTTTTTTTGCTTTTGTTACAGTGCTACAATACTATGCTACAGTACCAAATAGTACATGAATAGTGCACTACGGTGCTCGGGGTCAAATTTTTCGTCTTCTTCATGTGGGTCTTTTGCCTTTCTTGTTTTGTCTTGAATAATCTTCGGGTAGAGTCTTGCTTTACTTATTATGCCTATGAATAGACTCTTTTGTATTGTCGTTTGAGTCATCTGAGTCTTCTCCATACTTCCGTTTTTGATATTCCTTAAGCATTCTTTCAATTTCCAAAGCTTTGAGATTTTTGGTGTCTGAATCATCTAGAGACTGGTCTGAGCTAGACAGGATGTCAAGAGGATTAGGAGTACCTTTTTCTAGATATTGTTGCCTGAGCGTCTCGAGGAGCTATTCTACTTTTTCAATTGTTTCAGTTGGCCTTTGTCTTTTGGATAACTGGTGAGAACCTCTATGAGCATTGGCAAAACATGCTGGAATACCGAGTTGGGGTAGATACCTAAGCTGAAGTGATGGATCTTTTTTGTCGAGGCCTAGATTGAGTTCAAGTTGTATCTCACCATAATCAAAAGGATATTGTGACAATGGACCTCTCCACGGATCTTGTGATGATAAAACTAAATCCTATGAATTTGCTGATGACTTAGAAGTGTGCGGTACATCCATTCCGTAGTATCTCTTTAAGCAATCATCAATCGTTGGACAAATTATGCGATAGTCATCATAATAATCCCAAGAAATAGGAATATCTTATGTTGGCCATATCTCTGGTGGCACGATCTGATTACATAAGCACAATATTTTCTACAATTCTTAATACTATCAAGAATAAGCTGAGATTCTACGATAGAGTGTTCCAAAAATCTCATTTGAAGGAGGTTGGGGCTTATATGTAGATACCTTAACATCTGCTTAAGTTTTACATATATCTCCACTAGGTTGAACAACTACCCATGGCTTGAAAAATAAAACAATTGTGTAGAGTTCTAGGTCAGGCCTACATGCTTTGAGTTTGGCTTGAAAAATACTTTTCTATGCACCTAATGGTTTAAACCAACTAAGCATTTCCCCAGACATTTATACTTGGTTTGTCCTTCAATGATTCGGCTAATTATAAGGGGCATGTTGGCTATTGGAAACTCAATGGCAATGGTATAAAGATTAAATAAATACCAATAAAACCACTTGAGTTTTTATGGAAATTCTTCTTTTGGAAAGAAAGTGAGAAGATGAATAAATGGATATTTCGGGTGTAATCAATTTGACTTGAGGAGAAGACCACCATATTCACTATAGATATGGAAGTGATATTGCCACATAAGTCTTCCAAGATTTTCAACAATGACATTATCTTGGATAAGCCTAGGGATTTCTGGTGGATATGAATATAAAGACCATTTGGGCTTGATTTCTCTAGCCTTAAAACAGCCTTTTAGATTTCTTACCACATACATGTTTATAGACGTGGTGGCTGCAAATTCTTTTGGTCTAGGTGGAAAATTGGCGAGTATATCTTTTCTACAACCAATATGGGATAAACCCCAACAATCTCCCCCTTACACATCTAGCTTAGGTCAGAGGTTGCAACAACCCCCTTCGAATGACTGTTGGGTCCAGACTTGTTAGTAACCTAGGCTCTAATACCTCCGAGTGACTATTGAATCTAGACTTATTGGTGACCTAGGCTCTGATACCAGTGTTGGGTGGTCTTGGGCCTCTCTCACCCAAAAAACTAGCTCAAACTGACCACTTGTCCCTTCCACAAGTGATGTGGGATAAACCCCAACATGAGAGATAGTGAGATTAGTGACGAGCCGCCAACGACCATTGCACTCAAACCGCACCAATAAACTACCACTGCACCCTCCCTAAGCCAAGCATGTAAACCCCCATCCGGTTTTTTTTTTTTTTCAAGGCGTGCTGGGCCAGAGCTTGTGGCCGTCCGGCAACGCAAACTCCAACCTCCATCTGTCCTTCGATTTGCTGCTATAGGTGTTGTGGTTCGTCCGTTGAGAGTCCCAACTTGGGTTTGGATCTCAATCAAGCTAAAAAACTCTCGATTTTGTAGCATATACCATCTGTTCGACACGATGCCTCAACAAGAACTAGTTTTTGTGCCCTTGCTTCTGGCCAAAATTGAGCATCCTTGGGTTGATTCGCATTGTTGAGACGACGTAGTTGTGTTTGGTGTTATGGGTGTCGGTCATTGGGGTAGAGTCCTCGTCATTGTCATTACCTTTGTTTTTTTTTTTGGTTGTTTCCTGCTCATTTGCAAGGGAGGAGACCATCGGTCAGCAGTGTCATAGCCATCTAGGATGAAGGCCCAAGCTAAGGCGACGTTGAGACGTGCCTCTGGTCTAGTGGAGATAGGCGGAGCCTCCTACCGCGGTTATCTCTGTTGCAACGAGCAGCCCCGAGTAAGGAGCAAATAGGACACAAGGGGGATGCTGGGTCGGCTGGGTCAGGCTAGCTCGCAGGTCTAGTCAACCCAGGGGTTGTTTTGCACAGGCTTAAGAAGATGTTGGCCTATTTTGTTTTTTTAAATTATGTGCTTGGAATTTTATTTTTTTTTTAAAAAGGAGAAGCCCCAGTTAGGCCCATGCTACAAGCCCATCCGAGTTGGTGGTTGATGAAACGGGTTGGTCCCAACCTGGGAATCCAACCTAGGTCAATTTTTTTAATATTATTATCTTAATATTAAAAATTATTTTAATTAAAAAAACCCCAAAAATATTTTATATTCACCAAAAAATCAGAAAATGCCTAAAAGATGATTTTTATTCTCCACAAATGCATAGAAAATCCTTAAAAATATAAAAAGCCTTAAGTTGAGTTTGGTGGTCATGATAAAATTCATGATAAAATAAAATTTATTCTATCATGCATTTGGTGCCTGCTCAAAATAAGACAAAATCGAATATAAAGCAAATATATATAGGATAAAATTATCCCATAGGAGAGGTGAGATAAAGAATGATAGGATTTCTAATATCCATAATATTAAAGTTTTTTCTCAAGTAACAAATTTCTTAAATTAATGAATAAAAATTATATTTCAATATAAATAATATTTGAATTCTAATATAAGAAATTCAAAATAACAAAAAATAAAATTTATTTTTTAAATTAATATTTTTTTTATTTATATATTTGAATTTAATTCTATCTTATAATATGAATTCAATATATAAATATATATTTATTACATATTTTAGGTGTTTTAGTATTTTAGGTATATTAGTACAATTTTCTATTTAATAAAATTTTATTAGAGAATGATGAAAGAAGAAGAAGAAATTAATTAAAAATAGGGTAAAATAAAATATAAAATAAAATAAAAATAAAGTAGATAAGAGTGTCACGAGAGATTTTTACCATCTCCATTTGTAAAATTTGTGATTCATATAGGCATTTATAACAAACAATGTATATAATATAATGTGAATATATCCGACTTTATTATTGCAATCACTAAACAGTTGATAGGATAAAAAAATCTCTTATATTTCATATCATATCTTATCCAGTCCTATCTTAGTTACAAATCTGAACGACCAAAAGTAGCCTTAAGGTTTAAACAATATTAGATATCGAAAGGGTGTTAGTTGATCAACTTAGTTTCTCTAATTGCGCGGGAGTAAAATATTTCTCCTAATATTTTACTTGGATTTTTAATCGACTCGCCCAAAATCGATTAGTAATGACTCATATGTGAAATTGACTTGGAAGTTAAAAAACTTAAATCATAAGTTGTGAATTGGTGGGTTTGAGAGAGTTCGGGCTAAGCCTAATACTTAGCGAGTCATTAGCCTACGCATGCCACGCGTGAGGGCACCGAAAAGGAGGTCACGACAATCACTTCTAAAGAAAAGCATGAAGATTTAGGCAATTCAGGCAGAAAAAATTTTCCACAAGCGTGTATGATTAGATTTCCCAGAAACATGAAGTGATGTTTCGCCTAACTCTCCCAAGCAAATCAATCCTCAATTGTTGAAACAGAACTAAAATCCAAAGCTTCGTTTGGAACCGGTTGCAATCTAATGACACGGCATGCGACATCTGCAGCTTCAGTGGATATGATGCAGTGTCTTCTCACTTCTCAGCCAATAGCACGGTTGAATATGTATTGGTGTAAATACTTCCACAAGACGCAAAATATCACTACGAACAGGACGGTAGCTTCAAGTACAACATTAGCAGAAGGCCTTCATGAATAAAGGATCCAGACATACCGGCTTGCCTTGATTGAGGTCAACATATTAAACAGCAAAGACAATTTTGATAATTCATTTGCACCTTTTGTCCGTGTCATCATGTAAAACACTAAACAGAGCCCACACATGAGCGAGATGGAGACTTGGAAGTCTCGAGCACTTTTTTTTTTTTTTTTTTTTTGCTACACATCAATCTAAAATGTACTAAACAATGTTCGTGGTGAGGCAATACTGGGTCAGATGATTCAATCTAACTTCATTTGATTGGGGTCGTATGGAAAGCTGAAGCTATTTCTGGCAATAATTGAGCCTAGAGGGGAAAAAGTACCAAAAAAGTCTTAAACATATTACACCGGTACCAATTTGTCCTAAACTTTTCAATTAGATCAATTTAGTTCTAAATTTTTTTACATTTGTATCAATTCGATCCATCCAGTTAATTTAAGCTGGAAATTGGTGACGTGGACGCCAGTGATCCTATGTGGCATCACCAGTACTAATGTGGACATTTTAAAATCATTTTTAATTAATTTTTCGATTTTTTTTTTTAATTTCCTTTTTTCTTATGTTTCCTTTTTTCTTTCTTTTTTTTTCCTATTCTTTTTCTTTGGCCCGTAGCTAGCAACCAGTCATAGGTGGGGGCCGGCGAGGGCATCGTAGCCCTCATGCCTTGGGCAAGGAGCAAGGGCTCGACCCTTGCCGCCTAGGCGTGGGAGGCCCTCATCGAATTTGGCGGGGGCAGGGCGATGAGGGCCGAGCCCTCACCCACGCTGTGAGGGTCTCACCCTTGCTAGATCAAGCGAGGCTATGATGCCCTCGCTAGTCCCTCGCCTATGGCCAATAGCCATGGCCGATTCCAGCCATAGGCCAAAGAAAAAGAATAGGAAAAAAAAGAAAAAAAAAAGGAAAAATAATTAAAACATAAAAATTATTTAAAAATTATTTTCTTTAAAATGTCCACGTCAGCACTAGAGATGCCATGTAGGATCGCTGGTGTTTACATCATCAATTTCCAGCCTAAATTGACTAGATGAACTGAATTAGTATTAATGTGAAAATGTTTATAACTAAATTGACCCAATTGAAAAGTTTATGACTGAATTAATATAAATGCAATAAGTTTAAGATTTTTTTGGTACTTTTCCCCAACTTGGAGCATCAGGATGAAGAATGCATCTCCAGCCTTAGTGAAGATCCAGCAAAGGATTATTAGGAGTAGCGAAAAATTTCAGCACAACAGCTACAGTTAAGACAGACAAATGATGATAAGGCAAAGGATCAAACAATGTGTGACTCAGGATAATGGTATGCAACACGCTGGCTCGAATTTTTTTAAACAAGTACGATTCTAGTCAAGTCGATTCATTACGAGATTTGCCGTTTCTCTATCGCAGGAGGGAGGAGGAGATAGACATGACATGGAAGTGCGACATATGTTAAGACACTAAGGATTAGCTGCAACGCAACTTAAATCCATTAAACTGTTTGCTGAAACTGCTTCAGATTGAGACCAAGAACAATTTTCGCAGAGCTAAGACGCTTCCTGTTTGCTTGGAAAAATATTGCGCAACTCATCATTGAATTTCCCTCAAAATGTCAACACAAAACCTCATAAAAATAGCCAAATTGCTCTATGCAAACCGTGGTGCTAAATTTATCTATAACAATACAAGCTTTAAATAGTAGTTTGATGGTGATTGGAACATTAAAAAAAATATTTAATCATTAGGTTCATTAGAATTGGGCGCGATAATTGGCTTCATTATAAGATGCTAATGACATATAACTCAAGCAGATACAACTCTAACGTAGAGAAACGTCAATAGCAATTGCAATCCTAGAACCATATTCAAATGTTTGCTAAATAGGAAATGCAAAAATGTAGTGTACACATCTTGTCGAGGGTCAAATTTCCAAAGATAGCGATGAATTTGATCCCTTAAATTTAAAAAACGTGATTAACAACGTTCGAGTTGTCATTGTCGCTTTAACTTTTGCCATACGCCTATTGCCATTTTGGAATCAGTTACAATGTATCATTCTTTAAATTATAGAAAAAAAGTCTTTCATGGTTGCCCCCTGGGTTAACTCGGTCGATTCACGGTTCCCATGTTTCTTCTCTTTGATTGCTTGGAATCCATGTCCACTTCCAGCAGCAACTAGAACCACTGGCTATCTCACCTCAACTACCAATTCTCTTGTTCGAAGATTTCCTAAATGATTGGCAAGAGTGAGGGCGGATGAAAGAAAATGAAAATATTTTTGTCAAGCTGTTTATAGATTGTTCAACTGATGAATTAATGTATCGTGATTGGATCAGAAAGGATATGTCTAAGTAGCGTAACAAATTCTTTTTCTATATTTGATATAAATTGCTATTTGAAAAACTTGGTTATAACCGGTCATGTTACTCATTGAAATGAATATTGTGTAAAGCTTATCTTATCTCCCTAATATTATTCTTAAAATTGAAGACCACGTGTTTTATATCCTGCTTTTGCCGAGTCCCGCACGTCACGTTCACTGCGTAAGATATGGTTTGCATTATTTAAGGAGTTCAAGTTATTGTGCTTATTACGATTGCCAAGTGACGGAACGATAACGCCGAAGGTGGTGACCATTGCCAAGTGACGCATAAACACAGGACCGTCAATGTGCATATATCACTATGCTTAATACCATAGGATATGAGAGAAAATAATTTCTTTTCTCATTTTCGAAACACTATTTTTCTCATATAATGAGAGAAAATAATTTCTTTTCTCGACTTGATTTCCTTTTTCTGTATTTTTTTATTTTTAAATTCTAAGTGTCACCTAATTTTGCACCGGGAGCGTCTCTGCGGTGACATAACCGGTGCCACTGCTGCCGCAAATGGTTTGGGAACAAAGCAAGAGAGTACCATGGTCATAAGGGGTTGAAATGAGAATTTATTTTTTTAAAAATCATTATAGAAACAATCATTTGATTAATAAATCAATTTCACAATAGTGACGTGTTATTTATGTCTAGTATCTTTCTTTATTTGATATCATAATTAGTGGTTCAAATTCGATGTTCCCTGCCATTTCTAAGGGATAATATCTCGAGGTAAGTATGGTTTCAAGATAAAACCTAGAACTGGAGAACTGAATCGATGGGATCCTATTTGGTTTTAGGTTTCAAGATATGCAGGATAGATTCCAGGTTTCAAAAATTGGATAACTTGTTTTAACGAGTAGGTTCAAAGTTCTAGATAAATGGAACTCGGAACCTAGAACATGGAATCTCGACTAAGTTTTTGTGTTTTTCTTGATTTATGTCTTGATGTAATCTTACGGTGTTCTATGGCGTCCAATGATGAGTTTATAATATAAAACCACTAATCTGAGTTTCCATTTTATGACTGAGACTTTTACTTTATTAATGTTTCATATTCTTATTTAAATAGAAGTTGTGATCAGTGGAATGGTAATAAGTAATGGTCATTAAAAGTAATAATTCATTACAATTGTTTGATTAATAATACAGGTAGAATCTTAAAACCAACTTTGGAACTTGTGATAGGATATGTTCAAAGTTCCAAGGTGTGCAAGATAGGTTTTAGGTTTCAAGTTGAATTTGTATAGAATTTAAAACCGCTCACCCCTCATAATATCACCAATTGTCTTAATATAATCTCTATAAAATGAAAACCGTCCATGTATTTTTTTTTTTTTATTCAAAGTATATTTAGGTGTTTGCTACTAGTCCTTCCGTTAAATTGCTAAGATTGAATAACATCGGCAATGCCGTTCAAGAGAATAGGCTAGGGTTACCGGCCCTCGCTTAATGGGTTTCAAATTGCGACGGTAGTAGATGTTGAGAATGAATTGCTGGTGCGATCAGGGGTATGAAGCCTTAATCTCGACGATTTCATTTCTAAAACAAGAATGGTCCCAATTAGGATTTGGAAAAACCTATATGGTGTGGAACTTTCGAATTTGGTCCTCTTGGGAGCCTTTTGAATATCTTTTTTCCCATTAAAAAATCCCTTGTGAACGGCAAATTATGGTCTTTCCGAATTTGTACTTTGACAAGAAATTCTTCCGCTTCGCATCTGTAACAAAATAACATTGGGATTGGCCAAAAATTTCAGCACAACAGCCATAGTTAAGAGAGAGAGAGAGAGACGAATGATGATAAGGCAAAGGATAAAACAATGTGTGACTGAGGATATAACGGTATGCAACACAGTGGTTCGATATTTTGAAACGGGTAAAATTCTAGTCAAGTCTATACATTACGAGATTCACCGTTTTTCTACCGCAGTAGGAGGCGATAAACATGACTCGGAAGTGCGACATATGTTAAGACTCTAAGGATTAGCTGCAACTTAAATCTCAATACACTGTTAGCGGAACCTGCTTCAGATTGAGACCAAGAAAAATCTTCGCAGAGCTAAGATGCTCCCTGTTGCTTGGAAATGCGCAATTCGTCATTGACTTCCCCCAAGCAGATAATAAGAACAAGCCCATGAGGAGCTGTAATTTCTTCGTATCCTTCCTTCACTGTCCTAATAAATCTAGGAATGCTTCTCAAAGTGCCAACACAATGCCTAATAAAAATAGCCAACTTGATCTATGCAAACCATCGCGCTAAATTGTGAGGTTTTGTGTGATCATTTCTAATTATTCTAAAAATTTAAGCGGTTAGATAAATGAGTGGCTTATTATTTAAATATTTTAACACTTTTCATCACACTTAATTTGGTCTTTTGTCCAATACTAATCGTTGAAATTTAATTAGGAGGCAAATAGGTCCTAGAAAGATTTAAATTCAGGAGTTATAACTTTAATATCACGTGAGATTTTATAAGAACAGCCAACTGTTCTAAAAAGTTAAATTATTAGATAAAAGCATGGTTTATTATATAAATATTCTAACATATATCAATACAAGGTTTAAATAATATTTTGATGGGCATTAGAACATTAAAGAATATGCAATTATTAGCTTCATTTAAATTTGGTGCAATAATTAGTTTCATTATAAGATACTAATGTCATATAATTTGAATGGATACAACTCTGTTAGGTAGTCTTGGGCCTCTTGTCCCAAAAGCTGGTTCAAAAAGTAAAACTTTCCCTCATAATTATAGAGCGATCATCAGCCCATTCCATAACTAATGTGGAATAAACTACAACAATCTTCCAACAATCTCCCCCTCATAGATCTAGCTCTATGTCGAAGACCAAACAACCTGTATTTGTCCCCCTCACACTTCCGGCTTTGAATTGGAGTCGCAATAATTTGTATCTCTCGTGTGACTATTTGGTTTAAACTTATTATTAACTTCAGCTCTGATGTTGAATGGTCTTGAATCTATCTCACTTGAAAAACTAACTCAAAGGATGAGGTTTTCTTTTCCTCACACTTATAAACTGACCATCAATTTATTTCACAACCGATGTGAGATGAACTCCAACAAACTCCAACATGGAGAAACGTGAATAGTAATGCAATCCTAAAACTATATTCAAGTGTGCTAAATATGAAATGCATAAATGTACTGTAAACATTTTGTCGAGGGTCAAATTTCTATCGTTATCAACGGATTTGATCCCTTCAATTTATAAAGTGTGAATCATGTGGGTTGTCACTTTCACTTTAATTTTTGCTATATGCCTCTTGACATTCTGGAATCAGGTGCGACATGACCGAGGCAAAGTGTACCTCTTCCCCTTGATTTTCGCTTTGAGTCGGCAACTCCCTTTGATGAGTGGTAATACTCGATCACAAGGGCATAGACACAGCATTGAGAGCGCTGCATATCAAACTGCAATAACTTTGTATTTATCATACTATTATCATGCAAATAATTTCCAAATATGTCGAATGTGAAGAACGTGATATATCTTCCTACAATGAACTGGGCTTTTGTTGTCCGGTATCTAACTTCAAATTTTAGAAAAAAGTCTTTCATGGTGGCCCCAGGGTTACCTTGGGTCCATTTACGGTTCCCATCTTTCGTCACTTCGATTGACTAAAATCCATGTCCCCCTTCCAGCAGCACTAGCTATCTTACTTCAATTACCCATTCTTTTGTTCGAAGCTTTCCTCAATGGTTGGCATTAAAGAGTGATGGCGGGCAGAGACAATGAAAATACTCCGTCAAGCTTTCCAAAGATTGCTCAGCTGATGTATTAACGTATCGAGAGTGGATTAGAAAGAACAGAGTATGTCTAAGTAGCATGACAAATTCTTATTCGGTATTTGATATAAACTGTTTATTTAAAAACTCGATTACAACCCATCATGTTACTCATTAAAATGAATATTGTGTAAAACCTATCCTTTGTCGCTAGCTTTACTCTTAAAATTGAAGAAAGTACATGTCACATCCTGCTTTCGTCGAGTCCCTCACGTTACGTTCAGTTCGTACAATATGGTTCGCATTATATAAGGAGTTCAAGTTATTATGCTTATCAAACCATCTCATTAAGCACGATAACTCCAACTTAATCCAATCTTTTTCCCTCCTAACAACAATGGACGCGGCAAATAGCGGAGAGATGAGCGAGAGCGAGATCTTCCGAGCTTACGCTCACGTATGGACCCACACTTTCAACTTCATCTCCTCCATGTCCCTCAAATGCGCCATCGAGCTCGGCATCCCCGACACCCTCCACCGCTGCGGCCACCCCATGACCCTCCCTGACCTTGCCACGGCGTTGTCTGTCCCGGCCTCCAAGGCAGCCTTCCTTGGCCGCCTCGTGGCTGTCCTCGTGCACACCGGCTTCCTCTCCTGCCAGAAGCCCGCCCCTGGAAACGACCAAATATCAGAAGACACGGCTGACGAACTCGGGTTTGAGTATTCTCTCACTCCAGCTTCACGTGTCATCGTGAAGGGCCAACCCTGGGACATGTCGCCGATCGCAATGGTCATGCTCAACTCATTATTAGTGGAACCATTTCACTGCTTGAGCGAGTGGCTCAAGAGCGACAGCGAGGTTGGCCCATCGTCGCCGCGGACACCCTTCGACATGAAGCATGGGAAGGGCCTGTGGGAGTACGCGAGCCAGGACGAGAAGCTCAACCGGTGCCTCAACGAGGGGATGGCGAGTGATGGGCCGATGATGGCGAGGCTTATAATGGACAAGTGTGGTAGGCGGCTGTTTGAGGGGCTGAGGACGGCGGTCGACGTGGCGGGAGGCATCGGAGGGCTGGCGAGGGAGCTGGCAAAGGCTTTCCCGGAGATGGAGTGGACAGTACTCGACCTGGTGCACGTGGTGGCCGGCATGGAAGGGACGAGGAATTTGAAGTATGTAGGTGGTGACATGTTTGAGGCTATACCTCCGGCGGACGCCATTTTGCTCAAGGTTGGAGAGATTTTATTTGGTAGAGAATAAATAAATAAATATATATATCTATATATACACACACACGGAGAAAATTATTCAATCAATTAATTTAGTTTTATTTCAATTTTAGCAATTTAATCCTAAACATTTATGTGAAATACTAATGTAATCCTTTTAATCGTCGAAACTCACTAATGTGGTGGTCCAGTCATCATCAATCGTCTTACATAACACACCATCACGTCAACGGTTTCCAACGAAAATTCGAAACTCACTGATGTGACGGTCCAATCATCACCAATTGTTCTACGTAACACACTATCACGTCAACGATTTCCAGAGGAAGTTGATTGGAATGAATACATTGAAATTTCATGGAAAAATTTAGGATTAAGTTTGGCAAAATTGAAAAATATAAAACTGAATTGGTATTCGTATAATAGGTTTAGAATTGGTTGGACAATATAACTAGCTTATATGAATTATCGTGCTAAGTATTTTTCTATTGGTGCTTGGATATGATTTCTTTATGCCATAATTGCTTGTTTCTAGTAATTCAATTTTGAATAGTGCAGTCAATAAAAGTGACATCCTGTCACTACTATGCTAATTAGAATTACTCGGTATGTATTTATGAATGATTAATTATGCAGTGGATATTACACGACTGGAGCGACGAAGAGAGCGTGAAAATATTGAAGCGGTGTAAGGAAGCGATCACGAGCACTGGCAAGATGGGAAAAGTGATGATAGTAGAGATAGTGATAGGAGATGAACTGGAGGAATTCCATACCACGAAGCTCTTCTATGACATGATGCTAATGGGGTGTCTCACAGGCAAGGAGAGGAACGAAAAGGAATGGGCGAAGCTCTTTCGTGAAGCTGGTTTTAGTGACTATAAGATTACTCCTTTGGCGGGTTTTAGATCTCTCATTGAGGTTTATCCTTGATGATTGAGATTAATTGGAGTAACTGGTGCCGGTATATCAAGCTTTGTTTTTATTGGTGTGGTTGCATTGCAATTTTCCTTTCTTTTTTCTTCTTTTTTAGCGTGATTTAAGAGTCGTGTCTTTAGTTTGTTTGGTCTACCATTCAAGGAAACCTGACCTTGAACATCTATCTATCACTGGATTGTGCTTGAATATGGGTGTAAACTAAGTACGTTTCTAAATAAAAAAGATATACCGTGCATGATCTTTTAGTACGAGACGTTGATGTTTCTGAGTGATGTGCTTATAACATTACATCGAATCCTTTCAAGTTACGTAGGTTGTCTAAATTAATTGCTTATAGAAGTCATTCTATTACCGTCGATATGGACATCAGAAATGATTGGCTAACCGTACTGTTAGCTTGGAAAACAAACGGTAAACCTTCCACCGCACATTTTCTATGAGAGGGAGAAAGAACTCTGTTTCGCTTGGCAATTTCCACACGCTTGTGCTGGAGAAAGAAAACTGTTGTGGCTATCCTTTGGTTGTAAGATCGTCATGCTACATGGGAAATTAATTGGGTACATAAAGACACGACTCTTAAATCACGCTAAAAAAGCAACTAAATCATGTGTGGAAATTGGGTTTAAGAGTCGTGCCTTTAATTCGAAAATCATATATTAAAAGCAAGTCTATATAATTGGGTTTATCGGACTCACTTAATTAAAAATACTTAGAAACGATCTATATAGATATATCTAGTGCACCCCAAGTGTTAAGTCCTAGCCCAAACCGCTGCCATCTTGAATCAACCTTAATCCAATTGTCGTGAAAGCTTGGCGATAGCCTTCGATGCCAAGCATAGGGAGCTATGTGAAAGAGAGAGAGATGGAGAGCTGTGGTACCTTGATATTGTTTTTTTGTCTCGTATCTAACTCCAATATGAGCCACTTAATGATTAAATCATAGAAAAAAATCTTTCATTTATACCCCTAGGTTGTGACTGGATCTTGGCATGGTTCACATTCCCATGTTTTGTGAGTTCTCTAAAAAAGAAACTAAATCACGGGAGTTCGATAAACCCAATTATAGAAACTTACTTTCCAAAATTAATCGTGCTGTAGATGGTTTTCGAACCAAAATCCCAAACCTTTCAATTTTAAACTTATGTCAATTTAATCTTAAACCTTTTAATTTTGTGAATTTTATCTTAACATTTCGATAATTTACTAGTATAGTCTGTCTGACGTGAACGCTGCTATCTTATATAGTATGGACAATATTAATGCAATCACTTTTATAATTTTTTAATATTTTTTTGTCATCTTGGCCAGCAGGTGAGGGCTTGCGATCCCTCACAAGCCGCTAGCGAGGGTCATAGCCCTCGCCTTGGTCTTGACCACCTACAAGCATCAGATCTCAAGTTTTCCCCACAAAAGAAAAAATGCTTTCATTATGAGTTATTATTTTGAAAGATCTGAGGCTTGCTTGTTGACAAAGCTTTTAGTATAATTCTTCCAAATTATTTATTGACAAATTTAAAGAGAATTTGCCTTTGCATATACGTGCAATCTATATAATTGGGTTTATCGAACTCACTTAATTCAAAAAACTTAGAAATGATAGATATAAAATATATCTAGTGCAATCAAGTGTTAAGTCCTAG
The DNA here is from genome assembly GCA_014182375.1 of Eucalyptus virginea. NCBI lineage: Eukaryota > Viridiplantae > Streptophyta > Magnoliopsida > Myrtales > Myrtaceae > Eucalyptus > Eucalyptus virginea. The sequence goes on along the minus strand of CM024516.1, from coordinate 1,111,210 downwards.
CCCAAACCACTGCCATCTCGAATCAACCTTAATCCAATTGTCGTAAATGCTGGCGATAGCCTTCAATGCCAAGCATAGGGAGCAATGAGAGAGAGAGAGAGAGAGAGAGGGGGGGGTAGCTTGATTTTTTTTTTTTTTTTTTTTTTGGTCTCATATCTAACTCCAATATAAGCCACTTAATGATTAAGACATAGAAAAAAAAATCTTTTATTGATACCCCTGGGTTGTGATAGGATCTTGGCATGGTTTACATTCCCATGTTTTGTCCCTTTTATTAAAGAATTTATCCAAAAAATTTTAAACCTATTATACATTTTTATATTTTATTGATTAAGTTCGTTGGATCAATTTTGACCAAATATCATTGAAGTGAATTCACAACCTCCTTAACATGGACAATTTTAAAAATATTTTAATTTGGGATAAGTGCATTGGAAGTCCTAAAATTTGTCATGAAAATGCAATTAAGTCTTAAAACTTTCACAAAGTGCAATTAAGTCCTAAAACTTGTCACAAAGTGCAATTAAGTCCTAAAACTTTCAAAAAATGCAATCAAGTCCTAAAACTTATCAAAATGGTTCAATTTAAGTCATTCCATTGATTGCACTTTTTGAAAGTTTTAAGACTCGATTGCACTTTTAAGACAAGTTTTAGGACTTTATTGAACCTTTTGAAAGTTTTAGGACTTTATTGAACTTTTGTGATAAATTTTAGGGCTTAATTGCACTTTTTGAAAGTTTTAGGACTCAATTGCATTTTCATAATAAGTTTTAGGATTTTTAATGCATTTATCCCTTTTAATTTTTTTTTTTTTTTTTCTTTTTTTAATTTTCCCTTTATTTTCTTTTCGTCTCTTCTCTTCTTCTTTTTTTCTCTTTTTTTTTTTTCCTTTTTCTCTTCTTTTCTTGATTTTTTCTTTTTTTCCTTTTTCCCTCTGCTAGCCACTGCCAAACCTCACCTGGGCAAGTGAGGGCAATCCACGCCCTCACCAGCCTCAATGCTCTCTACAAGCCACCACGACAAGCTCCAGCTTACTTGCAGCGACGTAGCCCTATTCCAGCGCAACCTCCAGCTTTGCCACCTCGTCGTAGTGCCTTCAAAAAAATCAAATCTCATTGTCCGACGAACCCTCCAACAGCAAGTTCCAGCATATGCAGCGAAGTCTAGTGAGTTTTGTTTTCCTTAGCTTCCGAGAGCATCCCCAAGGAAGCCAGCAACTTTGAAGGACTACCAACTACCGTTCGGCTGAAGTAAGCCATATCAACGAGTTCCCGGGTGTCCGACAAATTTCCAGAGAGTCTTTGGCCTCGCCCTTACCAAGCGAACGCTACAGAACTAGCAACCTCCGACCGCGACCTCCTACAGCCAGTCAATCCCTCTTGCATTGTCGGGCTTACACCAAAATCAGCGGCATTCCAATACCGTAAGCCCCCTTACTGCAAGCAGCCCTTCAACGTTGAAACCTTGCTACCGGTCTTTGTAAGCCCACTGTTGTCAGCCACTATGAATCTCGCCGTCAGTGGTCATCCTCACCTGAGGCCATCAACCTCTGCCAATAATGGACGAGGTCTAGCAAAGGGAAAAAAGGAAAAAAGAGAAAAGAAAAAAGAAAAGAAAGAAGAGAAAGGGGGAAAAAGGAAAATTATAATTCAAAAAATATTAAAAATTATTAAAAATTATCTACATCAGCACCTGATCGTGTAATGTAAAATGGCGAACGTCCACATCAGCAATTTCCAACTAAAATTGGTTAGATTTACTTAATTGGCAAAGTATAAAAAGATTTATCGGTAAAATTAAAAAGTTGATAACTAAATTGATAAAAGTATAATTGATTTAGAACTTTTTGGACAATTTCCCCCGTTTGATTACCTAAAGTCCACTTCAACTTCAGTCAATAACTATGATTACTGGCTATCTCACGTCAATTAGCAATTATCTTGTTCAAAGATTTCCAAAATGATTGAAGCCAGAAAAGATTGTTTAGTTGATCTATTAAGGCGATTGTCGCATTGTTTTAAAGAACTTATAAGCCAGGCTTAGTCAAATAGACTGAGGTGCAACTTCTAAATTCTATATGACCTGCGCACCGCAGTAAGAGAACTTTGCGAGTTAGAAGTGAAAATTAAAAAAAAAGGTTTATCTTATTCCTTATGCTCTATAATGTGTTACAATTAAGGTGTTTGTATCCAGACAATGGGCACAAAAAACGAAGTAATCTAATAGCACAAGAACACTAAATATCCCGATCTGACAAGGAAATTACTTATCCTAGGATATAACGAAATTTTGATTGACATTGAGTTTGCAAATATTGTTTTTGAATACTGTTGACACTTGAAAAAAAAATGCAAGAAGCAATAATAATTAAGTGCAAGCACTCCCACTCAATGTGTAAGCTAGTCATTACACAAAATAGATATGGATGTAATCACATCAAATAAATTATCAAGTTATTGATTGCCAATACCATCAAAAGTTGTAAAAACTTTTAACTAACTTTGGTAGCACCAAATTTCCAATACCATGAAAAGTTGCACTAATTCTTGACTAACTTGGGCAGCATTGCATCAAATCCAATTATATCTTTGTGTATAAGGCGCAAGTCTATACCTCCAATCATGTGTAAGCATAAGCCTTACATGAAACAAATTAACCATATACATAATCTCGTCAGTACAATATGTGGGAGTGACAACATCTTTGAATCGAGTAAAGATTGAAATGATGGAAAGCGAACAAATTGCCCTAAGATCACATTGCTAGAACACAGTCAAATGAGACAAACAATGTTGAGGATTGATATCGGGAAAGCGATATTAGTAGTAATTAAAAATGAGATTCGAGATATGTTTTAGGTATGTTATTGGTGTGCACTCAAGTGTAATTTCCTCAAGATTGCTTAGCTTTAATACCAAGTTAGAACCAAAATAAGAAAAGGGTTATTGTATTACTGAACAAATATAATGTGTTACAATCAACACGTATTTGTACAGGGAAAAAATAACCTAAGTCCAGCTGTCCTAATCCAACATAGAAACTAGCTATATTTCTGTCATGGATCAGAGATTTCAAGGCCCTCCAAACCAAGGAAATAGACCAAGATAGCCCAAGATTGGGCCCAAAGAACCATGAAACCAAGAACCTTCTTGTATATAGCGTTTCCTAAGAGACTTTAGAATATTTCAAGGGTATAATAGGTGATGTATACTTGTAATCAATAGGTAAGTTGTAAGCATATAGATTGGATCTTCACCTTTAAATTCTAAGTGAATTAACGATTGTAAAAAGACATGGATTCATGTATAAATAAGAATACCCCCCTCATTTTGATCATCCTAGAACCATACAAGGTAAAGTATTCTTGAGAATTTCTTCCTCTAAACACTCCTCTCTCTCTAACATAAGGATATCTCGAAAGGGATATTAGTAGTAATTAAAAATGAGATTCGAGATATGTTTTAGGTATGTTATTGGTGTGCACTCAAGTGTAATTTCCTCAAGATTGCTTAGCTCTAACCGAACTCGGGTTCGGCCCGATCGGGCCTCCATTCAGCCTGACTTGGGCCCAAACGACAGGCCCAAGCGGGATCAAAGGCCGAGTGGGCCACATCTGTGATCTGGCCCAACTCGGCTTGCCCTCTGGTCTGTGACCTGTGAAAGCTAGTACAAACACCTAGAGGGGGGTGAATAGGTGTTTAAAATAAATCTTGGCAAATATATGCGGAATAAAATAAACTTCAAATAAAACAAATGAGTTAGGGAAGAGAATAAGAACACAAGGTTTATAGTGGTTCGGCTTAATCCAAGCCTACGTCCACTCTCCCACGCTAACAGCCTTCTTCGCTGGATTCCACTATGCAATCAACAAGAGATTACAACTTTGAGTGAACACTTAGTAGTAGATCACACTATCTCACTAAGTCACTATTTTGGTATTTCTCTCACGATCACAAACGTTTAAACTCTCCAAAGACAAGTATATGATCGAAGGTCGCTCGAACTTTGGAATTATAAATTCTACGCTCCGTCTCTTACTTGCTCATCGATCCTTCATCTCTTTAAATACTCCTCCACTTCCAAACTAGCCGTTGGACAGTATCTTGAGAATCGTCTTCCAATATACCCATTGGACAGCTCTGTATCTAGAAGATTTGGTAGCCGTTGAGTGACAAAGGTAGAATCTCAAATTGATTTCGATCGCCCATACAAACAGAATCTTGGTTTCCATAAGTAAAGCTTTTTCGTATAGAAAGTTCTTGTCTTCAAGATCCAATTGTCAGTCAAATAGATTGAGTCAATTAAATCAATATTGATATGGAATCCAAACGAGATCACTAGCCGTTATATAATTGGGCTTGAGTTACATTCTGTCAAATCTGGATGTAAAATCTGAGAGCCATAGACTTTACAATCTGAGTCTGAGTGCAATAGACTTTACAATATGACAATATGAGTCTGAACATATTCTGCTTCTGAATAGATTTAGCTTTAAGGTCTGTACCCAGTTCAGCTTCAGCATAGAGTCCGTCTTTTGTTTTTTCCAAGTATAGACTTTTATAATATCATTTACACGTTCTATCATCTGCATAGTCTATTACTCAACCATCAAATACATTCGTAGCCTTTGATTTATTTTGTCATCTTCAAAACATCATAAGGGATTTCCCTAACAATCTCACCATTTTTGATGATGACAAAACAATCTCTGAATATGCAGATGTATAATCACACTTTCTAAAATAATGATCAATCATCAAATTTTAGATTTTCAAAAGATGTGATATGAATCAAAAGACAGCAAATAGATTGAGCATAATAATATATAGAAAAATAATCACAGCTCAATATTATGCAATAAATAATATCAAACAATTAACATATATGCATATTTATATTCTCTCCCCCTTTTTGTCATAATCAAAAAGCGATAACAATGAAAATAGTATCACGTAGAGAATATAAAATATCTTGCATGAAACATAATTTCCAAAAATCAGCTTTTATAAAGCAAGTCGAATATTAAAGATATGCAATATAGCTCACTTCGATCATATATATCAGCAAACATTCAATAAAAATCACGGATGCATCATAAAATTCATTTATCCTTTTTGTCATAATAAAACGATAATATCAATAAGAGATTTATCAATGACAAAAAGTAATAAAATATGCACTAACCGGATTTTTTAGAACAAATTCTGACACATTTACCTTTCTTTCTTTTCATAACAAGATCATGATCAATCCAAAAAGATTTTTCCATAATTGATCAAAGCTCCCCCTCAATTTGTTGCCTTTTTGAGATGATCACGATTCTTTTCCTTTTCTTGGATTTGCTTTCTCCCCCTGTCATCATGACAATATTTGCGAATAGAAACAATTATTGCTTGTGCACGTTGAATGGAATATTTTTTTTTTTTAGTATTTCCTTTGTATCAACAACATCCGCAACGATTACTTGCATTTTGAAATTCGAGGCAAAAATTTATTTTCTTCAACCAAGCTCATCTCAAATTCAACCTGCATCAACTTAACAAACTTTTTCCACCAAAAAAAAAAAAAAAAAAAAAAAAAAGCTTTTGTACGACGCATAAGGGATTTCCTCAATAAGCAAAAATTTTGCACAAAGAATAGAATTTTTGAACCTCCAAAAGATAATATAGAATTTCCATGATTTTCAAATCGAGCTTTTCAAAATCCATATGGAAGATTCTTTTACCACCTGCAAATTCTTCTATAACAAATAATAATCTTTGCAAATATATCACGTAATATCTTCCTTTGAATTGCGAATCAAACTTGCTAGATATAATATATCTTATAAGAATATAGCAACAATATCCATGAATATGCAGTAATATCTTTCGAGATCAAAGAGATTTCCTTGAGCATAAATTTCAGATATGCATTTTGCAAAAGGAAAATAGATATTTATGTCACGTGCCAAAATTGCAATACCTTATATTTATAACAAAAGATATTCGCAATATAATAAACAATCATCCAAAATGATGATAAATGCACGTAGAAATTTGCAAGGCGGGATGAAAAAAAAATTTCTCTTACCTAGGTATATGTTTCAAATATACCATTGATTAAAAAAAATCATTACCAATCTTCACCTGAGATTCTTTTCTTATTGCACCAAAATCTGCGTAGATTTGTAATCATTCTTGCTTTATTGAATTTCCTGCAATCAACTCATTTCCTTTTTGGTATCCATCAATTTGGATCCTTCCATGACGTTAGAGCAAAATATAAAATCTCCATAAACAAATATTCTTTCTTAATTCATCATAACAAAGTATTCAAAGAAAGAATATTATGCACAATGATGTTTTGAAAAATAAATTCTCACTTAGTCATAGTACAATAAAAACATAGAGAATAAAATCCTTGAGTATCTAAGAATATTTTGCATAATTAACATCACGTAGAATCAGATTTTTATTTTGCAAAATATGATAAAATCTAAGAGTATAAAATCAAACCAAATAAATTCATTTGTCTCAAAAAAATAATCACACGTATTAAATTAAATCTCAACTCAAAAAATAAATCACACGTATTGGATCAAATCACAACTCACGAATCACAGAAACAAATCATACGATTCTTTCTTCAATAAAACAAAATATGATCATTTTAAAATCTCAATCAACCAAGGATATATCGAAATCAAGCATAATGAGAAATTTTAAATTGTGTACTCACACCAAATTGAGAATAAAAATATATACATTCCTTACCAAACTCTCCTTCTTCTCTTCCTTTATTTCTTGCAAAAAATAACTCATCTTTTCTTTGGTACCAATTTTTTCTTGGGTCCATGAGAATTAGTAGAATATGCTGTTTTTATCCAATCTTTCTTAACAGGTCTCCAGACTTTAGGACATTCTTTCTCAAAGTGTTTTGAGTCTCCACAATTTAAATACTTGAGGGCATTTCGACCAACAAGTTTTACAAATACTTTTTGAAAATGATTTTTGTAAAATGCCTTTGAAGGTTTTTGTCTAAGTCTCTCTTTTACTTTAAGAAAATCAATTAAAGAATTATTTTCCTTATTGAAACTAAGTCCCGACTTATTATAGTAAGGAACTTGTATAGAAAGGATATGCTCTAATGTTTTTGATCCATTTGAAAATCTTGTCGAAATATTTGAAAATTCTTTCTTCAAAGAATCATTTTCTTTGACAAGTAAATCTCGACTTTCTTTTGTTTGTAGAAAATCTTTTTGCAAAATTTCAAAATTTTCTTTTTGAGAAAGATCATGTTGCCTAAGCCGAAAATTTTCCGTTTTAAGTTCGGAAATCCTTTTAATCGAAGATTTGAAATTTGAGCAAAGCTCATTTATATACTTAAGAACTTTAGCAAGAATTTCTAAGTGACTTACCTCGATTTCCTCATCGGATTCTGAGTCTGTGTCTTAGTCAGACTCTGATTATGAGTCTGTGTCTAAGTCAGACTCAAATTCTGAATGTGCCATCAAACATATATTTTCTTGCTCATCATTTTCTTTCTTTGTTCTTTTCTGCCCATTATGCTTGTATCGTCTTCTTCCACTGAATTTCATTCATTTTCTATTCAGATTTTTGAATTTCTTGACCATAAAGGCAAGTTCTTCGTCGTTCATGTCATTTTCTGAGTCTGTTTCATCAAAAATAGCGTTAGATACTAAAGCAATGGACTTCTTAACTTTGGGATCTTCATCGTTGATTTGTTCCACTTCATAGGATTGAAGAGTGCCGATCAATTCATCAACGGAGAGTGGCATAATCCTCTGAGTCTCCCGGATTGAGGTCTTGACATGGTTCTAATATTTTGAGAGACCTCGCAAGAGTTTGTTGACCTTCATTGGTGAAGAAATTGGCTGACCTTGATACGCCAAATCATTTACAATTTCTGTAAAACGGCTGAACATATCTTCAATTGACTCTCCTTGTTTCATCTTGAAGGATTCATATTTACCAAATAGGAAGTTTACTTTTCTCTCTTTTACACGATCGGTCCCTTCATATGTAACATGAAGTCTATCTCAAACTTCTTTTGATGTTTCACATGAAGAGATTTTGTTATATTCAGCATGAGACAATGCACAATATAAAGAATAAATAGCTTTTGCATCAAGCGCTTCTCTTTTGGACAACTCCGTCCGAGACATAGGAGCGAGGGGTTTGGTTTCTTTGTCTTTGCCATTCTTATTTGATGTAAACGCAACAATGGGGTTGATTCCTCTTTCCACAACATCCCATTGTAAGGGATTTCTAGATCTTAGGAATGCTTTCATTTTGTTCTTCCACACGTTGTATTCATTTTCATCAAAATATGATGGCCTTGTATTGCTTTGTCCCTCCATAAGTCATGGTGCCAAGATACTAGCCATAAAAAATCTTTAGCTCAAAAGTAAAAACATTTTTATAAACCGAGCACTTGGCTCTGATACCAATTGTGAAAGCTAGTACGAACACCTAGAGGGGGTGATTAGGTGTTTAAAATAAATCTTGGCAAATATATGCAGAATAAAATAAACTTCAAATAAAACAAAGGAGTTATGGAAGAGAATAAGAACACAAGGTTTATAGTGGTTCGGCGTAATCCAAGCCTACGTCCACTCTCCCACCTAACAGCCTTCTTCGCTAGATTCCCACTATGCAATCAACAAGAGATTACAACTTTAAGTGCAAACACTTAGTAATAGATCACATTATCTCACTAAGTCACTATTTTGGTATTTCTCTCACGATCACAAACGTTTAAGCTCTCCAAAGACAAGTGTATGATTGAAGGTCGCTCGAACTTTGGAATTATAAATTATACACTCCGTCTCTTACTTGCTCATCAGTCCTTCATCTCCTTAAATACTCCTCCACTTCCAAACTAGCCGTTGGACAGTATCTTGAGGATCGTCTTCCAATATACCCATTGGACAGCTCTGTATCTAGAAGATTTGGTAGCCGTTGAGTAACAAAGGTAGAATCCCAAATTGATTCCAATCGCCCATACAAACAGAATCTTGATTTCCATAAGTAAAGTTTCTTCGTATAGAAAGTTCTTGTCTTCAAGATCCAATTGTCAATCAAATAGATTGAGTCAATTAAATCAATCTTGATGTGGAATCCAAACCAGATCACTAGCTGTTATATGATTGGGCTTGAGTTACGTTCTGTCGAATCTAGATGTAAAGTCTGAGAGCCATAGACTTTACAATCTGAGTCTGAGTGCAATAGACTTTACAATTTGAGTCTGAACATATTCTGCTTTTGAACAGATTTAGCTTTAAGGTCTATACCTAGTTCAGCTTCAGCATAGAGTCTGTCTTCTAGCTTTTCCAAGTATAGACTTTGATAATATCCTTTACACGTTCGATCATCTGCATAGTCTATTACTCAGCCATCAAATACATTAGTAGCTTTTGATTTATTTTGTCATATTCAAAACATCATAAGGGATTTCCCTAACACGAACAATCGGTCGTGACCGAAGGGAGTCGCGGTGATGTCCAACTTTGTAAAGGGCTGCTCCGATGACGGCGCGACGGTGCCTCCTTGGCTAGGCAAGGCGGGGGCGTCCTCGATGTTGGAGGTCGGTTGGGTCCGGCGATTGCGGGGAGGACCGGCCTAGGCGGGCTCCGGCGACAAGTGTGCACACAAGGACCCGCGGCTCCCTTTCCTCTTCGGCTTTCGGCGACGCAGCTCCAAGAACACGAACCGGTGGGTGCGTAGAAGGGAGAGGGATGTGAGACGGAGGAAGGGGGGTGTGAGAGGGCCTTAGACAAACGAAAACAAGGGCAGCTTCCAGTCGGGCATTTCGTCGAATAGGTGGCGGGCAACACGAGAAATTGAGGCCTCGAGCTCGGCCAAGGCGCGCGAGCGAGCCTAGGGTCTAACGAAGCAAGCCAGGGTAACGGGAAACACAGCAGGAGGATGGGTGGCGGCCGGAGTCCACTGAAACGGTCAGGGGAACTTCGGCCAGCTCGGTTCTAATGGACGCACGCCAAGTGTTTGTCAAAATACCAACCTGAGTTCCGAGGAGATGGCGGCGATCAGCGGCTCACCGGCGGCGGCTGGGCGTTCCGAGGGTGGCTCTTGGCTCCTGGATTTCACTCTGGCCTTCTCTCCGTCTCTCTCTCGGCTTCGGGCTCCCTGTGTTGCTGCTCTTTCCTTCTCTGTGCTGCTAGGGTCCGTGGATTACAACAGTGTTCAACAACTCACTGGCGGTAGCTGGACGCTCTGGGCTCCTTGACTCCTTTTCCAGCCTCTATTCCTTCCTTGCCTCCCGGTTTCTCTCAATGTTTCCCTCTCTCCGTTTTGCGCTCTCGGTTTCGCACTCTCCTCTTGGTGTTTCTGTCGTGTCGATTTCGTTGCTCCCCCCCTCCCCCGGTTTTATCCTTGGCCAACAAGCGCACATGGCCTCTGCAGTTGCCAGCTTACCGGCCGGACTACCCCCCCAACCCGCGAATTACGCTGCTCGCCTGCCACTGATCTCCCTGCTCCCTCTGTTGCTGCTCTATTTATGTTTTTCTTTGTAGGTCTTGTAGAGAAGACCGGCTAGGGGAGATGACCAGATCGTTCGTGGGCTGGGCTGAAGGAGAAAATGGGCTGGGTCGGGCCCAGCGCAAGGGGAAGAGAAAAGGAAAGGGGCGGGTCGGGCCAAGGTTGGATTCGGCCTGACCCGACCGATTTCATCTTTTTTTTTTAATTAATTTTTTTTAATAATAATTTTTTAAAATGTTTTTTTTTTTTAGTTTTCTTTTGTGACTAATCCCTAACCTTTAATGCTATTTTTAATTAATTAATTTAGGTGAAATTTAGGTGTCAACAGAAGCTAAATCCTATGAATTTGTTGATAACTTAGAAGTGTCCGGTACATCAATTCCATAGTATCTCTTTAAGCAAGCATCAATCGCTGGATGGATTATGCGATAGTTATCAAAATGATCCCAAGAAACAGGAACGTCTTATGTTGGTCATATCTCTAGTGGCATGATCGATTACGTAAGCACAATATCCTTTGCAATTCTTGATACTACCGAGGATAAGCTGAGATTCTACAAAGGTGTATTGCAAAAATCTCATTTGAAGCAGGTTGGGGCTTATATATAGATACCCAAAAATCTACCGGAGTTTAACATATATCTCCACTGGGTTGAACAACTACCCATGACCTAAAAAATAAAACAGTCGTGTAGAGTTCTGGGTCAGGCCTACATGCTCTGAGTTTGGCTTGAAAAATACTTTTCTATGCACCTAATGGTTTAAACCAACTAAGCATTTCCCCAAGACATTTATACTTGGTTTGACCTTAAATGATTTTGCTAATTATAAGGGGCATGATGCCTGTTGGAAACTCAACGGCAATGGTATAAAGATTAAATAAATACCAATAAAATCACTTAAGTTTTTCTGGAAATTCTTCTTCTGGGAAGAAAGTGAGAGGATGAATAAATGGATATTTCTGGTGTAATCTATTTGGCCTGAGGAGAATACCACCATATTCACTACAGATATAGAAGTCATATTGCCACATAAGTCTTCCAAGATTTTCAACAAGGACATTATCTTGGATAACCCTAGGGATTTCTAGTGGATATAAATATAAAGGCCATTTAGGCTTGATTTCTCTGGCCTTAAAACCGCTTTAGATTTTTTACCACATACATGTTTATGGACGTGGTGGCTGCAAATTCTTTTGGTCTAGGTAGAAAATTAGCAAGTATATCTTTTCTACAACCAATGTGGGATAAACCCCAACAATCTCCCCCTTCACACATCTGGCTTAGGTTGGAGGCTGCAATAACCTCCCTCCGAATGATTGTTGGATCCAGACTTGTTAGTAACCTAGGCTCTATACCTCCAAGTGACTATTGAGTCAAAACTCATTGGTAACCTAAGCTCTAATATTAGTGTTGGGTGGTCTTAGGCCTCTCTCACCCCAAAAGTTAGCTCAAACTGACCACTTGTCCCTTTCACAACTGATGTGGGATAAACCCCAACATGAAAGATAATGAGATTAGTGGTGAGCCTCTAGCAACCATCTGTTAGGGAAATCCCTTATGATGTTTTGAAGATGACAAAATAAATCAAAGGCTACTAACATGTTTAATGGTTAAGTAATAGACCATGCAGATAATAGAACATGTAAAGGATATTGTCAAAGTCTGAAGACTGCCAGACTCAAGACTCAAAGTCTAAAGACTGCCAGACTTTAGTGTCAAAGTCTGTTCTACATCAGAAGTCTGTCAACTCTGACAAATTCCAGACTCTATGCTGAAGCTGAACCAGAAGATAGACTCTATGCTGAAGCTGAACTGGGTACAGACCTTAAAGCTAAATCTGTTTAGAAGCAGATATGTTCAGACCCAGATTGCAAAGTCTATCGTAACTCAGACTCAGATTGTAAAGTCTAAAGACTCTCAGACTTTACATCCAGATTCGACAGAATGTAACTCAAGCCCAATCATACAACGGCTAGTGATCTGGTTTGGATTCCACATCAAGATTGATTTGATTGATTCAATCTAATTGATTGACGATTGGATCTTGAAGACAAGAACTTTCTATCCGAAGAAGCTTTACTTATGGAAACCAAGATTTCGTTTGTATGGGCGATCGGAATCAATTTGGGATTCTACCTTTGTCACTCAACGGCTACCGAATCTTCTAGATACAGAGCTGTCCAATGGGTATATTGGAAGACGATTCTCCGGGATACCTGTCCAACGGGTAGTTTGGAAGTGGAGGAGTATTTAAGGAGATGAAGGACCGATGAGCAAGTAAGAGACGGAGCGTAGAATTTATAATTCCAAAGTCTCGAGCGACTTTCGATCATATACTTGTCTCTTGAGAGCTTAAACGTTTGTGATCGTGAGAGAAATACCAAAAGAGTGACTTAGTGAGATAGTGTGATCTACTAAGTGTTTGCACTCGAAGTTGTAATCTCTTGTTGATTGCATAGTGGAATCCAGCCAAGAAGGCTGTTATCGTGGGAGAGTGGACGTAGGCTTGGATTAAGCCGAACCACTATAAATCTTGTGTTCTTATTCTCTTCCCTAACTCCTTTGTTTTACTCGAAGTTTATTTTATTCCGCATATATTTGCCAAGATTTATTTTTACACCTATTCACTCCCCTCTAGGTGTTCATACTAGCTACATCAATTGGTATCAGAGCCAAGTGCTCGGTTTATAAAAGTGTTTTTACTTTTGAGCTAAAGATTCTTTATGGCTAGTATATTGGCACCAGGACTTATGGAAGGGCAAAGCAACACAAGGCCACCATATTTCGATGGAAGAAAATACAAGCAGAATGGCCAGAAAAGAACAATAAAAGAAGATGATGAGCAATGAAATTTATGCTTGATGGCACATTCAGAATCTGATGAGGAAATCGAGGAAATAAAGGAAAAGAAGAAGTTGGTAAGGAATGTTTTTGGGCACATAATTCTCATTATGCTTGAAATTCGATATATCATTGATTGATTCAGATTTTATAATGATCATATTTTGCTTTATTGAAGAAAGAATCGTATGATTTGTTTTTGTAATTTGTGAATTGAGATTTGATTTAGTACGTGTGATTATTTGAGATAATTCAGATTATTTTGTCTAATTTTATACTTCAGATTTAATCATATTTTGCAAAGTAAAAATCTGTTTTACGTGATGATGCAAGATATTCTTAGATATTCAAAGATTTTATTCTCTCTGTTTTTATCATACTATGACTAAGTGAGAATTTATTTTTCAAAATATCATTGTGCATAATATTCTTTCTTTGAATACTTTGTTATGATGAATTAAGAAAGAATATTTGTTTATGGAGATTATATATTTTGCTCTAACGTCAAGGAAGGATCCAAATTGATGGATACCAAAAAGGGAAATGAGTTGATTGCAGGAAATTCAATAAGGCAAGAATGATTACAAATCTACGCAGATTTTGGTGCAATCAGAAAATATCTCCTATGAAGATTGGGGGAGAAATCAAATCCAAAAGAAAAGGAAAAGAATCGTGATCATCTCAAAAAGGCAACAAATTGAGGGGGAGCTTTGATCAATTTTGGAAAAATCTTTTTGGATTGATCGTGATCTTATTATGGATGGAATGAAAGGTAAATGTGTCAGAATTTGTTCAAAAAAAAATCCGGTTAGTGCATCTTTTATTACCTTTTGTCATTAACAAATCTCTTACTGATATTATCATTTTATTATGACAAAAAGGGTATGTGAATTTTATGATGCATCCGTGATTTTTATTGGATATTTGCTGATATAATCGAAGTGAGCTATATTGCATATCTTCAATATTCGATAAAAGCTGATGTTTGGAAATTATGCAAGACATATTTATTATCATTCTCTACGTGAATCTATTGTTATCGCTTTTTGATTATGACAAAAAGGGGGAGAAGATATGAATATGCACATGTGTTGATTGGTTGATATTATCTATGGCATAATATTGAGCTGCGACTATTTTTCTATATATTGTTATGCTCAATCTATTTGTTATCCTATGATATCCTTTGATTTAAATTAATATTTTTAAAAGCGTGTTTACAAATCTGCATATTCAGAGATTGTTTTGTCATCATCAAAAATGGGGAGATTGTTAGGGAAATCCCTTATGATGTTTTGAAGATGACAAAATAAATCAAAGGCTACTAACATGTTTAATGGTTAAGTAATAGACCATGCAGATAATAGAACATGTAAAGGATATTGTCAAAGTCTGAAGACTGCCAGACTTTAGTGTCAAAGTCTGTTCTACATCAGAAGTCTGTCAACTCTGACAAATTCCAGACTCTATGCTGAAGCTGAACCAGAAGACAGACTCTATGCTGAAGCTGAACTGGGTACAGACCTTAAAGCTAAATCTGTTTAGAAGCAGATATGTTCAGACCCAGATTGCAAAGTCTATCGTAACTCAGACTCAGATTGTAAAGTCTAAAGACTCTCAGACTTTACATCCAGATTCGACAGAATGTAACTCAAGCCTAATCATACAACGGCTAGTGATCTGGTTCGGATTCCACATCAAGATTGATTTGATTGATTCAATCTAATTGATTGACGATTGGATCTTGAAGACAAGAACTTTCTATCCGAAGAAGCTTTACTTATGGAAACCAAGATTTCGTTTGTATGGGCGATCGGAATCAATTTGGGATTCTACCTTTGTCACTCAACGGCTACCGAATCTTCTAGATACAGAGCTGTCCAATGGGTATATTGGAAGACGATTCTCCGGGATACTGTCCAACGGGTAGTTTGGAAGTGGAGGAGTATTTAAGGAGATGAAGGACCGATGAGCAAGTAAGAGACGGAGCGTAGAATTTATAATTCCAAAGTCGAGCGACTTTCGATCATATACTTGTCTCTTGAGAGCTTAAACGTTTGTGATCGTGAGAGAAATACCAAAAGAGTGACTTAGTGAGATAGTGTGATCTACTAAGTGTTTGCACTCGAAGTTGTAATCTCTTGTTGATTGCATAGTGGAATCCAGCCAAGAAGGCTGTTATCGTGGGAGAGTGGACGTAGGCTTGGATTAAGCCGAACCACTATAAATCTTGTGTTCTTATTCTCTTCCCTAACTCCTTTGTTTTACTCGAAGTTTATTTTATTCCGCATATATTTGCCAAGATTTATTTTTACACCTATTCACTCCCCTCTAGGTGTTCATACTAGCTACATCACCATCGCACTTAAACCACCGCCGCACTTTTCCTAAGCCAAGCCTGTAAACCCCCGTCTTGTTTTTTTGTTTTTTGTTTTCTAGGCATGTTGGGCCAGAGCTTGTGGCCTTTCGGCTAATGTGAACTCCGACCCCCATTTGTCCTTCGATTTGCTATTGTAGGTGTTGTGGTTCATCTATCAAGAGTCCCAACTCAGGTTTGGATCTCAATCAAGCTAAAAAAAACTCTCGATTTTGTAGCGTAGACCATATGTATGATGCAATGCCTCAACAAGATTTAGTTTTTATGCCCTTGCTTCTGGCCAAAACCGAGCATCCTTGGGTTGATTCGCATTGTTGAGACAATGTAGTTGTGTTTGGCGTTGTGGGTGTTGGTCATTTGGGTTGTTTAATAGTCCCCTTTGTTGTCATTGCCGTTGCTTTTTTTTTTTTTTTTTTTTCCTGCTCATTTACAGGGGAGGAGACCATTGATCGGCAGTGTCACAACCGCCTAGGATGAACGCCCAAGCTGAGGTGATGTTGAGATGTGCTTTTGGTCTAGCGGAGACAGGCGAAACCTCCTACCGCGGTTGTCTCCATCACAGCAAGAGTAGCCCCAAGCAAGGAGCAAAGAGGACGCAAGGAGGATGTTGGATCGACTAGGTCAAGCTAGCTTGCAAGTCTAGTCGGCCCAAGGGTTGTTTTGCACAGGCCTAGGAAGATGTTGGCGTGTTTTGTTTTTTTAAATTATGTGTTTGGAATTTTTATTTTTATTTTTAAAGGAGAAGCCCCGGTTGAGCCCATGTTGCAAGCCCATCCGAGTTGGTAGTTGATGAACTGGGCTGTCCCAACCTAGGAATCTGACCCGAGTCAATTTTTATAATATTATTATTTCAATAATAACAAATAGAAAAACCCAAAAAATATTTTATATTCCCCAAAAATTCAGAAAATGCCTAAAAGATTATTTTTATTCTCCACAAATGCATGAAAAATCCTCAAAAATCTAAAAAACCTTAGGTTGAGTTTGGTGGTCATGATAAAATTCAAGATAAAATAAAATTTATTCTATCATGCATTTGGTAACTACTCAAGATAAGATAAAATCGGATATAAATGAGATATAGACCGGATAAAATTATCCCATGGGAGAGGTGAGATAAATAATAATAGGATTTCCAATATCCATAATAGGAAAAGTATTTTCTCAAGTAACAAATCTTAAATTAACAAATAAAAATTATATTTCAATATAAATAATATTTGAATTCTAATATAATAAATTCAAAATAACAAAAAATAAAAATTTATTACATATTCAAAATCTTATGTTTATTTATATATTTGAATTTAATTCTATCTTATAATATAAATTCAATATATAAATATATATTTATTACATATTTTAGGTGTTTTAGTATTTTAGGTATATTCGGACAATTTTTTATTTAATAAAATTTTATTAGAGAACGATGGAAGGGGAAGAAGAAATTAATTAAAAAGAGGGGAAAATAAAATAAAATAAAAATAAAGTAGATAAGGGTGTCATGAGATATTTTTACCATCTCCATTTGTAAAATTTGTGATTCATGTAGGCATTTATACCAAACAATGTATATAATATGATGTAAATATATCCGACTTTATTTTGCAATCACTAAACAATTGATAAGATATAACAAAATCTCTTATATTTCATATCCTATCGCATCCAATCATATCCGAGTTACAAATCCGAACGACCAAACGTAGCCTTAGAGTTTAAATAAGATTAGGTATTGGAAGGGCGTTAGTTGATCAACTTAGTTTCTCTAGTTGTGCAGGAGTAAAATATTTCTCCTAATATTTTACTTGGATTTTAAATCAACCCACCCAAAATTGATTAGTAACGACTCCTATTTAAAATTGACTAGCAAGTTAAAATACTCAAATCATAAGTTGTGAATTGGTGGGCTTGGGAGAGTTCGGGCTAAGCCTAATACTTAGCGAGCCATTAGCCTTCGCATGCCCACGCGTGAGGGCAGTGAAAAGGAGGTCGCGACAATCACTTCTAAAGAAAAGCATGAAGATTTAGGCAATTCAGGCAGAAGAAATTTTCCACAAGCGTGTATGATTTTTCCCAGAAACATGAAGTGATGTTTTGCCTAACCCTCCCAAGCAAATCAATCCTCAATTGTTGAAACAGAACTAAAATCCAAAGCTTCGTCTGGAACCGGTTGCAATCTAACGACACGGCATACGATATCCGCTGCTTCAGTGGATATGATGCAGTGTCTTCTCAGCCAATAGCACGGTTGAATATGTATTGGTGTAAATACTTCCACAAGACGCAAAATATCACTACGAACAGGACGGTAGCTTCAAGTATAACATTAGCAAAAGGCCTTCATACCGGCTTGTCCTGATTGAGGTCAACATATTAAACAGCAAAGACAATTTTGATAATTCATTTGCACCTTTTGTCTGTGTCATCATGTAAAACACTAAACAGAGCCCACACATGAGCGAGATGAAGACTTGGAAGTCTCGAGCACTTTCTTTTGCTACACATAAAATCTAAAATGTATTAAACAATGTTCGTGGTGAGGCGATACTGGGTCAAATGATTCAATCTAACTTCATTTGATTGGGGTCGTATGGAAAACTGAAGCTGTTTTTGGCAATAACTGAGCCTAGAGGGAAAAAGAACCCAAAAAGTTCTAAACCTATTGCTTGAGTATCAATTTAATCCTAAACTTTTCAATTAGACCAATTTAGTTCTAAATATTTTCACATTAATATCAATTCGGTCCATCCAGTTAATTTAAGCCGAAAATTGGTGACGTGGACGCCAGTGATCCTATGTGGCATGACTGGTGCTAATGTGGACATTTTTAAATCATTTTTAAATAATTTTTCGATTTCTTATTTTTTTTTAAATTCCTTTTTTCTTTCTTTTTCCTATTCTTTTTCTTTGGCTTGTGGGTAGGGACCAACCATAGGTGGGGGCCAGCGAGGGCGTCGTGGCCCTCGTGCCAGGGCAAGGGCGGCCGTTGCCAAATCAAGCAAGGGGCAAGGGCTCGACCCTTGCCGCCTGGGCATGGGTGACCCTTGTCGAATCTAGCGGGGGTAGGGCGATGAGGGTCAAGCCCTCACCCACACTACAAGGGTCTCGCCCTTGCTAGATCAGGCGAGAGCCATGTTGCCCTCGCCAGTCCCTCTTCTATGGTCGATCGCTGGCCATAGCCAATACAAGCCACAGGCCAAAGAAAAAGAATGGGAAAAAAGGAAAAATAAAAAAAAAAAAATAATTAAAACATAAAAAATTATTTTTAAATTATTTTTTTTTTAAAATGTCCACGTCAACACTAGAGATGCCACGTAGGATCACGGGTGTTTACATCATCAATTTCCAGCCTAAATTGGTCGAATGAACTAAATTAATACCAATGTGAAAATTTTTATGACTAAATTGATCCAATTGAAAAGTTTATGACTGAATTAGTACAAATGTAATAAGTTTAGGACTTTTTTTGTACTTTTCCCGAGCTTGGAGCATCAGGATGAAGAATGCATCTCCAGCCTTAGTAAAGTTCCGGCAAAGGATTATTAGGAGTAGCAAAAAATTTAAGCAAAAAATTTCAGCACAACAGCTATAGTTAAGAGAGAGACAAATGATGATAAGCCAAAGGATCAAACAATGTGTGACTGAGGATAATGGTATGCAACACACTGGTTCGAATTTCTTTAAACAAGTACGATTCTAGTCAAGTCGATTCATTACGAGATTTGCCGTTTCTCTATCGCAGGAGGCAGGAGGAGATAGACATAACATGGAAGTGCGACAAATGTTAAGACACTTAGGATTACCTGCAATGCAAATTAAATCCATTAAACTGTTAGCTGAAACTGCTTCAGATTGAGACCAAGAACAATTTTCGCAGAGCTAAGATGCTTCCTGTTTGCTTGGAAAAATAATTGCGCAACTCATCATTGAATTTCCCTCAAAATGCGAACACAAAACCTCATAAAAATAGCCAAATTGCTCTATGCAAACCGTGGTGCTAAATTTATCTATAACAATACGAGCTTTAAATAGTAGTTTGATGGGCATTGGAAAATTAAAAAATATTTAATCATTAGGTTCATTAGAATTTGGCGCAATAATTGGCTTCATTATAAGATGCTAATGACATATAATTCAAGCAGATACAACTCTAACGTAGAGAAACGTGAATAGCAATGCAATCCTAGAACCATATTCAAATGTTTGCTAAATAGGAAATGCAAAAATGTAGTGTTCACATTTTGTCGAGGGTCAAATTTCCAAGGATAGCGATGAATTTGATCCCTCAAATTTAAAATCCGTGATTAACAACGTTCGAACTATAAAAGTGTGAGTTGTCATTGTCGCTTTAACTTTTACCATACGCCTATTGCCATTCTTTAAATTATAGAAAAAAGTCTTTCCTGGTTGCCTCAGGGTTAACTTGGTCGATTCACGGTTCCCATTTTTTTTTCTCTTTGGTCGCATGAAATCCAAGTCCGCTTCCAGCAGCAACTAGAACCACTGGCTATCTCACCTCAACTACCAATTCTCCTGTTCGAAGATTTCCTAAATGATTGGCAAGATTGAGGGCGGGCGAAAGAAAATGAAAATATTTTGTCAAGCTTTCTATAGATTGTTCAACTGATGAATTAATGTATCATGATTGGATCAGAAGGGATATGTCTAAGTAGCGTGACAAATTCTTTTTGTATATTTGATATAAATTGCTTATTTAAAGACTTGGTTATAACCAGTCATGTTACTCATTGAAATGAATATTGTGTAAAGCTTAACTTTTCTCCCTAATATTATTCTTAAAATTGAAGACCACGCGTTTTATACCCTGCTTTTGCCGAGTCCCGCAAGTAACGTTCACTGCGTAAGATATGGTTTGCATTATATAAGGAGTTCAAGTTATTGTGCTTATTACGATTGCCAAGTGACGGAATGATAACGCCGAAGGTGGTGACCATTGCCAAGTGACGCGTAAACACAGGACCGTCAATGTGCATGTATCACTATGCTTAATACCATAGGATATGAGAGAAAATAATTTCTTTTGTCGACTTGATTTCCTTTTTCTGTATTTTTTTTTTTTTTTTTAATTCTAAGTGTCGGCCAATTTTGCATGGGGAGCGTCTCCGCGGTGACATAACCGGGGCCATTGCCGCCGCAAATGGTTTGGGAACAAAGCAAGAGAGCATCATGGTCATAAGGGGTTGTAAAGGGAATTTATTTTTATTTTTTTAAAAATCATTATAGAAACAATCATTTGATTAATAAATCAATTTCACATAGTGACGAGTTATTTATGTCTAGTATCTTTCTTTATTTGATATCATAATTAGTGGTTCAAATTCTATGTTTCCTACTATTTGTAAGGGATAATATCTCGAGGTAAGTATGATTCCAAGATAAAACCTGGAACTGGAAAACTGAACCGATGGGATCCTACCTGTTTCTAGATTTCAAGGTATGCAGGATAGATTCTTGGTTTCAGAAATTGGAGAACTTGTTTTGATGAATAGGTTCAAAGTTCTAGATAAATGGAACCCGGAACCTAGAACATGGAATCTCAAATGAGTTTTTGTGTTTTTCTTTGTTTATGTCTTCACGTAATCTTACGGTGTTCTGTGGCATCCAATGATGAGTTTATAATATAAAACCACTAATCTGAATTTCCATTTTATGACTGAGACTTTTACTTTATTAATGTTTTTTTTTTTTTTGGTAAAGGTTACTTTATTAATGTTTCATATTATTGTTTAAATGAAAGTTGTGATCAGCGGAATAGTAGTAAGTAATGATCATTAAAAGTAATAATTCATTGCAATCATTTGATTAATAATATAGGTAGAATCTTGGTAAATCTTAGAACCAACTTTAGAACTTGTGATAGGGTATATTTTAAGTTCCAAAGTGTGCAGAGTAGATTCTAGGTTTCAGGTGGAATCTGTATAGAATTTAAAACTGCTCACCCCTCGTAATATCACCAATTGTCTTAATATAATCTCTATAAAGTGAAAACCGTCCATGTATTTTTTATTTATTAAATGTATATTTAGGTGTTTGCTAATAGTCCTTCCGTTAAATTGCTAAGATTGAATAACATCGGCAATGCCGTTCAAGAGAATAGGCTAGGGTCACCAGCCCTCGCTTAACACTAATGAGTTCCAGATTGTGACGGTAGTAGATGTTGAGAATGAATTACCGGTGCGATCAGGGGTATGAATCCTTAATCGCGACGATTTGATTTCAAAAACAAGAATGGTCGCAATTAGGATTTTGAAAAATCTATATGGTGTGGAACTTTCGAATTTGGTCATCTTGGAAGCCTTTTGAATATCTTTTTTCCCATTAAAAAATCCCTTGTGAACGGCAAATTATGGTCTTTCCGATTTTGTACTTTGACAAGAAATTCTTCCGCTTCGCATCTGTAACAAAATAACATTGGGATTGGCCAAAAATTTCAGCACAACAACTATGGTTAAGAGAGAGAGAGAGAGAGAGATGATGATAAGGCAAGGATCAAACAATGTGTGACTGAGGATATAACGGCATGCAACACGCTGGTTCGATATTTTGAAACGGGTAAAATTCTAGTCAAGTCTGTACATTACGAGATTCACCGTTTTTCTACCGCAGGAGGAGGAGATAAACATGACTCGGAAGTGCGACATATGTTAAAACTCTAAGGATCAGCTGCAACTTAAATCTCAATACACTGTTAGCGGAACCTGCTTCAGATTAGACCAAGAAAAATCTTCGCAGAGCTAAGATGCTCCCTGTTGCTTCGAAATACGCAATTCATCATAGACTTCCCCCAAGCAGATAATAAGAACAAGCCCAGGAGGAGCTGTAATTTCTTCGTATCCTTCCTTCATTGTCCTAATAAATCTAGGAATGCTTCTCAAAGTGCCAACACAATGCCTAATAAAAATAGCCAACTTGATCTATGCAAACCATCGGGCTAAATTGTGAGGTTTTGTGTGATCATTACCAATTATTATAAAAATTTAAGCTGTTAGATAAATGAATGATTTGTTATTTAAATATTCCAACATTTTTCATCACACTTAACTTTGTCTTTTGTCCAATACTAACCTTGGAAAATTAATTAGGGGGCAAATAGATCCTAGAAAGATTTAAACTCGGGAGTTTTAGCTTTAATATCATGTGAGATTTTATAAAAACAGCCAATTGTTCTAAAAAGTTAAATTATTAGATAAAAGAATAGTTTATTATATAAATATTCTAACATATATCAATACAAGCTTTAAATAATATTTTGGTGGGCATTAGAACATTAAAGAATAGGGAAAAAACCACCAAAAATCCCAAACTTTGCCCAAAATGACAAATTTATTCCAAACTTTTTTTTTTTGTGACATGAAAAACCCCGAAGTTTGCCAACCGTGACACATTTACCCCAAACTTTTTTCGTGACACAAAAAACTCTAAATTTCTATTCGTGTGACACATTTACCCTAAATTATAGGGCATTTTGGTCTTGTTACATTTTAAAAGTTTTTTCTTTTTTTTTTCTTCTTCTTCTCTCTTTCCTCTGTCGGCCATGGCGGAGCCGGCGGAGGGAAGCCAACATCCAACGAGGGTCGCCCTCGCTTGGGCTGGCTAGGGCCACCCTTGCCGGCATCGGGAGAGGGTCACCCTCGACTGGGTCGGGCGAGGGCCTCCCTCACTAAATCTGACGAGGGCACCCCTCGCTCGATGCCGGCGAGGGTGACCCTCGCCTGTCACCGACGAGGGCAGCCCTCACCGGACGCCAACTTCCCTCCACCATGGCCAGTGAAGGGAAGAAAGAAGAAGAAGAAAAAATGAAAAAAAGAATAAATAAAACAAAAATGCCCTTGATGGGGGTAAATGTGTCACAATTTGCAAAGTCAAGGGTTTTTCATATCACAAAAAAAAAAATTGGGGTAAATTTGTCACTTTAGGCAAAGTTTGGAGTTTTTTGTGGTCTTTTCCCTAAAGAATATGCAATTATTAGCTTCATTTAAATTTGGCGCAATAATTAGTTTCATTATAAGATACGGCGGTCAGAGCTTACGCAAGCCAGATGGGCGTGAGCTCCAGTTCGGCCTACCCAGAAGTGAGGCAACAAGCAGAGGGTTGGGGATGCTCACCGATTTCAAGATTATTGGCTGGAGGTTGTTGGGACGGGCGACTGCTGGGGAGGTGGGGACTGGCGGTGTCAGTAGTGACTGGATGGTAGTGGCGACTGGCCTGGTAGCAGTCCGATGCAGTGGCAGCATCGGGGATAGCAGTCGTGGCTTGGCAGGTGACGGCGAATCGGTGTCGTCTCCTAGATTTGATCAAATCTGGCATTTCTGTCAATGTTTCCCTCGGATCTTCTCTCGCTCAACCTCTCTCCCCTTCAGGCTCGCTCGCCGCCGGCCTCCCTCGAAGTCTCTCGGAGGAAGGTGGTTTGAGTTCGCGACCCAATTGGTGCCTTGCTCGCTCTTTGAGCTCCCTGAAGTCTCTCAGGGACCTCTCTAAGCTTGCTGGCTTTTTGTCTTCTACGGAGGTTGCGCCCTCCTATTTATAGCGAGGAGGGGGCCGGTCGACGGAGGTTCCGCCGCTGGCCCTCGCACGCTAACCGACCCTGGGTGCGGCCAAACCGGCGTCTCCTCGGCCACCCCACTTGCACATCCCGTCTGCTACCAATCTACTCTTCCCCTCTTCATCGTAGGCTATCCTCGAGCACGTTGTTGTCGATGTGCGTGGTTTGCAGAGGTGGAGAAGGAAGGAGTGAGGAAGAAGAACAAGGAAGAAAGAGGCCAGGCCGGATCTGGGAAAAAGAGGGCTGGGCCTGGGCTCGTGCGTAGGTGATAAAGGGAAAGAAAAGGGGGCTGGGTGTAAAGGCCCAGCCCCTAGCGGCCTACTGCCTTTTTTTGTTGTTTTTGTTATTTATTATTTATTATCTAAAAAAAGGAAAATAAGGATTAAAAGAGAGATTAAGGCCTAAAAATCTAATTAAAATTTAGGTGTCAATAGTGACTTAGACGCCTTAGCCTTAGCAGTCATCCTCAGTCAGCCTTAGCAAAAGCCGGCCAAGAAAGTCCCCTCCTTGGCCGAGACGAAAAATAGCAGAAGGGTGACAATGTAGGCATGTTGAATTGACCAAACAGCCGGCGCTTGGGAGTGCCAACACGATGGGGCACTTTGATAAGGACGGCCACCGAAAATGGTAGAATAAAAACATATCTCACTCAAGTATTTATGCAAACAATTGAAGTCCGCTACTAGGATAAAGGGTTGCTGACCCAAACTGGGACTTAAACTTACGCCAGTGGCCTTAACGCATGACATTGGAAAATACCATAACAAAATGCAAGGGCAACGTGGGCTAGAGCTTGTGCAAGTTGAATGGCCTTGAGCGTTAGCCCGGGGAGCTCCCCAAAAACAGAATTTAACAAGGAATTCACGACAAAGTGAAAAAGAGGGCCATTAACGACAATGGCCTTACCCGGCTTGGGAGTAGTGAATGGAGGGCGAACTCGACAAATTGGATGATGATCGGTTCCCTCACATGCCTCCAAGCCAGGATCGTCAAGAAATTGACCCCCGGACTAAAAGCAAAAAATAAAAATAAAAATAAAAAGAGTTAAGACCTATCGTAGCTTCAGCATGGGAAAAGTAGCATAATAGTGTGTTGTGTGCTGTGGCTTGGGTGTGGCCCTAGCCTTGCTCGTGCCTCTGCTTTGCTTCTGTGTTTCGTTTGCAAAGATGCGAAGGAGAAGAAGACTAATGCGCGAGTTGGGTCGAAGGGGAAAGAAAAGCGGCCAACCTATTTGGAGTGGGGAAGAGGAGATAAAAGGAGGCTAGATGAGGCATAGCCAAGAGAAAAGGGAGAATGGGATTGGTTCGGCATAATTTCGACTTAACCTACATCCACTTTTTTAAAAATAATTTAATTTAATTTTTTAAAATTAAAATAGTTTATTTTAACAAATTATAATAATTTCTGTTATTATTTGCACATATGTTATAATAAATTTATTTTTGTTTAGGGTTAAAGTTTAACCTCTAATTTTCTATGCAATTTATAACTAAATGTTCTAATACTAGAGAGCATTTCATGGACTGCCTTTAGTAAAGTTTTGCTCATCAAAAATCCACATTGTGTTATTGTTTACTGGTAATAGTGCTTGGTCTTTGTTTTTCAAAGTTTTAAAAATTTCATGTTTTCCTATCATATCGTACGGTATATTATTTCATCTGTGAAAATTCTGGAGAGGATGTGGAGATCAAATTTGTTTTCGAATTTAATATAGCTTTGGAGCATCTTGGAGCAAATGAGCAGTGGAGCTTGTGGAGCATGGCTCACCACGGGATTGCTCTCTTGGTTTGCTTCATAGTTTTGGTCTTTTCTTATTTTCGTTACTCTTGACAGCGACGATTGACTAATCATGGCAGCTGGGTTATGTGTCAGCGAATTGAGTAAGAACAACTTACTTTTCAAGCTTCATTAACCTGTTCCTTGCCCTCTTGTAGTGAAAAACTTTTGAGATAGAAATGAGTAGCCGATTTTCTCGCACAATCTACGTTGGCAGCCTGCCATCTGATATAAGGGAATGGGAAGTCGAAGATCTGTTTTACAAGGTCTAGTTCAAAGTTTCTTCTTCCGATAGATGTTATCCTGCCATATTTGCCTTGTCAAATTAGCTGTCAGATATTCTGGAATAGGTGGCTGCGACTGGTGTCTGAACTGTAAGGTGTTGTTTTACCCATCCAGCTTCATTATATCAATATGATTGAATTTTTTTCATACAAATTGCTTCTAGATACCTAGGGTTGCAGACGGTGGATCAATCTGAGTTTATCTTCTCAATTTCCACCAGTTCTATGTGATGCTTATAAAATTCGGACAGTTAGCTCTAAAGTTCTTTAAATGTCTTGATTCCCTTATACATTGTCTACTTAAGGTTGCTATGGATTTTATGTCGTCATATGTGTCTATATAGGTCACAGCCTGTAGTTGCTATAATATAACTGCTGGGTTGGTTCCCTTCAGAAGGCTTCTTTCTTAAATGACTCATTTTCAGAAGGCTTCTTTCTTAAATGACTCATTCTCAGATTTTACTGAGCTATGACTAGATTAGCCAACTTGTTTGAATTCCGTTGTCATCTACAGTATGGAAGGATATTGGATATCAAGCTGAAGATTCTGCCTTGTCCTCCAAGTTATTGTTCTATGGAGGTACCTCACAATAGCCTTCATTCTACTAAACCATGTGATTCTATTGGTAATGCTTACAGTTATAGTATTGTACTTTGGCTAATATGTGTATCATTTATGAACAATTTGAGAGCTCTCGAGATGCCGAAGATGCAATTAGGGGTCGTGATGGATACAATTTTGATGGCTATCGTCTACGGGTGAGTTGAATGTCTTCCCCTTTTGTTGTGTTCTATTGTTACGGCTCTTCCCTTTGGCTTTTGACCAGTCTTTTTATGCAGGTTGAACTTGCTCATGGCGGTAGAGGACAATCATCTTCAAGTGATCGTCGTGGTAGCTATGGAGGTGGTGGTGGGGGTGGGGGTGGAGGTGGAGGTGGAGGTGGTGGGGGACGCTTTGGTATCTCACGCCATTCGGAATACCGAGGTACTCAATTCAGGACTCTCCCAAAAACAATTAGAGATGTAATAGGAGACTCTAGTTTGAGTTCATGAAAATGAAATTAAGTTTTTTTAAAGAAAAATTTAAATACAGTCATTGTTCAAGGACTTCCTTCTTATGCATCATGGCAAGATTTGAAGGTGAGAAGCCTCTTTATATGCGCAAAAAGCTTTGAATCAAGCATTTTTTTTTTTGTCTGCTTGATTGTTCATATTAATTGCAGGATCATATGAGAAAAGCTGGTGATGTTTGCTTTGCGGATGTTGTGTGTGATAGTGAAGATTTGCTATCAAATTTTAATATGCATGATTTTCTTGTATCATTTCCCTTTATGCTGGTGGAGATGGAAATAGCTATTGAGTGCTACTTTTAGTTGACAAAGGTTGTCTTGTTGATGAATGATCAGCATGGATTTCTATCAATTTCTTAGAGTTTCTATCTTTCTCAAGGGAAACTGCAGATGTTTTATATGAGTCATTGAGCACAAGCATCGACCCTTTCATTGCCCCAATATCGAGGGAAGGAAATATGATAGCATCTTCATCTGTTAATATGAATTTCTAGCTGACATGAATTCTTTAGGATTGCCTTGCCTTCAGAAATTTAAAGTGGCATCTTCATGTCATAAAGTGGATGCGTTCCTATAATGTACATACATCATTGCCAATGTTAGACAAATAGGTTTACTTTGCCAATTGTTTTCTTTTGTTGATCATGCTCTGAGAGTCAAGCTTAAAGTACCCAGAAATTGTGTGAAGTATTAATTGTTTATGCTAAATAAATTTCTAGAAAACAAGTTGAGACTGAGCAAAACTTCCAAAGTACGCTTATTGAAGCAGTGCTTCTTCCTCCTTGGATCTAGACACGGCTGAGGCTGACTTCAAACAAGGGCGGTAGGTGCTCATGCTTGTATGAGCTGAGCTGGTCATCTTGTGAAAGCTCGCTTTTTTATGTTGGTAATATAGTGTGGTTTCTACAAAATGTTGATGTCAGTATTAGAATAATTTCTTATGCTTGCCTCCACGTTCATCTTTTACATTTGAGGGTCTGAGATGCATCTAGGCTCATGAATGTATATTTGTGGGTTTATGATACTTTTACAGAATGAGACAGCACTGCACTTTGGTAGATTTATTATTATATATACAGTTTTCGATATACTTCGTATGTTTTTAGCCAACTTCTGATGTCATTTCTATGTGAGATTCATTTTCATTTGGAAAACCTCCTTAGCTTTGATGAACTGCTAAATCTTGTAACGACCAGCTGTGACGTCCCAGGGTGTCACGTACTAAGCGCAAGCAGAATTATAATTATAATTATTATTACCTTCCTAACTGGTAATCTCCTTTAGATAACCCATAGCGTTTACCATTGAAGGTTAGCATGTATAACATGGACTATTTAAAATCCTAAATTTATATTATAAGGTTATCCTGCAATGCACATAAACAAGATCATAAAAGGCTTCCTTTCATTTTATCATCATCGGGGCATACAAAATTATCGACCTGGACTCGTTCCATGTTCTTCGCCTATATATTTACATCATATACAAAACAAAAGTAAGGCACAACAAAAGCCAGGGATATGGGTGAGAGTATCTACTCCACGAGTTCCCATACTAGCCCGCATCTATCAAAAAAACAAAAGTCAGTAAGCTACAACAAGATCAAAGGTGTCTAGGCGCTGTCCATCCCCGCTCCAGGTCCTCCTGCTCCAAAGGGTAAAGGTCTGAACATCTCCCCTTCATGGTTGAGAAACCATGCAACGAACATCATTGGTATCAACTCAGCCCTACCGTCATCCATCCATAAAGTCGCCTCATACTTGGAGAAAATCATGTCAATGTTGGGATCATACACGTCATGAAGAGAAACATCAAGACGCACTACCGCCCCGTATCGAGCTACTAGCGGTACATCCATGCTATCAATCTGAAAATGTAAGGTATGAGCAAACAACCTTGCCCAGTAAAGAATGATAAAACTCTAACTTAAACAATCCATAGCCATCCAAGTTACAAGTGAATCATCAAACAATTTAGGATGCTAAAGGAAGTATATCACAAGCATAAACAATTGGATAATAACACACTATGTACATAATCACCTTATGAGCATTCATTTCTATGCTTACCTTTCTCAAACTCAATCTCATATCAAGACGTAATGCAACAATAATAAATGAACTCACTCGCCAAATAGAATTATATTTAGTGTGCATAAAATCCACCCTCGAATCAGTCACAACCGGGACTATACCGGCCTAATCGAGTCACTTCCGGAAAGTACGTTATCCGGACTTCCACAATATTTCTATCATGGGCATCTCACTCCGAGGCATCTCGGCATCACACAACCGAGGTCCTCCTTGATCACACACAAGGGCATCTCACTCCGAGGCATCTCAGTATCACACAACCGAGGCATCCTTGATCACACAGGGCATCTCCCTCCGAGGCATCTCAGTATCTCTCTGCCGAGGCATCCAAGACCACGCAGCAAGGGCATCCCAAACTTCCGGGGGCATCACCGGTATCTCGGTACCAATGGGTTCATTCATCTTAAGCACACGTTTCACACCACCACACCTTTGATTAATGCATTTATCGTATGCAAAAGAAAAGACTCTAAAGTATCTATCTAACTCTCATGAACCTAGCACACATGCGTGTCCAAATTATAAGATAAAACCCATTACGTCATGTCCCATTCCATGGCGAACAAATATTTATCCTGTAATCAAGCACTATGCACCGCACTCATTGCACACGCATGATACTATATGCATCTACACCTCAAATGATATATGAGGCTTACTCCTATATGACTAACATCTGTTATGAGGTGTATTAGGCTCTATGTACATCACAAAGACCTAATATAAAAGACACAACCTCTCAAATATGTTCTCGGGTCCAGACAGTTTACTAGCTAAACGTACAGTTTCGGTTTCGGACACGGAAGATATACCAATTCTTGTCGAAATACTACCAAATTTTAGCATGTTATATTTGAGACATAGAATAACAATTCTTGTGAATAAACTTAGGTCTGATTCTCACTGTATTAAGATTAATAATTGCCATATCTTTACTAGTACCCTGTATCGACATCCAGATTCTTTATCTACAAAGAAAATTGTTTCAAGAGCCAATTATTATCGATTTAATCTCAAATTTTGACACTTCATTCCTTAAGATGTGTTTTACAATTTTCATTGAGGATTCGAAGTCCAAATATAACTAGATAAATACAGAAAATTCGCATAATCAGTAAAGGTCAAACCGTTTCTCACAAGAACAGTTTACTGGTTTTACTAAGTACACTTCTGTCTCTATGTTTTTATATATTCATATGGTTATAGCTACGTGTATAACTTGATTTTATAGATGTCCTATCATGTAGAATGGTTTCTTTCTTATTTTCATTAACATACTTAAAGAAAATTAAACACAAACAGAAGACTCCATAACTGTTTTCACTTAGAACAGAATAGATACACAAATTTTCTCACTTCTAACTCAACGAAACAACTTGTCTATCCACAAATCTCTTCTACAGCACTCCAATGCTTACTCACAGCAACTCAAAGCAACTTCAGCATATCTTTCTCTAACAAATGATCAATTCCACAGCTCGGCTCGAAGTATAAA
The DNA here is from genome assembly GCA_014182375.1 of Eucalyptus virginea. Taxonomy (NCBI): domain Eukaryota; kingdom Viridiplantae; phylum Streptophyta; class Magnoliopsida; order Myrtales; family Myrtaceae; genus Eucalyptus; species Eucalyptus virginea. The sequence goes on along the minus strand of CM024516.1, from coordinate 1,080,207 downwards.
TGCATCCGTGAGTTCACTCATCACAGCATACACCATATCCATCCACTCGGCATCCATTTCATCACTTTGCTCAACAAAACAGCATACTCACACAAGGATTTCGAAACATGCAGTCCTCAAAAAACAACATGCAATGGCTTCTAACTCTAATCTAACACTTACTTAGCTTAGATCAATCACAAAACAGCAACTACAGACTATATCCATCACTGTTTGGTTAGATCCTCAAGCTCCCTTGATGAAACAATGGATAACTTTCAATTTAGAGTTAGATCTTTCCTTACCTTGTTCAGCAGTTAGACAACACAAGGATGCTTCAAGATCAGCACCAAAATCTCACATGCAAGAAGAAGGAATCACTAGTTTGCTTCTGGTTTGCTTCTGGTTCTACCGCTCAGCCAAGAGAAAAGAAAGAAGAAGATGAAGATGGGTTGCTCGGTTTTATATGGAGAGAGAGAGAGGGTACGAAGCTTAAGGGGGAAAATAGGTCTACAAACTAATCCCTAGGCTAGTGTAATGATTAAATTTGCTAATGATTGTTTTCCTTGAAGTTTACATGTCTCGGTTCGTGGGAATCAAAACCGTGGGTGAAGAAAAACAAAGAGAGAAGAGAGGTGTCGTGGCCTCTAAGTTTATTCTCTCAAGTTTAATTTGTCACTCAAAATTAATTAGTCTCTAATCCGAGTCATTAGTCGGTTCATTGATTTCTAATATTTTTCCATTTATTCCCTTTTGTTTCAACTTGATTTCAATCCTTTTGTGATTATACAAAGTCATGGCATACCATATCAAATGACATAACATATCGACTAATCGATGTTAGTCTATAAAGAATTCATCACAAAATGCTAAAGTTAGAAATTTATATTAGCATTGTAAACATTGATTAAGTTATCATAACTATAATCTATAAAACAAAATCATTCGGGCCTAAATATTCATCTCCGGCCCAATAGGCTTTATCTATAACAATCCCGGCCCACTAAACTAAATCTACAAATCTAATAATTTCGAACCTTGGCCCGCTTCAAGCCAAGTCCAAGCCCATAATCACTCATTAGGTTTCTCAAGTCCAATTCGTGTGGCCCACTCATTTCTCAAGCCCACACATTCCTCACGATCCATCAGGTTCACTTTCTGGCCCAATCTAATTAATCTAAGTTCCTAATGATCTAATTACACTAATGAAGGTCGATGAAATTTGGGATGTCACAAATCTGGTCCTGGCTCTTGGTTATAAATGAACTGTCATAATACTTAGAGCATGACAATGATGATTAGAGTCTGCACTGTGCAATAAACTTATGATTATTGAAATGCTCATCTTAAGTTTTTTTTTTTTTTTAGAAGTGCTAATTTGAGTTATGTGCAATCAGGGACTTATGGCATTGTTGATTACACCAACTATGATGATATGAAGTATGCTGTAAGTTTATGAAAAGGAGCACTTAATTTGCTCGAATTATCTTATATGGCTTCTAATTTTTCCACTCTTTTTTATAATTTTGTGTAAAAACCTTTTATTTGTTCAGATTCGGAAACTTGATGACACTAAATTCAAAAACCCCTGGGCGAGATCTTATATACGGGTGACTTATTTAATGATTTGGTTTATAAATTTCATGTTTTAGATTAATTAGTTTTTGTAGGAGAACTGAGTTTTTTTAAGTAGAGGTTATTATTTCAAAAAGATGGAGTTTAAGTGAATTTGTTAAAATTCTCTTCTGATTTGCGTCTTTGGTCACTTGGCTAGGTGAAAAAATATGAAAACGGTCCTTCTAGGTCTCGCAGCAGAAGCCACATTAGAAGCAAAAGCGACAGAAGGGAATGAAGGTTCTCCCTCTCCCTCTCTCTCTCTTGGTGCACTCATATGCCTTTTTTTCTTCCTTTAGTAAACCACGAGGTCGATCTGCATCAAAATCGCCATCTAGATCTAGATCAGCATCTCTAGTCAAGTCTTCCAAGTATGTAGGTTTGTGTTTTCTTATCTCGATTTGCTTCTTTATGCTAGCTTCTGTGTCTTATAGTTTTGGTCATTTTTCCTTTGGCAAAACATATAGACCAAGGTCCAGATCAAGGTCGACATCTCCCCGTTAGGTGAGTTGTTTTTCCCTTGTGTACTAAGATGCATGTTATGGTTGGTAAATTCACTTAGAGCTGATCTACTAAGTGTTAGGGTTTTGCTTCTGGAAGTTAAAAACTAGAATAGTAAAAAAAACGAGATGAAGGTCCTCCTGAGTGCCTTGAGAGAAAATGAGGGATGCACTCTTCCAAGATTGATTGGCAATTTCATACAAATGTCTTACAACTGTGGCTGCCCTGCGGCTACCCCTACTGCCTCTGGGGGTCTTTGTTTTTTGTTGGGGGGGGGGGTGGGGGGTTAGGGCTTGGCTCATTTGAGTCTAGATACTGATAGGAAGGCTCTCTGGTCAAAGTTGATGCCTAACACTCCTATCCCTTGATTCTGTGACTGAAATTGTTGAGTCTATTAACCCCTTAATATGCACATGGGATGGATACAAGATTCTAGCTCCTATGGAAGACGAACTTTTACCTTTAAATTAATGAAATACTGATATTAACATATTTATGTCAAATGGTAATAGTGGGTCTTTTCTTGGTTGGTGATTCGTGTGCATCTCTGAAGATATCTTCATTTCTTTTCAGGTGAGGTCAGCCAATGCTTATGGCTGTAATGAAAAAAGTGAGTGAGTTAGGGAACTTTGGGATTCATCTGTCAGGATTATGATGCGTTAATCAAAGAACCTTAGGTACTAGAGTATGCCTTATATTGTTTCATGATGTCCTGAAGTGTTGGATTTTTCAATGTGTCGTCTGAATATTATGTAGCTCGCTATCAAGATCCTTGGAAATGTTGTGTAACTGTTTGAAATGGTGATGATGGCTTGGCTCAAATCAAGTTCAAGGGAAAGCGCATCCTGGTTTCGAATTAATGCTGCTGTTGAACCTCCAAGGGAAAGCAATCATATATGTTTGTCCTTATCAAGGTCCATCCCATATTAACATATATGCTTGTCCTTATCAAGGTCTATCCCATATTAACTACGCAGAGGAATCTGAACTTGGCCTTCTAGTGATGTTTGATGTGATTGATGGATTCAAGAGGATATTAAGGCACTTTTAACTTGAAAATGAACGGACTGATTGGTCCTATCACGATCATAATGCCAGAGCTTTAATTCTAGGCAACCGCTACCTTGAGGAAGCTTTTGCACCTGGAGCTTGTCGTATTTCAGCGGGGAGGTATCATTGCATGAATAGATTATTGGATGAATCCACAATTCTTCCCAATTAGATACCTTTGATAACGTTTACCAAAAATTGACGAAGTGGATACAAGACTACGTACTCGAAACAGAGAAATAAGCATCATATCATCGATAATAGCAAAACTGGTTCTCTTATCATTACCCGACCTGAAAGTTACTTTAAGCAGTATCTCATTAGAGATGGAAAGAACCTATAAAATGGATGCCTTGATCACTTTTGTCGTTGAAACAACAACATATTTTCCCATGATGCTTCCACCAAATGAGTACATGATTGTCCGTTGTAATTTGGATCGTCTAGTTGTGCTCGTTGTGCCAATGTCAAGGTGATCATCTCTATTTTCAAATCATTATCATCCAATTGCAACAATATTTGCCATGCCCCTATAGGAATGCACAATATGAAAGAGCCCTTTTGTAGAATATTACATCTCTGAATACTCTTATCCTAGAATGATCTGGCAGGCACCTCCAATTACTATGTCCAGGTTCAAAAGTGCTATCCTGTAGATCTTGCCGCACATCACCATGACCTTATACTCATTCAAAGAGGTTAGACGCCTTAGCCTTAGTAGTCGTTCTCGGTCAGCCCTAGCAAAAGCTAGCCAAGAAAGCCCTCTCCTTGGCCGAGACGAAAAATGGTGGAAGGGTGACAACGTACGTTGAATCAACCAAATAGTGGGCGCTTGGGAGTGCCAACACCATAGGGCACCTCGATAAGGCGTGGCTGAGCACAAATGGCTGTACTCCAAACAAAAATGGTAGAATTAAAACATATCTCACTTAAGCATTTATGCAAACAATTGGAGTCCGCTACTGGGACGAAGGGTTGCTAACCCAAACTTGGACTTAAACTTACGCCAGTGGCCTTAAGGCATGACATTCGAGAATACCATAACAAAATGCAAGGGCAATGTGGGCTAGAGCTTGTGCAAGCTGAATGGCCTTGAGTGCTAGCCTAAAGAGCCCCCCAAAAACAGAATTTAATAAGGGATTCAAAGTAGAGTTAAAAAGAAAGTCATTAATGGCAATGGCCCTACCCGGTTTGGGAGTAGTGCATGGAAGGCGAGCTTGACAAATCGGATGATGATCGGTTGCTTCACATGCCTCTAAGCCAGGATCGTTGAGAAATTGACCCCCAGACTAAAAGCAAAAAAAAAAAAAAAAAAGAGTCAAGACTTATCGTAGCTTCAGCATGGGAAAAGTAGCATAATAGTGTGTTGTCTATCGTGGCTTGGGTGTGGCCCTGGCCTTGCTCCCACCTCTGCTTTGCTTTTGTATTTTGTTTGCAGAGATGCAAGAGACCAATGCGCGGGTTGGGTCGAAGGAGAAAGGAAATGGGCCAACTTGTGTGGAGTGGGGAAGAGGAGATAAAAGGAGGCTAGGTGAGGCATAGCCAGGAGAAAAGGGAGAGGGGGCATGGGTCAGCATTCGACTTGACCTACCCCCACTTTTTAATAATAATTTAATTTAATTTTTTTTTAAATTTAAAATATTTTATTTTAACAAATTTTAATAATTTCTGTTATTATTGGTGCAAATGCTCATAAAAACATGAGTTATAATAAATTTATTTTTGTTTAGGGTTAAAGTTTAACCTCTAATAATCTATGTAATTTATCACTAAATGTTCTAATACTAGATTGCATTTTATGGATTGTCTCTAGTAAAGTGCATTTTATGGACTGTCTCTAGTAAAGTTTTGTTCATCAAAATCCACATTGTGTTATTGCTTACTAGTAACAGTGCTTTGTCTTTATTTGTCTTTATTTTTCAAAGTTTTAGAAAGCTCATGTTTTTTCTCCATATCGTATGGTATATTATTTCATTAATTGATATAAACAATGAATTCACGATGATTTTCCTGATCATATGCTTTTTCATCTCATTAATTCAATTAACAATAAGTTTGATGAAAGAATTCAATAAGCATTTTCTTCGAGTGAGAAAACTCTTTATTTGACTGCCAATATTTAATGTTAATTTGTGATTTTGAATTAATTTCAATTTGGATTGTTCGCTTTCCTAATGACTATTTTTCACCGTATTTTATTTTATTTATTAGTTAAGTTTAATTGAAGATTTCAATCCGCACGTTTTTAATTAAGTAAATTATGTCTATTATTCGACAAAAAAAATTATGTCTATTTAAGTTCGAAGTCCAATATTCAATGCCATTTGTGTTTTCAAGTCAATTTCCATTTGGATCTTTTCATGAGGATTACTTTTTTGCTCATATGATTTGTTCAATCCATTAGTTCAATTAAGTAAAGAATTTAGTTCAATGAAGGTTCAAATTTTTAATTTTTGTTTCAATAGCATTAAAAAAATAAAAAAAAATAAACCCACTTATTGAAATTTCACTTTTTTCATGTAGGATCAAAAAGATTAATGACATATTACTAGAAATATAAAGAGATATATCCAAAATGTAATAAAGAATCAAGTCTAAAAGCTTGGCTCAAGCTATTGGGCTAAGTAGTTTTGACCCAATCGAGGCCGGACCATATCCGTTCTTTCACGTCGGGTTAATGATTTTGCTTCAATCGATTTGGGTCCAAGACGTACTGCTGGGCAGGATCAATTTCTAGAGGAAAAGCTTAGGACGCGTTTGGTAACGTTTCTGTTTCGGGGAACAATTTTTGAACATAAATAGTTTTTTTTTGTTTCTGTTCCAAGGAACAATTTCTAAGTATAAGAACATGCTTGGTAACTGCAAAAAATTTCTACTCCAAGAACATAAATGGGTTTGGTAAACTTGTAAAATTTTTTTCTTTTAATTTTTTAATATTTTTGTTATATTTTTCCTTTTTTTTTTTCTCATTGGCCTTCGGTGAGGCCGACCTCGCACCGCTTGGGGGAGGTCGAGCCTCGCCAGTGACCTCGCCTGGCCACCGAGGCTACCGGTGAGGCTCGACCTCGCCTTGGTTGGGCGAGCTCGCCCAGATTCAGCGAGGTCGAGCTCGCCCAAATTCGGTGAGGCCGAGCTCGCCTAACCAAGGCGAGGCCAAACCTCGCTGGGGGCTGGAGACACTCCGGTGAGGTCGCTGGCCCTAGACGACTAGTCGTTGGCTATGGCCGAGGCCGATGATCGGCCAAAAGGAAGAAAAAAAGAAGAAAAATCAGAAGAAAAATCAGAAGAAAAAAAAATGTGTTTCCCATAAGTGTTCCTGGGAACAAGAAATAAGTTTCTTCTATTTCTTGTTTTATTCTAAATCGTTTAGGGAACAAAAGTGTAAACAAATGCGTTTGTTCTTTTTTTGTTCCCAGAACAAAAGAACAAAAAATTGTGTTCCGGGGAATAGAAACACAAATAAACAAACACACCATTAGTCTGTTTGTTTTGCTATAGCTAAATGAATTCAGATAATAATACGAAAAATCTCAAACTAATAACGAATTTATCCAAAATTATATTTGTGATTAATTTATTTTTTTATTAATTTTTGTTAAATAATTTGAATTAAATGACACATGACAATTAATAGATATATTATACTTGGAGTTTTATCATCCGTTTGTCATAAGTATACTAATTTGTAAATTTTTGGGGTTTTAATTTAATTTAAGGAATATTAATATATGATAAATTTGTTACAAATACATCAATTTAGGGTTTTTTATTGTCAAAAAATTATTTAGAGGGTAAATTTGTCAATTGTTATATGTGTACCAATTTAAGTTTTTGGATAGTCAAAAAATTAATTCAAAAAATTATTTTAAGGTAAAATTTCTTACTTACCTAAGTTTTTTCTTGGTAATAACCCATTTTTTTAAAATAATTTTTTGTTCAGAAACGAACCAATCTGTGGAGCAGCTGCAAATCCAGGTCATCCGCGTGTTAGGAATGAAAATCACAACCAAAAGTAGCCAATTTATGCAAAATGAGCTGCTGCAAGTTTCCTCTTCCGTCTTCTCGCTTCTCGTCACTTGTTCCCCTCAGAGTCTCTCGCCGCCGTCGTCAGATTGAGGTTCTCTCTCTCTCTCTCTCTCTCTCTCTCTCTCTCTCTGTGCGCCGAGTCTCCACTTCCCGGCCGAATTGTGAGGGTGTCTTGCATCGGCCGCTTGAATTAGAGAGGAGCGTCGTGCTTGATAATAAAGGCGATGACCTCTTCTAGCTGTGCGAAGAAGAGGGATGCCCTGTTGATTGCCCGGCCTGTTTGCCCTCCCCAGGGAGACGGGGATGCGAATGTAATGCTCGCTCTGAATGGTCTGCTGAGTGGGGATGGTAGTAATTATTTGCACGCAAGACGCAGACCCTGTGCGGGACCGCCCTGTGGCCATCCCGGATTATGTGCCCGTTCTCTGTTCGATCAATTTCCTTCTCACTTCTACCACCAATGCGTCACTCGAGTGTTGCCGTCCCTGCTCTCACTTGCCCTTGTGGCTCCAGCAATCGCAAGTAGTGTGGCTCGTTTTTCCCTCGGCTAGTTTAGTTTTTAGTTACTTATCTTTGTTGTTTCTATATAGTCTTAAGGCAATATGACCTAATAACTCAACAAAAGGTGAGCTGGCGGACTATTTTTAGAGCAGATCACTCACGTTCAGTTCGTCTTCTTTCTACATGTGGCGGTTGGTTCGACATAACAAGGATTGACACTGAATATTCTTGATTGATTTCCACCGTGGTCGCGCTGTGGTTATTCTTTGTCTCGTTTGTGGTGGTTTATAGTGGTTTCACTACCAAGTTGACTCCGTGTTTATGACCAAAGGCGTCTTTCTGATCCCTATGGGCAAGAGAAATCGTCAGAAGCATGGTATATTTCTCTGGCTATTTCTTGTTTTTACGCTTAACATGCTGTGCCTTATAGTTGGTTAAATTGATATTTTATATAAGTTGATTGCCTACAACAGCTTATCCAAGAAAAGGTGTTTGATAAGTTGTAGATTGCAATTAGTCTGTTTGCATTACATTATTCTCCTTTCGGCTCTCCTTTATGTCTAAATTTGGCTTCACATTTTTAATCACTCTCTTTTACTTTATTCACATTTCTTAGATTTTCTTTTATATTTGGGTTGTCAAGTTCTTTGCAGTGAAGCTGAAATGAATTCTTATTTACTATGTTCCATAAAGCACGATTTAAGAAACCCAAGACCCCTGAGATATCTGCAGATGGTGGAATTGTGAGAAAGAAGCACAAGGTTAAAGAACACATTTCACAAAGGATATCTCTTGATCATGCAGGCATGTCAATGTAGCTTTATTATTATAATATGTATAAATAAACATTTTCGGAAGTGTTCATTATCAAATTATTCATTCTATAACATGCTTATTAATTTTCAATCAACTACTGATCTTTTCTTCTCTAACATTATTAAATTAAGTAATGTCAAAGATTTGTTTAGATGTCTACAACACTCCTCTATGTCATCTCGTGAAGCCTTAGTAGAAATTATCATGCTTCACATGAGATTTTAAGTTGTAGAAATTACATTTATTAGGATATCCCTTACTTGATGACTCTATCTAAAAACATAATGCTTGACATGAGATTTGGGACCAGCATCCTTGAGGATCAGCTTGTTGGCCTACAATCAAGTTTAAGTTAAAGGGTTGTAATTGAATTGAATATTCTACTTTAAATTTAGTATAACTATGATGCTATCATTTGTCGCAGAACTCACTAATGTGGATAACGATGATGAAGTAGTTTATAAAGAGCCTTCAACTAAATATAAATTTTTAGTGACTCTGGGGTCTAGCGGCAAATATTTCTCTGATGCTTATAGAAGAAGGTAATGGTACTATTCCCCCTTCCTCCTTTCTTTTCCTTGATGGAAGTCAACTGCAAGATAGATGCTCTAGCTGTTGGATGTATGCCCTAAAACTACTATGTAATAGTTATATATTAGGGATTTCAGTTGTACTTTTATTATTATTATTTAATTAATGGCAATGATGTATTCATTCATTTGTCCAATTATTTTATATTTATGAATGATTCCATAAGATCAGTTGCAACTAGACCTATTCTTGATATGTTAAAAATATATGTGACGGGTTCATAGTTAGACTGAATCTTTAAATTGTTTCTGGTCGATGGATTATTGAGTGGATATTAGTAATCCCATTAAGACCAGTGTGTTCATAATTTCACCATTAAGTATTGGATACGTAAGGGAATGATGAGTCACAAGTCATTAGGTATTGTGATGCATGAGTTAAGAACACAGGTGTTTGTATTAGACAAGTTCACTGAATGTGACGCAGATGGAACGATTAGCGACATGGAAGCTTTTAACGTGGCCAATGTCTAATTATTCATGCTTTGGTCTTGTGTAAATAATCCTTAGACCTAAGGCACATTGTTAACTTGTGTGCCGAACAACTATGGTTCACAGGTGCACGTAATGCCAGGTCGTTGATCCGTCTTTGTACCTAATGGTCATATTTTGTTCATATACGAAGTTGTACGTGTGCGCGATATGGAATCTGTCTCCTTGTTACATGCAAAGTATAATAATGATGTCCTATGCGATCTAATTATGACATTGCATTGAAATCCTTGACCGGGGTTGTAACCGAGAATAAATTGTTTATGTCTCAAATAAAATGCATGTCAATTAGATTTGTTGTGGCATCCGGAAATTTTGATGACCCTCTGATATGTGACAGTCCGTGACTAGCGACGGAAGTTGTGGCACCCCTGAAACGGCCCCCGATCCGTTAGGGTCACCACAGTTCGCTTACCTTTCACTTGTCCTAATAACATGTTACTCTGATACCATTGAATTATAGTGGGTCCATAAATCCTGGGGTTTATATCATTTAAATCGGTCCCAGCGCAGTTCATACAGCAGAAACATAATCAAAATCTCCCTACCGCATGCTCATCAAGATAATGCAATGCACACCAACTACACATTTTATATAAGTTAGAGCCAATCCACTTTTATTTACATAACTTTGATGGACATCACGAGTCGGTACATCAAAAGGCCAAGGCTTTACTAAGCTCGGCTATAACCGAAAGCACCCGACCCCACAGCAGTCATGTACACCGATCCATCATCCAGTGTCGGCTATCCAAAAAGTGTCATCCGCTACCAGTCACACGCACAATCACACCCAGCCCGGTGCATCAACTGGCGGCGGCGGCAGCATCCCCATCATGATCCCGTTGTGACGAACATGCACGGATAGGAACTCCTAGACTACAGGGCCATTAGGTAGACCCACGTCATACATAACTAAAACTCGAACACGGATGAACACTAGTCCACAAACACCAATACAGGAATGCTCCGAACACTCAACCTCAACGTCGGACGATAAGCTATAGAAAGTACCACGTGTGACCGATAACAAAGGCATCTCTTAATATGAAATGTTAGTCCCTAAAAGGGGTGAGTACAACCACTCAGCAGTAAAAGATCCATCAAACTACATAATGCAACAAGCAAGACAACCAAAATTTCATGTGAAATGCACATATCATTCGTGCAATCATGCATATATTTCCATGAGATCCATTCAATGCTTTAATGACCACATTATCAATGCCAAATAGTACCAACTCAAATTCATAGACAATTCATGCACCATGCCATATGCACACACATGCGCATGATTCATTTCCCATTTCGATATTTAAAAAGGATCTCATTTTTTTTCTCCAAGGACCAATCTTTGCATCCCTCCTGACTCTCGCACCCAACTTGGCATCGTGAGACCTTTTGGCACACACCTCGAGGCATCCCGCACCCAAACTGGCGTCACGAGGCTTCCGACACACCTCCGGGCATCCCGACACTCCGGGGGCATCGTCGACTTAAGGGTCCGACAGTATCATCAACATCACAATGTATATTCACATATATGTTTCACTTTCAAAATAGCATTAGAGCAATTCATTTGTTCTTGAAAATAAACCAGTTTTCGGATAAAACAGAATGCACTTCTTTAATTAAAATTCTGGAAAAATTAGTAAATGATCTTAATAAATTCTGAAAATTTAACATGTTATAAACGAGATCTAGAGAAAAAGGTTTCATGAAGAACACCATTTCAAAAGAACTTCGTACGAGTCGCTATGGTCCATGCATCACAGCCTTGAAATTTCAAACATCACCATTGCACAGTATTATTCACAAATTCGGTATAACCCATAAATCGACTCAGAAAATTATGAAATTTTGATATGTTATAGAAAAAACCTAGAGGTAAAAGTTTATTGAAGAACTCAAAGTCAGATTCATGATAGATCAAAAGCTATAATCACCATAACTCTCCCAAACCCTTGGTAACGATTTCCAGATTTAACAATTTCAGAGAAAAAACGTTTCACCGACCAATACTTGTCCTTTTCTTCTCAAATTTTAGTATATTACTCCTCAAGATGTCATTTACAACTTTTATCAAGGACACAAAGTCAAATTTCAGCTAGATAATTACAGAAAACTCGCGGAGTCGCCAAAGGTCAAGCTGTTTTTCCATGAAACAGTTTACTAGCTTGAAGAACTACTCCTATACCTTCGAATTCCAGCATCCAGCACCACAAATCAAGCATCTCCTAAATCTATTACACTTCACACACAACCACAGCAAGCAAAGTGTAGATCAATAGACTCTCACTTGCCTTAAGTTCAACACAAACACAGCAAGCAAACGGCAATTTGAGGACTCCGGGCGCGGCTTGATCAACGGCGAAGCTAGGCAACGTCGACGGCGGCAGCTGGTGCACGCACGACAAGGCTGGTCTCCTTCTCCCCTCGCTGAAGCTCCCTCACGAACTCTCTCTTTCTCTCGGGCTTTCTCTCTTTCTCTCGGTCACTCTCCCTTTCTCTCGGTTTCTCTCTCTCTCTCTCTCGATCACTCCCTTGCTCACTCTGCCCCTTCTCTTTTTCTTTCACCCTCATGATTAGCTAGTAATCATTGGATTTGCATGGAGATCACTGGTGAAGCAATGGGGGCAGCACACTTGCTTAATCTCTCTTGCCACTTGTCAATCCTCATGCAAGGATGATGGGCCTCATTCCGCTGAGCCTTGGTCAACTGAATGATGGGGGAATGTGGGCTGCTTTGGGCTGTTTTGGGCCTTAGGTATCCAGCCCACACTTGCTCCTAATAATCCACCTTAATCCCCACATATATATACATAATTACAAATACGCACATGGCCATATAATATTGCAACATTAATCGATGGTAATCCGACTTATAGAGTACACGGCAAAGAATAGAAAATTCCTTACCAATTTATCCTTTACCACAACCTAGATCATACATAGATATAGGATAGATTTCCAACAAAGCAATAATCCATTCAATGCTCAACCTTGTTTTATTGTAATCCATTAGTCTAATGACTATAATATAGTCCGATGGCGCTTCCATTGCCTATTCATGGGTCGTAGTGCATCTAGAGAGTGTTATGAAATTTTAGGATGCCACAAAAGTATCGTCAGACGGTGTTATCAACACCACAACGGACATCATTTTGTTATCATCATCGGCACCACTTTAGACCCTGCTGACCCGTGCACACTTGTCCCGATGATACTACACAACTATACCACCTAAGTGTATATGAAATGAGGGAGGAATTCAGACTTTGATCAACTGATTTTTGAGAGCCGAAAGAATGAAATTCGGCCATGCATGAGGAACATGCATGCCCACACGGAGAGGAGGAATTGTCCACGTTCAATGCTGCCCAAGCCCATCCCCATTTAGTTGACACATTAGTCAACCATGAAGAGGAAACGTTGACTGAAGTAAGGCCATCGATAGCCACGTTGCTTCGGTATGGGCTGCCAGCGAAGTTCAAGAATTTACTTACTGAAGACACGCCTCTCCCCAGCTGTCTTCAATCAATGAAGCCACCGCAACCTGTGTGCAAATAATTAACTTAATTAACAAATTAGAAGGAGCAAAATCGCTCGGAATTGAGGGAGGAGAGAGAAACTAACCGAGCAAAACAACCAGCGAACGAGAGAGAGAGTTTGAGTGAGAGAGTTCGTGAGCGAGCAGCGAGAGGATGAACGGCGAGAGAGAGGGTGAACGGCAAGAGAAAGAAGAAGGAGACCGCCCTCTGCCGTGCTCGTGTACTGCCGCCATCGACGCCTCTTGACGCCGTCGAGCCGCACCACCGCACCGAACCTTTCGCCGTTAGCACCGTAGGACTTGAGGCAAGTTGAAGTCTACTAATCTATGTTGTGTAGTGTTGTTGCTATCTTAGAAAGTGCATTGATAGGCTGGATTGTTGGATTTTGATGCTGAATGATGATTTATTGAGCAACCGAGACTGTTTTGAGGCTAAAGGGTTGAGGAAATGTTTGGATTTTTCATATCTGGTTTCAATTTCTTTGGACTTCATCCAAAATAGATTTTATTACTATGAAATCTTGAAGAATTCGGCCATTGATTTGATTTGAAAAAGAAAGAAAAAAAAAAAACCTCCTAATCCGTATTTGAAGTTTTACTTACTACGGCACCGGCCTCAGTTGTTTTAAGAAAATGTACGATGCTTTCATATTTGAAATTCTGTATTAATTCTTTTAAAACCATTAGAGATCGGGTTGACATTTCAGACTTGCTCTACAAGTTTTAAACTCATTTATTGTTTTGAACAAAAATCTTGGCCATGGACCAATTTGGAAAACCTCCCGACTCGTACTGAAATTTTTACTTACCAAGGCGCCGTTCATCAATGATTCAAAAGGAAAAAGTAAAACATTTTGGTGCCCTCGAGATTTCAAGTTTTTGCAAGAACCAATCTTTGAAAATCTTGAAGTCGGAAGTGTAAAGTTGAATGACCAATGTGCCAATTTTAAATTGCTTGTGTTTGATAACTCCCTTTGATTTTGGCCGTGAGGCACAAGTGCAACCCGAGATGAACTGATATTATGTTGCTGAAATTTTGTGAATGGATTTCTTTGACATAGAAATGGCATATGATTTCAAAGCCTATTGTTGTTGCATTGAAAGTGTTTTGGTATTGAATTAAATTAAGATGTTAATGTTGCCATTGGACCCTCGGGTCAATGATGCCCCGGGAGTCAGGATACCTCAAAGGTTTGAATGAGTCGATGCCCTTTGGATACTCGGGGTCCGCAGTGCCCCAGAGGTTTTCCCCGGGAGTATCAGGATGCCCGGTTGTATTTTGAATACATGCCCGGAGGGTAGGGGTAACCATTTTCATGGAGAGCCTCGGAGATTTCTCGTGACGCCAGGTGAGGTGAGATGCCTGGAGGTGTAACGCAACACACTCTGGATGCCTGGTTGTATTATGAATACATACCTGGAGGCTTTCGCGACGCCAGGTTGGGTGTGAATGCTCGGAAGAACGCAAACATTGGTCCTCTGGCAGGTGAAACCTTTTAAATATTAAAACTAATGGCTCTACTAAGTGTGTGTATGGTCCAGTTATAGGACTAAATTGTATGACATGGAATGGAACGTGTCATAACAGTTTGGCCCTATAATCGGGACTTGTGTGACTAAAATGATACATTCTGGTTTTGAAACTGCATTGCCATTGCTTTTCAAAAGTTTTATTGATTTGATGCATACTCATTCTTTGATTACCCGTTTTATCTATCTTGCATGGACTTGGATTGTGATGGCTTGCATAGTATAGCTTGGTAGATCTTCAACTGCCGAGTGGTTGTACTCACCCCTTTTTAAGGACTAACATTTCCGACTAGTCGAGATGTCTTTGCTGACTGTACCTCCCGGCACGTTCTATGGGATTCCAGTCGACCTGCAGTGCGAATGGTCGGAGCATCATCATCCCGAGGTACGAGGGCTGGTGTTCGTTCGAGTGCGGGTATTGGTTGTATTTGATATTGGTCCTCCCACCGACCCAGTGCTTCAGCAGTACCTGTCGGTCTTTGTTCGCCGAGATGGACACATGTTGGGGCCATTGCCACTGCCGCCAGCAGATGGACCGAACGGGTGGGTGTGACCAAGAGTGAGGGACCATAGAGAAAGCATTTTTGGATGCCGGCACTGATCGATGGACACGTGTAGATATCTAATAGTATGGTCGGGTCTCTTTCAAGAATAGTCGGGTATAGAAAACCTTGGCATTTTGATGTACTAATGAAAGACGTCCATCTAGTTATTATCACGCTTAAAATGTTGGAAGTTACTTCTCATGGAGATTCTTGAAACAAACAGAAAACTAGTAGCTAGGTGCACATTTACTTAAAATGAAAAATTACCGGTTGCGGTGAATGACCATCATCGCTAGCAAGTAAATGCAGCATTTGAGAATTGCTCTTGGAGATCATAAACATTGGAAGGTCATTTTTTGCCGTGGCAAATGGCATACATTGCTATCATTAGTGTAACAACTACAAGTCTTTCCCCAGTTGCACCTTCAACGGAATGAATAACTACTACAGAAAAACGTTCTATACAACACATGACAGATTGAGCATAGATTTGCCTAGGCCCTTCCATTCTCATTGCCTCTGATAATAGCTAATTTCAACATTCCAAAGAGCAGCATCCACTGCCTTCTTTGAGTGCTGGTGCATTATGAGGAAAGGTTCGACAAGAAGCTTCTATATTACACCAGAAGAAAGAAGGAAAAAAGAAGGTTTATATAAGATGGTCATTAGGGTACCTTTTTATCCTTTTTGACGAGGGAAACTATTTTGTTTCCTGTAGTCAGCCATCAGGGTAGTTGGTTTGTTCATTGGAGCATATACTGAAAAGCAGGTATTGGAAGCTGACCAAGCTAAGGAGTGGCCACATTCTCTTTAGCTAGAGGAGCAATCTCCTCTCCGTCGACTCCAGGATCACTGCTGGCGACCTCTAGATTCAATAGCAATTTCTCCCAGTTCTTTGCTGGTCCCTGTCACAGTAAAGAGGCTACTCTCAGAGAAGCTTGAGAAAATGGCAGCATATGCGTTAAGCCACGGGTCCATTCATTCTAGACTAGGACAGCTTAATATATGGGAATGGTGGTTCTTTCTTTTTTCGGTGCAGCACTCAGAATGTGACGATTTCCCTATGCAGTTCCTTCTTTTTAGCTTCATAGTCAAACATGATCCTTTTACAATGATAAGCATCACACTATGCGAGCTGTGAAGTAAATGTGCCGGTAACAATCATTCTGACCTTCCAGGAGAGATCTTGAGCTATGCCGTTCGCGATCATCTCCTTCAGAGCAGGGGTGCCGAAAGTTGCTAGCGCCCTTGTCACGGTCTTTGCGCTCCTACATCAGCAGGATCAACAGTCTCGCACTGAAAGGTAGAAAACACGCAGCTTGTTACATGGCACGAGTTCATTGACTTTCTCTTGCGGGATGATAAATGGAAGGGACGTAAAATCACCTCAACATTGAAGGCGCCCATTTCGAATCTGGTATAACTTTCTAGTACCGTGTTGACCAGACCCCCAGTGGATGCCACGATTGGTACCTGCATCCATGGTTGAGTCTCAGACTAGTTTCTAATGAGAGGGATGATTCTCGGCTTATGAAAAGATGGAGAGGATCGCATGTAAGTCGTGACACAAGCTTCACAGCGAAATGCAGAGTGAGCTATCATGTAGATAGAAGATCAGAAAAAAGTGAGAGCGCATACTGTTCCGTATCTCATGGCATGCAGCTGAATGAGACCGCATGGCTCGAACCTACTTGCTACCACCATAAAGTCAGCACCAGCTGTGATCATATGTGCAAGGGGAACATTGAATTTCGGGACTCCCCTGGCCTTGTTAGGGTACTTGATCTCAAGCTCTTCAAGTTGTTTCTCCATATTTTTCTTCCCGGTGCCCTGAATATCAGTAATTTAAATTGTAAATAACTAGGCAAGCAGTGTGCAGAGCAACCTAGTTCTGGAAT
The DNA here is from genome assembly GCA_014182375.1 of Eucalyptus virginea. Lineage (NCBI taxonomy): Eukaryota > Viridiplantae > Streptophyta > Magnoliopsida > Myrtales > Myrtaceae > Eucalyptus > Eucalyptus virginea. The sequence continues at coordinate 1,063,115 of CM024516.1, read as the reverse complement.
TGCAGTAGCAGAAGCAACACTCGAAAATCATTCATTCCTATCCTATTCATTCTCACCAGAACAATTATCTGAACATCTTCATGGATGAACTGAGGAATTGCTTGCGCAAGAATGTCTGAACCTTTCTGCTCTTCAAGCCTACCAATGAAGCCTATTACAGGGACATTTCTATCAATTGGCAATCCAACATGAGCCTGCAGTGCTTCCTTCAACAGGGGCTTTGCTTGCAACACCTGAGAATTATTGAAGATGTTGATTAATGCAGATTCATATTCACTGGCATGTCAATTTAAGTCTTTCAGACAAGGAGTAGAGAAAGTACTGGCACTGAGGTTCTAACATTTGTAGCATCGTATTTTACGTCAAGGTACTTGTCCGACGCCGGATTCCACTCTTGGACATCCATGCCATTGACAATTCCAGTGATACCAATCATTCTGATAATATTATCCAATTCTACACCTTTTCTATGCCAGAGATAAGTTCCTCTGCATAGTATGGACTCACTGTGACAACTCTGTCCAATTCTAGTATTCCAGCCTTCATCCAATTAATCTTCCTGCCCTTCACAGGCTTGTTGTAGCTTTGGAAAGAAAAGCTATTGGATCAGACACGCATTCAATATATACTTGATGGAAGGTTGAAGAAACAGGTAAGTAGTCACCCGTCAATAAAATCAAAGGATGCCCTGAACTGGTCTGGAAGGTTCAATAATGAGAAGTCTGCATATGCAAATCTGCCCTGGTATGTGATATTGTGGATACAGAAAGCAACCTAAAACCATTGTCATGAAGAGATTTAGCGAATCAACCTCTCAAGACTTGAAAAGAGCAGGCAACTATACTAAACAAGAAATATATACCTTGGCATTTTTGTAGATTCCTCTAGGTTTGTACATTGATTTTAAGTAGCAGGGGAGAAGAGCAGTGTGCCAATCATTAGCAATAAAAACAACATCCTCCCCTGCACAGTTTTGTGAATTTGTTATGCATCTAATCATGAATGATCAAATGAAATAATTTAAAATTTTCACTATTCTTTTTCCTTTTACTTAACAGAAAAGAAAAATAAAGAAAAGAAAAGAAACACACCTCACCATATGGTCCTGAGAAGTGCTTGCTGTAGTTCAAGTTTAAAAGTCGTGGTGCTTCCAGAGCTGCCTGATGATCACAGCAGTCCATGTTAGTGTCAAAGCATTCTAACGGTAACTATCTGTTTAATAGAATATGTGTGTTTTTTCTAATGAAATGGTAAAGATTACAAACATCGTTAGCGAATTGAATGTGAGCTCAGTTTTTCAAGTTTAAAACGCATGAGCTTTTCAAGTTTAAAATGCATGAACAGCTAAAAGAACTAACCTGGCATAGCAAGCTAAATCTAAGTTGGTTATCAACATAGTCCTTCCCTGCTTGGGGACCGTATACCTTGGATCCAGTTTTCCCCCATACCTTATGAGTCAAACCATGAAGAAGGGTTCAGCTAGACAGATTTTTACCGATTCAATTTTCAATAGTCAATAATGAAAGTTTCCCCACAAAAAAAATAAACAGTGCATGAAACTCACTTTCTCAAGAAACAAGGAGTGATCTACAAAAACACGATCAACTCCTCTTTTATAGCAGTGGAAGAAGCGAACAGTTTCGGTTCTATTGCCGACTTTAACCTGCAGAACAAAAAGAAAGCTCTGAAACATATTCCATAGAATGTGAGTGCAATACAAGTATGAGCCATCTGAAAACTTTACCTCGGCCAGCACCTCTGTATCCCAAGCATCTTTATACTGATCGTAGCGAGGGCACACAGTCATGACTCGATGACCATTTGCCTAGAGAATAAGCATAGAACATTGGCTTATAACCATAATCTTTTGAACTTCTGAACAGGAGCTAAAAGAGAGAATTTGTTGATAAACAGAAACAGAAGTATGCTGTGAGACATGCTTACAGCCATAGCTGGTGGAAGTCCTCCAAGAACATCACCAAGTCCACCAGTTTTGCTCCATGGACCAACTTCTGCACCTACAAAAACTAAGTTCATCCCAGTTCCACATTTAATAACTCGTAAGGGGCTCACAACCTCTGTCTTTAATGCCTTTCTTCTTGATTGTCTGGTGGCTGCCCTTACATTAGTCCTGATCTGCAGCATATCCAACTTGTTCAAGGACCTTAAGCCACAGTGTGTAATTGGTTGGTTTTTCAGGTCATTGTGGGTCAATACTGTCTTGGAATCTGAGCCAGTTGCTCCTGCAGTGCTGAGGTAAGAGCTCCCAGGGACGAATTGAGCAGCACTCACAGACGCCATCAGGGGAGAGATGCTGCACACGATCACCTGGAAGGGTACACTTAATTTGACAATGTGAAGGATTAATGCAAAACAGCCATAATCAAATGATACATATATTTCATAGCCAAGCAGTTGCAGAAGTACTAATTCCCATAGTATGTTTCTACAGCTCTCTTGGAAATTTGGAATCATCACCACCTATACGACCCATTTCTGATCTAAGAAAGCGAAGGACGTTTATCAATTTTCAGAATCAACAACATTGCATTTGAAATTGTTTAAACGCCACGATGGAGCCACTGTCGCCTGAATTGAGCACACTTGGTCCTGCGGAACATGAAATCTGCTCATATTCTTTGAAACCTATCGCAATATGCTATGTACACGTTCAATACATATAAATCAACCTTGCACTTGCACCATCAATCATGAACAAATGAATAACTTCTAGAGTGGAACTCAGCATCATGCAAATGAATAGACAACAGAGTCACCGAGGCATCTTGGAGACTATTTTCTCTATCGTATCATGGAATATAACGCAGGTCAATCAAGCGGAAAAAGGGGCACTTGGTCGTCAAATAAATGCATCTACTTAATCAATCACTTCTACACAGCCTTCGTCAGTTTGCCGTCACCAACCTCTTCTGAAATAGATGTTTTCTTCATTGATTGTTTATGCTAACTGAGTGTACATATGAATATGTCTAAAAATGCGAACTGCAAATCCTAAATGGCGAAAACTCGGGTCGCATCTTCTTAACTTGGTCGACTAATCTGGACTGAAAAACTACTCAAGGCAAACCTGAAAGCTTTAAGCTGAGAGATACGGTCGAGTCGGCGGCTTTTCTGTGGAAACCGCAACGACAAGCAGACAGAGGAGAAAATCGAAGACACTGGTTAAAGTGATTAAACTCAACATTCGACATCTTTCGTAACCGAACTGAAAGCCACCACGGGCATAAGCACTTTCGCGGACGAACAGAAGACATCGCGAATCGACACGTGAAACGGATTTTGGAAAACGAATACCAAAATCTATACCAAAATCTGCGCAAAACGATGCAGAGAATCGGAAGAGCGACATGCTCAGCTGAATCCTCAGTGGCGACGGCGAGAGAAACCGCGAACCGAAACGGCGCAGAAAACGACACGGGCCGCCGTTCCGATTCGAAGAAAAGCAACGCACGCCCGATGGAGGAAAACACTACCGCCGCCACCACCACCGCCGCCACCACCACCGCAATCGATTCCGGCGAAAAGCGAGGAGTCCGATTCGCGCGCTTCTTCAACTCACCTGGAGAGCTCGAGCAGCGCGCCGCGGGTTTTCCCTGCACGACCCTCGCCTCGCTCGCTCACTGCCTGCAGAGAGCCGAATAGCTTCTTCCGCCATTTGTAACGGAACGTATGCGGGGCCCGCGAGTGCCACGTGGCGGAAGAATAGTGGCCTGGGGGTCTGTCCAAGTCAATGACGACCTCTAGAACCGATTTGAGGCCGTGAGGTCATTTGAAGCGGGGGCCTACGGCAGCCCAAAGCGAATATATGGCAATTCCCGGGATGATATTTTTGGGGAAAATTCTAAATAAGAGTCTTAAAGTACTTTCATTTTTTAAATAAAGACATAAAATAGATATTATTTCAAGTAAATGTGAAAATTTTCTTTATTTTTTTAAATAAATATATGAAGCATACTTTATTTGAAATAAAGGTCTGAAATGACCATATCAATTAGTTAATAATGGTTTAAACTCATTGTTTGACTAAGGGCAATTTCGTTTTTAAATTTTCTTTTTCTTTTCTTTTTTTCTTGGTAAACTAAAAAAAAAAAAAACACATGAGAGGGCGCCCTCCCGCGCTCTCTTTTTATTTTATTTTTAAAAATTTTAACTTTTAATCTAATTTAATTTTAATTTAAATAATATTTAAACAAAAATATATCTTTGGCCGTGTTTGGTAGAACCATCCAAATATGGCCAAATTCCGATTCTTTGTTGTTCTGGAATCGGTTTGGGCCAGAATCACGTTTGGTAAAATTTTTGTTCTCTAAGCAGTTGGGAATAGAATCAAGAAAAAAAAAAAGTTAATTCTTGTTCTAACGAATTTGAGAATCAAAATCAAGAAATTTTCTTCTTCCCTTCGGCCATCTCGCGACCGCCGTCCACCACTGCCTGCCACCGTCCGCCGTCCGCCACCATCGCCGATCCGACGAGCTCGCCGGAGGCTCGCCAGACCAAGGCGAGATCCGGTGAGGCTTGGCCTCCCCAGATTTGGCGAGGCCGAGCCTCCTGTGGCCGGGTGGGCTGGGCAAGCCTTGCGACGCCCGGCCCCCCACCGGTGGCCGGGCGAGGCTCGCCCGGCCTCGGTGAGGCTCGCCAGCCCGGCGAGGCTCGCCCGGCCCCCCGCCGGTGGCTGGCGAGCCTCGCCCAACCCGGCGGCGAGGCCGACCGGCCTCCGGCGGGGCTCGGCCTCGCTAGATTTGGCGAGGCCGAGCCTCGGCGGGCCGGGCGAGCCTCACCCGGCCTACCGGCGAGGCTCGACGAGGGGCGGCGACGCTCCGGTGAGGTCGCCGCCGAAGAAGAAGAAGAAGAATATGAGAAAAAAAAAAAAAAAAAAGGAAAATAAAAAGAAAAAGAAAAAAAAAAAAAAAGTAAAAAAGTAAAAAAAATATTTAAAAATTAAAAGAAATTGATTTGGAACGAGAATTTATGAAGACGCATTCAAACGCTTGATTTATTCCAAAATCGAAATTTTGGACGATTCCAAACGCTTAAAATGCTTAGAATCGTTAGGAATGAATAAAAAAGAATCGGCCCGATCGAATCTACTCCCGGAAACAGAATCGTTACCAAACACGCCCTTATTGCTGGAATTTTTTGTCAGCCGACGAGCTGGCCTTAGTTACTATAAGCCCTTCTTTGAGATTAATATAGTGAATCAAGACTATTATTTCAAAAAATGATGACATTTCGGATTCTTATTTGGAATTTCTATATTTTTTTTTTTTCTTGTTGAACCAAAAAAGAAAAAAAAATTCAAAGATTAAATTATTTTTCTCGTGCTAGTTTTAATTCGAAGGCCTTAGAAATTTCGTTGTACAGAACACCTCGGTCTGAGCTCAAAAGCCTTTCAGAGGTCCAAAACCAATTCGAAATGCGGCGTCGAATGCACAGCCTAGCCCAACCCATGTCCCTGTTCTCGGCCTTTCGCCAAAAGGCGAGAAACCATGAGGTCGTCAGTAAACGAGCAGGTCAAATACGACGGACCGTTGACTGCAGACCGGTCGTCCTCCTTGCGTGCTTGAGGAAGAAGGAAAGTTGACCCGTTGACCTGGAGGGTTTCCTTCGGAGGAAGAAGCTCCCCATTTGGATAAGCTACAGACACGGAGGCATCGCGTCAACAAACACCCACCGCCGCTCATCTCTCCATTTTTAAAATCAATCGGACGGTGATCATCAACTCCCACCGAGTCCCATCAGTGGAAGCTTCCACGACATAAACCTCGTCGACCCGTTCGACGCCCGAAACCGCTTCGATGCGTCCACGTAGTCGGCTCCGCGGGTCCCACCTCCAGTGAAGTGGACAGTCGAAGATCGGCCCACGTGTCGACCCGTCGAGCGGGTCGTCGTCCACCCCCACCTTCTACGTGCTTCTCCCGCGGAAGATTCAGCTCCCTGTCCTCGCTCGTTCCAGGTCCTTCTACATCATCTCCATGGCCATCGCCTTCCCCTCTCGCCCTCCTTTCGGATTACCCCTCAGCTCAATCCCCAAAAGCACGAGCAAACCACCTCTTGAAGAGTCCTCAAGCAAAATCTCTTGCACCAACCGAATCAAATATAAGCCCAAACCGTTCGCCGAGACAAGATGATGTCCATCTTCAGCTCCTTCGAGGCTCTCTGCGCGGACTTGCACGGCCAGAAGATCTCCTTCTCCTTCTCCCCGGCCAAGGCCCGACCGCCTGCGGATCAATCGGCGGCGCCAGTGGCTGCGGCCGCCGAGAAGGCGAAGAGGAGCGCGGGCGGCGAACCGCTGCCCCCGGCGCCGGGGCAACCGAAGAAACGGGCGCCCAGGTTCGCGCTGGAGCTGGACGGAGTCCACTGCTTCGAGACGATCCTTCCTTTCCTTACTGATCGGACCGCGACGCGACCTGTGTAGCCTGGAACGTAGTATTCTTTCCGCGACGATTCTTTTGTGTATATGATTGAATACTCTTCTCTCTGTGTAACTGAAGAGTTTAACCTCGATCGAAGTTTTGACTCAATCGCGTGTCCCATCTGGTTTTCTTCTTCTTCTTCTTCTTCTTTCCCATCTTTGATTTCTCTTGATATTTTTGTATGTTCTTTTGCCCTCTGGACTCCTAAGCGAGTTCTTGCCGAATTCGTCAACGGTCCACCGTCGGCGGCGGTCTGATTGACCAGTCGGTTCGTGTGAACCGGAAAATCCAAGTATTTCCCGAAAGTAATGATCTTTGATTAGATTAAACTTTTAGCTTCCGTTAAAGGTTAAAACTTGGTAGTGAGTCAACTCGGGTTTTAATTATTGATGCTGTTGTCAAACGAGATTTGTACGTCCCCTCGTGGCTTGAGAACGAACCAAATCGAAGTGGTGACTTGGTTTGAATTGTGATTTTGATTGTCTGGACTTGTGTTTGGGTTTAGATTTCTCAAATCAATAAATTTAGATACCGTTTTGCTGGAATTTGTCTCGATAACAAAATATGTATCTCTGAATATTGTTCTTGTTCTTCCATTTTTAATAAGAGAAGACAACTTCTCAAATAATTTCAGACATGAAAATATCCTAGGTATATGAGGAAACCGGTGGATATATTCCAAAGGAATGTAATTGACGTTACAATATACGAGATAAAAGATGCGAGTGTTTAATTAATGACAAAACACCCATAAACTATAACTGAGAATTTAATCGACAATAAAATATCTAGAAATTATAGTTAAAATACAAATTAGAATTTAATTATGAATGAGGTATGCAAAAATTAGGTCATGACAGTGATATAGGAATTGAAAGATAATTTAACACAAATATTGATTTTTGTAAAATTCATAATGTCACTGCCCATAAATAATTACCATCTTATAATTATTGAGCGGTTCTAGTCTTGTTCGCATCTTCGAAATTTTTTACCTCATACCTTCACATTGTCATAATTTGTTGTACCTGGGTGATTATTCTTTCACTTTACTCGCCAAGCGGTTGAATTTCGAGAGATTCTTCGTTGGACTATTTACCTACATCTTTCAATCGACATCTTTGATTCTTCGTTGGCCTGTTTCAATCAATAACTTTCCCAATTAGTTTTACTAATCGACAACAACCACTATTTTATATGGATAATTGATCATGATCATATATAAGGAAAATGATCGATAGGAACTCTTGCTATCCCTATGGCTATCAATAAGGTGTCTTATCAATGAACGCATTGTCTTCAAATCACGTGCACACTTTCGTTCTTAACTATTGTACTTACTAAAGGCTAGCCTTACGTCATAAAAATGAGAAATGTGCTGTCATAGCTGAAACTTGCTGAAGACTGCAGGAGATGAAAGCAAAATGGGCATTTATAACTTGCATACGGGTCATGAGATGATTACAACACCGCCAAAGTAGACTGTGCTTCAAAAGGTTAGTTCCCATAAGTAGCATTGTGATGCTTAATCAGTTGTAATTTGGTGTCTTCAGCCAGAGGTCCTTCTGGCAATGAGCTTGCCCTTTAGTGATCTGCAGCCAGGATGATTATCCCAATGACGCAAAAGGCCTTGAAAATCTTATGTTATCACATGGAAAGGATCATCCCGTCGCTTCACCTTGCCTCACTCACTCAGCGAAAGACGGCTCTTTGGCTGGTTCTACTACCACAGGCTCAAATTTCTGTGCTTTACCGTCTCCTTTTGGTACTATCGGACCATATCCCCCAGCTTTTCTCTTGTACAGAATGTTGATCTCACCTGCAGTGAAGGCGTAGAATTAGTCCAAATCCGAGGAAAGATAGCTACAAGGAGAGAGCAGCAAAGCAAAGCAACCATCGTACCGGTTTCTTCATTCCTGAACCCATAGAAGTCGTGATTGACATTTTCCAGTTGCTCAATTGCTTCAGCTACCGTTAAAGGTGGCATTTCAAAGTACTTGGTCCTGACGATCTGAGAAATAAGTTCACTGTGAGCGTGACTCGCAGAAAGAGGGCATGAGCATGTCATAAGATAAGTAAATACAAATTAAGGGTTCTTGCAATTGCAACGATTCTTTTAGGTAGTAAATGGTCAGACTACCAATCGCACGAAATATCAAGCAGAACGACTTGTCATAGAATCTGCTGACTCATGAAAACTGCCGCAATATACTGGGAAGCTAAATACAAGTTCTTTTACATTGAGCCAAATTAATGACCAACGGGATGTGTCAAAAGAGAAGGAAGTTCAGCACTCTCACCTGGACTTAAGTATAACGATATACGATTTATAGCTCAACCACAAGTTAAAAGTAGGATAATCAACTGAGAAGTATCTGAATATAATGGCTATTATGAAAATCTAGGAGTTGAATTACAGGTTCCCGCAGTGCTTTCTTTGGTGCTTCACTAGACAGACATACAAGCAAGCAAAGTCTGCTATGAAAGTAAGCATGCAAAGAACAAAAGAGCCAATGTATTGACAAGCAGGAATCATATTTTATTGCCATGACATGAACAAAAAAACTCATCTCTAGGTGTTTGACTAGACAAGCTCGTCCATTTTGTGCAGATCATAAGTAGAGAGAAACCTTGTGGGTGGACTAGAGAAACATTGAGCACAATATTGATGAAAATTGATGTTTTCATAGAAGGAAGAGTAGCCTTGTAGTCTACAATTTTAAAGTATACATCAGTTGACAGTCTGAGCGGACAGTTTCACAATTTCACCACTCTAGGCCATGAATTGAGCCTCATGACTGATGCAATGCACTACATTCACCTAATCCCCACGTTGAAAACACGAATCTAATTTGGAAAATAAGTGACTACCTATAGTTTTTATCGACTATACTGCTTGCCTCATTGATTTGACTTCCCATGAAAGTTATCTAATAATTTACTCGCACATGCATGGGACAAAGTGCATCAAAGAATGCCAGCGGCAAGCCTCAGAACATCAGTTTTAACTCAGCACTAGATATAATTACCTCATTATCAAACGGGCACTGGCATATGATTCAGGGCAACTAAGTGCAGAAACAATAGAGAAGTGAATGGAGCACATACTAATAGAACCAGACATTCAAGAACGGAGTAGTGTAGAGCAAACAGTTATAACCTCATCATAGTCTTCATCTTCTTGTTGAGAGAGCGCACGGCGGCTGAGGCGGCGAGGCGGTGGCGTAGACGAAGGCGGGAGAGGGAACTAGGGCTTTTCCTTGCTGGTGCTGGGGACCTAATGAAACTGGTGCGCCCATAGCAATTCTTTTTTTTTTTTTTTTAATAACTTTTTTTCCGATTTTGAGACGCGCCCCTATGATTTGATTTATTTATTTAATAAGACTCGTCTTAAAATTTATTTTATAATAAATTTCCTCATGAAAAATTTGTATGTCTATATATATATTAATATCAAGTGACCACACGTAATTATAGATGGACAAAACTATAATATAGAATAATTAAGGTCTCATAAGAATTCGAAAATATTATCAGGAATTTCATAAATCTCTCGTCTTCCTTTTATAGACAACATAAATAAATTACGGAAAATAAATTAAAATCTGCACATGTTATTTGATATTTGATCATTTAATTCTTTCACAATGCATGTGCTCTTTTTGTTAAGGGTAATTGGTTTTTGAATTGGGTCGATTCCACTCTAAAATCAGGAATTGGACAGGACTGAACTGATTGGTTCTGGTCCGATTTAGAATTTTGATAATTTCTTTTCTTTACAACTTAAAAGCCAAGGAAAATTTATAAAAAGAAAAACATATCGGTCCGCCGGTTCTTTAGCCTAGTTCCCCCCATTTGTCCTCTAGCCACACCTTCGGTCCTTGGGGTTGACTAAAGAATAGCTATTTCATGCGCACGCACACACACAAAATATATATATATATATATATAGCCTCAATCTCCATATTTAAAATATGACTGCACATTTTAAACAATTAATTGCCTCTAATATATATATAGGCTTCTTTCATTTTACCAAAAATAAATTGGTCAAGGAAATACTTTTCATCAAAAAAAAAAAAATTCAAAATGGGGAAAAATGTTTTCCACTTTTTAGAAGGGAGAAAACATTTTTCTCGCTCATTCTCTAATATCTCAACACCCCTATTAACCTTCACTTTTTTTTTAATCGAATTTTTAGTTATTTTTATTTTTTAAAAATTATATTATATTTTTTTAAAAATATTTTTTATTTATTTCATTTTCATTTTTTGTTTTGATAAAAATCGAATTTTTAACTATTTTTTAAATTCAATTTTTAATTATTTTTTATGTTCTTTCTTCTTCCCTTTTTTCTTCATCCTCAGCCAATCACTAGCCATAAAAGGGGAAGCGAGAGAAACATGCTAAGCCGGAATAGGAACATGTGGAGTCCAAGTAGAGCCTGAGAAGAGCGTTGGGCCTCGCATTGCTTCATTATAGCAAGACTCGATATGACCAAGGCGATGATAGTACAAACACTAAACAAACTATTGAGAACCCTGAGTTGGAGCACAAGATGGTGATGTGGGCCAAGGAGCAGCAACGAGAATGGTAGTGGGATTAGGCACCACAATGGATGAGAGAAGACCCGACAGCGTTTCCTCAAACTAAAGTTCCTAATGGCATCAAGAAGAGAGGGTGGAGGATTTTGGTAAAGAATCTGACTCTAAATACCCTCAAAAGCAAATTGGAGCTTCATAAGAAAATCATAAAGTCATAGGCAATCCTAAGTTTGTAGCCAAGAAAATTGACATGTGGCACAGCTAGAACGTGTAGAACATAAAGTGGGAGACAAAAGGTCAAACTGACTTCAAATAATTATAAAACTCACTGATAAATTGAGCGCTTTGAGTAGCTATGACAATTTCCTGCCATAACTAGTAGATAGGATAAAGTCATTCTAAGTAAATATGTTGGCAAGCTGATCCCAAAGATTCTTCACACCTATGATGTGAGCAAACTATGGGTGAAGGGCATAATCAAGATAGCTGAATATAATGGCATAGGCCTTCAATTAGCAACCATCTAGATCCGAATGTTAGACTTGTGCTGAGCAATTGCCTTACAAGTGAGTTTGGCTTGCTCAACGTCCTTGAGTTGGGGAGGACAGACGCAAACACCCTCAACATGCTCAAATAAGTCTCAATAAACAAGTCCAACCATAGCCAATGGTCGCCAGTGTGACGTCCTCAATACAATCCCAATCTATGGAATGAGATTACGATGATGATTGATAGACTCCGTAAAAGCTAAGAAGTCCACTTTGGGATGAAAACTCAATTTTAGAAAAAGTGGAAATATGCCGCAAACGAGGAATCACATGAGCCTAAGCCCACAAATGGGCCCAATGGGCCTCATGCCCACTCATGGGCCTCACGCCCACCCATAGCCAGCCCAAAGAGGCCCATTTTGGATTTTGTAAGCCTGCACGTCTTTAAGCCCATGTGCATGAATAGTGAAATAGACAGGCATAATTACTATTTTGCCCCTTCTAGAAGATGAATGGCTTAATAAAACAAAAATTATAGGCATGAAGAAGGGATTGGTGCCTAAATGAAGGATGGACGAGAGAGAAAGTCTAGCCTACCTATCATAATTCTAGTTTAAGCATGATGGTTTGCATTAAATGGAACTTGGAGGGGAAGTTTGCAAGAAGCAATTTTGGCTATCCAATTAAATGGAACTTGAAGGGAAACTTTGCAAGAAGCAACCTTGACCATTTTATGGCTTTGGCCATGAGCAAATCAAGGAAATTGTGTTTTATCCATTAATGCTTAAATGAGAAAGTCATGGATGAGCTCAAATCTCTCTCCCCTTCTATCTCATTCCCCCCCCCCCTCTTCTCATTGCTCTCTCATTCTCTCATTTCCCTCACTCTCTCTCTCCTATTTCCCCCTTTAGTGGACCCCTTCATCCCCTCCATCTCTCCCTCATGCCATCTCCATTTCTCTATATTCCTCTTGTTTGGAGTTGCCGTGAAACACCAGAAGCCGTATGCCCCTTTGCCATCACTGTTCGCCATTTGTGCTACCGTATAGCTCATCACTAACTACCCCTTACCGCCTGTGCTGCCATCCATAGCCTTGCCGAGCCACCTCACGCCACCTTGGTCGTGAGATCTCTTAGCCAAGCCTCACCATGAGCTACCGCCTTGGCCGTGAGCCTTGCCGTTGTCGCTCCCACTTACTAAGTCAAGATCCAGAATTGAGCAACTTCCTAACCTTATTTTAGGGTTGTATTTGTGCTTAGGAGTAGAATTTGGATTAGATTAAGATTGATTAAGGTGATGAGCTATTGCGATAAGCGATAAATAAAGGCGATAAGCTATAGCGATAAGTGATAATTGGATGTGATAGGCTCTGCTTGGACACAATAAGCTATCATGATAGCATGTGATAGGCTATCTTTGAATGCGATAAATTATCGTGATATGTTATTATTGGATGCAATAAGCTATTGTGATAGGCTATTATTGGATGCGACAAGCCATCATGATAAGTTATAATTAGATACGATAAGCCATCTTGATTGTGATAAGTAATTATTATGTTGTAAGTTTTAAAATGGTAAGTGCTTATTCAATACTAATTTTAAAGATAGTATAAGCTTATGCAATCTCTATTTCCAAATGATAACTGGTCTTGGCATTCTATGTTTATAAGTAATGAGTACATAGAAAAGACTACTTTGAAAGATGAGTTGTCGAATTGTTTAAGGAAATCATAGTGTGATGTTATATATTAAGTGATTGACGCATAATTAGTTTGGTGGATGATTAATTGAGAGGTGATCACGTGACTTTGTTGCATGACATTTTGGTATGCGATTATGGCTATTGTATGATGTATGAGCACCATACACTCTTGCATTGGCTAATGGGAAAGATAAAATTGGTTTGAGTAGTGATGTGCTTGTGCGTGATCACATAATGGTTTCGTATTCGTATGATTGTGATGGATAATACCCGATGGATTTCGAATGCCCTTACATCAACATGATGCCATTTGCAGAAGGATTTTGGAACAAAGCTCCTTAATTGGAATGCCATCTTTGAGTGAGGTCAAGACGTTGCTGTGCCAGATGGAACAGGAAGATGCTCGATTATGCCGGAAGACCACTGACGTGAGTGTCGGTCTAAGCCGAGAGAGATCGTAACAATATGAACTCGTGTGATGCCTCATGCGTAGAACTGTTGTTATTTATGTCTGGATTATTGAATTGTGATCATCGTATGCTTGATGGAATAGTGCACTCATGTAGTGACTATTTACGCTATAATTGGACATGTGGTAGGATGTCACATGTTGAGTGGCTTAATTCTTATTTATAGATAATGTGAAGCAAATGTTTTACTATTGATTTGCCATCGATAGATGAGTTGCATGTTTAGGACGACTTCGAGGCGAATTACCTCCCTGCGCAAGGTTTAGGGAGATTACTTGCTAAGTTTATCTCATTGTTGTTGTTTAAATGTTTCAGGCTCTAAGCATGTCTGAACCATTCGGCTACGTCCATTTCAGGGCCCTGTGGACCAAAGTTCCGAGGTGACCTCATATCCGATTGTGGGGACGACACTTGTTACGAGAGATATGTAACCACCATTTGGGTGGATGAAGGGTTAACTAACTTTGTACCCCCATTGGTTTATAGCTTGGTACTATTGGGTAGGGGAGGATCTATATGGCCCTCTCCGAGGATTCAATGGACCTCCAGGCAGGGGACCTAAGAACGCCAGCTGGGATCCCATGGACGTGGATGTTCCTGATAGTGCTATTACCAATCCAAAGTCTAACCTGGATGAAGACCCTGACCTTGAGTCATGGTACTTGGAGCCGATAAGGTGTTCGGAGCGTGTAGCACCATCACTTTTTGAGGTCACCCTCATAGCATAGAGGAGCTATGCCAATCTAACCCCCTTTGGATGAGGATGAAGGAACCTGCTCCCCGGTCATGTGTATATGGCCAAGCCTTTTGATGTAAAAAGTAGTGTGTAATGGCTAATATGTATATATATCAAAGTGTGTTTTGTTATATATGTGTCTTATGCTATCCCTGTTTATTAATGGTTGAGTAGTTTTATTTCTGCTTCCGCTTGCGTATAATCAAAAGATAGAATGGATGGATCGGCAACACCTTTTGGAACATCGCAATTAAATGACCGGAGGGAAAGCGTGTCTGAGGGTTTGGGCGTGATAGCTAGAGAACGTAATTGGAGCCATCTAGTTTGACATCAATCCAATCACCTGAATCACCCATATCAAACCCAATAGCATAAAAAATGACCAAAACTCAACGGCACCAATAACGACGGCATGTGAGAGCGCTTACGTTGAGATTTCACCAGGAGGTGAAATGTGAAGTGTGAGAGATCAACGGTGACGAGACGATGAACATGCTGTCACCAAATCAATGAAACCACAAGAACGCAATGGCAAAGTGTCCTCAGCTTTGAACAGCAATGTCAAACTACAGTGAATTTGACTGTTGGGGATGCAGTAGTGCTCAAAGGCATAATGACGACATACATCACAACAGAAAAACAAAAGCCCAGAGCAATTGCTCTGATACCATGATAGAGAGGAAAGTTTTAGGAAAAATCTATGTATCTTGTAGTAAGGCACAAGATCAGAATAAATAGGTACAATGAAGGCTATTTTAGGAAAGTACATTGTAAGAAAACAATCACAGAGAATAGATAGAGAATAATTCTAGAATATACTATAATATATACAAAATTTATAAGATATTCTAACAATAGTGACGAGCCCAGAAAAGAAACAATTGCAACCTTAATCCTCAACTAAGTCACGACTTGTAAGCTCGAGAAGCCACTAGAATATTATTAAATTATCATAAACGAAGTTGAACTATGACTTTCTTTTCATTAGGGTGCAGAGAAGTGGCAGCTTGAAGAAAGAACAGTTTCTTATTACCTACTATCCGCGAACCATGCTCAGGAAAACAAAAAAAAGGCACCAATGACATTAAATGGTCAAACAGCAATGATGAGCTTATCGTTTATGCAGGATTGCTTATTTTATCCAATATTGCGCAACGAAAGAGTTCAATGCAACCAAGTAGATGTTAAGAACTTTGGAACATTGATAACAAGAATGTTTTCAGGATGAAGATGAATATTGATATTGTTCTCCTTCTGCAATAGAAACCAATCCAAACTTTTTGAGATATCTGATTGTCGTAGAAGAAATGATCTTTACTTGATCATGCTGCTTTGATGATACTAGAGACTTTACCCTTTTTTTCACAAGAAAAGTGAAAAAGAAACAGTACAAGGATGTAAAGGTTATCGAAGATCATTTCCATATCAGATGCCGCACCTCAATAAACTGAATCTTTAAATGATTGCACCCCTAATCATTAAGTAATTCATGTCTTGTAAAGAAAGTGGAATTAAAACCTTCTTTTCATCATGCTGCAGAGAAGTGGCGGCTTGGCAGAAGAGCAGGATCTTATTCCCTACCTCCCCACAGACCATTCTCCGAAAAAAGAAAAACCTGCTAAAAGTATTAATTGACAAATGAAAAAAAAATGGTATTAAATGATCGAAACATCAGTGTTGAGCTTATCATATTTGAAATACTAAGCTCATCAACTTTTGTGCGACAAGAGAGTGCATATCAGGCAAATGTCAAAAAATTTGGCACTAGTACCAAACGCGATTGACTTTTACTACTATTTCCAGAGGAAGACATCAGCAACATGAATATCTTCAAGATGAATATACTTATGGATAGTGTTCTATTGCAATCTATATATCTTCAGTCTTTGTCAGATAATAAAACCATGCACGAGATATGCTCCTCACTAGGTTATCTTCTTTGAGTTGGTAAAGGAGTCGTAAAAGAAATGAAGAAGAACGGTATGAGGATTCATACTTCATCAAAGACCATTTCGATATCAGGTAACATGCAACTAATCGTCAAGTCGTTGTAGTTGTTATAGAATGATTCATCCGTGGACTTGAGAAGGGGAAAATAGATAAAACCTCTGAAGACTTGGTAATCTGCATGAAAACCAGCTGAACAAACTAGACATTGGGTCAAACATTATCATCTATAAAGAGAGCATGTTGCCATGCAAGTCCTCACTCCTCCCTCAAGCAAAACTAGTCTGTGCAAGGATTAGAACTTGCGATCAAGGCCCTACCTCCTGTCCACTGCCACGATGAAGTTTCTTCCGATTAGCTTTCTCATCTTGGCTTTGGCAACTGCCGCTGCTTTAGCTTACGACCCGAGTCCTCTTCAGGATATATGCGTGGCCACCAATGACCTGGAATCTGGAGGTTGGTCCTCAATTCTTGCATTAGTCATGTATTTCATATCTAGTTTATGATGCTGAAACTAAAACACTGATTCTTTTTCTTATGCAGTATTCGTGAATGGAAAGTTCTGCAAGAACCCGAACCAAGCCACAGCTGATGATTTCCTCTTTACGGGGTTCAGGATTCCCGGAAACACATCGAATCCGCTCGGATCAAAAATCACACCAGCTTTTGTCGACCAATTTCCAGGACTCAACACTCTTGAAATATCCATGGCTCACATTGAGTTCGCTCCCGATGGCCTAAATCCTCCCCACACTCACCCTCGTGGCACCGAGGTTCTGGTCGTGGTGGAGGGAATGCTACTTGTTGGCTTCGTCACGTCTGACAAATTAAACAACACCCTCTTCACCAAAGTCCTGCACAAGGGGGACGTGTTTGTGTTCCCTATTGGTCTCATTCACTTCTAGTTGAATATTGGAAACACATACGCATTGTCCTTTTCTGGTCTTAGTAGTCAGAACCCAGGAGTCATTACCATTGCTAATGCCGTCTTTGGAGCGAAGCCACCGATTTCTATTGATGTTCTCACCAAGGCCTTCCAAGTGGACAAGAAGGTTGTTGACTATCTCCAGGCGCAGTTTTGGTACGAGAACAACTAAATGATCTATCAGAAGTTACACAAAATAATTAAATTATAAGACTTACTACATTAGTCTTATTTCCATAAGTGGTTGCTTTGGACACATGCTACACACCACATGTATGATAGATTGATTTCAAATAAAAGATAGTTCTCTCTCATATATGACTAATTTTGAATAAAAGCTCTCTCTCTCTCTCTCTCTCTCTCTCTCTCTCTCTCTCTCTCTCTCTCTCTCTCTCTCTCTCTCTCTCTGCTCGTTTTGGACACATGCTACACACCACATGTATTTTGAATAAAAGCTCTCTCTCTCTCTCTCTCTCTCTCTCTCTCTCTCTCTCTCTCTCTCTCTCTCTCGTTGCTTTGGACACATGCTACACACCACATGTATGATAGATTGATCTCAAATAAAAGATAGTTCTCTCTCATATATGACTAATTTTGAATTAAAGCTCTCCTTCTCTCAAAATTCCTAAATTATTATAATTGTAACAAATTTACCATAAGCTAATCTTTTTACTATAAAAACCCCAAAACTAGTACACATGTGATAAATTTATTCTCTGTTAGTTTCCGTTAATTTTTACAATCAAATTTCTGAGTTAATGACATGTAATAGTTAACGGGCATACATTTTGGAGTTTCACTCTCAATTTGTCACATACTAGTTTGCGATTTTTCGGTATATTAATCCACTTTAACAAAAACTAACGGAGGGTAAATTTGTCACATATGTACCAGTTTTGGGTTTATGATGGTCAAGAAATTAGTTCGGGATAAATTTGTCATAGCTATTATGATTTGTGATTTTTGGTGATAAAAAAATTAGTTTTGAGTAAATTTGTTACAAGTATACAAGTTTGGAGCTTTTCGTGATATTTAACCCTATTTATAAATGTGTATGCATGGACGATGTCAAAACCTTCAATACGATATGGATGGCATTGATCTCTTTCTTGAAGCAATCAATAAACAATCTCAAATAGACCATCGTTGGACATAATGGGAGAAATGTGGAGGCACGAATGCGTTACTCCTACCCACTAATTTTGACAATTTTCAAAAATAACTGGAAAGGTAAGTTGCTTCTCAACCTTAGCTTGGAATGATCTAAGACTCACTCTATATGGCAATTGTACCAAAAACAAACTTAGACATATCATGGAGATGGACATGACTGATGGAAATCCTTGTGTAATTCCTAGTAATTATGCAGCGGAAAATGTCTAGATCACATACCAAAGAGAGCCAGCAGATAAAACAAAACATAGGCTATCAATCAACATATAGGAATTCAAGAAAAAAAATCCCAACAATCCTGAGCCAGACCCGAAAGGAGTACTCAAGAACTGTCAGAGTGAAGAAGAGTGTCTACTTAAATTGACATTATTATTCAAGTTTGGTGCAGGGACTTGGGTTCGGTCCTCATGGTAAGTCCATGTTATAATTCTCAACTATTCCCTCAACTGGTGTTTTTCCTTCTCGCTCCGGTTGCATGGAAGCTTAGAGTAGGGAAACTTGCAGATCGACAAAGTGTTCAGCTTCGCACACTCTAGTGAGTTCACTTCAAAGATAAAAGTTTCCTTAGCTTTTCTGGTTTCCAGATCGACACCTTAAAGTTACATTGCCTGTGATTGCAAAAGCAGTAACAAACATTTCTTGTAAATTGCTAGGATTTCTTGAATGATTACTTGCCAAGGGTAGAATCAATCCACTGGCCACGAATGAAAATTTACTCGGCAGAGGTATGAAGTCTACAGCTAATTCTCCATCTTGTGATAGCCGGTGTGAAAGAAACAGTAAGGCACTTACGGGGAGTGATATGTGGGAGTGAGTAGCATTGAACAAATGGTCCCAATGATGGTTTTGCTGATCCTAATCTAAAGGGAGAGGCTAGGAAAAGAGGTTTTTGGTTCCCATTGCTTTTGGGTAATGAATATGCTTGATTAACAAAATACTACAACTCAGACGGACTGCTTCGAAGAAGCAATAAACTCGGGAATGGAGAGTCCCACCAGAAGAAACCAGACAGTTAAAGACGGTGCTTACGATCTTATAGCTGGAGTTATCCTAAGTAACCAGCAGGGGATTGGTCAAAAGAGGAAAAGAGTAGAGGCTGCACGCTTAAGTTGCCGAAGCCATGACTACTAAGGAATCTCTGCAATGCAGGATGCTGCAGCAGCATATCAAGACCTGATGAAGAAAAAAGAGAAGATAGGACGGATCCAGTGATTTATGTATCTATTATTGATGATTGGTTAATACCGTATTGGATCTTAGCACCAGCGAAAGGCCTTACCGAAGTTATGTCAAGATATCCGATCTACTTGGCCACAAATTACTTTATTTAGGCCCTCACAACCAATGGTTACTGATCGAGTAAAGAGCAAAGGTCACAAATTTGGAACCTTATATAACACGCAAGCAAGTGGATATCGACTACTCATGCCGGAACTCACTAAACAGGAATGAAACAGATCACAAATATAACCAAACTTAGGTGGAGAAGAAGATGAACAAATACGATGCAAGATCAGACAGACTCGCTTTGAGAGCACTAAAATGCTGTGAAGGTAATTCTGAGCAAATGCTATTAAACATGACTCACATTGCCAAATGTTCACAGCGATCCAATGTTCCAACCAGAGAGGAAAAAATTCATAGAAATTTGGGTATCCAAACAAAATTCTCATGATTAGGATATGATCGACATGGGGTGGTTTTCAGCAAGGCATGAAAAAGAAGCGTTCACTAATGTAAAGATCGAAGCACAAACCAACTGCCCTAATCAAATAGAGAGAATCCCATGTCGTCGTCACTCTCCTCTTTCTCTTCCTTCTTCTCCTCTGCTGGAGGTGCTTCAATAGCCGGTGCTGCACCACCTGCGGGGGCTGCAGCAGCTGCACCTCCTCCAATGAAACTGCCGCCACCACAGCCTCCAATGATCACCTGAGGCAAGAACAAGTTTGAATCAGTCCGGAAAATGATGTGTTC
Organism: Eucalyptus virginea; assembly: GCA_014182375.1. NCBI lineage: Eukaryota > Viridiplantae > Streptophyta > Magnoliopsida > Myrtales > Myrtaceae > Eucalyptus > Eucalyptus virginea. The sequence continues at coordinate 1,042,720 of CM024516.1, read as the reverse complement.
AGCCCGAGATGAGCCACCACATGTCTGTATGAATGTTGTGGTATTCTAACCAACATATACTTAAAAAGTTCTACTGCATAAGAAGTCCCCAGCAAAGGAAACAAAGAAACAGAAAAGCGTCCCCATGGTGACAAAGGCTGCGTTTGTTTTTGTTCATTTTTTTTCTGTTTCTAAACACTTTTTTTGTTTTTTTGTTCCTTGGAACAAAAAAGGAACAGAAACCCGTTTGTTTACGTTTTTGTTCCAAAATTATTTTTTTGTTAAAACACATCTGGAACAGAAACAAGAAACAAAAAAAAATTATTTTTTGTTTCGGAACAAAATTCAGAAACACTTTTCATTTTCTTTTCTCTTTTTCTTCTTCTTTTCTTTTTCTTTTTCTTTCTTTTTCTTTGGCCGGTCGCTGGCCTCGGCCGTGGCCGGCGGCGGCCCGGCCGTCGAGGGCCGGCGACCTCGCCGGAGCGTTGCCGGCCCCGGTGAGGCCGAGCGTCGCCGGCCCCGGCGGCTTGGCCTCGCCTTGGCTTGGCCGGCTCGAGCTCGCCCAGATCCGGCGAGGCCGACCTCGCACCAGGCTAGGCGAGCTCGATCTCGCCCAAATCCGACGAGGCCGAGCTCGCCCAGCGGCCGGCGAAGCTTGGCCTCGCCGAGCCATTGCCAGGTCGGCGTCACCTAGCGGTGGCCGGCGACGCCGAGCCTCGCCGGTCGGCCGGGCGAGGCTCGGCCTCGCCGTGGTTGAGCGAGACCGCCGGCCCTCGTTGGCCGGTCGCCGGCCATGGCCGAGGTCGGCGACCGGCCAAAAGAAGAAAAAAAAAAAAAAAGAATATAGAAAAAATAAAATAAAAATATTAAAAAATAAAAGAAATAAAAAAATTATACAAATTTACCAAACGCATTTTTTTGTTCAAAAATTGTTAGGAATGTAAACACTTTTTTTTTATTTTTTTATTTCTGTTTCCTAGAACAATTTTTAAACAGAAATATTACCAAACGCGCCCAAAGGATCCCCAACATACATCATTCAATTTCATTCATGAGCCAATTATTGCATATAGGTTTCACAGACATCTCATAGCCCCAATAAACATGCAAAACACAATAAAACTGTGTTCTTCAAAGATTTCTTCCATGTTGCATCTAATATCTCCAATGCATTGCCCATTCTTTCCAAACCAAGAAAGGAAGCGTAAAATATCCAACTCGACACCACAGTGATCTGTCTTCGCATCAACAAAGTTCATCACAAAACATGTCAGTACATTAACATTCTGTCCAAGATCACTCCCTCTTCCGACCCATAACATAAGCTCAAGAAATTCCTTAACAACAGTTTAGTATGCATATACACACGAGTAATCACTTTGATAATTACTAGAGCATCAACGAGGATCTAACAACAGGCGACTAGAAAAAGGAAAGATTTGCAATACCTTCACGAACAATCGAGAAACAACAACAAGAAGCAAAACAATCCGAGACCTTACTCACGAAAAGAGCATCAAAACACAAATTCCCCCCAAAGAGAAAATCCTCGAGTCTCTACCAAATACTATCTCGACACTTGCGCCACCACTTCAAATACAGATCGACTATGACGCACACTTCCTAGGAGAAAAACGCAGCAGTTTCGAACTTGACGTATGAACCAATCGAGTGCAAGCGCCGCGGGAGACCTGGAAAACGGCGGAGGAAGGGGTGACGAGCGCGAAGGAGGACTGGACGAGCTTTCGCTGGAGCTCGAAGGTGGAGGCGGCGCAGGCCTCGAGGTCGCCGGAGACCTGCTTTGCCGTCCACTCATCGCCGGAGCTCCTGCAGACGAAGGTGAAGACTCCCATTGTCTCTTTTCTTCGATGGAAGCAAGCGCGATGGCGGAGGAGGAGGGAGAGAGATCGGAAGAGCCGAATAGTGGGAGAGGGGAAGAGAAGGGACGACGGGGCAGCCTGTAGGTGAATTTACGGTTTTGTCCTCCATTGATTAGGGTAATTCCCGGCTCAGACATACTACCTTTTTTTTTTTTTTTAATTAGTTAATACTTGAAATACCCAAACGGATACATTTATGACAAACTTATTCAAACTGACCATAAGAAACCATAAACTGGTATAATTGTGACAAATTTACCACAAACTAATTTATTCAACCGTCAAAAACCTTAGTCATTAAATTGGATTAATATCACAAAAAATACAAAAAGTGTATAACTGTGACAAACGGAGCCGGTATACTAGTCAACTATCACATGTTATTCAATTTAGTAATTTAACAGTAAAATTTAACGGAAAACATAAAGTAAATTTGTTACAAGTGTACTAATTTAAAGTAAATTTATCAAAGGTTACTAGTTTTGGGTTTTTGGTACTCAAAAAATTAGTTTTAGGTAAATTTATCACAAGTGCACCAATTTGGCGTGTTTTGAAGTATTAACCTTTTTTTTTTTTTTTTTTTTACCTTTTCTAAAAATTTTAATCTTAGCCTCCGTTTATTTTTTAGGAAAACAACTTAAAAAAAAAAAAAAGGTTTTTCAGATTTTTCAGAGCAAAAAAAAAAAAAAAAATCATCAATGGAAAAAGTTTTCCAAAATAGAGGAAATTGTTTTTCACTTTTTGAGTAGCAGAAAACATTTTTCTTATCTTCTTGCACCTTATTTTTTTCATCAAACATCTTTCTCTTTTTCCTATTTTTCAAAAAATCAAATTTATAATCTTTTCTTTTTTCCTTTTTTTTTTTTCTTTCTTCTTCCTTGGTCAATGCCGGCCATGACCCTAGTCAATGACTGGCCACATGGGAGGTCAAGCCTTGTCGGCTAGTGCTTGTCGGCCTATGGCGAGGCAAGCAACACTCCACCTCACCTAATTAGGTGAGCTCGAACCTGCCTAACTCGCCAAATCTAACAAAACCCAAGCTTCCTCATGGCTGGTTAGGCGAGCTAGGCCTTGTCATAGGTCAACGAGGCTCTAGCCTATGGTCGATGACTAGTTGAGGAAGAAAAAGGAAAAAAAAAATTATTAAAAATAGATTCTAAAATAATAAAATAATAAAAATTTTATTGAATCGAATGCATGGAGAAAAAGATTTTTCTTATCAAATAGCGGAAAATAATTTCAAATTCATTTTCACTTTTTAACTAAACAATGGAAAATATTATCGTTAAAAATGCCACATTTTCTATGAAACAAATAGTCTTAAATTAGTTAACTTAGTTGGCAATTAAATTTACTCTGTTTCTTGTAATTTTCGATAGAATTTGATCGTTTTTATAAATGAAATTGAGTTAAAGGAAAACCATCCTCATTTTCGCTCAGGTTTTAGACTTCTATTTTAGTGGTTTGCTTTGAGAGAGAAATTTCATTTCCATGTGATTTTCGTACTCGACTTTTGGGGTTGAATTTTTGGGCCAGTTCTTCGACAAGTGATCAAATTTATTTTTTGAGTTATTTTTAAAACTATTTTTTTTTTTTTATGTTTGTCATACTACATTGAAATTCCAAGGGTCATGTTTTCCTCCCATGAATCTTAATTGGTGGGTTTTCCAATAATAATAATAACAATAATAAAATCTATCTAGATAACCCATCTTTCAAGGGAAAAGAAAACGATAAAAAAAGAGGCTCTCTTTTAAGTTATCATCGTTAAACCTTTAATCCATAAATAAATGGAAGATTTTGAGCTAAATCATGCAAATTTGTGTAGCCTATATTTTGTTGAGATTGACTTATATTAATTGTGGAAGGGACTAGTAGTTGGCTTATAAGAATGAGAGAAAACCTCACCTGGTGATAGAGGTCCAATATCACCCAACACTGACATCAAAACCTATGTTATTAACAAGTTTGAACCCAACAGTGAGAAAGTTACAAGGGAAATTTCACCATTTGAACAAGTTTTTTAGGTGAAAGAGGCCCAAGACCATCCGATATATATAGTTGTCCTATGGGGGGCCTCACAAGAAATGGCCTCGTCAATCAGACCATGGAATCGAGAGAAAATCATAAGAACATTAGCATTTCCTCATGCATAACGATTAATTGCTATCATGTGCCTAGATGACTGTCCTATCAAGACCTAGAACAATGGGTTTGCATGAATAACTCTAAATTGATCGATAGCAATTTTATAAAGACATTCCTTTTTATCATTAAATTTTGAACCTAACATCGAAAGATCTTAGAAAAGACCCATATTTTTTTCCTAGAAATCTCTACGTAGTATTCTCATTGAGGTTATGACAAGTAGAAATGTGGTTGAACTTTGTCAATGAAGAACTTCATTGAAAGGAGCAATTTTTCCAAGAGATAGAAGTGCAAGCAAAGCGTATGGCAACCTAAAAGCCTTAAAAGCTTATACAAAAAATGAGTGTGTTTGGTTTAGCATTTTCAAAATCTTTTGCAAATACAAAAATCATTTGGCAAAATTTTTGGATCGCTTAACCCAAGATAGGTTCATAAATATTTTGAAATTTTGCATTTCCATAATGCATTTTTCCTTCCAACTTTGTTCTTACTCAACTTCATAATTTTACAAATGTCTTCGAAAATCCCAACTTTGCCTTAGGCACCTACAAGAAATCAGCAAGCAATTGACATGTAGCCGGCGTGCCACTACCACCCTCACATGAGATCAAGTGTGACATCCCAATTTTCCAATTCTATTTTCAATAAATTGAGATGGGCATTTCGTTGGCACGCATATAGTTCTTTTCCATGAGTCAACCACTTATGTGAAAACTAGTCTATCAGGTGAAGCCGTTAAGAAATTCTAATGCATCAGACTCGAGAATTTGACTAGGAAGCGACCTTTCGACCGAGCTAATCTGCAAGGGTCATTACGGTACAATTAAAAATCGATTAGAGACCGAAGATAGGTTGACTCGACAGAGGCATGTGATCAGGTGTGAGTGATTCCACCAAGTTGCACAATTATTGTCGATCGGCACTGGACCGACTTTTCTGTCAATTTGGTACCTTGTGTCTGTATTTGAAACATTGAGATTACCCCGACAACCGTAAGTCACTAATGTGTCAGAGATGTACATTGTGACTTGAATTGATCAATCACGATCTAGACTTAGAACCAATGAATGAGAGTAAATTTCCTACAGGTATGCATCCCACAGCGGGCAAACAACTCCCGTTCAAGCCCTTCAGGAACAGCCTTTTAGCATAAGACCACTCAGCCCTTTAGTTCAGAGCCTAGAGACACTCAAAGATGTCAGGATTGAAATGTTTCTAAGGATTGAAATGTTTCTAACCTACCCAAACTGCATTTCTTGGAGGATCCTACTAGGCTGGAGAAGAAGAGAAATTTAGAAAGCCATAGAGAGGTTTTTCACAAAGCACACACTTTATTTCCTGGAACTCTGCCCAACACATTACACCCTCCTCGCCTTTTATAGACAATAAGAGGTCATAAAGACACACACAAAGACCATACTCATGGGTCCGGAAACAAACAAAGGTACTAGAAACTTCCGGAAGGGAATTATTTGCACACTATGAACAGTGACTGTACTGTGAACAGTACTTTCCCTAGCCCAATGCTACAGTAAAAGTGAACAGTGATTTGCTATAGTGAAATTGTACGGACTCAGCGGTCTAGTCCGTCACGAGCATTGTAGTCATAGTCGGAGTCATCCGAGCTGTATACTGTTGCTAGGCAATGTGCATCATACTTTTGCTCAAGTGCTTCAAGGTCTTCAAGTGATAGAATCCGGTTGAGCTGGCGAGATGAGGATGCGGAAGCTTCTTCATGAGCCCAGTGGGATGCTTCTTCTTCGGCCCAATTTGTGTTTTCATCTCCTTCAGTGTCGACAGGAATGCTTGGCTAAGGCCAATTGGATGATTGTGCATAAAATGATATGTCCATGCTTTGGGATAAGGGCGATGGTCCTAGATTATAGGAATCTTGGAAAAGAGGACCTCCAAAGCATGCATAGGGATCTTGAGTAGACTGGACAATATCATATTTTCCTATCATTTCATGATCTTGAGAAGATGCAACTTGTCTGCATTGCTTGAGTGCTTCTTTGGCTTCTGGTGCTAGGTCATAATGATCCCACGTAGTGGGTATATTATTCCATGCATCTTCGGGAATAGTTTTGTTTTCCTAGCACAAGATTCTCTGGAGTTCTCGATACTGGTGTACACAGAATCTAACATAGCGTGGATAGGATTTGTAAATCCAAGCTTCTCTGTTATCCAAATGAGGTTTATAGGATGTGGTTCCTATTTCCTGTGGGGCATTGATGATGCTACCATTATTTCTGAAAAAATGCCATGGACGTTGGAAAAACAGGATGGTATGGACTTCAGGATTTGGTGTCATGGTTCTTAGTTCTTTCTCCAAGAGATGTTTCCAGTGAGTAGAAGGATAGAACCAGTTGAGAAAGTCTTAGAGATTTTGATCACTTTCTCTCTCGATATTTCTTCCAAGTAAGAATATCCTGGTGAGGTTGGCAATGAACCTTCTAGTTAGAATTTCAATAGCTATCAAGTACTTATTGGTTAAGTACCATAATAACGTCTTGAGTTGATCCGGGAAATCATTTTCCTTCCAGATAAGGGGAAGTATGAATGGATAATCCGTATTTAATCCAAAAGGATAACGAATTGAACATCCATTAAATCTGAACAAATCTGTGTGGCATTGCCACATAAGGTTCTCCAGGTTCTCAGCAAGACTGTCATTCTGGATTTGTTGGATAATCTCCTAGGGATATTTCCAACTTGGAAAATCTTTGATCTTCTCAATCTTATATTTCACGCCATGATTGAGCATATGAAAAATAGGCCTCTTGATGTACATGTTGATTTTGGCTGGTGCTTTTGGTCTTGACAAAAAATCAGCAAGCACATTCTTTTTTTCTAGGGATATGTTTGGTTTCAAAAGAGTATTTTGAAAACCATTCTGCCCATCGAAGCAGTTGAGAATTTGGAATCTGCTTCTGTTTAAACTTGGTCATCTGAGGGAAAGATGCCATGTCTAATTATACTTGGAAGTGATGGCCAATTAGATGGAATTCAAACTTTTTTATTCAATTTTTCACTGCTAGGATTTCTTTGAAAGTAGAATGGTAATGCATTTTAGCTTGAGAAAACTTTCCACTTTTGTGAGCACAAAGATGTCTCTTACCATCAATTTCTTCAAACAGGATGGCTGCCCAGTATTCATCACTAGCGTCAGTTTGAAGGATTCTTTTCCCTGTTGATGGTATTTGCAATGGTGGGAGATTTTGCATAACCTCCTTAAGCTCAGCAACTGCTTTGATTTGAGTTTTTCCCCAAGGTGAGGGATTCTTCTTCAGCAGGGATTGCAAAGGAATCGGGAGCTTTGCAATGTTTGGGACAAAATCCCTGAGATAATTGATTATCCCAGGAAATTGTTGAACTTGTTTTGCCGTGAAGTTATCTTCAGGAAACTTCAATAATTCCTTAGCAATATGTGGCCCTGGGTAGTATGTACCTTTGTTTAGGTGCATACCAAGAAATTCAATTTTCTGTCTAAGCAATATTCATTTTCCTTTAGGAAAGCATAATACCATGATTCTTCACTATTTCTGCGAACTGCTCAAGAAGTTGGCAGTGTGACTGCTTATCAGAACTGTAGAGCAAAATGTCATCAATGTATACAGCTGCACTTGACAAGATTGGTTGGAAAATATGACACATGGCCTTTTGGAAAAGGGATGGTGCTACATTTAAACAAAAAGGAATAACTCTCCACTGGAAGTGCTGGTTAGGGATACAGAATCCTATTTTAGATATGTCTTCAAGATGGATGCCCAATTGCCAAAATCCGGCTTTGAGGTTGAATTTGGAATAAATGTGGGCCTTGGTTAGACCAGTAAAAAGAGAATCTCTGGAGGGTAAAGGGAATTTATCATCTTAAAGAAAAAGGTTGAAGGGGTTGATAGTTGATCACCAGCCTCATTTTTCCCCTATTCTGCTCGGCACGCTTATTGACATAAAAGGCTTCACAAGCCCATTGAAAATTGGAGGTTTCAATAAGGCCTTGCTGCAATAATTCTGAGCATTCCCTTTGAGCTAAAGCCAAACGTTCTGGCTTCATTCCCATATGACTCACCTTTGTCGGATTGATATCTTCATTCTTTTTTAATGGAAGGTGGACAAAGAACTCTGGATTTTCCCATAGAGGATGAGAACATTTTTGGGCAAATTCAGAGTGAGATTCTGAACAAGATTCCAACAACTTTTGCATGATTGGATCTAACAGACTCATTTGAATGGAAAAAGGTCTCTGAATATTAACGAACTTAGAGAATTGGTCTTTATACCTAAGACCTTTTCCAGGAATGATTCAAAGCCGAGAAATTTGAGTCATGATGTCCCAACCAATGATTAAGTCTTTGTTAGGAAGACTGAATCCAAAGATTTTCGTGGTTATAAAACATTGAGGGAAGAACTTGACAGTTATGGGAGTGGTTCTAACATTTGTAGAGAAAGTGTCTCCTGAGGCAGAATTGAAATATCTGATGTAAGGAGTCCATAATTCTTCAGGAAGAACTTTGGTGTCCAATATTGAATAACTTGCTCTGGTATCAATGAGAGCAATGGCAGTGATAGGCTTAGCAAACTTTGAGGTGATGATTTTTACAAGGAAATGGGGACAATGATTGTGGCTTGAAAATATATCAAAGTTTAGTTCTAGAGATGTGGATGATATATGAAAAATATCTTCAGACTCAGAATCTGACTCAGTTTCACTAGAAGTGGGGTAACATGGAATGACACAAAGAGTTTGTTCACCTAGTTCTTCATCAACAGAGAATAGCAATTCGATATCATCATTTTCAAGAGAAATATCTATTTCATTCTTAATTTGATGTATCAAATGATGTTGACATTTTCTAGCTTGGGGGCAATTTTTGGCAAAGTGACCTTTCTGGTTGCAGATGAAGCAGCAATTTGATTTTTTATGGCCTGTGCGATCTTTCCTCTTACGAAGGTATCGCCATTTCTTTTTTCTTCGATAGTGCTTGTGGTCATGTTTGGATTTCTTTAACCAGAACTTCTTGAAGTGTTTCTTCTTTCGAGAAGACTTCCCACAAGTGCCATCACAGTCTTTCTTGAAACATTTGATCTTTAACTTTTGGCGAGAGCAAGCTGTCTTGAGTTCTCTATCATCTGTGATATAGGTACGGACCATCTAGCGCTTCAGGCACAATTTTTCAAGGCATAGATGGATTTCTTGCTGTATTTCTCCCAAGGGAATATCCTGTACTCTCCTCTATCTTCCAAAAAAAGATCTTTCAACCATTTGGGATAGTTCTTTAAGGATGGAGGTCAAGAAGACATGTTTCAGATTTGGATCAGCTCCAATCTGATAAAAAAGTTGAAACATTTTCTGATAATGCTTATTAAGATATTTCTTTTGGAGGGAGCAGCATTTTCTTTCGAAAAATTCTCTTCTTTTCATCTCTATGAGATCAGTGGGTTTTCCCACAAAGAAATGATATAAGAGAGTGATGGCATGACTAAAATCAAGTGATATCAGAAAATGAATCTTGTCTTGTTCTGACATAGATTTCCACCAGAGTTTGAGGCTTCATGTAAACCTTGTGACAAAATTGTAAAGGACATCATTCATATCATGGTTGGTGATAGACTGAGTATTTAGCCAAATATGAAATTCATCAAGTCTTTCTGGCCATTTATGATAGGGGATGTCATCGATGATGAAAAACTATTTCGAGGCCATGGACACATGGTGTCTCGGATTGTCCTGGATAATCTCTGGCTCAGAGTAATTTGATTCCATTTCCTGATCTAGAGGATCAACCATGAATATAGATGAAGTTACTGGTGCAATAGGAAGGGAATCAACATTAGGAATTGAAAAGGATGAAGAGGAGGAAAGGGATATTGATTCAAATTCAGTATCAGAAGTGGTAGGAATAGTTTGTTCAGCTGGGAGCAGAATCTAATCATTTGAAATGGCAGGATCAGGCTGTCGAATAGCAGGGTCAGGTTGTTTCTGAGTACCCAAATCCTTTAGAAAAGATTCTAGCGGATCGGATAACATCAGCTGATCTGGCCTTTCTTTTATAACGATCGAACTTGATTTTGTAGGCATTTTTTCTTTTCCTTTGTTCTTCTGTAGATTTTTTAGACGATTTTGCAATTTTGCCGTATCTGGTTCTTTTCTGAAAGAATCTTCTAAGATGGCAGAAAAAATAGACGGTTGAGGTTTTGGAGGCAAATACCCAGTTCTGACAGGAGGTGCCAGTGGATCGAAAGGTCTAAACCTTCCTTCTTCAAGGAGTTGGATTTGCCTCTTGAACTTTTCTATCTCCGGCTTAGGGATCTCAAGATGATGATACCCTAGATGTTGTCTTGATTCCAAGGCATTTAGCCTCTTTTGGAATTCAGAAATCATTTTCTTGGTGGTCTCATCATACTTTCGAAGATCTTGTTGCACATTTCCAATCTTGGAATCAATTGCTTTGAAAGCATTGTTTTGTGCTAACAGAGTCTCCGATTGCCAATTCAAGACGGCTTCAGCAGCAAGAGTTCTTCTCTATTTTCCATGTTCATCCACATCAGTGGGGGCAGCTATCTTAGGAGTATGACGATATATGCCTTGTGGATCAATGAATTCATCTGGAGTAGGAAACGAGAGTTTAGAAGTTTCTCTGACAAGATGAGGAAAATCTGTATCATGAAACATAGCGATGGAAGAAGTAGATGGTGTTTTTGCTGGAACTTCAAGTGGGTATGAGTGTTTTTTGGCCCACTTTAAAATTGGCTTATAAAATGGGGAGAGAGCTTACTTTTTCTGAGGAGGAGATGGTGGAGGTGATTTTGGTGGATCTGGTGAATCTTGAGTCATAGTACTGAACTCTGGTGTTGGAGGTGGAGAATAAGAAACCATGAATTGGTATTTATCACTTTCACCAAGAGTGTTAATGGAGGGGTCTCCGTTTAAGTATCTTTGATACACCTTATCCTTTGGCTTTTTCCTTCGAGATGGAGGTCTTGCTAGAGGATCTACCTCGTCAGGGGAGTTTGTACAATAGGAACATTGACAAAAGGAATCCCAGAAACAATGACCATAATTGTCTTTGTAGTAATGGACAGGATGTCCATTACTGTTGAAGTGTCGAACAAGCTTTTTTGGATCTAGCTCAGAAATTGATTCAGGAACACATGGTTCTATCATGAAGAGTGTTTGGAAGATAGAAGGACTTTCTTCCTTTTCCTTGCCAAATTTGATGGAAACAGTTCCATCTTTTTTTCCGGACGAACTCAGAGTCCGTAGACTGGAAATACTTGTTATGCTGGTGCAGCTTTTCGTAGTTGGTAATCCAAGTTTCTAGAAGGAGCTTGCCCAGCGTATCTTTCGGGATCTGTCTGGGAACATGGATGCATGACGCTTGATCATTCTGCATGGAGATGAACAAAGCATCTTCATTGCCATTGTTAAAATTCATATCAAGAGCATGGTTCTGCACTAGATAAACCATCTGGTAATGAAGTGTTGCAGCTACAGAGTCAGTAGTTTGAGAGGCTCTAGTGAGCTGAATTTGAACTTTTAGGAAAGAGAGTAACTGGGGATCTGAAAGAGCGATGTTGAAGTTTGGATACAAAATCACAAAGACTGTTTCAGCATTCAAAGTAGTTTGGACAGTACCAATGCAAGCATGCTGGTATTGCAAAACCTGGTATCTAACAACGCAATTCTTGCCACAACTGGTAAGTCTTTACGACCATGAAAAGTGAGAGCAAGACGAACAGCACCATAATGGACATGAGAATATCCTTGTTGAACCCATTGTCTAGAAAATTCCGGAGGAATCTGAAGAGTAACAAAGTACTCTTTTTCAGTAGCAGGTATGGGATGTTGGTCAAATTCGGAGGACTAGACGTACTCCTTTACTTGCTTTGGGGTCTGATGAATGAGTTATCGAATGGAGCGGATGGGTGAAAATGACGAGTTGGGTTTGGCAAAAGCATAATAAGGGTTCATGAGAGGAAGTTGAGTTTCAAAAATCTTGGTTTCATCACTAAGAGAAACTTCATAGAGATAATCTATCTTAGAAGCATTGGAGACACGAAACTCTGAGGGGGTGGAAGATGAGGTAGATGGAGCAAGAGAAACAGGTGCTTCGAGGATTTCTGGTTCTGTAGACATGATGAGAAGAGAAATTTCTAAAAGCTACCCGGTAGATTAGGACGCGCTAGTATCGTGCCAAAGTGAAATTAACCATGAAATTGAGATCGAATTCAGAAATTGGAAGTCATGGTGTGTCATAATTCATATTAGGAACGTCGACTCATCCTTAGAAGATTTTTCTATAAACCGAGATTTTTGGTGGGAAAAGCAAAGTAAGACCGTTTTTGTTCGAGATTGTCAGAGGGCCATTTTTAATCGAATCTTTGAGATGCAAGTTGGATCATTTGATGGGGAAAAGTCATAAGAAGGTTGAGGACACATGGGTTAATTTAATTGAGCTTCAAATGGATGGAATTGATTAAGAAATGATTGAATTAAGTGTACAAGATTTCATGCCACGGCGGAAAAACAAAATTGGACCTATTGGAGAAAGGTTGTAGAAGAATTTGGATAGTGGAGTATGACATCATGTGATGTCATGGTGGTTGGGCCAAATTGAAGGAAATTTGGACAAGTGGATGGTGTAGATTGGCCTTCAAAAAGTACCCATCAGCATCATCTTCTTCCTTTGGACTTTAGAGGAGAGAGAGGGGGGGAGCTTCGACTGGAACCAGCAACCCGACGCCCCACTTCGTTTGCCCGTCTGACCGTCGGCAGCTCTGCCCGTCTCCATTCGCCATCGCACGCCTCGCCGTTGCGCTGGACCGCCGTTGGCCGACCCCTCTCCTTTCCCCTTCCTCTCTTCCATCGACTTTCTCTCCCGCTTCTTTCTGTTCGTCGCTCAGCAACCGAAGACCAGCAACTGTCGCAGCCACCATCGGAGCCAGGACCACCGTCGTCGCTAGCCATCTTGCGCTCCGTCGCTGCCCGCGCTTGGCCGACGCTCGGCCGTCTTCGTCAGCCTCTGCTCATGCGTCCAAGGAGCTATTCGGCCAGCTTAGGCCACGAATCCGCCACCTCTGGCCACTGTGCGCCCCCGCCTCAGCTTGCCGGAGCTCCGCCGGACCACCCTCGGCCTTGTCCAGCTCAACCCGAGGCCATTCCTCCCTCCTTCGGCACCAGCACAGCAGCTGCAAAAATGGATATCTCAGGCCGGTTTTGGCTCGTTTTGGCTGGCTTCCCGACCCCTGATGCTCGGCCCGCCTTGAGGAAAGTTTATCCCCGTTGCGTCCCCGTCGTTTTGGTCCGCTTGGCTCGTCATTTGAGTGAGTTTAACTCACTAAACCTCGATTAAAGGATTAATTATGCTTTAAGTGTGCTTAGTTATGTTAAGTGTTATTAGGTAGTTAGTTTAATTTATTTAAGTGTATATTATACTAAGATCCTTAATTAACTTAAAGTGTGTTTAATTTAAGGCTAAGTGAATGTTTATCTTAATATAAACCTTGATATGACTTAAAGGAATTTATTTTTGATTTATTTAAGTATTCCGAAAATATTAAATAATTTAATAATATATATTTATTCGAAATTATTAAAATATTATTATTTAATTATTTTCGGAATAAATTTAATTATTTATTAAATTCTGAAAATTTTGTCGGGATCCTAAATTCTCAAAATTTCGTGCCGATCGCTGCTGTGTATTCATATTGTGAATTTGATGAGTGGATATTGCAAATTGAGTGTTGATTGTAAAAATATGAATTTTATTTAGAAAATCTCAAGTGTCAGGTTTTGATACCAAAATTGGATTTTAAGGATTATATTAAATAGTGAGATTTGAAAAAGTGAGATATTGGCTTTCTGGTTCAAAATTAACGTGCCCTCCACACACGTGAATAATTTCTTGAATATTTTTAATATGAAAAAAAATGGTCGGGATCACTATTTTAAGTAGAAGCATTGAGTGAAATGCAAAGTATCCAGGGGCCAATATTGAATTGTAGTATGCTGGTTGAAAGACTCGGTCGCAGTAGTGGCTAGGCCAACTGGACCCATGCTCCTTCGGGAATGTCGTCGACGTAGTGACGAAGCTACGCTCCAAGGGGGGAGGCGATGCCTGGCATTAATGTCAGTAGATAGCCGAACTGCGAGTAGGCTATGCCCTTGTGTGGCAATAAATAACAATTGGATCGCATGTTGAGTGTTATTGACGAGTCGGATTATGGGACGGAATCTTGTGGCATGGTATGGGATGTGTCATAACGAATTGGTCTTATAATCTGAATTCTTGTGGTCATTTGAAACGATATTGTTGGTGTTCCAATTGTTTAAGTTCCTATTACTACCTGTGATTGAGTGATTTGAATTGTATTAACCTGCAGGAAGGAACTGAGGCGAGGTAAGTCCTCTGTGTGGTGTGGCTAGGCCACCTTTGGGCGTATTTTTTTTCTAATAAGGGTTTAGGAGGTTGAACTTACTGAGACAATGTCTCACCCCGCTTGTGGGCTTACATTTTCAGGTCCCTAGTGGACGGAGCGGCCAGTTTGTTATGGTTGGCCTTATGGAGTTATAGAGGTGAAGTCTGTTGGATTGGAGTTCGTGTCCGACTTATAGGTTGTAGGACAGTTTCTTTTTAAGGGCCGGTCTTTTGTAGACTTTTGGCTGTAAACCTCTGTTTGTAAACTCCGTTGGTTTATGAATGTGTATTGTGGTGAAATTGCTTCCTGCTTTTCTATCCTGTATTTTGTTATCAGGGGTTTTATAACACGTTCCGCTTACGCAATAATAAATGAATGAGGTCGGCGATACTACCTGGGAATGTCGCAATAGAAAATGACCATGGTGGGATGTTGGCGCACCCGAGGTTCAGGGCGTGACATCAAGTGACCTTAACCGAGGCTGGTCAATTTAGCTTGCCAACGGCGGCCAAGTTCCGCACGCAAATAGTTTAAATTTTACTAAATGGCATTTATGTCTAAGTTGCTTTCCAATGTATTTTTAAGATACATTTTATCAAACATTACTTACAATTGGAAAAACCTTTTTAATCCAAAGACTTTTGCATGTTCCAAAAACATTTCCCAAAAATGGAACCACACGCATCCAATGAGGGGAATTGTGGATTCTATCCTTTATAAATTATAATTAAGTCTCTCTCGAAAAAGAAACATGAGAAATAAATAAATAAATAAAATTTTGTTTTATTTAGCAGCCGTCCATGAACAATGCCCCGTGAAAATAATGTATAAAACAATCTATCGCCTCGTTACAGCAATGGAGATATTCCATTTTTGGTATCGCCAACGCTGGAATTCGACAATTTCGTTCGTAATACATATGTTTACGAAGAATATCCATTATATTGCAATAAGGGTCGATTTCTTTGTTGACTTCACGGATTTGTATCTTTGCTAATGGGATCAGAATGCAAAGTAATGTCTCCATCTCCACGAGAGCTGACGGAAAAGGAGGTACTTCCATTGCATGGCTGTTGTTAAAACCTAATTTCCTTTTTCTTCTTCTCTTTTTGTGAAAACCCTTTATTTTCTTTCCCTTTAAAGAGTTACTACCAATGTGGCTTTACATCACATGATTCCTTGCATCAAGATTGGTAGGGCGACCCCAGATTTTGACCCTTCATGTTTAGCGCGCGCATATGAGGCGAGTGCTCACGTGAAGATATTTTATAGCCAAGATATATGGTACTTATCTATAATAAGAAATAAATATTTATTTTCGTCATTTCATGTTGGTTTGTGCGCACTCCTGCTATGTCATTTTTTCATTAGAATCAACCACGTCTGTTTAGCATCCAAACAGATGATCTTTTTCCAGAGGTCCTTTGATTGATATCAGAAACTTCTCATTTTTGGAGAGATTATTTGTTTGATTTATCTCGTGAAGGTCAAATATATGTGGAGTAGGTTTTTCCACACGTCTACGAGTAAAAAGAGGTAGTCACTTCCAATCTCGACATTGCCCCATTCGCACATGTGACGCGACCCATTGACACTTTCGTGGGCTCAACGTGATAGTACAATAATTTGCATCAATTTGGGAGCAAAAACTTAGATGCCTATTTTTGGCCAAAACCTAGTTATACACAACCTAATTGATCAAGATAGATATTCATCTCATGACGACTATATACTTGATGCGAAATTTCACAAAAAACTAACTACATGCAAGCTTATTTGATAGTCATGAGGCCATGTCGAGGCTAATGTGGCATCTCGCAACTACTATTCAGAAAAATAGAAATAGCAAAGACAAAGGTTAATAGCAAATCCCCATTAAGGGAGCCCCCCTAACCACCAATATATCTACACGAATCTCCTCTATGATTACTCAACATCTTATTCAAGACCTGCTTTTCGAATGCAGTTGTTAACGTGATGATAAACGTTGTGCAATGCATAATTAATTGGCAATGAGTGGATGAGTGCACTTTCTCTCTATTTAATACGCCAATTTTGCCACCATGTGGCTTTGCTTAGCAGCGAAACAAGACCAACTCTATAACGAGTACTGTCGGCCGTCTCAAGTTGAGGCTATGTGGACCATCCGCGCATGATGTGTATGGACCAGAAAAATGGAAGTTCTTGCCCTAGAAACTCGAAAGTTGCTTGTCAAATAAGGAACTCCCTCTCCTATATCATATCGTCTTAGCGTAATCTCCTTCAAATTAATCAATACGTGTAGCTTTGTCCCCATTCCTAAAGTCTCAATCATACGCATAGTGTGGCAGCCACTTGTGATGTGCATAATTGGCTGAATTTACCTAACTCCGTCGTTATGAAAGGCAAAAGCCATTCATGGGTTAGGCAAAAGCCATTCATGGGTTAGGTGGTCAGATTTGATTATCGATCAGTTGGGGGATTTTATACATGCGAGCTACACTGTAACTCGGGACGATGAGGCTAGAACTCTTGAAACTGAGCAGCTATTAATCTGCAAAGTCCGGTGATTGCACATTTTCCGCACCCGAAAGTGTTTTTAGAATAGTGCGAGTGCCGATTTGCTCTTGAACTTTGGAGGATGATATAATCTATATTTAGTGTAATGACATGGCGCAAACATGGTGCGCCTGAAATTCATTAAGTGAAGCATATGGTCATGGAGGCAACGCCTGCAAGTATTTATTCTTAGCGGTCAGTTGGTCATCTCATAGCTAGATAGTGCATTTAGATTCTATGTAGCTTACACTATATAGACCATGGCAATCACAGTATATGTGCAGAAGTCATTTCGCTTGCGTTTACTAATTTTAAGGGCGAGTCACATTAATGATGTCAATTTTGTAGTTTATCTCGTCGCTCTAAATTTAAGAATGAATCCTTCAGTTCATAGCCTATGCTTTATGGGGTGTTGACTTCTGAGGCTCAATTTAACCTAATCACATATCAAAGTTGTAAAGCCTTTACTTTTAATTTGTACCAATCATGAATAACTTTTTTTTTTTTTTTGTGACCCGGGAACCCCCAAACAGCCGGCAGCCGGCGGGGCAAACCCGGGGTGACGCTAGCGGAGGACCCACTACCCCGACGCCACGCTTAAGATCCCGTGCGGCCAGCGGGATTCGAACTCCTGCCCTCTACGCAAAGGGTCATGGGAGCCTTATCCAACTGGGCCACCGCAGGCGGTGGTTCATGAATAACTTCTACCCCATGAAAACCCAGAAAAAAAGTAATGAACTTTTTAAAGCTTTATGGGAGAGTAAATTTTAGTAAAGAAGAAAGAAATACTAACTAGAGTATTATAGACCTAATAAATCATTGCAAAGTTAGATTTGCTAATTGAAAAATGGGTTAGGTTAGACAATGCATTGTGTTATATAGTGTCATGATGCAGATGATGACGACTTGATCAATGTTGCAACCTAAATTTTCGGGGTGAACCACCTAGGATTTGGCTAATGGATTATTAAGCCTAGACTTAACTCGAACTCTCCCTAGCCCATACCAACTCGCGACGTAAGTTTAAGTTTCTTAACATGCAAATGGATTCTATTTAGGAGTCGCCACTAATCTATTTTTTGGTGGGTCGATTAGAAACCCAAGTAAAGTAACATAAGTTTTACTTTATTACTACGAACCAGAGACTTTAAGTACAAGGACTTGGTTACACTAGATTTCTCTAATGCATTTTCGGTACCATTCTTTTATTTTCAAAAATGCTTTTGCAGACAACTTAAATTGATTTTAAATTTATTTTCCTAACATGTGAGACGATCATGTGGGTACGCAAACCACCAATTTAACACCCAAATAAAGTAATAAATAAATTGCATGACTTATCTCATAGAAACGAAACCACCTACGTTGTTAGATCAGAATTCACATCAACATCAACAGTTTTAGATATGATTTCTAATTAACACATAATTTCTTTTCTTTTTTTTACTTATTTAATGAAAATCATGCAATATGTAATGCAATATAACTAAATGACCTAATTCTAATGTCATACAAC
Organism: Eucalyptus virginea; assembly: GCA_014182375.1. Classification (NCBI taxonomy): domain Eukaryota; kingdom Viridiplantae; phylum Streptophyta; class Magnoliopsida; order Myrtales; family Myrtaceae; genus Eucalyptus; species Eucalyptus virginea. The sequence goes on along the minus strand of CM024516.1, from coordinate 1,024,237 downwards.
TTCTAATTAAATTGACCTAATAACAATATTTAAATGACGTGCATTTCATGAAGCTAATCCTATATGACATTTACATGACATTTTTTATTTATCCTAGAAATACAATCTATCCTATAGAATGGAACTAATTTATTCTAAGACATTTTTTGTATTTTTTATGAAATTCGGAATTAGGAAAAATGTGAAATTATCTAACTAGATTAAGATTCTATTCAATTTGCATTAGGAATTAGGTTAAGCCAATTCCTAATTTAAACTAAAATATTATCTTAACCCAAATAATCCTAAAATGCAGTCTATCTAATTTCTAAACTTATAATAAATTAAGAAAAATATTATCTAGAATTAAACTAAGCAATTTTACCTTAATATGCAATGACGTACAAAAGATGCTTTAATTTTACATGACATATGCATGATGATTTTTGTGGTTTTTCCTTTTTTTCCCTTTTTTTTTAATTTCGAAATTAATAATTGCCAAATAATTAAACATGCAATCCAAGTTAAAAAAAATAGCAACCTAAATTAATTGATTTGATTTTTGATTTTTTGATTTTTTTAAAATTCGAAATAAAATTCCTATTCTAAATATGTAAATCCTAAAACAGGAATAAACCTAATTCTAACCTACATTTTTTATTTTATTTTTATGAAAACAAAATTAACTTAAACGCACAACAACAAATCAGAGCAAAGATTGATATCCAAATTGATGAATCATATCTCTCGTATGAGATCGGGTTTGCCATTTTACATAAATCGCGAATCGAATCTCGGGTGGAAGATTTGATTAGCGATTTTCTTCAAGTGATTGTGAGTCGGATTTCGGACGTGAAAATCGAACTGACAATCACAAATTTCACAAGCTATTTCATGTGGGATATCTCATCATACATTGGTGATTATTTCAAATAAAGAAACAAAATGAATAATAAAAACTAAATAAATAAATAAAAATAAAATAAAATAAGAAATCTACCTAATTATGAACAAAATTAACTTAAACGCATGACAACAAATCATGGCAAAGATTGATATCCAAATTGATTAATCATATCTCGCATATGAGATCGGGTTGGCTTTATTTTACATAAATCGCGAATCGAATATCGGGCGGAAGATCGGATTAGCGATTTTCTTCAAGTGATTGTGAGTCGAATTTCGGACGTGAAAATCGGACTAACTATCACAAATTTCACAAGCTATTTCATGTGGAACATCTCATCATACATTGGTGATTATTTCAAATAAAGAAACAAAATGAATAATAAAAACAAAATAAATAAATAAATATAAAATAAAATAAAATAAGAAATCTACCTAATTAGGGTTTTGGCCTCCTAAACTAGGGTTAGCCCACGGCTAGATGGGTCGCCGTTCGGAGCTCCGGCGAGGGCGGCGGGCGGCCGGCGGCAGCAACATTGACCAGCGGGCAGGGGGCTGCTGTCCGGCGTTTGGGGGCAAGCTGCAGCCGGTTCGTCGCTCGGGCGTGCATCGGGTCGCCGGGAGCAGCAAAGCGTCGGACCTCGGCGACCGGTCCTGGGTCGCGGGCAGAGGAGCGGAGTCGGGAGGTCAAGCGCGGCCGTCGTTGCTGGGCTTCGGGGATTCGGCCGGGAGTCGGTGCTACTCGCGGAGGGCGTCGATGAAGCAGGAGCAGAAACGGCGTCGCGGATCGGACAGGGGCTGCGACGTCGGGTGGCTACGGGCAAGGGGCGTCGGGTCGCTGGTGTCGCGATCTGCAGCGGTGGCGCAGATCTCGGAGGGGGGAGGGGGCGCTGCTGAGCGTCGATCGAAGGCGGTGGCTGGCGTCGGGGTCGGCAGCAGGTTCTGGCGTCACGGGTCAGTGGAGGCTTCACGGGCGCCGGTCTGCTGGCGGCGGTGACGGATCTGCACGCGGCTGGGAGCGGAGCAAGGGCTTGGCGGACAGGCGGTGGTAGCGTGCGCTCGCGGGTGCGGGGAAGACTACTGCAGCGGCGGCGACAGGGCTTGCGGGTGCTGCGCAGTGAGGGGTTGCAGGTGGAGAGGCGGTGCAGCGGCGAACGGAAGTGTTGATTGCTGCGGGTGCTCATGGACAGAGGCCGTCGTTGGGTGTGGACGCCCGCTCGAAGAAGACCCTGTTTCTTTGCCTTTTCTTCCTTTTTTTTTTTTTTTTACTTTTTCTCTCCCCTCACGTCTCTCTCACGTCCCCTCTCTCTTTCTCTTCTTCTTTCTTTCTGCAGAAGTAAAAGAAAAGGCTTCTGCTGTTGACTTTTCCCCTTCAATGCTTTTTCTTCCTTTTTTTTTTTGTGATTTTTTTTTCTCTTGACCCTCAAAGAACCGAAGGAAAACCCTCTCTCACGTTTTGTCTCTTAAATTTTTCCCTTCAACGTGGCCGAATGTCTCTATTGTGTGCCCCTCTTAAACCCTACGCGAATTAACTTATTTATAAGCTACGAATTAAGATTTCTTTAATCTTTCTAAATCGATATCCACAAAAATTCTTTTTTTTTCAAATGTAATATTTATTTTGCCAAACACAATATTCGTTTTTCACTTGCTCTATTCAAAAAAAATTTCATCATATCTCGAAAAATTTCAAATTCCTATTTTCACGAGATAATTTCCGATTATCATAAAAATAAGCTTGGGCCAATTCGCTCGCTTTGTGGACCTAGTCGGACCTGTTAAGTTAAAAGCTCAAAACCACTAATTTGAACCTATCCACCAGGACCACCACCAGTCCAATAAATGAAAAAAATGCAAATTAAAAATAAATACATCTAAATTTATATGCTATGCAATTAATATTATTTTTTTTATGGATAAAATTAACCCCTAATTTTTTAATGCGATAAATGATTAAACGGGCTGCCAAAATTTAAGTCTCAACAATCAACAATCATGTAATTCAAGTGTCTTGTAAAGAATACTTAATTGAAGTGGCTGCTACAAGTATAAATATCATTTAGTATAGCAACGTACTTTCAAGGTATTTGATTCAAGACATGTAGTCAAAGTTTAGCACTTTTCACTCCAAAACTTTGTTGCTTTACGAAGAACGTAATTAGATTCATAATTTGATTGACTCTAGCTCCAAAACTACATGAGAATTAGACTGTGAAAATGACTACCCTCGTGTATTTTTCTGTGCAAGGGTCTTTATTCGAAGCACAAATTCATTCACACCATGTATTTCAAATTTCTTAAGATGGCCTCTACCGAACATCTTGGGTTCATCATCGCCTTGGAACACAATGGAATATGGGCCTCGGCCCATATGGTACAACACCGGCTTGAGCCTTCAGGCCCAATGGTTTTTGATGAATTTTACAGTCTTAGGGAGCAAGCGTATTCACACGTAGGGAAAATCCGGAAAGCGAACACAAACGAACTTCAAATAGATACACAAGCACAATTCATCCAACTTCACCAATCACTAATCCAAACAGTCGGTTAGGATGAATCCATTGCGATTCCACATAAGCCTTCTTTGGAATCAATGTCTCTCTGCATTCTTATGTACCATTCCTCCCCCCAACTCATTCCCCAAGAGTTCTTCACAAGCCAATACTTAAGTGCCATCCGCTGTGTTACCATAGCCGACTGCAGTAACACCATGATCTAAATAGGTCCCGCAGTCTCCCGTCAAGATGCCGGTAGAATGGAACTGGAAATTACGCGCTCCGGCATCAATGGACGCTGACCCCGGTTGATTTGCCACGGCCTTCAAAGGCGTGGCCTCATCGTTGGCAGGCACGACTTCGTAGCCCGTGATTTTAGCCGCGTGGGAGGCTTCTTTTGTGGTCTTACAAGCTCCGTCGGTCCCGTTGTAGGGATAATTAGCCTCGGCAGTGAGGCCTCCGTTGTTTATAATGAATTGGAAACCATCCTTTATGAGACCACCTTCGCAACCTTGATCCTCGCCATTGACGTCGCAACCTACGAGTTCTTGCTCCGATAGGGAGATTAGCTCGCCCGTTTTTAGCTGGTTGATTCCCTCGGTGGCCGCCACGGTTGAGAAAAAGCCCAGCAACTTCCTATTAAATTAAGCATGCACAATTAAACATGTCACGAGAGTTGGATTATTCTAAGGGTCTGCATGACAACGTTTCTGTTTCTCATGGTTTCTGTTCTTTTGTTCCCCGGAACAAAAAAAGAACAGAAACCTGTTTGGTAACGCCACATTGTTTTTTTGTTCAGGGAACAAAAACTTAGCCGAGGAATGGTTTGGGAACAGAAACAAGAAGCAAAAAAAGTTGCTTCTTGTTCGAGGAATAAAAATAAGAAGCAATTTCTCTCCTCACGGCCTTCTCTTTTTTTATGAACTCTTTTCTCCCTTCTCACCTCCCGACCTTCTCTTTTTTTACGAACCCTAATTTCTCCCTTCGTCCGCTCGCCTCTCTCCGATCTCATCATCTCCGGTCGCCTCTCTCCGGCCCTGTCGCCGCCGATCCGTCGCCGCCGGTCTCGTGGCCTCCAGTCCCCTAGCCTCCGGTTGACTCTCTCTAGTCCCGTCGCCGTCGGTCCCGCACCAGCAACCGAACGCTGCTCCCCGGCCTCGCCTGAATCGCTCTGGTCTCGTGCTCATACTCTCCCGTCGTGCCACGCCGACCCACGATTTCGGTGACCCATTGCCACCCAACGCCTCCCCGTGCCGCATTGACCCAAGATCTTGTTGTTCGTTCCCGTCGGAGACCGTCTTCGCCGCCGCTGCGTCTCAAAGCCCGCTGCAGCCAAGCCTGACGCCCCCACTCGCTTGAGTCGGTCCCGCACCAGCAACCGAACGCTGCTCCCCGGCCTCGCGTGAATCGCGACACCTGCTGCTGGGAACCAAAGACCCGCGATCCACCTGCTGTTCGGAGCCGAAGACCCGTGCGTCGCCCGTCGCCCAGCCTCCAAAGTCCGAGCCCTCGCCTCGCCCCGGTTGATCCCGAGCTCACTCGACACCTCTGCCTCCAGTCCCGTTGCCTCCGCCTCTCTTGGCCTCCGGTTCGGTTGCCTCCCCCCGGCCTCGCCTGAATCGCGACACCTGCTGCTCGGAGCCAAATACCCGCGATCCACCTGCTGTTCGGAGCGGAAGACCCGTGTGTCGCCCGTCGCCCAGCCTCCAAAGTCCGAGCCCTCGCCTCGCCCCGGTTGATCCCGAGCTCACTCGACACCTCTGCCTCCAGTCCCGTCGCCTCCGCCTCTCTTGGCCTCCGGTTCGGTCGCCTCCCTCCGATCCCACCGCCCGCAGTCTCTTCGCTCCGGTGGGTCGCTTTGGTCGCGTTGCCTCGTGGTTATCTTGCCCTAAATCAGGTTTGTTGCTTTAATTTTTTTCTCAATTTACCTGTTCTAGTGTTCTAGTGGTGATTGGGGCCTGTTTTGAAGTTGAAGGTCGCTTCGCTTTGGTCGCGTCGCCTCCGGTTGGATGTGGTGAATCCGTAAATGCGTGTTCTTGTTGTGGCGCGTGATTGATCTCCCCAGCTCTAGCTCATTGTTGATGGTTAATGCGTGTTTTTGTTGTGGGGTGTGATTGGTCTCCCCTACGTTGCTCGTTGTTGCTGGTTAATGTGTGTTCTTGTTGTGGAGTGTGATCAGGGTGTGTCTCTGAGTAGTTGCAGTTGTCAATGCTCTGTTTTAGTGATAGGTTGTGATAAAGGCTCCGTTTTAGCCAATGAAGCAGCATGTTGCACTCTTTTTTTAATTGTCTTGAACTCATATTATGCTGAACTAGTGAAGGATACATGGCATCCCAAAGAGAGGCATTCGTCGCAAAGTGGACCGAATCTTTAACCAATTTGTACGTCAGTTTGTTGGTAGAAGAGGTCAAAAAGGGAAATCGCACCTCTTCTACTTTCAATAAAGCAGGGTGGAATTCCATACGGACAGAATTCAATAAACGAGCAGAACTTCAATATACTCAAGTACAGTTGAAGAACAAGGTGAACAGATTGAGAAAGCAGTATGCTAGTTTCAAGAAGCTTATTTCACAATCCGGATTTGGCTGGGATAATATGAACAAAAAAGTTGTTGTTGATGATCCAAGTATATGGGAATCGCACATCAAGGTATGCTTTAACTTTTGATCATTTTGAGATCACTATATATGTACATGCAATATGTTTAATTGTATTGCTGATATATGTTATTATTGTGAAAATTGCAGGATAATATTGAGTGGGCAAAATTCAAGAAGGATGGGTTTCCTCAATATCCCGACTTGTGTATTGTATTTGGAGATACATATGCTACTGGGGATTATGCAGGAGGACATGTCGAAGGTTTTGTGATGTCAAATGAACTTGGCATTGGTGGTGATGATGCAGACGATGGACCAGAGGACGTTGGACCAGAGGACGTTGGTGAACACCATCTTGATGAGGGAGTTTTTACGTCTGACAAAACTCCTACTCCAGCTCATGACAAACATAAGATGGATAGAACTCCAAATAGTAAAAGGAGAAAGAGGAGTGAATCATTTGGCATTACTAGCACCTGCAAAGCCTTACAAGAGATGATCAAGAGCAGGGCTAGTCAATTTGTGAGTGGTTCCATCAACTCACATGTCACATCACCACCTACAGACCCATTCTCCGTATCTATTGTGATTGATCTTCTCCTTGCCATTCCTATGTTGGAGCCGGATCTTTACAACAAAGCAGTGGAACGAGCCTGCGTTAATCCCACATGGAGGGAGGCTTTTATCAAAACCCCAGCTGACATGAGATTTGGGCTTCTCCAATATCTTTAGTGGATGTTAGGAATTGCATAGAGTTTTAGTAGACTATGTTTTTTATTTTGCTGGTTGTCATTTTGTTGTTGAAGATATTGATGTTGAGACTATGTTTTTTATGTTGTTGGTTTGGATATGATGGATTGTGTTGAATTTTTATATTTGGTTTGCTTTCACGTTATTGGTTTCTATTGTTTTTTTTTTTTTACATATATCTATATTGATTTTCTTGTATTTGTGTGATGATATAGGTACTATGGAAGATGAATCAAATAGTGTGTCTAATGAAGAAATAGCAGCAGTTGAATATTATATGGATGAGTTTGATATTGACCTAACAATAGGATGGTTATCTCTGGTTATTTTTGACAAGTCTTTGCATATAAGAGAGCCTATTAGGGACAGTAAATTATCAGGAGCCGAATGGGTAAGGGAAATTGTTTATGGACATTCAGATAGGATATATGAAGCATTCAGGTTAGAGAGACATGTTTTTCTTAACCTATGTGATTTAATGAAGGCAAGAGGCTGGCTGACAGATACTCGATATATAAGGGTAGATGAACAAGTTGGGATTTTCTTATCTATGGTTGGTCACAATAACTCCAATAGAGATTTATGTGAGAGATTTCAACGTTCGGGACAAATAATCAGTAAGTTTTTTACTCAAGTATTGAAAGCATTTCTCGAATTAGCGAAAGAAATTATCAGGCCGCCTTCTTTTGATATTGTTCCAGAAGAGATTCTTCTTGATCCTAACCATGGACGTTATTTTAAGGTATGTTTTTTATATCAATTTTACATTATTAAAATATATATAGCCGATAATATTGTCTAACGATATACTTTCATAAAATCACAGGACTGCATTGGTGCTATTGATGGCACCCACGTTAATGCATCCGTCCCTATATCGAAACAAATCCCATTTAGAGGCAGAAAATGGACTACCACTCAAAATGTGATGTGTGCTTGTTCGTTTGATATGAGATTTACTTTCGTATATGCTGGGTGGGAAGGATCTCGCAATGATTGTCGGGGTTCTCTCGGCAAAGCACTCGAGACTCCTCGATTGCAATTTCCTCGACCACCACCAGGTATTTGCTTTGTTATATCAAGTGATTTTCTTGATAATTGTATAGCTATTGCACATCATAACAAATTTATGTATATATTATTGTAGGAAAATATTATGTAGTAGATTCTGGTTATGCAGCACTTCCGGGATTTTTAACTCCATTCAAAGGTGAACGGTATCATTTGAATGATTATAGGGGTAGAACGAGACGGCCCAGATCAGCAAAAGAATTGTTTAACCATAAGCATTCTTCATTGAGAAATGTTATTGAGAGGTCATTTGGGGCATTAAAAAATCGCTTCCCAATTTTGAGACACATGCCTCCATTTTCAATTCGAAAGCAAGTATATATTGTAATCGCATGTTGTACTCTCCATAATTATATTCGCGACCAAGACAAGATGGACAGGAACTTTGCCTTATATGGAGATCCGGAGTTTCCATTTGGACCTACGCAAAACGATGTTGCAAATGATACATTACATGATGAGGCGGCTGAGATAAACATGATCAGGAAAAATATTGCAAATATGATGGCAAGGGATCACAATATGCAAGAGATTCCATGACTTTTTATTTCCGACTTTTGCGATGTGTTTTTGTTTTTTGGAGAAAACTTTTGCGATGTGTTTGTAAACTTTTGCAATGTGTTTTTATTATGACTACATTTCTATTAAATAGTATTAAGATCATCCAATTCTATCTCCATGAGCACAAATGCCATTGAATGTATCATAAATGTGGACAAACAAAAGAAAAGCAAATTGTAAGCTATTGTATAATTGACACTTCAAGACCTACAAACCGCCATCCAAAGCTTACATCCTATTCAAGAAAGAAAAAAAGCAAAAGAGGAGAGGAAAAACATCTCCCTTCATCAAAATTAGCCAAAACCTTATAAACTTATGTGAAACACGAAAGTGAAATAATTTGTAATTTGGAAGAAGATGGGTAAAAAGTAGTATCAAGATGGGAAATTTCCAACCCCAACCCGACATCCATATCAAGATTACAAGACTAAAATTCCCAAGCCACGCATGCACTAGAATTACAATTTTTTTTTTTTTTTTTAAAGAGTAAAAACTTAGTCCCAAGGAAATTACTACAAATTCAATATGCCTTGTGCTTTTTTTCGAAATATTTGCTATACCAAACATTAAAATTCCCAAAAAGAAAATATATTAATCTAATAATATTTTGATCTAGTCAATTCTATGTAATATCTAATCTATTCCTTTTTCTTATTTATTTTTATTTTTAAAAAAAAATTAAAATTTGGAATAGAAATTTTGTGCAGCTTATCAAACGGGTTTTCGTTCTTTTCTCATTAGAAATAGAAATTTTGTGCAGATTATTAAACGAGTTCTTTTGCTCGAAATTGTTTCCCAAACAGACATAGAAAAGAACTATTTATGAAAAAAAAAAAACTCTTCCCCGGAACAGAAACGTTGTCATGAAGACCTAAGGCTCATTTTGTCTTGCGAAAAATGAATAATTTAAGAAAAATATTTTCCTAATAATAGTCGCTTGTATCGCTTAGAAAATAAAAGAGGGAAAATTAGTTTCTTCGTCCACGAAAATATTTACATATAAATTGTTGTACATATAAATGTTTTCTTCATTTATTAATTATTTCAAGTGATCATTATTAGAATGATGTTTTTTAAATCATTCATTTTTTGTGAAATAAATGGATTTTAAATACTATCAATAAATTCGGAATGTACTAACCACGTGTAGCTCGCGATCATTCCATCATGTGTGTTGGACCTAGAACATAAAAGCAATATGCATTGACTCCGCACCTAAACGTGAATTTATGCACGGCCGAAAAACTGATTTTATTTTCCTTACCACATTGTCCTTGGCCCTTGACGCCCGTGACCGCTCCTTTCGTCCTCCAGTCCAGAGCTGCGGGCACCGCGGTCATGTTCTCGCACCTGAACGGAGTTGTTCTATCAGTCCGGGTTCTAATAACCAGTCCTAGAGGTCTTAAACTCGTCGTTGGTCATGTCGGTGAATGCGTTGGCACTTAGCTTGTAGGGCTTATCACCGTCTGCATTGAAGGCGTCTATGAACTCCACATTGTCCTTAAAGATCTGCAGCCGCATCTCCTTCTCGGGCGCGTCCCTATAAACCTTCCCGTACTTAGCCATCCACTGCTCGTGCCTTTCCTCCATGGACAGCTCTCGTAGCTTGCGCGAGTAAACTCCGCAAGCAAAAGGAGCGAGGGTGAAGAAGAGACTTCGAATCATAGCCAAAGAAGCCATATTAAAAATGCGGATTTGATTATATGATGTTTCGATGATGAACCCAAGATGTTCGGTAGGGGGTTTTGCATGGCAGAGCCGAGGGTAGTCGCGTCCACTGCAGTCGAAGTGCCGGGGAGTCTCCGAATGACATTGACGCGTGGAAAATATTAAGGGGTTGTGTTCCGTGCAAGGTGGTGCGCTTGCTACGACGATATGGATTTATGGAAAAAGAGGATGGAATCTTTGGAATCAACACGCGGGAAGTGAGAATGAGACTCATGTTTTGAAGTTTGGTGTGTTGGCTTGTGCTTTGGATGGTCTCTGTGTTTCGATCGTTGCCGTCACCATAGAAGCAGAGAGAGAGAGAGACGACAATTGCTGCTGGCAGGCGATTTTGGATGGTTTGCGTAATGCTGCACAAGTACACACGAAGATCGATTCTTCACTTTTACGTGGAGAAAATTATCCGAAAGTTATAAATTTATTGTGTTTGTACTAATTCGGTCATAAATTATCAAATTTGTCAATTAAATCTTAAACATTTTTGCTTTTTGCTAATTAAGTCCATCCGGCTACTTTTGATTAGAAATTGATGATGTGAATTCAGCCATCTTACATGGTGCGATCGGCATTACCATGGACAACTTTTAATAATATCTTAATATTTTTCAATTTTTATTTTATTTTTTCCATTTTCCCCCCTTTTTTGAGAAAATAATACAAATGATCCTTGAACCTTGGCAAAATGGTCTATGAACTTTTGATTTGGTCAATGCAGTCTCTAAATTTTAGGTCAATGTACAATATCATTTATGAACTTTTAATTTGTTTAATGTAGTTCTCGAATATTTAGTATATGTTCAATTTATTCTCTAGATTATATGAAAATATTCAATATTATTCTAAACTTGAATTAACGAAAAAATAACGAACATAAAACACGATATAGTGCGTGCATCAATATCGACAATTGACCGGTTGACCTCAACTCAATAACAAGTTTGCACGACTAATGCTTGTTGCTCATCTGCTCGCATTGCTTTCCTACACCTTTGTTCACAAAAGGGACAATGACATGCCAAAATCTTGGCTAGTTAAACTTGGGTAGTTCTTGCCAGGGTGAGATCTAAATCCAGGGCTTTCTTAACAAGGATTACTAAATTGAGAAATTGACATGATCACGTAGTTCTATTTTGCCTAGTTTGCTCCGTGTGAATGTGATCATTGGGATTGAATATGTAGTATTACTAACTGATTGACCCCCATAGATATTTGGAGAGATAGTAAGGAATTGTGAAGCGGTGTTGACACTTGAATTATCCCGATTGTTATCTTGATAAGTTTTGTTATTTATGAAAGATAGCAAAGACTCAGTCAATCCAATTGGACTGGGATTAACTAGGCCCATTAGGCCCGGCCGGATAGAGCTCAGTTCAGTTCAACCCTAAGCCGCGCCTCTCTCTAGAGCTGAGTCTGTCAACATGTTCTCCCATCTCGAGCCAAAACGCACCTAAGCTGTTTGAAGAAATGCCGCATAGACGTGATTGCTGAATAGCTCATGATTCTGTGCTAGCCGACAATGCTGTAATATAGACTACCCACTTTCTTAATGTTTAGGTCCAAATTCAAGCATAATTCATTTGCTATTACCATCAAATCTGCCCACCTCTTCCTCGGCAGTGTCTTGCTTTGTGTTTTGGCATGTCTCCGTGACTATTGAAGGTAATTGCTGATGAGAGATGTCCGAGGTGATGGTGATAAATCTTTTGCCAGGATGTTAAACTCCATATTTGTCCACGATGGTTTGTTTATCATATCTTGTATGGTCTTTGTCGCCTCGGTTTCTGTACGGCTGCGAACGTGAACTTTTAATGGATGTTGGTTCCGCGGTGGTCGTAGGTGGTGGTCGGATATGAAGTCCAAAGATGGAGTTCGGCCGGGTTTCGTTCCGTCCATGAAGGGATGCTGGGCATAGGTGGGTTTAGCTTAGTTTAGGGACCTTGGGCTAAATTTGGTCGCATTAGAAGCTGAGTTAGGGCCTGAATTCATTTTATAGAAATTTTGGGTTCGGCTTGGTATAGATAGACTTGGACTGGGCTTGTTTGTTAGTGAGTTAGTCTTTTTTCTAACTAGTAGAGGGCTTGATGTAATAAAGCCCATTTTTGGTAATTTTCCCTCGAATGGGGCATTTCTTGATTATTAGATCTCTCTCCCAGGTGGCGAAATATCTTCGATATTTTAGAATCAAAACCATCATGATTACCGACATAGTTTCCCATAAACAAGAGATTGGATCCAAACCGACGTGCCTAATATTGAAAGGGTCCATACAAAGATTTCAAGAAAAAAGGGAAAAAATCATTACATAACTACTAATATTAAACCTCCCGCCAAACATGCCATGTAAAAACACATGCCTAATATTGAAAGGATCCCATCCAAAGATTTCAAGAAGAAAAAGGAAAAAAGAAAAACCATTCATTTCGTCAGACATTACGACTAATATTAATCCTCCTGTCACACATACCATGTATAAACACCCCCGCAAACACACAGACACACACCCGAGCCTTATATAAGCACTTGTTTGAGGCCAAACTTTTCTTGACATTCCTAGACCTTTTTTTTTTAAAGATCAAGGGTTGTTTTTCAAATAAACCTTACATGGCTTTCCTGTTCAGAGCCATTTTCCTCTGTTTTTTCCTTTACCATGCAAAAGCAGAACATTTCCCGAGTCTTACTGACCACAGTCTCATCGCCAACTTCAGTGCGAGAAAACTACTTGCTGGAGGCTGCAATTTCTTCCAAGGTAAATGGGTGTATGATGCTTCATACCCTCTCCATGACTCCTCAAGCTGTCCCTACATAAATCCATAAAATGACTGCATCAAGTGCGGGAGGCCTGATAGAAAGTATCTCAAGTACAGATGGCAGCCCTCCTCTTGCAACTTGCCAAGGTCCAAGCTTTTAATTTTAACCTCTCTCTCTCTCTCTCTCTCTCTCTCTCTCTCTCTCTATAAAAGTGTCGTTCCTTGTAGTGCACAAAATGTGTCCTTCGAGCCTTTTTCTATATTACTGATGAAAAGGATTGCGGGTGTGATTGTAAATGTAAATGCCACGATTGCTGTGCAGGTTCAATGCAGTGAATCTCTTGAACGGATGGAGGGGGAAGAAGATTTTGTTTGTGGGTGACTCGCTGAGCGTGAACATTTGGGAGTCTCTGTCTTGTTTGATTCATGCCCAGTTGCCCAATGCCAAGACTTCATCCACCACGAGAGGAAACCTTTCTTCGATCACATATGTGGTTTGTCCCCCAATACACACCCACCATTTCCATTGAAGAGGACAAAGATATAATTTGCCTTGCCTTATTAAACCAGTAGATCATATCATGTATGAAAATATATTCAAAACTGCATCTTGCGAGCAGGATTATGGTGTGGAAATATCTCTGTACTGGTCGCAATTCCTTGTGGATGTCGCGCAAGAGCAAGCGGGACAGGTCCTGAAGCTTGACTCGATCAACGGTGGCAATGCGTGGCAGGGATGGACATATTGATCTTCAACTCCTGGCACTGGTGGCCCTACAATGGAAGCAATCAGATGTGAGATCCATCTTGTTTTGATTTAAATTCTTTGACAAAAGACCCCTTTTCTCAATCACATTATTTCTGATCTCTTCCATATTCAGATTCACTATTTCTGCAGCGTAAAAGAACAAATTTAGCAATTTAGCATTGCTTATATGATCCGAATAAATTGTGACATATCGAGCTTATATTTTCCCTTTTCCAGTGATGATAGGATTGATTAATGCGGTAACGGTTCATATTCCTAAGTAGGATGTCATTGTATATTTACATTGGCGTAAGATAAAATTTTACTACATGACCATGTAGTTGGGATTATATTCAAGAAGGCGAAAAGTTACACAAGGACATGAATCGACCGGAGGCATATCATAAAGGATTGACCACGTGGGCTCAATGGGTGGACGTTAATGTCGATCCTTCAAGAGCAAAAGTCTTCTTCCAAGGAATTTCCCCAGACCACTATGAGTAAGCATGGTACCATCTTCTTTGTTATGTCCGAATTGGTGTTATATGTTTTGAGTTGGTTCTTGCCTAGGTCAAAATTTTGTACATTGAGACAAATTCAACGCCAGTTCTTTTTTCTGTGCCATTAGTGGGAAAGGCTGGAATGAACCGTCACAGACTTGCTTCGGCCAAACGCAACCGTACCATGGTACTTGGGCCATCGTGAACAAAGTTCTGAGTGGGATCAAGAAGCCAGTCTATCTGCTTGACATCACAACACTCTCACAGTATCGGAAGGGCGGGCACCCGTCGCTGAACAGTGGATCGCACAAGGGCTCGGATTGCACCCACTGGTGCCTCCCAGGGTTGCCTGACACCTGGAACGAGCTCTTGTATGCAGTTCTGTTTAGCTGAAACTCTAGTATTATGCGGTCAATACAACTATTCTATTTCGATGTTAGTGAGATTTTAGACCGCAATTGACTTATTTCAAGGCGTCGTGATTGATAAATTTGTAAGTTCAACAATGAAGCAACGGAGCTTACAACTTTAATTTTGTTAAAGTAGTCATATGAACTCTGAAAGATTCATTCACTCATTGATGGCTTCATGTTTCAGGTCAAGATTAGGTTCTTTACTATAATCAAAATCGGCTAACACGTCTTCAGGATAAGATTCTCTAAATTTCCTTAGGTCTCTGAAAATTTACTGGCTCTGGCTAATTACACTTGTACTCAACCATGATGAATGACATCTCTAGTGGCATGATATGCATAGAAATAATCCCATGGCATTTATAAAAAAAATGATTAATATTGGCCCATAAAAATTTCGGAATGGTCTGGTTCTCTTCTTGGGATTCTCCGAGAGTTTCTTCGAAATGATTTATCCTGCTTGACCTGCGGTGTAAAGTCTCCATTTTCTGTTGAAGAAAATAATGCATTGAATTATGGGGTTTGGTGCTTTGCATATCAGTTCAGAGATGAAAAGATTCTGCCAATGAGGTAAAGGATGAAACCGTTTAAGAACTTCTGTGCAATGCTCAATATAATGTTGCTGAAACCCTTCAGCAAGAAGGGCAGTAATTCGTCACAGGTGTCGAAACCCCATAGCTCCAAGACACAAACCACCCCCCCCCTCCATCTTCGCACACACGTCCACCTTCCAAATCTCCCTCGCCTCCGATTTCCCCTGGCAGACAAGCATTATCTAGAACCGAAGAAAAGATCAAACCAGGAAAAATTAACGAAAAAGTTATAACTATATTATAATTACGCCAATTCAACCCTAGAACTTTTAAATTTGTGCAAATTTAGTCATTCCGCTCAATTTTGACTAGTCAACGCCAACATGAATAATTTTTTATGGCTGTCAGTGATAGAGCGAGAGAGGCTACAGCTGTGAAAATGGAGCATATAGGGCGAGAATGGCAGGTATATAGAATGATAGGTATATAGGTGTTGAATGATTTATGAGCAGCCTCTCCTTTCAAGCACACCCTACTTTTTCTTTCGGTCAATTAAACCGCATTAGACTTCAGGTTCTACTGGATTGTTGTTTTCGCTTCATCGAGCCGTAGTTAATGTAGATGAGTTCTTTAAGTCCGTGACCGACCCAAGTAACTGACTTTTCCCATTTTCAATAGGTCATAGTGAGCTTTGATTATTATTCGTGTTTTTAAATGAGTTCATACATGTTTAGATTTGTAGAAGTGTGGTCAAAATCGCTGAAAACTGACTTTCAAAATGAAAATCCAGATCTTGCTGCGATGATGCATGTTTATTCTGCGTGACACAAGAAACATTCACGGCGAGACGTGCCTCTTTTACTCTACTTAGATATATTTGTCATCCTTCGATCAATGTCTTGACTGTGATTTCATTACGAATGTACTGTGATTTGTGGAGGCCATGTGGGCGAGCAAGCATAGGCGAATCAAGATGATGGACAAGATCAAGCCCAAGGCGTGTCGCCTTAGCTCATACCCAAGGGTCGCGAAAAAAGTGATATGGTCCCTTTTTGTCTACCTTGAGATGAAGAAAACCAATTTTATTGGTATAGGTTCAAAATTTTCCCTCCTCAATGCCAACAGAGTGGGAATTTTTTCTCTTGGACCTAAACCTAATACAACAAAAACATGAATTTGAGTGTGATGGGCGTGGTATTTCCAATCAGCTTTGGGTCTTGAGAGGCCCTTGAGCCTAAGATTGGTGTTTGGTATCACGATCTTAAGGGCCTTTCGTACAAAGTTGGCTGTGAAAATGCTCAAAAGTCAAGGCAAGTCTCCCATTGCCCCCAAAGAGCAAATTCTGTCGATTAAGTTTTAATTTAGGCAACAAAATTCTAAATTTGTCGCCTTATAGTATGAATTGAGGCAATAGGCTAAAAAATTTGTCATCTTTGCTTGATCCTAATACGAGTGACTATCTTCACAATTTGTTGTCCTGAGTAACCTAAGGCCTGTGGCAAAAATTTCTGTCGCCTTAAAGTGTTTTTTCTGTAGTGATTATAAAATTACCAGCTTTTTTAGAAATGCACCAACTAGCAAAGATTTTCCAGATCTTTTTGTTGATCGGACCGTAGACTCGTCCTTGATTGATTTAGAACGTGCACTATATCGTTACTAATGAATACATGAACTAGCGTCGAAAGATAGGTTTAGATAAAGGCATAGGCATATAACCTCTTCTATGGAGTTTATACCAAAATGCATTACCAACAAGAGATAACGATTCAAGAGAAGGATTTTACACATGCCCTTTTTGGATGAGAGATATGAAAAGATGACAATTATAAGAATTCTTATGTACTGTATTCTGTTTCTTGTATAGTCACCCATGACAACATGAAGGAGGATGTCCCACGTGACGTAGGAGTGATGGGTAGTTGTGTGATCAGATGACCAAAGTTATGATGAGTGTGAGCATTTAATGATGTCCTTTTAGTGTGTTTTTTTCTTGATGGGGGCTCTGTTAAATAGGGGTGAGCATCGGGCCAAGGTTGATCTTGGACTGACCTTGGACTGGCCCAACCCTGTCGGTCTTGGTCCAGTTCCCAAGGAGACTGAGTAGGTCCTTCGTCCTAAAATTCCTAGACCAGCACTATGCGGGTCAGTCCTTGGTCCTAAGAGTTTCGGGTCGGTCCAACCCGGACCAATCCTAACTATATATATTATTTATAATTTTTTTTATATAGAGAAAATCTTAAAATTAAACGGCGTCAACAGCATTAAAAAGCTCTTTAGTGAGAAGTTCGAGTAATTTTATATTGTTCTTTAATAACTTAGGTTTTTAATGTCTTTTATGATGTCAATAGTCATAATTTACGAAGAAGGAAAATGTTTTTATGAGGAGTCCTCACAACATCCAAAAAGGCACATTATGGCATCATTCTCTAATATTCGTTCTCTTATGTCTTATTTGTTCTCTTATTTTTCAATTTGCTAAAATTGAAAAAAACAACTTCTCTGCTCGCCACTCGACACTCACCTCGCTCGCTTCAGGTCACTCGTGCCGCCCGTCGCTCGATGCTCGCTTGACTTATTGCTCCTTGCTCAACATTCGATGCTCATTTTGTTCGACGCTTATCTCACTTGATCCTCACCACTTGCCTTTCTTAGTTGACCTTGTTTATCATCGAATCCATTTGGTCGGTATGGTCCTCGGTTGCCCTTTCAAGGAGTACAAAAAATGAAATAAAAAATAATTGGTTAGTCCTGGGTTGACCTTGAAACTGAACCGAACCTATTTGGTCAGTTCAGTCCTCAATCACATTTTTTAAGAGTATAGAAAATGAAATAAAAAAATTATCAATTGGTCTCGGGTTGATCCTAGAACTGGACCGAACTCATTGGGTCGATCCGGTCCTCGGTCCTAAACTCAATATGGTAGGTCATCGCTCCCAAAAATTGAGAACCGGCACTATGTGAGTTGATCCTAGGGTTAGGGGGTGGACTGGCCCAACCCGGACCATACTTACCCCTACTGTTAAACATCTCTTTTATATTTCATGTTTTTCACTTTAAGATGGATGTGGATATTGTCATAACCTTCTCCTACTCAGTCATCTTTCATTATTTCATCTCTCCTTTCATTGTTATCTCTCTCTCTCGCAGGTGGTCAGTGAATCCCTTTTTAGTTACAAGAAGTAAGGTTAGAGACATAGCGTGATGACAACAAGACTCCTTACAGATCTTACGCCCATAAAAACAAAGAAACTTTTAGCACCGAATGCTAGAGATAATGGTAGCAAAACTCCAAGGATCTCGGCAACTACTAGTGAAGTAGATGGGGAAGAGATATATTCCATTTCCTTACTACATATAGTTGCCGTAAAATCCGATCATCCAAAAATACGGTCATTAAAGAACTGACATCTTGCTAAGTCTTTTGATTAAATGGTAAAACTAATAAGATGAGATTGGAACGTACCTTCTACTAGAACGATTTCATCATCAAGCCTTGGCTCTTCTATTTCTATGATTTCATTGTCGCTAACAAGATGAGATGGCTATTTTATTTCTATGATTTCATCGTCACTAACAAGATGAAATTGACCATCTATCTCTAGAGACAAATCACTTTCATCATCATGTGTTGACTCTTCCACTTCTAACTCCTCAATTGAGCATGTCTTGATGCTTTCATCTCTTACTAGGTTGGTAAAAATTTATAAATTTTTGCATTTGTTTATTTTTTCTTTTTACTCACGAACCGTCTACCGTCGCCCCACAACCGTTGCATGACCGCCGCACGACCGTTGCACGACCGCCGCACGAGTGTTGCACGACGGCCGCATGATCGCCAACCGTTGCTGTCGACCGCCGCACAACCGCCGACCATTGTCGTTGACCGCCGTTGCAGGATTGCTGCCCACAGCCCACCGGCCACGGGAGGGGGTCTCTCATACCAATGGTATAAAGAGGAGTTCTAGTATCCTTGAATCCTTGAAACATGCGTTGCATAGCATTAGAAAGGAGAATAGCAGGAGCCCCAATGGATCTCAATCGCAAGTAGCTCCTAGCTAAGGTTTGTATGAGAGTCTATCCAAACAAGTAATAGTTGCAATTAGTCAATGTAGTGTGACTATCTTCACAATTTATTGTCTTGAGTAACCTAAGGCATGTGGCAAAAATTTCTGTCACCTTAAGGTGTTTTTTCTATAGTGATTATCAATTTACCAGCTTTTTTAGAACTGCACCAACTAGCAAAGATTTTCCAGATCTTTTTGTTGATCGGACCGTAGACTCGTCCTTGATTGATTTAGAACGTGCACTATATCGTTACTAACGAATACATGAACTAGTGTTGAAAGATAGGTTTAGATAAAGGCATAGGCATATGACCTCATTTATGGAGTTTATGCCAAAATGCATTACCAACAAGAGATAACGATTCAGGAGAAGGATTTTACACATGCCCTTTTTGGATGAGAGATATGAAAAGATGACAATTATAAGAATTCTTTTGTACTGTATTTTGTTTCTTGTACAGTCACCCATGATAGCATGAAGGAGGATGTCCCACGTGACGTAGGAGTGATGGGTAGTTGCGTGATCAGATGACCAAAGTTATGATGAGTGTGAGCATTTAATGATGTCCTTTTGGTGTGTTTTTTTTCTTGATGGGGGCTCTATTAAATAGGGGTGAGCATCGGTCTAGGGTTGACCTTGGACCGACCCTAGACCAATCCTGGACCCGCCCAACCCTACCGGTCTTAATCCAGTTCCCAAGGAAATTGAGTCGGTCATTGATCCTAGAATTCCTAGACCAGTACTGTGCAGGTCAGTCCTTAGTCCTGAGAGTTCTGAATTTGTCCAAAATATGACATATTCTACCGTAAGAGTAACATTTAATGTCTCTAAAAAATTTTCTATCGGTGTGAGGTCTATTTTGATTATTCTGATGTCTTTGTTTATTCCTACAAGGTTGAGGTTTGTTGCGATGTTTCTTTGTTTCTTTTTCAGAAGGACATATCCTATACTCCACTATATTCATCAGTAAAGTCATACACCTCTCGCACTGGGGAGCTTCACCCCATACACCCAGAAAATTCCAAACCAAACTTACCTAAGACCTACTATACTCCTCCTTATATACATACTGGGACTACCAACAAGCTTGGTGGAATGTCTTCTTCAGACAAAATACAAATTTCCAACATACCTAGTTATTATTTTTTAAATACAACTTCCCAAGACAAAGCCTACCAAACTGGTTTGACTCCTGGTAGGATCTCTTTGGTCCTTTGGACATAATACTACACCCCACAGTCAAACAATGATACAAGGTCTTCAGTGAATATTTCGTACCAACACCGCATGCATTTCTTTATGGTATCAGAGCCAGTGGGAAGGTATAGATAGTCTTTGTAAGAACATACTCATAGATCGAGAGCCATTCGTTGGCATCCTTCTTGTTTCTACAGAGTGGTCCAGGCCATAAGTCCCTGAGTGGCTGTTAGATCGTTGGTTTAGCTCTATAACGGTTCTAAAGAAGGAACAATTCCGATCTTAAGTATGAGCTTGCATAGAAGATCTACATCTTCCTCTAATTCTTTATCACAAATGGACTCAGATCCAAGTCTTATACATAAAGAAGAAGTAAGAATAGGAGATTTCAACAAATCTATAGAAAATTGGGAAATTTCTAAAATACAGCTTAAGGAAATATACAAACAATCAAAATTGAAATTTTTCAAAAAGTTAGACTATGTCATAGCCACTGAAGAAAGAGATGTTCCCCTTTCTAATTTCTATGAAAAAATACATCTTTTAAATAAAGAGTCCATTCAAAAACATAAACGAAAATACAATTACATTCATATAGGACTAGTCCAAGTAGGAATTAAACCTCTTACAAAAAAAGGTCTTAATACATCCATTCTCTTAGTTTTACGAGATTCACGTCTCTTAAACTATGATGAATACATCATTGGTACAATAGAGACAAGTCTCTGCAAATGACCAATACATTTTGACTGTTACCCAAATTTCGCAGTTTCTCTTAAGGATAAAAATATTCTTAAAACCCTCACACTCCAAATCAAAACCCATAATTACAAAGTAGCAGATAGATCCATTCCTCTAGCTTTTGTCTACAGAATCCATTACAAAGCTATGGCCTCTGCCTTCGGAGAAAATACTTTCAAATATAGTCCAAAAGGAGAAACACTTCTCCTCCAGACTGACATTTCTAGAGCAAATACAACAAATTCAAGGTCCATTAATTGGAACCAAGTTACTTTACCAGAATAATGGGAATTAGAAAACCAAATTCCTCAATAAGTTGTTCAAAATACTAGTCCGATCAATGTTATTCAACACCCAGAAGGAAGAGTTACCATTAGATTTCCTAGAAGATCTTTCCATTCAAGATCTAGTCCTTCTTTTCATACATCTTCTACAAGGTCAGTAGATCTTAATTATAATCTTCCACCTATAATCACCATTCCTCCAAGCACGCATAGAGACATTCCCACACGTGATACGACACATTTACCACCTAATACCACTAGAAATAATCCCGAAATACCACTTGAACCAGAAATTAGTGGTTTAGACAATAGATCAAGGATTTACAGGCCTGTTTACCAACAAAATCAGCATGAACCCGTCATGGGAAATACAGATTCTCCTCATCACTCTCCTACATACTCACAGATGATAGATGCAGAGCTTAATGTTTTAGAAAAACAATTTGAACCAAATAGGGCATTCCTTAACAGAGATTTTAATTCTGAAGACAACAAACAAATCAGAGAATGGTTCTTCAAAACCTTTGCTGATAAAGCAAAAGATATCAAACAAAAATATTACAACTACATATACGAATATGAAGTCCATATATTTTTCTTTGATTGGTTAAAAGAACAATTCCTCGCACCAAAAGAAATAGTTGTTTTAAATCATCATTATAAGTGGAAACTTGATAATCCAATCATCCACCTCTTAGGAGAATAAAAATACAACATAGAGACAGTGAGGTAACAGCTACTCCTTTTAGGCTCCCAGACAAAAGAGACTCTCTTTACACTCATAAAGTTATTGAACAAAACAATTATACAAATCAACATTTGGTTACCATAGGAAAACAGTTGAATAGGATAGAATCCACCATCCAGAATCCTACTCAACTCATCACACCACAAGTCGACACTCTTAAAAAACCCATTTTTAAGGCTTTTGAATTTCCAAAAAATCTTAGTCCTAAGTTTGCTAAGGCCATAGAACAAAAGAAAAATCTTTTAGGAAAATCAAAGCTAGAACCCACACCTATGTTAGACACCCCTAAATTCCAAGGACTTATTATTAATGATACTCCAGAACAATCCACTATTAGTACCTTGACTAAACCCTCTGGTGACCCTGATAGTGAATCGACCGCTGAAGTAAATAGACTCAATTGGAGATAACCTCAAAAACTTTATTATAGTAGAGCCACCCCACCAGACATTGCCCAAGAAGAATAATCACAAAAAATACATAATAAATATTCTCCTAATGCCATTTATGAATGGAATATTGATGGTGTAGCTGAAGCCAATAGTATGAACATACTAAACAATATGGTGATGCTTGCTAATGCCTACAAAACATAGCAAGATGTTTCTAATCATGCTGTTGCTAATCTTTTAGTAGATGGATTTACTGGACAACTAAAAGGTTGGTGGGATAATTATTTGACAGATGAACAAAAAACACAAATTTTATCTGCTTATAAAATAGATGACTTTGGCCAACGCATGGATGATGATCAAGGACATCTCATCCAATATGCAGTGAATACTCTTATTTATTCTATTTCACAACACTTCATAGGAGATCCTTCACATATTAGGGATAGAAACCAAGACCTCCTTTCCAATATGCGATGCAAATCCTTAGGGAGATTTAGAGAATATAAAGAACTTTTCCTTCAAAGGGTTATTGTTAGACCCGACTACAATCAACCCTTTTGGAAAGAAAAATTCTTAATTGGTCTACCCCAGATTATAGTAGACCAAGTTAGAGATAAAATTAGAGAAGAATACAGTAGCCAAATTCCTTATGATCTACTTTCTTATGGAGATATAGTCTCTTATGTTTATAGGCAAGAAACACAAATGTATAATACAATCAAATTACAAAGACAACTCAAGGAAGAACAATCTCTCACTAATAGAAGTTTAGGAGACTTTTGTGCTCAATACGATCCCTCTTATAATGAAAAAACAAAACCAAAATGTAAAGGAACTTGTCATCCTGAAAAAGAAACAAAGAAACATCGCAACAAACCTCAACCTCGTAGGAATAAACAAAGACATGAGAATAACCAAAGTAGATCTCACACTGATAGAAATTTTTTTTAACACATTAAATGTTACTCTTACGATAGAAAATGTCATATTTCAAAATATTTTAGGATTAATAAGAGATTAAATGAACTTTCTTTATATGACAATACTCTATACCAATTAAACAGCATCCTCATAGAAAATGGTGATACTTCTTCTGAGGTCTTCAGATTAATGAAATAGAAACCTCTTTCGATTTTGATTATGAAGACGCCTCTCCTGACAAACCTCTTCCTGAAATAAACATGTTAACAAAAGAAGAAGAATTCCTTCTTAGCAGTGCTGATAAAATAACCGACCCAGAAGCCAAAAAGGAATACTTAGAAAGACTACAATCTTCTATGAATATTACTTTTAAAGCCAATACTTCTTATAATCTAAAAGATATTTTGAATAGAAACAAAAAACTCAGTCCAAGCCAATAAATCTTAGTGACCTCCAAAATGAAATAAAACAACAAAAGTTAGAAATACAAGCCTTAAAAGCAACCCAATCGGAGATGAAACAAGAAATCTCTAATATAAAATCCCTTGTCATAAAAGGAAAAACGAAAATAGAAGACCGTAATGAAATCAAAAATACTTCGATACTTCTGGCCTAGCTTTTCTTATGTTATTAATAGAAATATCCTCTAGAAAATGGATAATAAATATAATGATAAAAATTAATAATGAATTTATCATTGAAATAACAGCACTCTTTGATACATGAGCAGATCTCAATTGTATCAAAGAAGGCCTTGTTCCAACAAGATATTTTGATAAAACTTCCAAATCCTTAAAATCAGCCTCAGGAGACAAATTAAACATTCAATAGAAGTTTCCGAAGCATTAATAATAAAAGACCAAATGTCCTATAAAACATCTTTTCTCTTAGTAAAAAATATGAGACAACAAGTAATTATTGGAACACCTTTCATACAATTGATCCAACCTTTTACAGTTACTAATGAAGAAATTGAAACTCATGCTCTTAATAGAAAAATCACTTTTAATTTCATAACAAAACCACAAAAAAGAAGTTTAAATATTTTGCAAGAACATTCCATTTTAGAAATAAATTGCCTAATAAAAGACAAAGAAAACCAACTTGAATTCTTAAAAGAAGATTAAGAATTTAAAAGAATAGAAGAAAATTTTATAAAACCAAACATCATAGAAAAAATAGCTTCCCTACAAAAACAAATAGAAAACAAAATATGCTTTACTTTACCCAACGCTTTTTGGGAAAGAAAGAAGTATATTGTTGATTTACCTTATGAATAAGAATTTTCTGAAAACAAAATACCTACAAAAGCCTGTCCTACATAGATGAATCAAGAAGTTCTGAAATTTTGCCAAACTGAAATACAAGATCTTTTAAATAAGAAAATCATAAGAAAAGGTCAATCACCATGGAGCTGTTCTACTTTCTATGTTAATAAAAATGCTGAACTAGAAAGAGGAGTTCGCAAATTAGTTATTAATTATAAACCTCTAAATACAGCCCTTAGATGAATAAGATATCCAATACCCAATAAAAAAGATTTACTTAACAGATTATGTAGGTCAAAAATATTTTCTAAATTCGACATGAAGTTAGGATTTTGGCAAATACAAATCAGTGAAAAAGATAAATACAAAACAGCTTTTACTGACCCTTTTGGTCAATACGAATGGAATGTTATGCCATTTGGTCTCAAAAATGCCCCTTCAAAATTCCAAAGAATCATAAATGATATCTTCAATCCTTGTTCAGAATACATCATAGTTTATATAGATGTTCTAGTTTTTTTTTCCTTTAATATAGAACATCATTTCAAACATCTTTCTACTTTCACAAAAATAATCATATAAAATAGTTTAGTAGTCTCTCCCACTAAGATTGCACTATTCCAGACCAGGATTAGATTTCTAGGTCATTACATCCATTTAGGTACCATAACTCCCATAGAAAGATCAATCTCATTTACTGATAAATTTCTAGATGAGATTAAAGACAAAACCCAACTACAAAGGTTTTTAGGTAACCTCAATTACATTATAGATTTATTTCCCAATATAAATATTCTTTGCAAACCTTTATACCAAAGGTTACATAAAGATCCTCCACCTTGGACTTTTGTCCATACTGACATCGTCAAACAAATAAAAATTCATGTGAAAGATATATTTGAGACTGATGCTTCTACTTTTAAAAAACACATCTTGCTGATCCTTCTACTTTTAAAATATTTGAGACTGATGCTTCAGAATTATGATATGGTGGCATTCTCAAGCAGGTCAATAACAACAAAGAATAAGTTATTCAGTTTATATCAAAACATTAGAATTCCACTCAACAAAATTATTCTACAATTAAAAAGGAAATACTTGCTATAGTTTTATCTATATCAAAATTCCAAGGAGATTTATTAAATCAAAAATTTCTCCTGAGAATTGATTGCAAACAGCCAAAGACATTTTACAAAAAGACGTTTTAAACATTGCATCAAAACAGATTTTTGCTAGATGGCAAGCCATACTTTCAGTATTTGATTTTGACATTGAATTCATAAATGGTTCTTCAAATTCATTACCTGATTTTCTTACAAGAGAATTTTTACAGGGGATACTAATATGTCAAGATCCAAAAAAGACAAAGATAAAGGTAAAGGCAAAGTCACTGTCGAACCCTCCAATACACCACCAAAGCCAACAGGCTTAACACCCATCAAAACATGACTCCAAATGGCAGAAAACAACCGATCATTCTTACAACAACACCAAACACATTTGAAAATAGAACCCATATCATCTTAACCCATGCTAGCCTTTAATTAGTTAGCCGACATACTACCAAAAGAAACAATATTGTTACTTGCCTAATCTTTACAAAAAACAGTAAAGAAAGAGCCATCTAGTGCCATCGAGGTAAGCAACAATCCTTCCTCGCTTGCTACACAAAAATAAGCGGAATACAAAATAATTTCGAATGAGGTGGTCATTAGGCCACAGGCAACCCCTCATTCTCAAATATCAAAATTTTTCCCTAAAATATCTTTTCAAAAAATATTGACTGTGGAAGATGGATTCTTCGATGAAGATCCAATCAAATTTGCAAAAAACATATTTCCAAAAAATTGGCTTTTCAAACCACACAATACAAACAAAACACTTGCTTATTATGAGCAAATTCTAGTGGAAATAGAATCGGCAAGGTTCACTCACTTTGCTGACAAAAATAATACAGAAAATATTTTTACAAAAAAAAATACAGAAAATATCCTATACTCCATCAGTAAAGTCATACACCCCTCGCACTAGGGAGCTTCATCCCATACACCCAGAAAATTCCAAACCAGACTTATCCAAAGCTTACCATACTCCTCCTCATATACATACTGGGACTACCAACAAGCTTGGTGAAATGTCTTCTTCAGACAAAATACAAATTTCCAACACACTTGGTTATTATTTTTTAAAGACAACTTCCCAAGATAAAGTCTACCAAATTGGTTTGACTCCTAGTGGGATCTCTTTAGTCCTACCCCACAGTCAAACAAGAATATAAGGTCTTCAGTAAATACTTCGTATCAACACCGCATGATATAAGATTCCCATGCCTTATGCATTTGTTTATAATATTCAGAATCTCTTAGGTAACAGCATGGGAATTCGAATACAATACATCCACTAAACCGGGTGTACCGGTACTTGTCCGAAAATACAAAACAAAATGGTGGGATGGATTCAAATTTCATGAACAAGGATCCGAAGCTGCGATTAGGACATGGCTAAATAGCCAAAAAAATCAAATAACCACAGTCCCATCAGATACATCTTTTTTACAAGAAAAATTCATTGCAAGTGCAGCACTGACTGCAGTCCAAAGCAATGAGGAATATTGCAACATCCTCAGAACAATGCTCTCCGAAGCGGAAGGATCACAATGTGGATCTTCCAAATCTCAAGACAATACAAATGGATCCTCACAGTCACATCACAGTGGAAACACCAATGAAGACGACTGCTACGGGATTAACCTAGACAGAGATTAAACTCAAGACATCACATGCCAACACTGTTACAGCAGCGCAAAGGCTATACACTTTAACATGATAGGCATACACTGTTCATACATTGTTTACTATTCACTTTACACTGTTCACTGTTCATTTTACACTGTTCAGCACTGTAGCACTTTCACTGTAACACCTCTTATAAATACATCCTCTCGGCATAGAAAAGGGGGACTCGAAATTTTCAAATCTCTCTTCTCTCTTCTTTATCCTCACCCTCTTGTAAACCCTCATCCTTTCAAGCCTCAAGCTTTCTTACCTTGTACCCCCTGGTTTCAAAGTAAGTTAGTTTTTCAAATACATAGTTTTATATAGGGTTACCAACTTACATGATAGTTGGTTAACCATTTTTTGTAATACAAATATAAATACTCCTTGGAGTGCGGATTACCGCCCTAGTAGATGACTTGATGTTTTAGTTTATGTATCTTTCAATACATGTAATTTTCAGTTTATTTAATACAAGTTCAAACCACCTTCATGGTTGGTTTTTGTTTATTTATACTCTTACTTTATATTTTATATATTGTCTTTGGTCTTTACATTATTTTTAATTCTCACGATTTTCTTTAAGTTTTTATACAGTCTTCATACATTCTCTGTTCTTATAGATCTGTTAATCTCTTATACTTCCTTGTTCTCTTATATAGTACTCCAATCCTAACCCCTTTATGGTATCAGTTTTATGTATATATATTATTTATAATTTTTTTATATATAGAAAACCTTAAAATTAAACGGCGTCAACAACATTAAATAGCTCTTTAGTGAGGAGTTCAAGTAATTTTATATTGTTATTTAATAATTTATGTTTTTAATTTCTTTTACGGCTTTAATAGTCATAATTTACGAATGAGGAAAATATTTTTATGAGGAGTCCTCACGGTATCCAAAAAGACACCTTATTGTATCCTTCTCTAGTATTCATTATCTTCTATCTTATTTGTTCTCTTAGTCTTCAATTTGCTAAAATCGAAAAAAAAAAAAAAAAAAACAATTTCTCTGCTCGCCACTCGATACTCTCCTAGCTCACTTTGGGTCACGCGTGCTGCTCGCTGCTCGATGCTCGCTTGGCTTGTTGCTCCCCGCTCGACATTCGATACTCATTTTGTTCGATGCTCACCTCACTTGACCCTCGCCACTTGCCTTTCTTAGCTGACCTTACTTATCATCGAATCGATTGGGTCGGTACAGTCCTCGATTGCCCTTTCAAGAAGTACAAAAAAAATTATTGGTTAGTCCTAGGTTGACCTTGAAACCGGACCGAACCTATTGGGTCAGTTCAATCCTCAATCGCATTTTTAAAGAGTACAAAAAATGAAATAAAAAATTATCAATTGATCCCGGGTTGACCTTGGAACCGGACCGAACCCATTGGGTCGGTCCGGTCCTCAGTTCCAAACTCAATAGGGTCGGTCCTCGATCCCAAAAATTGAGGACCAGCACTGTGCGAGTTAGTCCTAGGGTTAGGGGGTGGACTGGTCCAACCCGAACCATGCTCACCCCTACTGTTAAACATCTCTTTTATATTTCATGTTTTTCGCTTTAAGATGGACATGGATACTGTCATAACCCTCTCCTACTCAGTCATTTTTAATTATTTCATCTCTCCTTTCATTGTCATCTCTCTCTCTCTCTCGCAGGTGGTCAATGAATCCCTTTTAGTTACAAGAAGTAGGGTTAGAGACATAATGTGATGACAACAAGACTCCTTTTGTTTTGTTTCTCATTTCTTGCACAACATCCTTGACAAACATGAAAAATGATATTATAACGTGACATTGGAGTAATGGGCCGAGGTCTTTGTCTTGATGAGAGGAGAGGAGAGGAAGTTTGAAGGTTTATTTTGAGATGTTTTTGCTTGTTCTTCTCATATCATTATCTCATTTCCAAAGAATTTAAGTCCTTTAAGTCGCATCTTTTTAGTACGATTTTGAAATAGAATGAGGACTTATATGAGCATGGGTTGAGATACATTAGAAGGGTCCTTTTGGACGTTACAAACGAGGTATTTGAATGAGTTTTCAAACTACTTAATAGATCACATTCTCAATTTCTCCTCGGAAATTAAACATTGGACTTTTTGACATTATCATGAAAAAAAATTGGCATTGTCATGTTAATTGGAAATATATAATTATAGAGGTAAATAGGAGCCTGAAAAGATTTGAACTCGGGAGATAAATAGGGATCTAGAAAAATTTGAACTCAAGATGCCATGTAAGATTTTATGGAACCACTACTAACTATTTTAAAAATTTAAGCTGTTAGATGAAAACATGGTTTAATATTTAATTACTCTAACACAAACTAATGTTACTAAATCACTCTAGTTGTATCACCTCTAGCAAAACACAAGTTTCACGGAATTTTAATTCATGGTGTTGCACTTACCTGGGAGCATATGGAAAATCAATAACAGAAGATGCATAAGTTGGAAAAAAAACAACAAAAGGGTTTTTTTTATTTAATAAAAAAATGTTACAAGGTATGGAATGAAGGATCGAGTGAGCAATTCGACACTGGGCCGTTGATGCTCGGTGTAATTTTCGTTATATGTTGTTATGAAATTTCACATAAATATTCATATCTTGCCTGGGCATTGCCAAAATTGTTTTCATGTTCGCACTATAGATAAGATAAGTAAGTTGATGATTTATGCAAGATGAAGAGATTCCATACTAATCAATTCAAATCTTAAGCAAGATATATATTGAGTTGATCATATATTCTACTTCAACAAGTCATTCATCGGATAATAGATTAGCCCGATTAGGTTAAGACTTTTCCTAATCACAATCATCTTAAAGAAACTACTCGATACAATTCACATAAGTTATTTATTATTTAAAATTTTTGTATCTAATATAAGGCCATCCACAAAGTTTTAGTAACATGAAAGGGATTTTTGGCCATCTTGTTATGGGGTCAAAAGTCGCAACTAGTCTTTTGCTGTTTTGAGAGCAACCATTTTCGAGGATCGAAAGGGACATGAGACTTTCGTCGCAATCAATGAAGATGCAACACCATATAGTGCATGCATCAATATCGACACCGGCCCTTCGACTTCTGTTCAATTACAGGTTTGCTCGACTAATGCTCCTCGCTCTTCTTGGTAGCACATGAGAACGCTTCTGTTTCTCATGGTTTATGTTCTTTTGTCCCCTAACAAAAAAAAAAAAACCCGTTTAGTAAAACATTTGTTTGTTAGAACAATTTCTCAATTTTTGTTCCCGTTTTGTTCGGGAACAGTTTTGAGAAGCAAAAAAAAAGTTGCTTCTTGTTCTCGGGAACAATTTTTAGAAGTAAGCTGATTTTCTTTTTTTAATTTTATTTTCTTGCCGTGACCACCGTCAAGCCCGAGCCACCGCCCACCGCCGCCACCACGGTCGCCGGCCGCCGCCGCCGCCCGCGGCCGGCCGCCGCCGGTCAACGGTCCCGGCCGCCGTCGCCGCCGTTGGTCGCCGCCCACCGGCGGCGGCGGCGGCGATCCTTCGGCAAAAATAAAAATGAATAAATACAAAAAAGAAATTGTTGCGTTACAAACGTATTTTATTCTTTTTCTATTGAGGAGTAGAAATTTTTGTGTCGCTACCAAACGGGTTCTTTTACTCAAAAATTGTTTCCTGGAGAGAAATAGAAAAGAACTATTTCAAAAAAAAAAAAAAAAAAAACTCTTCCGGGAACAGAAGCGTTGTCATGCGCAGCCCTACTTGTCACCGTCGTCCTCTGCCTTCGGAGACCCAAAGGGACAATGACATGCTCCTTGGCTAGCCGAGCAGCATTCGAAAATGGGGGATTTGGCATGTAGTTAGGCCCACTTCGGTCCGCGAGGGCAACATCATTAACATCCCCAAAAGAGACGCATCACAATCCCTCTTTGTCCACGACTCCCACGTGCAACCCATAGTTCCTACGGAATTTTTTGCCCTTTTTCTTAGGGAATGTGGGGGCATATTTGTTTTACCCTGAAAAAAAGGGGAAAAAAAAATCTCTCGTTGAGGCCTCCATTTTCAATCACATAGTGAGTTCTCAGATTTTCAAATATCGTTCGACTCAAGCAACTGTTTGAATAGCTAAAAGTTAAGATACTTGTTTGAGCGCCATACAATAGTTATACTAATCACACGGTAATTTCTTTTGGAGATCGCAAATAGTGTTTTCATGGGTGAATGCTATGCCCCTTCTTTTTTCTTTTTTTTTTCTTTTTTTTTTTTGGGGTTCGGCTGAAGAAGCGGGTGCCGTTATGGGATGGGCAATCCATCATTTTTCATGCGAATTGCACCCGACGTCAATGGACTGGCCCCGTAAATGGAGTTGTAGATGAAGGTTTCAGATTTGCTTTTGAAATGAAAGAAAAGGAGGAGTCGCGAAGAACAAAGTCTCGGTACTTATGGGCCTGCACGATTAGTCCCTTAATTTGACGAGCTCCCTGCTAGCTTTGCAAGGCCCAGTCAAAATAATAATTGGTCCAATTCTGGGCTGGTTTTGGGCTGATTCTCGGGCAAATAGAATCAAGTCGGTTCTCAATTCTTAAAAAAAAAAAAAAACTTAAGGATCGGGTTCCGGTAGGACTTTTTTTTTTTTTTTACCTTTCATTTTTGGGTTTGGACCTATACATGAGAATCAAATTCAAGCCGATTGCAGGGAAATGGTTTTAAAACCATAGTTTTTCTTTGAAATAACGACACCGATAGTTCATTTAACTATTCATAAATATTCGATCTAGTCCATAAGCTGTCTATTGGTTTAACCTAATCCCTCAACTTTTCATGACAAAGTCAAAATTTTCATAATTACATGCTATTGCCCAAATCTTAGAATTTTTTTTTTTTTTTAATTTTGATCCATTTTCTAGATCGACAAAGAGTATGGCTATCTTTCTAGACTCTCATTAGAATTGTATCGAGTTGATGAGTTGATGTTCCTGTTATTTTAATTTTGGTCATTTATAGATTTGACAAAATTTAATTAAGAAAATGCAAAACGCAAAAAATTAAAAATCTTATCTATCTAAAAGGTTAGGAACAAGATTTAGATTAATATAGATACAAGAAATCTATAGTTCAATTAATATCATTATTAAATATTCTTATGAAAAGCTTGTTTTAGACTTAAAAAGGAATATGAAACTAATATAACTCCAACCGAGGTTATATTTTTACTATTTTAGAGACTATATGTTAAAATATACTTAAATGGAATAATATTTATACATACCATAAAGGTAAAATTGTTGATTTAAGATATAATTGAAATGAACAAATATTCTAAAATCTGGGCAATAGTGTAATTATGAAAATTTGTGAATAATACTAAATGACTTATTTGACTCTGTGATGGAAAGTTGGGCAACTAGATTTTACTGGTCAATGGCCCAACTTCAAAAAAAAAAAAAAAAGAGTAAAAAAGAGAAAAAAAGAGAAAAATATAAATGGCTAATAAAAAAATTGAAAAAAACGTTAACATATTATTACAAATTATCCACGTTAACGTCGATTGTGCCACATAAGATAGCTGTTATCTATGTCAGTAATTTTCAACCAAAATTAGTCAAATGGACTCGACTAGCAAAATAAAAAAAATATTTACAACTTAATTAGTAAAATTAAAAGGTTGATGATTGAATTGACAAAAGTATAATAATTTTAGGATTTATGAGTTTTTGGACAATTTTTCTAGTTGTACAATGTGATGCGTGAGTGATGATTTGTAGTTCCCTGACTAGATAAGCAAGTTGTGAGTTGAGAGCATTTTTTTAGTGTGCTTTTACTCGATGAGGAGAGGAGAGAGGAGAGGAGGATTTGAAGGTTTTCATGTTCTCGCTTGTTGCTTCTTGTCTGTTAACACTACTATAGAAACAAATTAAAAATATATATATTAAAATGATTAACTCATGAATACTCTAGTTGATATGTTATCTTCATGGTGATTTGTAAAAGATTATGTAATAGGTACTATCATGTATAGATATGTGTTTTTTGATATGTATAAATCTAGGTGCTCTTCGACCCGGCACTCATCTCCTCAACCATCCCATGGATCTGGGACTAGCCACAAGCCTCCGACAATCCTTCGATGCTTTTCGCACCGCTACTGAGGAGAATTCTAGAATCTGATTTGAACAGTGCCACGTGAGTATTACAATTTCTTTGGCGGTTTTTTTTTTTTTTGGGCTCTCATGTACTTTCTTTAATGTCTTCGGCCAATTCGAACGACAGTATTCTGAAGCAACAGTAACTGCGGCTCGGAATAATCTGAACGAGGTCATCGATTTGATCATGATGCATGAAGTCTCAGTTCTGAATACGCCGGAGGAAACAAGGGTATTCACGGTTTTACCGCGTGGAAATCAGCAATCTCATCGGCCGCGAAACCGTGCGGAGGATGCGCCAAATGCTGGTTAAGGCCGGACTCACGCAGGACAACCAGAGCTTCTTCCACTTCCCGGGCTAGTTATTTGCCAAAAAAATTCCAGTTTCTGCAAACACCAATCAATATTTTGTCCATACATACCTTTTCTGGCTATGACCGAGTTTGATGTGTCTCTCGCCCCTACCCTAATCCCCCCTTGTGCTAGTGCACCACGGTATCCTATTATTTTCGAAGAAAACAGAGGTTGGGACTCTCCTTATGCGATTTGCTGTTACACCAGAGCAACACTTTGAATTGCCCATTGAGATAAGTGATAAGATGAAGAGATTCCATACTAATCAATTCAAATCTAAAAGTGAGACTTATATAGGGTTGATCATATATTCTACTCCAGCAAGTTATTCATTCAAATGATAAATTAAGTTAAGATATCGTCTTAAAAAAACTACTTGATACATTATTCAAAATTCGTATCTATTGACGAGGCCATCCATAGAGTTTTAGTAACATCAAAGGGACATTTTGCCATCTTGCTGTGGGATCGGAAGTTGACAACGGAGACTTTCGTCGCAATCAACAAACATGTAACACCATCGCATGCATCACTATCGACAACTGGCCCCGTCGGCCTCTATTAAATAACTGGCTGCACACTTAATGCTCTTTGCTCATTTACTCGCCACCATCGTCCTCTCCCTCTGTACACAAAGGGGACGATGGCATGCTCCTTGGCTAACCCATCAGATGCAGTTCTTGCTGGGGCAAGATCTAAACCCAGGGCTTTCTTAACAAGGATTACACGGTTGAGAAAACGGCATCATCCCATAGTTCTATTTTGCCTAGCTCACTCTGTGTATATTTGAGTGTTTGGGATTGGATCTGTGGCACCACTAATTGATTGACCAACATCAGCGTCTTTTACTAACTTCATATTGGAATAGCATGTGAATTATCCTATCACCTCATAGTGGATAGGCATTTGGCGAGACCGTACGAAATTGTGCGGTGGCATTTTAAGCCCGAAGTCGACCATATGTGTGAGCTGTCAACTCAGACGTAAAGGAAACTCGCATGCTATTGACGCCGAAAAGGTAGCTGATTGTAGAGGAAACTCGCATGCTATTGACACCGAAAAGGTAGCTGATTGCTAGGTTAGTGTTTTCTTGAGAAATGAAAATGCATAAGGTCAAATGAGACATCATGTTTTCAGCCGAGAAAATGTTGGGTAGGTTTTACCCTTCACGTAGGCTTAGGGTAAGGAGCGGTGCGAGCAAATTTTAAACTTCTGACACCGTCGCCTACGTGGAGCTACGTGTCGATCACTGAATGGTCTTACCCTAAGTCTACGTGGAGGTAAGACCCACCCAATATTTTCTCCCGTGTGGCAAACCCCCCGCTCCCCTTTTCTCTCTCTATCTCTCTCTCATTGCCTGCGACTGCAAATAGCTAGAAAACGACAACCCTTTCTCTTCTTTTGGTTTTCTGACTGTTTTTTTTTCCTTGGCTTTGACTACGACTCCTGTTTTTTCTCGTCCGAAATATCTTGCCTTTTATTCTTTCAGGATGAGATTCTGGAAAACTTAATAAGGAGAGTTATATCATCCACGAAGGCAATGATAACCTGGGGTTGGCTTGGTTTCTCGGCAATCCGGCTATTCCCGTGAAAAATATATTTCGCAGCTCCCCGTGAAAGCGAGAGAGAGAGACATAGATAGAGGGAGATTGTTTTCTGCCTCCTAGTCCAGCGACAAGTTCGACTTTGCCTTGACCAACTTTTCACCCAGTAATCGTACGCTCTCTCCCCCTCTCAATCTCGGGCAAATGTTCATGTTCATGACTAAATAATAAAAAATAGAAATATTTAGAATTAAATAGACATATGTAAAATGGATTTGAGAGTGATTGGATATCTAGCGCAACTTCTTGAAGTTGGCATAAGATGTTTTGGTAACTTCAAAGATAGTAGAAACTTGCCATAGTGACGAGTGATCTAATAAATAAAACTCCACTTAAAAACTTGCTAAAGAAGAAAGAGAAAAAATGGAAGGAGAGAAAGGTATCGTGCTCTAATTTGTGTATACAGTGATCATGCCATAATTGTTCCTTCCAATCCTGACATTCACCATATTATCTTCTAATTCTTTTTTTTTCCTTTTAAGAAAATAAAGATTAATTCATAATTTGACCAACCACTCAGGAATGGGGTCCAAAGACAAATTTCGTTTCCCCTGAAAGTACATATCCATGCAAAAAATTGCACAGCGTCGAAGGGGAAGAAAAACCAAAAAGGGAATCATAATTCAGATTTCCTTTCCAACTTTGTGTCTATAAGGGTTTTGCCGCATAAGCACTGTTATCGTCCCGACTTGTTTCGGGATTAAACAAAAGTGAAAAGTGTGGTCTTTTGTTAAAATTTAAAACGTCATATTAAGTTTTGAGGATTTATGAAAGCACAATATATAAATCTACATCTTCTTTTTTTGTAATATATTCACATTGTTTATCGTTATATATTTTGATAAAGAAAATCGTTATGCATTATTACAAAAGATATGGCTGATTAGGAATTTTGTAAAAGATATCAAATCGGAGGGAGTTACGGAATTTTGCCTAAAATTTAAAGACGCAGGATGTGATCGGGAAGGCTACAAGAAGAAGACGAACTGGAAGGTGAACTAATGCCAGCGTCAATGGATTCTCCATCTCCAAAGAGGCTCCGCTCTAATTCTGAAGCCGAATCTGCAGACAAGGTAACGAATTTTCAGTTGAGCTTTTTTCTTATATTTGTTTGTTGAATTTACTGATTCCTAATTTCCATCGATCTTACTTCCAAATTTTTCTAACCTTGTTTGTTTTTCTTTTGGTGAAACCCAACCCAAAGGATTGGATCAGCTGTTTGCCCGAAGACGATTTAAATTAGTATTAGTTAGCTTTTGCTCTTGCATTAAGCCTATCATCTGAGTACATCCCCTTCTCTCAGGAAACGCTCCTCTCCACTGTCTAGTTCCAAAGTATGTCTTAAGTCCCTCTATTTTTTCAGGATTGCTTATGAGGTTTCTCCATCTGAGTGACGCATGTACTGTGTGTTGCAAGTGCCTGGTGCCAAATTGGTTCTTAAGCATAAAAGTGAAGTGGGCCTTGAGCAGGCAGTCTCCCCTCTTGTGAATTCATCTTATATTGATATTCCAGAGTAAGTCGTGCTTGGGCGGTGTAGCGCCCGTTGCTAGTAATCAACCACGATGATTAATGTGTCGTAACACTTACCCGGAATTAAAAGAATTGTCAGATTCGAATTGAATGCGCACTAAGTTTCCAACGCCCGCCTGCGGCCCACCAGGCTTTCACTGCTTCTCATCCAGCTGCTGTTTTAAGTGCTCTGAGAGGGACTGGTCAAGAACCTACCGCCTCCTTCTCTCTGACCTCTTAATGCAACTTCCCCATCCGGGAGTTTGAGTGAGTTGGTAGGCAAAGAGAGCAGCAGCTGCTGATGCACAAACTTAGCTTCCCTGAAAATGACCCAAAATGATTTCTTTTTATTTGTCTTCAGAGAATTTGAACGTCAAGAGTACCGTCTTGCACTCGACTAGGCAGAAACGAATCTCGAAAATGCTCTGAACATGATCAGGCAGCAGGCACTTTTGGTGCTGTCTTCCATTAGCCAAGCCCGAGCTTTTATAGCCGTGTTTCCAGATCCATCGGCCGATCGCGGTAATCTCCAGTGCGTACAGATCGGAAATATGAGCGGCGAGAACCAGAGGAATATATCCCGCTGGCTGGAAGATCGTGGACTCATTCTTGCGCAGACCACCCGTGTTTACTATATGCCAGCGCAAGCTCAAGCACAAGAACACAAACCAGAACCATAGTTTTTTTTTTTTTTATGCTTTATTGGGTCATGCCGGCCCAGCTATAAAACTGAACTTGTTTCTTTTTAATGCAAAGATATCTTTTGTGTCATTCATTCATCTGAAAAGCGAACGTAGTCTAATGAGTCGAGCTGGAAGTAAACTACTTACAAAGCATGTGCTAAAACAGGTCGCGTGGTGTATAGTATATGGAAAAAAGTTGGCATAATCGGTTACTAGCTCTTACATAAATAATTCATGTAGAGATAAACACTGCTGTGCGCTTCTTCGCGTTGGGTATAAAAACCGCCTAAGGAGAAAAAAATACTGCTGAATTTGAAGCTGAATATCGCGGGCTTGCGTGGATTCTCCATCCCCGAAAAGAGTTCCACTTTAAATCTGAAGCAGATTTTCATGACAAGTTAATGAATTTTGCTGCAAAAGTTCCATTTTTGAGCTGGGGGATACTCTTGGATGCACGCAACTTTCTTCCCCTAGCTATAAATCGTCATAAATTAGCATATAATTGTGAACTTTCAGTTTTTATTTAATTGGGTGAGCGGGCAAAACTTTATCTTTCTCTTAGATG
Source organism: Eucalyptus virginea (assembly GCA_014182375.1). Lineage (NCBI taxonomy): Eukaryota > Viridiplantae > Streptophyta > Magnoliopsida > Myrtales > Myrtaceae > Eucalyptus > Eucalyptus virginea. The sequence goes on along the minus strand of CM024516.1, from coordinate 985,995 downwards.
TGGGGGCTTCGGAATGCGACTCATGAATTCAGTATTTGAACTTCGCTGCTTCGGGTTTTCCCTCAATCATATCTCCGGACTTTTGCTTGCTTTCTCCATTTTCTCACCTTTTTCCCCTTGTCAGTGAGACTCAATCCAAAGGCTTGGATTAGCTGTCTGCCAAATGAAATTCTGGGTCGTATATATTCCAGTTGACATCTATAGAAAACACAAGCAACTTATTTTTCATTCCGAGATGGAGGTATTTGTGGAGTACTCATTTAAGCGGCCATGATTTCAGCACCTCAAACTTATTTTATGAGATGGAACCTAATCCAAGTGGCAAGAAAGGGACTATGGAATCTTTAATTGCCTGAATTAACAAATGCCGAGCAATTGGCTGTACTTCTGCTGACTCTCGCGGTTGAGGGATGTCCCTGCTTCCAGAGTTTGTGTGAGAAGTGGATCTTCAGACCTCATTAAGCCTTAATTTATTTAGCTATTAGACATATGTGGTAGGAAAGTTGAGAATAAGCCAAATAGGTAAATCCTATTTGTGTTTGGTCATATAAGCGAGATGTTGTGAAATCGTGTGGTTAGTTTCCACTCGATGTGACGATCCTATGTTCGCAAGTTCCGTCTTCCATTGTTATTCACCAACACAACCGGTGCCCTACCGTTTGGAGAGCTCACCAGGCTGCCCAAAACAAAAAAAAGGGAAGACAAGTTCAGAAAAATCCGAAAGTACGTAAGAAATGTTGCTAAAACCAGACCCAACTGCCCTGTTGGACCGGGAACTCATCTTCATATTCCCAAGCCTTTTACTGGTCAAAATTGGGTAATGTTTCACGAATAACCGGATCAACCCGTCTTTTGACTTTGATTTTGTGGTTGTCAATAATACTTTCTGTAGTATGAGCAAGATTGGATACTTAAACTTGTAAGCTACATAGAATTATATACGTGCGCTGTGTTGCAAGTACTGTATCATTCTGGATCCAGAGAAGTTTTACATGGCTATTGTATCTCATGTCCAAAGTGATCCATCTTTGTATGCTGTACCTGTAGCATTCACTAACGTGCGTCTGCAATGTACTGAACTAGTAATTATGTAGTAATTTGGCATAGAATACATCAGTAACTCACCCGCACCATGTACTTTGTGTAGAAAGGGCAGTAATTTAAACCCCCGCATTTGTATTCTTGCGCGACCTGCCATGGCGTGATTAGGCGAATGTTTGTACCAACTGACGTGCACTTTCATTTGGGCACACACCTCTATTTGCTTTTGACTACATTATCTAGACCACAACCAGATAAATCCATCCTCCTCTACTATCACTTTAATCACCTACAGAATGCGGGAACCACAGGGGGAAGTTAAACCGAAAACAAGAAATATCCATTGATCATGCCTTGCCGCTTCCCATATTGGGAAAAAAATGCAAAAGAGCCATTACATAACTTATACATCCGACAAAAAGATGAAGAGCAACAAATAATTAATGAGCAAACATTACATCTGCAGTCGAAAAAATTACTTTAAAGAGGGAAAGATGATCAATACCATCCATAACAGCTTTGTGGATGCCGCGTGAGTGAGGCTCTAGTTTCGTTAATTGATCACCAGCTTGATTTTAGAAGGTAACTTTCCCTTGAGTTGTTGCAAAGCACGTTCTCTAGGTTCCTTCACTTTTTTCTGCTCGTCCAAGTCTGAGACATATTCTTCATCACAGGGATTCACCACTAGCTTCTCTAAAGCAATGGCATTCTCAATAAGGTAATTCACTAGTTCAAGATCACAAGGTCGGCCATAATAATTATAAAATTCCACCACCTTTAGGTACTGAAGGGGAGATCCAACAACACTTTTCAGTTCTCTCTGCCCGCATAGTATGTTTGTCGTGTCCATCAACTGTGACAAAAGAAGAATGCCATATATGAGTAATCAGCACGGGATATCATTGCATTGGAGAATGCCCGAATAAAGAACTTGCAAAGTAAAGTATGCGAGTGTGGATGGTTGCATCTAGTAGATACTAATCACTTTATCTCGCAAAAACTCACCCATGAGAGAGACTCGAATAGGATTCAACAATAGCTTGGTTCATTATATTTATCTGTCTAATGCCTAAATAGATGAAGACTTGAATGAGGCCTGAAAACCCACCTCTAACACAATGCTCTGCAAGTAGGGACATGCCTCGATCAGGCAAGTCAGCGGAAGTAGACTCGTATCTCCTTCTCCTTCAACTCTAAGTTCCAATTGCTTGACCCTGGTTAATTTAGGCAGCTGAGGAGTCCCTAGTCTTTCTCTGCATATTAGAGAGAGATGGAGAATCGAAGGGGGTACAGATTGTAATATGGTAATAACATATGAAACCTTAGGAAAGATCAGTCAATGGTCTTACAGAGGATGACATGAAAAATTGGAATTCAAGAATCTCCAGACAAGAAAGATCAGTCTATGTCGACGAACTTCGCTGCTTTTGGGTTTCCCTCAATCACATCCCCAAATTTTTGCTTGCTTTCTCCATTTCCCCACTTTTTCTTTTGTCGGCGAGATTCAAACCATAGACTTGGATCAATTATTTACTAGATGAAATTATAGATCGTATATATTCCAGTTGACGTCTAGAGAAACACGAGCAACTTTTGTTTCATTCGGAGATGGAGGTACTTGTGGACTACTCAATTAAGTGACCATGGTTTCAGCGCATCATAATTACTGTATGAGATGTAAGAATCTAACCCGAGTCACAAGAAAAGGACTGTGGAATCGTCAATTGCCTGAATTAACAATTGATGGATGGAAAAATGCAACTCTACTTCCGCCAACCCTCGTGATTGATGCATGTCCCTAATTCCTCCATCCACTTAGCAATTATGAGATGTGGTAGGATAGGAGAGAATAAGGCAAGCCACTGTTGAATCATATTTGTGTAATGCTCACATGGTCGAGTTGTTGTGAAATTATGTGGTTAATATTTAGTTGATGTGATAATCCTATATTTGTAAGTTTTGTCTTCCATTATCATTCACCAAGGCAACCGGTGCTCCGCAGGCCTGCCAAAAGAAATGGGGACAAACTTTTAAGTATATGAAAGTGCGTAAGAAATGTTGCTATAATTGGACCAGATTGTCCAGACGGGCATTCATCATATTCTTAAGCCATTTAGGGCATGTTTAATAAGGCTCCAACTTCTTCCTATTTTTTTGTTCTTTTTTTCTCTAAAATAAAAAAAGAATATAAATATATTTGGTATTGTCAACTAATTACTCTATTTCCTGAAATAAATTAGTTGTCGGAGTATAGATTTGGAACAAAAACAATAAGTAAAAAAAAAATTAAATCTTTGTTCTCAAGAACAATCTGAAACCATGTCATTTTATTTTTTTTTATTTTTTTTTCCTTTTGTTCTTCCTAGCGACTAGCCAAAGACAAGGCCTAGTAACCTTGTTGGCCTTCAGTGAGCTTCAACCTCACCCAACCATGGTGAGATCGGCTTTGCCCAACCATGGCAAGATCGACCACTCGCCTGACCATGGTGAGGTTGACCTTGCTGGGGGCTAGCAAGGCTCTCTTAAGGTCAGCGGAGTTGCCAGCTCTCGTCTCTAGCCGATCACCAACCATCATTGAAGATTAGCGACCAACTAGCTGAGGAAGAAAAAGAGGAAAAAAAAAAGAAAAGAAAAAAAAAGAAAAAATCTCAAAAAATTATTTAAAAGTTGAAAGAAATTATATGTCATCAAAAAATTTGAGTCATATCAACAACATTCTCGTTCTTTTTATTCAAGTAATAAAAAATTTGTGTAACTACCAAACTCGTTCAAATGTTCAGAAACTCATGTAAGGAACAAAATAAAATAAATAAATAAACTATTTTTGAGCAGAATTGTTCTCGAAAATAAAATGATTACTAAATACAATCTTAGTTATCCAGATTGATCAATATTTCAAGAATTACTGGATCAACCCATCTTTTGACTTTCATGTTGTCTTAAAAAATAATCTCGAGTGTTGCATATGCAAAGATTGGATACTTATACTTTTAATTTATCCTCTAACTTGTAAGTTTCATAGAATTATTTAAACATTATGTCAAGTATTGTGTCATTCCATATTGAGAGAAGTATTACATGGTTATTGTATCATATGTCCAAAGTGTGTACTTGGCGTCCATACCCATAGAATTTACTCATGTGCATCTTCAATGTACGAAGGTTGTAACTATGTAGTAATTTAGCATAGTTTGTAGAAGAAAGTACCTGTTCTACGGATACATTGATTCAGCTTTCTTAAGGGGTTTTTAGCTTCCAAAGCCTCCTAGAAAAAGAAAATAAGGGGTTTGGTTCAACTTTTGGTTTAGCATTTGGCCAAATGCTGGCCTTGACAATGCTCAAAGCGCAAGGCAAGTAGGCTTTCAGCATTTTCGGAAGGTTACTTCCTTGAATTAATAAAATTTGGTCGGTTTTCTTTTTTGCCCTCAAAATCTTTTCAAAAGTCCAAATTTGCCCCTTTTATAAAATAAAAGCCTAACCCCGCAGAACCTCCGCCCTCGTTCCCTCGCTAGTGCTCAACTGCGTTTCAGTTGCGAGAGCCTCCGCTCCTGATCATTTCCCTCGCTCGACTGCCGTTCTTTTGCTTCCTTTGTTTTGCACGAGCCTCCCCTCTTCTCTCAATTCCTCATCCATCGCTCGCTCTCTCGCTCACCTTCAATTCGCATCTCTCCGCAGGTAAGTCTCTCTTTCTCCGGTGGCTTTGCTTTCGATTACTTAGATCTGTGCTTTTCGTGGTCTGTTTGCATTAAAAAAACAAGACCCTTTTTTATGAGTGCTAGAGAGAAGGTAGTGAGGCTGCTGACCGTGAGTTTGAGTCCGTGTTGAGTAGAGTTCCATGTGCTCCTGGGTTCATCAAAACATAGCTTGTCATTCTGATTGATTGGAGCGGGTAAACTTGTCGTCTTGATTGATTGTCACTCGTTTTAGCTGCTGAAATGGGTACTCTTATCGTTCCATATGCTTCTGGGTTCATAAATGGTTACTCGCAGTTCCTTCTTCAGCGTTGCCCTGAATTTCCTTTTCGCGTGCCCCCCATAAAATTCCAATTAGTGGAGAAAAGGTCTCTCTAAGTGTGAAGTGTGGTGGCGAGAATGAGGTGCTTCCGTGAGTGTGTCCTTCAGTTAGTGATGATGATTGAAACAACGGCTTATTGAACTGAATAATGTGAATGAGTTAATTGTTTGAATGCTGTGAATTAACTGTGATGAGTAGTAGGTCTACATTCCTTGCCTCTAGCTTTGTACAGAGGATCATTGTACAATCTTTCCCTGCCCTTTGTTTTTTAACAAAGTAACTAATGGTAGCAGGAACTTAGCTTGTGATATTTTGTCCAGCCTTTAATTATGTGTGTGTTCTGTAGCAATCAAAGATCAAGAAGCAGTAATTAACGCCGTTCATGCAATTCAGGAGTTGGAAGCCAAGGCAACAATGGACTTCATTGCAGTGTTGGTTGTAGGCTTAAGTTCTGTCACGCCAAGTTGAGGAAATAGTTGCCCAATAGACTCTTTTGTAGGATTCCATAATAGATGGGAGGATCATTTTAGCTGCACAATTTTTGCTTATTGGCCCTTGGTGTAATCAGTTCATGTTAATCAATGAAATGTCAATTTGCTTAAGCATCAATTCCTATTTGCAGTTAAGGAGTGATGTTTATCGTGTTAACTTTGAATTGATTTTAACATTGCATATGTGCACCTTGAGATGGATGTGAAATATGAGCGATTTTGTGGCTTGAGAATGGAAAAAACTTTTAAATGAGCATGGTTAGTGTGTAGATTGCAATTAAGATTTAAAAAATCGCAACACTGGGTCATGAGATTGCTAATAGTTACTATTGTTTTCTGTAAGATCGAGCAATTACAGTAGATTGTCACAGTGCATCTTTCCACCTTAAAATGTGTGAAGTTTTTGTAATACATCTTTATATTTGTCGACTTTGATTTTTTAACCAAAAAATTAATGTGATTTTCTTACATGAATGATTTTATTAATACATTACATTTAAATTGTATTAATTGCCTTTTTTCTAATTTTAAATGGATTACAATTTAAAAAGCTTATATTGATAAGCCAAAGGACTTTTCAAATGTGATTCAACCAAACGATCTTTCACTTCAAGTTGCTTTCCAAAGCAAAGTTTACCGAACATTATTTGCATTTCCCAAAAACCCTTTAAGCTAAACTGCTATGCATTTACCTAAAGTCCTTTGGGAAAATTAAATCAAATGTAGCTTGTATTTTGTGTAGATAAGCAGTAATTTACACCCTTGCATTTGTTTCCTTTTGTGAACCGCTATAGCCGATCTCAATGGCCAAGGGAGTTCCCACGTCAATCGAGGCATAGCATTGCAGCATGACCGGTGAACGTTTATAACAAGTGACGTGCACGCAGCAATATTTGCTTTTGCCGACATTAACTAGACCATAACTAAATAAATACATTCTTTCACCAACAAAGAGGGGGAAACACAAGATGAAGTTAAATCAAAAACCAGAAATATCCATTATTCATGACCTTGCCCCTTCCCACATTGCGTAAAAATGCAAGAGCCATTACATAGCTTATGAATTCAAATCAAGGCAACAAATAATTAAATAAACAAACATATGTCCACAGTCGAAAAAATGACTTTAAAGAGGGGAAGAGAATCAAAGCCATCCATAATTGCTTTGTGGATGTTGCGTGAATGATGTTCTGATTTCGTTAAGTAATCACCAGCTCAATTCTAGAAGGTAACTTTCCCTTGAGCTGTTGCACAGCATGTTCTCTAGGTTCCTTCACTTTAATCATCCTACCTGAGAAATATCCTTTATCATATGGCTCCGGAGCTAAATCACAGGGATTCACCACTAACTTCTCTAAAACAATGGCATTCTCGACAAGGTAATTCACTAGTTCGTAATCATAAGGTCGACCATAATAATTGTAAAATTCAACTTCCTTTAGGTATTGATGGAGAGGGCCAACAACTCTTTCCAATTCTCTTCCCTTCCTGTGTGGTTTCCACCATGGGTTCGTCAACTGTGGCAAAAGAAGAATGCCCTATATTATAATCATCCCAAGATATTGATGCATTGGAAAATGCTAGTGGAAGAAAGAACTTGCAAAGAAAACATTTTTACTTGGATTGTCGCATCAAGCAAATACTAGTTACATGATAACTCAATAACTCACCCATAAGCAGAGACTCAAATAGGATTTTACATTGACTTGGTTTATCATATTCAATGCTACTACATCTATCTAATGCCTAAATAGATTAAGACTTGAACGAGGCTTGAAAACCCACCTCAAAAACAAAACTCCACAAGTAGGGGCATGCCTCGAACACGACAGTCAACGGAAGTAAACTTAAAGCTCCAGATCCTCCAACTCTTAGCTTCAATTGCTTGACACTTGTCAACTTAGGTAATTGACTAGGAATAGCCAAGTGAGCCTGCAAATTAGGCAGAGAGAGAATCAAAGACAACAAAGATTGTAAAAAAGAATTAACTTACGAAACCTTAAGAAAATAGTCAGTGCTCTTACTGGAGGCGAATAATCAAGTTCAAGTTCGAGAATCTGCAGACACAGAAGACTTGAAAGCTGAGGCAAATGATTACGCACGATCGATATACATCCACTCAAAGACACCTCATGCAGCTGGGGGAGCTTGTCCATACACAATTGACTATACAGTCCCGCGAAAGTGAAAGTGAAGGACACAAGATCCATGTCACAAATGTCAATGCATTCAAGATCAAAACAACATGCTACGCACAAGTACTTCAGCTTCAATGATTGGCCAGCAACTCTTAAGACTATTCAAAGTACGAGCGTCATCCAAAGTCAATCGCTCTAGAACCGGAGAATTCGCGAGCAGTTGCTCAATGAGTTTGCCATCCACAGTTACTCGTTTCAAGTGGAGCTCTTCGAGATACCTAAATCCAACATGCCAAGCTATGGAAGGGCTCAAGCCAACTTTACTTAGATCTGAAGCCCGTTGTAAACACCCCACATCAGCATCCATAATTGTCTCATGCCCTAATGGATATGGCAAGCAACCATCAACTAGGTCCTTCATATACTGTTATACACAGGCTCGAAATTTAGATGGAGAACTTTTACTCATTTTGTCAATGCAAACTTAATCCATCGATCAATATGAGACTTACATGAGAAATTCAGGTCAAAACATATCGTGAATCTATGTAAAGTGTGGTCTCTTCCACTTTGAAGGTGCACGACATTGTCCACCCATTCCACATATCTAGCCCTCTCCTTTTCAGCTATCTCGGGATTAGCTTTCATCCCCCTCAATAAGTCAGACCAGTCGAAATCAAGGTAATCAAGGTTGGTAACGTGACAAGTAGACAGATGTCTCCATCTTTTGGAAAGAAGACAAGTCGCTTGTGCTTCTCTCAATGTCAAAAGAGATAATATATAGCCGATAACGTCTTCGGGCAAACTGCTGATCCGATCCTTTGGGTTGAGTTTCATCAAAAGGAAAACAAAAATCCGGAAATAAGGTAAGATGGAAAATAGGAAGCAGGAAAATTCAAACAAACAAACATAAGAAAAAACTCAACTTCCTGTCAGAAACAACAAGAAAAGGCACGACTTTTGCTCTATTGGCCAATATATTCAACTGAAAAATCCTCTATGGGTAATCTTGCGACTAATTCCAACCTCAAAGACGAAACTTTACCTCGTCGGCAGATTCGGCTTTTGCTCTATCGGCCAACATATTCAACTGAGAATCCTCCATGGTAATCTGAGACACGTGTATGCAACGTTGGCTTACCGAGCACAGAGAAAGAGAGAGAGAGGGTGGGGTGTCTTCTTGCGACTAGTTCCAACCTCAAAAACTAAAACGTTACCTTGTCTGCAGATTCGGCTTCAGGATCAGCGCGGAGCCTCTTTGGAGATGGAGAATTCATAGACGCCGGCATTAGTGCACCTTCCAGTTCGTCTCCTTCTTTTAGCCTTCCCGATCACATCTTGAGTATATATTAGATTTTAAGTGAAATTCAAAAACATCCTTCTGATGCGATATCTTTTTCAATATTCCTAATCAGCGATATCCTTTTTAACCACGTATGATGATTCACATTGAGAAAATAATCTTACACCAAAAAAAAAAAAAAACATTATGAGGTATATATTATCGCTAATGGCATGTCTTGAATATCTTTTATTTTTCCACTTTGACTATTTGCAATATGAAAAATTTCACATTGATAATTTAATTGTTAGTATGAGGTACAAAATTTTTACCTAATTTGTTTTTTACTCGTGCACTTGGATTGCCTTTTAATCGTGAGCCACACCACATATTAGAGACTTAATCCATTATTCATATGCTATAATTATACCCTTCGATGTGATATCTTTTTGAAATTTCCAAATCACCAATATCCATCTTAACCATGTATAAGGATTAACATAGTGAAAATTATCTTACACAAAAAAATAAAGAATATTGTGAGATATTTATTATCGCTAATGGCATGTCTTGAACAATTTTTATTTTTCCATTTTGACTTTTTGCAATATGAGATACTTGAAAATTTCACACTGAGATTTTAAATTGAACAATGAAATATGATAATTTAATTGTTAGTATGAGATACAAAATTTTTATTAATTTGTTTTGCACTTGTGCACATGAATCGCATTTTAGTCTTGAGCCACACCACCGATCATAAGCTTAATCCATCATTTATATAATATAATTGTACTTTTTTATGAAAACAATTTAGGATCCGATGGTATGTTCAAAGATTAAACCCAAGAAGATGATTGTTTATATCACGACCTTCAATCAAGGGAAACCCCCTAAAAAACCATGCTAGCTGTTCACCAATTGCCTACCAAATTCTGGAGTTTTTGCATTTTCTTTAAAAATCAGCTTCAACTGAAATTTTCTTTCCCCGTAGAAGAGTTCTTCATCTTCCGATCTGACCTTCAATCTCTGTCTCTCCATTTATGGAAAAGGAGGAGTGGAGATCAAATGATCAGCAGAACTCCGAGGAGGACGCCGGCGAAGTGGAGGCTATCAAGCCGGCCGTGGATGTCTCATGATAGCTGCAAAATGTTAAGAAAAAATTAATGAACTGCTACGCTAGACAACGTCTATATGAAATCACAGAAAATCCAATCAGGCAAATACATAAGGACTGCCCCAAAAATTTAATCTACGCCATGAAAATTTCCACCCAACATCAAATGCAAACGTCAGTCCAGATGGAAACTGCTATGAAATCGAAGCCATGCAAGTTTACGGAAAAGGTGCCGACAAATGTTAGATGAAATCATTAACATGAAACCCAACGAAACCAACAGTGTCGATGCAAGATTAATTCTCCCAGGTCAACAAAAATTTGACAGAAGTAATTGAGCATATCAAATTCATGTACCATCGTGAATTGGAACCACCTACGGGCGGTGAAAATGCCGCAATGCTCTGGGAACTCGCAGCTACTTTGCAGTGTCTAACAGGGGCCGCGGCAATGAAGTTATTTTTTAAGCTGCTGTTGGGGTGTTGACTAATATAACCATGAACTTAGTTATATTTCACCAACGATAATTTGGCTATGGCTTTGGATACGATTATATATCTAGGGACTTAAGTGTTTGATGCATATGCTGAATCAAATTGCTCTCAGTTTAGTAACCCAATAGTGTATATTTCATCTACAATTATAATTTTAATCTTTTATTTCGCTTCAGACAATTGACGACTTTCTTTTTTCTCGCATTTTGGATGGGCAAAACTTCCTGATGTCAAGAATGATATTTAACAATGCCAACAACATCAAATTGATACAAGTGCTACGTTTCAAGTATTTTATCCTTAATTTTAAAACGATAGAACTACTCACATGGCTATTGTACTTGATGTGATCTGCGTTTTAACAACAAATTTGTTCTAGGAAATAGATTTGAAACATAATTAAAAAGTTAAAAAAAAAAAAATTGTTCCCGGAAACAACTCCATAATCAAGCCCAAATCTTTGTACTTTTTTTCTTCTTTTCTTTTCTTTCTTTTTCTCCTCTTCTTCTTTTTCGCCAGTCACTAGCAATCTCACTAGACCCTCACCATGGTTGGGTGAGGCTCCAGCTTCCCCAAGGCCGTCAACCTCACTTGCTCTCATTTGGCTAGTCACCCACCATTGTTGTGGTTGGTGATTGACTATAGGAAGAAGAAGAGAATTAAAAACAAAAAAGAGAAAAGAAAAAAATGTAATAAAATTATTAAAAAATTGAAAGAAATTCTAAGGCAAAAAAAAATTTGAAGGTCGTAACAAATGCATTTCTATTTAGAGAATAAATTTTAGATAGTTGTTAAACACTTTCAAATGTTCAAAAATTTGTCTCGAAAATAGAATAAAAAAAATTTATTTCTAAGTAAATATTGTTCTTGGGAATATGATGGTTACCAAAGATACTTTGACTTAATTAAGGACCAAATAAATCCTTTCTCTCCTACTATCACTCTTGTGACCAACAAGGGGAGAACTTGAAAGGAAGTTAAATTAATAAATCCAATCTAAAATTAACAACAACAAATTATTAATGAATAAATATATTTTTAATAATTGGAGATTGCCTCAATAACCACTCTTTTATTTGGGAACGCATGAGTGATATAGCAGAGTTTTGCAAAGTATATTAATTTGTAAATTTTTGGGGTATTAATTTAATTTAAGGAATATTAATATAGGATAAATTTGTTACAACAATTTCTTTTCACATGTATATGGTGTTATTTTCTCCATTTTTTTTTTTTTTTTTTCACTTTGTCGGTCTTCTTTTCTCCATTTTTTTTTTTTCGGTCGGTTTTCTTTTCTCCATTTTTTTTTTTTTTTTTGGTCGGTCTTCTTTTCTCCAATTTGGGCATCCTTCTTCGTTCACCATACGGGCTTTTCTATTTGGCGTTCGTTCTCCTTCTCCTCAACGCTTCAACCAAAAACCCTAGCGCCGTCACCGAAGCTGTCCATCCTCGCCGTCGCCGTCCTCAGACCGTCCAATTTGCTCCGGTCGTCCCGTCGGACCCGCCTCCTCCGTCCGCGTCCCCTTTCCGCTCTCGATTCCGCAACTCCGGTCGCCGTCGCCCATCTCCGTCGTTATTCAATCCGCTCGCGTCCGCGTTCGTTCGCGGCCTTCTCTGGAACTTCCCCCCGCGATTCCTCACGAGGTTCGATCGATTCTTTCCTTCTCGCCTCTCTTGTCATGTTTCGGCTTTCGTTTCGCAGATTCGATTTCGATTTCCCTGTTGTTTGTTGAAGAGGGGTGGGCCATTTTATCTTCTCGGTGTTTTGTCTTACATTTGTCCCACTTCCGGAATAGTTGCTGGTGGATTTCGCCTCTTTCTTGGTTGTTCTGCGCTTGTGCTCGGTTCTGTTTCCATGCTGATGGCCTTTTTCTTATAGCTCGACGGAGCCACTTTAAAACAGAAGTAGAATCAGTTCAGGGTGAAAAGTTTTACTGCTGCTCATCCATAAATGAGAGATTAGTGCGGTTTTATGAAAAAATTCAGTATGTTCTTATTAAATCATGGGGGGTTAGCCTTTGATTTACTACGATAGGGAAAAGAAACGGCATATTGAAGGTAGATTACTATGGTGAGTGGGTACTTAGGTATATTTTTTCGTGGGTCTGGTAGTATGATTTGTCTATCCAAAGTTAATTTTTTTTGCTTCTGCTAATGTGCCAAGTGTTTGTTTTCTTGTGATTGTATGATCTTTTCCTGTGATGAAATTTTCTCGGTGTACTCCCATACTGCTTATGGAACTTTAATTGCATATTAATGGTAATGCATTTTCAGCAATGTAGTCGAGCACGGATTTACCGGCTAACTTGATTCTATTTCTTTATATCTTCTCTGTTTAACAAAATATCAGATATGACATGAGGGTTTCCAATGGCTACTTTTTCATTTCTTATATTTATTTCTGTCTCCTCTCCTAAGTTTAAGCTTCCCTTATCAGTTTGCTGTTATTTCTTGAGGATTTTAGGCATTCATAATAGGATGCAATAGTTGTTTTAAAAAATTCCGAGTATTGTTTTTGCACCAAAGTAACAGTGACACTTTGTTCTCTTTATCTCCTCATAAATGTAAAAAGTTTGCAGAACACAGGATAGAACTTTGTTCGTTTGCTGGCATAGGGTTATTTGCACATTGATTATATTTATGCTAAAGAGGCTGCCCCTTTTCCTTTTATTCTTTTATGTTGCAATTTTATCGTGACATGCTTGATAAGAGAAGAGAACTCATTTTGGATAGAACTTTTAGTATTATTTCAACTATTATTTTGTATTTAAGGATTTCCTATGTTGTTATCTAATCAATTTCTATTCCTAGAAATAAAAATTTTATTCTGTTATCAAATGGAATTCTGTTCTAGAAATAGAAATTTTGAATCGTTATCAACTGAGTTTCTTTGCTTAGAAACTTGTCCGGGGAATAGAAATTGAGAAATCAATTTCTAGCCAGAAGTCAATTTTTGTTCCAGAAATTGTTATGCGCACCTTTAGTTTTTAGTTACTTATCTTTGTTGTTTCTATATAGTCTTAAGGCAATATGACCTATTACTCAACACAAGGCGAGTTGGCGGACTATTTTTAGAGCAGATCACTCACGTTTGGTTCGTCTTCTTTCTACATGTGGCGGTTGGTTTGACACAACAAGGATTGATATTGAATATTCTTGATTGATTTCCACCGTGGTTGCGCTGTGGTTGTTCTTTGTCTTGTTTGTGGTGGTTTATGGTGGTTTCACTGTCAAGCTGACTTTATGTTTATGACCATGTGTTGTTTTTTTTGAAAAGTAGTTCGCTATTGGTAAAATTCAACTGAAACTTTTTTATGCATCTCAGTGACCGAAGGCGTCTTTCTGATCCCTATGGGCAAGAGAAATTGTCAGAAGCATGGTATATTTCTCTGGCTATTTCTTGTTTTTATGCTTAACATGCCGTGCCTTATAGTTGGTTAAATTGGTATTTGATATAAGTTGATTGCCTACAACAGCTTATTCAAGAGAAGGTATTTGATAAGTTGTAGATTGCAATTAGTCTGTTTGCATTACATTATTCTCCTTTCGGTTCTCCCTTATGTCTAAATTTGGCCTCACATTTTTAATCACTCTCTTTTACTTTATTCACATTTTTTAGATTTTCCTTTATATTTAGGTTGTCAAGTTCTTTACAGCGAAGCTGAAATGAATTCTTATTTACTTCGTTTCATAAAGCAGGATTTAAGAAACCCAAAACCCCTGAGATATTTGAAGATGGTGGGATTGTGATAAAGAAGCATAAGGTTGAAGAACACATTTCACGAAGGATATCTCTTGATCTTGCAGGCATGTCAATGCAACTTTATTACTATAATATGTATATATAAACATTTTCGGAGGTGTTCATTATCAAATTGTTCATTCTATAACTTGCTTCTTAATTTTCAGTCAACTACTGATATTTTTTTTCTCTAACATTATTAAATTAAGTGATTATGATGATTCTGATTCTCTTAGTGGATCTGGCCTGTATGATTTTGAAAGAGGTGAAAACTTAAAATTTAAGTATTGCTTATATTTTTCAAAGTTCCATGTGTTGAAATTCCATATCTTAAACTAACTTAAAAGATTTTGAAGTTGTATACGAGTTCCTGGTTTTGATTTTTCTTGTATGCGGATATTTTACTTTAACCATTTTGGAATCTAAACCATGGGCTTTAAGATTGTGCCAAACCCTGTAGAGTAGTTCTTGACTCTTGACCAGGAATTCAGTGCTCTATTCTTTATGGCTTTGATATAGTTACAATTCTTTTTATGCTTTAGGAGCATGATATTTAAATCCCCCATAACCAGAGTTGAAATATTCAAATTTGAAAAGTAGAAATAGAAGCATGTAATGGCCCTAGTGTCCGTGCATAAGTTCTCACTTGTAGCAATCATAAGTGAGATCACAATTTTCGTGGCTATGGAGCTGTCACAGGATAGCATCGGGAATGTAATGTCTGGTGGAGTTATTATTTACCAGCATGACTTGTGAAACCTTTCCTCTTTTAATTTGTATTTCATGCTTGGCTTGTAGGATCTAATGATGAGTCCCCTAAGATTGATGTTAGGGGAGGTATATTAGAAAATTATGGTGTAGTTGGTGCTGGAGAGGAGGGTGAAGATGCTGAAATGGAGAATGATCAAGATACATCTGAGTCTGAGCAAGAGCATGATTTAGATGTCCATTCTAATGCTGCCGTTGAGACATCAGGCTGTGTGAGGTTTGTTGACAAAAAAAACCTCTATTCAATATCTGATTATCTTTATTTGGTTGTATTTTATTTAGTGGGACTTATAAGTGGTCACATCAATTTCGATGTACTTGTACTGGGAAGGCATCCTTGGCCTCATATAATGATTCTTTTCTGTAAAAATGGTGGTAACATGCATGTACATTGCATAGTTTCATTAGTGAGCATTACTTTATATAAGTCACGTGTTATAGGAGCTTTTGTCTTCCCTAATATAATTGAGGCTTGTCACATTGACTTATCATTTCTTCGAAACCGCGGATTAATGCTTGTTCACTTATCTGCGTGAAGATCATCTATTTCAGCTTTAATCTCGAAACCCACGTGCAATATCATGTAATGAATTTGAGCTACCTATTTGTGAAATATTTTTATTTGAATATTAAGATTCTGCCATGTTGCGGGCTGCTGCATGCACATGATTGATTGAAGTTGTGGTTTAGTGGGAAGAGGGAGAGAAGAAGAGTAAGTGAAGGTTGCAGTTGTGCTAGCCTCCTATTCCTTTAGTTGTGTATATAGATATTCTGAAATATTAGTCAGCACTCATAGAAAGAACAACATACCAATATCGTGGAGCTATCTTGAAACTCTATCGTTTGGGCAGGATTCAGACAATTCATAGTTTGGAGAACATTTTCTCCAATTCAGGTCTTGCAAGCAATCAAAGGTGATGCAAGACACAAACTACGTAGGGGAGAAGAAGACCAGACTTGCTCTTACTTATAATTTTAGTTGTTGTAATTGGGAATTCCTGGTTGTCATTTTATCTTTTTCAGGGGCTTTAAAAGCATTCATGGTTATATATATATAACAAAAAAAAAAAAAAAAAAACTGTGATATACTAAAATGTTGAAGATGGTTCACAAAAAGTCAAATATCTCTCTATCTTTAAGAGTTTAAGTTTTTTAAATTAAAGTGTTTTCAAAATAAACCCTAGTTGCTCATAAAAGAAAGACACTTGAGCAGAAGTCGAGGCTACAGCCAAGTGCTGAAAGCCACATCTAAACCAAAAAGGCTGCAATTAAATGATCAAAATCCATTCCCAACTGGCCTAGGTATCTGAAACTGACTTATCAGCAGCTGTTGGAAGGAGAGTTCATTTTGTGGATGTGTCAAATCTGACTAACTTAATGTTCTCTAGAAGATGATGCTGTACATGTTGGCTTACTGTAATCACTACCGGACTTCTACATGCTCATTTTGTTTTGACCCCTTTTGTTGTTATTTTTGACTTAGTTTGTTCATTGACCTTGAATTTCTTTTTGGGTACAGTTCATATGCTATGCACTTGGGTCATCAAATATCAAAAAGAGAGATTGATGAATTGTCAGAAAAAAGATGGAAATATAAATGGGAGGTGTCTGCTGCTGAAAACTGCAAGTGGGTAGGAACTGGAGAGTGCTTTATGAAGGTATGTTTGTTGTATGACATGCACTTTTTTTTTCTTATTTCTGAGAGTTCTAACTACTAATTTATCTTTTTAAAATTCTTGTTGAAATGCCTACTATTTTAGACCTTCGTTAATATTCTGCATTGAGGTAAATGACATTAGTAGCAAATTAAGTGCAGGGGATAAAAAGGAGTTGATTGCAAACCTTATATCTTTTATCGTTAATTGCTTTTTAATGAGAGACAGCTTTGCCTAATAGCTATAGTTAGTTTTAGATTTTCCAAACAGAGAATTGAACCCAAAAAGGCACATTCAAGAAGTCATTTGAGGATCACATCTCAAGTGACATCTAGTTGCATGAGCTTTGCTGGTGTGGTTATTAGTTTATTTTTAACTCTACTTTCTTCTAATGTATTGTGTCATTTATATACATACATTTTCTGGGTATCTGAACTTTAATAAATTTTTAAGGCATTTGGACGTTGCTTATATGCACTTTCTTTGCAAATTAATACATAACCTAATATAAACTTTGTTTCGTAGGACGATAATCTAAAATCTGGGTATGGTCTGAAGCCAAGCTTGTATAAACACTGGTTAAACATCTATGAAACGTCTGGAGGCAATGATATTCATACGTCAAAAGAAAGATTGTTCTTCTCCCTCTGTAAGTTGGAATCCTGAAGCTCTTTTTCACTGTTTTTCTGGATTTATTATAATAATTGAATTTTTTATGATTGCTCCATGTTTGTCTCTCTTTTTCCTTCAATACTTTGTTTCCCTGTGGTCAGTTCCTTCGATGCCCTTTTTTCTTTGGTTAGTTCCTTCAATAGAGCATCCCACGCCAGTGGAAGAAGAGAAGGCAGGGGATGTGTTTGGTGGTGGTCTGCATTCTAATATGGCGTTTTGTGCTAATTTTATTTTGGATTTCGTTATTGCAATATTCTCTATTTGTATTTGCATTTCTTGTTTAAAACTATACATTGTTTATTCTTTTGTTTGTACATTTTTTTATTATGAGTTTATGTGGGTGGTACTAATTGGTTAAAAATGAAGATGATTAGCTTACCCCCTTCTTGTGCCCCCAAAATTTCTCAAAATCCTAAAAATCTCCTTGGAATAATTTTTTTTGCCTCTATATCCAAAAGTCACCACCAATCTGTTTGTTGTAAAGTTGAGGTTGATTGGTGATCTAAAATCCTTGGTATTGATGGGTAAGTCGTCTGATTGCCTCAGCATGTTTGAGTTGCTGGCTCAATTAAAAACCCAGCAAAACCCTTTATTGGGTTTGGTTTTGTGTGGCGATATGATAAGCAATCACATTGTCTCCTTAGTTCTTTCTTCTTTTCCTTTGTCATCTTTTGTTCTTTGTTTTTCAGTTATAACAGTATATTGTTTTGTTTGCCTGTGTACTTGAATATACCAAGCTTTCATCTTCAATGAATTTTCACCACCAGTGGACTAACTATACTAATTTGAAATACTCAAATTACTTTTATATTTTAGGCAACAGTTATCGAGATATACTGAACTGCTGCAAGAGGCCCTTTTATCACAAGGGCCATGGAGAAGACTCAAGTACCATAGACGCATACATTATGCATTCTGTGCGTGCCTATCTTTCCCGTACTCGATCTTTTAGTTTTCTTTCATTGAGAAATTGGTCTCTTTTCCTTAAGTCTTTTGTAGTATTATAACTTTAACAGTTTGTGGAATGTGTTTGACAGTTGAATCACATATTCAGAACAAGAGATCTTGTGACTCGAAATGACACGAAAATGGCCAAATACCAAGAAACGGCAAAGGATGAAATACTTTATGGTGGTGAATTCCTTGATCATGGCTTCACTCGTCCCAAGGTATACTGACAAATGCCACTTTTGCTTTGCATGTTCCAGATCTAGTTGAATAATTTATAGATCAAAATGTTGGTAATTCAGTCACCAAACGTGTACATTTCATTTTAGTTGGGCGTGATTAGTTTGTATATGATCTTTAATCACTTTGACCGTCTTTAGTGATAGCTCCTAGTAGTAATGCTATGTATTGTGAATTTACTACTAAGGACTTTTATTTAGGCTTTTGCAAGAGAGCACTTCAAAACTGATGTTTTATTATGAGTTTGGGTTTTGAGACTAGTTTTGAAGGTTCATTGTACTAATGAGGCAATTTAGGATTTTTTAAATTATCTTGGGATAAGCAAATGAGTTGGACACAAGTGCTGTCGGGGAATTAACTATTGGGTGTTTCTGCACCTCTTGCTACGAGTTGCTCATAACCCCTTAATTGTACCACCCTACTTGTATTTGGATTTTTGCATATCTGTTTGTCTCTCTGGCTTTCTTTCTCTGTGTGCAGTGTCCGGCTAATGTAATGCAAGTTCTTATGAATTTTGATGATTTATGGAATTATTATCGAAATGAACCTTCTATTTTTTCTCACTTTTCATGGTGATGCTTAAAATGAGTTGATAGTAATATGAGATTTTGTTTCATTTGAGGTAGTGCAATTTATAGGTACTTGCTATATTTTATGACTGTCCTTGCTACTTACAATGGCTTGAGCAAAATAACTGTTTCATTAAATAAGAATTTTCTCCCTAAACCATTCAAAATATCTTTGATATGCATTTTCAGATCCAGCAAACTACTATATCCAACCTGAATCTTGAGTTTGTAGCTAAAAATTCTGTCCTTAATCTTGGAAGCTCGTTAAAGAGAAATCACACATGTTGCATTGTGTATAGCTAATTATGTTTGTTTTTTTGCCCTTTGAATAAATGATTAGTTTGTTCGTTTCCTTTCTTTCTTGGTTTTGATGAGCTGATGAATCCAGTTTTGTTTTCTTAGAGAATCTAGTTTTGTTTTCTTTGCCTTTAAGAAAACAAAACTTTGTTGTCCATCTAACATTTACTTTGTTCTTATGTTAGGTTTCTAACTTGGTTGATTTGCTTTTTTATAATGCTTTTCAGGTTTTGATTCTTTTGCCACTTCGTAACATTGCATTTCGAGTTATTAAGAGGCTAATACAGCTGACACCTTCAAATTACAAGGTACAATTTTAGTTTGTTTGTTAAAGGTGTTGACCTAGTGTTGAAAATTCTAGAGTTGATTTTGCAGCATTGTATCTTATAAGGGACGAAAATTCAAACCATTTGCCAAAAAATCAAAATATCTATTTTTGAATTAAGATCTAAAGATTTACCCTCTTACGAGTTCCCGATATTATCCTAGACATGATTATAATGTGTCTTATCATAATTTGGCATTTTAATACTCTATAAATTTTTCCAAAGTAATGTACCAAGTTGAAAGGAAAAAGAGAATCATTGAAGTTCTTAACGATGACAATAGACACTTATGAAAATTTACATGGTTCTACTCTTTATTCAAGTTTGGAATGTTCTATTATTGTCTCCTATAGTCCACTGCAATTGTCATTCTGATTTACGTTTCTTTGGATAATTCTCATCATAAACAGAATTAAAGAGTTTTGAGTCTGATGTATCATCGTACAAGAACTATTTGACTCCCCTCCCATCTCTTTTCTTTCACAATTTGAATAAGAGGAATTATGAGTTGTATGTCATTTTATGTATTTTATTGAAAAGAGTGGAGTTGGAATTTGCTACGAGTACATTACACCCTGTCATGGAGTCAGCAGATCTTTTAATGAAGGAGACCTTAGTCATATCATGTGCTAGACAAGGAGGGCTTCTCATCTCCATACTTCTTCCGTATGCCTAAGTGTGTAATGCTTTACATAACTTAAGGTTGGCATACCCTTAGTGGCATTGTGTTAAAGTTTTTGGAAAATGGAAGAGTTAATTCAAGGCCTCCCCCCCTTTAAATGAAAACCTGTCACGTTTTGTTTGAATAATGGAAGCATGTATTGTCCCCAGGTTAATGTAGAGTACTTGGGACGGTTCTCTGACGATTTTGGTGCTGGAGAGGCTCATGACAATGAGGACGATGGGGTGTTTCAAGATGTCCATGGCTCTGGTCAGAAGTATTTGAAATCTACTGACTTTCATGCACTGTTTGATGGAAATCCTGATGATCACTTTATGGTTGGAATTAAATTTACGAGGTATATATATATATATATATATATATATTTCCTTTAGTGCCATTTCTTTTGAAGTTCCATGCATTTTCTATTATTTTGATCATTGTTGATTTTATTTGCTGTACTTTTCTGTTGTTTATTTTTTAACATAAAGTAGAAAAATTATATGAAAGAGTTTTCTAATGAAAGATTATGATTTGATGATTATAAGGTGGATTTTGTGACGCTTTTTACAAAATCATGAAAGAAAGAATATTAGAATGTATCCAAGCCAGGAGAACAAAAGAAGTATCCCAGTATATAACAGCAATTGTGGTTTTGATGTCATTTATTTATTTCTTTTTCTTACTGAGAACCTTTTGAAGGAAGAGCTATTCTGCAATTCATACTGGTCAGTTTAACTTGGGGCCTTTAGGTTGTACTCTTACATTGAACTGGACAAATTTTGCTGATGTAAATCCTCTAGGCAGGAATCAAATAACTAACATCCAGCTCTCAGGAGAACGCTTAGCAACTAGGGTAACCCAATGGTGTTGATGTTATTAATTATGTTCCTTTTGTTTCAGATGAGGAAAGCTTATTGACCAGAAAAAATTTCATGATCTTTTCCAGAGATAGAGTGACATTGTTGCTGATATCAAATAAATTAAAATGTGAAAATATGTAAAGACTATTTTAGAACACCATTTTTAGTCATTTAAACATTGAGTTGAGGCATGATAATTATTCAGCCTCCTAGGATTATCTTTCTATTTCAACCTATGTTAGACAATAGGATCCCTCTTAAGCAGGGTGGTTGTATAAGCCATATTTCGTTTTGTAGATTTGGCAGGGTAGTGTATTTTGCAGTTAATTCAACAATTTATTTAGTAAATAACTTCACATAAGATTCCAATAAGCAGGTGCTCCTAAGTTATGCTCAACTGCTAACTAAACTGTGTCTATTTAAAATGTCTTATGTTTAAGCAAAATAGAACATTACCATTAAGGATTTTCGTTTCACTTATGGTATAGGTTGAAGATCCTCTGTTCCTCTATCTGGTTTTGTGTTGATTTGGAAAGAGTGAAATATTAGGGCCTTTGTGAGGGAAGAAACTTTCATTCAGGAACTTATTGAAAATTGGTTAACTTTTCAAATGAGGGAGTTTACTCTTGGATGTAAATGCTTTGATTAACATTGTGGATTCCTACTTGCAAATTAGTTTTTTTTTTTTTTTTAATGGCTTTTAGCTATTTTTTTGGCTTTGGGCTCTTTATTTGAATGAGTTGGCATACTTTTGGTGCCTCATAGTGAAATTCTCTTTACCTTTGAAGAGGAAATCTATTTTGTTGGTAGTAATCTTCCCATTTTATATTTACTACAGGAAAAGCATAAAGCTGTACAGTGACTTCTACACATCAGACTTGATTGTAGCTTCTCCTCTCGGTTTGATTACAGTAAGCAAATATTTCTTATGCTTAAGGATTATTAAGTTGTACAGTAATAATTAAGTTTCTTGCTTTTAATAAACCATGCGATTGACATTGGAAGTGTGAATGATAGAAAATTGGGGAGGCTGAAAGAGAGAAGGAGAAAGATGTTGACTACCTGTCATCTATAGAGGTTATTCATTTCACATTCTATATTGCATATTTGTCAAGGATTAACTTAATTCTTATTTTGGAGGGTAGTACAGTTTTTCTCTGCTAAATGAGTGAGGATGTTTTATTCTACAGATCTTGATCATAGATCATGCGGATATCATTGCCATGCAGGTATGGCAGGCATTTGCTTTCTTGCTTATGATGTCTTGCATTCCAGAAAAATCTTTAGATTTCAGAGAATATATTTCTTCTTGACCGATATTAGCTTTAAGTTTCCAGAATTGGTCACATGTAAATACTGTGGTGGAGCAGTTGAATTGCTTACCCTCAAAGCAGCATGGCATGGATGTTATGCGCATGAGGCAGTGGTGAGCTATGTAGTACTTATTGTGAAGTCTTATTGTTTCTTCTTTTTTTCATTTAATCAGCCTGAATGAGATATTCGTATATTTCTTTTTTAGGTACTTGGATGGATATGCAAGATTCTACCGTCAGTCAATAGTACTTGGTTATTTTTTGAATCCAGGTATGTCCAACCCGAATTCTTTATTTTCACCCTGTCAGATGTCTACTTCCACAAACATCACAGTAGGCAAGTCTTTGTGAAAAATATGATGTAGAAGATACATACAATTTTTTTCCATTGGAGTAAGTTTTATAGGATTAATTTCCGGAAAAGAATAACTTTGAAACAATGAAGGATGTGTTATGTAGCTCTAGCCATACCGTTAT
This sequence comes from Eucalyptus virginea, assembly GCA_014182375.1. NCBI lineage: Eukaryota > Viridiplantae > Streptophyta > Magnoliopsida > Myrtales > Myrtaceae > Eucalyptus > Eucalyptus virginea. The sequence goes on along the minus strand of CM024516.1, from coordinate 962,887 downwards.
CACAGTTAGGTTTCTTCATCACATTTTCCTATATTTGGTTCACATGGCTTTTTGCATTCACTGTGTGCACAAAGTAGCATACAGATGTCGAGTTCTTGTGCATGAATATGTTCTTGTATGCTTATTACCTTGTGGTTTAAATTCACTTGGTCTTGTGTTTTGCTCTCTTTTTTGGGGCCGGGAGGGGGGGTTTGGGGGCTATAAAATTGCTGTCACTCATCTTGGGTTTCAGATGTACAGGGTGAGGAGTAGCTAACTCTTGGATAAATTATATTAGGTGATCTAACCTAACGATACTACTTTTGCAGATATGAATTCTCTGTTCAATCAACATTGCCTTAATTATGAGGGAAAGGTAAGTAGATTTTCTTTTTTAGGAAACCTTTAAGGTGCTAATTGGAGCATTCATGGCCTTTGCTATGTTTACACCATTTAATTTGATGTTATGTATGTGAACCATGTATATTCTGGTGCTAGAATGGATGTGAGATGAATGTATTTTTTTAAGGTGCCCTGTGTCTTTCATTCTACTTATTCTTGGAGCAAACATATTGATATCTTTTGAGACACAAATTTCTCTGAATGGGCAATATCCTCTTGCTCTGGGGTTTAAGTGGAAGTGCAAATTTTCAATAGCTTTACTCATAGAATATTGTTAAAAAGCTTGAATTTTGTTTGTTTTCATTTCTCTATCTCCATCAATGACCTGCTTATATTTTCTCCTTCACTTTTTGTCCGTTTTCATAAATGTTTCTTAATATCTACTTTTTTAAACAATATGCAAATATTGAATGCATAATTGTGCACTAAGAAATTAAATCTAGTCAAATTCACATACCATAACTTAACGAATGGTGAGAAGTGGGGTGACGCAGATATTGTGTAATGGGTTGTGTATGTCATAGCCATGAATTGTTTCTTATTGTGTAAGATTCAGCATCAAGCAATACCACATTTCTAACTTCAAACATGTGAGTGCTAAAACATAATCAGCTATAAGAGTAACAATAATAATAAACCAAGTCTTGTCCATCTAAGAAAAATCGGCTATATGAATAATACCATATGAATGTTCGATCCTGTATTAGATCCTCTTTAAGCTTTAAATGCTCCGTGTATTTGCTCATCTTCTTGTCCACGTCCTTCCAGGCCTTCCCTTTCTCTTTTTAATAGTGTTTTCATCTCTTGCTCACCTCTTGTTACTGGAGCATTCGAATGTCTTTGTTTGAACATGACCACACCATCTCAAAGGAGCTTCTATCATCTTATCTTCGAATGGGGAAACACTTACTTTTCTGACGGTAGTTCATTTATAGTCCTTTTTTTTACAGCGATCGTACATCCAACAATACTATCTTATGTCTTCCGCACTCATTTTATACACAAGTTTAACTTTTTGTACTTGAGCAAATCAAATTTTTAATGAGTGACTAGTTATGCTATGGTATCTGAATAAACATTGAGAACAAACATTGAGAACAAGTAGTCTTTGTTTTTACCTAGTGTTGCAATGTTCAATATTGTGTTTCAGAGATTTAAATTAAGAAAAATTTGAATATTAAAAGTAATAAATGGGGGGTGAGTTGGGGCCAGATCTTTGATGAGCCATCACGAGTAGCAAAGTAGGTGACAAAGGGCTAGATTAGAGTTTTTCTTTTAAAGATCTCATATTAAAAAGAAGGCCGATCTATTTCTAGTCCTCTTATGACGATAATGTGTGAGAGCCTTTCATTTGTTTTTGAATCTTTTAGTGTGCTTAGTGTGGATGGAGAGAAATTTCCAATGCTCTCAGATGTTTTGGTCAATCTTAACCAGAGAGTCTGCTCTGGCTTTCAATGACTAATTAATTTTCTTATATGTATTAACTTGTGCAGGTGAAGTTGGTCTGCGAGTACAAAGGAATTTTGCCTAAAGTGTTAATCCAAACACGTCAAGTAAATGACTTTGCTATACTGATTATTGTTTGTAATTTGCATTCAGATTCACCTCTCTTACATTAAGATGATTGTGTTTGTACTTGGTAGGACATTTCTGTTTGCAGGGTAGACTTGTCATGCAATCCGAGAAATTCGTTTTATAGTCCTTCCTTACATTTCGTTCTCCAATCCTAAAGATTTGTTTTTATGGTCCATTCATGTAATGTAGAGGAAGTGAACCATACTGGTCAATATACAACAGGATTCTTTAGATGACCAATTAATTTTGTAGCTACTGTTATTGGACATAATTAAGTGGCTCTTTCCTATGAATTCCAAATACATGCTGTTAAAAAATGACCTAATTTACAGGAGATATGAAATGTCACGAGTTCTAATTACTGTGAAATACTGTCGTATTCTGTTGATTTTTTTTTTATTTTTTTTTATTTCCATTGTTAAATATCAAATAAGCTAGGGATTTGGGTATCAAGTGGACTTTGTGTATATATGCGCTACAAAGAGAGCCTCCATGTAATATTAAATTTAGTTGAGTAAAGATGTATTTGCACAAAAAAATTGAGTTAAGACGTTGCCCTTTGTGTTTCCTCTCTCCTTTCTTTTGCGATCACTAAAATCCTAACCAAATGGTTTTTTGATAGCCAACTCAATTAATGTGGTCATGAGAATATTTATCTTGACTTTTACCATATTAATTGCAAATTTGATTGATGAGTGCCATGGCGTTAGTTGTTACTAGTTTACTCTTGCTGTTAGCTGCTTGTTAGAGTTAAAAGTTTTTGTTTTAGGACAAAGTTTCAGATAATTAATAGTTGCCTGGCCTAAGAGTCTTCATGAGAAGGAATGCTACATAAAATATTGGCTCTGTCCAAACTTCATGATAGCCTCTCTTTTTTAGATATAGTTTTTGATTTTTGCTTATTTTATTTATCAGTTAACAACGTTTCATCTTTTTTCTTTCATTGGTTTAGGTGGGCTTCTTTCTCTTATATTAAAGTTTCTTCATTGCGTGCAGATCTATGAACGATTTGATGCTGACTCAATAGCAGAAGTTGATGATGCTCGGCTTGAATATTTTACTAAGAAAGTATGGGTGTGGTTATTTTGCTGTTTTGCATGCTGTTGTGTTTATTTCATCCAGGACATCTAGTAAACCGAGTAACTTAGGCCTTGTCAGTCTGTCCCTTGTATGCATCAGTTTATATGTGCATTTTGCATCGATTGTTTTGTACAGCAATGCCATTTGCCGAGTGGTTGTTTGTCCTTGTGTTACGTTGGTTGAATTTTGTTTTGGCCTTTCTCTTGCTGCTCTGATTCCATCTTTTGGGCAAAGTTTATGTTGATCCATAATATTTTATTTTGGTTTCATTTGTTGTATTAATTTGTTTTACGTCCATCTTTGTATTCAAGTTTCATCTGAGATTCCTATTCCATCTTCTACTGCTTTAAAATTGCATAATCTTTCCTTTTAACCCATGATCTTTGAATGTTCCTTTCCAAAATGGCCCATAAAGTGGCTTCACAATGCCTAGCCACCAAGCTCGGTGTTTGAAGATTATTTTAGTGCACCATTGAAAGTCACATTAAATTTTGTGATGTTTCAATAAAGCTGTATATCCATAAATGTTTGTGATATTACAAGTTTATTTTTTGGTTAAATTTCTCGGGATTTTTATACAATAATCTATGGGTTTCCTTTTGTTTTTACTTGCTGATATTTGTCTCTCGACCCTGTGTTGTTCAATTGATTTCTATTTTTGCTTAGACTCTCTGAGTGTTAGGTCTCTCTAATTGTATGGCAAATTAGCTGAGTTTACAAGTGAAATCGTGTAATTGTTTAATTTAAGACCTTTGTGCACTCTACAATATAACTAATGAACTTTCACTTTTGAATGTGTGCTTTATGATGAATTTTCACCAAATCAATTGAAGAGGACAGCACCAAGTATGAATGTATTTGAGGATAATTAATATATAGTTGGAAAAGTAAATTTGAAAGAGGTGTGTAACCATGTCCTATGGAAATATATGATGAAGAATATTGAAGAATCATGAAAGTGCTTATTTCATGATTGAAATGAATGAGGCATAAGTGCAAACAAGTGGACTGAATGACCCATATTTGAGCAATCAACAAGTAGAAAGAAACTAAAATAATGATTGAAAAGTCAACCTCCATAGGTTCATGCTGGGAAAATCTACGGATGCTTGTCTACCTTTCAATTGTTTTGTGAAATTAAGGAGTCTGCTGAATCAACTCCTTCCCGCCTACATTTGTGATTGATTTTCAGATTGTTACCTTTGGGGTAGAGATGCTTCTATACAGAAATTTATTAATTTGCATTATTTATTGGGATGCCTTTTCAAGTCAATTATAAACTTGTTTTTCTCATATTCTAAGTTCAGTTTCTTGGAGCAGGTATTCCCAAAAATTAAAGATTCAATACAGGTATGTTGACTGGAATTAGCATAGATAAGTGACAGGGATCCAGACATCCATCATCCAACCCAACCCTTAAAACACATGCGCACGTGCACACACGCACGCATGCACACGTAGACTGTGTCATGTTGCATAGTTTGTAGGCTTTGCTGTGAAGTTTTATAGATTTTTTATAGATTTCTTCACAATAAATAGATCTTCCATGTGGTATATATAGAATAGATTTCTTGATGCTTGTACTGGATATGTTGACTATACAATATGGTATTTTCTTTGGACGCAAAATCTCTGCTGCTCTGTTTGTGTGTTTAATATGATTAACTTATTTGTAGTATAAGGTTTCTGATGACCTTTTTCCATTATCAGAGTATTATATTTTTCCTCAGATTCAGTTTCCTCTCCAACTCATATTACTTTCCTGACAAGAACGCAAAGCCAGAAAAAGACATTAATGACCTTTTGAGAAAGCATGTTTTTGATTTTAATGTTTGTAGGGGCCACTAAACCTACTTTAGGTCAAAATCAGTCTCCTTTTTCTTGTACCTGATGACAGTTCTCTTTTATCAGGGGATGTTTTTTATCCTCACGTTTTTCCTCTCCAACTTAGACGACCTCTCATGGAAAAAGATGAAAAGACTTAGATGACCTCTTAAGATAGGATTTTCTCGAGGGGCAAAACCTTCTTTAGGACAAAGAAAACTTCCTTTTTGGTATATCTGGACCACTTTATAGTTAGAGTATATTCTTTTCCATCACATTCATTTTGCTCTTTAACTCAGATGATCTTTTGTGGCAAAAAAGGAATAGGACTTTCATGATCTTTTAAGATAGCATGTTTTTAACTGTAATTTTTGTAGCGGCACTAAACCTATTTTACTAAAAAAAAAAAATTCGATTCCCTCTTTTTCGAACCTGATGACTGTTTTTATGCAGGGTGGGATTATGCTTTTTATCAGTTCCTACTTTGAGTTTGTTCGAATTCGGAACTTTTTGAAGTTACAAAATGCTTCTTTCTGCCTACTGGGGGAGTAAGGACCTTTCTACTATCTCATAATGATCATCTATGTCCTACCATTTTGCCTTTTCTGAGTTAGAAGGCATCAAATTTGAAAATGAGTTTTGTGCATTCATTTGAAATATGTGCTTGAATTTTTTGTTACTTTAGGTACACAAAGCAGAGTGATATTTCTCGTTCACGAGTTTGGTTCTTCGAAGGTAAAAGGAAGATTATGCTGTACACCGAGAGAGCTCACTTTTACCACAGATATAAGGTTATATGACACATGCCCTTTCATTTATGTTGTATATTTAAAAATGAGGTGTCCATAGAAACCCACATGGGACTTTTCACAAGTCAAAACCCACCGTTAAGCCAGAATAGGCAATGTATTTGGGTCCAATATGAATGTAAAGTCAGCATTATAATCGGAGAGAGAACTGGTACTTGACTCTTCATGTGAATCTGGCCCAACATTTCAACTTCATTAGAAGGATACATGCAATTTCAAATCTAGCTTATGTTAACCAGTTGTTACTATTTCTTTGAAATTGATGACATGATCAGACGCTCATTTTCTTGATGCTGTTTGGAACTTGGTCATGTGAATTTCAAAATGTAATTTAGTTCAATTTGCGTTCTTGTTGTACTTGATAGATTCATGCGCCCATCAAGTTTTTGGTTTGTAAGGCATTTTCATTTAGTCTTGAGTTGACATACATTTTATATTAATGATGAGTTAATTTGGTTTCATCTTTTCAGAACCCAACTAATATGCGAACTGATTACGATATGAGTTAGCCTATTTATGCTGCTTTGCAGTTGCTGGTGTCATAAAAAAATTATTTTAGTACAAATTGGAAAATATGCAATCTACTAAAGCATCAAGATACGATGTAAGAGCTCGCTCTCTTCCATCCTTGAGGACTAGGGCCTGCACCCTGGAATCGATAGAGAATTGAGCTTGCAAAAGACTTAGTACAAAATCAAATGCAATAGTGTAAAAGGATTCATATAGCCGACCCCTGACCAACTTGTGGCTTAAACCTTAGCTTGGGTTTTGTATGTGGAATTGATAAATACTTTTAAGTTATAAAGCAAACGATATATGTGGTGGATGATGGAGTTCTCTGCCCACATGTGTGCACAATGCTTGAGCCCTTCAACTCAAGCTTGCAGATATGTTTTACCAATCAAAATATTGCATGCCATTTGAATTTTTTGATTGATTACATTTGACTAGTTAAACGTCGACATTTGTCCAATCCTAGTTCTTGACCTCAAATGACCCTGTAAGAATGTCTGATCTTAAAGTTAAGGCTTTTAAGTGGAGGGATAACACGTGTATATAAGGCCTATGTTGACCCCGTAAGTAAGCATTATGGGATATTCTTTCACACCCTTTCTCACATGTCGAAATGGATCTTGAACAGCATGTGGAATCAATGAATGGGGAGCCTCATGCGAGATAAATCTAGGGCGAACCCGGCTCTCATACTATGTTAGAATATTCAACCTAAAAGCTTAAGGTATTGGGTGGAGGGAGAGTTAATCTATATAAACCCCATCAACAAGCGATGTGGAGTAGACCTAAATAATCAAGTTGAAATAGGCTTGGACCTGGTTCCTGGACTGACTGTTAGACCGGTAGGTTTGGTTAGTCTTGCAAAACTTGGTTCATGAAGTCAATGTGTAGATGTCTTTCCTCATCTGTCTGCAGTCTATATATACTAACAAATATACATATAGTTGTTCATAGTTGCCTATACACGCGTGTCCTTGAGCATGTGCATGCAGTTCTTCATGCCTATATACATACAGAGTTGCAAATGAATGTACCATACCATGTCAAGGTGACAGAAGTCAACGACAAACCCGTCTGAATAACCTAACCAGAGAATTGTGTGAAAATCTGAAAGTACTTTTTGACTTGTGGGATGTATCCTAACAGATTTTGGTACAAGCCATTGCTACGATACTTGTCTTCTCTTACTTGGATTTCCTGTGTTTATCTACTAAAACGATTGTGGCTTGATAAATAATCTAGGTCTTATTCGGGTAGAATGCCTTCAATGCATTTCAAATGATTCTTCATATTGTGAGTGGAGATGCATCTGATCGTAAGAAGAGGATTCTACAGAGAAACTGGGGGGGTGCAGTTACTGCATTGCTGCTCATAATAACAAAATATGCTAGAAAACATTTAAAATAAACATGGCATGTTTTTGGTTAAAAGGAATGCACCGACAGCAATCACTGATATATTCATTGTTTTTTGCCAAAAGCTGCAATTACTGATATAATACATTGGGCAGGCCCATTTGATGCCTTTCTTGCCAAAAACTTTCTCAAGAGAGCCAAAAGAATTGCAAGCGGATTGAAAAATTCTCTTCTATACTTAAATCTACATAACTAATGTTTGGGGGACATACAATGACCTTTTAAGTGACAATTACATGTTTGCATTGTTCTTCTTGCTGGTTTATAAAACTTCTGATAATTACATTCTGAGACCTCATTCATTGTCTCTCTTTTGATACTTTCATTTTGTTGATGCATACTGTTGAATAATTCTTCTATCTTTTTGCCCACAGATCCGAGGCATGCAAAATTTAATAATCTATTCTTTGCCTGAGAGGAAAGAGTTCTATCCAGAGGTAGACACTTGTTTTCCATGCTGCTTCTTTTTTCCCCTAGCATTTGATCATTGTCTGATATTGGGCATCATTTTCATGCCATGGATGCAAGCTCAAGATATGTTTTCTTTAATGATTCTCATTAGTTTTTTCTGCTGGGATTTTTTATTTTCTGATTACAGATTGTAAATATGCTTGAGGGTTCTCATGGCATGACATGCACAGTGCTTTTTTCTCGTTTTGATCAGCTCCGGGTAATGTGCTGTTCCTATTCTGTCCTTCATTTTACTTTTCTGTGAGATAATACGTCGAGGAATGGTTTATAACTTTTTCTAGTGTTGCTTGTTTTTTCTAGTGTTGCTTGTTTTGATTTCACTTCTTATACTTCTTGCGGATATTTTTACATTGGTAAGCTTAGTGGTGGCTTAAGAGGTTCATATCATGGCTAAAGTTTCATACTCTCAAGGATTTCACTTCTTATGGCCAAATAAAAAAGGTTTCACTTCTTGCAGTTGAGTCAAGGTCCAAGCTTCCTGTCAATACTAGTTCTTTGAGATAAGTGACGTTTTAACTATTCCCTAATAGTACTTAACTTCAAACTGTTAAAAAATCAGTACTTTTGGTGAACTGGAAAGGCAGTATGTTCTTGAGATGATTCTTGTGCCATATTTAGTGTAAGGATATTGCAGTATGTGCAATGTGCTTTAGATTTGCTGACTTATTCTAATTCTTTGTGGTGATTATATTCAGCTGGAGAGAATTGTCGGTTCCACCGCTGCGAAGAGGATGATGATGTCAGAGAAGAGTGTATTTGCTTTCTGTTAATTGATTATGGTCGATAGTAGAAGCTAGCGAGTGGAGGATGCCATTTAAGTATATTTATCTAACCAAAAGAAAATATTATAGGAGTCTAGGGTTCACAGAGGCATATAGAGCCAATTTCATGAGATAGACGGGAGAGAACGATATGAAGATCCTGAGATGGATCAGCAGTTTTGCCTAGGATTTTCCATTACTTCTTGTATGGAGCTACTTCAGAGGAGCCCTAACTTATATAGCAAACGAAGTGTATTGTGCATAATGGCAATTTTGACCCCGAGTTTTGGAAAAATATCAAATATGTTTTTTTGAGGTCCAGATGTTCTGGAATTTGTATCTGTCGACTGTTCTTTTAATTCTATGTTCTGGTTTTTATTTAGCTTTTGCAATACTGTACCAAGATGAGCCGGGTGCTCAACCTTGATCCTTTTACCGGCGTTAGCCGTTTAATAAACGTCAATGACTTGGCACTCCATAAGTTTACATTACTGGAGAGGTTTGGTAATTTACTCGTCTTCAAATAATATTTAGTTATCTTATAATTGGAAACCTGAAACATTAGCTAAAAAGAAGATTTGCCCCAATCAAGTCCGCTAAATAAAATCCTCAAAGGAGATTTTAACACTATTGTATGTAGGGGTGAGCATCGGTCCAGGGTCAACCCTGAACCGACTCTGGACCGGCGCAACCCTGTCGGTCTTGGTCTGGTTCCTAAGGAGACTGGATCAGTCATTGGTCATAGAATTCCTAGACCGGCACTGGGCGGGTCGGTCCTCGGTCCTAAGAGTTCCTGGTTCTCGGACTAACTCTATATATATATAAAATCTTAAAATAAACAACGTTAACAACATTAAATAGCTTTTTAGTGAGGAGTTCAAGTAATTTTACATGCTTTTTAATAACTTAGGTTTTTAATATCTTTTACGGCGTCAATAGTCATAATTTACGAAAGAGGAAAATATTTTTGTGAGGAGTTCTCACGGCGTTAAAAAAGGTAGCTTATGGCATCCTCCTCTAGTATTCGTTTTCTTCTCTCTTATTTGTTCTCTTAGTCTTCAATTTACTAAGATTGAAAAAAACTTCTTCGCTCGCTACTCGACACTCGACACTCGTCTCACTCGCTTTGGGTCACTCGTGCCGGAAACCACTCGATGCTCACTTGGCTTGTTGCTCCCCGCTCAATATTCGATGTTCATTATGTTCGATGCTCACCCCACTTGACCCTCACTGCTTACCTTTCTTAGCTGACCTTGCTCATCATCAAACCTATTGGGTCGGTACGGTCCTTGGTTGCCCTTTCAAGGAGTATAAAAAATGAAATAAAAAGTTATTGGTTAGTCCTAGATTGACCTTGGAACCGGACTGAACCTATTGAGTCAGTCCGGTCCTCAATTACTTTTTTAAGAAGTACAAAATATGAAATAAAAAAATTATTAGTTGGTTCCGAGTTGATCTTGAAACTAGACTGAATCAATTGATTTGCTCATGGCCAAAGCCATAAAATGGTCAAGGTTGCTTCTTGCAAACTTTCCCTTCAAGTTCCATTTAATTGGATAGCCAAGATTGCTTCTTGCAAACTTCCCCTCCAAGTTCCATTTAATGCAAACCATCATGCTTAAGCTAGACTTTCTCTCTCTTCCATCCTTCATTTAGTGGCCAATCCCTTCTTCATGCCTATAATTTTTGTTTTATTAAGCCATTCATCTTCTAGAAGGGGTAAAATAGTAATTATGCTTGTCTCTTTCACTATTCATGCACATGGGCTTAAAGATGTGCAGGCTTACAAAATGGGCCTCTTTGGGCTGGCTATGGGTGGGCGTGAGGCCCATTAGTGGGCATGAGGCCCATTGGGCCCATTTGTGGGCTTAGGCTCATGTGATTCCCCATTTGCGGCATGTTTCCGCTTTTTCTAAAATTGAGTTTTCATCCCAAAGTGGACTTCTTAGCTTTTATGGAGTCTGTCAATCATCATCGTAATCTCATTCCATAGATTGGAATCGGATTGAGGACGTCACACTGGTGACCATCGGCTATGGTTGCACTTGTTTATTGAGACTTATTTGAGCATGTTGAGGGTGTTTGCGTCTGTCCTCCCCAACTCAAGGACATTGAGCAAGCCAAACTCACTTGTAAGGCAATTGCTCAGCACAAGTCTAACATTCAGATCTAAATGGTTGCTAATTGAAGGCCTATGCCATTATATTCAGCCCTCTTGATTATGCCCTTCACCCATAGTTTGCTCACATCATAGGTGTGAAGAATCTTTAGGATCAACTTGCCAACATGTTTACTTAGAATGACTCTATCTTGTCTAGCAGTTACAGCAGGAAATTGTCATAGCTACTCAAAGCGCTCAATTTATCTAGGGGTGTGCAAAATACCCGGGAACTGCCCGGACCGCCCGGAACCGGACCGGAACCGCCCGGAACCGGCGGTTCTTGAGGGAACCGGTCCGGTTCCCGGTTCCAATTGTTGAGAACCGGTGGGAATCGGTCCGATTCCCGGTTCCGTGGGCGGAACCGCCCACCCGCCCACCCGGACCGGACCGGTACCTATTTATAATATAAAAAAAAATACTAAATGAAAGTTACGAAGCCCTAATTCGCGAAGCCCTAATTCGCGTCTCATATCTTCCGGTTTCTTCCTCAGTCTTCGATTCTCTCTTTGTTTCTTCCTTAGTCTCTTCTCTTTGTCTTCGATTTCTCGCCGAGCATCCACGCCGCCGCCGCCGCCGCTCCTCCTCCTCTTCCTCATTCACGTGTAGTTGACTGTTATTTAATGTTGAGCATTCGTCTATTAATTATTGTTTTAGTTTTTGGAGATTGGAACTTGGAATTTTAGAGCTCAAAACTTGGGAACCGGACCGGACCGGTGGTCCGGGAAACCAAAATTGTTTTGCGACCATTTTACTTTGAAAATTAAAAAATTGCGCGTCAAGATCGGTTCCATGGATCCACCCGGGAACCGGACCGGACCGGCGGTCCGGTTCCCGGGTGGATCCATGCAACAAACGGGTGAATCCCGGTTCCAATTTTTCGGAACCGGTCATTAGCGGGCGGTTCCCGGTTCTAGGTCGGGAACCGCCCGCCCGGACCATGCACACCCCTAAATTTATCAGTGAGTTTTATAATTATTTGAAGTCAGTTTGACCTTTTGTCTCCCACTTTATGTTCTATACGTTCTAGTTGTGCCACATGTCAATCTTCTTGGCTACAGACTTAGGATTGCCCATGACTTTATGATTTTCTTATGAAGCTCCAATTTGCTTTTGAGGGTATTCAGAGTTAGATTCTTTACCAAAATCCTCCACCCTCTTTTCTTGATCCTGTTAAGGAACTTTAGTTTGAGGAGACACGGTTGGGTCTTCTCTCATCCATTGTGGTGCCTAATCCCACTACCATTCTCGTTGCTGCTCTTTGGCCCACAGTATCGTCTTATGCTCCAACTCAAGGTTCTCAATAGTTTGTTTAGTGTTTTTACTATCATCGCCTTGGTCATATCGAGTCTCGCTATAATGAAGCAATGCTAGGCCCAACGCTCTTCTCAGGCTCTACTTGGACTCCACATGTTCCTATTCCGGCTTAGCATGTTTCTCTCGCTTCCCCTTTTGTGGCTAATGATTGGTTGAGGATGAAGAGAAAAGGGAAGAAGAAAGACCATAAAAAAATAATTAAAAATTGAATTTAAAAAATAGTTAAAAATTCGATTTTTATCAAAACAAAAAATGAAAATGAAATAAATAATTTTTTTAAAACAAATATAATTTAATTTAAAAAAATAAAAACAACTAAAAATTCGATTTAAAAAAGAAGAAGAAAGAAGTGAAGGTTAATAGGGGTGTTGAGATATTAGAGAATGAGTGAGAAAAATGTTTTCTCCCTTCTAAAAAGTGGAAAACATTTTTCCCCATTTTGCAAAACTTTTTTTTGGTGAAAAATATTTCCCTGACCAGTTTATTTTTTGGTAAAATGAAAGAAGCCTCTATATATATATACTGCGTGCGCGCGCGCTTGAAATAGCTATTCTTTAGTCAACCCCAAGGACCGAAGGTGTGGCTAGAGGACAAATGGGGGGAACTAGGCTAAAGAACCGGCAGACCGATATGTTTTTCTTTTTATAAATTTTCCTTGGCTTCTAAGTTATAAAGAAAAGAAATTATCAAAATTCTAAATTGGACCAAAACCAATCAGCTTAGTCCCGTCCAATTCCTAATTTTAGAGTGGAATCGACCCAATTCAAAAACCAATTACCCTTAACAAAAAGAGCACATGCATTGTGAAAGAATGAAATGATCAAATATCAAATAATATGTTTAGATTTTAATTTATTTTCTATAAATAATTTATGTTGTCTATAAAAGAAAGATGAGAGATTTATGAAATTCCTGATAATATTTTCGAATTCTTATGAGATCTTGGTTATTCTATATTATTGTTTTGTCCATCTATAATTACGTGTGGTCACTTGATATTATATATATATATATATAGACACAAGTTTTTCATGAGGAAATTTATTATAAAATAAATTTTAAGACAAGTCTTATTAAATAAATAAATCAAATCACAGGGGTGCGTCTCAAAATCCGAAAAAAGTTAAAAAAAAAAAAAAAGAAAAAAGAATTGCTATAGGCGCACCAGTTTCATTAGGTCCCCAGCACCAGCAAGGAAAAGCCTTAGTTCTCTCTCCCGCCTTCGTCTCCACCACCGCCTCAGCCGCCGCGCGCTCTCTCAACAAGAAGATGAGGACTATGATGAGGTTATAATTGTTTTCTCTACACTACTCCGTTCTTGGGAAAAGTGCCAAAAAAGTCCTAAACCTTTTGTCATTGTGCCAATTTAGTCCTAAACCTTTTTTGGTGCCGATTTAGTCCTAAACCTTTTAAGTTGTGCCAATTCAGTCCTTTCCGGTCAATTTGGCCGGATTTTGCTGACTGGACGCCGGATTTTGCTGACTGGACGCCGGACGGCTGACGTGGACACATTTTATTAATATTTTAATATTTTTGAATTTTTTTACTTTTTTATTTTTATTTTTATTTTTATTTTTATTTTTATTTTTATTATTTTTTTTTTTTTTCTGTTCTTCTTCCTCCAACCGGTCGCCGAGGTCCGGCGACCGGCCGAGCCGACGGCCGGCGAGGTCGAGGTCGACCTCGCCGGCCACCTCGCCGGTGGCCGCGGGGCGGCCTCGCGCGGGCGGGCGAGGATCGCCCTCGCCGGATCTCGGCGAGGTCGAGGGCGCTCGCCCGCCCGCGCGGCTTGGGCGGCGAGGGCGAGCCGCGCCAGCTCGCCGGATATGGCGGCGGGTCGGCGAGCGGCGGTGGACGGCATCGGGCGGCGGCATTGCGGCGGTGGTCTCACGTGGCGGGGTTTCCTCGGCTTGGCCGCGAGCTCCGGCCTAGTCCGACCAACGCAAGGCACAAAAAGGACCGGAGCTTCGGCGCTTGAAACCCGCGCGGCCGTAGGCCGACGGCCGCGGCTCAGTGCGGTGGCCGGCGGTCTACCCCTCCGACTCTCTCCCCCGCTCGAACCCCCTCACTCGCGAGATCCGGCAGGGCGGCGGGGCTCGCCTCGCCGGCCATGGGCGAGGCTCGACCCTCGCCGGATCCGACGAGGGCGAGCCTCGCCGCCCGGGCCTCGGGGCGGCCTCGCGGGGGGCGGGCGAGGCTCGCCCTCGCCGGATCCGGCGAGGTCGAGCCTCCTCGCCGCCCGCGCGAGGCCGCCCCGCGGCCGGCCGGGCGAGGTGGCCGGCGAGGTCGACCTCGACCTCGCCGGCCGTCGCCTCCCGGCCGGTCGCCGGATCTCGGCGACCGGCTGGAGGAATAAAAAAATAAAAATAAAAATAAAAATAAATAAAAAATAAAAAATAAAAAATAAAAATAAAAAATAAAAAATTTCAAAAATATTAAAATATTAATAAAAGCTGTCCACGTCAGCCGTCCGGCGTCCAGTCAGCAAAATCCGGTGTCCAGTCAGCAAAATCCGGCCAAATTGGCCGGAAAGGACTGAATCGGCACAACTTAAAAAGGTTTAGGACTAAATCGGCACCAAAAAAAGGTTTAGGACTAAATCGGCACAATGACAAAAGGTTTAGGACTTTTTTGGCACTTTTCCCCTCCGTTCTTGAATGTCTGGTTCTATCAGTATGTGCTCCATTCACTTCTCTATTGTTTCTGCACTTAGTTGCCCTGAATCATATGCTAGTGCCCGTTTGATAATGAGGTAATTATATCTAGTGCTGAGTTAAAACTGATGTTCTGAGGCTTGCCGCTGGCATTCTTTGATGCACTTTGTCCCATGCACGTGCGAGTAAATTATTAGATAACTTTCACGGGAAGTCAAATCAATGAGGCAAGCAGTTTAGTCGATAAAACAATAGGTAGTCACTTATTTTCCAAATTAGATTCGTGTTTTCAACGTGGGGATTAGGTGAATGTAGTGCATTGCATCAGTCATGAGGCTCAATTCATGGCCTAGAGTGGTGAAATTGTGAAACTGTCCGCTCAGACTGTCAACTGCTGTATACTTTAAAATTGTAGACTACAAGGCTGCTCTTCCTTCTATGAAAACATCAATTTTCTTCAATATTGTGCTCAATGTTTCTCTAGTCCACCCACAGGGTTTCTCTCTACTTATGATCTGCACAAAATGGACGAGCTTGTCTAGTCAAACACCTAGAGATAAGTTTTTTTGTTCATGTCATGGCAATAAAATATGATTCCTGCTTGTCAATACATTGGCTCTTTTGTTCTTTGCATGCTTACTTTCATAGCAGACTTTGCTTGCTTGTATGTCTGTCTAGTGAAGCACCAAAGAAAGCACTGCAGGAACCTGTAATTCAACTCCTAGATTTTCATAATAGCCATTATATTCAGATACTTCTCAGTCGATTATCCTACTTTTAACTTGTGGTTGAGCTATAAATTGTTTATCGTTATACTTAAGTCCAGGTGAGAGTGCTGAACTTCGTTCTCTTTTGACACATCCGGTTGGTCATTAATTTGGCTCAATGTAAAAGAACTTGTATTTAGCCTCCCAGTATATTGCGGCAGTTTTCATGAGTCAGCAGATTCTATGACAAGTCGTTTTGCTTGATATTTCGTGCGATTGGTAGTCTGACCATTTACTATCTAAAAGAATCGTTGCAATTGCAAGAACCCTTAATTTGTATTTACTTATGACATGCTCATGCCCTCTTTCTGCGAGTCACGCTCACAGTGAACTTATTTCTCAGATCGTCAGGACCAAGTACTTTGAAATGCCACCTTTAACGGTAGCTGAAGCAATTGAGCAACTGGAAAATGTCAATCACGACTTCTATGGGTTCAGGAATGAAGAAACCGGTATGATGGTTGCTTTGCTTTGCTGCTCTCTCCTTGTAGCTATCTTTCCTCGGATTTGGACTAATTCTACGCCTTCACTGCAGGTGAGATCAACATTCTGTACAAGAGAAAAGCTGGGGGATATGGTCCGATAGTACCAAAAGGAGACGGTAAAGCACAGAAATTTGAGCCTGTGGTAGTAGAACCAGCCAAAGAGCCGTCTTTCGCTGAGTGAGTGAGGCAAGGTGAAGCGACGGGATGATCCTTTCCATGTGATAACATAAGATTTTCAAGGCCTTTTGCGTCATTGGGATAATCATCCTGGCTGCAGATCACTAAAGGGCAAGCTCATTGCCAGAAGGACCTCTGGCTGAAGACACCAAATTACAACTGATTAAGCATCACAATGCTACTTATGGGAACTAACCTTTTGAAGCACAGTCTACTTTGGCGGTGTTGTAATCATCTCATGACCCGTATGCAAGTTATAAATGCCCATTTTGCTTTCATCTCCTGCAGTCTTCAGCAAGTTTCAGCTATGACAGCACATTTCTCATTTTTATGACGTAAGGCTAGCCTTTAGTAAGTACAATAGTTAAGAACGAAAGTGTGCACGTGATTTGAAGACAATGCGTTCATTGATAAGACACCTTATTGATAGCCATAGGGATAGCAAGAGTTCCTATCGATCATTTTCCTTATATATGATCATGATCAATTATCCATATAAAATAGTGGTTGTTGTCGATTAGTAAAACTAATTGGGAAAGTTGTTGATTGAAACAGGCCAACGAAGAATCAAAGATGTCGATTGAAAGATGTAGGTAAATAGTCCAACGAAGAATCTCTCGAAATTCAACCGCTTGGCGAGTAAAGTGAAAGAATAATCACCCAGGGACAACAAATTGTGACAATGTGAAGGTATGAGGTAAAAAATTTCGAAGATGCGGACATGACTAGAATCGCTCAATAATTATAAGATGGTAATTATTTATGGGCAGTGACATTATGAATACTACAAAAATCAATATTTGTGTTAAATTATCTTTCAATTCCTATATCATTATCATGACCTAATTTTTGCATACCTCATTCATAATTAAATTCTAATTTGTATTTTAACTATAGTTTCCAAATATTTTATTATCGATTAAATTCTCAGTTATAGTTTATGGGTGTTTTGTCATTAATTAAACACTCGCATCTTAACGTCAATTACATTCCTTTGGAATATATCCACCGGTTTCCTCATATACCTAGGATATTTTCATGTCTGAAATTATTTGAGAAGTTGTCTTCTCTTATTAAAAATGGAAGAACAAGAACGATATTCAGAGATACATATTTTGTTATCGAGACAAATTCCAGCAAAACGGTATCTAAATTTATTTATTTTAGAAATCTAAACCCAAACACAAGTCCAGACAATCAAAATCACAATTCAAACCAAAATCACCACTTCGATTTGGTTCGTTCTCAAGCCACGAGGGGACGTACAAATCTCGTTTGACAACAGCATCAATAATTAAAACCCGAGTTGACTCACTACCAAGTTTTAACCTTTAACGGAAGCTAAAAGTTTAATCTAATCAAAGATCATTACTTTCGGGAAATACTTGGATTTTCCGGTTCACACGAACCGACTGGTCAATCAGACCGCCGCCGACGGTGGACCGTTGACGAATTCGGCAAGAACTCGCTTAGGAGTCCAGAGGGCAAAAGAACATACAAAAATATCAAGAGAAATCAAAGATGGGAAAGAAGAAGAAGAAGAAAACCAGATGGGACACGCGATTGAGTCAAAACTTCGATCGAGGTTAAACTCTTCAGTTACACAGAGAGAAGAGTATTCAATCATATACACAAAAGAATCGTCGCGGAAAGAATACTACGTTCCAGGCTACACAGGTCGCGTCGCGGTCCGATCAGTAAGGAAAGGAAGGATCGTCTCGAAGCAGTGGACTCCGTCCAGCTCCAGCGCGAACCTGGGCGCCCGTTTCTTCGGTTGCCCCGGCGCCGGGGGCAGCGGTTCGCCGCCCGCGCTCCTCTTCGCCTTCTCGGCGGCCGCAGCCACTGGCGCCGCCGATTGATCCGCAGGCGGTCGGGCCTTGGCCGGGGAGAAGGAGAAGGAGATCTTCTGGCCGTGCAAGTCCGCGCAGAGAGCCTCGAAGGAGCTGAAGATGGACATCATCTTGTCTCGGCGAACGGTTTGGGCTTATATTTGATTCGGTTGGTGCAAGAGATTTTGCTTGAGGACTCTTCAAGAGGTGGTTTGCTCGTGCTTTTGGGGATTGAGCTGAGGGTAATCCGAAAGGAGGGCGAGAGGGGAAGGCGATGGCCATGGAGATGATGTAGAAGGACCTGGAACGAGCGAGGACAGGGAGCTGAATCTTCCGCGGGAGAAGCACGTAGAAGGTGGGGGGTGGACGACGACCCGCTCGACGGGTCGACACGTGGGCCGATCTTCGACTGTCCACTTCACTGGAGGTGGGACCCGCGGAGCCGACTACGTGGACGCATCGAAGCGGTTTCGGGCGTCGAACGGGTCGACGAGGTTTATGTCGTGGAAGCTTCCACTGATGGGACTCGGTGGGAGTTGATGATCACCGTCCGATTGATTTTAAAAATGGAGAAATGAGCGGCGGTGGGTGTTTGATGACGCGATGCCTCCGTGTCTGTAGCTTATCCAAATGGGGAGCTTCTTCTTCCGAAGGAAACCCTCCAGGTCAACGGGTCAACTTTCCTTCTTCCTCAAGCACGCAAGGAGGACGACCGGTCTGCAGTCAACGGTCCGTCGTATTTGACCTGCTCGTTTACTGACGACCTCATGGTTTCTCGCCTTTTGGCGAAAGGCCGAGAACAGGGACATGGGTTGGGCTAGGCTGTGCATTCGACGCCGCATTTCGAATTGGTTTTGGACCTCTGAAAGGCTTTTGAGCCCAGACCGAGGTGTTCTGTACAACGAAATTTCTAAGGCCTTCGAATTAAAACTAGCATTGCTAAAGTCACTCGGCCCAATGTATGTCTTACCCCGCTTTGGGCCTATTTGGTTTGGCTTTTGGGGAATGCACTTGCAAAAATGCAATACCTTTGGAAGAATAGGGTTTTCCGAAATGCAAATAACGTTTGGTAAAATTTGCATTGAGAAATAACTTTGACCACAATATCGTTTGGTAGAATTTACATTTATAAATGACTTTTATTAAATTAAAAAAATAATTTTTTTTTAAAGTCCGGCCACCGGACCATCGGATATGGCAGCCGGATGGTCGGATTTGGCACCCAGATGGTTGCCTGGGCAACTAAGTGCATAAACAATAGGGAAGTGAATGGAGCACATACTGATCGAACCAAACATTCAAGAACGGAGTAGTGTAGAGTCTAGGTGTCGAAGTCTCGAGCCTATGTTATGGTCCTAAGATCAGCCTCAAGAACCCATGACTAGCACTCTTAGGTTCTAAACCCCAAAGTTTCGGGTCCAAGTGCAGGGGTCTAAGGGTTTAGAGGACGTGGTCATGAGTGTACCTCTGAAGCCCTTGCGTCGACAGCGATACCAGCCATGGGTGGGCCTCAAGATTGGACTCATGAGAGAGAAGTGATGAGGGAGAAAGAGACAGAGAACTTGTTTTTCTTATTTTATTTTTTTCGTTTTTTATTTTAAAATTTTTTGGATTATTTGTTCAAAGTTAAATGTGAGTATAAAAGAATGTGGTCATCATCAATCACTGACTTGGTTGAAGTAAAATAGAATCCATGTGGGATTATTTTATAGGTCATGTGCCATTATTTGTGGGTTATAAGTTATAGGTAATAATTATATTTAGAAAAATGATTAAGTGACAGTCTTAAATTTATTATGAAAGTAAAAATCTATTTTGGATCACAAAAATCGAATAAAAAATAATTTAAAATTGTGTGAGTCTATGTCTTTAATAATTTATAACCCACAACAAACTGTCATCATCATAATAGTCCAAAAACTGTTATGCTAGTAAAGTCCATTTATTTATATTTAGTTAAGATTGGTTGGTCAATATTCATGATTCATGGCGGCTTATCAAAAAGACGATTGTTTTGGGGTATGGATTTTCTTAAGCAATTTCCTCAAGTGAGGGCAATGGAGTCACCTCCCTAATTGTAGAGGAGCGATCTTCAACTTCACTTTTTTAAAGGAAGGAAAAGAAAACATTTGGCCTTCGACTAGTCAGCTCATAGAAGCTTTTTATTGTCATATGTATTCCATCTGGTTCTAGCATTTGTTCCTCGGAACCGCACTAAACTCTCTTTCTCCATATTCATTCTAGCTTTGTTCTTGCCATTTATTCCTTGGAATGTTCTTGCCACTGGTTCCTTAGAACCACCCCTTTTTCCTCAGAATTGCGCCCCATATTCATTCCGGCTTTGTTGTTGCCATTTGTGTACAGTCAGTCGTGTGTTTTCTTATGTATAGTAAAGACAGAAGAAACAGGGAACATAATACTAGAAGCAAATATACAGAGCATAACTGTCGAATGTAGTCAATGCAACAACCCGAAAACATGCACAAGCTTGACTTATTTCTCTGCAACCACCTTTTTTCCAAGGGAAAAGAACTTTTAAAGTTAAGAGTAAATTGACCAGCTTCTAACAAACATTGTGTTTTTACAGGTATCTTCCATCAGCCTCATTTCTTCCGGTAAGAAATGGCAAGACGGCACCGAAAATTCAAAGAGATGAGCCTAGGAGGCACTTGTTGACATGATTGATGTTTTTGCAGTTGTCATATTTAGTGCTCTTCATCATTCTCATCTGCATCGCCCAGAGAGAGAATTTGAAGAATGACCCGCTCAACTTCAATGTCTTCAACATCACGATAGAAACCATAAGGTATATTACAATTATTCTCGCTAAATTTCTAGATTCTGTTCTTGTGGATGTATTGAATTCGGAAAGATTTTAACAATGATTATTACTGAACCAATTGCAGCGCCTATGGCAATGTTGAATTTTCAATCGGCTATAGTGCAAAAGGAGGCTAAACACAGTCAGTCCCTGCAGGGACGCTGCATACGGATTTGTAGGAAGATGGAGCAACGAATGCAAGTTCATTATGATAATAATCATGTTCTTTGGGAGGCTGAAGAAATTTAACATGAAAGGTGGTGCTGCTTGGAGCTTGTCTTAGCATATTCTTACGAATGCACATTCCTCAAGTTAGAAAGAAAGGTCGGGTCAAAAATGTAATATAGTCTCGTATCCGTGTAGAGTCCACAAATTTTGGTGCATGTTCTGTACCTTCAAGTGGTTACAAATTGACCGTCCGTTGTCTTACTTGGGAAGAGAAAGCAAGGATTGGAAATGTCCGTTCTGGGTTTGCTGTGACTTATTACTGGTATTGGTATGTTGAGTGATGTGTCAGTCTGTCATTAGTTCTTGAATATGCCTCATTTTTTTAAAGAGCCGCTCTCAATCAAACACATTATTTTATAATTCTAGTTTGTAAATGAGTAAGTAATATTGTGGATTGCCCTTTCGTTTAACATCATTTATGTTTGAAATCTATCGAGTAAGAAACAAAAAGGAATAATTTTACTTGAGGTTTGACTCCTTTTGCACCCACTTATTGTCATTTATTGGTGAGTTTCATACTCCAAGGATATAATTATCCTTAAAGACGGTGTTGCATACCCAAGACGAGGGATATAGTTATCCTTCCAAACAATGTTTGCATGCTTAAGATGAGGGATATAATAATTCTTAAAGATAGTGTTTGCATGACTGAGATGATTGATTGTTTTCTCATTTTTTCAATAGATTTTCAATAATTTTCATCTTTTTCATCAATTGTACAATAATCTTAAGGATGATTGCCTCATGGATTCTCAAGCTAGAACTGCCGTTGCTACTACCACTTTTGGAATTGAATGGGGACTCGGAGATGGTGAATGACAAGTATCACACATTCATGGACGGTTGTTGAGGGACATCACCAAGCATTTAGCACTGTTTAAGAGACATGTAGAGATTGAAAGGGTCGCTCTCATTGACTATGATAAGCTAGTCTTGTTTCTCATAGCAAGCTTGAAATAAAATATTTTTTCGATGGCTGTGAAGTGTTCCGATTTGTAGAAAATAATGACGTCTTCTTTGATGAAATAGATTGTAAGAAAATTGATATATCATGAGATTCATTGTATTCTGATTAGTTGATGATTGAGTTACTTCAATACTTCCCCTGCATTGCTTCTAATACCGCGCTTCTTTTTTGTTATCTATAATATTGTGATCTTGTCCGATTTTTTAAAGCCGCATTTCACTTAATGAAGTGCCTTTGTAGTTGCGAGTCTCTAGAGATTTGATGAAGTTTCTATGAGTTTTTAGGGGATTGGTTATTATTTTGTCACTGCATTTTGCGTACAAGAGGACGTGCAAATGAATGCGTAACTGTTGGATAGAAGAGATACTGATTCTAATTGATTCAGTTAAATCAATAATTGATATTGTTAATCCATAATTAGCTTGGTAGAGTAGGAAATGTAATCGTAATGTAATCATGTTTTTCTTTCCAAATTTTCTCTAGCACTCTAAATAGAACCGTGTACATGTAATGATATACAAAAATACAAAGTTACAATTCATCCATGATATCCTTCAATTTCTGTCTTGGTATCAGAGCCACCATTCCCGATCTAGTTTCCACAATACTAGAATTGCCCTTGGTTCCTTTTCTTGAGTTGTTAGTGCAAACTTCCATCTTGCAAGACAAATTAGCAAACCGAGCTGTAATTCAACCTATCTCAATACCATGGCAAAAAACAAGAATGC
Organism: Eucalyptus virginea; assembly: GCA_014182375.1. Classification (NCBI taxonomy): domain Eukaryota; kingdom Viridiplantae; phylum Streptophyta; class Magnoliopsida; order Myrtales; family Myrtaceae; genus Eucalyptus; species Eucalyptus virginea. The sequence continues at coordinate 939,927 of CM024516.1, read as the reverse complement.
TGGGAACTCCTCAACGAAGGAAACCTCCCAAAACCAAAATCTAGTAACATTGGATCAAAATGATCCAAATGAGCATGTTCCCAATTCTAGCGATAGCCATAATGCAGCCAATGTAGCCGCTCCTCCCGCTTCAGCTCACTGGCCCCCGTTTTAGTAGTATCCTGTCCAAGGCCAATGCGTCAATGGGGTAGGACAAGTGTGGCCTCAGCATAGCCTATACAGAGAGGAGAGCTTCTTAGGTTCTGGAACTTAGCCCAACAGAGGAAGTATCTCTCATTCGCACGTGACCAACCTGAATGACAGGTCGAGTCAAATAGAGTCGGTCATAAGACTGGATCCATGCCGAGTCAAGGCTTTCCACCTAATTTCATACCATCGGATCATGTGAATCCGGGTCATCGAATTAGATCCTTACCGAGTCAAGGGAAAAATCTCTACTAGGCATTTCCGAGTGATTTCATGTCATACATGCTCCCAGTCAATGCTGGCGATAGCCGCCCTTTGCCCGACGACCCCTTATTCACGTCATCGGTCGATGGACCAGAATTGCAACTCATCCACTTGTAGCTCACCGAATTGAAAAATTATAATGCTTGGGCACGGGACCTCTAGTAAACCCTTGTCACGAAGGATTATGACAGGTTTCTTAATGGCACAATTCCCTTTTAGCCAAGAAGGGTCTCTAGAGATATTGGCGGAAGTGCAACCAATTGGTTCGCACTTGGACTGTGTAAATTAATTTTAAAAAGAAGTCGCCACTAATCAATTTGGGGTGAGTCGATTAAAAACCCAAGCGAAATATTGGGAGGAATATTTGCTTCTGTGCAACTAAAGAAACTGGGTTCGTGGACTTGATTACATTAGTTAATCACTAATACCCTTCCGGTATCCAATCTTGTTTAAACCTAAGGCTTTTTGGATTTTTGAGGGATTTTCCATACATTTGAGGAGGAAAAACATTTTTGATTTTTTCTCATTTTTTGAACATAAAAGCATGTTTTGATTTTTGATCTTTTTTGGAAAATATAAATCAATTTTGGTTTTTTCTGACATTTTTGGCTATTTTGGGAAAATATGGGGGTGTTTTTGATCTTTTTGATTTTTCTGAAAATAAATTATTATTATTTATTATTTTAAAAATATTATATTATAATATAATATTAAAATGCGACCCGGGTTGGGTCCAACCCGGGTCGTCCACCTAGAGATCGAACGATCCTACATTGCAAGCCCGACTCATTTTTTTTTTCTTTTAATTGCGGCCCAGCAACCCATCGTTTGAAAATGACCCGACCCGACCTGATGACTCAGTCCTGGCGAAACCCTACCCGACCCGACGACCTGGCTTCGTGGGAACCCTAGAGCTCGACGATTTGCGGCGCCGAGAGGGGGAAGTTGTGACGTTGCCCGACGGTGACTCGGCGGCTACAGCATGGACGGACGGTGGCTAGGGTTTTCGACGGTGATGGCGCGAGCGAGACTCGTCATTACCTGTCTGCAGAGAAGGCGCGGCTGCAGGAAGCGGAGACGATCGAGCATCGGTTTGGTTGACACGGCTACAACGGAGATGATGAAGCGAGGGAAGCCGGCAGTCGGACCTTACGTGAGCCAGATAGGCGCGAGCTCCGGCTCGGCCTACCCAAAAGCGAGGCAACAAGCAGAGGGTCGGGGATGCTCATAGATTTTGAGATTATTGGCTAGAGGTCGTCGGGATGGGCTTGCTGGGGAGGCGCAGACTGGCGATGTCGGTAGTGACTGGACGGCAGCAGCGACTGTCCTGGTAGCAGTCTGATGTGGTGGCAGCGTTGGGGATAGCGGTCATGGCTCGGCAGGTGACGACGAAGTGGTGTCGTCTCCCAGATCTGATCAGATCTGGCGTTTTTGTCTACGTCGTCCTCGGATCTTCTCTCACTCAGCCTCTCTCCCATTTGGGCTCACTCACCGCCGGCCTCCCCCGAAGTCTCTCGGAGGGAGGTGGTTTGAGCTCGCGACCCGATTTCTGCCTTGCTCGCTCTTTGAGCTCCTCGAAGTCTCTCAGGGATCTCTCTAAGCTTGCTAGCTTTTTGTCTTTGACGGAGGTTGCGCCCTCCTATTTATAGGCAAGGAGGGGGCCGGTCGACAGAGGTTCGGCCGCCGGCCCTCGCACGCCGACCGGCCCTGGGTGTGGCTGAACCAGCGTCTCCTCGGCCGCCCCACTTGCGCATCTCATTTGCTACCAATCTACTCTTCCCCTCTTCGTCGTAGGTTGTCCTCAAGCGTGTCGTCGTCGCTGCGTGTGGTTTGTAGAGGCGGAGAAGGAAGGAGCGAGGAAGAAGAAGAAGGAAGAAGAAGGAAGAAAGAGGCCGGGTCGGATCTGGGAAAAAGAGGGCTAGGCCTGGGCCCACACGGAGGGGGAAAAAGGGAAAGAAAAGGGGGCTGGGCACAAAGGCCCAACCCCTAGCGGCCTGCTGCCATTTTTTGTTTGTTTTTATTTATTTTTTGTTTTTTTTGTTATTTATTATTTATTATCTAAAAAAAGGAAAATAAAGATAAAAAGAGAGATTAAGACCTAAAAATCTAATTAAAATTTAGGTGTCAACGGGGACTTAGACGCCTTAGCCTTAGCAATCGTCCTCGATCAGCCCTATCAAAAGCCGGCCAAGAAAGTCCCCTCCTTGGTTGAGACAAAAAATGACAGAAGGGTGACAATGTAGGCACGTCGAATTGACCAAACAGCCGGCGCTTGGAAATGCCAACACGATGGGGCACTTTGATAAAGCACAACCAGCAAAAATGGTAGAATAAAAACATATCTCACTCAAGCATTTATACAAACAATTGAAGTCCGCTATTGGGACAAAAGGTTACTGACCCAAATTGGGACTTAAACTTACGCCAGTGGCCTTAATGTATGACATTGGAAAATACCATAACAAAATGCAACGGCAACGTGGGCTAGAGCTTGTGCAAGTTGAATGGCCTTGAGCGCTAGCCTAGGGAGCTCCCTAAAAGCAGAATTTAACAAGGGATTCACGGCAAAGTGAAAAAGAGGGGCATTAAAGGCAATGGCCCTACCTGGCTTGGGAGTAGTGAATGGAGGGAGAGCTCGACAAATTAGATGATGATCGGTTGCCTCACATGCTTCCAAGCCAGGATCATCGAGAAATTAACCCCCAGACTAAAAGCAAAAAATAAAAATAAAAATAAAAATAAAAATAAAAATAAAAATAAAAATAAAAATAAAAATAAAAATAGTCAAGACCTATCGTAGCTTCAGCATGGGAAAAGTAGCATAATAATGTGTTGTGTGCCGTGACTTGGGTGTGGCCCTAGCCTTGCTACCGCCTCTGCTTTGCTTCTGTATTTCATTTGCAAAGATGCGAGGGAGACGAAGACCAATGCACGGGATGGGTTGAAGGGGAAAGAAAAGGGGCCAACCTATATGGAGTGGGGAAGATGAGATAAAAGGAGGCTAGATGAGGCATAGCTAGGAGAAAAGGGAGAATGAGACTGGTTCAGCATGGTTTCAACTTTACTTACCCCCACTTTTTTAAAAATAATTTTATTTATTATTTTTTAAATTAAAAATTTTTATTTAATTTTATTTAAATAATTTCTGTTATTATTTGCACATATGTTATAATATATATATATTTTTAGGGTTAAAGTTTAACCTCTAATTTTCTATGTAATTTATGACTAAATGTTCTAATACTAGAGGGCAATTTATGGACTGTCTCTAGTAAAGTTTTGCTAATCAAATCCACATTATGTTATTGTTTACTGGTAATAGTGCTTTGTCTTTGTTTTTCAAAGTTTTAAAAAACTCATGTTTTCCTACCATATCGTACGGTATATTATTTCATCTACAAAAATTCTGGAGAGGATGTGGAGATCAAATTTGTTTTCGAATTTAATATAACTTTGGAGCATCTTGGAGCAAATGAGCAATGGAGCTTGTGGAGCATGGCTCACCACAGGATTGCTCTCTTGGTTTGCTTCATAGTTTTGGTCTTTCCTTATTTTCGTTACTCTTGACAGTGATGATTGACTAATCATGCAGCTAGGTTATGTGTCAGCGAATTGAGTAAGAACAACTTACTTTTCAAGCTTCACTAACCTGTTCCTTGCCCTCTTGTAGTGAAAAACTTTTGAGATAGAAATGAGTAGCCGATTTTCTCACACAATCTACGTTGGCAACCTTCCATCTGATATAAAGGGAATGTGAAGTCGAAGATCTGTTTTACAAGGCCTAGTTCAAAGTTTCTTCTTTCGATAGATGTTATCCTGCCATATTTGCCTTGTCAAATTAGTTGTCAGATATTCTGGAATAGGTGGCTGTGACTGGTGTCTGAATTGTAAGGTGTTGTTTTACCCATCCAGCTTCATTATATCAATATGATTGAATTTTTTTGCATATAAATTACTTCTAGATACCTAGGGTTGCAGACGGTGGATCAATCTGAGTTTATTTTCTCTATTTCCACTAGTTCTATGTGATGCTTATAAAATTTGGACAGTTAGCTCTAAAGTTCTTTAAGTGTCTTGATTCCCTTATACATTGTCTACTTAAGGTTGCTGTGGATTTAATGTCGTCATATGTGTCTATATAGGTCACAGCCTATAGTTGCTATAATATAATTGCTGGGTTGGTTCCCTTCAGAAGGCTTCTTTCTTAAATGACTCATTCTCAGATTTTATTGAGCTATGACTAGATTAGCCAACTTGTTTGAATTCCTTTGCCATCTATAGTATGGAAGGATATTGGATATCGAGCTGAAGATTTCGCCTTGTCCTCCAAGTTATTGTTTTGTGGAGGTACCTCACAATAGCCTTCATTCTACTTAACCATGTCATTCTATTGGTAATGCTTACAGTTATAGTAATGTACTTTGGCTAATATGTGTATCATTTATGAATAGTTTGAGAGCTCTCGAGATGCCAAAGATGCAATTAGGGATCGTGATGGATACAATTTTGATAGCTGTCGTCTACAGGTGAGTTGAATGTCTTCCCCTTTTGTTGTGTTCTATTGTTACGGCTCTTCCCTTTGGCTTTTGACTAGTCTTTTTATGCAAGTTGAACTTGCTCATGGTGGTAGAGGACAATCATCTTCAAGTGATCGTCGTGGTAGCTATGGTGGTGGTGGTGGAGGTGGTGGTGGGGGGCGCTTTGGTATCTCATGCCATTCGGAATACTAAGGTACTCAATTCAGGACTCTCCCAAATACAATTAGAGATGTAATATGAGACTCCGGTTTGAGTTCATGAAAATGAAATTAAGTTTTTTTTTTTTTTTTAAAATTTAAATACAGTCATTGTTCAAGGACTTCCTTCTTCTGCATCATGGCAAGATTTGAAGGTGAGAAGCCTCTTTATATGCACAAAAAGCTTTAAATCAAGCATTTTTTTTTTGTCTGCTTGATTGTTCATATTAATTGCAAGATCATATGCGAAAAGCTGGTGATGTTTGCTTTGCGGATGTTGTGCATGATAGTGAAGGTTTGCTATCAAATTTTAATATGCATGATTTTCTTGTATCATTTCCCTTTATGCTGGTGGAGATGGAAATAGCTATTGAGAGCTACTTTTAGTTGACAAAGGTTGTTTTGTTGATGAATGATTAGCATGGGTTTCTATCAGTTTCTTAGAGTTTCTATCTTTCTCAAGGGAAATTGAAGATGTTTTATATGAGTCATTGAAACTAGCATCGACCTTTTCATTGCCCCAATATTGAGGGAAGGCAAATTAAGATAGCATCTTCATCTGTCAATATGAATTTCTAGCTGACATGAATTCGTTAGGATTGCCTTGCCTTCAGAAATTTAAAGTGGCATCTTTATGTCATAAAGTGGATGGGTTCCTATAATGTACAGACATCGTTGCCAATGTTAGACAAATAGATTTACTTTGTCAATCGTTTTCTTTTGTTGATCATGCTCTGAGAGTCAAGCTTAAAGTACCCAAAAATTGTGTGAAGTATTAATTGTTTGTGCTAAATAAATTTTTAGAAAACAAGCTAAGACTGAGCGAAACTTCCAAAGTACGCTTATTGAAGTAGTACTTCTTCTTCCTTGGATCTAGACACAGCTGAGGCTGACTTGAAACAAGGGCGGCAGGTGCTCATGCTTGAATGAGTTGAGCTAGTCATCTTATGAAAGCTCGCTTTTTTAAGTTGGTAATATAGTGTGGTTTCTACAAAATGTTGATGTCAGTATTGGAATAATTTCTTATGCTTCCCTCCATGTTCATCTTTTACATTTGAGGGTCTGAGATGCATCTAGGCTCATGAATGTATATTTGTGGGTTTATGATACTTTTACAGAATGAGAGAGCACTGCACTTTGGTAGATTTATTATTATATATAAAGTTTTCGATTTACTTTGTATGTTTTTAGCCAACTTCTGATGTCATTTCTATGTGAGACTCATTTTCATTTGGAAAACCTCCTTAGCTTTGATGAACTGCTAAATCTGGTCTTGGCTCTTGGTTATAAATGAACTGTCATACTGCTTAGAGCATGATAATGATGATTAGAGTCTACAATGTGCAATAAACTTATGATTATGGAAATGCTCATCTTAAGTTTTTTTTTTTTTTTTAGAAGTGCTAATATTTGAGTTATGTGCAATCAGGGACTTATGGCATTATTGATTACACCAACTATGACGATATGAAGTATGTTGTAAGTTTATGAAAATGAGCACTTAATTTGCTCGAATTATCTTTTATGGCTTATGATTTTTCCACTCTTTTTTTATAATTTTGTGTAAAAACCTTTTATTTGTTCAGATTCGGAAACTTGATGACACTTAATTCAAAAACCCCTGGGCGAGATCTTATATACGGGTGACTTATTTAATGATTTGGTTTATAAATTTGATGTTTTAGATTAATTAATTTTTGTAGGAGAACTGGGTTTTTTTAAGTAGAGGTTATTATTTCAAGAAGATGGAGTTTAAGTGACTTTGTTAAAATCCTCTTCTAATTTGCGTCTTTGGTCACTTGGCTAGGTGAAAAAAATATGAAAACAATCATTCTAGGTCTCGCAGCAGAAGCCGCAGTAGAAGCAGAAGCGACAAAAGGGAACGGAGGTTCTCCCTTTCCCTCTCCCCCTTCTCTCTCTCTCTCTCTCTCTCTCTCTCTCTCTCTCTCTCAGGGTGCACTTATATGCCTTTTTTTTTCTTCCTATAATAAATCACCGGGTCGATCTGCATCAAAATCGCCATCTAGATCTAGATCAGCATCTCCAGTCAAGTCTTCCAGGTATGTAGGTTTGTGTTTTCTGATCTCGATTTGCTTCTTTGTGCTAGCTTTTGTGTCTTATAGTTTTGGTCATTTTTCCTTTGGCAAAACATATAGACCAAGGTCCTGATCAAGGTCAGCATCTCCCTGTCAGGTGAGTTGTTTTTCCCTTGTGTACCAAGATGCATGTTATGGATGGTAAATTCACTTAGAGCTGATCTACTAAGTGTTAGGGTTTTGCTTCTGAAAGTTAAAAACTAGAATAGTAATAAAAATGAGATGAAGGTCCTCCTAAGTGCCTTGAGAGAAAATGAGGGATGCACTCTTTCGGGAATGATTAACAATTTCATACAAATGTCTTACAACTGCAGCTGCCCCCGCCACCCCTGGGGGTTTTTGTTTTTTGTTATGGAGGGGTTGGGGCTTGGCTCTATTTGAGTCTAGATACTGATAGGAAGGCTCTTTGGTCAAAGTTGATGCCCAGCACTCCTATCCCTTGATTGTGTGACTGAAATTGTTGAGTCTATTAACCCCTCAATATGCACATGGGATGGATACAAGATTCTAGCTCCTATGGAAGACGGACTTTTACTTTTAAATTAATGAAATACTGATATTAACATATTTATGTCAAATGGTAACAATGGGTCTTTTCTTGGTTGGTGATTCGTGTGCATCTCTGAAGATATCTTCATTTCTTTTCAGGTGAGGCTAGGGAGTGGCTGAATTCTTGTAGCAGAAATCCCGGTGCTTATGGCTGTAATGAAAAAACAGTGAGTAAGGGAACTTTGGGATTCATCTGTCAGGATTATGATGCGTTAATCAAAGAACCTTAGGTACTCGAGTATGCCTTATACTACTTTGTGACGTCCTGAAGTGTTGGATTTTTCAACGTGTCGTCTAAATATTATGTAGCTCGCTATCAAGATCTTTGGAGATGCTGTGTAATTGTTTGAAATGATGATGATGGCTTGGCTCAAATCAAGTTCAAGGGAAAGCGCATTCTGGTTTCGAATTAATGCTGTTGTTGAACCTCCAAGGGAAAGTGGTCATATATGCTTGTCCTTATCAAGGTCCATCCCATATTAACTACGCAGAGGAATTTGAACTTGGCCTTCTAGTGATGTTTGATGTGATTGATGGATTCAAGAGGATATTAAGACACTTTTAACTTGAAATGAACCGACTGATTGGTTCTATCACGATCATAATGCCAGAGCTTTAATTCTAGGCAGCCGCTACCTTGAGGAAGCTTTTGCACCTGGAGCTTGTCGTATTTTAGTAGGAAGGTATCATTGCATGAATAGACTGCTGGATGAATCCACAATTCTTTCCAATTAGATACCTTCGATAATGTTTACCAAAAATCGACGAAGTAGATACAAGACTACGTACTCGAAACAGAGAAATAAGCATCATATCATCGATAATAGAAAAATTGGTTCTCTTATCATTACCTAATCTGAAAGCTACTCTGAGCAGTATCTCATTAGAGATGGAAAGAACCTGTAAAATGGATGCCTTGATTATTTTTGTACAACATCATATTTTCTCATGATGCTTCCACCAAATGAGTACATGTCCGCTGTAATTTGGATTGTCTAGTTGTGCTCGCTGTGCCAATGTCAGGGTGATCGTCTCTATTTTTAGATCGTTATCATCTGATTGTAACAATATTTGCCATGCCACTATAGAAATCCACAATATGAAAGAGCCATTTTGTAGAATATTACATCTCTGAATACTCTCATCCTAGGATGATTTGACAGGAACCTCCAATTACTATCTCCAAGTTCAGAAGTGCTATCCTGTAGATCCCGTCGTACATCACCATGACCCTGTACTCATTCGAAGAAGTTAAGACGCCTTAGCATTAGCAATCGTCCTCGGTCAGCCCTAGCAAAAGCTGGCCAAGAAAGCTCTCTCCTTGGCCGAGACGAAAAATGCTGGAAGGGTGACAGCGTACGTTGAATTAACCAAACATCAGTGCCAACACCATATGATACCTCGATAAGGCGTGGCTGAGCACAAATGGTTGTACTCCGAACAAAAATGGTAGAATGAAAACAGATCTTACTCAAGCATTTATGCAAACAATTGGAGTCCGCTACTGGGACGAAGGGTTGTTGACCCAAACTAGGACTTAAACTTACACCAGTGGCTTTAAAGCATGACATTCGAGAATACCATAACAAAATGCAAGGGCAACGTGGACTAGACCAATGCACCGGTTGGGTCGAAGGGGAAAGGGAAGATGCCAACCTGTGTGGAGTGGAGAAGAGGAGATAAAAGGAGGCTAGGTGAGGCATAGCCAGGAGAAAAGGGAGAGAGGCACTGGGTCGGCATGGTTTCGACTTGACCTACCCCAACTTTTTTAATAATAATTTAATTTAATTTTTTAAAAAATTTAAAAAATTTTATTTGAACAAATTTTAATAATTGCTGTTATTATTAGTGCAAATGCTTATAAAAACATAAGTTATAATAAATTTATTTTTCTTTAGGGTTAAAGTTTAACCTCTAATAATCTATGCAATTTATCATTAAATGTTCTAATACTAGATGGCATTTTAAAGATTGTCTCTAGTAAAATACATTTTATGGACCGTCTGTTTGCTTTGCTATAACTAAATAAATTCGGATAGTAATACGAAAATCTCAAACAAATAACAAATTTATCCAAAATTATATTTGTGATCAATTTATTTTTTATTAATTTTTGTTAAATTAATTTGAATTAAATGACACGTGACAATTAATAGATATATTAGACTGGAGTTTTATAATATGTTTGTCATAAGTACACTAATTTGTAAATTTTTGTGGTATTAATTTAATTTAAGGAATATTAATATAGATAAATTTGTTACAAATATATCAATTTAGGGTTTTTTTATTGTGAAAAAATTATTTAGAGGGTAAATTTGTCAATTGTTATATGTGTACCAATTTAAGTTTTTGGATAGTCAAAAAATTATTTTAAGGTAAAATTTCTCACTTACCTAAGATTTTTCTTGGTAATAACACCTTTTTAAAAATAATTTCTTGTTCGGAAACGAACCAATCTGTGGAGCAGCTGCAAATCCAAGTCATCCGCGCGTTAGGAATGAAAATTGCAACCAAAAGCAACCAATTTATGCAAAACGAGCTGCTATAAGTTTCCTCTTCCGTCTTCTCGCTTCTTGTCACCTGTCCCCCTCGGAGTCTCTCGCCGCCTCCCCGTCGCTCGCCACTCTCTACCGCCGTTAGATTGAGGTTCCTCTTTCTCTCCCTCTCTCTCCTCTCTCTCTCTCTCTCTCTCTCTCTCTCTCTCTCTGCGCGCCGAGTCTCCACTTCCCGGTTGGATTGCGAGAGTGTCTTGGGTTAGTTGCTTGGGTTAGAGAGGAGTGCTGTGCTTGATAATCAGAGCGATGATCTCTTCTGACTGTGCGAAGAAGAGGGATGCCTAGTTGACTGCTCAGCCTATTTGCCTTTCCTAGAGAGACGATGATGCGAATATAATGCTCACTTTGAATGGTCCGTTGAGTGGGGACGGTAGTAATTATTCGCGCGCGAGACGCGGACCCTGTGCGGGGCCGCTTCGTGGACGCCTCGGATTGTGTGCCTGTTCTCTGTTCGACCAATTTCTTTCTTGCTTCTACCGCCGATGCGACACTTGAGTGTTTTCGGCCCTGCTCTCATCTGCCCTTGCGACTCCAGCAGTCGCAAGTAGTGCAGCTCATTTTTCCCTCGGCTAGTTTAGTTTTTAGTTACTTATCTTTTGTGAACAATGTTTCGTGAACAGTGTTTCATGAATATTGTTTCATGGACAGTGTTTTGTGAACAGTATTTCGTGAACAATAATTTTTCAGAATTAAATCAGTAATAAATTAAACTCAGAAATTAAACAAAATATTAATTAAAACAAGCAAACAATTAATTAAGCAAAACAAGCTTAATTAAACACATAAGCACAATTAAGCAAATAAAGCAATATTAAGCTAAACTGATCTAGTCCATCAATCTAACCACCTATCTTAGGGTTAATACAACTTAATTAAATCACCTAAATTAGAATTAAATCTAATTAAACAAACAATAAGCAAGTTTAGGCACTAATCAAAGGATTAGGAGCTAAACTCACCTGTTAAGCGTGGCAGAGACATCGACGCGGCGGTGACAACGGTGACTACGCATTGGAACCTCTATCACGATGATCCAAGGCAGTCCCAAACTCGGCACAGCAACTACGGCTTGGACTCCCTCTAAAATTCTGGAAAACAGCACTGCTGGAGAAGAAAACAAGTTGAACGGCTTGGCTGGAGCTCTGGCGAGTGGAAGGTCGGCAACCGATGGCTCCCTGGGTGGAGGGGGGACTTGTTGGTGGTTGGTATAGGTGGAGGTAGGGTTGGAATGGAAGAAAAACGGAAGAAAACGCTGAAACCAGGCGAACTATGCGACGGACTGATAGACTGACGGGCAGCGACTTCTTGCCGAATTTCGGGATGGCCAACGGCTCCGATCGGGGTGCGGCCGGGTTCGTTGGAACGGGCCGTCTTTTCTAGTCACGGTGGTGGGCGGAGCGTTGGTTGATTCTCACAGAAAGATAACTTTTAACTCGAGTTTTCGGAGAAAGGTCAGCTAGAGCAGAACAGTGCTAGGCGGTCAAACTACCGTTGGCTTCTAGCCGGCCGGCGGGGTCCAGGCGGATGGTGTGGGTGTCCTTGACACGGTGGTGGGTGGAACGGGAGTTGATTCATCCGGGAAGCCAACAATCAACTTAGATCTTTGGAGGGGGTCTGTTGGAACAGAAAGTGGAATAGAGGGAGAACAAGGGAGAGAGAGGTCGGTTGAGAGAGGGCCGAAGGAGGGGAGAGAGAGACTGATGAGAGCTGGTTGTCTTGTTCAGCAAGCCTTTTCAATGCTTGCCCAACTCCCCATGCAAGTCCCCTCATCTTTCTCTCTCTTCCATTGCTCTTATCCAAATGCTTTTAGGGGCAATTTGGTCATTTTCACCTTGCACAAATTACCAATCTGACATTGAGCTGAAATTGATGTATGGGTCTAAGAGATGGGCTTGAAAATGAATAGTAACGGGCTCGAGAATTGATTGGGCTTGATTGGGCTCAAATGGGCTTGAGGTTTGGTAATGGGCCAAATGGCCTCAATTGCTTACTTTGGGCCCAATATGGTGGCTGTCCCACCTTGGGCCTAAGGCACACATTGGCTTTGCTCGGCCCACTTCCTCATGGGCTTGGCTTCTCGGTCCTTAAGTCATTTTTCCCCACACTTGGCTTGCTCGGCATTGCCGACTGTTGGAGTAGCTTCATCCACAGTCCATCCCGGACATTCTTGATAATTCAAAGTCCAATGTTGGGTTCTCATGCCATGTCAATTTCGCCCTAATGCCATTTTGGATACAACTCAAACTGACGGGCGGCTTTGAGGATTCATGCGTAACCGACTCGTGCCAAACGACGTTCAGGACATCTCAACACATGGATGTCCTTAACTACATGAAATTGCGGATAATAGATTCTTATTTCAAAGTACACAATTACTGAGGTCAGCGGCCGTTGATGGTTGGTCACTCGCCATGGCCAAGGTCAGCGACCAGCCAAAAGGAAGAAAAAAGAATAAAAAGAAGAAGAAAAACAAAAGTGTTTCACGAAAGTGTTCTCGGGAATAAGAAATAAGTTACTATGAGCAGTATTTCATTAGAGATGGAAAGAACCTGTAAAATGGATGCCTTGATCATTTTTTGTCGTTGAAACAATATCATATTTTCTCATGATGCTTTCATCAAATGAGTACATGATTGTTCGCTGTAATTTGGATTGTCTAGTTGTGCTCGCTATGCCGGTGTCATGGTGATCGTCTCTATTTTCAGATCGTTATCATCTTATTGTAACAGTATTTGCCATGCCCTTATAGGAATCCACAATATGAAAGAACTCTTTTGTAGAATATTACATCTCTGAATACTCTTATCCTAGGATGATTTGGCAGGCACCTCCAATTACTATCTCTAAGTTCAGAAGTGCTATCCTGTAGATCTCACTGCACATCACCATGACCTTATACTTATTCGAAGAGATTAGACGCCTTAGCCTTAACAGTACTCCTTAGTTAGCCTTAACAAAAGTTGGCCAAGAAAGCCCTCTTCTTGACCGAGACGAAAAATGCTGGAAGAGTGACAGCGTACGTTGAATCAACCAAACGGCGGGCGCTTGGGAGTGCCAACACCATAGGATACCTCGATAAGGCGTGGCTGAGCACAAATGGCTGTACTTCAAACAAAAATGGTAGAATGAAAATAGATCTTACTCAAGCATTTATGCAAATAATTGGAATCCGCTACTGGGATGAAGGGTTGCTGACCCAAACTGGGACATAAACTTACGCTAGTGGCCTTAAAACATGACATTCGAGAATATCATAACAAAATGCAAGGGCAACATGGGATAGACCAATGCACCGGTTGGGTCGAAGGGAAAAGGGAAGAGGCCAACTTGTGTGGAGTGGGGAAGAGGAGATAAAAGGAGGCTAGGTGAGGCATAACTAGGAGAAAAGGGAGAGGGGGACTGGGTTGGCATGGTTTCAACTTGACCTACCCCCACTTTTTTAATAATAATTTAATTTAATTTTTAAAAAATTTAAAATATTTTGTTTTAACAAATTTTAATAATTTCTGTTATTATTAGTGCAAATGCTCATAAAAACATAAGTTATAATAAATTTATTTTTCTTGAGGGTTAAAGTTTAACCTCTAATAATCTATGCAATTTATCACTAAATGTTCTAATACTAGATGGCATTTTACAGATTGTCTCTAGTAAAATGCATTTTATGGACCGTCTATTTGCTTTGCTACAGCTAAATGAATTCGGATAATAATACGAAAAATCTTAAACTAATAACAAATTTATCCAAAATTATATTTGTGATTAATTAATTTTTTTATTAATTTTTGTTAAATTAATTTGAATTAAATGACACGTGACAATAAATAGATATATTAGACTAGAGTTTTATCATCTGTTCGTCATAAGTATATCAATTTAGGGTTTTTTTATTGTGAAAAAGTTATTTAGAGGGTAAATTTGTCAATTGTTATATGTGTACTAATTTAAGTTTTTGGATAGTAAAAAAATTAATTCAAAAAATTATGTTAAGGTAAAATTTCTCACTTATCTAAGTTTTCTCTTGGTAATAACACTTTTTTTAAAATAATTTTTTGTTCGAAAACGAACCAATCTATGGAGCAACTACAAATCCAAGTCATCTGCGCGTTAGGAATGAAAATCGCAACCAAAAGCAGCCAATTTATGCAAAACTAGCTGCTACAAGTTTCCTCTTCCGTCTTCTCGCCTCTCGTCACATGTCTCCCTCGGAGTCTCTCGCCGCCTCCCTGTCGCTCGTCACTCTCCGCCACTGTCAGATTAAGGTTCCTCACTATCTCCTTCCCTCTCTTTCTCTCTCTCTCTCTGCGCGCCGAGTCTCCTCTTCCCGGCTGGATTGCGAGAGTGTCTTGGGTTGGTCATTTAGGTTAGAGAGGAGCGCCGTGCTTGATAATCAGGGCGATGATCTCTTCTAGCTGTGCGAAGAAGAGGGATGCCTGATTGATTGCCCGACCTGTTTGCCCTTCCTAGAGAGACAGGGATGCAAATATAATGCTCACTCTGAATGGTCTGCTGAGTGGGGACGGTAGTAATTATTCACGCGCGAGACGCGGACCCTGTACAGGGTCGCTCCGTGGACGTCTCGGATTGTGTGCTTGTTCTCTGTTCGACCAATTTCCTTCTCGCTTCTGCCGCCGATGCGGCACTTGAGTGTTGCCGGCCCTGCTCTTATCTACCCTTATGGCTCCAGCAGTCGCAAGTAGTGCAGCTCATTTTTCCCTCGGCTAGTTTAGTTTTTAGTTACTTATCTTTTGTGAACAATGTTTCGTGAACAGTGTTTCGTGAAAATTGTTTCATGGACAGTGTTTTGTGAACAGTGTTTCGTGAACAGTAAATTTTTAGCATTAAATCAATAATAAATTAAACTCAGAAATTAAACAAAACATTAATTAACACAAGCAAACAATTAATTAAGCAAAACAAGCTTAATTAAACACATGAGCACAATTAAGCAAATAAAACAATATTAAGCTAAACTAATCTAATCCATCAATCTAACTACCTATCTTAATGTTAATACAACTTAATTAAATCACCCAAACTAGAATTAAATCTAATTAAACAAACCCTAAGCAAGTTTAGGTACTAATCGAAGGATTAGGAGCTAAACTCACCCGTTAAGCGGGGCGGAGATACCGACGCAGCAGTGACGACGGTGACTATGCATCGGAACCCCTATCACAACGATCCAAGGCAGTCCCAAACTTAGCACAGCAACCACGGCTCGGACACCCTCTAAAATTCTGGAAAACAGCATTGCTGGAGAAGAAAACAAGTTGAACGGCTTGGCCAGTGGGAGGTCGGCAACCGGTGGCTCCCGGGGTTGCGGGGGGACTTGTTGGTGGTTGGTATGGGTTGAGGTAGGGTCGGAATGGAAGAAAAACGAAAGAAAACGCTGAAATGCAGAAACCGGGCGAACCAGGCGGTGGACCGACGGACCAGCGGGCAGCGACTTCTCGTAGAATTTCGGGAAATTCAGTAGCTCCGTTCGGAGTACATCTGAGTTCGTTGGAACGAGCAGTCTTTTCTGGTCGTGGTGGTGGGTGGAGTGTTGGCTGATTCTCACAGTAAGATAACTTTTAACTCGAGTTTTTGGAGAAAGGTCAGCTGGAGCAGAACAGTGCCTGGCGGTCAGACTACCGTTGGCTTCTAGCCTGCCGGCGGGTCAAACGGCAGCTCCGACCGGAAAACAACGGGGTTCAGGCGGATGGTGTGGGTGTCCTCGACACAGTGGTGGGTGGAACGGGAGTTGATTTGTCCGGGAAGCCAACAATCAACTCAGATCTTTGGAGGGGGTCTGCTGGAACAGAAACTGGAATAGAGGGAGAACAAGGGAGAGAGAGGTCGGTCGAGAGAGGGCCGAAGGAGGGGAGAGAGAGACTGATGAGAGCTGGTTGTCTTGCTCAACAAGCCTCTTCAATGCTTGCCCAACTCCCCATGCAAGTCCCCTCATCTTTCTCTCTCTTCCTTTGCTCTTATCCAAATGCTTTTAGTGGCAATTTGGTCATTTCCATCTTGCACAAATTACCAATCTGACATTGAGCTGAAATTGATGTATGGGTCTAAGAGATGGGCTTGGAAATGAATAGTAACGAGATCAAGAATTGATTGGGCTTGATTTGGCTCAAATGAGCTTGAGGTTTGGTAATGGGCTTGGAAGGAGGAATAGTTGGTTTGTGCCTGATGGGCTCAATTGCTTACTTTGGGCCCAATATGGTGGCTGTCCCACCTTGGGCCTAAGGCCCACATTGGCTTTGCTCGGCCCACTTCCTCATGGGCTTGGCTTCTCGGTCCTTAAATCATTTTTCCTCACACTCGACTTGCTTGGCACCGCCGACTGTTGGAGTAGCTTCATCCACAGTATGTCCCGGACATTCTTGATAATTCAAAGTCCAATGTTGGGTTCTCATGTCATATCAATTTCGCCCTAATGCCATTTCGGGTGCGACTTAGACTGATAGGCGGCTTTGAGGATTCACGCGTAACCCACTCGTGCCAAACGACGTTCAAGACACCTCGACGAGATAGACGTCATTGACTACATGAAATTGCGGATGATAGATTCTTATTTCAAAGTACACAATTACTGAGGTCGCCGGCCATCGACGGCCGGTCGCTCGCCATGGACGAGGTCAGCGACCGGCAAAAAGGAAGAAAAAAGAAGAAAAAGAAGATGACCGGCGACGGCGAAGCTGTCCTTCAGTCTCGCTCTCTCCCTTTGGCTCGCCCTCTACCCTCTCGAGCTCTCTCCGGTCTCTTTCTTCCTAGTCACTCTCCGTCGCTCTCTCCGATTCTCCCTGTGCTTCCTCTCTTCCCCCCCTCTTGACGGTGCTGTTGCCCTCCGTTTTTATGCTTCTGTTCTCCCCCTCTTCTGCAGGTACCCTGAGCCCTCGAGATCAACGATCGGTTTGCCCGGCTCTTGCCCCGCCAACTGTCGACCGGTGCGCTTCCCCAACCCGCGAGATCACGCCGGAAGCTGCCACCTTGATCCTCTCGCTCGCCGCACTTGCTGCTGCAGCTTCTATGCCTCTGCAAGTCTGCGCAAAGACCGCTAGGGGAGGAAGACATTCGGGCGCTGGCCGGGCCAAGGGAGAAAGGAAGATGGGCCGACTCACGCCTGGGCCCTCGCAAGGGGGAAAAAGGAAAAAGGGGTGGGCGGCGGGCCGGGCCTCTAGGTTTTTTTTTTTTTTTTTTTTTATGTTCTTTTCTTTTCTTTTCTTTCTCTTCTTTTTTGTTGTTGTTTTTTTTTTTTTGTTTCTTTTTCTTTTTTTAGTGACTAATTCATAATCTTGTATGCGATTGAGTCATAAATACAATAGTAAAATTTAGGTGTCAAACTAGAGCTTCTTAGTCATAATCTTGTTTTTCTTTCTCTTCTCGTAACGGTTACGACTCATGAAAAAGGCTCATTAAGCATTCCAAACTAGAGCTTCTTAGTCAGAAAGGGTTTCTCACACACTCTCGATAAAATGGATGTTTAATCCCATCCATTCGCGTGGGAAATAACTTATTGCTGAGGGTATCTCACATAACCTGTGTCAAAGGCTTGCGGAAACATTCGCGGTGAGCACAATCTGATCTATCAAAAAGGTCTTTTGAAAGGACCGCAATACAGGCTCGGGTAGGGCTTACACAAAGGAATTATTGCTTTGAGGCCAGTAAAGGAACATTTGTCGTTATGTTCATCGGGTTTACAAGTCGAGAACTTTGGAAGATAAGACAAGATAGGATTACTTTCACTTCTTCAAGCAATAGTTTCTTCGTGGCATTCTCATTTTCACTCGAACCATCCCAATCAGAAGAGACTTCGACAGAGGGTTGTAATGTTGGCTCGGGAAAGGCTCAAAAAGCTTAAAATTTTCAAGAGGGTTTTCAAGAGTCAGTGATCATCATGGCATCGTGATCAAGTCACTCGATCTTTCGAAAGCATTTGGCTTTTGAACACAGCGCATCTCAAAAGTCCCTTAACTAATCATTTTTGCAATGGAGCTTTGCTCCTTTTTCTAATTTCTTTTGCACTTGCGATGATTTTTTTTACGCAGGCACTTTGACTTTGACATTTTTTTTTTCACATAAGATGCAGCCTTTTGGCTTTTTTATTTTTTTATTTATTTTTTTATGAGCATTGGCCTTGCTCTTACCAGATACACTGCTTTTTCATGCCCTATAATTTGTCGAACTTTTTGCTTTTTGAACTTTTGGAGCTCTTATGACTTTCGAGATGCTTTTCACATTTTCTCGTGACTCTCAATTGTATTTGGTCAATTGTTATGCCTTGCCCCAGTGAAGGGAGATGATCACTGCTGGGGGTTCAGAAATGAATAATCAAGCCCAAATTGGTTAAAACAATGGGTATCAGTGTTTGGGTAGAAAAGGAAATGCTCTTCTTCACCTTGGGATGAGTCAAGCTCTAATGAGAATTCCTCTGAAGCTATCACCAGAAGATTGAAGCAAGTGAAAGTAATAGTATCTTTCTCAATTTTTTGCTCTACAACACACTTGTAACGTCCTCTGCTACCCTAATGTAGAGTTGTTCTCAACAGGGGTACTTTGAATGATCATCTGTATTTGACCCAAAAGGTTAGCAAGAGATCAGTGCAACGCGTGAGATTGATGAATGAAACGCCTTTGCCATTTTGATCTTTGTGCTCAATGCGAATGAATCCTTTGTTCTAAGAGAGGGTCACTTTTCACTCAACTCTCAAAAGTGTTTGAAGGACGTGTTTGGAAATGGCCAACCTGTCGATCGGTCTGCTTCCCCAACCCGCAATCACGCCGGAAGCTTGCCACCTTGATCCTTTGCTGCCTGCACTTGCTGCTGCAGCTTCTATGCCTCTGCAAGTCTGCGCAAAGACCGCTAGGGGAGGAAGACATTCGGGCGCGGGCCGGGCCAAGGGAGAAAGGAAGATGGGCCGACTCACGCCTGGGCCCTCGCAAGGGGGAAAAAGGAAAAAAGGGGTGGGCGGCAGGCCGGGCCTCTAGGTTTTTTTTTTATTTTTATTTTATGTTCTTTTCTTTTCTTTTCTTTTCTCTTCTTTTTTTTTTTGTTGTTTTTTTTTTTGTTTCTTTTTCTTTTTTTAGTGACTAATTCATAATCTTGTATGCGATTGAGTCATAAATACAATAGTAAAATTTAGGTGTCAACAGCCTCTCGTCACCTGTCCCCCTCGGAGTCTCTTGCCGCCTCCCCGTCGCTCACCACTCTCCGCCACCATCAAATTAAGGTTCCTCACTCTCTCCCTCCCTCCCTCTCTCTCTCCCTCTCTCTGTGCGCGTCGAGTCTCCTCTTCCCGGCTGGATTGCGAGAGTGTCTTGGGTTGGTCACTTGGGTTAGAGAGGAGCGCCGTGCTTGATAATCAGGGCGATGATCTCTTCTAGCTGTGCAAAGAAGAGGGATGCCTGGTTGATTGCCCGACCTGTTTGCCTTTCCCAGAGAGACGGGAATGCGAATATAATGCTTACTCTGAATGGTCCTCTGAGTGGGGACGGTAGTAATTATTCGCGCGCGAGACGCGGACGCTGTGTGGGGTCGCTCCGTGGACGCCCCAGATTGTGTGCTTGTTCTCTGTTCGACCAATTTCCTTCTCGCTTCTGCCGCCGATGCAGGACTTGAGTGTTGCTGGCCCTACTCTCATCTGCCCTTGCAGCTCTAGCAGTCGCAAGTAGTGCAGCTCGTTTTTCCCTTGGCTAGTTTAGTTTTTAGTTACTTATCTTTTGTGAACAATGTTTCGTGAACAGTGTTTCGTGAATATTGTTTCATGGACGGTGTTTTGTGAACAAAGTGTTTCGTGAACGAGTAAATTTTTAGCATTAAATCAATAATAAATTAAACTCAGAAATTAAACAAAACATTAATTAAAACAAGTAAACAATTAATTAAGCAAAACAAGCTTAATTAAACACATGAGCACAATTAAGCAAATAAAGCAATATTAAGCTAAACTAATCTAACCCATCAATCTAACCACCTATCTTAGGGTTAATACAACTTAATTAAATCACCTAAACTAGAATTAAATCTAATTAAACAAACCCTAAGCAAGTTTAGGTACTAATCGGAGGATTAGGAGCTAAACTCACCCGTTAAGCGGGGCGGAGACACCGACGCGGCGGTGACGACGGTGATTATGCATCGGAACCCCTATCACGACGCTCCAAGGCAGTCCCAAACTCAGCACAAGCAACCACGGCTTGGACTCCCTCTAAAATTACGGAAAACAAAGCATTCTTTGGAGAAGAAAACAAGTTGAACGGCTTGGCTAGAGCTCTAGCGAGTGGGAAGTCGGCAACAGGTGGCTCCCAAGGTCGCGGGGGGACTTGTTGGTGGTTGGTATGGGTGGAAGTAGGGTTGGAATGGAAGAAAAACGGAAGAAAACGCTGAAATGCAGAAACCGGGCGAACCAGGCGGCGGACCGACGGACCAGCGAGCAGCGACTTCCCGTCGAATTTCGGGACAGCCAGCAAATCCGTTCGGGGTACGGCTGGGTTCGCTGGAACGAGAAGTCTTTTTCTAGTTGTGGTAGTGGGTAGAGCGTTGGCTGATTCTCAAACAAAGATAACTTTTAACTCAATTTTTCGGAGAAAGGTCATTTGGAGCGAACGGTGCACAGCGGTCGGACTACCGTTGGCTTATAGCTGCCGGGCGGGTCAAATGGCGGCTCCGACCGGCAAACGACGGGGTCCCAGACGGATGGTGTCGGTGTCCTCGACACGGTGGTGGGTGGAACGGGAGTCGATTTATCCGGGAAACCAACAATCAACTCAGATCTTTGGAGGGGGGTCTGCTGGGAAGTAAAACCGGAATAGAGGAAGAACGAGGGAGAGAGGTCGGTCGAGAGAGGGCGAAGGAGGGGAGAGAGAGACCGATGAGAGCTGGTTGTCTTGCTCAACAAGCCCCTTCAATGCTTGCCCAACTCCCCATGCAAGTCCCCTCATCTTTCTCTCTCTTCCTTTGCTCTTATCCAAATGCTTTTAGTGGCAATTTGGTCATTTCCACCTTGCACAAATTACCAATCGACATTGAGCTGAAATTGATGTATGGGTCTAAGAGATGGGCTTGGAAATGAATAGTAACGAGCTCAAGAATTGATTGGGCTTGATTTGGCTCAAATGAGCTTGAGGTTTGGTAATGGGCTTGGAAGGAGGAATAGTTGGTTTGTGCCTGATGGGCTCAATTGCTTACTTTGGGCCCAATATGGTGGCTGTCCCACCTTGGGCCTAAGGCCCACATTGGCTTTGCTCGGCCCACTTCCTCATGGGCTTGGCTTCTCGGTCCTTAAATCATTTTTCCTCACACTCGACTTGCTTGGCACCGCCGACTGTTGGAGTAGCTTCATCCACAGTATGTCCCGGACATTCTTGATAATTCAAAGTCCAATGTTGGGTTCTCATGTCATATCAATTTCGCCCTAATGCCATTTCGGGTGCGACTTAGACTGATAGGCGGCTTTGAGGATTCACGCGTAACCCACTCGTGCCAAACGACGTTCAAGACACCTCGACAGATAGACGTCATTGACTACATGAAATTGCGGATGATAGATTCTTATTTCAAAGTACACAATTACTGAGGTCGCCGGCCATCGACGGCCGGTCGCTCGCCATGGACGAGATCAGCGACCGGCAAAAAGGAAGAAAAAAGAAGAAAAAGAAGATGACCGGCGACGGCGAAGCTGTCCTTCAGTCTCGCTCTCTCCCTTTGGCTCGCCCTCTACCCTCTCGAGCTCTCTCCGGTCTCTTTCTTCCTAGTCACTCTCCGTCTCTCTCTCCGATTCTCCCTATGCTTCCTCTCTTCCCCCCCTCTTGACTGTGCTGTTGCCTTCCGTTTTTATGCTTATGTTCTCCCCCTCTTGTGCAGGTACCCTGAGCCCTCTAAGATCAACGATCACTGTGCTCGGCTCTTGCCCCGCCAACCTGTCGACCGGTCTGCTTCCCCAACCCGCAGATCACGCCGGAAGCCTGCCACCTTGATCCTCTGCTGCCTGCACTTGCTGCTGCAGCTTCTATGCCTCTGCAAGTCTGCGCAAAGACCGCTAGGGGAGGAAGACATTCGGGCGCGGGCCGGGCCAAGGGAGAAAGGAAGATAGGCCGACTCACGCCTGGGCCCTCGCAAGGGGGAAAAAGGAAAAAGGGGTGGGCGGCGGGCCGGGCCTCTAGGTTTTTTTTTTTATGTTCTTTTCTTTTCTTTTCTTTCTCTTCTTTTTTGTTGTTGTTTTTTTTTTTTGTTTCTTTTTCTTTTTTTAGTGACTAATTCATAATCTTGTATGCGATTGAGTCATAAATACAATAGTAAAATTTAGGTGTCAAACTAGAGCTTCTTAGTCATAATCTTGTTTTTCTTTCTCTTCTCAGAACGGTTACGACTCATGAAAAAGGCTCATTAAGCATTCCAAACTAGAGCTTCTTAGTCAGAAAGGGTTTCTCACACACTCTCGATAAAATGGATGTTTAATCCCATCCATTCGCGTGGGAAATAACTTATTGCTGAGGGTATCTCACATAACCTGTGTCAAAGGCTTTCGGAAACATTCGCGGTGAGCACAATCTGATCTATCAAAAAGGTCTTTTGAAAGGACCGCAATGTGCTCGGGTAGGGCTTACACAAAGGAATTATTGCTTTGAGGCCAGTAAAGGAACATTTGTCGTTATGTTCATCGGGTTTACAAGTCGAGAACTTTGGAAGATAAGACAAGATAGGATTACTTTCACTTCTTCAAGCAATAGTTTCTTCGTGGCATTCTCATTTTCACTCGAACCATCCCAATCGAAGAGACTTCGACAGAGGGTTGTAATGTTGGCTCGGGAAAGGCTCAAAAAGCTTAAAATTTTCAAGAGGGTTTTTAAGAGTCAGTGATCATCATGGCATCGTGATCAAATCACTCGATCTTTCGAAAGCATTTGGCTTTTGAACACAGCGCATCTCGAAAGTCCCTTAACTAATCATTTTTGCAATGGAGCTTTGCTCCTTTTTCTAATTTCTTTTGCACTTGCGATGATTTTTTTTACGCAGGCACTTTGACTTTGACCTCTTTTTTTTTCACATAAGCTGCAGCTCTTTGGCTTTTTTATTTTTTTATTTATTTTTTTATGAGCATTGGCCTTGCTTTTACCAGATACACTGCTTTTTCATGCCCTATAATTTGTCGAACTTTTTGCTTTTTGAACTTTTGGAGCTCTTATGACTTTCGAGATGCTTTTCACATTTTCGTGACTCTCAATTGTATTTGGTCAATTGTTATGCCTTGATGAAGGGAGATGATCACCTGCCGGGGGTTCGAAATGAATAATCAAGCCCAAATTTGTTAAAACAATGGGTATCAGTGTTTGGGTAGAGAAGGAAATGCTCTTCTTCACCTTGGGATGAGTCAAGCTCTAATGAGAATTCCTCTGAAGCTATCACCAGAAGATTGAAGCAAGTGAAAGTAATAGTATATTTCTCAATTTTTCGCTCTACAACACACTTGTAACGTCCTCTGCTACCCTAATGTAGAGTTGTTCTCAATAGGGGTACTTTGAATGATCATCTGTATTTGGCCCAAAAGGTTAGCAAGAGATCAGTGCAACGCGTGAGATTGATGAATGAAACGCCTTTGCCATTTTGATCTTTGTGCGCAATGCGAATGAATCCTTTGTTCTAAGAGAGGGTCACTTTTCACTCAACTCTCAAAAGTGTTTGAAGGACGTGTTTGGAAATGGCCAACCTGTCGACCGGTCTGCTTCCCCAACCCGCAGATCACGCCGGAAGCTTGCCACCTCGATCCTCTGCTGCCTGCACTTGCTGCTGCAGCTTTTATGCCTCTGCAAGTCTGCGCAAAGACCGCTAGGGGAGGAAGACATTCGGGCGCGGGCCGGGCCAAAGGAGAAAGGAAGATGGGCCGACTCACGCCTGGGCCCTCGCAAGGGGGAAAAAGGAAAAAGGGGTGGGCGGAGGGCCGGGCCTCTAGGTTTTTTTTTTTTTTTTATGTTCTTTTCTTTTCTTTTCTTTTCTCTTCTTTTTTTTTTTTTTTTTTTTTTTTGTTTCTTTTTCTTTTTTTAGTGACTAATTCATAATCTTGTATGCGATTGAGTGATAAATACAATAGTAAAATTTAGGTGTCAACAGCCTCTCGTCACCTGTCCCCCTCGGAGTCTCTCGCCGCCTCCCTGTCTCTCACCACTCTCCGCCACCATCAAATTAAGGTTCCTCACTCTCTCCCTTCCTCCCTCTCTCTCTCTCTCTCTGTGTGCGCGTCGAGTCTCCTCTTCCCGGCTGGATTGCGAGAGTGTCTTGGGTTGGTCACTTGGGTTAGAGAGGAGCGCCGTGCTTGATAATCAGGGCGATGATCTCTTCTAGCTGTGCAAAGAAGAGGGATGCCTGGTTGATTGCCCGACCTGTTTGCCTTTCCCAGAGAGACGGGAATGCGAATATAATGCTTACTCTAAATGGTCTTCTGAGTGGGGACGGTAGTAATTATTCGCGCGCGAGACGCGGACCCTGTGTGGGGTCGCTCCGTGGACGCCCCAGATTGTGTGCTTGTTCTCTGTTCGACCAATTTCCTTCTCACTTCTGCCGCCGATGCTGGACTTGAGTGTTGCTGGCCCTACTCTCATCTGCCCTTGCAGCTCCAGCAGTCGCAAGTAGTGCAGCTCGTTTTTCCCTTGGCTAGTTTAGTTTTTAGTTACTTATCTTTTGTGAACAATGTTTCGTGAACAGTGTTTCGTGAATATTGTTTCATGGACAGTGTTTTGTGAACAGTGTTTCGTGAACAGTAAGTTTTTAGCATTAAATCAATAATAAATTAAACTCAGAAATTAAACAAAACATTAATTAAAACAAGTAAACAATTAATTAAGCAAAACAAGCTTAATTAAACACATGAGCACAATTAAGCAAATAAAGCAATATTAAGCTAAACTAATCTAACCCATCAATCTAACCACCTATCTTAGGGTTAATACAACTTAATTAAATCACCTAAACTAGAATTAAATCTAATTAAACAAACCCTAAGCAAGTTTAGGTACTAATCGGAGGATTAGGAGCTAAACTCACCCGTTAAGCGGGGCGGAGACACCGACGCGGCAGTGACGACGGTGATTATGCATCGGAACCCTTATCACGACGCTCCAAGGCAGTCCCAAACTCAGCACAGCAACCACAGCTCGGACTCCCTCTAAAATTCTGGAAAACAACATTGCTGGAGAAGAAAACAAGTTGAACGGCTTGGCTAGAGCTCTAGCGAGTGGGAGGTCGGCAACCGGTGGCTCCCGGGGTCGCGGGGGGACTTGTTGGTGGTTGGTATGGGTGGAAGTAGGGTTGGAAAATGCAGAAACCGGGCGAACCAGGCGGCGGACCGACGGACCGGCGAGCAGCGACTTCCCGTCGAATTTCGGGACAGCCAGCAACTCCGTTCAGGGTGCAGCTGGGTTCGTTGGAACGGGCAGTCGTTTCTGGTTGTGGTGGTGGGTAGAGCGTTGGCTGATTCTCACAGAAAGATAACTTTTAACTCGATTTTTGGAGAAAGGTCAGCTGGAGCAGAACAGTGCCTGGCGGTCAGACTACCGTTGGCTTATAGCCTGCCAGCGGGTCAAATGGCGGCTCCGACCGGCAAACGACGGGGTCCAGGCGGATGGTGTCGGTGTCCTCGACATAGTGGTGGGTGGAACGGGAGTTGATTTGTCCGGGAAACCAACAATCAACTCAGATCTTTGGAGGGGGGTCTGCTGGAACAGAAACTGGAATAGAGGAAGAACGAAGGAGAGAGGTCGGTCGAGAGAGGAAGAAGGAGGGGAGAGAGAGACTGATGAGAGCTGGTTGTCTTGCTCAACAAGCCTCTTCAATGCTTGCCCAACTCCCCATGCAAGTCCCCTCATCTTTCTCTCTCTTCCTTTGCTCTTATCCAAATGCTTTTAGTGGCAATTTGGTCATTTCCACCTTGCACAAATTACCAATCTGACATTGAGCTGAAATTGATGTATGGGTCTAAGAGATGAGCTTGGAAATGAATAGTAACGAGCTCAAGAATTGATTGGGCTTGATTTGGCTCAAATGAGCTTGAGGTTTGGTAATGGGCTTGGAAGGAGGAATGTCGCGACCTACCCTCGGGGGGGGGGGAACAGGTTTAGGGGTATTGCCTCAAGGACGGGCCTAAAGCCCATGATCAGGCGTGGGCTCTCCCAAGCCCATACCCCGCGTGACATTGGGATATTCTTAAGAAATTTTGTACAAAGGGAGTCGCCACTAGCCTATTGGGGTCGGCTAGAAACCAAGTGAGGCATGGGAGCGTGCCTCACTTTCTACGCAACCAGAGAGTCTAGGATCGGGGACTTGATTACACTAATTAACTAATTAGTGCCATTTCGATACCTAATCTTGTTCATTTTAAAAGAAATGATTTTTGTCAAGCAGTCTGGATTGATTTTATACATATCCACTAACATGTGAGGTGATCATACGGGTGCACAATCATTAAAATAACAATTAGCAACTAAGGAAAGCGATTAAATAAATTGCATGAAAGAGCAAAAAATTCAACACCAAGGAAAAGATATATACCAATCCTAACTAAATTAAAGAGAAGCCAAAATCAGCATATCAATATTATGCATTCAAAGGCATTTGTCCCTAAGGACAATTGAAACCTTAAGGTAAAGCCCTAAAGGCTTAATCAAACTTAGATATAATTCCGAATTGAAAGGTTTCCTATTTTTAGGAGAAAATTACTCCAAAGATTAATTTCAACATTTTCAAGGAAATTTATTATTTTTTAGATTTTTCTTTTTCTTTTAAAAAATAGGAATTTTCGAATTCTCCAAAAAAACTGGATTTTTTGCAATTTTTTAATTTTAATTTTTGGTTTTTAAAGAAAAAGTCGAATTTTTTAAATATTTTCTGGGTTTTTTAATTTTCGGAATCTTTTTGAATTTTTATAATTTTTAGAAATTTTCGGTTTTTTTCTTTTTTTCTTTTTTTGATATATTTTTAATATTTAATATTATTATATTCGGGAAAACAAGTTTAGACAGGATAAACCCGATCCGACGACCCGAACTTACTCTAAAAAAGACAAAACCTATTAAAAAAACTTTTTAGCCTTTTAAAAAATATAATAATATTTTTAATTAAAATCTTTTAATTATTTTTTTGTCTTTTCCCTATTTTGTCTTTTCTACTGCCCTCCCCCTTTCGACGACTCCTCTGCACAAGCAAAACATTTGCTTTCCTTTTCTCTTTTTTTTTTTTTTTTTTTTACTTTTTGCTGCACTTTTACTTCTCTTGCTTTTTCTTGTGTTTTTTTTTTCTCCTTTGGTCTTCTCCTCCGCATGCTTTCTTCTTCGTGCATCTTCTTCTTCCCCGACGTCTTCATGAACCCCTTTCCATCCGACAATTTCCCCCACCAAACCAGTGCCAACGAACGTCATCTCTTGTGAAGGTTCACCGGTGTTTGGACCATTATGGCCCGTTGGTCATACCGCTCGACCGGCGGCGACCGCTGCCGACCACCTTTTCCGACGACCGGTAACCCGTTCACCGGAACAAAGAAAACCCTCACTCTCCCGACAACGCATGATTATTTCACGAAGGCCACGCCAAAACACAATAACCATACGAACAAGAAACATGATTCAGCAGCTACATATGTAAACAAGGATCGATTCTAAGCTAAAACAAGAACTGACTTTTCGGATATCTCTAAGGCATTTTGTCGAACAGTTGGAGTGCAGTACCAAATTTCAAGGTTTTTTTGGCTCAATCGAGCCTTGAACGTGCCTTGGAGGTCTCGAACACAACATACAAGGAACATGGGAACGAAACGCAAGGGCGACGAGGGCCAGAGCTTGCGCAAGCCGGACGGCCGCGAGCTCCAGCCCGGTGCGCCTAAAATGGAATAAGGAGGAGTAGAACCTACCTGGTCAGCTCGAGGATGTCGCAGGGAAGGTCTTCGGACAAGCCCGTGCGTGACTGAACCGCTCGCGGTTGCTCGTACCGCTCTCTCGGCCGCCGGCTCTCTCTCGCTCGATTCAAGCTTCTCACCCTCGGCCTTTCTCTCTTTCCCTCTTTCGGTTTTTCTTTTTCGGTTTCTCTCTGTCTCTCCGTGCTCCCCTTGGCTCCTCCTCAGCTCTCTCGGTTTCTCACAGTTCTAGAAAAAGGGGGTCAAGAAGCGGGATCTCGAGCACTTCTCTTGCTCCAGCTCTCACTCTCCAGGACTTCTCTCGCCCAAGCTCCCTCTCCCTTCTCTTCCTCCCTCCCTTTGTGGAGTTCTTCTTCCTCCATTTTTTTTCTCGCTCCAACCCCTCTGTTCACTGTCCTCCTGCCACCCCCCTGTTGCCCTTGTTTCTGTTCTCTTTTGCAGGTCCGCATGCGAAGGAGGAAGACAGCCAGGCATGGGCTGGAGGGGAAAAGAAGCTGGGCCGGGCCTAGGCCAGATTAGGCCCAACTCGACCCCCTTAAGCATTTTTGTTTTTTTTGTTTCGTTGTTTTTTTGTTTTTTTAGTGACTAATTTCTAATTTTGTACACGATTAAGTCCGAAATAAAATCGCGAAATTTAGGTGTCAACAGCTGCCCCTCTTTGAATGGGAGCTCGAAGAGGTTGCATTCAAAGACAGAAGACACCTAAATTATTTGGGCGATAGAGAGACCCTGGGTGCATAGGCACGCGTCAGGTCGATAGAAAGGACTCATAACTATGAAAGCGCGTCTTATCAATAAGAGGAAGAAAGACTCCGAACTACAGAAGCCCACCGGGTCATAAGAAGAAGCAGATGGACTCGGAGTTACGGAAAGCCCATCGGGTCATAAGAAGGGGGTTAAAGGACTCCGGGCTACGGAAAGCCCACCGGGTCATAAGAATGGGGTTGAATGACTCCGGGCTACGGAAAGCCCACCGGGTCATAAGAAGGGGATTGAAGGACTCCGCTACGGAAAGCCCACCGGGTCATAAGAATGGGATTGAAGGACTCCGGGCTACGGAAAGCCCACCCGGTCATAAGAATGTGGTGAAGGAAGACTCCGGGCTATAGAAGCCCACCGGGTCATAAGAAGATGACATGGTTTAAGGTTGACCATGAACCTTGTGGTTTAAGGATAGTCCCACGAACCATGTGATTTAGGAAAAGCCACCAACCCCGTGGTTTAAAGATAAACCCACCAACCGTGTGGTTTAAGGATAAACCCACGAACCGTGTGGTTTGAGGATAGACCCACGAACCCTGTGATTTAGGAAAGCCACCAACCCCGTGGTTTAAGGATAAACCCACCAACCGTGTGATTTATACTGGAAAAAAAAACGGTATCACCGTGTAAAAATGGGTTTCAACTGGGAGGAAGGTCTCACCGTGTACAAACGGGTTTCGACCAGATGATAGTTTCACCGTGTAAAAACGGGTTTCGACTGGGAGGAAGGTCTCACCGTGTACAAACGAGTTTCGACCGGATGATAGTCTCACCGTGTAAAAACGGGTTTCGACCAGATGATCGTCTCACCGTGTAAAAATGGGTTTTGACTGGGAGGAAGGTCTCACCGTGTACAAACGGATTTCGACCGGATGATAGTCTCACCGTGTAAAAACGGGTTTCGACTGGGAGGAAGGTCTCACCGTGTACAAACGGGTTTCGACTGGATGATAGTCTCACCGTGTAAAAACGAGTTTCGACCGGGAGGAAGGTCTCACCGTGTACAAACGGGTTTCGACCGGGAGGAAGGTCTCACCGTGTACAAACGGGTTTCGACCGGATGATAGTCTCACCGTGTAAAAACGGGTTTCGACCGGGAGGAAGGTCTCACCGTGTACAAACGGGTTTCGACCGGGAGGAAGGTCTCACCGTGTACAAACGGGTTTCGACCGGATGATAGTCTCACCGTGTAAAAACGGGTTTCGACTGGGAGGAAGGTCTCACCGTGTACAAACGGGTTTCGACTGGATGATAGTCTCACCGTGTAAAAACGAGTTTCGAATAGGAGGAAGGTCTCACCGTGTACAAACGGGTTTCGACCGGGAGGAAGGTCTCACCGTGTACAAACGGGTTTCGACCGGATGATAGTCTCACCGTGTAAAAACGGGTTTCGACCAGATGATCGTCTCACCGTGTAAAAATGGGTTTTGACTGGGAGGAAGGGCTCACCGTGTACAAACGGATTTCGACCGGATGATAGTCTCACCGTGTAAAAACCGGTTTCGACTGGGAGGAAGGTCTCACCGTGTACAAACGGATTTCGACCGGATGATAGTCTCACCGTGTAAAAACGGGTTTCGACTAGGAGGAAGGTCTCACCGTGTACAAACGGGTTTCGACTGGATGATAGTCTCACCGTGTAAAAACGGGTTTCGACTGGGAGGAAGGTCTCACCGTGTACAAACGGGTTTCGACCGGGAGGAAGGTCTCACCGTGTACAAACGGGTTTCGACCGGATGATAGTCTCACCGTGTAAAAACGGGTTTCGACTGGGAGGAAGGTCTCACCGTGTACAAACGGGTTTCGACCGGATGATAGTCTCACCGTGTAAAAACGGGTTTCGACTGGGAGGAAGGTCTCACCGTGTACGAACGGGTTTCGACCGTGTGGTTTAGGAAAACCCACCAACCTTGTAAATGACATGGTTTAAGGCTGACCATGAACCTTTGAAGACGGCATGGTTTAAGGTTGACCATGAACCCTTTAAGATAGCATGATTTAAGGCTAACCATGAACCTTTGGTTTTTAGGGAAGCACCCGCTAACCCCATGAAAACTGCATGGCTTTACTGAGGAATCCTGTCAGACTCAACTTGAGCAAATGTCGTTAGAGACATCGTCAAGAGACGTATTGGCAATATTACAGCATTAATTGAACACGCTAATCAAGCTAAGTCCGACTGCTTTAGAAAAACATACAATGTCAATCAGCATCATATGGTGCAAAATTGTCATCTTGATTGTGGATATATCATTAATCATCAAATTCTCTAGGAGTCAAGTTCTTATCAAGACAATCACGACTCATGGACAAGGCTCATTAAGCATGCCAAACTAGAGCTTCTTAGTCAGAAAGGGCTTCTCACGCACTTTCGATAAAATGGCTGCTTGATCCCATCCATTCATGTGGGAGATAACTGGTTGCTGAGGGTATCTCACATAACCTAGATCAAAGGCTTTCAGAAACATTCGCAATGAGCACAATATGATCGATCAAAAAGGTCTTTTGAAAGGACCGCAATATATGCTTAGTTAGGGCTTACACAAAGAAATGATTGCTTTGAGGCCAATAAATGAACATTTGTCACTATCTTCATTGGGTTTACGAGTCGAGAACTTGGAAGATAAGACAAGATAGAATTATTTCCACTCCTTCAAGCAGTAGCTTCTTTGTGGTATTCTCATTTTCACTCAAATCATCCCAATCAGAAGAGGCTTCGGAAAAGGGTTATAATGTTGGCTTGGGAAAGGCTTGAAAGGCTTAAAATTAGAGGGTCTTTAAGAGTTAGTGATCATCATGGCATCGTGACCGGGTCACTTGACCTTTCGAAAGCATTTGGTTTTTGAAACATAGCACATCTCGAGAGTTCATTCACTGATCATTTCTGCATGAGAGCTTTGCTCTTTTCTCTAATTTTCTTTGTCCTTTGCGATTATTTTTTTTGCAGGCACTTGGATTTTGATAATTTTTCTTTCACAGAAGATGCGGCCTTTTGGCTCTTTTTCTTGACGGGCATTGGCCTTGCTTTTACCAGGCACACTGCTTTTTCATGCCCCCTAGTTTGTCGAGCTTTTTGTTCTTTGAACTTTGGTAGCTTATGACTTTTGAGATGCTTTTCACATTTTCTCGTGATTGTCAATTGTGTTTGGTCAATTCTTATGCCTTGCCCCAGTGAAGGGAGATGACCACCGCTCGGGGTTCAGAAATGAATAATCAGGCCCAAATTGGTTATAGCAATGGGTATCAGTGTTTGGGTAGAGAAGGAAATACTCTTCTTCACCTTGGGATGAGTCAAGCTTCGATGAGAATTCCTCTGAAGCTACGACTAGAAGATTGATGCAAGTAAAAGGAATAGAATCTTTCTCGATCCTTCGCTCTACAATGCGATCATAACCTCATATGCTGCCCCAATGTAGGGTCATTTTCGACAGGGGTATTTTCAAGAATCATCTTTACTCAGCCGAAAGGGCTAGCAAGAGATTAGTACGGTGCTTGGGATTGATGAAGGAAACGCCTTTATCATTTCGATCTTTGCGCTCAATGCGAATGAATCATTCATCCTAAGAGAAGGTCGCTTTCACTTAACTCTCAAAAGTGTTTGAAGGACGTGTTTGGAAATGGCTCACCTTTCTTCGTCCTAAGCACTTCTTGTTTGGCATGGTTAATGTTTCACTTTTCACTCTGCCGAGATCATCCGAGTAGATCAATCTCCATAGAGAAATTTAATTCAAAATGAATAACCCACAAAACGAGAAGACAATTTTGAGATAAAATGGATGCTCAAACTTTTGTAGAATTTTTTTCAATTATTCATTTCATTTTATTTTTTTGCTTGTCTCTAAGAAAGCACCAAAAGTTCTCTTTTGTAATGGAAATTCTCCTTTTTTTTAATTAAAAAAAATATTGAGAAGAAGGGTACTTACCTGCGGCATGGCGACCTAGTAACCCTGTAAAGAATGTAAAAAAATATGTTAGCACAAAGATCTTTAGGGATTGAAATGTTGGAAACGATACATTGTTACCCTTCACTCGCTTTTATCCTCTGAGGGCTAACATCTATTGGATTCACCCTTGTGGATATTTGGTAACTTGGCATTACCATTCACTAACATTTTCCCTTAAGCGTTTGATGTCTTCCTATCAAAGGAAAGAAAGAATCATGTCAGAGACACTATCCAAAATGAGCAATTGGAATCGACACAATTTACCCTTCATGTGTTTTCGTTCTTCAGGTATGAACTTTGCTTGAAGTTGTTAGAATTGATTGAAAAATGGCTATGTCGCCCTGATTTTATCCATAAAAAGCACTTATTTATTGTATACAACAATTCACAAAATTTGATTCCTGTTTTTTTTTTTTTAGATGCTCTTTTTGAAGAGATGTTTAGCTGACAAGAAGCTTGAAAATTTTATATATGGATCATGAGATGTGCTTTTCAAGATTTTGCTTTGAAAGGAGAGTGGGTGCTCCTTGTTTCCACATTTGAGGATATTGTTCTTTAGATGCTTTGCCCGCTTATTGCCTTGATGGAAGGCGCTGCTTCTACGGTCAAGGTGCAACATTTTTCCCATTCATCACCCTGTAAGAAGAGGAGATGAAACGGGTTATCTCTATACTTAATTAGGTTCAATTTAGGAACGATACATCCTTCTTGATGAATATGACAATGTTGTTCCAGCACATTTCATTGGTGGGGAGATGAGAGATTTTTTTCTAAATCAAACGTTGCTCTCCCACTCTTTATTTGATGAACCTTCATTCTGTTCGAGTCTGTCCTGTATCAAAGAAAATGACATGTCATTTTTTATGCTGAAGAGAATCGAGTTTAGGAACGAGATACATCCTTTTCAAAGTCGGGCGATCAACATCCCATGGTATCTCTCATGGAGGAATATTGCCCCTTTGTTTCATTTGAATCTTTTTTGTTTAAGATGAACATGACTTAAAAGTGCTCCATCGTGTTTGTTGGGAACGTTACAAAACTTGGCGCTCTTGACATCTCCTTGACAATGAAAAGAAAGTCATGTCAGAAACGGTATTAGAAATGAATAACTGGAATCGATATAATTTATTCGTCCTTTGAATTCCCCCTTTTGGATACTTGGCAACTCCCTTCATTTGTCTCATCATGCAAAGTGAACGAGATGGGGTTATTTTGGCACGTAAGGCATTTGCGAATAACAAAACTTCTCAGAATGGAATTCGACTTCGTTCTGCTTTTATTGGAACATTGGCGCCAATGAAGCATCGACGCAATCTTGCTCCTTGAGTTTCATGAGCCCAAAGAAATGACTATATGAAGAAAGGGTCTTAAGCAAAGTTTTCTTGAAATTCATTTTGGAAGGTAGACGTAAAAGTTCAACTAAAACACTTTTGAATTTTTTTGAATTTTTTCTGTTTTGCTTTGTTTTTTTTTTTTTCTAAAAAATAATGATGATTTTCATGAAATTGAATTCCATCATTAAAAATGTGAGTCGCACGATTTGCAAAAGCAACAATTGGATACGCAATCAAAACTCAAAATGGAAAACATGGTTCTTAACATGAATAAGAACATTGATAAAATACAAGAAGCTCTTGTATAGATAAGAGTAAAAGTCAACTCTTGTCCTAATGTCAAAGAGAATTGCGCATAACCTGCAAAAAGACGACAATGTTAGTACGTGAATGACAGAAAATGATATTTTAATGAGGTCACTTCTTACAATAAAATCAAGGTGACGATACATGCCCCACAATCCTTATTACGGGATTTTAGTATTTCGCCAAGATTTTATAGAGAAGACATCATTAAAATTATCAATCCACGACCATCAATCGAACGTCCACTTTTATTCCAAAAGTTTCGTATGCAAAAGTGTCATTGATTTTTGAAAGATTGATTTGTGATTTTACTCCTAGAAAAATGAAGTGATTTCTATTTTGAGGAATTTGTACACAAAATGATTTGCATTATAGTCCCAAAACATGAGAATCCGAAAATTTGATAAAAACTGCAATTTCAATTTTTTGTGCCCCAATATAAAATCACAACTTGAATTTTTTTTCGAAATGATTTCGAGCCCATAATTAGAAATTTAAACAAAACCACGTGTTCAACAGAGCCAAATCAAAGTGTTTAGAACTTGCATTCAAATGCTCACTTGTCAAAAGTGATTGCCAATTTTTCAATCATAAGCTTGCATCACCGAAGGCATTCGATTGATTTCCCCGAATTTCATGATGAAAATGCAATACAAAATGAACAAATAAAAAGGAAAATGACACTTACAATGGGTGCCGATCTTTGTCTCTTTTTTTTTACATAGACATACACATGAGATGTGGTTCGATTTCTACTCTATACGGCTCAAAATGAAGCCATAGGATCACCGGACTGAACCAACAAGATCATGGCTGGGTCGGGTTACCCATGACTCCGGCTTCGCCAAAGAACCGACCCGTGTCGCATGCTCGCAGACCGGGGTGGGTACCTTCGACGTGAAGAAAGAAATTTCGGGGTAAAGGTGGGCGACTCGTACTATGCGGTTGTAGTCGGAGTGGTATCCACCTCAACACCATCCTAAGTGATCCTATGCGGCCCGGGTCCGGCGGCAGGTTGTGTGTGTTAAAGTGTAGTGCAATGCAGGGGATGCAGGCATGACAATTTATAAGCAATCAGCACTTCATACATGAAAAATAAACCATAGATTCCTACATCTCCTTGCAAGACAAAGGTGAGCAAACACTTTCCCTTATACCTCCCATTCTACAAAAACATTTAACATCTACAATGTTAGGGGCGTACCTGGAATCCTCGCTGCCAAACAAAAATACTTTTGAACAAGATTAATTTTGGCTTAGGTCCTCTAAGGTTTAAAACCAAATCCCCAGTGGAGTCGCCAAGCTGTCGCGACCTACCCTCGGGGGGGGGGGGGAACAGGTTTAGGGGTATTGCCTCAAAGACGGGCCTAAAGCCCATGATCAGGCGTGGGCTCTCCCAAGCCCATACCTCGCGTGACATTGGGATATTCTTAAGAAATTTTGCACAAAGGGAGTCGCCACTAGCTTATTGGGGTCGGCTAGAAACCAAGTGAGGCATGGGAGCGTGCCTCACTTTCTACGCAACCAGAGAGTCTACGATCGGGGACTTGATTACACTAATTAACTAATTAGTGCCATTTCGATACCTAATCTTGTTCATTTTAAAAGAAATGATTTTTGTCAAGCAGTCTGGATTGATTTTATACATATCCACTAACATGTGAGGTGATCATACGGGTGCACAATCATTAAAATAACAATTAGCAACTAAGGAAAGCGATTAAATAAATTGCATGAAAGAGCAAAAAATTCAACACCAAGGAAAAGATATATATCAATCCTAACTAAATTAAAGAGAAGCCAAAATCAGCATATCAATATTATGCATTCAAAGGCATTTGTCCCTAAGGACAATTGAAACCTTAAGGTAAAGCCCTAAAGGCTTAATCAAACTTAGATATAATTCGAATTGAAAGGTTTCCTATTTTTAGGAGAAAATTACTCCAAAGATTAATTTCAACATTTTCAAGGAAATTTATTATTTTTTTAGATTTTTCTTTTTCTTTTAAAAAAATAGGAATTTTCGAATTCTAAAAAAACTGGATTTTTTGCAATTTTTTTAATTTTAATTTTTGGTTTTTAAAGAAAAAGTCGAATTTTTTAAATATTTTCTGGGTTTTTTAATTTTCGGAATCTTTTTGAATTTTTATAATTTTTAGAAATTTTCGGTTTTTCTTTTTTTTTTTTTTTGATATATTTTTAATATTTAATATTATTATATTCGGGAAAACAAGTTTAGACAGGATAAACCCGATCCGACGACCCGAACTTACTCTAAAAAAGACAAAACCTATTAAAAAAAAAAAAAAACTTTTTAGCCTTTTAAAAAAAAAAATAATAATATTTTTAATTAAAATCTTTTAATTATTTTTTTTGTCTTTTCCCTATTTTTTCTTTTCTACTGCCCTCCCCCTTTCGACGACTCCTCTGCACAAGCCAACATTTGCTTTCCTTTTCTCTTTTTCTTTTTTTTTCTTTTTGCTGCACTTTTACCTCTCTTGCTCTTTCTTTTGTCTTTTCTTTTATTTTATTTTTCTTTTGGTCTTCTCCTCCGCGTGCTTTCTTCTTCGTGCATCTTCTTCTTCCCCGACGTCTTCATGAACCCCTTTCCATCCGACAATTTCCCCCACCAAACCAGTGCCAACGAACGTCATCTCTTGCGAAGGTTCACCGGTGTTTGGACCATTATGGCCTGTTGGTCATACCGCTCGACCGGCGGCGACCGCTGCCGACCACCTTTTCCGACGACCGGTAACCCGTTCACCGGAACAAAGAAAACCCTCACTCTCCCGACGACGCATGATTATTTCACGAAGGCCACGCCAAAACACAATAACCATACGAACAAGAAACATGATTCAGCAGCTACATATGTAAACAAGGATCGATTCTAAGCTAAAACAAGAACTGACTTTCTGGATATCTCTAAGGCATTTTGTCGAACAGTTGGAGTGCAGTACCAAATTTCAAGGTTTTTTGGCTCAATCGAGCCTTGAACATGCCTTGGAGGTCTCGAACACAACATACAAGGAACATGGGAACGAAACGCAAGGGCAACGAGGGCCAGAGCTTGCGCAAGCCGGGCGGCCGCGAGCTCCAGCCCGGTGCGCCTAAAATGGAATAAGGAGGAGTAGAACCTACCTGGTCAGCTCGAGGATGTCGCAGGGAAGGTCTTCGGACAAGCCCGTGCGTGACTGAACCGCTCGCGGTTGCTCGTACCGCTCTCTCAGTTCGCCGGCTCTCTCCGCTCGATTCAAGCTTCTCACCCTCGGCCTTTCTCCCTTTCCCTCTTTCGGTTTTTCTTTTTCGGTTTCTCTCTGTCTCTCCGTGCTCCCCTTGACTCCTCCTCAGCTCTCTCGGTTTCTCACAGTTCCAGAAAAAGGGGGTCAAGAAGCGGGATCTCGAGCACTTCTCTTGCTCCAGCTCTCACTCTCCGGGACTTCTCTCGCCCAAGCTCCCTCTCCCTTCTCTTCCTCCCTCCCTTTGTGGAGTTCTTCTTCCTCCTTTTTTTTTTCTCGCTCCAACCCCCTCGTTCACTTTGTCCTCCCGCCACCCCCGCTGCCCTTGTTTTGTTCTCTTTTGCGGTGTCCGCATGCGAAGGAGGAAGACGTGCCCGTGCATGGGCCTGGAGGGGAAAAGAAGCGGGGCCGGGCCTAGCCGATTAGGCCCAACTCGACCCCCTTAAGCATTTTTGTTTTTTTTGTTTCGTTGTTTTTTTGTTTTTTTTGTTTTTGTTTTTTTAGTGACTAATTTCTAATTTTGTACACGATTAAGTCCTAAATAAAATCGCGAAATTTAGGTGTCAACAAGGAATAGTTGGTTTGTGCCTGATGGGCTCAATTGCTTACTTTGGGCCCAATATGGTGGCTGTCCCACCTTGGGCCTAAGGCCCACATTGGCTTTGCTCGGCCCACTTCCTCATGGGCTTGGCTTCTCGGTCCTTAAATCATTTTTCCTCACACTCGACTTGCTTGGCACCGCCGACCGTTGGAGTAGCTTCATCCACGTATGTCCCGGACATTCTTGATAATTCAAAGTCCAATGTTGGGTTCTCATGTCATATCAATTTCGCCCTAATGCCATTTCGGGTGCGACTTAGACTGATAGGCGGCTTTGAGGATTCACGCGTAACCTACTCGTGCCAAACGACGTTCAAGACACCTCGACAGATAGACGTCATTGACTACATGAAATTGCGGATGATAGATTCTTATTTCAAAGTACACAATTACTGAGGTCGCCGGCCATCGACGGCCGGTCGCTCGCCATGGACGAGGTCAGCGATCGGCAAAAAGGAAGAAAAAAGAAGAAAAAGAAGATGACCGGCGACGGCGAAGCTGTCCTTCAGTCTCGCTCTCTCCCTTTGGCTCGCCCTCTACCCTCTCGAGCTCTCTCCGGTCTCTTTCTTCCTAGTCACTCTCCGTCTCTCTCTCCGATTCTCCCTGTGCTTCCTCTCTTCCCCCCCTCTTGACTGTGCTGTTGCCTTCCGTTTTTATGCTTCTGTTCTCCCCCTCTTGTGCAGGTACCCTGAGCCCTCTAAGATCAACGATCAGTGTGCCCGGCTCTTGCCCCACCAACCTGTCGACCGGTCTGCTTCCCCAACCCGCAGATCACGCCGGAAGCCTGCCACCTTGATCCTCTGCTACCTGCACTTGCTGCTGCAGCTTCTATGCCTCTGCAAGTCTGCGCAAAGACCGCTAGGGGAGGAAGACATTCGGGCGCGGGCCGGGCCAAGGGAGAAAGGAAGATGGGCCGACTCACGCCTGGGCCCTCGCAAGGGGGAAAAAGGAAAAAGGGGTGGGCGGCGGGCCGAGCCTCTAGGTTTTTTTTTTTTTTTTATGATCTTTTCTTTTCTTTTCTTTTCTCTTCTATTTTGTTGTTGTTTTTTTTTGTTTCTTTTTCTTTTTTTAGTGACTAATTCATAATCTTGTATGCGATTGAGTCATAAATACAATAGTAAAATTTAGGTGTCAACAGCTGGCCCTCTTTGAATGGGAGCTCGAAGAGGTTGCATTCAAAGATAGAAGACACCTAAATTATTTCGACGAGAAATGGACCCTAGGTGCATAGGCACATAAGCACGTTGTGTCATAAAAAGAAGAAGAGACCCCGGGGCTACAGAAGCACGCCGTGTCATAAGAAGAAAAAGAGACCCCGAGTTACAGAAGCACGTCGTGTCTTAAGAAGAATGAAAAGACCCCGGGTTACAAAAGCACGCCGTGTCATAAGAAGAAAGAGAGGAATGAGGTCTCACCATGCAACAATGGGTTTTGACCAGGTTGAAAATGCATGATTTGAGGAAAACCAATGAACCTTTGTAGATAACATGGTTTAAGGTTGACCATGAACCTTTTGAAAAATTGTAGTTTGAAAAAAAACTCATGAACATTTTGAAAGTGGGGTTTAAGGATGACCCACGAACCTTGTGGTTTAAGGATAGATCCACGAACCATGTGGTTTAGACTGGAAAAAAAAAAGGTCTCACCGTGTAAAAACAGGTTTTGACTGGATGTGATGGTCTCACCGTGTAAAAAACGGGTTTTGACTTGATGTGATGGTCTCACCGTGTAAAAACGGGTTTTGACTTGATGTGATAGTTTTTGACTAGATATGATAGTCTCACCGTGTATAAATGAGTTTCAACTGGGAGGAATGTCTCACCGTGTAAAAATGGGTTTCGATCGGACGATAGTCTCACCGTGTAAAAACGAGTTTTGACTGGGAAGAAGGTCTCACCGTGTACAAACGGGTTTGGACCGGATGATAGTCTCACTGTGTACAAATGGATTTCGACTGGGAGGAAGGTCTCACCGTGTACAAACGGGTTTCGACCGGATGATAGTCTCACCGTGTACAAACGGGTTTCGACCGAATGATAGTCTCACTGTGTAAAAACGGGTTTCAACTGGAAGGAAGGTCTCACCATGTACAAACGGGTTTCTACCGGATGATAGTCTCACCGTATAAAAACGGGTTTCAACTGGGAGGAAGGTCTCACCGTGTACAAACGGGTTTCGACCGGATGATAGTCTCACCGTATAAAAACGGGTTTCAACTGGGAGGAAGGTCTCACCGTGTACAAACGGGTTTCGACCGAATGATAGTCTTACCGTGTAAAAACGGGTTTTGACTAGGAGGAATGTCTCACTGTGTACAAATGGGTTTCGACCGGATGATAGTCTCACCGTGTACAAACGGGTTTCGACAGAATGATAGTCTCACCGTGTAAAAACGGGTTTCGACAGAATGATAGTCTCACCGTGTAAAAACGGGTTTTGACTGGATGATGGTCTCACCGTGTAAAAACGGGTTTCGACCGGATGATAGTCTCACCATGTACAAACGGGTTTCGACCATGTGGTTTAGGAAAAGCTACCAACCCCGTGGTTTAAGGATAAACCCACCAACCTTGTAAATGACATGGTTTAAGGCTGACCATGAACCTTTGGAAAATGGCATGGTTTAAGGCTAACCATGAACCTTTGGAGATGGCATGGTTTAAGGCTGACCATGAACCCTTTGAGATGGCATGGTTTAAGGCTGACCATGAACCTTTGGTTTTTAGGGAAGCACCCGCTAACCCCATGAAAACTGCATGGCTTCACTGAGGAATCCTGTCAAACTCAACTTGAGCAAATGTCGTTAGAGAGGTCATCAAGAGGCGTATTGGCAATATTACAGCATTAATTGAACAAGCTAATCAAGCTAAGTCCGACTCCTTTAGAAAAACATACGATGTCAATCAGCATCATGTGGCGCAAAACTGTCATCTTGCTCGGGAATATATCATTAATCATCAAATTTTCTAGGAGTCAAGTTCTTCTCAGAACGGTTACGACTCATGAAAAAGGCTCATTAAGCATTCCAAACTAGAGCTTCTTAGTCAGAAAGGGTTTCTCACACACTCTCGATAAAATGGATGTTTAATCCCATCCATTCGCGTGGGAAATAACTTATTGCTGAGGGTATCTCACATAACCTGTGTCAAAGGCTTTCGGAAACATTCGCGGTGAGCACAATCTGATCTATCAAAAAGGTCTTTTGAAAGGACCGCAATACAGGCTCGGGTAGGGCTTGCACAAAGGAATTATTGCTTTGAGGCCAGTAAAGGAACATTTGTCGTTATGTTCATCGGGTTTACAAGTCGAGAACTTTGGAAGATAAGACAAGATAGGATTACTTTCACTTCTTCAAGCAATAGTTTCTTCGTGGCATTCTCATTTTCACTCGAACCATCCCAATCAGAAGAGACTTCGACAGAGGGTTGTAATGTTGGCTCGGGAAAGGCTCAAAAAGCTTAAAATTTTCAAGAGAGTTTTTAAGAGTCAGTGATCATCATGGCATCGTGATCAAGTCACTCGATCTTTCGAAAGCATTTGGCTTTTGAACACAGCGCATCTCGAAAGTCCCTTAACTAATCATTTTTGCAATGGAGCTTTGCTCCTTTTTCTAATTTCTTTTGCACTTGCGATGATTTTTTTTACGCAGGCACTTTGACTTTGACATTTTTTTTTTCACATAAGATGCAGCCTTTTGGCTTATTTATTTATTTATTTATTTTATGAGCATTGACCTTGCTCTTACCGGATACACTGCTTTTTCATGCCCCATAATTTGTCGAACTTTTTGCTTTTTGAACTTTTGGAGCTCTTATGACTTTCGAGATGCTTTTCACATTTTCTCGTGACTCTCAATTGTATTTGGTCAATTGTTATGCCTTGCCCCAGTGAAGGGAGATGATCACTGCTCGGGGTTCAGAAATGAATAATCAAGCCCAAATTTGTTAAAACAATGGGTATCAGTGTTTGGGCAGAGAAGGAAATGCTCTTCTTCACCTTGGGATGAGTCAAGCTCTAATGAGAATTCCTCGAAGC
The DNA here is from genome assembly GCA_014182375.1 of Eucalyptus virginea. NCBI lineage: Eukaryota > Viridiplantae > Streptophyta > Magnoliopsida > Myrtales > Myrtaceae > Eucalyptus > Eucalyptus virginea. The sequence continues at coordinate 897,431 of CM024516.1, read as the reverse complement.
TATCACCGTAAGATTGAAGCAAGTGAAAGTAATAGTATCTTTCTCAATTTTTTGCTCTACAACACACTTGTAACGTCCTCTCGCTACCCTAATGTAGGGTTGTTCTCAACAGGGGTACTTTGAATGATCATCTGTATTTGGCCCAAAAGGTTAGCAAGAGATCGTGCAACGCGTGAGATTGATGAATGAAACGCCTTTGTCATTTTGATCTTTGTGCTCAATGCGAATGAATCCTTTGTTCTAAGAGAGGGTCACTTTTCACTCAACTCTCAAAAGTGTTTGAAGGACGTGTTTGGAAATGGCCAACCTGTCGACCGGTTTGCTTCCCCAACCCGCAGATCACGCCGGAAGCTTGCCACCTTGATCCTCTGCTGCCTGCACTTGCTGCTGCAGCTTCTATGCTCTCGCAAGTCCGCGCAAAGACCGCTAGGGAGGAAGACATTCGGGCACGGGCCGGGCCAAGGGAGAAAGGAAGATGGGCCGACTCACGCCTAGGCCCTCGCAAGGGGGAAAAAGGAAAAGGGGTGGGCGGCGGGCCGGGCCTCTAGTTTTTTTTTTTTTTTTTTTTTTTATGTTCTTTTCTTTTCTTTTCTTTTCTCTTCTTTTTTTTGTTGTTTTTTTTGTTGTTTCTTTTTCTTTTTTTAGTGACTAATTCATAATCTTGTATGCGATTGAGTCATAAATACAATAGTAAAATTTAGGTGTCAATGACCTCTCGTCACTGTCCCCCCTGAGTCTCGCCGCCTCCCCGTCGCTCACCACTCTCCGCCACCATCAAATTAAGGTTCCTCACTCTCTACCTCCCTCTCTCTCTCTCTCTCTCTCTCTCTCTCTCTCTCTCTCTCTCTCTCTCTCTCTCTCTCTCTCTCTGTGCGCGTCGAGTCTCCTCTTCCCTACTGGATTGCGAGAGTGTCTTGGGTTGGTCACTTGGGTTAGAGAGGAGCGCCGTGCTTGATAATCAGGGCGATGATCTCTTCTAGCTGTGCAAAGAAGAGGGATGCCTGGTTGATTGCCCGACCTCTTTGCCTTTCCCAGAGAGACGGGAATGCGAATATAATGCTTACTCTAAATGGTCTTCTGAGTGGGGACGGTAGTAATTATTCGCGCGCGAGACGCGGACCCTGTGTGGGGTCGCTCCGTGAACACCCCAGATTGTGTGCTTGTTCTCTGTTCGACCAATTTCCTTCTCGCTTCTGCCGCCGATGCAGGACTTGAGTGTTGCTGGCCCTACTCTCATCTGCCCTTGTAGCTCCAGCAGTCGCAAGTAGTGCAGCTCGTTTTTCCCTTGGCTAGTTTAGTTTTTAGTTACTTATCTTTTGTGAACAATGTTTCGTGAACAATTCTTACCTTTACCAAAAAAAACAATGTTTCGTGAACAGTGTTTCGTGAATATTGTTTCATGGACAGTGTTTTGTGAACAGTGTTTCGTGAACAGTAAATTTTTAGCATTAAATCAATAATAAATTAAACTCAGAAATTAAACAAAACATTAATTAAAACAAGTAAACAATTAATTAAGCAAAACAAGCTTAATTAAACACATGAGCACAATTAAGCAAATAAAGCAATATTAAGCTAAACTAATCTAACCCATCAATCTAACCACCTATCTTAGGGTTAATACAACTTAATTAAATCACCTAAACTAGAATTAAATCTAATTAAACAAACCCTAAGCAAGTTTAGGTACTAATCGGAGGATTAGGAGCTAAACTCACCCGTTAAGCGGGGCGGAGACACCGACGCGGCAGTGACGACGGTGATTATGCATCGGAACCCCTATCACGATGCTCCAAGGCAGTCCCAAACTCAGCACAGCAACCACGGCTCGGACTCCCTCTAAAATTCTGGAAAACAGCATTGCTGGAGAAGAAAACAAGTTGAACGGCTTGGCTAGAGCTCTAGCGAGTGGGAGGTCGGCAACCGGTGACTCCCGGGGTCGCGGGGGGACTTGTTGGTGGTTGGTATGGGTGGAAGTAGGGTTGGAATGGAAGAAAAACGGAAGAAAACGCTGAAATGCAGAAACCGGGCGAACCAGGCGGCGGACCGACGGACCGGCGAGCAGCGACTTCCCGTCGAATTTCGGGACAGTCAGAAACTCCGTTCGGGATACGGCTGGGTTCGTTGGAACGGGAAGTCGTTTCTGGTTGTGGTGGTGGGTAGAGCGTTGGCTGATTCTCACAGAAAGATAACTTTTAACTCGATTTTTCGGAGAAAGGTCAGCTGGAGCAGAACAGTGCCTGGCGGTCAGACTACCGTTGGCTTATAGCCTGCCGGCGGGTCAAATGGCGGCTCCGACCGGAAAACGACGGGGTCCAGGCGGATGGTGTCGGTGTCCTCGACACAGTGGTGGGTGGAACGGGAGTTGATTTGTCCGGGAAACCAACAATCAACTCAGATCTTTGGAGGGGGGTCTACTGGAACAGAAACTGGAATAGAGGAAGAACGAGGGAGAGAGGTCGGTCGAGAGAGGGCGAAGGAGGGGAGAGAGAGACTGATGAGAGCTGGTTGTCTTGCTCAACAAGCCTCTTCAATGCTTGCCCAACTCCCCATGCAAGTTCCCTCATCTTTCTCTCTCTTCCTTTGCTCTTATCCAAATGCTTTTAGTGGCAATTTGGTCATTTCCACCTTGCACAAATTACCAATCTGAAATTGAGCTGAAATTGATGTATGGGTCTAAGAGATGGGCTTGGAAATGAATAGTAACGAGCTCAAGAATTGATTGGGCTTGATTTGGCTCAAATGGGCTTGAGGTTTGGTAATGGGCTTGGAAGAAGGAATAGTTGGTTTGGGCCTGATGGGCTCAATTGCTTACTTTGGGCCCAATGTGGTGGCCGTCCCACCTTGGGCCTAAGGCCCACATTGGTTTTGCTCGGTCCACTTCCTCATGGGCTTGGCTTCTCGGTCCTTAAATCATTTTTCCCCACACTCAGCTTGCTTGGCACTGCCGATTGTTGAAGTAGCTTCATCCATACTCCGTCCCGGACATTCTTGATAATTCGAAGTCCAATGTTGGGTTCTCATGTCATATCAATTTCGCCCTAATGCCATTTCGGGTACAACTTAGACTGACAGGCGGCTTTGAGGATTCGCGCGTAACCCACTCGTGCCAAACGGCGTTCAAGACATCTCGACAGATGGACGTCATTGACTACATGAAATTGCAGATGATAGATTCTTATTTCAAAGTACCCAATTACTGAGGTCGCCGGCCGTCGACGGCCGGTCGCTTGCCATGGACGAGGTCATTGACCGGCAAAAAGGAAGAGAAAAGAAGAAAAAGAAGAAAAAAAGCAAAAGCATTTCTCGGAAGTGTTCCTGGGAATAAGAAATAAGTCACTATGAACAATATCTCATTAGAGATGGAAAGAACCTGTAAAATGGATGCCTTGATCATTTTTTTCGTTGAAACAACATCATATTTTCTCATGATGCTTCCATCAAATGAGTATATGATTGTCCGCTGTAATTTGGATTGTCTAGTTGTGCTCGATGTGCCAATGTCAAGGTGATCGTCTCTATTTTCATATCGTTATCATCCGATTGTAACAATATTTGCCATGCCCTTATAGGAATCCACAATATGAAAGAGCCATTTTATAGAATATTACATCTCTGAATACTCTTATTCTAGGATGATTTGGCAGGCACCTCCAATTACTATCTCCAGGTTCAGAAGTGCTATCCTGTAGATCTTGCCGCACATCACCATGACCTTGTACTTATTCGAAGAGGTTAGACGCCTTAGCCTTAGTAGTCGTCCTCGATCAGCCCTAGCAAAAGCTAGCCAAGAAAGCCCTCTCCTTGGCCGAGACGAAAAATGCTGAAAGGGTGACAGCGATACATTGAATCAACCAAACAGTGGACGTTTGGGAGTGCCAACACCATAGGATACCTCGATAAGGCGTGGCTGAGCACAAATGGCTGTACTTCGAACAAAATGGTAGAATGAAAATAGATCTTACTCAAGCATTTATGCAAACAATTGGAGTCCGCTACTGGGACGAAGGGTTGCTAACCCAAACTGGGACTTAAACTTACGCCAGTGGCCTTAAGACATGACATTCGAGAATATCATAACAAAATGCAAGGGCAATGCGGGCTAGACTAATGCACCGGTTGGGTTGAAGAGAAAAGGGAAGAGGCCAACCTGTGTGGAGTGGGGAAGATGAGATAAAATGAGACTAGGTGAGGCATAGCTAGGAGAAAAGGGAGAGGGGGACTGGGTCGGCATGGTTTCAACTTGACCTACCTCAACTTTTTAATAATAATTTAATTTAATTTTTTAAAAATATAAAATATTTTATTTTAACAAATTTTAATAATTTCTGTTATTATTAGTGCAAATGCTCATAAAAACAAAAGTTATAGTAAATTTATTTTTCTTTAGGGTTAAAGTTTAACCTCTAATAATCTATGCAATTTATCACTAAATGTTCTAATACTAAATGGCATTTTACGGATTGTCTCTAGTAAAATGCATTTTATGGACTGCCCGTTTGCTTTGCTATAGCTAAATGAATTCGAATAATAATACGAAAAATCTCAAACTAATAACAAATTTATCCAAAATTATATTTGTGATTAATTTTTTATTAATTTTTGTTAAATTAATTTGAATTAAATGACACATGACAATAAATAGATATATTAGACTAGAGTTTTATCATCTGTTCGTCATGAGTATACTAATTTGTAAATTTTTAGGGTATTAATTTAATTTAAGTAATATTAATATATGATAAATTTGTTACAAATATATCAATTTAGGGTTTTTTATTGTGAAAAAATTATTTAGAGGGTAAATTTGTCAATTGTTATATGTGTACCGATTTAAGTTTTTGGATAGTAAAAAAATTAATTCAAAAAATTATTTTAAGGTAAAATTTCTCACTTACCTAAGTTTTTTCTTGGTAATAACACTTTTTTTAAAATAAATTTTTGTTCGGAAACGAACCAATCTGTAGAACAGCTACAAATCAAAGTCATCCACATGTTAGGAATGAAAATCGCAAACAAAAGCAGCCAATTTATGCAAAATGAGCTGCTGCAAGTTTCCTCTTCTGTCTTCTCACTTCACATCATCGGTCCCCCTCGGAGTCTCTCGCCGCCTCCCCGTCGCTTGCCACTCTCCGCCACCATGAGATTGAGGTTTCTCTCTCTCTCTCCCGCTCTCTCTCTCTCTCTCTCTCTCTCTCTCTCTCTCTGCTCATCGAGTCTCCGCTTCCTGCCTGGATTGCGAGAATGTCTTAGGTCAGTCGCTTGGGTTAAAGAGGAGCATTGTGCTTGATAATCAAGGCGATGATCTCTTCTGGCTATGCGAAAAAGAGAGATGCCTGGTTGATTGCCCAATCTGTTTGCCTTTCCCAGAGAGATGGGGATGCGAATATAATGCTCACTCTGAACGGTCTACTGAGTGGGGACGGTAGTAATTGTTCGAGCGCGAGATGCGGACCCTGTGCGAGGCCGCTCCATGGACGCCCCAGATTGTGTGCCTATTCTCTGTTCAACCAATTTCTTTCTCCCTTCTGCCGACGATGCGGCACTTGAGTGTTGCCGGCCCTGCTCTCACCTGTCTAGTTGTCATTCTTGGACATTAATAGAGTTTCTGGTGCTGGAAACTTTTACTATGAATAGACAGAGAGAAGAAGAAAGTAAAAGTGACAGTGAAGAGAGTGATTATAATGATTCTGATTGTCTTAGGGTCCGTTCGTTTCACGAAAAATAACTTCCAGAAAAATATTTTCTGGAATTTCCGGTGTTCGGATGGGCGGAAACTAGAGGTCAAAGAAAACATTTTCCAGTCAAAGGAAAATCCACTTATAAAACCGTGGAAAATGATTTCCTCTTTTGAAAAGAGGAAATCATTTTCCCGTCCTTTCGCACGGGCTCTCGCGCTGCTTCTTTCCTTACTCTGCCCTCTCTCTCACGAAACGAAACGAAACCTAGGGTTTCTGATCAGCAGACTCTGGTGAGTCGCACACTCGCTTCGGACGGTTTCCCCTCGCCGAAAGCAAAGAAATCTAGGTACGCGCCTCTCGCTTCGGCCGCTGGATGGTTTTCCCTCGGTTGGCCACGTGAATCACCGGCGTTTGACTTCGTGTCTCTGCTCTGTTTTCACTTCTTTCCTTTGCCCGGATGTTTCGAATTTGCGATTTACTCGTGTTGCGGAAATTGTTTGCGGATGTGATTTTGCTGTTGTGCTGTTCTTAGATCTCGGTGGCGATTGTGGTCTGAGCCGCGCCGGCCGAGGTGTTTCCTTGCCTTCCATCGCCGTCATCGGTGGCCAGGTCTCTCCCTCTCTATCTCCCTTTGAATCTCGTCGCATTTACTTGTTCCCATCTAGACGCCCGTTTTCGTATATGCACATCGCGCAACGTGGGAGATGCCGGGTGCTTTAGGCGATGATCGGCTTCGGTTTTTGATGTGTCCTAGCAGTTTTGGTTTTGGTTCTTCACGAGATAGGATCAATGCTTTTGCTAGCTTTTTGCATTTGTTGGTTGTTGCTTTTTTTATTTTATTTGACCGAGGCATTTACATCGGTTGATCGATTTCGTCCTTGCTGCATTTGGAATAGTTTTTTGCTATTGCTGATGTTGCGAGTTTTCCGCCTCTCTTATTCTTCCCCTGCACTTTGAATTGTGCTTTCAAATCACTCTAGTCTTAAAGCTGGCTGATTGGATCAATAGATTAGAATAATTTTCATTCGTCCTCGATCCAAGGTGGCGAGTCATTGTACTGATTCAATGAGATAATGACTGTTGCTTGATCTCGGTTGTTCTCCAATGCTTTCTTCACTGCCTGCGAGCTTTGAAGTTCAAAGCTTTACACAGCTTCTGGTGAATTATTATACTCTTATGCCTCAAGCGCATTGAACGTTGACTCTAACTGGACATATGTTGGGCATTATCAATTAGATGTGAATTTGAATGAAATGGTTTTAGTTTGATCATTCTAGTAAATAATTAGTTTGATTATTCTCTTACAAGCTCATGATTATGGGTACTGTCCGATCTCTTTTCTAGGGTTCAAAGCATGTTTAAAAATCACTGTCAATGCATAATTTGCTTTACATCTGCCAAACAATTGGTTGGCTTTATTAGACGACCTTCATTGAACATAAATTCTAACAAATTTGGCTTAAAATGAAGACTGGTTGCAAGTTTTGCTAACTCTGTTTTTGTTTCTAGTTGTCCCTCCTTTGTGGGTTTTCTTGATACTTGGCAGTAAGGGTATTTCAGCTTCTGCTCTACCCTACAAGAGGACTCCTCTGAGCTGGCTCAAGATTTTTTTCTCAGGATGTAAGAAGATTTTCGGCTGCGTTTGTTTGTTTTTGTGGGATAATGGATAGTTTATAGCTGTCGCATTCCTCTCAGGATCTGGTGTAAGATGTGTAAAATGAAGACTATTTTACTTGTTCATATATAGAGGCTCACATGTCAATAGATTTTTTTTACTCTTCTAGTATTGCCCTTCTTGTATTTCACATGCATTTTGTGTTTAATGATTAATGTGTTCCAATATTCATGGTGAAGAGTGCGACTCTTCGCAAAGTATGAATTGATAAGAAAATATTTTTCTTACCAATGGTCTGAGGCAAACTATTCCCAAGCAAAAGAGTTAAGAAAATATTTTTCTTACCAAACACCGGAAAATATTTTCCGAAACATTTTCAGATTTTAACCGAACACCGGAAAATATTGTCATTTTGGGAAAATATTTTCCGGAATTGGTCAATTTTCCGCGAAACGAACGGACCCTAATAAACACTTTTTTTTTTTGGGGTCAAAATACTGAACATATAATCCAGTGGGTTTTACCCTCTTTAGTCTCTCCTTCCAATTCTACCCCTAAAAAGCCCACTATTTCACAATTTTGACACTCGGTGCGGATGTATGCGATGCAGAGCTCGGGCTAGGGCTTGTTCTTCTTTTCAATTTCTCTGCAGCGCGCGCTCTGCCTCCGACCCAGCATCGAACCAGGAACTTCCAGTGAAGTGAGTTCAACTTTAACCTCTTGCTCTTCGAAATTTCTCACTCCCTTTTTGTCTTTCTGTTTAGGGTTTTGTTTCTCTTGGTTCTTTTAGGGGTTTGGTGTTGGTTGCCCCTCTGTAAATTCGCTTGAATCGCTGTATTTTCTGGTGCATCTTTCATTCTGAGTTCCTTCGAGTTGCTGTAAAACGAGAGACGAGATGAGCACACAAGAGGGTCGTCTGCGTTTCGATGTTGGGGGGGTTATTATAGGTGGAGGTGAACATTGGATTTGCCACAGATTTGTTTGTTCATGAGCCCTTTTTTTTTTGGGCCTAAATTAGCGTGCAATTTTGTTTCTTATCCATTGATTAAATTACGATAGTGGGTATTCCTGTTTCAGGTAGAGGAAGCAGTGATTGAGGATTAGGAGAATGAGCGGAGGTGGAGAGAAAGGGTTGGCCACCACGAAGACCTCGCGTATTTCCTGAAATCGATTCGTGGGAGACCGGTTGTTGTCAAGTTGAACTCTGGAGTTGATTATCGAGGTACTTCTCTCAACATGGTCTCTCTGTGTTGGGAGAGTTATTCAGCAAAAATTGTCTCTATTTAGCCAGATTTTGCTGAGTTTTTTATTATTTCTGGCCTTGTTTGTTACCTATTGTACTGAATCCTATGTGCCATTAACGACTTGTCTCGAACTTTAATTAGTTGGGGTTGATTTATCGATTGAATTCTTGGCGGCTCATATGAGTTAAGTGGCCACTTACTGACCTCAAAATTCAAACAGAAGTTTAAGTCAACCGCAATTATGAACCAAATGAACCTTACCTGAATATTGCTTTTGTCAGAAAATTCAGAGTCATATTGTGACCTTGCATCATGGGTAGTAATTATTCGCACGCGAGATGTGGTGTGGCCGTCCCAGATTGTGTGCCTGTTCTCTATTCGACCAATTTCCTTCTCGCTTCTGCCGTCGATGCGGCACTCGATTGTTGCCGACCCTTCTCTTACCTGCCCTTGTGGCTCCAGCAGTCGCAAGTAGTGCAGCTCGTTTTTCCCTCAGTTAGTTTAGTTTTTAGTTACTTATCTTTGTTGTTTCTATATAGTCTTAAGGCAATATGACTTATTACTCAACACGAGGCGAGCTGGCGGACTATTTTTAGAGCGGATCACTCACGTTCGGTTCGTCTTCTTTCTACATGTGGCGGTTGATTCGACACAACAAGGATTGACATTGAATATTCTTGATTGATTTCCACCGTGGTTGCGCTGTGGTTATTCTTTGTCTTGTTTGTGGTGGTTTATAGTGGTTTCACTGCCAAGCTGACTCCGTGTTTATGACCAATGTGTTGTTTTCTTGAAAAGTAGTTCGTTGTTGGTAAAATTCAACTGAAACTCTGTATGCATCTCAGTGAACGAAGGCATCTTTCTGATCCCTATGGGCAAGAGAAATCGTTAGAATCATGGTATATTTCTCTGGCTATTTCTTGTTTTTACGCTTAACATGCTGTGCCTTATAGTTGGTTAAATTGGTATTTTATATAAGTTGATTGCCTACAACAGCTTATCCAAGAGAAGGTGTTTGATAAGTTGTAGATTGCAATTAGTTTGTTTGCATTACATTATTCTCCTTTCGGCTCTTCCTTATGTCTAAATTTGGCCTCACATTTTTAATCACTCTCTTTCACTTTATTCACATTTCTTAGATTTTCTTTTATATTTGGGTTGTCAAGTTCTTTGCAGCGAAGCTGAAATGAATTCTTATTTACTTTGTTCCATAAAGCAGGATTTAAGAAACCCAAGACCCCTGAGATATCTGAAGATGGTGGGATTGTGAGAAAGAAGCATAAGGTTGAAGAACACATTTCACAAAGGATATCTCTTGATCCTGCAGGCATGTCAATGCAGCTTTATTACTATAATATGTATATATAAACATTTTCGGAAGTGTTCATTATCAAATCGTTCATTCTATAAAATGCTTCTCAATTTTCAGTCAACTACTGATCTTTTCTTCTCTAACATTATTAAATTAAGTAATGTCAAGGATTTGTTTAGATGTCTACAGCACTCCTCTATGTCATCTCATGAAGCCTTAGTAGAAATTATCATGCTTCACATGAGATTTTAAGTTGTAGAAATTACATTTATTAGGATATCCCTTACTTGATGATTCTATCTAAAAACATAATACTTGACATGAGATTTGGGACCAGCATTCTCGAGGATCAGCTTGTTGGCCTGCAATCAAGTTTAAGTTAAAGGGTTGTAATTGAATTGAATATTCTACTTTAAATTTAGTAGACACTTTTCACTCTCGGGTGAACAGTGTTTTGTGAACAGTGTTTTGTGAACAGTGTTCGTGAACATTGTTTCATGAATAATGATTTGTGAACAATGTCGCATGAACAGTAATATTACATAATTAAATCAATAATAAATTAAACTAAAAAATTAAACAAAACATTAATTAAAATAATTAAACAATTAATTAAGCAAAACAAGCTTAATTAAACACATAAGCACAATTAAGCGAGATAAAGCAATATTAAGCTAAACTAATCAAATCCATCAATCTAACCACTTATCATAGGACTAATACAACTTAATTAAATCATCTAAACTAGAATTAAATCTAACTAAACAAACCCTAAGCAAGTTTAGGCACTAATCGAAGAATTAGGAGCTAAACTCACTCGTTAAGCGCGCCGGAGACACCAACGCGGCGGCGATGTCAATGACTACGCATCGGAACCTCTATCAAGACGATCCAAGGTGGTCCCAAACTCAGCACAGCAACCACAGCTCGGACTCCCTCTAAAATTCTGGAAAACAGCATTGCCGGGGAAGAAAACAACTTGAACGGCTTGGCCGGAGCTCCGGCGAGCGGGAGATCGGCAACCAATGGCTCCCAGGGTCGAGGGGGGACTTGTTGTGGTTGATATGGGTGGAGGTAGGGTCGGAATGGAAGAAAATAGGAAGAAAACGCTGAAATGGCGAAACCGGGCGAACTAGGTGGCGAACCGACGGACCGGTGGGCAGGGTCTTCACGCCGGATTTCGGGACAGCTGGAGGCTCTGTTTGGGGAGCAGTTGGGCTCGTTGGAACAGGCAGACTCCTGTGGTCCCGGTGGTGGGTAGAACGTTGACTCATTCTCACGGTAAGATAACTTTTAACTCGAGTTTTCGGAGAAAGGTTAGTTGGAGCAAAACGGTGCCAGGTGGTTAGACCGCTGGCTTCGGCCGGCCGACGGGTAAAAATGCGGCTCCGACCGGCAAACGGCGGGGTCCAGGCGAACGGGCTGGGTGTCGTCGACATGGCGGTGGGTGGCATGGGAGTTGATTCGTAGGGGAAGCTGACAATCAACTCAGATCTTTGGAAGGGGGTCTGTTGGAACAAAGACTGGAATAAAGGGAGAATGAGGGAGAGAGAGGTTGGTCGAGTGAGGGCCGAAGGAGGGGAGAGAGAGAGTGATGAGAGCTGGTTGTCTTCCTCAACAAGCCTCTTCAATGCTTGCCCAACTCCCCATGCAAGTCCCCTCATCTTTCTCTGTCTTCCTTTGCTCTTATCCAAATGCTTTTAGGGGCAATTTGGTCATTTTCACCTTGCACAAATTACCAATCTAACCTTGGGCCAAAATTGATGTATGGGCCTAAGAAATGAGCTTGGAAATGAATAGTAACGGGCTCGAGAATTTATTGGGCTCAAATGGGCTTGAGGTTTGGTAATGGGCTTGGAAGGAGGAATAGTTGGTTTTGGCCCAATGGGCTCAATTGCATGCTTTGGGCCTAATATGGTGGCTGTCCCACCTTGGGCCTAACCCACATTGGCTTTGCTTGGCCCACTTCCTCATGGGCTTGCCTTCTCGGTCCTTAAGTCATTTTTCCCCACACTCGGCTTGCTCGGCATTGCCGACTGTTGAAGTAGCTTCACCCACAGTCCGTCCCGGACATTCTTGAAGATCACATTTCACAAAGGATATCTCCTGATCCTGCAAGCATGTCAATGCAGCTTTATTACTATAATATGTATATATAAACATTTTTGGAAGTGTTCATTATCAAATTTTTCATTATATAACATGTTTTTTAATTTTCAGTTAACTACTGATCTTTTCTTCTCTAACATTATTAAATTAAGAAATGTCAAAGATTTGTTTAGATGTCCACACTCCTCTATGTCATCTCATGAAGTCTTAGTATAAATTATCATGCTTCACATGAGATTTTAAGTTGTAGAAATTATCTTTATTAGGATATCCCTTACTTGATGATTCTATCTAAAAATATAATGCTTGACTTGAGATTTGGGACCAGCATCCTTGAGGATCAGCTTGTTGGCCTGCAATCAAGTTTAAGTTAAAGGGTTGTAATTGAATTGAATATTCTATTTTAAATTTAGTATAATTGTGATGTTAACATTTGCCACATAACTCATTAATGTGGATAACGATGATGAAGCAGTTTATAAAGAGCCTTTGGCTTACAACAATTTTGTTAGTGACTTTGGGGTCTATCGGCAAATATTTCTCTGATGCTTATAGAAGAAAGTAATTGTACTATTCCTCCTTCCTCCTTTCTTTCCCTTGGTGGAAGTTAACTGCAAGATATATGCTCTGATTACAAGTTTGCTAAAGACACCATACAATATTGGTAGTCGTGCTATCATATTGTACTGTGCATGGGTGACTATATCGGAGTGAGATATCATTATCTGTAGGTTTTTGTGGATTAATGTTGCTGCCACTCATGTAATGTGAAATAAGTTCCATTATAGATTTATTACACAAGAGCTCGTCTTTCTGGTAAAACTATAGCAATAGCCAAAAAGAGTATAGAATGTCACTTTGGAAGTGACTTGAAAGAAATAGTGCTTATTAAACAGGTTTCAAGAAAAGAAAAGTAAAATATGTAGCAACCCATTTTTCTTTTTTCTTTTTTTAATTGCGAGTTTTCACCCATGGTAACACATTACTCGCAAAACAAAAAGCATTTCATGCGTTCCTATGACTTAAAAATTCACAATCTTTCCTACAAGTGTACTTTTAGTTGATTTCATGTTTTGTGAACAGTGTCGCATGAATAGTAAATTTTCAGAATTAAATCAATAATAAATTAACCAAAAAAATTAAACAAAACATTAATTAAACAATCAAATAATTAATTAAGCAAAACAAGCTTAATTAAACACATAAGCACAATTAAACAAATAAAGCAATAGTAAGCTAAACTAATCTTATCCATCCATCTAACCACCTATATTAGGGCTAATGAAACTTAATTAAATCATCTAAACTAGAATTAAATCTAACTAAATAAATCCTAAGCAAGTTTAGGCACTAATCGAATGATTAGGAGCTAAACTCACCCGTTAAGCGCGCCGGAGACACCCACGCGGCGGCGACGGCCGGCGGTGACTACGCATCGGAACCTCTACCACAATGATCCAAGGCGATCCCAAACTCAGCACAGCAACTACAGCTCGGACTCCTTCTAAAATTCTGGAAAACAGCACTGCCGAGGAAGAAAACAAGTTGAACGGCTTGGCGAGAGCTCCGGCAAGCGGGAGGTCGGCAAATAGTGGCTCCCGAGGTGGAGGGGGGACTTGTTAGTGGTTGGTATGGGTGGAGGTAGAGTCGGAATGGAAGAAAAACGGAAGAAAACGCTGAAATGGCGAAACCGGGCGAACCAGGAGGCGGACCGACGGATCGGTGGGCGGGGCCTTCGCGTCGAATTTCGGGACTTCTGGCAGCTCCGTTTGGGGTACGTCTGGGCCCTATCTAGTAGGCCATTTCTTGTGGTCACGGTGGCGGGTGGAGCGTTAGCTTATTCTTACGAGAAGATAACTTTTAACTCGAGTTTTCGAAGAAAGGTCAATTGGAGCAAAATAGTGCCAGGCGGTCAGACTACCGCTTGCTTCTGGCCGGATGGCGGGTCAAACAGCGGCTCCGACCAGCAAACGGCGGGGTCCAGGCGAACGGTATGGGTGTCGTTGACACGGTGGTAAGTGGCACGGGAGTTGGTTCATCTAGGAAGCCGACAATCAACTCAGATCTTTGGAAGCGGGTCTGCTGGAACAGAGACTAGAATAGAGGGAGAACGAGGGAGAGAGAGGTCGGTCGAGTGAGGGCCGAAGGAGGGGAGAGAGAGAGTGATGACAGCTGGCTGTCTTCCTCAACAAGCCTCTTCAATGCTTGCCCAACTCCCCATGCAAGCCCTTCATCTTTCTCCCTCTTCCTTTGCTCTTATCCAAATGTTTTTAGGGGCAATTTGGTCATTTACACCTTGCACAAATTACTGCATGACGCAGATCTTCCATATCACGGACCCGGTTTCTTTCTTGTTCCTGGGTTAATCAGCGACTGTGTTGAGTAACAGAACAGAGCACAGCACGAAGTTGCCAAGACGGAAATCTCAAAAAAAGACGGAACGAACCCAAAAGGGAGGCGAAACAGCGGCGAAGATGAGAGTACAAAAGCACGGAGGTGGGTCGAGAAGAACGATCGATCGGGGGGTTGCGATAGAGCGAAAGGAAAGTTCGCGTCTCGCGTGCGAATAATTACTACCGTCCCCCACTCGGCAGACCGTTCAGAGCAAGCATTACATTCGCATCCCCGTCTCCCTGGGGAGGGCAAACAGCGCAGAGAGAGAGAGAGAGAGGGGAACCTCAATCTGACGGTGGCGGCAAGTGGCGAGGAGGTAGCGAGAGACTCCGAGGGGGACAGGTGACGAGAAGCGAGAAGACGACAGTAGCTGGTTTTGCATAAATTGGCTACTTTTGATTGCGATTTTCATTCATTAACCCGACGTGAAAGAACGGGTATGGTTCGACCTGGATTGGGTCAAAACTACTTTTAGCCCAATAGCTCAAGCCAGGCTTTTAGACGTGAAAGAACGGGTATGGTTCGTCTTCTTTCTACATGTGGCGGTTGGTTCGACACAACAAGGATTGACACCGAATATTCTTGATTGATTTCCGCCGTGGTCGCGCTATGGTTATTCTTTGTTTCTTTTGTGGTGCTTTATAGTGGTTTCACTGCCAAACTGACTCTGTGTTTATGACCAATGTGTTGTTTTCTTGAAAAGTATTTCGTTGTTGGTGAAATTCAATCAAAACTCTTTATGCATCTCAGTGACCGAATGCGTCTTTCTGATCCCTATGGGCAAGAGAAACCGTCAGAAGAATGGTATATTTCTCTGGCTATTTCTTGTTTTTACGCTTAACATGTTGTGCGTTATAGTTAGTTAAATTTGTATTATTTTATATAAATTGATTGCCTACAACAGCTTATCCAATGCATATGCCTTTTCACAATTTATAAGAATCGTACCTGAGATAACATTCTTGGAAGCTTCCGCTTCCTCTTAGGTGACCGCATACACCCTTCCTTGTGCTGGTGGCCTCTAAGGATTTCCTTGTAAGTTCGATCTAACAGCACTCTGATATCCCTATTGCACCGAGCCAACACTCACTTGCGACCTTTCTTGTGGGCAACTTCTCCTAAGATGACCCACTTGTCCACAACCAAAACATTTCAGTCGTCCATTGCAAGGTCCTGGGCCATGTCGCCCATTACACCTTTGACAAACACCAGGCTGATAGGGTACTTTCCCTATATTCAGACCACTTCTTGCTCCTCCAAAATTTCCAAAATTACTCTTCTTCTTCACATTCCAGGTCTTACCTTGACCAGAGTAAGGTCTCTTACCCCTTCTCACATCATTAAAGTTCAGCAGTTTCCTAAACTCTGATCGCTCTCTCAACAGCTCCTGCTCCACTAACTATGCCCTTTCATAAATCTCATTATAATCTCTTATGTTCAAAGGCACTAGTTGCTTTCTAATGTCAGTCCTCAGCCCTTTCAGGAATCTCTTAGCCTTTTCCTCTTGATCCTTAATCAATCTAGGAGCATATCTAGATAGTTCAGAAAATCTAGCCTCATACTGATCTACTGTCAGCTCCTTTTGTTCCAGTTGAACAAATTCAGTAATCTTCATATCCTTAGCACAGTCAGAAAAATGCTTCCTATTGAAAACTATTTTCTCAGCAGCAGTGCAGTCCAACAGCCGGAAAATTCGCTCCATCCCATCAATCCATTGTTCCGCCTCCTCAGGACTTCCCATTCCATTGAACTTAGGTGGCTTCAGCTTCAGAAATTGCTCCACCAGTCCTTGAGTACGGCGTTCTGCTCCGGGCTGTTGCTGCGCCTGCCTTTCCATCAGATTTTCAATATTGGCCAATGCCTGCAGGATGTCTTCCATTCGGGGTTTAGCCTTTGCAGCAGAGGCTTCAGCCCTCGATGGATGAGCACTTCCAGCTCGCACCATGACTTTCCTGCAATTTCCAAGCATTACCTCAGGAATAATCTGTAACTCACTGCCTCCATTCAAAGCAACTACTACTACTACATAAGTAACATATACATGTTATTGGTACCTAAAGACAACTCAAAATTAACTACTAGGGATCTACGAGTGAATACTTATCACCCGTTATTCAATTATTCCATTTTATATCCTATGGTGTGCATTGTCATCATGTTCCTCAATTTCCAAATGAGGCTCCTTATCACTCCAACCTATAACCATTCGCTCTGATACCAAAAAGGCGGCGAGATGTGGCACCCCGAACCCTTCGCAGGTCGCCACAGTCACCCATATTACACCTAATTACATCTCTTATCCGAAGCGTCGTAAATCATAGACATTTTTTTTTAAACGATCCCAGCGCGACTCATTTAGCAGAAGCAAAATAGAACATCACCATCTCACCCTCCATCAACCATGATACAATGGCACACCACTAAACGTCATAAGAAAAGATAAAGCCATGCCACTTTTATTTACATCTTATCGTGATGGATCTTTCGCGGGTCATTACAACAAAAGAAGGCCAAGATTTTCAGCCACACTCGGCCACATCCCAAAAAGATACTACGACCCCTAAAGAAAATCACATGACGTCCTCCATCTAACAACGGCGGCTACTCCCAAAAAGAAACACCAGCTCTCTACCCTTCACGCAACCATCACACCCATCCAGGTGCGTCGGGTGGTGGTGGCGGCAACATCCCCCTAATCACTCCGTCTCGGCGGACATGAACTGACAAAAACTCCTGGATGACCGGGCCCCCAGCCAGGCCCACATCGTACATGACTAGCACTCGCACTCGCACAAATGTCAGTCCAGGGATAGTGACGCAGTCGATCTCCATACATTCTACTTCTACATCCGAGGGGAGGCCATAGAAGGTGCCTCGCGTGACGGTAGGAAGCGGCATCTTTCTAATCTGAAATGTTGGTCCCCAAAGGGGTGAGTACAACCACTTAGCAGGTAAAAGAATCCAATAGCCACTCAATGCATCATACAATGCAATCACAACATCATACACGCCATTCATGCATCCATGCGTACTTACCTCGAAGCCATGCATATATCATCACACATCTTCATCACAATCATAACACATACGTGTCGTCATGCCATAGGTTACCATCATACCATACATATGCCATCATCGTTTTGTCATAGATATATCATCATCATCACATCATATCATATATCACCATCATGGCATCATCATATCATACACATGTCATCATCATCATGCCATCATCATATCATACACATGTCATCATCATCATGGCATCATCATATCATACACATGTCATCATCATCATGACATCATTATATCATACACATGTCATCATCATCATGACATCATCATATCGTGTCATATGCATATTCATCATGCCATAAGTGATCATCATCATATCATATTATCATTTTTCACTTTTATCTTTCAATTCGATCACCATATCCGGCATCGCACGATAACCCTCCGGCACACACACCACCGGGCATCTGGCCCCCCACATTCCAGGCATCTCGCATCCCAACTGGCATCACGAGGCATCCCCCTGAGCACAAACCTCCAGGGCTTCCGGCATTTACACTCCCTGGCCGGGCATCTCGCATTCCAACTGGCATCACAAGGCATCCCCTTGGGCACAAACCTCCAGGGCTTCCGGCACCCCCACTTCCTGGGCATCTCGAAACTCCCAAGGACCATCCGGCCTTGTATCTCAATACAATCCGGCTTCCGGCAGCCCCCATCCCGGGCATCCTGATACTCCCAGGGCATTATCATCCGCCACAACAATCTCCTCATTTATCTATTTATTCATGTTTACCAAATTTATGCCTCAACTCAGCATAGCACATGATGCAATGGCAAACAAGATCACTTTCATGCTTTGATTCATACATGCATCTCTAATTATCACCATGCATGCAACAAGACACAATCACTCACAACAATACAATTCATGGAGTCCATATAATTTGGAATAGTCCATTTATCATGCCCTTTTTACATTTATTTAAATTCCAGCTTGTACCACTTTCGAGAATATTTAATTTAAATATCCATATGAATCTCGAATATCATAAAATTAAGGCAAGGGATAGACAAGACAATAGGATAATGATTTCATGCAAAATACATGGTCAAATAGAATTCCACACAAAATCATAATTCACACAAATACAGCACGAAATTTCGGACGAAATCAGAATGCACAGTTTCCGAAATAATTTGATTAAAATATCCAAATGACCTCCGAAAATTATGAAATTTTACCAGGATATAGCCAAGACACTAAAGTATATTTTTCATGAAGACTTCCAAGCCAAATTATTTTTATATTATTTTCTACAGCCACACGAAGCTTCTGGATCTGACACCGAAACGTCCAGTGTATGTTTCTCCGAAATACTGAGTTTTTACCCACTTATACTTCTTCGTTTTCTCTTCAATTTGGATATGTTTTACTTCAAGAGGTCCCCTACAACTTTCATGAAGGGATCTAAGTCAAATTTCCAAAGAAAAGTCACCATATGGGTCCATGAAGTCTCGGGTAACCTATACCGCGTCTCCAGATCTACGGTTTTCAAGAGTAAGTTGATTCACTAGGCTACACTTGTTCATTTTGCTTCAAATTTGAGTATGTTAAACTTTAGGATTTTCTCTACAAGTTTCATGAAGAAGTCGAAGAGAGATTCTTGATAAAAATCAACATGCAAGCCTAGATCTACCACAAGGTCAGCGAAATCGTTCCAGATCTGATGTCTCCGTAGGATGAGAGTTTGACCCCTCAAATCTCCATAATTTTACACAAAATTTTAGTATGTCATATTTTAAGATGTTAGCTACAACTTTTATGAAGAGATCAAAGTCAAAATCGAACTCAAAAAATGCATGCAAGCTCTCACAAAGTTCTGACTCAAACAGTTCATGCGAAAACAGCATGCAACTCAAGAACAAACCACACTTGCTTCACTCCCATGCCTCCAAACATCCTAGATTTCGACCATACATGCAAAACATTGATGCTAGAGTAGAAAGTGGATTCCCAACTTGCCTCTAGACCACACAAACGGCGGCACACGGCGGACGAGCGGCGACGACTCCTTCTTCTCCCTCTCGGCCACTCTCTCTCTCCCTCTCTCTCGCACGGTTTCTCTCCCTTGGCCGAACAAAGCAACCGGCCATTCTCTCTCCTTTCCTTCCCTTTTATTCCCCCTAAACCTCATCATTAGTAATCATTGTTTTGCCTTTCAATTGGCCAATGCATGAGCTCCTTCTTGCCACTTGGCAAAGCTCATGCATGGGCTTGGGCCTTCTTCTCTTGGGCCTCCTCTTGGGCCGGTCGACAGCCCCCCCTTTCATGGGCCTAATTGGGCTGACTAGCTTGGCCCATCAAGGCTTTGGCCAATGGGCCTAAGGCCCATCCTAATAAAAATTTAAATTTTCCCCTTTTCATAATTTCTTTTATGAATTTTAAATTTTAAATTCCACATGGCCAAAGTCTTGTGACATTTTTATTTATAGAAATTTAGTCTATAAAGTGTATGGCCAAGCATAAATTATTATCATTAATCTATCTAATTTAAAATCTCATAAACATAAGCACAAATCACCTAATCTTAAAAGAAAACTAATGGCTTAAGCATAAACCATATGTAATTTCATTATCTAATTAGAGGCTTTAACACACCTTATAACTTGACTTTGAATTTTGGGATGCCACATAAGGTTGAAGAACACATTTCACAAAGGATATCTCCTGATCCTACAGGCATGTCAATGCAGCTTTATTACTATAATATGTATAAATAAACATTTTCGGAAGTGTTCATTATCAAATTGTTCATTCTATAACATGCTTCTTAATTATCAGTCAACTACTGATCTTCTCTTCTCTAACATTATTAAATTAAGTAATGTCAATGATTTGTTTAGATGTCTACACTCCTCTATGTCATCTCATGAAGCCTTAGTATAAATTATCATGCTTCACATGAGATTTTAAGTTGTAGAAACTACCTTTATTAAGATATCCCTTACTTGATGATTCTATCTAAAAATATAATGCTTGACATGAGATTTGGGACCAGCATCCTTGAGGATAAGCTTGTTGGCCTGCAATCAAGTTTAAGTTAAAGGGTTGTAATTGAATTGAATATTCTACTTTAAATTTAGTATAATTGTGATGCTATCATTTGCCACATAACTTACTAATGTGGATAACGATGATGAAGCGGTTTATAAAGAGCCTTCGGCTTACAATAATTTGTTAGTGACTCTGGGGTCTAGCGACAAATATTTCTCTGATGCTTATAGAGGAAGGTAATGGTACTATTCCCCCTTACTCCTTTCTTTCTCTCCGCGGAAGTCAACTGCAAGACAGATGCTCTAACTACAAGTTTGCTAAAGACACCATACAATATTGCTAGTCGTACTATCATATTGTACTGTGCATGGGTGACTATATCGGAGTGAGATATCATTATCTGTAAGTTTTTGTGGATTAATGTTGCTGCCACTCATGTAATGTGAAATAAGTTCCATTAGAGATTTACTGCACAACAGCTCGTCTTTCTGGTGAAACTATAGCAATAGCCAAAAAGAGTGTAGAATGTCACTTTTAAAGTGACTTGAAAGAAATAATGCTTATTAAACAGGTCTCGAGAAAAGAAAAGTAAAATATGGTGGCAACCCTTTTTCTTTTTTTAATTGCGAGTTTTCACCCATGGTAACACATTACTCGTAAAGCAAAATGCATTTCATGCTTTCCTATGACCTAAAAGTTAACAGTCTTTCATATACGCGTACTTTTAGTTGATTTCATGTTTTGTGAACAGTGTCGCATGAACAGTAAATTTCCAGAATTAAATCAATAATAAATTAAACTCAAAAATCAAACAAAACATTAATTAAAACAATCAAACAATTAATTAAGCAAAACATGCTTAATTAAACACATAAGCACAATTAAGCAAATAAAGCAATAGTAAGCTAAACTAATCTTATCCATCCATCTAACCACCTATCTTAGGGCTAATGAAAATTAATTAAATCACCTAAACTAGAATTAAATCTAACTAAACAAACCCTAAGCAAGTTTAGGCACTAATCGAAGGAAGGATTAGGAGCTAAACTCACCCGTTAAGCGAGCCGGAGACACCGACGCATCGGCGACGACGGTGACTACGCATCGGAACCTCTATCACGACGATCCAAGGTGGTCCCAAACTCAGCACGGCAACCACAGCTCGGACTCCCTCTAAAATTCTGGAAAACAGCACTGCCGGGGAAGAAAACAAGTAGAACGGCTTGGCCGGAGCTCCGGCGAGCGGGAGGTCGGCAACCGGTGGCTCCCGGGGTGGAGGGGGGACTTGTTGGTGGTTGGTATGGGTGGAGGTAGGGTCGGAATGGAAGAAAAACGGAAGAAAACGCTGAAATGGCGAAACCGGGCGAACCAGGCAGCGGACCGACGGACCGGCGGGCGGCGACTTCGCGCCGGATTTCGGGACGGCCAGTGGCTCCGTTTGGGGTACGGCTGGACTCTCTGTAACGGACCGTGTCTTGTGATTGTGGTGGTGGGTGGAGAGTTTGCTTATTCTTGCGGAAAGATAACTTCTAACTCGAGTTTTCGGAGAAAGGTCAGCTGGAGCAGAACAGTGCCAGGCGGTCAGACTACCGCTTGCTTCTGGCCGAACGGCGGGTCAAACGGCGATTCCGACCGACAAACGGTGGGGTCCAGACGGACGGACTGGGTGTTGTCGACACGATGATGGGTGGCACGAGAGTTGATTCGTCCGGGAAGCCGACAATCAACTCAGATCTTTGGAAGGGGGTCTGCTGGAACAGAGACTGGAATAGAGGGAGAACGAGGGAGAGAGAGGTCGGTCGAGTGAGGGCCGAAGGAGGAAAGAGAGAGAGTGATGACAGCTGGTTGTCTTCCTCAACACGCCTCTTCAATACTTGCCCAACTCCCCATGCAAGTCCCCTCATCTTTCTCTCACTTCCTTTGCTCTTATCCAAATGCTTATAGGGCAATTTGGTCATTTCCACCTTGCACAAATTACCAATCTGACCTTGGGCCGAAATTGATGTATGGGCCTAATGTTGCGACCTTCCCTCGGGGGGGGGACACGTTTAGGGGTATTGCCTAAAGGACGGGCCTAAGGCCCATGATTAGGCACGAGTTCTCCCAAGCCCATATCCCGTGTGACATTGGGATTTTTTTAGGAATTTTATACAAAATGAGTCGCCACTAGCCTATTGAGGTCGGCTCGAAACCAAGTGAGGCATGGGAGTGTACCTCACTTCCTACGCAACCAGAGAATCTAGGGTCCGGGACTTGATTACACTAATTAGTGCCATTTCGATACCTAATTTTGTTCATTTTAAAAGAAATGATTTTTGTCAGGCAATTTGAATTGATTTTATACCGATCCACTAACATGTGAGGTGATCATGCAAGTGCGCAATCATTAAAATAACAATCATAGTTACCAAGATTCTAATTGCAGTAAAAATGAGAACGTGCAATTAAATAATCACAAACGTAATCAAATACGTGAATTAAACACGCGATATAACCAATGTGCAAGCAAATAAATGTCTAATTATACTAAGAAGGCAAAACATAGCAATTCCTAACCAAACTTTACTTTTTTGGATTTTCGAAATTTTTAATTTTTTAATTAATTATGAATAATTTTTTTATCATTTAAAAAATAATAAAAGAAAAAGGTCGAATTTTTAGTGCTTTCTGAGTTTTTGAATTTTCGGAAATCTTTTTGAATTTTTGTTATTTTTCGAATTTTTTTATTTTTTGTATTTTTTGTCTTTTTAATACACTTTTAATATTTAATTTTTTTCTTTCTTTTGTCTTTTCTCATTGCGTCCTTTTCTTGGAGCATCTGTTCAACGGTCATTCCCGAAGCCAACTTTTTCCATTTTATAGTTTTCTAATTTTTTTTTGTTTTCTTTTTTATTCTTTATTATTTTTTTTTTTTTTCTCATCTTTCACTTCACCCCTTCCCTGCACCTACCTTCTTCCTCGACGACTCCCTCCGAAATGGGTTCCCTTGCCGAACCCTAACCAAAATAAAACCACGCCCGACGAGCCTTCACCAATGTTTGGGATCGTCGCGGACCACCATCCGGCATCGGTCGTTCGGTCCGACCGATGCCGGCCACGCCCGTTGGCCGAGACATGGCTCGGCCCCCACCGAGGTTAGCCGAGGGACAAAACTCGGCCTGAGCGACTAGATACTATTCGAGATACCCCTGATACCGACATCCGCCAACACCTAACGGTGCCATCACCGGTCACCTTCCCTTTCCCGGCACCATCCATAACCAACCCATAAAAAGAACAAAGAAAATATATACAAACCTAGCCTAGACAAAATGTCGAACACTGGGGTGTGCCGACTAAAAAGCTAACGAAAACTCAATCGAGAGATGAATCAACAAGTCAAGGCGAAGCCGGATATAGCCTAACCCGACCCTTAAGGCTTTTTGCTTTTTTTTTTTCCTAAATAAATAATTAATTTTAATTAATTAATTTTTTTATTTTTGATGATTTTTTGAAATTTTTATTTTTGTTTTGCGACTAATTCATAATTTTGCACACGATTAAACTCTAGATAAAATTGTAAAATTTAGGTGTCAATACCTAAGAAATGGGCTTGGAAATGAATAGTAACGGGCTCGGGAATTGATTGGGCTCGATTGGGCTAAAATGGGCTTGAGGTTTGATAATGGGCATGGAATGAGGAATAGTTGGTTTTGGCCCGATGGGCTCAATTGCTTGCTTTGGGCCCAATATGATGGCTGTCCCACCTTGGGCCTAAGGCCCACATTGGCTTTCCTCGGCCCACTTCCTCATGGGCTTGTCTTCTAGGTCCTTAAGTCATTTTTCCCCACACTCGGCTTGCTCGGCACTGCCAACTGTTGAAGTAGCTTCATCCATGGTCCGTCCCAGACATTCTTGATAATTCGAAGTGCAATCTTGGGTTCTCATACCATATCAATTTCGCCTTAATGCCATTTTAGGTACAACTCAGATTGACAGGTGGCTTTGAGGATTCACGCGTAACCGACTCGTGCGAAACGACGTTCAAGACATCTCGACACGTGGACGTCCTTCACTATATGTAATTGCAGATGATAGATTCTTATTTCAAAGTACATGATTACTGAGGTCGCCGACCGTCGACGGCCGGTCGCTGGCCATGGCCAAGGTTGGCGACCGGCTAAAAGGAAGAAAAAAGAAGAAAAAGAAGAAGAAAAATGTGTTTCTCGGAAGTGGTCCCGGGAATAAGAAATAACTTTATTCCACTTTACTTTTCAAAATCGCCCTTACATCATGCTCATTTTTCGAGTAACCATCCACATTTTTTAAATGTCATTTTCCATTTTCCAAAGGCATGATATGAGTAACCACTCTCTTTCCATAACAAGGGTGAAAATATCATCATATAATACTTTATTTATTTGGCAGACAACAAAATAATTTGGAAAACATCATCCAAAAGTCGATAATTTGTATCATTTACAAAAAATAAAAACAAATGAACGAAAAATATTTTCATTATTCATAAAAATGTTCGGTATAAATAAAATATTTTCCATTAACCAATTATTTCAAGCGATGTAAGTAATTGATTTTAGAAAAATATTTTTGAAATTAGTCATTTTTTCGGAAAATAAGTGGATCCTGAGGTTTTAATTATGTAATTTCATATACGAAGGTTTCATGCCATTCTACATGATATCACTCGATCAATTTAGCAAATAAAATTCAGTAGATATAACATACAGCAACATCATCTCAAAAGTCAAAACTTGTTAAAAGAGCGAAGAAGAGATTGTTGGGCCGTACACTACTGGGCCTTGGGCTTGATAGATGGGCGTGAAAACATCGAAAACTCAGTCACTTTTCGATTCTGAAAATTTCCCTCCCTCCCCTCACTTTCCTTCTTCACTCAGTCGCCGCCACTCCCCGCAGCTTCTTCTCCCCGGCGAACTGACTCCTCCGCCGCCACTCCCCGCCGCCGCCACCACCGTCAGATTTTACAACCCGAAAATTTCATCAGAGGAAAAGAACTACATATCAATAATTGCATGACGCAGATCATCCGTATCACGGACCCGGTTCCTTTCTTGTTCCTGGGTTAATCAGCGACTGTGTCGAGTAAGAGAACAGAGCACAGCACGAAGTTGCCAAGACGGAAATCTCAAAAAAAGACGGAATGAACCCAAAAGAGAGAAAGAGAGAGAGAGGAACCTCAATCCGACGGCGGCGGCGAGAGACTCCGAGGGGGATAGGTGACGAGAAGCGAGAAGACGGCAGCAGCTGGTTTTGCATAAATTGGCTGCTTTTGGTTGCGATTTTCATTCATTAACCCGACGTGAAAGAACGCGTATGGTTCGGCCTGGAATCAAGTTTAAGTTAAAGGGTTGTAATTGAATTGAATATTCTACTTTAAATTTAGTATAATTGTGATGCTATCATTTGCCACATAACTCACTAATGTGGATAACGATGATGAAGCAGTTTATAAAGAGCCTTCGGCTTACAATAATTTGTTAGTGACTCGGGGTCTAGCGACAAATATTTCTCTCGATGCTTATAGAGGAAGGTAATGGTACTATTCCCCCTTCCTCCTTTCTTTCCCTCGGCGAAAGTCAACTGCAAGACAGATGCTCTAACTACAAGTTTGCTAAAGACACCATACGATATTGCTAGTTGTACTATCATATTGTACTGTGCATGGGTGACTATATCGGAGTGAGATATCATTATCTGTAAGTTTTTTGTGGATTAATGTTGCTGCCACTCATGTAATGTGAAATAAGTTCCATTAGAGATTTACTGCATAACAGCTCGTCTTTCTGGTGAAACTATAGCAATAGCCAAAAAGAGTATAGAAGGTCACTTTGGAAGTGACTTGAAAGAAATAGTGCTTATTAAACAGGTCTCGAGAAAAGAAAAGTAAAATATGGTGGCAACCCTTTTTCTTTTTTCTTTTTTTAATTGCAAGTTTTCACCCATGGTAACACATTACTCGTAAAGCAAAATGCATTTCATGCTTTCCTATGACCTAAAAGTTCACAGTCTTTCATACACGCGTACTTTTAGTTGATTTCATGTTTTCTGAACAGTGTCGCATGAACAGTAAATTTCCATAATTAAATCAATAATAAATTAAACTCAAAAATCAAACAAAACATTAATTAAAACAATCAAACAATTAATTAAGCAAAACAAGCTTAATTAAACACATAAGCACAATTAAGCAAATAAAGCAATAGTAAGCTAAACTAATCTTATCCATCCATCTAACCACCTATCTTAGGGATAATGAAAATTAATTAAATCACCTAAAGTAGAATTAAATCTGACTAAACAAACCCTAAGCAAGTTTAGGCACTAATCGAAGGATTAGGAGCAAAACTCACCCGTTAAGCGCGCCGGAGACACCGACGCGTCGGCGACAACGGTGACTACGCATTGGACCCTCTATCACGACGATCCAAGGCGGTCCCAAACTCAGCACGGCAACCACAAACTGGGACTCCCTCTAAAATTCTCGGAAAACAAGACTGCCGGGAAGAAAACAAGTAGAACGGCTTGGCGGAGCTCCGGCGAGCGGGAGGTCGGCAACCGGTGGCTCCCTGGGTAGAGGGGGGACTTGTTGGTGGTTGGTATGGGTGGAGGTAGGGTCGGAATGGAAGAAAAACGGAAGAAAACGCTGAAATAGCGAAACCGGGCGAACCAGGAATCGGACCGACGGACCGGCGGGCGGCGCCTTCGCGCCCGATTTCGGGACGGCCGACGGCTGCGTTTGTGGTGCGGTTGGGCTCTTTGTAACGGACCGTGTCTTTTGGTCGTGGTGGTGGGTGGAGAGTTGGCTTATTCTTGCGGAAAGATAACTTCTAACTCGAGTTTTCGGAGAAAGGTCAGCTCGAGCAGAACAGTGCCAGGCGGTCAGACTACCGCTTGCTTCTGGCCGGACGGCGGGTCAAATTGCGGTTCCGGCCGCAAAACGGTGGGGTCCAGACGCACGGACTGGGTGTAATCGACACGATGGTGGGTGACACGGGAGTTGATTCGTCCGGGAAGTAGACAATCAACTCAGATCTTTGGAAGGGGGTCTGCTGGAAAAGAGACTGGAATAGAGGGAGAACGAGGGAGAGAGAGGTCGGTCGAGTGAGGGCCGAAGGAGGGGAGAGAGAGAGTGATGACAGCTGGTTGTCTTCCCCAACAAGCCTCTTCAATACTTGCCCAACTCCCCATGCAAGTCCCCTCATCTTTCTCTCTCTTCCTTTGCTCTTATCCAAATGCTTATAGGGGCAATTTGGTCATTTCCACCTTGCGCAAATTGCCAATCTCGACCTTGGGCCGAAATTGATGTATGGGCCTAATGTCGCGACCATCCCTCGGGGAGGGAACGAGGTTTAGGGGTATTGCCTAAAGGACGGGCCTAAGGCCCATGATTAGGCACGAGCTCTCCCAAGCCCATACCCCGCGTGACATTGGGATTTTTTTAGGAATTTTATACAAAATGAGTCGCCACTAGCCTATTGAGGTCGGCTCGAATCCAAGTGAGGCATGGGAGTATACCTCACTTCCTACGCAACCAGAGAATCTAGGTTCCGGGACTTGATTACACTAATTAGTGCCATTTCGATACCTAATCTTGTTCATTTTAAAAGAAATGATTTTTCGCAGGCAGTTTGAATTGATTTTATACCGATCCACTAACATGTGAGGTGATCATGCAAGTGCGCAATCATTAAAGTAACAATCATAGTTACCAAGATTCTAATTGCAGTAAAAATGAGAACGTGCAATTAAACATTCACAAACGTAATCAAATACGCGAATTAAACACGCGATATAACCAATGTGCAAGCAAATAAATGTCTAAATATACTAAGAAGGCAAAACATAACAATTCCTAACAAAACTCTACTTTTTTTGGATTTTCGAAATTTTTAATTTTTTAATTAACTATTAATAATTTTTTATCATTTAAAAATAATAAAAGAAAAAGGTCGAATTTTTTAGTGCTTTCTGAGTTTTTCAATTTTCGGAAATCCTTTTCAATTTTTGTTATTTTCGAATTTTTTTTTGTATTTTAATACATTTTTAATATTTAATTGTTTTCTTTCTTTTGTCTTTTCTCATTGCGTCCTTTTCTTGCAGCATCTGTTCAACGGCCATTCCCGAAGCCAACTTTTTCCATTTTATAGTTTTCTATTTTTTTTGTTTTCTTTTTTTATTCTTTATTCTTCTTTTTTTTTTTTTTTTTTTTTTTTCATCTTTCACTTCACCCCTTCCCTGCACCTACCTTCTTCCTCGACGACTCCCTCCGAAATGGGTTCCCTTGCCGAACCCTAACCAAAATAAAACCACGCCCGACGAGCCTTCACCAATGTTTGGGATCGCCGCCAGACCACCATCCGGCATCGGTCGTTCAGTCCGACTGATGCCGGCCACAGCCGTTGGCCGAGACATGGCTCGGCCCCCACTCCCCGCCGCCGCCGCCACCGTCAGATTTTACACCGCGAAAATTTCATCAGAGGAAAAGAACTACGTATCAATAATTGCATGACGCAGATCATCCGTATCACGGACCCGGTTCCTTTCTTGTTCCTGGGTTAATTAGCGACTGTGTCGAGTAAGAGAACAGAGCACAGCATGAAGTTGCCAAGACGGAAATCTCAAAAAAAGACGGAATCAACCCAAAAGGGAGGCGAAACAGCGGCGAAGACGAGAGTACAAAAGCACGGAGGTGGGTCGAGAAGAACGATCGATCGGGGGGTCGCGACAGAGCGAAAGGAAAGTCCGCGTCTCGTGTGCGAATAATTACTACCGTTCCCCACTCAGTACACTGTTCAGAACGAGCATTACATTCGCATCCCCGTCTCCCTGGGGAGGGCAAACAGTGCAGAGAGAGAGAGAGAGAGAGAGAGAGAGAGAGAGAGAGAGAGGAACCTCAATTCGACTGCGGCGGCGAGAGACTCCGAGGGGGACAGGTGACGAGAAGCGAGAAGACGGCAGTAGCTAGTTTTGCATAAATTGGCTGCTTTTGGTTGCGATTTTCATTCATTAACTCGACGTGAAAGAACGCGTATGGTTCGGCCTGGATTGGGTCAAAACTACTTTTAGCCCAATAGCTCAAGCCAGGCTTTTAGACTTGATTCTTTATTACATTTTGGATATATCTCTTTAGATTTCTAGTAATATGTCATTAATCTTTTTGATCCTACATGAAAAAAGTGAAATTTCAATAAGTTGGTTTACTTATTTTTTTAATGCTATTGAATCAAAATTAAAAATTTGAACCTTCTTTGAACTAAATTCTTTACTTAATTGAACTAATGGATTGAACAAATCATACGAGAAAAAAAAATAATCCTTTCTCTCTCTCTCTCTCTCTATGCGCCGTAGGGGTGATCGGTCTAGGGTGAGTAGGTTCCAGACCCGGACTCTGTACCCGACCCTGTTACAATCGGCTCCCCTTTTTTGGACCCTGTACTCCACCCACCCTATTTCTTCGGCCCGGTTCCAGGGTTCACCCTGTTTATATTGGAATCTGTTTTGCAACCGCCCATTCTATGCCACTTAGAATTTGATATTAATACATGATAAAACAACATAATCCTTCTAATTTATATTGAAATATTAAGTGAAATTAATAAGTAAATTTCTACCTAATTTCGTATGCATTAGCCAAACCCTAGGTGGTTCGCTTGCGGTTAGATCACGACAGGGCGACTCCACCGGGTTTTTATTTTTGGGATCACTCGATAGGAGGCCTTCTTCATTCCTTGGAAAAAAGAAACAAAAAAAAAAGGGGGGGAAGGAAAAGCTCGAGAGTCAAGGTCAAGGTTAGCAGGCAGAGGAGACGTTAGTAGCAGAGAGAGCGACGTGAGAGAGATGTGACAAGCCAGTAGGAGGAAAAGAAAAAAGAAGAAATAGAACAATGCACTGTTCATCTTCTTCATGGACTCCCTCCGCACGCCATAGCCGCCGACCGCTGCGCCTACGTCGCCGCGGCCGCACCACCGCGCCATCGCCGGAGCCCCCTCACCCGCAAGCTTGCACCGCCACTCGTCGCCCCTGCTCTCGCCGCGACGACCCGACACCTCTGACCGCCCGAAGCTCCGTCGCCGTCGCCTTTGCCCCTGTCAAGCCGCCACTGCACCAGCACCACCACTGGGCTCCTCGCGACACCAGCAACCAGTGAAGCCGCAAGGTCGACAAGAAAGCATACAACCCGGTTCTCAAACAGGGGAATAAATTAGGGTTTGGACTTTTTGGTTGGCTTACAAACCGATTCGCGAACCGGTCCGGTCGATCCGGTTCCCGAGTGGGTAATTCCTCGGAACCAGTTTCAACGGAAACCGATTCCCGACCCTATTTTCCGGGTGGGCCGGTCCGGGAACCGGATTTACCCGGTCCGGTTGCACACCCCTAGCGCGCCGAGTCTCCGCTTCCCGACCGGATTGCGAGGGTGTCTTGGGTCGGCTGCTTGGGTTAGAGATGAGCGCCGGGTTTGATAATCAGGGCGATGACCTCTTTTGGCTGTGCGAAGAAGAGGGATGCCCGGTTGATTGCCCGGCCTGTTTGCCTTCCCCAGAGAGACCGGGATGCAAATGTAATTCTCGCTCTAAACGATCTGTTGAGTGGGGACGGTAGTAATTATTCGCACGCGAGATGCGAACCCTATGCGGGGCCGCCCTGTGGCCGTCTCGGATTGTGTGCCTATTCTCTGTTCGACCAATTTCCTTCTCGCTTCTGCCGCCGATGCGGCACTCGAGTGTTGCCGGCCCTGCTCTCACCTGCCCTTGCGGCTCCAGCAGTCGCAAGTAGTACGGCTCGTTTTTCCCTCGGTTAGTTTAGTTTTTAGTTACTTATCTTTGTTGTTTCTATATAGTCTTAAGGTAATATGACCTATTACTCAACACGAGGCGAGCTGGCGCACTATTTTTAGAGCGGATCACTCACGTTCGGCTCGTCTTCTTTCTACATGTGGCGGTTGGTTCGACACAACAAGGATTGACACCGAATATTCTTGATTGATTTCCGCCGTGGTCGCGCTGTGGTTATTCTTTGTCTCGTTTGTGGTGGTTTATAGTGGTTTCACTGCCAAACTGACTCCGTGTTTATGACCAATGTGTTGTTTTCTTGAAAAGTAGTGCGTTGTTGGTGAAATTCAACCGAAACTCTTTATCCATCTCAGTGACCGAAGGCGTCTTTCTGATCCCTATGGGCAAGAGAAACCGTCAGAAGCATGGTATATTTCTCTGGCTATTTCTTGTTTTTACGCTTAACATGCTGTGCCTTATAGTTAGTTAAATTTGTATTTTATATAAATTGATTGCCTGCAACAGCTTATCCAAGAGAATGTGTTTGATAAGTTCTAGATTGCAATTAATCTGTTTGCATTACATTATTCCCCTTTCGGCTCTCCCTTATGTCTAAATTTGGCCTCACATTTTTAATCACTCTCTTTTACTTTATTCACATTTCTTAGATTTTCTTTTATATTTGGGTTGTCAAGTTCTTTGCAGCGAAGCTGAAATGAATTCTTATTTACTTTGTTCCATAAAACAGGATTTAAGAAACCCAAGACCCCTGAGATATATGAAGATGGTGGGATTGTGAGAAAGAAGCATAAGGTTGAAGAACACATTTCACAAGGGATATCTCCCGATCCCGCAGGCATGTCAATGCAGCTTTATTACTATAATATGTATATATAAACATTTTCGGAAGTGTTCATTATCAAATTGTTCATTCTATAACATGCTTCTTAATTTTCAGTCAACTACTGATCTTCTCTTCTCTAACATTATTAAATTAAGTAATGTCAATGATTTGTTTAGATGTCTACACTCCTCTATGTCATCTCATGAAGCCTTAGTAGAAATTATCATGCTTCACATGAGATTTTAAGTTGTAGAAACTACCTTTGTTAAGATATCCCTTACTTGATGATTCTATCTAAAAATATAATGCTTGACATGAGATTTGGGACCAGCATCCTTGAGGATCAGCTTGTTGGCCTGCAATCAAGTTTAAGTTAAAGGGTTGTAATTGAATTGAATATTCTACTTTAACTTTAGTATAATTGTGATGCTATCATTTGCCACATAACTCACTAATGTGGATAACGATGATGAAGCAGTTTATAAAGAGCCTTCGGCTTACAATAATTTGTTAGTGACTCTGGGGTCTAGCGACAAATATTTCTCTGATGCTTATAGAGGAAGGTAATGGTACTATTCCCCCTTCCTCCTTTCTTTCCCTCGGCGAAAGTCAACTGCAAGACAGATGCTCTAACTACAAGTTTGCTAAAGACACCATACAATATTGCTAGTCGTACTATCATATTGTACTGTGCATGGGTGATTATATCGGAGTGAGATATCATTATCTGTAAGTTTTTGTGGATTAATGTTGCTGCCACTCATGTAATGTGAAATAAGTTCCATTAGAGATTTCCTGCACAACAGCTCGTCTTTCTGGTGAAACTATAGCAATAGCCAAAAAGAGTGTAGAAGGTCACTTTTCAAGTGACTTGAAAGAAAAAGTGCTTATTAAACAGGTATCGAGAAAAGAAAAGTAAAATATGGTGGCAACCCTTTTTCTTTTTTCTATTTTTAATTGCGAGTTTTCACCCATGGTAACACATTACTCGTAAAGCAAAATGCATTTCATGCTTTCCTATGACCTAAAAGTTCACAGTCTTTCATACACGCGAACTTTTAGTTGATTTCATGTTTTTCGAACAGTGTCGCATGAACAGTAAATTTCCATAATTAAATCAATAATAAATTAAACTCAAAAATCAAACAAAACATTAATTAAAACAATCAAACAATTAATTAAGCAAAACAAGCTTAATTAAACACATAAGCACAATTAAGCAAATAAAGCAATAGTAAGCTAAACTAATCTTATCCATCCATCTAACCACCTATCTTAGGGCTAATGAAAATTAATTAAATCACCTAAACTAGAATTAAATCTGACTAAATAAACCCTAAGCAAGTTTAGGCACTAATCGAAGGATTAGGAGCTAAACTCACCCGTTAAGCGCGCCGGAGACACCGACGCGTCGGCGACGACGGCGACTACGCATCGGACCCTCTATCACGACGATCCAAGGTGGTCCCAAACTCAGCACGGCAACCACAGCTCAGACTCCCTCTAAAATTCTGGAAAACAGCACTGCCGGGGAAGAAAACAAGTAGAACGGCTTGGCCGGAGCTCCGGCGAGCGGGAGGTTGGCAACCGGTGGCTCCCGGGGTGGAGGGGGGACTTGTTGGTGGTTGGTATGGGTGGAGGTAGGGTCGGAATGGAAGAAAAACGGAAGAAAACGCTGAAATGGCGAAACCGGGCGAACCAGGAATCGGACCGACGGACCGGCGGGCGGCACCTTCGCGCCCGATTTCGGGACGGCAACCGGCTCCGTTTGAGGTGATGTTGGGCTCTCTGTAACGGACCGTGTCTTGTGGTCGTGGTGGTGGGTGAAGTGTTGGCTTATTCTTGCGGAAAGATAACTTCTAACTCGAGTTTTCGGAGAAAGGTCAGCTGGAGCAGAACAGTGCCAGGCGGTCAGACTACCGCTTGCTTCTGGCCGGACGACGGGTCAAACGGCGGTTTTGAACGGAAAACGGTGGCGTCCAGGCGGACGGAGTGGGTGTCGTCGACACGATGGTGGGTGACACGGGAGTTGATTCGTCCGGGAAGTAGACAATCAACTCAGATCTTTGGAAGGGGGTCTGCTGGAAAAGAGACTGGAATAGAGGGAGAACGAGGGAGAGAGAGGTCGGTCGAGTGAGGGCCGAAGGAGGGGAGAGAGAGAGTGATGACAGCTGGTTGTCTTCCTCAACAAGCCTCTTCAATACTTGCCCAACTCCCCATGCAAGTCCCCTCATCTTTCTCTCTCTTCCTTTGCTCTTATCCAAATGCTTATAGGGGCAATTTGGTCATTTCCACCTTGCGCAAATTGCCAATCTGACCTTGGGCCGAAATTGATGTATGGGCCTAATGTCGCGACCATCCCTCGGGGGGGGGAGGGGAACAGGTTTAGGGGTATTGCCTAAAGGACGGGCCTAAGGCCCATGATTAGGCACGAGCTCTCCCAACCCATTCCCCGAGTGACATTGGGATTTTTTTAGGAATTTTATACAAAATGAGTCGCCACTAGCCTATTGAGGTCGGCTCGAATCCAAGTGAGGAATGGGAGTATACCTCACTTCCTACGCAACCAGAGAATCTAGGTTCCGGGACTTGATTACACTAATTAGTGCCATTTCGATACCTAATCTTGTTCATTTTAAAAGAAATGATTTTTCTCAGGCAGTTTGAATTGATTTTATACCGATCCACTAACATGTGAGGTGATCATGCAAGTGCGCAATCATTAAAATAACAATCATAGTTACCAAGATTCTAATTGCAGTAAAAATGCGAACGTGCAATTAAACATTCACAAACGTAATCAAATACATGAATTAAACACGCGATATAACCAATGTGCAAGTAAATAAATGTCTAATTATACTAAGAAGGCAAAACATTCACCTGCCCTTGCGGCTCCAGCAGTCGCAAGTAGTGTGGCTCGTTTTTCCCTCGGTTAGTTTATTTTTTAGTTACTTATCTTTGTTGTTTCTATATAGTCTTAAGGTAATATGACCTATTACTCAACACGAGGCGAGCTGGCGCACTATTTTTAGAGCGGATCACTCACGTTCGGCTCGTCTGCTTTCTACATGTGGCGGTTGGTTCGACACAACAAGGATTGACACCGAATATTCTTGATTGATTTCCGCCGTGGTCGCGCTGTGGTTATTCTTTGTCTCGTTTGTGGTGGTTTATAGTGGTTTCACTGCCAAACTGACTCCGTGTTTATGACCAATGTGTTGTTTTCTTGAAAAGTAGTGCGTTGTTGGTGAAATTCAACCGAAACTCTTTATCCATCTCAGTGACCGAAGGCGTCTTTCTGATCCCTATGGGCAAGAGAAACCGTCAGAAGCATGGTATATTTCTCTGGCTATTTCTTGTTTTTACGCTTAACATGCTGTGCCTTATAGTTAGTTAAATTTGTATTTTATATAAATTGATTGCCTGCAACAGCTTATCCAAGAGAATGTGTTTGATAAGTTCTAGATTGCAATTAATCTGTTTGCATTACATTATTCCCCTTTCGGCTCTCCCTTATGTCTAAATTTGGCCTCACATTTTTAATCACTCTCTTTTACTTTATTCACATTTCTTAGATTTTCTTTTATATTTGGGTTGTCAAGTTCTTTGCAGCGAAGCTGAAATGAATTCTTATTTACTTTGTTCCATAAAACAGGATTTAAGAAACCCAAGACCCCTGAGATATATGAAGATGGTGGGATTGTGAGAAAGAA
Organism: Eucalyptus virginea; assembly: GCA_014182375.1. Classification (NCBI taxonomy): domain Eukaryota; kingdom Viridiplantae; phylum Streptophyta; class Magnoliopsida; order Myrtales; family Myrtaceae; genus Eucalyptus; species Eucalyptus virginea. Next base: position 861,656 of record CM024516.1, on the reverse strand, counting down.
GCATAAGGTTGAAGAACACATTTCACAAGGGATATCTCCCGATCCCGCAGGCATGTCAATGCAGCTTTATTACTATAATATGTATATATAAACATTTTCGGAAGTGTTCATTATCAAATTGTTCATTCTATAACATGCTTCTTAATTTTCAGTCAACTACTGATCTTCTCTTCTCTAACATTATTAAATTAAGTAATGTCAATGATTTGTTTAGATGTCTACACTCCTCTATGTCATCTCATGAAGCCTTAGTAGAAATTATCATGCTTCACATGAGATTTTAAGTTGTAGAAACTACCTTTGTTAAGATATCCCTTACTTGATGATTCTATCTAAAAATATAATGCTTGACATGAGATTTGGGACCAGCATCCTTGAGGATCAGCTTGTTGGCCTGCAATCAAGTTTAAGTTAAAGGGTTGTAATTGAATTGAATATTCTACTTTAACTTTAGTATAATTGTGATGCTATCATTTGCCACATAACTCACTAATGTGGATAACGATGATGAAGCAGTTTATAAAGAGCCTTCGGCTTACAATAATTTGTTAGTGACTCTGGGGTCTAGCGACAAATATTTCTCTGATGCTTATAGAGGAAGGTAATGGTACTATTCCCCCTTCCTCCTTTCTTTCCTCGGCGAAAGTCAACTGCAAGACAGATGCTCTAACTACAAGTTTGCTAAAGACACCATACAATATTGCTAGTCGTACTATCATATTGTACTGTGCATGGGTGATTATATCGGAGTGAGATATCATTATCTGTAAGTTTTTGTGGATTAATGTTGCTGCCACTCATGTAATGTGAAATAAGTTCCATTAGAGATTTCCTGCACAACAGCTCGTCTTTCTGGTGAAACTATAGCAATAGCCAAAAAGAGTGTAGAAGGTCACTTTTCAAGTGACTTGAAAGAAAAAGTGCTTATTAAACAGGTATCGAGAAAAGAAAAGTAAACTATGGTGGCAACCCTTTTTCTTTTTTCTATTTTTAATTGCGAGTTTTCACCCATGGTAACACATTACTCGTAAAGCAAAATGCATTTCATGCTTTCCTATGACCTAAAAGTTCACAGTCTTTCATACACGCGAACTTTTAGTTGATTTCATGTTTTCTGAACAGTGTCGCATGAACAGTAAATTTCCATAATTAAATCAATAATAAATTAAACTCAAAAATCAAACAAAACATTAATTAAAACAATCAAACAATTAATTAAGCAAAACAAGCTTAATTAAACACATAAGCACAATTAAGCAAATAAAGCAATAGTAAGCTAAACTAATCTTATCCATCCATCTAACCACCTATCTTAGGGCTAATGAAAATTAATTAAATCACCTAAACTAGAATTAAATCTGACTAAATAAACCCTAAGCAAGTTTAGGCACTAATCGAAGGATTAGGAGCTAAACTCACCCGTTAAGCGCGCCGGAGACACCGACGCGTCGGCGACGACGGCGACTACGCATCGGACCCTCTATCACGACGATCCAAGGTGGCCCCAAACTCAGCACGGCAACCACGGCTCAGACTCGACTCCTCTAAAATTCGGAAAACAAAGACTGCTGTAGGGAAGAAAACAAGTAGAACGGGCGAGCGGGAGGTCGGCAACCGGTGGCTCCCTGGGTAGAGGGGGGACTTGTTGGTGGTTGTTATGGGTGGAGGTAGGGTCGGAATGGAAGAAAAACGGAAGAAAACGCTGAAATGGCAAAACCGGGCGAACCAGGAATCGGACCGACGGACCGGCGGGCGGCGCCTTTGCGCCCGATTTCGGGACGGTCGACGGTGCGTTTGTGGTGCGGTTGGGCTCTCTGTAACGGACCGTGTCTTGTGGTCGTGGTGGTGGGTGGAGCGTTGGCTTATTCTTGCGGAAAGATAACTTCTAACTCGAGTATTCGGAGAAAGGTCACCTGGAGCGTGCAAAGGTGCTCTGGCGGTCGACTACCGCTTGCTTCCCGGCCGGACGGCGGGTCAAACTGCTGTTCCGACCGCAAAACGGTGGGGTCCAGGCGGACGGACTGGGTGTAATCGACACGATGGTGGGTGACACGGGAGTTGATTCGTCCGGGAAGTAGACAATCAACTCAGATCTTTGGAAGGGGGTCTCGCTGGAAAAGAGACCGGAATAGAGGGAGAACGAGGGAGAGAGAGGTCGGTCGAGTGAGGGCCGAAGGAGGGGGAGAGAGAGTGATGACAGCTGGTTGTCTTCCCCAACAAGCCTCTTCAATACTTGCCCAACTCCCCATGCAAGTCCCCTCATCTTTCTCTCTCTTCCTTTGCTCTTATCCAAATGCTTATAGGGGCAATTTGGTCATTTCCACCTTGCACAAATTACCAATCTGACCTTGGGCCGAAATTGATGTATGGGCCTAATGTCGCGACCATCCCTGGGAGGGGAGGGAACAGGTTTAGGGCTATTGCTTAAAGGACGGCCTGGCGCCCATGACAAAGACGAGCTCCCCCAAGCCCATACCCCGCGTGACACGTTGGGATTTTTTTTTTTAGGAATTTTATACAAAATGAGTCGCCACTAGCCTATTGAGGTCGGCTCGAATCCAAGTGAGGCATGGGAGTATACCTCACTTCCTACGCAACTGAGAATCAGGTTAGGGACTTGATTACACTAATTAGTGCCATTTCGATACCTAATCTTGTTCATTTTAAAAGAAATGATTTTTCGTAGGCAGTTTGAATTGATTTTATACCGATCCACTAACATGTGAGTTGATCATGCAAGTGCGCAATCATTAAAGTAACAATCATAGTTACCAAGATTCTAATTGCAGTAAAAATGAGAACGTGCAATTAAACATTCACAAACGTAATCAAATACGCGAATTAAACACGCGATATAACCAATGTGCAAGCAAATAAATGTCTAATTATACTAAGAAGGCAAAACAAAACAATTCCTAACAAAACTCTACTTTTTTGGATTTGAAATTTTTAATTTTTTAATTAACTATTAATAATTTTTTATCATTTAAAAAATAATAAAAGAAAAAGGTCGAATTTTTTAGTGCTTTCTGAGTTTTTCAATTTTCGGAAATCCTTTTCAATTTTTGTTATTTTTGGAATTTTTTTTATTTTTTGTATTTTAATACATTTTTAATATTTAATTTTTTTCTTTCTTTTGTCTTTTCTCATTGCGTCCTTTTCTTGCAGCATCTGTTCAACGGCCATTCCCGAAGCCAACTTTTTCCATTTTATAGTTTTCTATTTTTTTTTGTTTTCTTTTTTATTCTTTATTCTTCTTTTTTTTTTTTTTTTCTCATCTTTCACTTCACCCCTTCCCTGCACCTACCTTCTTCCTCGACGACTCCCTCCGAAATGGGTTCCCTTGCCGAACCCTAACCAAAATAAAACCACGCCCGACGAGCCTTCACCAATGTTTGGGATCGCCGCCAGACCACCATCCGGCATCGGTCGTTTAGTCCGACTGATGCCGGCCACAGCCGTTGGCCGAGACATGGCTCGGCCCCCACTCCCCGCCGCCGCCGCCACCGTTAGATTTTACATCGCGAAAATTTCATCAGAGGAAAAGAACTACGTATCAATAATTGCATGACGCAGATCATCCGTATCACGGACCCAAGTTCCTTTCTTGTTCCTGGGTTAATTAGCGACTGTGTCGAGTAAGAGAACAGAGCACAGCACGAAGTTGCCAAGACGGAAATCTCAAAAAAAGACGGAATCAACCCAAAAGGGAGGCGAAACAACGGCGAAGACGAGAGTACAAAAGCACGGAGGTGGGTCGAGAAGAACGATCGATCGGGGGGTCGCGACAGAGCGAAAGGAAAGTCCGCGTCTCGTGTGCGAATAATTACTACCGTTCCCCACTCAGTACACTGTTCAGAACGAGCATTACATTCGCATCCCCGTCTCCCTGGGGAGGGCAAACAGTGCAGAGAGAGAGAGAGAGAGAGAGAGAGGAACCTCAATTCGACTGCGGCGGCGAGAGACTTCGAGGGGGACAGGTGACGAGAAGCGAGAAGACGGCAGTAGCTGGTTTTGCATAAATTGGCTGCTTTTGGTGCGATTTTCATTCATTAACCCGACGTGAAAGAACGCGTATGGTTCGGCCTGGATTGGGTCAAAACTACTTTTTGCCAAATAGCTCAAGCCAGGCTTTTAGACTTGATTCTTTATTACATTTTGGATATATCTCTTTAGATTTCTAGTAATATGTCATTAATCTTTTTGATCCTACATGAAAAAAGTGAAATTTCAATAAGTTGGTTTATTTATTTTTTTAATGCTATTGAATCAAAATTAAAAATTTGAACCTTCATTGAACTAAATTCTTTACTTAATTGAACTAATGGATTGAACAAATCATATGAGAAAAAAAAAAAGTAATCCTCTCTCTCTCTCTCTCTCTCTCTCTCTCTCTCTCTCTCTCTCTATGCGCCGTAGGGGTGATCAGGTCCACGGTGAGTAGGTTCCAGACTCGGACCCTGTACCTGACCCTGTTACAACCAGTTCCCCTTTTTTGGACCCTGTACTCCACCCACCCTATTTCTCCGACCCGGTTCCAGGGTTCACCCTGTTTATATTGGAATCTGTTTTGCAACCGCCCATTCTATACCACTTAGAATTTGATATTAATACATGATAAAACAACATAATCCTTCTAATTTATATTGAAATATTAAGTGAAATTAATAAGTAAATTTCTACTTAATTTCGTATACATTAGCCAAACCCTAGGTGGTTCGCTTACGGTTAGATCACGACAGGGTGACTCCACCGGGTTTTTATTTTTGGGATCACTCGGCAGGAGGCCTTCTTCATTCCTTGGAAAAAGGAAACACAAAAAAAAAAAAAAAAAAAAAAAAAGCGGGAAGGAAAAGCTCGAGAGTCAAGGTCAAGGTTAGCAGGTAGAGGAGACGTGAGTAGCAGAGAGAGCGACGTGAGAGAGATGTGACAAGCCAATAGGAGGAAAAGAAAAAAGAAGAAATAGAACAGTGCACTGTTCATCATCTTCACGGGCTCCCTCCGCACGCCACAGCCGCCAACCGCTGCGCCTACGTCGCCGCGGCCGCACCACCGCGCCATCGCCGGAGCCCCCTCACCCGTGAGCTTGCACCGCCACTCGTCACCCCTGCTCTGGCCGCGACGACCCGACACCTCTGACCGCCCGAAGCTCCGTCGCCGTTGCCTTTGCCCCTGTGAAGCCGCCACTGCACCAGCACCACCACTGGGCTCCTCACGACACCAGCAACCAGTGAAGCCGCAAGGTCGACGAGAAAGCGTACAACCCGCTTCTCAAACAGGGGAATAAATTAGGGTTTGGACTTTTGGGTTGGCTTACAAACCGATTCGCGAACCGGTCCGGTCGATCCGGTTCCCGAGTGGGTAATTCCTCGGAACCGGTTTCAACGGAAACCGATTCCCGACCCTATTTTCCGGGTGGGCCGGTCCGGGAACCGGATTTACCCGATCCGGTTGCACACCCCTAGCGCACCGAGTCTCCGCTTCCCGACCGGATTGCGAGGGTGTCTTGGGTCGGCTGCTTGGGTTAGAGATGAGCGCCGGGTTTGATAATCAGGGCGATGACCTCTTTTGGCTGTGTGAAGAAGAGGGATGCCCGGTTGATTGCCCGGCCTGTTTGCCTTCCCCAGAGAGACCGGGATGCGAATGTAATTCTCGCTCTAAACGATCTGTTGAGTGGGGACGGTAGTAATTATTCGCACGCGAGATGCGGACCCTATGCGGGGCCGCCCTGTGGCCGTCTCGGATTGTGTGCCTATTCTCTGTTCGACCAATTTCCTTCTCGCTTCTGCCGCCGATGCGGCACTCGAGTGTTGCCGGCCCTGCTCTCACCTGCCCTTGCGGCTCCAAAGCATCGCAAGTAGTGCGGCTCGTTTTTCCCTCGGTTAGTTTAGTTTTTAGTTACTTATCTTTGTTGTTTCTATATAGTCTTAAGGTAATATGACCTATTACTCAACACGAGGCAAGCTGGCGGACTATTTTTAGAGCGGATCACTCACGTTCGGTTCGTCTTCTTTCTACATGTGGCGGTTGGTTCGACACAACAAGGATTGACACCGAATATTCTTGATTGATTTCCGCCGTGGTCGCGCTGTGGTTATTCTTTGTCTCGTTTGTGGTGGTTTATAGTGGTTTCATTGCCAAACTGACTCCGTGTTTATGACCAATGTGTTGTTTTCTTGAAAAGTAGTTCGTTGTTGGTGAAATTCAACCGAAACTCTTTATCCATCTCAGTGACCGAAGGCGTCTTTCTGATCCCTATGGGCAAGAGAAACCGTCAGAAGCATGGTATATTTCTCTAGCTATTTCTTGTTTTTACGCTTAACATGCTGTGCCTTATAGTTAGTTAAATTTGTATTTTATATAAATTGATTGCCTGCAACAGCTTATCCAAGAGAATGTGTTTGATAAGTTCTAGATTGCAATTAATCTGTTTGCATTACATTATTCCCCTTTCGGCTCTCCCTTATGTCTAAATTTGGCCTCACATTTTTAATCACTCTCTTTTACTTTATTCACATTTCTTAGATTTTCTTTTATATTTGGGTTGTCAAGTTCTTTGCAGCGAAGCTGAAATGAATTCTTATTTACTTTGTTCCATAAAACAGGATTTAAGAAACCCAAGACCCCTGAGATATATGAAGATGGTGGGATTGTGAGGAAGAAGCATAAGGTTGAAGAACACATTTCACAAAGGATATCTCCCGATCCCGCAGGCATGTCAATGCAGCTTTATTACTATAATATGTATATATAAACATTTTCGGAAGTGTTCATTATCAAATTGTTCATTCTATAACATGCTTCTTAATTTTCAGTCAACTACTGATCTTCTCTTCTCTAACATTATTAAATTAAGTAATGTCAATGATTTGTTTAGATGTCTACACTCCTCTATGTCTTCTCATGAAGCCTTAGTAGAAATTATCATGCTTCACATGAGATTTTAAGTTGTAGAAACTACCTTTGTTAAGATATCCCTTACTTGATGATTCTATCTAAAAATATAATGCTTGACATGAGATTTGGGACCAGCATCCTTGAGGATCAGCTTGTTGGCCTGCAATCAAGTTTAAGTTAAAGGGTTGTAATTGAATTGAATATTCTACTTTAAATTTAGTATAATTGTGATGCTATCATTTGCCACATAACTCACTAATGTGGATAACGATGATGAAGCAGTTTATAAAGAGCCTTCAGCTTACAATAATTTGTTAGTGACTTTGGGGTCTAGCGACAAATATTTCTCTGATGCTTATAGAGGAAGGTAATGGTACTATTCCCCCTTCCTCCTTTCTTTCCCTCGGCGAAAGTCAACTGCAAGACAGATGCTCTAACTACAAGTTTGCTAAAGACACCATACGATATTGCTAGTCGTACTATCATATTGTACTGTGCATGGGTGACTATATCGGAGTGAGATATCATTATCTGTAAGTTTTTGTGGATTAATGTTGCTGCCACTCATGTAATGTGAAATAAGTTCCATTAGAGATTTACTGCACAACAGCTCGTCTTTCTGGTGAAACTATAGCAATAGCCAAAAAGAGATAGAAGGTCACTTTGGAAGTGACTTGAAAGAAATGGTGCTTATTAAACAGGTCTCGAGAAAAGAAAAGTAAAATATGGTGGCAACCCTTTTTCTTTTTTCTTTTTTTAATTGCGAGTTTTCACCCATGGTAACACATTACTCGTAAAGCAAAATGCATTTCATGCTTTCCTATGACCTAAAAGTTCATAGTCTTTCATACACGCGAACTTTTAGTTGATTTCGTGTTTTGTGAACAGTGTCGCATGAACAGTAAATTCCCATAATTAAATCAATAATAAATTAAACTCAAAAATCAAACAAAACATTAATTAAAACAATCAAACAATTAATTAAGTAAAACAAGCTTAATTAAACACATAAGCACAATTAAGCAAATAAAGCAATAGTAAGCTAATCTAATCTTATCCATCCATCTAACCACCTATCTTAGGGCTAATGAAATTTAATTAAATCACATAAACTAGAATTAAATCTAACAAAACAAACCCTAAGCAAGTTTAGGGACTAATCGAAGGATTAGGAGCTAAACTCACCCGTTAAGCGCGCCGGAGACACCGACGCGTCGGCGACGACGACAGTGACTACGCATCGGACCCTCTATCACGACGATCCAAGGCGGTCCCAAACTCAGCACGGCAACCACAGCTCAGACTCCCTCTAAAATTCTGGAAAACAGCACTGCCGGGGAAGAAAACAAGTAGAACGGCTTGGCCGGAGCTCCAGCGAGCGGGAGGTCGGCAACCGGTGGCTCCCGGGGTGGAGGGGGGACTTGTTGGTGGTTGGTATGGGTGGAGGTAGGGTCGGAATGGAAGAAAAACGGAAGAAAACGCTGAAATGGCGAAACCGGGCGAACCAGGAATCGGACCGACGGACCGGCGGGCGGCGCGTTCGCGCCCGATTTCGGGACGGCCGGAGGCTCCGTTTGGGGTGCGGTTGGGCTTTCTGTAACGGACCGTGTCTTGTGGTCGTGGTGCTGGGTGGTGCGTTGGCTTATTCTTGCGGAAAGATAACTTCTAACTCGAGTTTTCGGAGAAAGGTCAGCTGGAGCAGAACAGTGCCTGGCGGTCAGACTACCGCTTGCTTCTGGCCGGACGGCGGGTCAAACGGCGGTTTCTACCGGGAAACGGTGGCGTCCAGGCGGACGGCCTGGGTGTCTTCGACACGATGGTGGGTGGCACGGGAGTTGATTCGTCCGGGAAGCCGACAATCAACTCAGATCTTTGGAAGGGGGTCTGCTGGAACAGAGACTGGAATAGAGGGAGAACGAGGGAGAGAGAGGTCGGTCGAGTGAGGGCCGAAGGAGGGGGAGAGAGAGAGTGATGACAGCTGGTTGTCTTCCTCAACAAGCCTCTTCAATACTTGCCCAACTCCCCATGCAAGTCCCCTCATCTTTTCTCTCTTCCTTTGCTCTTATCCAAATGCTTATAGGGGCAATTTGGTCATTTCCACCTTGCACAAATTACCAATTTGACCTTGGGCCGAAATTGATGTATGGGCCTAATGTCGCGACCTACCCTCGGGGGGAACAGGGTTAGGGGTATTGCCTAAAGGACGGCCTAAGCGCCCATGATTAAGCACAAGCTCTCCCAAGCCTATACCCCGCGTGACATTGGGATTTTTTTAGGAATTTTATACAAAATGAGTCGCCTCTAGCCTATTGAGGTCGGCTCGAAACCAAGTGAGGCATGGGAGTGTATCTCACTTCCTACGCAACCAGAGAATCTAGGGTCCGGGACTTGATTACACTAATTAGTGCCATTTCGATACCTAATCTTGTTCATTTTAAGAGAAATGATTTTTGTCAGGCAGTTTGAATTGATTTTATACCGATCCACTAACATGTGAGGTGACCATGCAAGTGCGCAATCATTAAAATAACAATCATAGTTAGCAAGATTCTAATTGCAGTAAAAATGAGAACGTGCAATTAAACATTCACAAACGTAATCAAATACGCGAATTAAACACGAGATATAACCAATGTGCAAGCAAATAAATGTCTAATTATACTAAGAAGGCAAAACATAGCAATTCCTAACCAAACTCTACTTTTTGGATTTTCGAAATTTTTAATTTTTTATTTAATTATTAATAATTTTTTATCATTGAAAAAATAATAAAAGAAAAATGCCGAATTTTTTAGTGCTTTCTGAGTTTTTGAATTTTCAGAAATCTTTTTGAATTTTTGTTATTTTTCGAAATTTTTTATTTTTTTTATTTTTTGTATTTTTAATACATTTTTAATATTTAATTTTTTTCTTTCTTTTGTCTTTTCTCATTGCGTCCTTTTCTTGCAGCATCTGTTCAACGGCCATTCCCGAAGCCAACTTTTTCCATTTTATAGTTTTTTATTTATTTTTTTGTTTTCTTTTTTATTCTTTATTCTTCTTCTTTTTTTCTCAATTTTCACTTCACCCCTTCCCTGCACCTACCTTCTTCCTCGACGACTCCCTCCGAAATGGGTTCCCTTGCTGAACCCTAACCAAAATAAAACCACGCCTGACGAGCCTTCACCAATGTTTGGGATCGCCGCCATACCACCATCCGGCATCGATCGTTCAGTCCGACCGATGCCGGCCACAGCCGTTGGCCGAGACATGGCTCGGCCCCCACCGAGGTTAGCCGAGGGACAAAACTCGGCCTGAGCGACTAGATACTATTCGAGATATCCCTGATACCGACATCCGCCAACACCTAACGGTGCCATCACCGGTCACCTTCCCTTTCCTGGCACCATCCACGACCAACCCATAAAAAGAACAAAGAAAATATATACAAACCTAGCCTAGACAAAATGTCAAACACCTGGGGTGCGCCGACTGAAAAGCTAACGAAAACTCAATCGAGAGATGAATCAACAGTCAAGGCAGAAGCCGGATATAGCCTAACCCGACCCTTAAGGCTTTTTGCTTCTTTTCTTTTCCTAAATAAATAATTAATTTTAATTAATTAATTTTTTTATTTTTGATGATTTTTTTAATTTTTTATTTTTGTTTTGCGACTAATTCATAATTTTACACACGATTAAACTCTAGATAAAATTGTAAAATTTAGGTGTCAATACCTAAGAAATGGGCTTGGAATTGAATAGTAACGGGCTCGGGAATTGATTGGGCTCGATTAGGCTCAAATGGGCTTGAGGTTTGATAATGAGCATGGAATGAGGAATAGTTGGTTTTGGCCCGATGGGCTCAATTGCTTGCTTTGGGCCCAATATGATGGCTGTCCCACCTTGGGCCTAAGGCCCACACTGGCTTTCCTCAGCCCACTTCCTCATGGGCTTGCCTTCTAGGTCCTTAAGTCATTTTTCCCCACACTCGGCTTGCTCGGCACTGCCGACTGTTGAAGTAGCTTCATCCATGGTCCGTCCCAGACATTCTTGATAATTCGAAGTGCAATCTTAGGGTTCTCATGCCATGTCAATTTCGCCCTAATGCCATTTTAGGTACAACTCAAACTGACAGGCGGCTTTGAGGATTCACACGTAACCGACTTGTGCGAAACGACATTCAAGACATCTCGACACGTGGACGTCATTCACTACATGTAATTGCAGATGATAGATTCTTATTTCAAAGTACACGATTACTAAGGTCGCCGGCCGTCGACGGCCGGTCGCTGGCCATGGCCGAGGTCGGCGACCGGCTAAAAGGAAGAAAAAAGAAGAAAAAGAAGAAGAAAAATGTGTTTCTCGGAAGTGTTCCCAGGAATAAGAAATAAGTTTATTCCACTTTACTTTTCAAAATCGCCCTTACATCATGCTCATTTTTCGAGTAACCATCCACATTTTTTAAATGTCATTTTCTATTTTCTAAAGGCATGATATGAGTAACCACTCTCTTTCCATAACAAGGGTGAAAATATCATCATATAATACTTTATTTATTTCGCAGACAACAAAATAATTTGGAAAACATCATCCAAAAGTCGATAATTTGTATCATTTACAAAAAATAAAAACAAATGAACGAAAAATATTTTCATTATTCATAAAAATGTTCGGTATAAATAAAATATTTTCCATTAACCAATTATTTCAAGCGATGTAAGTAATTGATTTTAGAAAAATATTTTTGAAATTAGTCATTTTTTCGTAAAATAAGTGGATCCTGAGGTTTTAATTATGTAATTTCATATACGAAGGTTTCATGCCATTCTACATGATATCACTCGATCAATTTAGCAAATAAAATTCAGTAGATATAACATACAACAACATTATCTCAAAAGTCAAAACTTGTTAAAAGAGCGAAGAAGAGATTGTTGGGCCGTACACTAATGGGCCTTGGGCTTGATAGATGGGCGTGACAACATCGAAAACTTAATCACTTTTCAATTCTGAAAGTTTCCCTCCCTCCCCTCACTTTCCTTCTTCACTCGATCGCCGCCACTCCCTGCAGCTTCTTCTCCCCGGCGAACTGACTCCTCCGCCACCACTCACCGCCGCCGCCACCGCCGCCGTCTGATTGAGGTTCCTCTCTCTCTCTTTCTCTCTCTCTACGCGCCGTAGGGGTGATCGGGTCCAGGGTGGGTAGGTTCCAAACCTAGACCCTGTACCCGACCCTGTTATAACCGGTTCCCCTTTTTTGGACCCTGTACCCAACCTACCCTGTTTTTCCAGTCCAGTTCTAGGGTTAACCCTATTTATATTGGGACCTATTTTGGAACTTCCCATTCTATACGACTTTGAATTTTATATTAATATATAAGAAAACAACATAATTCTTCTAATTTATATTGAAATATTAAGTGTAATTAATAAGTAAATTTCTACCTAATTTCGTATGCATTAGCCAAACCCTAGGTGGTTCGCTTGAGGTTATCTAGCTGTAATTCTTCTCGCTCGCCATCAAGGATATCTAGTTTGTATTATTTGGATAAATAAGTGCCTCCACATGAACATGGCCATGTTTCCTAGAAAACTATTTCTATGAGCCTCTTAAATTATTTGAGGTACCACAGTACCATTAAATGATTAGACCTTGAGGTACCCAATTTGACAGATCTCCCACAAATAGTTTTTCTTTAGTGCCTACTGATATAGCTTTTCAAATATTTTTTTTCTATTTTTGATGTTTTAATAGTTAGGATACTCGGCTATAATTTTGGTATTTCATATGCTGCAACATCCCTTGGCCTATAGTGGATTTTCCTATACTTTTTGTGTAACTAGCTAAAGCAGACTTTCCCAGATTTTCCTTGAGAATGAGAGGAAAAGATTAGTGAAAGTTATTTGAATCACTCAGCATCTTTAACAAAATGGTTTTATTTAACAAGATTATATTAGGGAATTTATTTCTGATTCAACCTATAAAAGTTTGGCTGGATTACAAAATAATTTGTTTAAGGGTGAAAAAGAATAGGCTCTTTTCGAAGGTGAAAATTATTTGAATCACTCAATATTTATAACAAAATGGTTTTATTTAACAAGATTTCAACCTATAAAAGTTTTGCTAGCTAACAAATTAATTTCGTTGGGATAAAGAGAGAACAGGCTCTTTGTGAAGGTGGTGTTAGTTTGTCGATCTTCACTTAAAGCCAAAAGCCAAGAAGCTCTAAAGTCCCTTCTTATAATTTTGGGTCCAAAAAAAAAAAAACTGTGATATACTAAAATGTTTAAGATGATTCACAAAAAGTCAAATATCTCTCTATCTTTAGAGTTTATGTTTTTCAAATTAAAGTGTCTTCAAAATAAGCCCTAGTTGCTCATGAAAGAAAGACACTTACTTGAGCAGAAGTCGAGGCCACAGCCAAGTGCTAAAAGCCGCAACTAAACCAAAAAAACTGCAATTAAATGGTCAAAATACATTCCCAACTGGCCTAAGTATCTAAAACTGACTTATCGGTAGCTGTTGGAAGAAGGAGAGTTCATTTTGTAGATGTGTCAAATCTGACTAACTTAATGTTCTCTAAAAGATGATATTGTACATGTTGGCCTACTGTAATCTCCATCGGACTTATACATGCTCATTTTGTTTTGACCCCTTTTTGTGGTTATTTCTGACCCAGTTTGTTCATTGACCTTGAATTTCTTTTTGGGTATAGTTCATATGCTATGCACTTAGGTCATCAGATATCAAAAGGAGAGATTGATAAATTGTCAAAAAAAAAGATGGAAATGTAAATGGGAGGTGTCTATTGCTAAAACTGCAAGTGGATAGGAACTGGAGAGTGTTTTATGAAGATATGTTTGTTGTATGACCCGCACTTTTTTTCTTATTTCTAAGAGTTCTGACCACCAATTTATCTTTTTAGAAGTCTTATTGAAATGCCTACTATTTTAGACCTTCTTTGTTAATATTATGCATGGAGGTAAATGACATTAGTAGCAAAGAAGTGCAGGGGATAAAAAGGAGTTGATTGCAAATCTTATATCTTTTATCGTTAATTGCTTTTTGATGAGAGACAGCTTTGCCTAATAGCTATAGTTAGCTTTAGATTTCCCAAACGGAGAATTGAACCCAAAAAAGCACATTTGAGAAGTCATTTGAAGATCACATCTCAAGTGACATCTAGTTGCATGAGCTTTGGTAATGTGGTTATTAGTTTATTTTTAACTCTACTTTCTTCTTCTAATGTATTGTATCATTTATATACATACATTTTCTGGGTATCTGAACTTTAATAATTTTTTTAAGACATTTAGACGTTGCTTATATGCACTTTCTTTGCAAATTAATACATAATCCAATATAAACTTTGTTCTGTAGGATGACAACCTAAAATCTGGGTATGGTCCGAAGCCAAGCTTGTATAAACACTGGTTAAACATCTATGAAACGTCTGAAGGCAATGATTTTCATACATCAAAAGAAATATTGTTCTTCTCTCTCTGTAAGTTGGGATCCTGAAGCTCTTCGTCACTGTTTTTCTGGAGTTATTATAATAATTGAATTTTTTATAATTCCTCCATGTTTGTTTGTCTCTTTTTCCTTCAATACTTTGTTTTCTTATGGTCAGTTCCTTCCATGCCCTTTTTTCTTTGGTCAGTTCCTTCAATATATCATCCCATGCTAGTGGAAGAAGAGAAGGCAGGGGATGTGTTTGGTGGTGGTCTACATTCTAATCTAGTGTTTTGTGCCAATTTTACTTTGGAATTCGTTACTGCAATATTCTTTACTTGTATTTGCATTTCTTGTTTAAAACTATACATTGTTATTTCTTTTTTAAAACTATACATTGTTTATTCTTTTGTTTGTACATTCTTTATTATGAGTTTATGTGGCTGGTACTAATTGGTTAAAAATGAAGATGATTAGCTTACCCCCTTCTTGTGCCCCCAAAATTTCTCAAAATCCTAAAAATCTCCCGAGAATAAAAAAATTTTGCCTTTATATCCAAAAGTCACCACCAATCTGTTTGTCGTAAAGTTGAGGTTGATCGGTAACCTAAAATCCTTGGTATTGATGGGTAAGTCGTCTGATTGCCACAGCATGTTTGAGTTGCTGGTTCAATTAAAAACCCAACAAAACCCTTTTATTGGGTTTTGTTTTGTATGGCGATATGATAAGCAATCACACTGTCTCCTTAGTTCTTTCTCCTCCTTTATCATCTCTTGTTCTTTGTTTTTCAGTTATAACAGTATATTGTTTTGTTTGCCTGTGTGTACTTGAATTTACCAGGCTTTCGTCTTCAATGAATTTTCATCACCAGTGGATTAACTATACTAATTTGAAATACTCAAACTACTTTTATATTTTAGGCAGCAACTATTGAGATATACTGAACTTCAGCAAGAGGCCCTTTTATCACAAGGGCCATGGAGAAGACTCAAGTACCATAGACGCATACATCATGCAATCTGTGCATGCCTACCTTTCCCATACTCGATCTTTTAGTTTTCTTTTGTTGGGAAATTGATCTCTTTTCCTTCTTAAGTCTTTTGTAGTATTGTAACCTTAACAGTTTGTGGGATGTGTTTGATAGTTGAATCACATATTCTGAACAAGAGATCTTGTGACTTAAAATGACACGAAAATGGCCAAACACTAAGAAACAACAAAGGATGAAATACTTTCTAGTGGTGAATTCCTTGATCATGGCTTCACTTGTCCCAAGGTATACTGACAAATGCCACTTCTGCTTTGCATGTTCCAAATCTAGTTGAGTAATTTATAGATCAAAATATTGGTAATCCAATCACCAAATGTGTACATTTCATTTTAGTTGGGTGTGGTTTTTTTGTATATGACCTTTAGTCACTTTGACCGTCTTTAGTGATAACTCCTAGTAGTAATGCTATGTATTGTGAATTTACTATTAAGGACTTCTACTTAGGCTTTTGCAAGAGAGCACTTCAAAACTAATGTTTTATTGTGGATTTGGGTCTTGAGACTAGTTTTGAAGGTTCATTATACTAAGGAGGCAATTTAGGATTTTTTTAATTATCTTGGGATAAGCAAATGAGTTGGACACAAGTGCTATCGGGGAATTAACTATTGGGTATTCATGCACCTCTTGCTACGAATTTGTCATAATCCCTTAATTGTACCACCCTACTTGTATTTGGATTTCTGCATCTCTATCTGTCTCTCTAGCTTTCTTTCTCTGTGTGCAGCATCCGGCTAATGTAATGTAAGTTCTTATGAATTTTGATTGTCGAAATGTACCTTCTATTTTTTTCTCACTTTTCATGGTGATACCTAAAATGAGTTGGTAGTAATATAATATTATGTTTTATTTGAGATAGTGCAGTTTATAGGTACTTGTTATATTTTATGACTGTCCTTGCTGCTTACAATAACTTGAGCAAAATAACTGTTTCATTAAATAAGAATCTTTTCCCCAAACCATTCAAAATATCTTTGATATGTATTTTCAAATTCACCAAACTACTATATCCAACATGAATCTTGAGTTTGTAGCTGAAAATTATGTCCTTAATCTTGGAAGCTCGTGAGAAAGAAATCACATATTACATTGTGCATAGCTAATTGTGTGTGTTTCTTTGCCTTTTGAATAAATGATTAGTTTGTTCGTTTCCTTTCTGTCTTGGTTTTGATGAGTTGATGAATCCAGTTTTGTTTTCTTTGCCTTTAAGAAAACAAAACTTTGTTGTCCATCTCACATTTACTTTGTCCTTATGTTAGATTTCTAACTTGGTTGATTTGCTTTTTCATAATGCTTTTCAGGTTTTGATTCTTTTGCCACTTCATAACATTGCATTTCGAGTTGTTAAGAGGCTAATATGGCACTTTCAAATCACAAGGTACAATTTAAGTTTGTTTGTTAAAGGTGTTGACCTAGTGTTGAAAATTCTAGAGCTGATTTTGCGGCATTGTATCTTATAAGTGACAAAAATTCAAACCATTTCCCAAAAATCAAAATATCTATTTTTGAATTAAGATCTAAAGATTATTACCCTCTTATGAGTTCACGGTATTATCCTAGACATGATTATAATGTGTCCATCATAATTCGGTATTTTAATACTCTATAAATTTTTCCATAGTAATGTACCAAGTTAAAAGGAAAAAGAGAATCATTGAAGTTCTTAACAATGACAATAGACACTTATGAAAATTACTCTTTATTCAAGTTCGGAATGTTTTATTATTGTCTCCTACAATCCACTGCAATTGTCATTTTGATATTTGTTTCTTTGGATAATTCTCATCATAAACAGAATTAAAAAGTTTGAGTCTGATGTATCATCGTACAAGAAATATTTGGCTCCCCTCCCGTTTCTTTTCTTTCACAATTTGAATAAGAGGAACTATGAGTTGTATTTGTCATTTTATGTATTTTATTGAAAAAAGTGAAGTTGGAATTTGCTATGAGTACATTACACCCTGTCATGGAGTTAGCAGATCTTTTAATGGTGGTTGTGCTGCCGTGTAAATATAAATAATAAAAAATAACATTATAATAAATTTATTATATATGTTTCTTTCTTAATATCACTTATTATGTAGCACTTTTACTTTTTCTTGATGGTAATAATAATAATAATAATAATAATGCTTTTATTATTAATGTCTTGCTGCATTTGCATTGGTATCTTGCTAGGCTCAATGTTTAATGGCTACCCAAATAAAAGAAGTTGGAACAACAAGGAAAGCAATCAAACCAAAAGATATTAGTTAAGTGAACATTTAAAATAGACAAAAATTCATACCAAAAAGCAAAGGGAAAAATTTGTACAATGCCATCAATACATAGAAAGAAATAGGAGGAAATGCACGTGAAGTATGGAAGAGTGATAACGAAAAAGATAAAATTAAAGTCTCTTTTGAGGGGAAACAGGTAAAAAAATAAATAAGAGCAAATGTCCAAAAAATCTCTACCTTAGTAGTTTTGGTAACAAATATCTCAAACTTCAAAACCTGTATCAAATATAGTTTCCATTACTTCAGCGATTAAGAGTGATATCCACTGATTGTAGACCGGCTGGCTAGGCGTCTTGCTAGGTCGTTTCTAGTTGTCAATCTGCTTTTCGTTTTTTGGCCATTCTCGATTGCCTCTTGGGTTTTTTCCTCAACTTCCTTCCACTCATAATGAGCATATCCATCTTGAGTATAAGTTTTTGAAGCCGATTGATTGTACAATTTAACCTTTCCCCAATATATCTCTTACTTTCACCAAAAAAAAAAAAGTGTTGTCAAATTACTATGGTGAATCAGGGCTAACCTGGCACAATGTATTGGCTGATGGGGAACTACATTATGAAAATTTAACCGATGGAACTTTGAAAATTAAAGAAACTAAAGAGAAAAGCATAAAGAGGGTAGGTAGTCCATTCAACGAACATTGCTGCCTTATTAAATCATGTCAGTCCATGACCAGGGTCATGCCACCCTCACCTAGGCTGGTCAAGGCCTGTTGTGACCCTGGTGAGCTAAGGCAATAATTGTGCAGCTCTTACCCAGCCTTCTACAGAATGTTGACTCAACCATACTGAGGGGTTACGAGCCTATCATATTTAAAAATTTTGCGTTTTTCCACAAAATAGGACTGTTTTACCTTGGCGTCTAGTATATGAGTCATTATCTTGCCTCAACCAAATGATTTACAGAAGGAGACCTTAGTCATACCATGTGCTAGACAAGAAGGGCTCCTCATTTACATACTTCTTCCATGTGCCTAAGTGTGTAATGCTTTACATAGCTTAGGGTTGGCATACCCTTAGTGGCACTGTGTTGTTAAAGTTTTTGGAAAATGGAAGAGTTAATTCAAGGCTTTTTCCCCCCTTTAAATGAAAACCTGTGTCACATTTTGTTTGAATAATGGAAGCATGGATTGTCCCCAGGTTAATGTAAAGTACTTGGGACGGTTCTCTGACGATTTTGGTGCTGGAGAGACTCATGACAATGAGGACAATGAGGTGTTTCAGGATGTCCATGGCTCTGGTTAGAAGTCTTCGAAACCTACTGACTTTCATGCACTGTTTGATGGAAATCCTAATGATCACTTTATGGTTGGAATTAAATTTACTAGGTATATATATTTTTCCTTTAGTGCCATTTCTTTTGAAGTTCCATGCATTTTCTATTATTGTGATCACTGTTGATTTTACTTATTATACTTCTCTGTTGTTTATTCTTTAACATAAAGTAGAAAAATTATATGAAAAAGTTTTCTAGTGAAAGATTATGATTTGATGACTATAAGGTGGATTTTGTGACGCTTTTTACAAAATCATGAAAGAAAGAATATCAGAATGTATCCAAGCCAAGAGAACAAAAGAAGTATCCCAAAATGTAACAATTATAGCAATTGTGGTTTTGATGTCATTTATTTATTTCTTTTTTTTATTGAGAACCTTCTAAAGGAAGAGCCATTCTACAACTCATACTGGTCACTTTAACTTAGGGCCCTTAGGTTATACCCTTATCTTGAACCGGACAAACTTTGCTGGTGTAAATCCTCTGAGTAGGAATCAAATACCTAACATCCAGCTCTTAGGAGAACGCTCAGCAACCAGGGCAACCCAATGGTGCTGATGTTATTAATTATGTTGCTTTTGTTTCAGATGAGGAAAGCTTATTAGCCAAAAAAAATTTCTTCATAATCTTTTCCAGACATAAAGAGTGACACTGTTGCTAATATTAAATAAATTAAAATGTGAAAATATGTAAAACTATTCTAGAACACCATTTTTAGTCATTTAAACATTGAGTTGGGGCTTGATAATTATTCAGCCTCCTAGGATTATCTTCCCGTTCCAACCTATGACAGACAATAGTATCCCTCTTAAGCAGGGTGATTGTATAGGCCATCTTTCATTTTGTAGATTTGACAGTAAGTAAGTGCTCCTAAATCATGCTCAACTGCTAACTAAACTGTGTTTATTTAAAATGCCTTCTGTTCAAGCAAAACAGAATAGTACTAGTAATGATTTTCGTTCTACTTATGGCATAGGTTGAAAATCCTCTATTCTTCTATCTAATTTTGTGTTGATTTGGAAAGAGTGAAATATTATGGCCTTTGTGGGGGAAGAAACTTTCATTAAGGAACTTATTGAAAATTGGTTAACTTTTCAAATGATGGGGTTTACTCTTGGATGTAAATGCTTTGATTAACATACTGAATTCCTGGTCTTGCAAATTAGTTTTTTTTTAATAGCTTTTAGCTCTTTTTTTGGCTTTGGGCTCTTTATTTGAATGAGTTGGCATGCTTTTGGTGCCTCATAGTGAAATTCTCTTTACCTTTGAAGAGGAAATCTATTCTGTTGGGATTAATCTTCCTATTTTATACTTACTACAGCAAAAGCATAAAGCTGTACAATGACCTCTACACATCAAACATGATTGTAGATTCTCCTCTTGGTTTGATTACAGTAAGCAAAGATTTCTTATGCTTAAGGATTATTAAGTTGTTGGGAAGAATTACATTTTCATTTTTCATCACTCCACATTCTTTTTTATCGACAACGAAGTCACACACCAGCAAGCATATTAAATAAGAAGGCAATTTTACTTTATGATCTTAAAGTGATGGAGTTGGCTATGAGCTGAAGCTTTTGTTGTGATTTTAGTCTCCAACGAAAATCATCTATTCTTCGTCCTCCATCAGAGGACATAATTGTTGGTGGACCTTTACAGTGACTCTCTAAACTTCGTTTTTTTAGTTGGTGATCATTTGGAAAATCAGAGTAGTCAAGACTCACCTTTGCTTCATTTATCACTTGGAAGAAATTTCACTACAACCACAATTATTATCATTAAAGTGTTTGATGAACTCAACACCCTAAAGCATCTTCCCTTCCATGAGAGTCCGGCAAGACTCAATACTTGGTTCCTTATTGCATGGAATTCTAAGAAGCTCTGAAATTGAGCTTTTAGAGAGTTAATGTGAGAACCATAATAAGCCACTCGAAAATTATGTTGCTTTTTGTTGGCAAAAATAAACAAGTAAATAAATAGACAAAAATAAAATCTATTTTGCTTTCCAATTTATGTAAGTTTCTTTTATTCAATTTATCTGGCATCTACTGTTACCTTTGCAATTTTGGCTTCTCTTGTCCACTTAAAATAAGTTTATTTGCGATGATAACTTGAGATATCATTTGATCAATTGGAAAGTCGTAGATTAGTTGGTCAGTAATGGGCATTAAATCATTGGTATTCTTCAATAAAGCTTTGCTTGCAAAATGGCGATGGAGCTTGGATATGGTGAAAGCGTGTGAGGAGGGTGATGATTGCCATATGTGATCCATGGTGAAGGGTGTACATCTATGCTAATTGGGGAGTGCATGTGTTAGAATTTTGGAAGCATATAAGGCAAAGATGAATGACTTATGGAAGTGCATGTGGTAGGATTTATGGAAGCACCGCTCTTAACAGGGTAGGGTCATGTGGAGATACTCTTTGTAATTATTTCAGTGTTGAAAATTCCCTTCTTGTTCCCCTTATTCAAGAAAATTTGAGAAGGCTGCTCATTTTTGTCATATGTGGTGTGTCTACAGTAAATGCAACAAAAAGATCTTTTGAAGGATCATTAGATTGTTGTTTTTGTAGCTTTAAAACATTTATGGGATTGCTCTGATTTTCCTTATTTTTTTGGACACTATTTATTGTTTCTTTTTTATTCGTTCGTGTATATTCAAAATCTACATGCACAGTTTCTTTTGGCTAGCTCTTATCATCACTAGAAAAGAAGTTATTGCAATTTTAGAACAGCTCAGATTGGAAGAAGATTGTTCAATTATGATATATTATCTATAGAGATACACATCTCAAAGCTCGTGCTTCCATGAAACCTTTTAAATTATTGTTGTTGAGAATTTCACTTGATAAAATACAACACGTTGAGGGGAACAGCTGATTGGCCGAGTCAGGTTGGCAATTGTAGAGAAAGTCTTATTTTTTAAAAATGTCATTTGTTCTTTAGATTGAAAGTTCATTTCTTATGAAATTTTTAATGTCAATGGTTGAGCTAATAATAAAGTTTCTTACTTTTAATAAACCATGCGATTGACATTGGAACTATGAATGACAGAAAATTTGGGAGGCTGAGAGAGAGAAGGAGAAAGATGTTGACTACCTATCATCTATAGAGGTTATTCATTTTACACATTCTATATTGCATATTTGTCAGGAATTAACTTAATTCTTGTTTTGGAGGGTAGTACAGTTTTTCTCTACTAAATGAGTGAGGATGTTTTACTCTGCAAATCCTGATCATAGATCATGCGGATGTCATTACCATGCAGGTATGGCAGGCATATGCTTTCTTGCTTATGATATGTCTTGCATTCCATAAAAATCTTTAGATTTCAGTGAATATATTTCTTCTTGACCAATACTGACTTTAAATTTCCAAAATTAGTCACATGTAAATACTATGGTGGAGCAGTTGGACTGCTTACCCTCAAAGTAGCATGGCATGGATGTTATGCTCATGAGGCAGTGGTGAGCTATGCAATACTTATTGTGAAGTCTTATTTTTTCTTCTTTCTTTCATTTAATCAGCCTAAATGAGATATTCGTATATTTCTTTTCTAGGTACTTAGATGGATATGCAAGGTTCTATCATTAGTCAATAGTACTTGGTTATTTTTTGAATCCAGGTATGTCCAACCCAAATTCCTTATTTTGAAAAATACTTGGTTTGTCTACCTCCACAAACATCACAGTAGGCAAGTCTTTGTGAAAAATACGAGGTAGAAGATACATACAATTTTTTTCCATTGGAGTAAGTTTTATAGGATTAATTTCCGGAAAATAACAACTTTGAAACAATGAAGGATGTGTTATGTAGCTCTAGCCATACCATTATCACAGTTAGGTTTCTTCATCACATTTTCCTGTACTTGGTTCACATGGCCTTCTGCATTCACTGTATGCACAAAGCAACATGCATATCTCGAGTTTTTGTGTGTGAATATGTTCTTGTATGCTTATTACCTTATGGTTTAATTTCACTTGGTCTTTTGTGTTTTGCTCTTCTTCTTTTTTGGTGGAGGGGGGGTTTGGGGGCTATAAAATTGATGTCACTCATCTTGGGTTTCAGATGTACAGGGTGAGGAGTAGCTAACTCTTGGATAAATTATATTACGTGATCTAACCTGACAATACTATTTTTGCAGATATGAATTATCTGTTCAATCAACACTGCCTTAATTATGAGGGAAAGGTAAGTAGATTTTCTTTCTTAGGAAACCTTTAAGGTGCTAATCAAAGCATTCATGGTCTTTGCTATGTTTACACTATTTAATTTGATGCTATGTATGTGGACTATGTATATTCTGGTGTTAGAAGGAATGTGAGATGAATGCAGTTTTTTAAGGTGCCTTGTCTTTCATTCTACTTATTTTTGGAGCAGACATACTGATATCTTTTGAGACATGAATTTCTCTAAATGGGCAATTGGGGGTGTTTGGTTCAGCTTTCCCAAGGGGCTTTGAGCCCCCAAAGCCCCTTGGGAAAAATTTAAGGGTGTTTGGTTCGGCTTTCAAAGGCTACTTGGCAAAATGCTTGCCTTTGGAATGCTGAAAGCCCAAAGCAGGTGGGGACCTGCTTTGGGCATTCCAGCATTCTCGGCATGTTGAGGTAGGGAATTAATGAATTTTTCCCAATTGCCTATTTTACCTTAAAATTTTATTAAAAGTCCACTTTTACCCATACTAAACAAAACCCTAGCTCTTTCCATGTTTTCCTCTCTTTCTCCATCGACCGGCTCTCTTCTCGTCTCTCTCTGCAGCGTTCTCCATCGACGCGGCTCTCTCTGTAGCTTCCTCTCCCTACAACTCGCACCACTCCATCCCGATTTGAATCCGAGCAGCACTTCATCAAGGCCGAAGTTCGTCGCACGAGCGAGCGAGATCCGAGATCCGAGCAATCCGAGCACCACTCGGAGGTCCTCCTCTCGCGGATCGGCGACGGCTCCGCTTCCTGCGACGACGACAGCGACGGCTTCGCTTCCTGCGACGGCGACGGCTTCGGCTCTCCGCCCAAGGTCCAAAGGAGGCTTCGCGCGTGAATTAGGCATAACGGGGTGCTTCATCTGGGTTCGGAGCTCTCTCCTATCCTACCATGGACTCCAGTAACGGCGCGTTGGGTTCGCTCCTTTCTTGTCTTTCGTTCTTGCTCGTTCGTTTCTATTCTTGATGCAATTATGGGTGACGTCCGGCTGAATCGAGTGCTCTTTGTCTTCTCTGATTTGGGTTCCCATTCGCTTTAAGTTTTGTGGTCGCTTGCTGAAAAAGGAGGGGCTTTATTCTCGTAGCCGAATTTGGTGGGAGTCTGTAATTGAAGTTTCTATCTTTTTTGGTTTAATTCCGTTGTGTGTGGACTCTGCATTCTGGGTTTTTTTCTTTACGAGCTTAGCTGCTTTTTCCGTCTATTGGGTCTCACCGTTTGTGTATCTTTAAGGGCAATCGTCGGTTGGTGTCTCTTAACTCTTTATCTGCTTGAATGATCCGTGTTTTGTAGTGATAATTGAACAGGGATTCTCATGTTGGGTGTTGCCCTTAGAGTGATTAGTCTTGAGGCAGCTGGTGCAAAGTCAGGCCACTATGTAAAATCGACCCCAACCATCCGTCCTCCTTGTTTGTTTGCATTAGTTTGTGACATTCATTCCCTGTTTCCGCAACAAATGGTCCACCTCCTAAGCCGTGGGAAAGAGCCGGGGGTTCATCAGGTCCTGCGCCATTTAAGCCGCCATCATCTGGAAGCACTAGTGATATAGTGGAAGCTTCCGGAACAGCAAGACCTGGTGAAATTGTTTCGACTACTGATAGAACTATTCCTGTCAATGCAAATTCTATTGCCAGGCCGGTTCCCACCAGGCCATGCGAGCATCAATCCTATGGCAATATAACATAAGATGGTTCTCAGTTAATCTTTTGATAATCATTGCAGGATATAGTTCATTGGTGAGGGTTTGGGTGGTTAGAAGACTCAGAACAGCCAAATCGACTCGAGGGGGAATTCGAGCCTATTTTTCTGGGATTTTTTTCCCCTTCTTTTTCTTTATTTTATTTTTGTTTTATTTTATTCCCCCCTTGCTTCTACGTTGCTTCTTCCCTAATCATAACTATGGATTTGCTTCTTCTTTTTAATAATTCAAGTCTTTCTCGTTTTTAATTAATTAATTAATTTATATACTGCCAAAATTTAGAAGTCTCATGTCATGGCTAATAATCTTGGCCTGCCGATTACCCACGGTAAAATTTGGAGCTATCGATGTTATGCTTCCTTTGCTCTTCTTTGTAAGCATGAAATAGAGGTCACAGTTATGAGTGTCGATTCATGTCAGTGTCGTACGTACATGATTAATTGATCGTGTCAACTTACTCGACATAAACACGATTTGAAAATTATTGAACCGACACGACACGATACAACACATGTATATGATGCCAAATCAACGATGTTAACAAAAAACTAACTAATGAACACGGAGCTGACATAATATATCACTTAATTTTTTATACTATCTACCAATTGCAATGATTGCCAACAAAATATCTTAAAATATATGTGAATATTCAACGAAACATCACTTATGGATCAATCTATTTCCGCTCAGAGTCATTCCCTTTTTATATGCGATGCTTACTAAAAAAAATAACATCCACAATCGGTCGCTTTATTATTCACCAAATAAGTTCACCTTTTTTTTTGCTATATCATTTTTATTTTTTGACAATCAATAGCCCAACTTTTTATTAATATACTAGAATGATCATTAATTAACGAAAATGATTAATATTTTAATAATTAAAAAATTATTCAAAGTTGAAAACAAACTTAAAAAAATCCTTAGCCAAAAGTTGAGTTTTGCATCTAATCTATAATCAAATTCTTTTAATATAATTTTTAAATGAATTTATTAATATGTATCTTTTATATTATTCTCAACATAAAAATGTAAATATTATATAGCCATTGTTTCTTTTTTACAATTTTAAAAATACTAAAACTAAAAAACTTAATTTAGTCTCACCAAAGGGCTTTTCAAATACATGTTTACCAAACAGTCTTGCATTTCCCTAAAGGGCTTTTCAATTACAGTTTACCAAACGGTCTAGCATTTTGGAAAACCCCTTTACCTCAAAGGTATTTGCATTCTCCCAAGGGCATTTCCCCAAAGCTGAACCAAACGGGCCCATATCCTCTTGATTTGGGGTTTAAGTGGAAGTGCAAATTTTCAATAGCTTTACTCATAGAATATTGTTAAAAAGCTTGAATTTTGTTTGTTTTCATTTCTCTATCTCCATCAATGACCTGCTTATATTTTCTCCTCCACTTTTTGTCCGTTTTCATAAATGTTTCTTAATATCTACTCTTTTAAACAATATGCAAATATTGAATGCATAATTGTGCACCAAGAAATCAAATCTATCAAATTCACATACAGTAACTTAACAAATGGTGAGAAGCGGGGTGACACAGATATTGTGTAATGGGTCGTGTGTGTCATAGCTATGAATTGTTTCTTATTGTGCAAGATTCGACATCAAACAATACTACACTTCTAGCTCCAAACATGTGAGTGCTAAAACATAATCAGCTATAAGAGTAACAACAATAATAAACCAAGTCTTGTCCATCTAAGCAAAGTCGGCTATATAAATAATATCATACGAATGTTCGATCATGTATTAGATCCTCTGTAAGCTTTAAATGCTCTGTGTATTTGTTCATCTTCTTGTGCACATCCTTCCAGGCCTTCCTTTGCCCTTTTTAATAGTATTTTCATCTCTTGCTCACCTCTTGTTACTGGAGCATTCGAATGTCTTTGTTTTAACATGACCACACCATCTCAAATGAGCTTCTATCATCTTATCTTCGATTGGGGAAACACTTACTTTTCTCAAGGTAGTTCATTTATAGTCCTCTATTTTTATTTTTATTTTTTACTGTGATCATACATCCAACAATACTATCTTATGTCTTCCGCACTCATTTTATACACAAGTTTAAATTTTTGTACTAGAGCAAATCAAATTTTTAATGAGTGACTAGTTATGCTATGGTATCTGAATAAACATTGAGAACATGTAGTTTTTATTTTTACCTAGTGTTGCAATGTTCAATATTGTGTTTCAGAGATTAAAATTAAGAAAAAATTGAATATTAAAAGTAATAAATGGGGGGGGTGAGTTGGGGCCAGAATTTTGATGAGCCATCATGAGTAGCAAAGTAGGTGACATAGGGCTAGATTGGAGTTTTTCTTTTAAAGATCTCATATTAAAAAGAAGGCCGATCTATTTATAGTCTTACTATGACGATAATGTGTGAGAGCCTTTCATTTGTTTTTGAATCTTTTAGCGTGCTTAGTGTGGATGGAGAGAAATTTCCAATGCTCTCAAATGTATTGGTCAATCTTAACCAAAGAGTCTGCTCTGGCTCTCAATGACTAATTAATTTTCTAATATGTATTAACTTATGCAAGTGAAGTTGGTCTGCGAGTACAAAGGAATTCTGCCTAAAGTGTTAATCCAAGCACGTCAAGTAAATGACTTTGCTATACTGATTATTGTTTGTAATGTGCATTCAGATTCACCTCTCTTACATTAAGATGATTGTGTTTGTACTTGGTAGGACATTTCTGTTTGCAGGGTAGACTTCGTCATGCAATCTGAGAAATTCCTTTTATAGTCCTTCCATACATTTCGTTCTCCAATCCTAAAGATTCGTTTTTATGGTCCGTTCATGTAGTATAGAGGAAGAACAAGACCCTTTAGATGACCAATTAATTTTGTAGCTACTGTTATTGGACATAATTAAGTGGCTCTTTCCCATGAATTCCAAATACATGCTTCAAAAAATGACCTAATGCACAGTAATTATGAAATGTCACGAGTTCTGATTACTGTGAAATACTGTCATATTCTGTTGAAATTTTTTTTTTATTTCCATTGTTAAATATCAAATAAGCTAGGGATTTGGGTATTAAGTGAACTTTATGTATATATGCGCTACAAAGAGAGCCTCCACGTAATATTAAATTTAGCCAAGTAAAGATGTATTTGCATAAAAAAAATTGAGTAAAGACGTTGCCCTTTGAGTTTCCTCTCTCCTTTCTCTTGCGATCACTAAAATCCTAACCAAATGGTTTTTTGATAGCCAACTCAATTAACGTGGTCATGAGAATATTTGTCTTGATTTTTACCATATTAATTGCAAATTTGATTGATGAGTGCCATGGCATTAGTTATTACTAGTTTACTCTTGCTGTTAGCTGCTTGTCAAAGTTAAAAGTTTTTGTTTTAGGACAAAGTTTCAGATAATTAATAGTTGCCTAACCTAAAAGTCTTCATGAGAAGCAATGTTACATAAAATATTGGCTCTGTCCAAACTTCGTGATAGCCTTTCTTTTTTAGATATAGTTTTTAATTTTTGCTTATTTTATTTATCAGTTAACAACGTTTCATCTTTTTTCTTACATTGGTTTAGGTGGGCTTCTTTCTCTTATATTAAAGTTTCTTCGTTGCGTGCAGATCTATGAACGATTTGATGCTGACTCAACAGCAGAAGCTGATGATGCACGGCTTGAATATGTTACTAAGAAAGTAGAGGAGTGGTTATTTTGCTGTTTTGCATGCTATTGTATTTATTTCATCCAGGACATATAGTAAACCGAGTAACTTAGGCCATGCCAGTCTGTCCCTTGTATGCATCAGTTTATATCGATTGTTTTGTACAGCAATGCCATTTGCCGAGTGGTTGTTTGTCCTTGTGTTACGTTGGTTGAATTTTGTTTTGGCCTTTCTCTTGCTGCTCTGATTCCATCTTTTGGGCAAAGTTTATGTTGATCCATAATATTTTATTTTGGTCTCATTTGTTTTATTAATTTGTTTTACATCCATCTCTGTATTCAAGTTTCATCTGAGATTCCTATTCCATCTTCTACTACTTTAAAATTGCATAATCTTTCCATTTAACCTATGATCTTCTTAATGTTCCTTTCCAAAATGGCCCATGAAGTTGCTTCGCAATGCCTAGCCACCAAGCTCGGTGTTTGAAGATTATTTTAGTGCACCATTGAAAGTCACATTAAATTTTGTGATGTTTCAACATATCCATAAATGTTTGTGA
The DNA here is from genome assembly GCA_014182375.1 of Eucalyptus virginea. Classification (NCBI taxonomy): domain Eukaryota; kingdom Viridiplantae; phylum Streptophyta; class Magnoliopsida; order Myrtales; family Myrtaceae; genus Eucalyptus; species Eucalyptus virginea. The sequence goes on along the minus strand of CM024516.1, from coordinate 832,619 downwards.
TACTTCAAGTTTATTTTTCGGTTAAATTTCTCGGGATTTTATACAATAATCTATGCGTTTCCTTTTGTTTTTACTTGCTGATATTTGTCTCTCGACCCTGTGTTGTTCAATTGATTTCTATTTTGCTTAGACTCTGTGAGTGTTAGGTCTCTCTAATTGTATGGCAAATTGGCTGAGTTTACAAGTGAAATTGTGTAATTGTTTAATTTAAGACTTGTGTGCACTCTACAATCTAACTAATGAACTTTCACTTTTGAATGTGTGCTTTATGATGAATTTTCACCAAATCAATTGAAGAGGACAGCACCAAGTATGAATGTATTTGAGGATAATTAATATATAGTTGGAAAAGTAAATTTGAAAGAGGTGTATAACCATGTCCTATGGAAATATATGATGAAGAATATTGAAGAATCATGAAAGCGCTTATTTCATGATTGAAATGAATGAGGCATAAGTGCAAACAAATGGACTGAATGACCCATACTTGAGCAATCAACAAGTAGAAAGAAACTAAAATAATGATTGAAAAGTCAACCTCCATAGGTTCATGCTAGGAAAATCTACGGATGCTTGTCTACCTTTCAATTGTTTTGTGAAATTAAGGAGTTTGCTTAATCAACTCCTTCCCACCTTCATTTGTGATTGGTTTTCAGCTTCGCCCTTCTACGTCCTTGTCCACAGTCCACTTCCCGTAGCTCTTCTCGCTCTTCTTTGACTAGGAGGAGTTCTCTTGGTCGGCTTGGTTCTCCATTGTCTTCTCCAAATACAAGTACTTGTCTCGGAGCGATCTCTCGCCTCTGCAACTTCTTTACATAGTAATTTTCCCTCCCAGATTTGGTTCTTGGTACCACTTCCGCATTGTTAATATGTTTTCCCTTTTATAGGTAATTAATAAACGTAGAGGCATGATTCATGAATATGATTGGTGCATAAAAATAGTATGATGATCATGTAAAAGTAGCAGTCCGACTTTATGATAATGATTCTTCATTGGCTATTCCTTTATTTATGTGGATCTTCGTAATACGACATTTTTCGACAACGATGCCAGAACATACAATTGTTAACTACCAACTGAATAATGATTTAGATCAATCATACTCACACAAGTAGTATTTGGACTGGACATGGGTCATATCAACATGCATAGAGCTTGAAACATTATCACTACCAACCACCTTGGCCACGTAGCTAAAGCCTAAAGCCAAGAAGAATCTCCCTTGTGCATTTCCACTTGGTCAGGTTGCGAGGATGTATGCATTTTATTATGGGCTTTTTTTGTTTTCTAGTCTGGTCATTGTTTTGTGGGCTTGTCAGGTCATCTTTTTTTTTTTTTTTTTTTCGATTTGTTATAGGAAGAAAATAAGTTTTTTAGACCTTTTTTTTCTTTTTTTCTTTTTTCACATCTTGGTTTTTAGACCTTGAGAACTGTTTTGTTTACAAGAAATAGAATTATATGCATTTGAGAAAACAAAAAAGTGCCTATTTTCTTTCTCTATCCAAAAATTCTATCTTATGAAAGGTAGCTCTCCCTTGTTGGCCCTATAAATTGTCAATTCAATCCTAAATTTATTATACGGATGCTAATATATTCCAAAAAATTTCTAATTTTATCAATTTAGTCCTAAATTTTTATATGAAATTTCAATTAAATTTATGACCAATTAGGTACTATTTTCTATGTCAACCAACTAGTCTGCAACCTCACCACCTCTGTCTAAGTCGGTGCCGCTCCCCATCGCACATCCCCTCATCCTTCTCGCTAGAAGCAAGCGACTCTCCCTCTCTCATATATAGAGGTCGATTTGATTCATTTTGGGGCCTCGTATCAGGCTTGTTACGAATTTGGAGCCCAGTCGACAGAGGCCAAGCCTCTGGGCTTGATAACCTCGATATAGGCCCAAAGCGATCTCTCTCTCTCTCTTTTTGGTCGGTAGCCCAAAGCGATTTCAAAAGTTAAAAAAAGTCAACATGCTAATAAAAGAAGTATACCGCCTACAACCGATCTCTACGGAAGCCATAGATAAATGCCAAGCATATATATAAAATAGCAGTAGTGGGATTGGAAAGCGAGCCACGTAATGATGATGAAAACAGGCTTGAAACATAGCGAACTAGTGCGTGTCGAGGTGGAAAAACAGAGAAAATATTGGGTACGTCAGACGCTCCAGCCTGGCAAACAAAAAGGCGCTGGGAGCGCAACACGTGTCCTCGTGTCAGGCGCCAATTTGACAAATTTTCGGACGGGAGACTGAGGGTTTTCTCATTCTTCGCGCCTCTATCACCTCTACAGATCGTCTCTCTCCCCATTCCCCGTTCCCCGTTGCCCGTTCCGTCTCCTCATTCTCCTCTCTCTCCCCTCCGCCTCAGCCGGTTGCTTCTATCGCCCCCCACCCTTACGCCGACGCCAACGCCGTCGCCAACGCTGCCGACGCTCCTCCGCCTCCCTCTCGCGACGTCCGCTCTGCTCTCTCTCTCCCCCCTCCGCGAAGTTGTGCCTCTCTTGCAGCGAAACGCGACGCCGACGGCCCTCCACCTCCGCCGATTGACTCCGTCACCCTCGACTCCGACATCGACGCAGCCTCCGCCTCCTCCCCTGGACCCAACTCTGACGCCGACGCCGACGCCTACACCTCCACCTCAGCCTCCGCCTACACGCCCGACACCGACGCCGACACCGACGCCGACGCCGACGCCCCTTCGCCTCCCACTGAAAATTGCAGGTTTCTTGTGTCTAGCTGAATTTGACATACATAATGGAAGTGTTACTCATGTCACAATGACAGGCCCAATAAACCTTAGTCCTCAAATCACTTTACAAAATGTCCTTTATGTCCTTGAATTTCAATTCAACCTCATTTCTGTCTCTAAAGTTTGCAAAGAAAATTCATGTCAAGTTATCTTTTATTCTGATGCTTGTTTGTTTCAGACCCTTTCAACTGGCAAATTGATGGGCTTGGGTAATCTCTTTGAAGGACTACTTTTTTGGACTAGCTTTCCAAGAACTTTAGATTTCCTATGCATTCCCTTGAATAAACAATCATTGTGTAACGTGACTATCAATAATAAAAAGTATCTTATACATTCTAGAATGGGCCACAGTGCTTCATTTCCTTATCATCAATGTCACATTTGTCCGCTTGCAAAACAGTCACGTGTTCCCTTTCCCCTCAGTAAGACTCGTGCTAGTGGTATTTTTTTTTTATTAATCCATGTTGATTTTTGGGGACCTTATCATACTCCACATCGAGATGGGTCTCGTTTCTTCTTGACGATTGTGGACAATTACTCTCGTGCCACATGGGTTTTTTTTTTTTTTTATGCAGTCCAAACATCAAGTTTTTTCTCATTTAAATTATTCATTTCTTTATCAAAGAATCAATTTGGGAAATCTATTTAGCACATTCGCACTGATAATGGGAAAGAATATTTCAACAATGATTGTGCTTCCCTCTTCTCATCTCATGGCATTCTACATGAGAGTTCCTGCACCCACACCTCACAGCAAAATGGGGTGGTGGAAGGCAAACATCAACATCTTTTGGAAGTTGCACGTGCACTTAAATTTCAAGCCTTCATTCCGGAAACTTTTTGGGGAGACTGTGTGGTCACGGTTGCTTATCTGATCAATCGCATGCCACTCGAGTCCTTCATAGAAGAACCCCTTTCGAGATGCTTTTCGGAAAGAAGCCACAACTGAGTCACTTGAAGGTTTTTGATTGTTTATGCTATGTCATTACAGTGGGCCCTCAGGACAAAATGGGTCCCCACACCCGGCATTGTATATTTATGAGGTATCCAAATTTAAAGAAGGGATACAGTGTCTTTGAACCTTCCACAAGTGAATTCCTTTGTAAGCGAGGATGTTTTCTTCCATGAGGATATTTTTCCGTTTTGTGAAAATCTGCTCTCAAGTGAAGTTTCAGGCGATCAAGGGAACTCTTGTCAATTTTTATCTAAGGAGGCATTATCTCCAGCTCCAGAATATGTTTTGATATTGTTTTTTTGTCTCGTATGTAACTCCAATATGAGCCACTTAATGATTAAATCATAGAAAAAAATCTTTCATTGATACCCCTAGGTTGTGATTGGATCTTGGCATGGTTCACATTCCCATGTTTTGTGAGTTCTCTAAAAAAGAAATTAAATCACGGGAGTTCGATAAACCCAATTATAGAAACTTACTTTCCAAAATTAATCATGCTATAGATGGTTTTCGAACCAAAATCTCAAACCTTTCAATTTTAAACTTATGTCAATTTAATCCTAAACCTTTTAATTTTGTCAATTTTATCTTAACATTTCGATAATTTACTAGTATTAGTCTGTCTGACGTGAATGCCGCTATCTTACATAGTATGGACAGTACTAACGCAATCACTTTTATAATTTTTTAATATTTTTTTGTCATCTTGGCCAGCGGGTGAGGGCTTGCGATCCCTCGCAAGCCGCTAGCGAGGGTCATAGTCCTCGCCTTGGTCTTGACTACCTGCAAGCATCAGATCTCAAGTTTTCCCCCCACAAAAGAAAAAATGCTATCATTATGAGTTATTATTTTGAAAGATATGAGGCTTGCTTGTTGACAAAGCTTTTAGTATAATTCTTCCTGCTTATTTATTGACGAATTTAAAGAGAATTTGCCTTTGCATACACATCCAATCTATATAATTGGGTTTATCGAACTCACTTAATTCAAAAAACTTAGAAACGATCAGATATAAATATATCTAGTGCAATCAAGTGTTAAGTCCTAGCCCAAACCGCTGCCATCTCTAATCGACCTTAATCCAATTGTCGTAAATACTTAGCGATAGCCTTCAATGCCAAGCATAGGGAGCTATGAGTGAGAGAGTGAGAGAGAGATAGCAATAGGGTAGCTTGATTTTTTATGTTTTATTTTGGTCTCGTATCTAACTCCAATATAAGCCACTTAATGATTAAAACATAGAAAAAAAAAATCTTTTATTGATGCCCCTAGGTTGTGATAGGATCTTGGCATGGTTTACATTCCCATGTTTTGTCCCTTTTATTAAAGAATTTATCCAAAAAATTTTAAACCTATTATACATTTTTATATTTTAAAGATTAAGTTCATTGGATCAATTTTGACCAAATATCATTGAAGTGAATTCACGACCGGCTTAACATGGACAATTTTAAAAATGTTTTAATTTTCCTTTTCTTTCCTTTTCTTTTTTTCTACTTTTTCTCTTCTTTTCTTGATTGTTTCTTTTTTTTCCTTTTTCCCTCCGCCTAGCCACTGCCAAACCTCACCTGGGCAATTGAGGGCAATCCTCGCCCTCGCCAGCCTCAATGCTCTCTACAAGCCACCACGACAAGCTCCAGCTTACTTGCAGCAACGTAGCTCTGTTCCAGCGCAACCTCCAGCTTTGCCACCTCGTCGCAGTGCCTTCAAAAAAATCAAATCTCGTCTTCCGATGAACCCTCCAACAGCAAGTTCCAGCATCTGCAGCGAAGTCCAGTGAGTTTTGTTTTCCTTAACTTCCAAGAGCATCCCCAAGGAAGCCAGCAACTTTGAAGGACCACCAACTACTATTCGGCTGAAGTAAGCCATATCAACGAGTTCCCGGGTGTCCGACAAATTTCCAGAGAGTCTTTGGCCTCGCCCCTACCAAGCGAACGCTACAGAGCTAGCAACCTCCTGCTGCAACCTCCTACAGTCAGTCAATCCCCCTTGCATTGTCGGGCTTACACCAAAATCAGCGGCATTCCAATACCGTAAGCCCCCTTACCGCGAGCAGCCCTTCAAACGGTGAAACCTTGCTGCCAGTCTTTGCAAGCCCACTGTTGTCAGCCGTTGTGAATCTCGTCGTTGGTGGTCATCCTCACCTAAGGAAGGGGAAAAAGGAAAAAAAAAAATATATATATATATATATATATATAATTCAAAAAGTATTAAAATATTATTAAAAATTATCTACACCAAGACTGACCATGTTATGTAAAATGACCGGTATCCACATCAGCAATTTCCAACTGAAATTGGTTAGATTTACTTAATTGGCAAAGTACAAAAAGATTTAGAACTTAATCAGTAAAATTAAAAAGTTGATAACTAAATTAATAAAAGTATAATTGGTTTAGAACTTTTTGGACAATTTCCCCCGTTTGATTACATAAAGTCCACTTCAACTTCAGTCAATAACTATGATTACTGGCTATCTCATGTCAATTAGCAATTATCTTGTTCAAAGATTTCCTAAATGATTGAAGCTAAAAAATGAAGATATTCATCAAGATTTTAAAAAGATTGTTTACTTGATCTATTAAGGCGATTGTCGCATTGTTTAAAAGAACTTATAAGCCAGGCTTAGTCAAATAGACTAAGGTGCAACTTCTGAATTCTATATGACCGGCGCACCGCAGTAAGAGAACTTTGCGAGTTAGAAGTGAAAATAAAAAAATAAAAAAATGTTTATCTTATATGTGTTACAATTAAGGGGTGTTTGTATCCGGACAATGGTCACAAAAAACGAAGTAATCTAATAGCACAAGAACACTTAAGGCCCTGTTTGTTAATGTTCTTTGTTTTTTGTTTATGAACAAAATTTCTGTTTTTTTGTTCCAGAAAACAGAAAAAAGAACAGAAACGCGTTTTTGTTCCAAATCTATTTTTTTGTTCCCAGGAACACATTTGGAACAAAAACGAGAAACAAGAAAAACATGTTTCTTTTTTGGAACAATTTTTAAGAACAAATTTTCTCTCTCCTCTCTTTTTCTTCTCTTTTTTTCTTCTTTTCTTGTTCTTTTTTCTTTGGCCAGTCGTCGGCCTCGGCCATGGTCGGCGACCGGCCGTCGAGGGCCGGTGACCTCGCCGAAGCGTCGCTGGCCCCCGACGAGGCCGAGTGTCGCCGGCCCCTGGCGAGGCTCAGCCTTGCCTTGGCTGGGCGAGCTCGGGCTCGCCCGGATCCGGCTAGCCCGAGCTCGCCCAACCACCAGCGAGGCTCGCTAACCTGGCAGTGGCCCGGCGAGGCCGAGCTCGCCCAGATCTAGCGAGCCCGAGCTCGCCCAGCCAAGACGAGGCAACCGGCCCTTGTTGGCCGGTCACCGGCCATGGCCGAGGCCGGCGACTGGCCAAAAGAAGAAAAAAATTAAAAATTAAAAATAAAGAAATATTAAAAATATTAAAAAATTAAAAGAAAAAAAAAAAAGAACACAAATTTATCAAACGTGTTTTGTTCATTTTTTATTCCTGGAGCAAGTTTACCAAATGCCTTCTTCTGTTCAAAAATTATTCCGCGGAGCAGAAATAGTTTTTTCTATTTCTGTTCCCTGGAACAATTTTTGAACAGAAACGTTACCAAACGCACCTTAAATATCCTGATCTAACAAGGAAATTACTTATCCTAGGATATAACAAAATTTCGATTGATATCCCTAAAATATAACATTGAGTTTGCAAATATTATTTTTGACCGGTCGTCGAAGGCCGGCGACCTCGCCGGGCGTCGCCGGCCCCCGACGAGGCCGAGTGTTGCAAGCCCCGGCGAGGCTCGGTCTTGCCTTGGCCGGGCGAGCTCGGGCTCGCCCGGATCCGGCGAGCCCGAGCTCGCCCAACCACCGGCGAGGCTCGCCAACCTGGTAGTGGCCCGGCGAGGCCGAGCCTCGCCGTTGGCCGGGCGAGCTCGGGCCGGCCCAGATCGGCGAGCCCGAGCTCACCCGGCCAAGGCGAGGCCGCGCGGCCAAAAAAGAAGAAAAAAAAAAAATAAAAATAAAAATATTAAAAAATTAAAAGAAACAAAAAAAATAAAAAAACACAAATTTACCAAACGTGTTTCTATTCATTTTTTATTCCCGGAGCAAGTTTACCAAACACCTTCTTACGTTCAAAAATTATTCCCCGAGCGAGAAATAGTTTTTTCTATTTCTATTCCTTGGAACAATTTTTGAACAGAAATATTACCAAACGCACTTTAAATATCCTGATCTGACAAGGAAATTACTTATCCTAGGATATAACAAAATTTTGATTGATATCCCTAAAATATAACATTGAGTTTGCAAATATTATTTTTGGATACTGTTGACACTTGAAAAAAAATATATATGCAAGAAGCAATAATAATTAAGTGCAAGCTCTCCCCCACTCAGTGTGTAAGCCGGTCATTACACAAAATAGATATGTAATCACATCAAATAAATTATCAAGTTGTTGATTGCCAATACCATCAAAAGTTGTACAAACTTTTAACTAACTTTGGTAGCACCAAATTTCCAATACCATGAAAAGTTGCACTAATTCTTGACTAACTTGGGCAGCATTGCATCAGATCCAATTATATCTTTGTGTATAAGGCACAAGTCTATATTTCCAATCACATGTAAGCATGAGCCTTACATGAAGCAAACGAAACATATACATAATCTTGTCAGTACAATATGTGGGAGTGACAACATCTTTGAATCGAGTAAAGATTGAACTGATGGAAAGTGAACAAATTGCCATAAGATCACATTGCTAGAACACAGCCAAATGAGACAGACAATGTTGAGGATTGATATCGAGAAAGGGATATTAGTAGTAATTGAAAATGAGATTCAATATATGTTTTAGGTATGCTATTGGTGTGCACTCGAGTGTAATTTCCTCAAGATTGCTTAGCTCTAATACCAAGTTAGAACCAAAATAAGAGAAGGGTTATTGTATTACTGAACAAATATAAAGTGTTGCAATCAACACGTATTTGTACAGGGAAAAAATAACTTAAGTCTAGCTATCCTTTTGTAACATAGAAACTAACTATATTACTGTCACGGATCAGAGATTTCAAGGCTCTCCAAACCAAGGAAATAGGCCAAGATAGCCCAAGATTGGGCCCAAAGAACCATGAAACCAAGAACCTTCTTGTATATAGGGTTTCCTAAGAGACTTTATAATATTTCAAGGGTATAATAGGTGACGTATACTTGTAATTAATAGGTAAGTTGTAAGTATATAGATTGGATCTTCACCTTTAAATTCAAAGTGAATTAACGATTGTAAAAAGACATGGATTCATGTATAAATAAGAATATCCTCCCCTCATTTTGATCATCCTAGAACTATACAAGGTAAAGTATTCTTGAGAATTTCTTCCTCTAAACCCTTTTTCTCTATCTGACATAAGGATATCACGAAATATCAAATTGTACTCCCAATGTCTAACAATTTCTCAGAAAATATTCTTCAACTTTGCACAACTTGAAGTTTCTCAAGTTGTAATTGAATTATTTTATCATACTACACAAAAATATCACGTAAAATCAATTTTAAAGACTAATCAAACCTAAGTTAAAAATAAAGCTAAGTAAAGATAGGATCATATATATAATGTATTAATTGACGTGACAAATACTTATTACGTACTTGATATAAAATAGATCATTTAAACGCTCGCTCGGTTATAATGCCTCGTGCTATTGAATAAATAAATATTGTGGAAACCTATCTTTTCTCGTTAGCAATAACTCTTAATCCAATCTTTACTCCTCTCGACGACGATGGACTCGGCGAATAACGAAGAGATGAGCGAGAGAGAGAGCGAGATCTTCAGAGCCCACGTTCACGTATGGAGCCACACTTTTCAACTTCATCTCCTCCATGTCCCTCAAATGCGCCATCGAGCTCAGCATCCTCGGCGCCCTCCACGGCCGCAAGCACCCCATGACCCTCCCTGCGCTTGCCACAACATTGTCCGTCCTGGCCTCCAAGGCAGGCTTCTTCAGCCGCTTCTTGGCCGTCCTCGTGCACACCGGCTTCCTCTCCTGGCGAAAACTCGCCTCTGAAAAAAACCAAGTATCAGAGGACAAGGACGAGGAACCAGGGCTTGAGTATTCTCTCACTCCAGCTGCGATTGCGAAGGGCCCATCCTTGAACTTGTCGCCAATCATACTGTTCACGCTTGATCTGATATTCATCGAACCATTTCACTACATGAGCGAGTGGCTCAAGAGCTATAGCGGGAATGGCTCGTCGTCCTCATGGTATGAGATGTTTTATCTGTAAGAAAGTACGAAAAAGAATAGCTAGATTATTTTTTGTTGATGCAAGTATATTTTGTTGGTACTCCTATGTGATTTCTTTGTGCCATAATTGTTTGGAAATAGTCCACCTTTTGTTCTTCCTTAATTAATTTTCGAGTAATGGTGCCCTTCGCATATGCATGGTCATGATAGTACAACCAATCATATTTGAAATCCATGTGGTAAAATACCTATTAAATGGTTGATGTATAAATTGATATGATAAATTGTAACTAGATCATTGATGTATAAATTGGTATGACAAATTGTAACTAAATCATATTCAACGCTCTCTTAGAGTCTCTTGCGTCACCCTGTGAGTCAATTTCATAAATCACTTTTAATGATGCCTACCAATATTCTTATACATAGTTTCATTTCAATGTTGGATGCCAGATAGAGGATTCCAAATGGTCAGTAGAATTTAATGTTGCTCCCAATTTATCACTCCTGATGAAAAAAACAAAGAAGCCAAGGACAAGTTCAGACCGATGATATTTTCCAAAAAATGTGTACAATAATATTTTCCAGAAACGTTAAGTGCTCCCGACACTAAAAAGAAAATCAATCCTCAGCTGTTGAAACAGAACTAAAATTCAAGATTCATTCGGAACCGGACACAATCTAATGAGTCATAGCTGCTGCTTCACTGCATAAATGATGCGGTCGTCTTCTAGACCAATAGACAGTTGAGCAAGAATTTGGTATAAATACTTCCACAACACGCAAAGCACGAAGTAATATCTCAACGAACGAAACAGTAGATTCAAGTATAACCTTAGCAAAGTATTCATACAAAAGGGATCCAGACATACCGGCTTGCCTTAACTTAAGTCAACACATTAAACAGCAAAAACAAATTTTGTAATTCATTTGTGCATTTGTCCGTGTCATTATGTAAATACTAAACAGAGCCCACAGAAGGGCAAGATGGAGACTTGGAGTCTCGAGCATCATTTTCTACACATCAATGTAAGATGTACTAAACAATGTTTGTCATGAGGTGACACTGGGTCAGATGATTCAATCTAACTTCATTTAATCGGGGTTGTATTGACAACTGAAGCCGTTTCTGGAGATAATTCAGCCAGGAGCATCAGGATGAAGCATGCATCTCCAGCTTCAGCAAAGTTCCAATTTTGATCCTCGACAAGAAATTCTCCCACGTCACATCTGTAACAAAATAACATCAGAGAGGCCAAAAATTTCAGGACAACAGCTATAGTTAAGTAGAGACAAATGATGATAAGGCAAAGGTTCTAACGATATGTGACTGAGATTGATGGTATGCAACACACTGGTTTGATTTTTCGAAACTAGTACAATTCTAGTCAAGTCTATACATTACAAGATTAGCCATTTCTCTACCGCAGGAGGAGGATATGAAATGACATGGAAGTGAGACATGTTAACAATCTTAAGGGTTAGCTGCACTTAAATCCTAATTGACCGTTAGCTGCACTTAAATCCTAATTGACCGTTAGCTGAAACTGCTTCAGATTGAGCCTGCAAAAAATTTTCACAGAGCTAAGATGCTCCCTGTTGCTTGGAAAAAGAAATCCGCAACTCATCATTGAGTTTCCCCAAGCAAATGGTAAGAACAAGCCCATGATTAAAACTCCAGGGAGCTGTTATTTGTTCTTATCTTCCTTCATTGTCCTAATAAACTCAAGAATGCCTCTCAAATGCCAACTCCAACCTCATAAAATAGCTAAAATGCTCTCTATATGAGCCATGGTGCTGAATTTATCACTATCAATACAAGCCTTAAACAATAGTTTGATGGGCATTGGAACATTAAAAAAAAAAAACATGCAATTATTAGCTTCATTAGAACTTGGGACAATTTATGGAACTCAGAGTAATGAGTGTCTAACAGAGCTAACATTTCAGTTCAGTCTTAGGAAGCCAAAAGGCTAGTCAGTGCAGTTTTGCCTGATATCCAAGAAGAAAGATATTCAGGCTTTGCACAGTAGGAAAGTGCAGACATATGATGATAGAGACAAATAGAAGCATGTGCAAAAGCAATTCAGACAGGATCAAAGGAAGACAAATAGACAATGACCACAAATATGTCCAATATGATTATTCCAACCTGGTAAAGTTCAAAGAAGAAACAATGAAAGACAACGAATGTGAGTGCTCTAAGGTCCTGATTAACAGATTTTCTATCTTAACAGGCCAACATAGTGAATAATTGTTCTGGGTCCACAGAACTTTCCTAATCTAGATGTTTAAAGGCCAGGTGATCACCAAAATCAATCCAATTATACAAGATGTGGTCATGGATTCTTGCACACCTTTGAAAAGATTCTAATGAAAGCCAAACCATTAGTGAAGTCAAGCTAAATATAAATTCGCTACATTTTATTTGGTTTTATGCCACATATGACATCATCGATGATACTTTGCCAAATGAAACATGATGGTATCAAATTATACCAATGCCATGCACCTACCCATAATTAAAATTTCTCTTCCGTCCTCCACAAGATTACACATAATAGAAGAACCTGAGTAAGCACGGTGTATGCACCTCCGCTGACCATGCATCTTCAAAGAGCAATAGTATATGGCACATCAAGCAAAGAGATCATTTTTGCCAATAGGCAATGGGAATTCCCAGTTTAGAATGAACAAAACAAGAAAAGAAGTCTTGGCTCAATGACAGATTAAGGATTTGGAAGATTGTCATGCCAACTATCACACCCATAAGGGCAAATATAGGAAAGATTATCTTTGTTCCTCTACCTAAGTCTCTACAACTAATGTGGTCCAACTCCGAACATTAAGAGATTGAAAAAGCACAACCGCTCAAACTTACTTTAGAAGTATGACAGGTCGACAAAAAAATTAGACGTCACACCGTTCTACATTCGCTTCGCTGTCCTAGCTTCCTGTCTTGGAAAGGAACAAACAATAGGTAATTATTTTAAACATTCTTTCATCCACCCTAGATGTTTACCCAAAACCCCTTTCCAAGTAACCTGGCTCATCAAACAAACCAACCAACCAACCGCAACATGTTTCACTATTCTCATGCTAACATACACATCTCTAAGACTGCTTGCCGCATCAAGATCATCAATTCGATGTGGAAACTGGAAACCATATCAAATGAACCCATCAAGTAAAATCCGAATCATCTCGCAGCCACAAGACAAGATTGACAGATGGATCGGACCCAGACTCAACCCGAATCTCAAAAAATGAAAACAGCCCACGAGAGTACAAAGCAAAACCAACACAAAACGGAGATATAAATAAATAAATAAATAAATAGAACTTCATGTTGAGGATCATTACCATCCGCTCGAACTCGGCCTACTCCCAAACGAGCTCGCCCGGTTCAGATCCGCCTGGCCGCCCCTCCTCACCGCGTCGCACCCACCCGATTTGGGCCGCCCATCCTCTCCGCACCGGCCGGGAGATCCGTAATACCCCTGCGGCCTCGGGACCGGCTCTCCCCCCCAAGAGCCGCCCTGCTTCTGGACGTCCGGTCCGGGCCTCTTCTCCCTCCCCGCGAACCCCGGCCTGAGGTGCGGCGGGACGAACTTGTCCGGCTTCGGCGACGTCACGGCAAACGAGACCTCCCCGTCCCTCTCCAGCGCCGGGGCCGGAGAGGAGGGGAGCGGCGCCGCCGAGGGGCCGGCCCCGGTTCGACCGAGCGGGCGGAGGGAGATGGGGTCCGAGTCCGGCTCGGGCCGGTTCTGGACAGGCTGAGGAGGCGACGGGTCCGGCTGAGGAGGAGGAAGGGCGGCGGCGGCGGCGGCGACGGGTTTGGGCGCAGGGGCGGGCGCGGGGGCGGGGGCGGGTCGGGTCAGGACGAGCATGCGGCCATGGGTGAGGTGGCCCTTGTAGGGGCTGCTGCTGGCGGCGAGGCCATTATGAGGGGATGTTGCAGAGGCATAGGAAGAAGAAGGGGAGGGCCTGGAAGAGTGGTTCTTGGTGGGGGTGGCGGAGGAAGAGGAGGAGGAGATCTTCTTCTCGTAGATGTCGTTGAAGTTGATGGAACTGAACTTGTTGCTTCTTGCCATCCACCACCAAAAGCACTCAACACAACACAAGTACAGAGAGACAGAGACAGAGAGAGACACGGGGGGATCTGAAGGAGAGGAAAGAAGGAAGATGAAGAAGAAGACGACAGAAATTAGTAAGGAGCTCGGTGGATTTTTGAGGGAGGTGGTGGCGTTGTCTGTGGGCTGCGCTTTGATTGTATTGGGAGCTCAATGATTTCATTTTTAGATCGGCGGTGGGGGCCACTCCGGGCCCCACCCACGGAGCTCCTGCTGCGCTGGCCAGCTCCCATTGGGCCAATAAATCAAATAGTTTCTTCTCCGAACGGGTTTCCTTGTTCCGGTCGTGTTTTTCATCTTCTTCTTCTTCCTCCTCCGATTTGCGAAAGCCAGTTTGAGAGCTCGGCCCGGTGATGGAACTTCGGGAGATCTTGAGGAAGGGCAAAAACCGCGGCGGATCGAGAGAGCGCCGGCGAGGCCCGTCGTCTCTTTTACGCCACTTGTCGAGTAGTCGATGCGGACGTACTGTAAGGGGGAGAGGGGACCATGTTTTTCCACCTCGACACGCACTAGTTCGCTATGTTTCAAGCCTGTTTTCATCATCATTACGTGGTTCGCTTTCCAATCCCACTACCGCTATTTTATATATATGCCTAGAATTTATCTATGGCTTCCGTGGAGATCGATTGCAGGCGGTATACTTCTTTTATTAGCATGTTGACTTTTTTTTAACTTTTGAAATCGCTTTGGGCTACCGACCAAAAAGGAGAGAGAGAGGGAGAGAGAGAAGGAGAGAGAGAGAGAGAGAGAGAGAGAGAGAGAGAGAGAAATCGCTTTGGGCCTATATCGAGGTTATCAAGCCCAGAGGCTTGGCCTTTGTCGACTGGGCTCCAAATTCGTAACAAGCCTGATACGAGGCCCCAAAATGAATCAAATCGACCTCGATATATGAGAGAGGGAGAGTCGCTTTACTTCTAGCGAGAAGGATGAGGGGATGTGCGATGGGGAGCGGCACCGACTTAGACAGAGGTGGTGTGGTTGCAGACTAATTGGCCGACATAGAAAAAATTACCTAATTAGTCATAAATTTATTTGAAATTTCATATAAAAATTTAGGACTAAATTGATAAAATTAGAAAATTTTGGAATATATTGACATTCATATAATAAATTTAGGATTGAATTGACAATTTTTAGGGCCAACACGGGAGAGCTGCCTTTCATAAGATAGAATTTTTGGGTAGAGAAAGAAAATAGGCACTTTTTTGTTTTCTCAAATGCATATAATTCTATTTCTTGTAAACAAAACAGTTCGCAAGGTCTAAAAACCAAGATGTGCAAAAACGAAAGAAAGAAAGAAAGGTCTAAAAAACTTATTTTTTCCTATAACAATTCGAAAAAAGAAATAAAGAAAGAAAGAAAGATGACCTGACAAGCCCACAAAACAATGACCAGACCAGAAAACAAAAAAAAAGCCCACAAAAAAAAGCCCACATCTTTGCAACCTGACCAAGTGGAAATGCACAAGGGAGATTCTTCTTGGCTTTAGGCTTTAGCTACGTGGCCGAGGTGGTTGGTAGTGATAATGTTTCGAGCTCTACGCATGTTGATATGACCCATGTCCGGTCCAAATACTACCTGTGTGAGTATGATTGATCCAAATCATTATTCGGTTGGTAGTTGACATTTGTATGTTCTGGCATCGTTGTCGAAAAATGTCGTATTATGAAGATCCACATAAATAAAGGAATAGCCAAAGAAGAATCATTATCATTAAGTCGGACTGCTACTTTTACATGATCATCATACTATTTTTATGCACAAATGGTACTCATGAATCATGCCTCTACGTTTATTAATCACCTATAAAAGGGAAAACATATTAACAATGCGGAAGTGGTACCAAGAACCAACTCTGGGAGGGAAAATTACTATGTAAAGAAGTTGTAGAGGCGAGAGATTGCTCCGAGACAAGTACGAGTATTTGGAGAAGACAATGGAGAACCAAGCCGACCAAGAGAACTCCTCCTAGTCAAAGAAGAGCAAGAAGAGCTACGGGAAGCGGACTATGGACAAGGACGTAGAAGGGTGAAGATTAGAAGAGCAAAAAGAATGGCGAAGAAGAGAATGACTCCAGAAGAGACCGCGAGTGGAAAAGGAGACAATGATCGGAGCAAAAAGTTTAGATATGGCGAAGAAGGAGACAATGAACTAAAAGGAAACAAAAAAGAAAAAAAATCAATTATTTTTATAATTTCTCGTAATAATGTCATTTGAATGGAGTCGTATATGTTAGATTGCCAGCCCGTAATGTAGAATGATTGGTGCCGATTGGACTTTCTTGGCCTAAATTGGTTATAGATATACTAAATTGAAAAATCGTCAAAAAATTTTAGACTATATCGGCTAAATTGAAAAATTAATTATTGAATTAGCATTCATAAAATAGATTTAAAATTTTTTAGGTAATTTCTACAATTTTTAACTATCACCTCAAAGCTGAATGCATAGTCATTTTATCTAAAAAGTTAAATTCTTTGTACTTATGGAGCTTTTGAGATTCTACTAATTCTTACCGGATACTGGAATCCCTTGTTGCTTATAGCGGATAATTATTGGAGACACACAAGCTTTTACTCTCAGGATAACCCCAAGAGAATGTGCAAGTATGGAAATTTCAATCTAAATGTGGAGTGAAAAGGACGAACATCCATTATACCGGGCAATGTAAGATATTATCTAAAAGTTTAGTCCTTAGACAATGGTGCTGATAATAACGTTGTTAAAGGATAACACTCAAATTGATTAAGATGAGTCCTACTTACTTATCGGGAAGAAAAAAAGACAGAAAAAGGAGCAAGTCCCACTTCCCCAGATTTCTACGAGAGTCGGCAAGGGCACAAATCATACCTTCCAACTCAAAGACAAGGCATCATCATCACACATAAATAAATAAATGAATGTGTAGGAACCTCCGTTGGCAAAACCATGTAAGAAACGAAGTACATAGATAGAAATGAAAACAATGCCGATAAACCCAAACTAACTTACCGAACCAGTTTCTAAAATGAGATGTGAATAGACTGATGTCGAATGCATAAATTACAAGTCACTTTCTTTGACACTATGCCATAGTTCTGGACATTATTTGGGGAATGAACTTGACAAATCATTTCTCATGTTTCTAACATTTATTCGTTAGTTAAATTCATATGTATTGCAGATTGCTATTCTCCTTTTTTTCTTCCAGCAAAGATCTGATCATTGGCATCAGTATCCGCAGAGTAGCTAGTGCGTCCCCTTCATGCCATGTTTGGTCCAGCGAGGCAGCCAACCAGGGAATGTGCAAACGCCTCTTGTCCGTCCACAACACAATTTTAAAACAAAAGAAATCAAATTGGCGGATGTCGGGTTGCGATCGGACCCGACCCCATTCATTCTTAGCAGGAGATTACTTCTTATGATCAATTTCTATGAAGTTGTCTACGGAGTGAAGAGAGAAGCTAGAGAAAAGGGTGAAAGGATGAAGTGATGTTGGAATCAAATTCGAGATGATACTCTTAGATTGACATTCATTCTGAATTTAAATTATTTTGTAATTTTTTCATTCTATTCATCGAGTTTTTTTTTTTTTTTTTTTTTTTTTAAGTTGATCTCACTCAACTCCTACTATAAATCTTAGGATGCGTTTGTTTCGCGGAATACATTTCCGGGGAAAACATTTTTCTCATTTTCCGGTATTTGGGTTCTTAGGAAAATGAGTCGATGAAAAACGTTTTCTTAGTCAACGGAAAATTTTTTTTTTAACAAAGCTTAAATTCAGGAAAATGATTTCTCCTTTGAAAAGACTGGAAAATGTTTTCCGAATCTACCAAAGCTTAGATTTGATGCTTGGTTTACAAACAATTATTCTTATAAAAATATATTTTAAAAAATTGAATTTGAATTTTTATTTTTAAAAAAATTAAAATTTGGAAAACATTTTTAAAATAAAAATAAAAAATTCGAATTTGCTTCTTTTTCTTTTCTTCATTTTTCTTTTTGCTTCTTCTTCACCCGTCACCGGCCACAAGGACGGCCAGTGAGTTTTTGCTTCTTCATTTTTTTTCCTGTGATGAAGTGTGATTATTTTTTAATGGGATACAAACGGCAGAAAACATTTTCAATTATATATCGCCAAATAAAGGAAAACAAATTGTATTCTTGAAAAATGCTTTCCCGAAAAGCATCTTCCTTTATCATTGAGTTTTCCGTGAAACAAACGCACCCTTAGACTTTTGCCTTACTTCCTTAGAGGATGTGAGAGTCAAAACCTACATTTAAAACTAAATTATCTCCTCCACAATCTCTCTTAATGAGGATGGGAATCAAATCCCCACCTTCCACCCACCTCCCCCTTCCCATGTGAGAAGGGTGGTTATTAGGGCAAACTTCAATGATTCATCAAGTCGAATGTTTACTAATTGAATGTTTCATAACCTAATATGACCCATGAAGGATGGTAATTTGTTCATGTATGTTTGACATATGAGAACTAAATGTACATAAAATCATAGTCCGCATGAAAGCCGAACATACCCAAGGGATACATCCGGAATCTTTCCTTAGAGAAAATTTAGGATGTGCTGCAATATTAATTAGCAAAGTGCGTTAGAATCTTCATTTGTATCATGTTGACATACTTACAATAGCAAGATTCAAGATGAAGATCCTTCATGGGTGCTCTCACCGCTATCCTACTAAACTCAATGCCAATATGTGTCCACCTCACCTGCACTCCACAATGCACAAATCGCATCCTAAATCCAAACAAAGAACCCAAATTTCCCCTCTCCCCTCCCCCGTGCGCTGTCCCTCCCGTTGCAGCCACTTCAGAAAAGCCCCCATCCACCTTTGCCAAATTTCACGACGTTTCAATTTAGTCGTAAACCGCTTCACATTAGTACCAATTTAATCAATCCGGACAATTTAGACCAAAAAATGTTAATGTGGATATTGGCAATCCTATGTGGTACAGTTGGCATTAATGTAGACATTTTTTTAAAAAGAATTAATAATTTTTATTTCTTTTTTTTTCTTTCATTTTCTTGCCCTTCTCTTTTTGCTAGTTGGCCATTGGCCATAGGCCATGGCAAACAAGGGTCAGCCTCACCAAGTCATGCCTAGGCGAGGGTGAGTGCCAGTGAGGCCCCCCTCCCCCCATGCCAAATATGGCGAGGGGGCCTTGCCCAACCCTTGCCAGCCATCAACAAAAAGAGAATGGAAAGGAAAAAAAGCAAGAAAAGGGGAAATTTTATTAAAATTATCAAATAATGTCATTGTCAACATAAATGTGCTACGTAAAATAATTGGTGTCCATATTAGTAATTTTGTGCCTAAATTGGGTCAGGATTGGGTAGGGTAGAAAGAGGAGAAAGAAAAAGGGGAATGGAAGAAAAATTAGGCTTTTTGTAGGACTATTTCGGGTGTGATCAAACTCTAAATAAGATATAAACTCGCGCCCTAACTTCATTATTAGAAAGGATCCCCGTAGTAGAAGGATCCTCGTCCCAAGACTTGGATGCTTCAAACGTGCGGGCACGCCGGGCAGGGCAGTGCAGCACCAACGAAAGAGGTGTTGACACCGCTTTCATATCGCCGGTGCTGCTTCACCTGGGGCTACTCTTGCGCACCCAATCCCCTTCGTTTGAAATGGCCACCACCACGTCCGCTGGCTAGTATCCAGCCTTGGAAAGTTTCACGATTTTCACATCAGAAATCCAAGGACGCGATTGGCCGAGAGAGGTTAGGTCAACCCTACATTCTGCGAATGGAAAGCATTCTAATTTTCTCACATGGGAAAGGATCCTCTCCTTACTACTCCCAACCAAGGTTTGTCATTACTTACAAGTTCAAAATGATTTAGAACCGGTGGTTGTCCAGTCTCTCTAAATGGTGGTTGGAACGTGCTTATATTCCCTAGAATTAAATATGCATTACATGCATGTTTACTGGTTCATCTGGCAACTGATGTGATGAATGTCATTCAAATTGCGCCTATATCATTTAATAAGTTCAATTAGTCCTTGCCTCCAGAAAATATATCATCTAATGTTTTGAAAAAAAAAATTTCTCATATCGAATTCGAAGTGCCATGCTATTATTACTTAATATTCCTATTTCGTATTGGGAGTTCAATTAGTCCAAATTGAAAACGAAGTGGTGCATATAGCATGGTATCAAACTCAAACATGAAGGTTTCGAAGTCATAGAAAAAGTCCATTTCCTTATTTAGGTGTTCTACAATTGAATTTGTAAGGATGTTTTTTGAGTTTCAAGATCTTCATTCAAGATAGTAGAACTGTCATTTCAAGCTTAACTTTGACCATAATTTTAACAGAGCTCTGTTAATAAATGTCTTGGGTGCACTTGTTAAGCAATAATATAATTTTCAAGCTCACCAATTATGTATAACATGAGGACGATCAATGTATTGAAAATCGTAAAATATATATGGTTAATTGCTTAACAAGTATTCTAGGACACCCGGTAACAAAATCCATCCTAATAACAAACACCTAGGGCTGCTTTTCAATGATAAAAGTAGTCATGGTGCAGGCATTATGTGGTAAACATGATTGTATCTACTCCATCCAGTTTCTGTCTGTCTATATATGATTTTGTCTTGATCCGGGCATCGAGGTTAGAAGCCAGCTCATGCCAACGATGTCACACCCCCACATCCACCCATTTATATTCCCCTTCCGCAAGCATCACTCTCATCATTCCACTCCCAGGAACACTCAACACCACACCAATGGCTTCATCATCATCTTCTTCTCCTGCTCTCTCGCTCATTCTCATTGCCTGCATCTTCTCCCTCACTCTCTCCCCACCTCAAGCCCTAGCCCAGTCCCCATCGGCCCCGGCACCGTCCCCTTCAGGCCCCGCGAACCTCACAGGGATCCTCGCCAAGAACGGGCAGTACGCGTCCTTCATCCGGCTGCTCACCACCACACAGGTTGACAAACAGATCGAGAACGAGCTCAACACCTCCACCGAGGGCCTCACCGTCTTTGCCCCCACCGACAATGCCTTCAACAACCTCAAGGCCGGCACCATCAACGACCTCAGCAATGAGCAACAGGTCTAGACCCTGAATCTTCCATTTCCATTGTCGTTAGATTAATGCTAAACGTAAGCTTGAGTAAGGCTAGATTGATTTGCAGAGTGATGTTGTATTATAAGTGGGCCGCATTCAACACTCACTAATAGTCTACCACAACAATGATATAAATCAAACTCAGTCTGACTTATACTTTGACTATCAATTATCATGCCTAGTAGATCGATTTGGCAAGAAAAGTGCATCATTGTTCATGTCTAGCAATTATTGCTCGATTCGCACTCTAAATTGCCTCTATCCATGATTAATCACAACAGGTCCAACTCGTTCTCTACCACGTCGCCCCGAAGTACTACAGCCTTCTGTCTTTCCAGAGCGTCAGCAACCCGGTAAGAACGCAGGGCAACTTTGCCGGCCTCAACTTCAGCAGCCAGGGCAACCAGGTCAATGTCTCCACCGGCATGGTCCAGACACCGATTAACAACGCCTTGTACCAGCAGTCCCCGCTGGCCGTGTACCAGGTGGACAAGGTCTTGCTTCCACCGGAGCTGTTCGAGGCTCCCGGCCCAGCATCATCCACTCCCGCTGCACCGAAGAGCTCCTCCAGCAGCAACTCGACGACATCCACGAAGGCGCCGTCTGCGGAGAACAGCAATTCAGGCGCGAGCGGGAAGAGCAACATGTGGCTAGGGTTTGTTGTTGGGGTTGGGATGATGTGCATGGGATTTCTGTCGTGAGAGGTGAAGATGAAGTGAGTTCTTGCATATAAAGCATGTCTTGGCACATCTTGTGTTTCTTTTCTTTTGTTACATCTGAGCTTCATTGAATTTCCATTGCTATTTGTTTGAACTTTGGAGAACCTTATTCAATTATACTCCATGGATCTCTCTCTCTCTCTCTCTCTCTCTCTCTGTGACTTCTCGTCTGGTCGTAAGGGTGTCAGACTGGAGTGGCACCAAAAATATGGGCAGTTAGATCAAATAGTACAGAAATGAATTGATTAATGGTGGCAACTTGCGAAATGGGATATCGCAGATCCACAGCACATGACATTGCAGCTGGAACTCGAATTTTATATGAGTGACGACGCCATCAGTTTAATTTCCTGCCATGCACATTAGTTTTTACGTAGCACGTGAATCAGGTATGCTTGTGATAGTATTCTCAAATATTAAATCATGTTACTATCCAATAGTTTAAATTATTAAAGAGAGAGGGAATGGAGATAAACAACGGAGGTGGTGTGACAATGGAGCCACGGTATAACCTGATTGAGTGAAAGTGGTGGTTTGTGTGATAGTCTAAGCCAATAAAATCAATTTGGACATATGAGACACGCCTGATAATGTAAAATAACAGTCGAGAGACAAAAACGCGCCAAGATAATATGCTCATCCTTCAAATCACATAATCTTAATAAAGTCTATGTGACAAAAAATATTTGGATTTTCTTTTCCGTACTAGTATATTTCGAAAGCGCAGGTAAGTCTCAAAACTATTAATAATAGAAAAATGATCCTGACTCTTTTTTATACGTAGTCAATTGGTAACTTACTAATGCTTTTATAAAATTATCAATTGTCTTTGACAAAAGCAACTTTCGTACTAACTTACTGACTTTTATCTCCGTACCATACCAAACTTCAATGTATCAACCCTCATAGGGAACTACCAACATATAATAGTGATTTACCAACTTTTATTAGATCAAATTAGAGATAATTACACAAATGATCTTTGAACTTTGGCCCGATGTGTAATGTGATCCTTGAGTTTTCAATTTGTTAAATATGGTCCATGAACTTTCGCTGCATGTTCAAATTAATCCTTAATCTTGAATTAATGGAAGAACAACATTGAACTTTTTTTATATACTTTAAGAACTAAGTTGAACATAAACCAAAAGTTTAGGGGTTAAGTTACACATTGGGTTAAAATTTATGAACCATATTGAACAGATTAAAATTTTAGGGACCACATTGTACATTAGCCCAAAATTTAGAAATCATTTATATTATTTTTCCATAAATTACTATATAATTTTGTTATGCCAACTCTCATTTAAATTTCAACCAAAAAATAGATTCTCATTTAAATTAGTTACCAATTAATTTGAAATTTATCAGCTACTCTATCAAGTTGCTAATCTTTATTTGCCCTGGTAGTAACCACACATATTTATACCCCCTCCTTTTAAAAATTACCAACTTAAATTAGTGTGGCTGTCAACTTTCTTCCATTAAATTCACGTGGAGATATGCTGTAAGTTATTGTTTTACGACACACGTAATAGAATTTCGTGTGAATTCACGTTGCCAATCAATTCTCATAAACCTATTTTTCCACAAACCAAACGAACCGTAAAGTGTTATGAAATTCCTTAACTTTCTTCAAAGAAGAATCACTGGATGAAACAAGGGGATTATTTTGGACAGGCCCATTAAGGAAGCTGGTATTGGGCCCGGCCCGAATTTGCCTCTCTCGGGAGCCCAAGACCGCTTCCCTGGCTTTTCCTTCACGGCAGAGAAAGGAAGCCATTAAACCATTAAACCCTTAAAACCTCTCTCTCTCTCTCCCCCCATCTCCTCGCTCGGTAGGTTCCGGCTGGTTCAGTTCAGCGTCGACTGCGACCCATTTCTCCGATTCCTCCGACCGGTCGGCGAGTTCTCTCGGGTATGCATGCCGTACCGAACTGGGTATCGGGGATCTGCTTTCGTTTCTCTCGTTGCGGACCAGTTTTTCTTCTTTTTTTTGTTTGTTTCTCCATTTGGGTTCGTTCGCATCGCCTGTGCGATTCAATTCGGAGTCGACTGATGTTTCCCGGTTGGAGGGAGAGCCGTTGTGGTGCGTGATAATGAGGCGCGTGAGCTGGCGGGGGTCGGGAATCGCGCGTGGGCGCTGCTTGGTTGCCTTTTTAGTGGTTCATTGCCTGAGGATTGTGATAACCGGAAGTGTGTGGTTGCGGCGAGCTTGTTTTCTGGAGCTTAGAATTACTTGAAGAAACTTTCGAGCTCCGCATTTTTCGTCCTGGCTGGTTTTGCAAGGGCGAAAGAAATGTTGGGGGATTTTTCTGGACGCCTGTTATGATACTTCGGCTTGATTGAATTGGAAGATTCACTCTTTTTCTTATTGCGGGTTGAGCTGGAAGACAAGTGCCTGCAAAAATGTTTTTTTTTTCTTCATTATGCTTTGCTTGAACCCTCTGTTCCTGCCACCAAGGATGAATGGATTTCATAATGGCGGGGGGAAGCACTTTTGGTTTTGGTCAAAAGAGAGAAATGCTATTTTCTTCTGTCCTACTGGACAAACGAGGAAGAGTCTAAGATAGCTGAGATGGAATTTTCTTAACTTTCTTGCTGTCTCGGTTGGGATATCCTCGTGCAAAAAGTTCCTCTTTTGATCAGTGTTTCATGAGTTGGGTTATGTTTAAATGGTCATCGGTGCCCTTCCACTAATTGTTTGCTATGTTATTTTCCGTCGCTCCCCTCTGCTGCTCTTATGCTGTTATGCTTTTTACAGAATATTGGCCAATCAATTAGCATTTTGTATTGGGGAAAGGATATAAAAGTGGAATCTCTCTTTTCTCTACATTTTCACCTGGTAGTCAGTCTTTTCATTCAGTTCGTTAGCTCATACGATGCATATGCTTAAGTCCTATAGTTATTTACATATTTGCTCATATTTTGTGTTGTCATTGAGGTTTTAATTTGAGTCATGCTGCCACTTCATCATTTTTGCACTTGGTGTAGGAAATGGATTTTAGAAATGTCAAAGTTCCAAAAGTGCCAGGAGGAGGGGCTGCTTCTGCTTTGCTCAAACTGGGAGTCATAGGTGGCATAGCCCTCTATGCAGCCACAAACAGTCTCTACAACGTTGAGGGAGGTCATCGAGCCATTGTATTCAATCGGCTAGTTGGCGTAAAGGACAAGGTTATCTTTCCCCTTGAGGTTTAAAATTCTTATTAGAAGATTCGAAGCAATTGAAATATACTTTGCTTGATTACAATCACCAATCCTATGATTTTTGTGGTAGTTCCCATTTGACTTGCATAAGAACTCAGCTAAAGTGTTGTTTAGTCACGATTTATATGATTTTATCACCTTGTATATCATTTTTTTTATACACCTATGGTTGTTTGAAATAAGCAGATAGAAATTTCTTGCCTTGTTTAGTATCTGATCTCATCTTTCTTCTTCACATGCCTTCTTGTAATATTTTGTCCTTATTATTCATCATGCTTCTACTTTTAAGGAGTTGGACAAAGAGAGATGAAATTAGAAAGCTCTTGTATGTTGGCTTTGTGATCTTGAATTATTTGACTGGACCAGAGTCTTTAAGCAGCAAATGGTTTTGAAATCTTTGCCAAAAGAGGTGTTGCTGTTGCTTTCAAGTTTCATCCCATCTGAAAAATATTGGTCTATGTCAAAATTGGTTTAGCTTTATCTGTCATTTTTGTTCAATTTTCTCAGAACAAGTGATCGTCAGAACAATATCGACATTTAATCTTAATGAATTTTTCATATGCTTTTCTGTATAACCCCTTAACAGGGAACGCTACTGAGTTTTGATGACATTCTTGGTCCAAAGATTACCTGACCTATGAAGTTCACATTATACTATTCACGCATCACTGATTGCAGGTTTATCCTGAAGGGACGCACATAATGATCCCGTGGTTTGAGAGGCCAGTTATCTACGATGTCCGTGCAAGACCTCATTTAGTGGAGAGTACTTCTGGGAGTCGTGATCTCCAAATGGTAATCTCCACATTAAGAATAGCGTTAACAGCGACATTTGGTTGTGGAATGTTTAAAAGATATAATTTTTACTTGATCATGATACTGAGAATGTCATTTTCCTTTTATTGAAGTCACACAATTACTTTGCCTGTAGGAAACTAAAGATTAGCTTTCCCTATGGTAATTTGGCACTGGATTCTTTTATGATGTTATGTCCCCAAATAAGGTTTTTATGGTTGTATTGAGCACTGGACAATGCATTTGTGGAATTAGATTAGCAGATTAGCCTTATCTCTGAAATTTTTCTTGCAAGGATGCCTCTGCTTGTCTGCTTGTCTTAACTAATCACTTAATATTACTTGGTTTGTGGGACCTTGACTGGGTTAGTTTTTATTCGTATGTTCCCACATGATCCAAGCTTGTTAATGTACTTGCTTTTTGTGGTTGGTTCTTAGACAGGGAAATACACATTGAATTTCTAGATTAATATTTCAAAGGATTCAGAAGGATGACTTGATCATGAATGAGACTGAGAAACTTGGATTCATTTCGACTCTAGTATTTTGGCTAAAGCCATTGAAATTTTAAATAAAGAGTTTGAGATTTCTTATTGCCGGACTTTGCTGGTGAAAGAAGTATATCACTGTCCTCCATTGTGTTCTTAAATTTCATGCCTTCTCATTTCTTTTGGATAACGTAAAGTTTCTACACATTCAACATAAACTTAATTTTCTTGATCTGCATTGGACTTAAGTTATCCTAAATTATGTCTTTCTTCTGTAGTGAAGTTTTGATCAGGATGAAGTATGTACTTTCAAATCTTTGGTCGATTGTGATTTGATTATGGGATTTTTTTATTTTTTTATTTATTTTGCCCCGTCCTATTGGTCCCTACCCTCAACCCACGCCAACACCCCCTCCCCCCAAAAAAAGTAGAGAAAAAGAACTGCTTCTTTCTCCCCATTTCCTTTGTCTTTTGAGCTTCTTAGTCTGTACTTCTGTGCTCAAACCAGTCTCCTGGGACAAGTCATGTGTTACTTTCTGTTTAGCTAAGTAGATAATACCCACCGTGGAATAGAAGTCTGAGTTGCAGGATATAAATAAAAGCTTCCATTAGAAGAGGCATGAAATTTCTGATTGAATGTCAGTGGTAAATACCTCCGCACATGTTGTCCTTCACAATTTGAGAAACTATTCCAGTGGTCTCTTGAGTATCTTATCTGGGTTTAATTCAGCCTTTGAGATACTTATCTGTTATCTTTCAATACTATCGCTCTTCTAAATTTTGCTTTTTCCTTCTACCTGCTGCTTGATAGCAAGGATTCAGATAGATATAGTCGATAAATGTGGTATTTGTATGTTCTTTGGTTTTTTCTTGGTAAATTGCGATCTGCTTATATGTAGTCAGTGTAATGGTGGTGCCATTTGATTCAAACAAAGGGAAACTATCATATGAAAATAGTTGGCCGATTGTGAGATATCCTCTTTTAAATCTATTGATTGCATTGAAGTCATTCTGCATTTTGTCTCATAGGTTAAAATTGGGCTTCGGGTTCTCACTCGTCCCTTGCCAGACCAGCTACCCACAATATACCGGACACTGGGTGAAAATTTCAATGAAAGGGTTCTGCCATCAATCATCCATGAAACTCTGAAGGCTGTAGTTGCACAATATAATGCTAGCCAGCTCATTACTCAGAGAGAGGTATGCTCAAAAGGCAGTTGACAATTGTTTCAGTCACCAACTCACTGCAAATTGAGAATTTTTCATAAGCTGAAATAGCTCATTATTTTAGTGGCTCTCACCTGTTAATTGGTGAGGGGGCTAACATGTTAGAAATATGAAGGCAACAAATTAGAGTCACTGGTGCACTTGTTTAATAGTGTTTTCAGCGCTGTAAGTTGCCAAGAACAACATAGGAGTGGAGATTCTGGCATTTGCCCCTCTTTTGCGGGGCTTGTGTGTTCAGGTGCTCCTATATTTTCTTGCATTTGCATTTGCGGGGCTTTTCCTATTATGTTTGTCCAACAGTGCTACGTGTCGAGAACAACATAGGAGTGGAGATTCCAGCACTTGCCCCTTGTTTGCAGGGCCCGTGCATTCAGATGGTCCTATATATTAATTGCATTTATGTAGCGATCTATAAGAAAGATTTTCCTATTATGATTGTCCAATGTTGCTGTACATTGCCAAGAACAACATAGGAGTGGAGATTCTGGCATTTGTTCCTAGTTTGCAGGGCTCTAGCATTCAGATGCTCCTATTTTTTAACTGCAATTATTTAAGCAACAATTTATAAGGAAGATTTTCCTAAAGTATGATGGAGAAGAAATTATTTTGCTGATCTCTTTCCTTGTCCATCTTATTCTCTAATCCAATTTTTGTAATTTCTCACTTTTCAAACAGAGAATATTCTCACAATCCCCTTCTCTACTCCTATGTCCCTTGCTGAATGTTTTTTTTTCCATCTATTTAAGGCTGTCAGTCGAGAAATACGGAAAATTCTGACAGAGAGAGCTGCTAATTTCAACATTGCCCTGGACGATGTGTCCATCACGACCTTGACTTTTGGAAAGGAGTTTACTGCTGCTATTGAGGCCAAGCAAGTAGCTGCACAAGAAGCTGAAAGAGCGAAATTTGTTGTGGAAAAGGCTGAGCAAGACAAGAAGAGTGCCGTTATCAGAGCGCAGGTGAGTGCAGACGAGTGTTAAGAAGTCTATTTAGTGAAACATTTCGAGGACAAGAAAGATGTTTCTCTTTGATGACGAGCTTGGTTGTCGGGATGGCTCAGGAGTATAAAAAAGAAAAGGCGGCTTCAGTGTTCTCTCAGCTCTTTTTCTGAACTAACTGCTGATGTGCATTTTGCTGTTTACAGGGTGAGGCAACGAGTGCTCAGCTAATTGGGCAAGCCATTGCCAATAATCCTGCTTTCATCACCCTGAGGAGAATTGAAGCTTCGAGAGAAATTGCGCAGACGATTTCACACTCAAACAACAGGGTCTTCTTGAACTCCAACGATCTTTTGCTGAACCTTCACGACATGGATTTGGAAAGCTTAGCCAGTGGGAAGAAATAAAGCATGTAGGAACTCGTCACTCTGTTTGCCCTTCTTTATTGTCAGTCTTATCCCGAGCAAGGATTTCAGAATGGAGCGGACAAAGTAAATGGCCATTGCCCTTTTTTGGATTGGCAAAAAAACTAAACTGTTCTCGGTGAGTTATATACTATCCCTTGATAGACAACTCCATCTCCTCCGGATCGTTTACGTACTTCTTTGATCGTGTAAAATGCCATTCAGTCAACTTTTGGATATTTAGTTTTTTTTTTTTTTTTTGGTCGGAAGATATTTAGTTTGTTTTTGGTCGGAAGAAATTTCGTTTGTTCTCCCATATTTGGGCCGCCTCTGTCTCTCTCATGGAAGAGCAAGGGAAATTCCTCGAACGGTGATGCCGAGAATTCCAAGCTTGTTGGTTTCGTGCGACGGAAGCGAATTCTACAAGTATAGTCGGTTTTCCGACTTCCCTTCCAGATCCCAAATTTGCCATGTGAAACCACAGTGAGTTTCCCAGGTATTTCCGTTGATGCACTTATCTTCTCCGTGCATACATGAAGGCGTTGCTTCCTTTAACAGTGCGTGATTCATATGGGTACATACATACATCCTCTGTTCCTCCCGCTCCTGCTTCTCTGTAATGACTCTAGATTCAGCCCTGTTTCGACCATGGTTTTAGCCCCCCGGAAAATAGTCCAAATTGTGCGGCGACCGTTTGTCCAGTGCCAGCGTCACTCGGATAACATTTTCCTTGGTCGGCGCAAGATGGGTCTACTGACAAATCGATGGCCTAAAAAATGATGGGCTTCTAGAAATCTTTTGCGTGTACCCTGTCCTGTCCTGTCCTGTCCTCTGTCCTCTTGCTTTTCTTCGAAGTGGGGAGGTCTCTCCTTTTGCCCTCATCCTTCACCGTTTCATATTCGGATTCTCTCTCAGATCTAGATACGCGTAACGACAAAGTGTGAACGAGCTCGGAGGTCAGGAGAAATGGGGCCGTATGGGACTCTTTTCTGCGATCCTACTTTAATGATGCACCCTGTTGCAGACTAGCAACGATTCGATTCGGCCTGTTCACAAGACCAGAGCACCACACAAGGCGGAACACGAGATACCAAGAGAATCCGAATACGAGACGTCACACATCCCTCGTTCACAATCTTGCCGCGAACCACTCTTTAACGATACGTGGTCCCAACACCCGTGATTGATAAGCCGAGCAATCATCCATCCGAGAATGTTTACGGTAGAATTTGGCCAATCTGGGGGTTACCCGAAAGACAGGCAACAACCACCGGCCAAGGCAGCGTTGCTCCATGGGATTCTCAACACGTCGGTCGCTACTGTTCTTGAAACTACAAGGCGAAGCAGATATCCGGTGCGCGCGTATTCAAACCTAATCCCGGCGTCACGTCGAGTTGACGATTCCGTCGGGTCCGCGTCGCTTTGCATGTGCACCACGCCTTGACGTGTCGGAGCGCCAGCTTTTCCATCGAGAGGTTTTGGCGCATCCACGCCTGCAACGTAAAGATACCTTAAGTAAGACTAAAGGTAAAATAGATATTTGAAAACACATCCCCCCCTACCCCGCCCGCTACCTACTGCTGCTCAATCAATGCCGACGACCTTTTTAATTCGAATTCTCCGTTGATCTTTTTTGTTTAAATGGGTTGCTTAAGAACGCGATTAGTGTCGATCCCACCGACTTCGAACGGCCCAAACTCCAGCGTTTCCACCGCTGACCGGTTTCCCACCGACACGCCCGAAAGTCGTCCAAAGGCTTCCCCTTTTTTAACGGAAAAAAGAGAACGAAAAGCTAAGGGAAGAAAGAACTTGGAAGAACCGTTTACACCTATACATGGTAACGCATAAGATAATGTACACTTTGCTTTTAACTTTATTGTCTTCTTAAATTATTTCCCCATCCCTCGTAATTTGTTGGTCATTTGAAGTAAAACTCGGGAAATCTTTTGAAACATATAAATATTTTCACGTTACATCATGCATGATTTTTCAAATCTTGAAGCACCGATTACGTTTTCCATTTTCAATTTCGTTTTATGGGCAATGTCGTAAAAGGTAGGGAAAAGGTTTTTCCGTGGAGGAAATCAGACCGGGAAGTTTATTTAGTGAAATAGAACGGTCAAGGTTAGGAACTTAACAGCGAAAACGGTTCGGGGACCATCTTGGCTTCATTGATTATGCGCATAGCACAAGTTCATTACGCCATGTCACCTAAAGAGATCCAATTTCGACTTGCTTCTTACTAGATCAAGGACATACCGATAGAGCATTGCTTTAAAAAAAAAAAAAAAAACTGACAATGATTTGCTCTAGTTAATGGAGCTTATAATGAGGTTCCGGTGAAATAAACTATTGATGATATTGATTTATGTAAATCCTTAATTTAAATAAATGAATTGGAAAATATTTCTAAAAAAAAAATAATTGTTGGTATTGCTTAAAATAATAAAGCAATCAAAATATTTTCATTACCAACATTGTATGACATCCAAGTCTTTGCTTAACGGAATTGTGAGCCTCGGATGCTCAATGGTCAATGCCGCACCACCAAGTTGGTCACTAGACCATGCCATCCGTGTCATGTTTTGCTGTGCCTCATCACGCCACCGCAAGGATTGGACACCTCAAGCCACGCCGAGTCACCAACCGCAACATCTCAGCCTACGTGCGATGCCACCTCAATGCACACCTTAGCGCTGCGTCACCCTCGGACCGCCACCGTAGCAACATGCTAGCCCTGCCACCTCACCACCAGCCTACCATCGCGACACCATCTGCTACCCTGTCCACCTTCCTCCCCTGCCATCTGTCCTTCCCTCTTGGCAACAATCCCCCTCCCTAGCTGGCGTCGCTCGAGTCAACCGCAGCAGCCACTTCTTCCATCGGGCGACAACGCAACAATCCAAGCGGTGGAGGAAGGGAGGAAACGGAGCAAATAAGTGGAGAGCGACTCGCGTTCTCCCCCATCGCGCACAAACCCCCCTCCCTCTTCGCCCAGCCGCACGACTTACTCTCTCACACTCTCTCAGCCTCGCACCAATGCGGTCGACCGCCAGTGCCGCGCCCTCGACCGCCCAGCAGCTCCCCTGATGCTCTCTATCCCACCTCAGCCAGACTTCGCATTATAGAAGGCAGCCGCAACCTCGGGACCTCTTAAACTAAATCAAGCAGTAGAAACCACTTGTTTCAGACTCGAGGCAAGTGAATTAGCTATTATTGAAAATTGTGATCCATTTTCTCTAAAACTTTCTAGAAACTTCAAGATTGATATTGTCTAGAATTGTTGAGAATGGAGGTTGCTAAATGAATCTAGAAGATTCAAATGCAAGCAAGTAGAAATCTCTAGAAGAATAATGGATAAACTACAATCTAGAATTTTCTAGAATAAACCTAAGTAGACAACATTCTACATAAATCTATAATGTTGTATTTAGTCCCTATAAATAGGAAAGAGGGGGAGCATAGAAAAACAACAAATGTAAAAAAGTGAGAGGAACATGAGATAATACTCCATATCATGAAGCTCCTCCACCAACACTTCCTTCAACTATTGTAAAATTATTTTATCCAACTAATGAAACTATTTCCCATATCCCATGTTCTTTGTCCTTCAATTTATCCTATCTCGTCCATTGTCCATCCTCTACAAAATATACCATACACTTGCACACGTTACTAATCAAAAACTATAACTAATACCAAAACCATGCTTCCGTAGTGCTCACATCCAAAATTTTTCTAACAACTACATAGGTTAATTTCCGTACGTCGAGATTGATTTCTTCGAGTTCTAGTCACCTCGGTTAATTTCATGCTTAGTTGTGTTAGTCGACGATTTTGGAAAATGTGCATTGTAGTATGTGAATATGTTATGGGATTGCTGGAGTTTGAGATGTGAGCTGGTTTGAACTTAATTGACATGAGTCGTGGAAAAATCCAAGATTACAACTATTTCTGGATCGATTTATTGTGGGTAGAATTTTACTAATTTTGTGTAAGCTTTGTGATTCAAATTTGGAGGGACTTTCTTCACAAAAATTATGTGTTCTACCTTTTTCTTTTTATGATATACTTTAATTTCAGATTATCCAAACTTCGTACATGCAAAATATATTTCAAAAACTATGCAGGTCCAAATCCGTTTTCATAACCCATTACCGAACTTTTGCTCGATTTCCATTTTCTATGGAATTTTCAATAAACAATTTGGACTAGCGCCCTTTCATGAAAGTTTTAGCTTAAACTATAACATGAAATTTTTGCATAATTTGAACTAAATGATTGTATTATTCCTATGGCTTATAGAGGTAGTTGTTGGTAGATACTAAACTGTTCCTGAACATTAACTCAGTGAATAGCATGTTCAAATTGAATTATAGAATTACCACGTCATGGGATGAGTGTGATTTGGGAATGCCGTCGTTGTTTAAGACGATGATGCCCCAGGTGGTAGTAAGGATGCCTAGAGGGGTAATTGGATTTCTTTGGATGTCTTGGATTACAACTATTTCTGGATCAATTTATCGTGGGTAGAATTTTACTAATTTTGTGTAAGCTTTGTGATTCAAATTTGGAGGGACTTTCTTCACAAAAATTATGTGTTCTACCTTTTTTTTTTTTAATGATATACTTTAATTTCATATTATTCAAACTTCATACATGCAAAATATATTTCAAAAACTACGCAGGTCCAAATCCGTTTTCATAACCCGTTACCGAACCTTTGTTCGATTTCCATTTTCTACGGAATTTTCAATAAACAATTTGGACTAGTGCCCTTTCATGAAAGTTTTAGCTTAAACTATAACATTAAATTTTTGCATAATTTGAACTAATGATTGTGTTATTTCTATGGCTTACAGAGGTAGTTGTCGGTAGATACTAAAATGTTCCTGAACATTAACTCAATGGATAGCATGTTCATATTGAATTATGGAATTACCACATCATGGGATGAGTGTGATTTGGGAATGCCGTCGTTGTTTAAGACGATGATGCCCCAGGTGGTAGTAAGGATGCCTAGAGGGGTAATTGGATTTCTTCGGATGTCTGGGAGGAGTAACATGGTTCCTTCAGATGTTTTTGTGATGCTGGATGAGTGCGAGATGCCGGGGTAACGGGTTTCCCAGAAGATGGTGGCAGCTAATTATTAGTAAAGATGATCATTGATATTTTCAAATTTCAGTCAAGTTTTTCTAGGTTACTGTTTCCAATAGAAATGTTTTCTACTTGCTATCTTGATTTTTGGAAAGACTCTCAAGTAAGCTAATATCATGATAATCTTCTATCTTTTAGGTTTAAACTTCCTCGCACATGCTATTATTGACATATGTAGTGTAGATTGGGTAATAACTTGCTTGCTGAGTGTTATACTCACTTTTGGCGAATTATTGCCTTTCAAATTAGTAGACATGTCACTTCCACCTGCCTCTCTCATGATCCGACACAGGCCCTAGTGGACATTTCGTGGCACCAGACTAAGATCATCGACCGCACCTTCCCAAACATTGTCTTTTTCAGATTGGGTAATAATTTGCTTGCTGAGTGTTATACTCACTTTTGGCGGATTATTGTCTTTCAAATTAGTAGACATGTCACTTCCACCTGCCTCTCCCATAATCCGACATAATGCCCCAGTGGACTTTTCGTGGCACCAGACTAAGATCGTCGACCGCAACTTCCCAAACATTGTCTTTTTCAGATTCATATCTACCTTGACTATCGACAGCGAAGCACCTTTTAGGGCCGGTGCTCCTAAGCTTTGTTGCGTCATACGCTCGAGTTGGCGGGTGTCTCATGGGCCCCCTCCCACTTTACGACGACACTGGGCCAGGGGACAGTAGTAGCATTGTAGAGTGACGGAGGTAAGAGGATAGAGGAGTTTTGAGGATGTGGATAATTTTTTGATGGACAAGGAATATGTGACTATGTATATAGTCACATTGGGATGAGATGACAGATCTATTGCCGAATGTGATTAGGAGTATTGACTCTTTTGATTTTTCCTCAATGTACCCAACCTTGTCACCTTGTCACCTAAGATATGTAAATAGGAATAAAAAAGAAAATGAGATTGCCCTGTATGCATGCATTCCTTTATGTGTCATTTGTCCTAGGTTGTTTTAGTCATTTATGTTTCTGCGTGCTTAAAAGGTGGAAAGAATTGGATAATTACGTTAGTTGTGACGTGTTAGGGACGTCACATAATGATTTATGTTTAAACATTTTCGCCAACGAAAAAAAGCATCTTTTGTTCGTACATTTTTATATGCGATATACGCAATTATTTTGAAAAATGTATATTTTTTTAATTGTTCATCTTTGGCTAAAAGACTCGGATTCCGATGGATAATGATGCGATGATTCAATACGCGAGAAATGAGTGCATACAATGTTTTGTCCCAAAAAGGATTAAAAAGAGAAAGAAAAAAGAAAACCAAAAACGATCGCACGGGTCGGAACATTCCGATGGCCTAAGCGACAAGGACAAGTCTCGTGAAGGACACGACGCCGTATGTGGTTGGC
Source organism: Eucalyptus virginea (assembly GCA_014182375.1). Taxonomy (NCBI): domain Eukaryota; kingdom Viridiplantae; phylum Streptophyta; class Magnoliopsida; order Myrtales; family Myrtaceae; genus Eucalyptus; species Eucalyptus virginea. The sequence goes on along the minus strand of CM024516.1, from coordinate 797,134 downwards.
GTGCGTATCTGATGGTAATCCCCGGATTCGACGCGGGTCCACCAAAACCGGGGTGCTCCTCCGCGTAGCCAATCGGGAGCGCTCCCCTCCACCCTCGGTCCAGCCCCGGCGAAAACGTGGGCGGCCCCGCGGCGTGACGTCACCGCCCCCCCGGGGGGAAATTTCCGCGTAGCTTCTACGTGGAGGAAGGGATAATTGAATGGCGGGGCCGGAGGAGGGGTCACTGCTCTGTTCGGCGGGTGACGTCGACGGTTGCCTGCTGGTGGCCACGTGGGGGACGTCCCCACGCCCGCTGGCGTCACGACATGGGATGATGACGCCAGGGGCCGTGCTCGAGTCCCCAGGTGGAGCCCCCCCCCACCTTGGCCGTGACGTCAGCTTCTGCGGACCGTCCGGGGGCGGCTGATTTTGCGGTTGCCCCGGATTCGTTTTTTATAATGTTTTTTTTTGGGGTCGCCAGTTTCACACGTGGCATTGACATCAACAACGATGAATGTGATAATTCCAATGCGCGACTGACGTGTGATGTTTTGATGCTTATCAGTAATTGTACCGTAGGCCGGCTTTTCAAAGCTTTTTTTTTTTTATCAATTAGTGAACAGTCCAAATCGGGTTGGGTTAAAAGAAGTAAAGTAATTCCAATTCGGAAGGTGAATTGTCAATTTGAACATAACTTGATAGTAAAATTACCGTTCGCGAGTTTTCTTTTAAAAACCCACAGCAACTTCCCTTGTATTTTGGGGAATACATTTTTGCGCTCCAAATTTAAGCCGTTGCACAAGATCGTGTGACTTTTAAGGAACAAAAACATCTTCATCTTGTTTCAAAGAAACTTTATCATTTTTTCATTAATGAAATTCTAAATAGTTAGAGAAAGTCCAAGGTCATTTTATAATTCTTTCTTCACGCCTTGAAAATCGATGAAAGGAATATGCTATTGTTGTTCAAGCCATACTGCGAGTGCACAATAATACCGACATCGAATCATCCACACATCATCGCGGAACATGTTAAATCATAGTTAATGCGGATTGTCTTCCCTAAGTATAGATCACGATATTAAAATATAAGTGCATGGAACTCTCGGGCATCATAGGCTACACTCCAAGCCTCAAACCGCCCTCTCTTTCTCATTGTCTCTTGCGGAATAATCAACGTGAAATCCATTTTTTTTTTTTTTAATATCGTCGATGTCATAAGCTGTGACGCCAGCGACGTCGCCAACTCGGTGTGTGGGCCCCACGCGGAAGCAGGAATTCCACGTTACGAGGTACGTAATCCGCCACCCCTCCGTGTCCGCATCCACGCACTCACCGCACCAAAAAGCCAAAAAAAAAACCAAAAAAGAAATCATCAGCCCCCCCGGACGTCACCCGGTTCGTCACGACATGGACGTAACCGTTTTTCTTTTCTTCTCCTCAAAATCTCATCAGAATCCGGCGACTTTTTCTCATCACGGGCAACCTCGAAATCCGAATCGGGTCCGGCTTTATCTGAATTTTTTTGAATTTGGGGGAATTGAGGTTATTATCCATGTGAATGCGCTGTAACTTCGAAAGTTGAAATTTGAAATTGAGTTAGGCCCAAAAAAAAGAAGAAAAAAAACTTGAAAATTGAGGTGTTGTGGGGTGTACTTTTGTTCTGTCCTCACGTTACCACGTTGTTGGAAGACGACAAAAGGAGGGATGACGTGGGTCGGACGTAAGCCACGCAGCATCCCCACACGCACACGTCCGGAAATACGAAATCATGGATCGCCCCCTCTCTCTCCCAACCACCGTTGACGTAGGACTTTTGTAAGTCTTCTCCCTCATCCGTCCGCCTGCCCGGCCTCTCCCCCTGCCATCACCATTTATACCGTCCTCCCTCCATCGCCCACCTTCACCATCACAACCACCCTCGCTCTCTCTCTCTCTCTCTCTCTCTCTCTCTCTCTCTAACGCACACACGCTGACGGAAGCGAAACGCTGAGAGGCACCATGCAGGAGGCGATCTCGTACAAGCCATGGCCGCCGATCCACGCCGGCGGACCCCTCAAGGCCGGGCGGCCGCTGCTGCTCGGCGAAAGGACGAGCCAGAGCAGCGCCACCGCTGCCGCTGCCGGCGACGGCGGCAAGGGCGACGGCGGCGGGGAGCTCGAGCTGGGGGAGGAGGGGGAGGTGGGGCGCGGGGCCCCTGAGGAGGCCGGACGGCGTGCGGGAGGTGGTGTCGGAGAACGCGCTCATAGTGGTCGGGAGGCGCGGGTGCTGCATGGCCCACGTGGTGAAGCGGCTGCTGCTGGGACTAGGCGTTAACCCCGCGGTCTACGAGGTGGACGAGGAGGAGGAGAAGGGCGTGGCCGACGAGCTGGAGAGGATCGGCGGCGGCGGCGGGGAGGTCCAGTTCCCGGCGGTCTTCATTGGGGGGAGGCTGTTCGGGGGGCTGGATCGGGTCATGGCCACTCATATTTCCGGCGAACTGGTGCCCATCTTGAGGCAAGCCGGGGCCTTGTGGCTATGACTGATCAATGCGCTAATCAATTCCCCGTTTTCCTTTTTTTAACCCCTTTTTCCTTTTTTGGATTTTGGTTCTTTTCCGATTGAATATAGGTCTAAATCGACTTGTAAAACGCAAGAAAGCTCTGTCTTTTTCCCCCCGGTTTTGGGTACCTAGAAATTCATCCAAAATATATGGAATTCGCAGGCGATGGAAGCGAATACAAAGAGAGAGTTTCGACTCCGTTAGATTTGTTTTTTTCTTCTGGGTCTCTCTCTCTCTCTCACACGCACGCTCAGCTTTGACCGATCGTTTGTGCGACCTGCTGCGAGAGCTTTGATTTCGTGGAAACGCACCGAAACCCGCATGGGAAAAAATGCCAGGCAGTATTCACATGCAAAACCCACCTAACGCGTTGCGCACGGCACACGGGACAGAACGGACGGATGGATTGCTTAATTGAGCACCTAACTTCACCAGTTGTTGGCAATTGTCGTGGACTATTCTGGAGAACCGGCACTCGGGCCGGGCCGGTCGAGTTGAAATGATCCAATTCTAATCGATTCATTACATCCATTTATATGTGATGTAAATTTAACAATTCATGCTAAGTTATTTTTCTCTTAATATTGTTACTTTCCTTAGAATGGGAAACTCCACGAATCAATTTACTCAATCATTGGGAGAAATCGAGAGTGCTCGGGTCAAGTTATGCAGTAAGACTTCATGTAGCGCATGTCAAGGGTGTCACGCTTAGACAGTTGGGTTACAGACGGGTTTTGGTTTGGTTACGAATGCCTGTATTATTGCTCCTGGTACTTGCGGAGAATGCTATGTTTGGAAAGATATGTAAGCACTTAAAGATTCGAAAATACTTAAAAATTTAAAAATACTTACATTCATCAAGATCTGTAACATTGAAAGAGAAAAATATGGAAATGGACCAAAAATTCAACAGTAAAAAAGGGCCAAAAAAAATTTAAAAAGGAAATCTGAAAAATTGGCAAATTATAACATAACAGAAAAAATTAGAAAAAGAAAGAAGTTTCATACACTTAAGTTAGTTCGATTCTGCATAATATATACTACATACAACTTAGAATATATATCTAAATTTTTTCTGTTCAATTGAGAAGACTAATTTAATTTTTTTTGGATATTTCAACTGGGCCAAAACGGGCCAAGGAAAAGGCCCAAAAATAAAACCTGATCCAAACTTATCACCCAGAACGGCCTGTTCGCGTTCCCGCTCGGAATGAGTTCCTGGATCTACCGATTAGTCTCATCCTCCCATCCCCATTTCGCCCCTCCGCCGCTGGCAGTAGCTCCCTGAAAAGCGCCGACGCCGCCACCACCACTGCCACCCAGTAGCATGCCACCATCTGGAGCCGGAGCGCTAGCACCTGCCAGTCCTTGCTCAGATGGTATAGACTCAGGCGGAACACATCTACGTCGGCATCGCATCTGAGAACCAAGGATGGCTGTGGTGCTCAATTGAAGAGCAACGGTAGCGAGATGAGCGATGGCAGTGAAGAACGATGGGTGTGCAAGCGACGAGCGATAGGGGAAGCCGCTAGTGCACAAACAACGAACGACGGGTGGACAATGGTGATCGGGTGAGCAATGGCGGCGAGTCGTGTCCCTCGTCCAAAGCTTCGGAAGCTATGTTGGAGTTGGATTTCCATAGTTACAATTTGAGCTTGATCTCATTATCTAAATGGGTCCAATATGAATTTGGTACAATCTGTTCTGCGTCCAGGTCATATCCTCCCTCGCATTATCTCAACTTATTGAGGTCGAGCTATGGCTTATTCAAGCCAACACATTTTTTTTTTTTTTGATAAGGTATTCAAGCCAACACATTCATTTTCCTAAAATGAACTAATATCGAAGCATAATTATAATAAGATGATGACCACTCGTCGTTATTACAGCCCCCAATAAGATGAGAAAATTGAAAAAACCATTGATAAAGGGTGACCATAAAAATTATTGATTTTCAGTTAGGCATAAATCTACAATTAAAGTAACGGCATAACTGATGGAGAGATGGAGGGATTGTAATTTGCAAGTATTACTTGATTATTCGATAATAAAGCATGTGGACTGCAATTATTACACCAACATAAGGTCCGAGGACCTATATAAGTTGTCACGTCCAATACGATCAAAACAAGGAGAGAATGCATCCAACATCTTTTAACAGCAAAAGTTAAACAAGAATTGACCCATCACAGATCGAATGAATAGAAAGATAATTTAAGGATAAACCTCAATGAGAGATCGAAGGCCCAGGTGAGAGATTATCTTGTACCCGCTAAAGCCAGAGTCGACGAACAGCTTTTCCCATTCCTTTTCGTCCCTTTCTTTCGCATCGTACGTCATCATCAACATGTCCCAGAAGAGTTGCGTCTCGGTGGATCTATGATCGTCCGGTTGATTCCCCACTACTACATCGATTATGATCACTTTTCCAATCCCGCCCCGCCCCGCCCCGATACCGCTTCTTTGCTCCGTTTTAGTATCTCGATGCATTTTTCGTCGCTCCAATCGTGCAATACCCACTGCATTTGTCACGCCCCGATCCTCGGGCACGCACACATCCTTCACTCGTGGTCGATTTTATAATGCGATATCCCAAGACTATGTATTGCCGACCCTTTCATTTATTAAGCACATGCGGAAGCGATTTACAAATCCCTGCATAATAAAACAATGGGATAGAAAAAAGCGGTATATTTTTCATATTGAAATTTACAACCAAACATTTATACATGGCATTAGACAGAGCACTTCACGAACTATTCACAACTTTAAAGTCTCACTCTATCTACACATATACAACAGGGTTTCACAAAGAGATGGGATTTCAATCATCATCTGGGTCATACTCAGGATCATCCTGATCCTCCTCCGACTCCTCTTCACTCAGATCATTATCTTCCTCAGTTTCACCTTAGAGTTCTCCTTCCCTGATTCCTCCTCCTCAACTCCTCATCGGGGTCCTGAAATGTTTTCCCCAAACTGGGATGAGACTACGTCTCAGCGAGTTCTACCCCACTAAGACTCAATTAGGGAACCAATACACTACTCGGCTGTCTATGCAAAACATGAGTCGGGGGACTTACCTTGGCCTCAGATTCCACGTGCATATTAGCACAGTTCAAATAGACACCCAAGCAATCATATCACCGATCGAAGCATCGATCAAATCGACCCAGTCGATTACACGTCAATAAGACCACTCACGGTCATTTCCATTCAATCAAGCAATTCACAACATCATATCAAAACAATGATCAATCGACCTAGTCGATTACATGTCAACGATGACCCTTCCCTGGCCAATTCAGTTCAATCAGTCAATCCATGACAAACGAATCAAACCATATCGATGATTTCATTTACATTCGATAATTAATCTCAACATTCCCATTCGATATTCCCACTCAAATATAGGCTCAAGGCGCTAGAGGTGACCCCAACACGAAGTCTCGTCATCGTGTGGCACTTAGTCATTGACCACAAATAACTATAGTATAAGGCGCTAGAGGTAACTCACACGAAATATCGCTATCGTGCAGTACTTAGTCCTTAACTACAAATAACAATAGTATAAGGCGCTAGAGGTAACTCACACGAAATCTCGCTATCGTGCAGTACTTAGTCCTTAACTACAAATAACAATAGTATAAGGCGCTAGAGGTAGCTCACACGAAATCTCGCTATCGTGTAGTACTTAGTCCTTCACTATAAAATGCAATAGGGTAAGGCGCTAGAGGTGACTCACACGAGATCTTCCATCGTGTAGCACTTAGCCCTTCACTATGCATAACAATGCAGCAAGGCGCTAGAGGTAATTCCCATGCGACTCAGGTCGCCATGTAATACTTAGTCCTTAACTACAATAAGCAATGGTATAAGGCGCTAGAGGTAACTCACACGAAGTCTTCTACTTGTGTAGTACTTAGTCCTTTACCTGCTCATGATATATTGGTTTCCTTCAACACAACACACGTCACATCAACTTCCAATAATCATCTTGCTTCAACTATAAGCCAACACACGATTAATCCCTCACGGCCCAACGACATTGTGCCTCGCATTTAACTTCCTCAATTAAAGTAATGTCTTGGCCTCATTTCTTCGTATTAAAGATACCCGATAAAATATCGTGCGTGGGCGCACGACTGGCCTTAGCCAAAATCTAATATTTTCTTTTCCATAACTCCCACGTTTTCTATAGTCCGCTCAAATAGTTTTGGCATTATCAACCGATGCCTGGTTATTTTTCAATTAATAACCAATGGTTTTCCAATTAAAGAATAATTCCCGTCCTTCGCAAATAATTCAATTCAACACAAAATAAAGCTCCATTAAATAAACGGACTTCACCACGACGATCGTCATGAAATTTCGGTCGTCGGCTAACCCAATCTTAATTTCCGAAAAATAATTAATTAATTTCGAAAATTAATAATTAATTACCATAAATCCAATTTAGCTCAAAATAAAGCCCAATTAAATAAACGGGCTGCACCACGATCATCAGTATAAAAAATTCGGCCACTAGCCATCCAAGTTGAATTTCCGGAAAATAAATAATTAGATAATTAATTTCGAAAATTAATATTTAAATACAAGAAATTCAATTTAGCTTAAAATAAAGCCCGATTAAATAAACGGACTTTGCCACGGTCATCAGCATAATATTCCGGTCACTGGCCATCACTGTTGAATTTTCGGAAAATAAATAATTAATTAATTAATTCCGAAAAATAATATTTAAATGCCAAAAATTCCACTTAAGCCCAAATTATCAAACTGAAGCCCGATTAGGGTCGGGAAAAATCCCGGGCTACCCTCAATAAATAGTAGACCACGTCTACTTGCTAAATCCACATTCAACTTGTCTAATTTGCATCACAATTGATTAATAAACACTAATCTAACAACCTAAACCTAATTAAATAAAACTAAACAACCAATAAGTGTAATTAGTCCACTAAACAAGGATTAGTGAGATTACTCACCGGAATCGCGCGCAAATCGGATCAATCCGACGAGGGCGACGCGAGGAACAACAAACTCCAAAGCGGGCCTCGGGTTCGAAGCCCGGAAACGACCCAAAGCGGGCCCGAAGCCGGCCGAAAACCCACACGACGGGGTTGCTGGTTCGGCTACAAAACAGAGAGAAAGAGAGAGAGATGGGGGCGGCAAGGGTCGAGAAGGATGGGCAGAGCTCCGGAGAGGTTGCACGGCGGCCGATCGGGGCTGAGCGGCGGTCCGGCGGTGGCTGAACGGAGGCCGAACAGAAGCTGCAGGGGAAAGCAGCACACGCGGCCAGGCGGTGGTGCAGCCAGCGGTTCAGCGAGGTGGCGCGCGGTGGTGGAGCATGGGCGGCGACGGCGAGCGGCTCCGATCCCAGGCGAGCTCCTTCGGTTTCTATTCAGCTGGGTCGCACGAAGAAGAGAGGAAGAAGAGGGGTTTCGGTCACGTGGGGTGGGGAAGAAGCGAGAGAGAAGAGAGTGGGTTTGAATGGTCAAAAAGAAGAGAAAAGAAAGAGGAAGACAGCAGGCATCCGGCTGGGGGAAAAATCGCACGGGTGGGAGAGAAGGAGAGAGAAAAGAGAGAGAGAGAGAGAGAGAAAAGAAGAGAGAGAAAAGGGAGAGAATGAGAAAAAAAGAAAATGCTTAATATCATTATTCATATTTTCCTTTTCTCTTTCCCTTTTCCTTTCTATTTTCTCTTGGTCTTCAATTAATCCTCCGATAATTTCTTTATTGAAATTTCTGACTCGTCAATAATTTGACGGGCGATGAGACGGTCCTAAAATTGAATTGTGACACGCTCGAATATTCGATTCCCAACACCGAATTAAATTTCATGATTAAAATCGACCGGACGCGATTTTTAGTCCAATCCAACCAATTAGGTAGCTTTTAGGGATTTTACCGCGGTTATATCCCTTAACGGCTTCACCCAATAGATTAGCTAACTCGTGAGTGATCAGCTCAGAGAAAAAGGACCATAGGCGCGCCGACGATATGCACATTTCACTTTATCGAAAATGGGTCGAATTTTAGGATGTCACAGCATTCGAACAATGTTTTGCTTTTTTTTCAACTAATTGGAGTTCATATTCTTACAGGAACGTTAATGTAAAAACAAAAGTAATGGCCATATGTGAAAGTCTGTCCTTTTCACTCTTCACGTTGGTTACCAAGACTTTCACTAAAATGGAGGCGGGTCCAGGTAAAAGAGTTGTTTGTATATGCACTAATAATGTTGAAAAATCTAACCAAATTTGGTCGTTTCATCTATATCATTGATTGAACAAATTTTATAGCCACTTTGAACTCCAATCTACTGCGAAAATATTTTATGAAAAAATCCAAATGCATATATAGACCACACGTAACTATAAATGGACGAAATATTAATTTATTGTAATTAAGATAATTGATAAGTAAAAGGATTGTAAAGGAATCCACAAATCTCTCCCATTTCCTTTTATGACAATTGAAATGATATTTTAACAAATGACCAAAATACTTAAATACTGTGTTTAATTTCTTTTATAAATTTTTTCCCACATTTTTCATCATACTTAGACTCTGTTCGTTTTGTACAAAATGTTTTCCAAAAAATGTTTTCTAGATTTTCTAGTGTTCGTGACATTGGTTGGCGCCGATTGTTCAACAAACATTGACGTAAATAATTTTTTAATAATTTTTCTAGAATTTTTATTCTTTCTTTTTATTTTTCCTTTTTTTTTTCTTTTCTTTCACTCTTTTTTCCCTTCTTTCTTCTTCCTTTAGGTAGTGAGGATGACCTCACTGGCCAATGGTGATGACCACACTCGCCAAGCATTGGGAGGCCAAGCCTCATCAATGATCATAGGGGGTGAGCCTTACCATTGGCCTGTAGCGACCAACTAGACAAAGAAGGAAGAATGGAAAAAAGGAAAATAAATAAATAAATAAATAATTGAAAATAAAATAAAATTGTCCACTTGAGCATCCACCGCCAACTTTGGCCAAATGTACTAAATTGGCATAATTACAAAAATTTTAGGGTTGAATTAGTAATAAAAAGTTTAGAATTGAATCGACATAATTACAATAGATTTATGATTTTTTTTTTTGGTAATTTTCTCATTTTATGATTTCCAGTTTAACTAGTTTATATACGACCTTTCTTCTTCTTCTTCTTCTTCTTCTTTTTCATAATTTTCCTAAAATTCTATAGGACCAAAAGAAAAGGAGACTATGTTTTTCTCCACGGCAAAATGGAAAAGGAAAAAGAAAACTCTCTTTAAAAATTCAAGTTTGTATAATTAGAATCAAACTAATCGGTAATGAACTGCCTATATCATTTGAGTACCTAGAGGGAAAATGAAAAACTGCTGACCTCTTAAATGATAAGGTAAATTCAACTGCAACCAAGAACTACCCTATTTCATTTTCTTTTCTATGACCCCTGACCCAAACGGAGATGTAAGCTACTACTTTACCTTGAGTAAGATTGCATCCGCCGGGGGAATCTCCACAAACATGTCGCCTCCGACGAACTTCAACCTCTCACTTCCGACCAAACCATCCACTATGTTCGGCTGATCCAGCACCGTGTACTCCAAGTTGGGGAACGCCTCCGTGATGGCCTTGCCCATCGTCCCCGACCTGCCTCCCACGTCGGCCACCGAGCTCAGCCCGTCGAACACTCCCCCGCATGTTTCCACCACCGCCTTCGCCATCAGTCTTGAGTCGTTATCCATCGCCCCGCTGAATAGGCCGTCGACCTCGGGATCGCGCCTTATGACCTCCCACGCGGGCCCTCCGTGCGCCATCTTGATCATGGTCGGGGTGACGCCTTCTCCGTCCCCCAGCCACGCGTTCAGATGCTGCCACGGCCCCATGAAGAAAGGATGGAACGCGCTGAGCACGAAGGGCGCCGGGCTCAAGGGGTTGTGCTTCAGGAGGAGCCTGGACGCGGCGGTGAGCGTGTACCCGCTCCGGCGGTCCGCGTCCTCGAGGTCCCGCAGCTCGAAGTAGCCGGAGTGGACGAGGACGCGCATGATGCGGCGGAGGCCGTGAGCTTTGGCAGGAGGGATGCGGAGGGAGGAGAGGAGCTCGGGGAGGGTCATGGGTCGGCCATGGTCGTGGATGAGGTCGGGTATGCCCAGCTGAAGGGCGCACTTGAGGCACAAGGAGGTGATGTAGCTGAACAGGTGGTTCCATACGTGGGCTTGAGCTTGGAGGAGCTCGCCGGCGGTCGCGTTCCCGTCTTCATTGCCTGAATCCATATCGAAAGCACCTTTCTTTCTGCAGTCGTCGAACCTCGTGCACGGGTCATATATCGGGAAATATACCAGGAAAGAGAACAGAGAAATGAGGAGGAAGACGACGGTAGTGGGACCCACGAAAGATGGGATCAACTTCTGGGGAACTGATTTTTTTTCTTTTTTTGCGGTGGGTATTTGAGCCTTTGAAGAGGCGGCCTACACGAGGTAAACGATCGTGATGGTGATGGCCCTGATGCGTGTTCAAGCGAAAATATAGGGAAAATTTCAAAAAGGGATCCGAAGTATCCCATTTTTCTTAAATAAGAGTTTGAAGTGGACTTTGTTTCAAATAAATACTTGAAATGCCTTCATTTTCTCAAATAAGAGTCTAAAGTGGATGTTATTTCAAATGAAAACCTAAAATAATTATGTTTATTTTAAATAAGGCGCAGAAATGGTATGTCCATTTCAAATAAGAACTCGTCTTTCTAGCGATCAACGGTATTTTCATCATTTGTCATTTCCCTCCCTTTTTTTTTTCTCCATTTTTTTGGTTGGTTCTTCTTCCTCTTCGCCGATGGCCAGCTAGCCACTGGCAATGCCCACAAAAGGTTGGGCGAGGGATGTCCTCACCTGGGTATGGCAACCCTCACCCAAGGGCCATCCGTGAGGTTTGCCCTCACCGATCCCAGGAGAGAGCCAACCTCATGGATGGCCCCTGGGTGAGGGTCACCACGCTCAAGCGAGGCCGTCCCTCACTTGTAGCCAGCGTGGGTGGCCCTTGCCGGCGGGGGCGACCCTCGCTTAGCCCTCTATGGGTATCATCAGTGGCCGATTGACCATCGGCGAAGAAAAAGAAGAATAACCAGAAAAAAAAAAAAAAGAAGAAGAAGAAGAAGAAGAAGGTGAAATGCAAAATGACAAAAATACCCTTGATCGGTTGGAAAATTTAGCTAGTCAACGATCGACGAGGTCGAGTCCTTATTTGAAACAAACAAAGCCACTTCAAGCCTTTATTTGAAACAACTAAGGCCACTTTAGGTCCTTATTTGAAACAAAGTACACTTCGGGTCCTTATTTGAGAAAATAATAACACTTCAGATTCTTTTTTGAAATTTTCCTGAAAATATATACTCAGTTACCTGCGACTATAACGTGGAGAATACTTTTTTCTCTTCCGACCATTGAAATCTTCGACAGTTGTTTGTCGATGTGGAGTACCAGCACCACATCCTTAGCGTCAAAGCCTTGGCCATCAGCCCGAGCCTGCTCCTTCGCAGACGCTCGTCCAATTTTGGATCTAGGGTTGTGCTCATCCAAAGCTAGATCCGGAGTTTGTGCCTACTCTCCTCCAGGGCCACTGGCGGTAGATCCAACGACGGCAGCTCATCCACAAGTAGGGCTGTCAAATGGGTAAGTTGGGTCGGATTTGGATCTGATCGAAAATAGTCCAACTCATATTGACTCATTTAACTCGTTTTGATCCATTTTCATGTGATGTAAATTTGACAACCCATATCCAACCCTATCCATAGTCAATTTGACCCAACTCATATTATCGAGACACATTAATATTTAACTCAATCTAGAAAAATCCACTCCCACTCATTTAATTCACTTTAAGCTCTTCACATACACACATATATATGTATACATTTGTTACTTGAATAAAAACTTCACATCAAATTAAAAAAGTAAATTACACAATAAAAATTAGTAAATAAAATAAAAAAGTGAAAAATCTTAAATTGAAATACTTTGGAAAAATTCTTGATAAGAAAAAGTTTGATTAGTTAATAATTGACATGAAAATAATATTTGTTTATAACAAATCTTCTAGAATGCAAGAGTGCCTAACTTTTTAATTGTGATTTACCAAATTAAAAATTACATTATAAAGTTTAGAATTTCTAGTTTGATATTAATTGAATTTCGATATACACAACGTCGAGTTTCCTCTAAAAGTACTTCTCTAGTATGTATATGGATATCTATCTATCAAAAATATTTTTAAAAAAATCGAATTTTTAAAATTTTGAATTTATTAATATTATTTCTTTTCTTCTTCTTCTTCTTCTTCTTTCCCCTTGTTCCTCCGTAGCTTGTCGGCCCAAGCTTTGTCGTGGTGGCAAGCCCAAACTCAGCCAAGGTTGGCGAGCTTGCGATTCGCCGGATCCAGGTGAACTCGAGCTCTGTCGCGGCTTGTGAGCTTGCGGCTCGCTAGATCCAAGGGAGCCTCGGCTTTGTTGACGATTGGCGAGGCTTGAGCCTCGCCAGTCTGGTGAGATCAAGCTCGCCCAACACCAACAAGCTTGAGTCTCGCTAGATTGACGAGGCTTGAGCCTCGCCAGTCATTAGTGAGCTGGCGAGCTTGAGCCTTGCTTGGCCGGTTGCCGGCCATCACTGTGCTGGCCACCGGCTAAAGAAGGAGGAAGAAGAAAGAAAAAAAGCAAAAAAGAAAAAGAAAAATGGAATATAAAAAATAATTATAATTTCGATTTTTAAATTAAAAAAAAAAAACACTTTTATAAAGCTAAAGTGAGAAGTTGAGTTGGAAATGGATATTTAAGTTTAACTCATTTAAGACCCATTTAACAAGTCTCTTAAAAAAGAAAATGATCAATTTCAAAATATAAGTAATCTATAAATAATCCATTTATAATTTAAATGCCACCCATATTTGACCCCTCTACCACAAGTTTTGTGCTTTTTTTATTTTCCTTTTTGCTTGTCAAAAATGGAGGGCTAGGCCGCCGAAATCAACCCGACAAAGAGGCAGACATCCAAGAAAGAATCATTAAAGATTGCTGGGTAGTCTTTTTTTTTGTGGGTCATTAGAGAGCCCCCCACCCACCACCCTCTTTGCCTCTCCCTTCAAACTTTCATCTCTTTCAGCAACCCCTCTCCCTTTCATCTCTCATTTGTTGAAGACCCTATACTCGAAAGAATCATAAAAAAAGAAAAAGAAAAATGATGATTCCCTCCCTTTCACTTTTCTTTCCAATCCCAAGCATCAACCCTGAAAAAATCGTTAAAAGAAAACTGAAAGACAAGAGAGGAGTCACTCGCGGCCGGGTTGCAAAGACGACGGAGGAGGTGGCGACTGGACTGCGACGCTGGGTGGAGGGCTGGTCGTGGATGCAGGAGTAAGAGAGAAATAAGGAGGAAGACGACGGAAAGCGGGACCCACGAAAAATGGAATCGCTTTCGTAGCGTCAAATGCTGATATTCTTGACCCACGTCCGCAATTTTTTTCATCGATGGCGTTCCCATCGTTTGGCTTTCTATTGGGAAAAAGAATTAAATTTCTATTGACCGAATTGAAGGACCAGGATCCCCGGAGGCCAACTATATCGGAGGCAGGAAACCCTTGTGCATGCATCAAATGGATTTGGACCGGTCAAAATTCATAAATGATAAGGTGATATATGAATCCCGTACGTATTTGATTTCAAATTCATTGAACGGTGGTATCTTTTACTTCAATATTGGGGAACCACTTTGTCTTCTTCTTCTTCTGCTTTTTTTTTTTTTTTTTTTAATTTCTTTAGTAAAAAGAACTACTTTCATAGTGTCGGAATCGAGGCATGTTCAAAGGTGATTACATAAGATATAATATGATTAAACACATATGATAGGTGTGTATAAATGAGAGAATATTTAGTGGCTCACGCCTATCGCATGTTGATATGATAGAAAATATTTTTTTTCTCCCAACCACTGAGATCTCGCCAGGTGTGTGCTAACGTGGAATTATATGAAAAAAGAAAGCAAGAATTATATGCTCGGCCATGGAAAATCGTTAAAAAAAGAAAAAGAAAAAAAACTTAAAAGAGCACTGAAAGACAAGGGAGGTGGCGGCGACCAGAAGAAAAGGGACACCAGAAGATCAACCGAAAATTTGCTCCTTTTGTCCATGGACGAGTCGCTCGCGGCCGGGTCGCGAAGATGACGGAGGAGGTGGCGACTGGACACGGCAGTGCTCGGCTTGGACCACGACCCTGGCGATGACGAGGGTAGCGGAGGTTGGCTGGTTGTTAATGGAGTAAGAGAGAAATGGAAGGTTATCAATTTTTATTCCACTAGTTTACTGTTGTGGATTGAGATGAGTATGGTCCGGTGAGTGATTTTCACCCTAAAATCAAGAACCACGCCATTTAAAGGTCAATTCTGAAAAATTAAAACCGGGAACTTGTCTATTGGTTCATGTTTTTGTGTGGATCTGCAAAATCGATCCTCAATCTTTACAAAATTGTATATATCAATTAATATCATGGTGAATCTAATTTCTATGTAGTGTATATACACAAAAAAAAAAAAATAAATAAATATATATATATATATATATATATATATATATATATATATATATATATATATATATATATATCACTGTACCCTGTAAACTGGATGCAAATGGAACAAGAGCTGAGCTGCTCCATGACTAAATGTATGTAAAGAGAGAGAACCGAATCCTTTACCTGTAAAATGGGACAGACAAAATGAGCGGGCGCCTTGCTAGGCTCCTTCGAACGAGAACTTGAAGCTAATTCCATAGACAAAGTCCTTATTGACTCGATCACGCTGGAAATTTCCGATACAAGGTCTGGGCAGTCCAGCTTGTTCTGTTCACAGCACCTCAAGCCCAATTGAGCCAACCATTTGGCTTGATCGAGTGGCCAGTCCCCAGCTGAAAAATCAACTACTTTATCGAAATTTCCCTAATCTAGTGCACATTTCACGTCTTTCACAGTACTTAAAGCTGATCTTCCAGTAACAAGCTGTAACAAGATGATTCCAAAAGAATACACATCTGATTCAGGGGAAAATTGTCCAAAAAATCCTAAACTTATTGCAGTTTTGCCAATTCAGTCCTAAACTTTTTAATCTTACCGATTGAGTCCTAAACATTTTATCAGTTTGCCAATTAAGTCCATTTGGTGAATTTTGACCGGAAAATGCTGACGTGGACGTTGGCGGTGCCACGTAGGATTGCGGCGGCGCGTGGACAATTTTTAATAATATTTTAATATTTTTTTTATAAAAATTGATTTTTTTTTTTTTTATTTTTTTCCTTTTTTTCCTTTTTGTTTTTTTGGCTTTTTCCGAGTGCTGTTGCTTGTCCACGAGAGAGAGAGAGAGTTTGAGAGAGAGGACGCATTAGTGTTACTGTTGAGCCGGCGCAAACGATTTCGCCGCCGACAATCGAAGACTGAGGGAGATCATGACGCAACAGCCGCTGCCACCTCCTCCTCCTCCTCCGTTGCGCGCTTCCGATGGGGTCGCTTCACCGCAGCAGGGCGTGCAGGTTCGATGTGCGGGCTGCCGGATGATACTGAGCGTGGGGAGGGGAGTGATGCGGTTCTCTTGCCCTACCCGCCACTTGCCCCAAATGCTCCCTCCCGAGCTCACCGCCACCACCACCGCCTCTCCCCCAATCCTCCCCCCTACAACAACAATCCTCCCTCCGACGCCGCCCCCAACAGCAACTGAGTCACCCAATTGAAGCCGGCCCATGGCATCGATCCCACCAAGATCCAGCTCCCTTGCACCCACTGCAAGGCCCTCCTCAACGTCCCCCACGGCCTCTCCCGCTTCAAGTGCTCTCAGTGCGACACCGACCTCGCTGTCAAGCAGCCCTTACAAAGACAACAGCCCTCCTTCCTCCCTCTTCCTCCTCCTCCTCCTCCCCCCAAGGAGGTCAACCAGATCTGGCGAGGCCGGCCCTTGCCCCTGGCCGGCCAGTGGCCAACAGTCGCCCGCCAGGCTAGGGGCGAGCCGAAGCTCGCCTGGGCGAGGGCGACCCCCGGTGAGGGCTCCCCTTGCCAAATCAGGCGAGGCCGACCCTCGCCGGGGCTAGGGCGGCCTTGCCCCAGCGTCGTCGTCGCTCAGCCGGGCCTCGCTTGTGGTGAGCGAGGCCAGCCGGCGGGCTGTGGCCGATGGTCGGCCACCGGAAAAGGCCAAGGAAAAAGCCAAAAAAAAAAAAAAAAACAGAAAATATAAAAAAATCAAAAAATTAAAAAATTAATTTTTTTAATAAAAATATTAAAATATTATTAAAATTTGTCCACATCAGCACCGGCAGTCTTACGTGGCACTGCCGGCGTCCACATCAGCATTTTCCGGCTAAAATTGGCCGGATGGACTTAATTGGCAAATTGACAAAAGGTTTAGGACTCAATCGGCAAGATTGAAAGGTTTAGGACTCAATTGGCAAAACTGCAATAGGTTTAGGACTTTTTGGATAATTTTCTCTCTGCTTTAGGAGTAAGCTGTCCACTCACTAAAAATTCTGGATCCTCGTAAAGTGAAGTTACCTCAGAATCTGATTTAGCAATGTTAGAATTTTCATACTTGGGAACTAAGCAATAGATGCCAAGGTTGCCAACTTTGGTAACAAAATTGGCATTGAGGAGGACTTTGGAGGATTTTAAATTCCCATGAATAATTGGAGGCTTATGGGAGTGAAGGTAGACAAGCGCAGAGCAAATATCAGTGGCAATTTGGGTTTAAACTTTCCACGGAAGTGGGGCAGTTTTGTTTTTGCCTTTGCACGAAAGGCATTCTTCAAGGCTGCTTGCTTTTAGGTATTCGTATGCAAGTGACTGAGATTCTGGACATGCTCCGATAAGTGTGACCAAATTTGGATGCCTCCTTAACACCTCAACCTGCAGTTGAATCAAGAAGCATAATATAAAATCAGTATTAGTGCAAAATTTTAGGTTTAAATGCTCTTTTCTTTTCTTTTCTTTTCTTTCCAAAAAGAAAATAGATAATAGTTGTTGATGCGATCAATGTACCACACGTTTCGAAATCCACTGTTCCTGCAGAACCAAAAGAGGGCAGAATCCTTATGGCGACATGTACATGTCAAAGTAGGCCTTTATAAACGGTTCCATATTTTCCTTCTCCATTCCTTTGGGATGGGTCAAAATTGTGCGTTGCCTCAATGATCTTGGCAAAAGAAAAGGAGAGGATCCATGGGCCACGCAAGCTTGGAGTTCTAACTTGTACTGATCTCCTCAGATCTCTTACATTTTTCAGGGCATCTTGATGCTCTACACGTAGTTTGTCTCGTCTCTCCTTGAAAGTTATCAAGAGTTCTACAGCTGATAGGATCTTCTCCTCCAGCTCTTCACCACCAACTTGGATTCTTCAACTTGTTTCTCAAGTATGGAGTTCTGCTCCCGAACTGTTAGGAGTTCTCTTGTTGTCTCATGGCACTAGCTTTGAAATTCGAAAGTTCAAAATATGCACTTGTCTTTGTGATCAGTTATTAAAATCTCTCAGAGGCAATTGACTGTGTGAATTAGAGAAAACAATCACACATATTTGAGAAGTGAATACTCAAACTCTATAACCTCTTATTGATTTTATAGTGAAATTCGGGCATTAGACAATCAGCATGGGAAAGTGGATATAGTCTTACAATAAGCCAAACCACTATAATTATGATGTGCAAATCCCTTTAATTGTCCATTCTTTTATGGAGAAAAGTACAAAAATAGTCATAAACCTTTTACATCGGTACCAATTCAGTCATAAACTTGTTATTTGGACCAATTTAGTCCTAAACCTTTTCACATTAGTATCAATTCAGTCAATTCGGCTAATTTAAGCCGGAAATTGCTAATGTGGCCGCTGGCGGTCTTATGTGGCGCCACATGGACAAATTTTATAAATAAATAAAATATATAATATATATATATATATATATATATATATATTTTTTTTTTCAGATTTTTAAATTATTTTTTCTTTTCTTTTCTTTTCTTTTCTCCTTAACCACGTCGCCGGCCGGCCGACCATCGTTGGCCATAGGCTAGTCGAGGCGAGGGCCGACGTGCCCTCGCCGACCACAAGCGAGGGCATCGGCCCCGCCCAAATCCAAGCAAGGACCGAAACCCTCACTGTTGGGCGGCCCTTGCTTGTGGCGAGCAAGGATGTGGCGGCCCTCACCCAAATATAGACAAGGGCCACGGCGGCCTTGCCTGTGGCTAACGAGGGCGTTGGGCCCTCACTTGTGGTGAGCGAGGGCTGCCGCACCCTCGCCCAGATCCAGGTGAGGGCCACTGTGGCCTCACCTGTGGTCGACGAGGGCGTTAGGTCCTCACCCGTGGCGGGCGAAACGCCATGGCCCTCGCTTGAATTTGGGCGAGGGCTCGACGCCCTCATCGGCCATAGGTGAGGGTTGCCGCACCCTCGCCGGCCAATGGGCAAGGGTTTCGGCCCTCGCCTGGATTTGGGCAGGGGCTGACGCCCTCGCTTGTGGCCAACGAGGGCGCAGCGGCCCTCTCCTCAACTAGCTTGTGGCTGAGGATGGTTGGCCGACCGGCGATGTCATCGGCCAAGGGTTAAGGAGAAAAGAAAAATCAAATAAAAAAAAAAAAAGAAAAGAGAAAAAAAGGAAAAAAAATTATAAAAAACTATAAAAAGCTGAAAAAAATATAAAAAAATATAAAATTTGTCCATGTGGCGCCACATAAGATTGCTAGCAACCACATCAGCAATTTCCAGCTTAAATTAGCCGGATGGACTGAATTTGTACTAATGTAAAAAATTTTAGAATTAAATTGGTCCAAATAAAAAGATTATGATTGAATTAGTATCGATACAAAATGTTTAGGACTATTTTGGTACTTTTCCCTTGTTTTATGTGATAGCTTACTGCACACAAGAGAATCTGATAACAACATAGTTTCTCTTCAGACTTTGTTCATTCGTAATTGGAATTTTGACTGTCTTAATTTCATTTTGATTTGTTAGGTTTGTGTATAATCACATATTCATCCTTCTCTAAGTGATAGTTTAGCCACTCAAAAATAATTTTTGTCCTGACCAACCAAAAGTAGCTGTATTAAATTATATATGATTAGATTAATGTTAAAATAGTGAATACTTAGGCCTTGAATTATCAAACGGAATGCTGCATGTTTATTGCAACGCTCACAAGAGTAGCATCAGTACACGATCACAAAAGGCCAACAGCCAAATCAAGTTATTACCCAGAACAACGACAAAGGGAAAAAAAAAAGAAAAAGAACAACCCAATCATCAAGGATAAACCTCAATGAGGGACCGAAAACCTAATACAGGATACATCTTATAACCTCCAAAGCCGGCATCGAAAAAGAGCTCTGCCCATTCCTTTTCGGTCCTCTCTCTCGATGCATGGGCCATCATCATCGCTATGTCGACTGCAAGCTCCAATTCCATAAACTTTTCATCCTTGGCATTGTCATGGTTTTTCATAACTGTTTCCACGATGATCACCTTACCTACTTTGTCCTTGGTCGACGATATTGCTGATTTGCATTGCTTCAATATCTTTATGCATTCTTCATCGTTCCAATCATGCAAGACCATCTGCAATGTTTCATATTTATTGATGAGATTTACAAACTCGTTAGGTTTTTTTTTTTTTAATGGACTTGTGACAGTCTAGTAATAACGCCCTTGCTTGATATTTCCATTGAAGAAAATAAATGAGAGAACCATTAGTAGTTCGTGTCGACGGCATTAACGGGATTTCGAGAAGAAGAGGAGCGTAACACAGCTTGACCCTCAGGCTCGGGAAGTATGGTCAGATTCGTAGGACTAGAACTATCTCAGCTCATAACGGTCGTCGTAAGCCGACTGAAAATGCTCTGTAATCACGATGCCTATAAATTCTAAAGGAGTGCTTGACATATTTCAAACCATTTGTAATTATTGTGCGTTGTAATTAAAATATCTCCATTAAGTTAAATTCAATGAGGATATCAACAAATTATGTGTTCCTTACTTACCTTCAACATGATTGCGTCGGCAGGTGGAATTCCCTTGAACATGTCTCCTCCAACATCCTTCGTGTTGTTACTTCCTGGTAAGTCGGCCACCACATGTGGAAGATCGAAGACGGTGCATTCCAACGTGAATGCATCAGCGATGGCCTTGGCCATCAGCCCCGTCCCTCCCCCGACATCAACCAGCGAATTTATGCCCTCAAACACCCCGGCGCACTCATTAATCACCACGGTCGCCAGTAATCGACTATCGCTAGCCATGGCATCGTTGAACAACTGGTTGAACTTGGGGTCTTGAGCAGTGTATTCCCACACCTTCATTCCATATGCCGTCTCAAATGCGGTACGGTCGTTGTTCAAGAACCAAGCGCTCAGGCAATCGTACGCCTTCATGACGCTAGGGTCAAGCATGGCCAGTACCATAGCCGCTGAATTGAAGGGACTGTCCTTAACTAGGAGCTCGGATGCGTGGTTCAGCGCGTAACCAATTTGATCACTCGGCTCAAGCCTTCTCTCTTCAAAGAAGCCAGAGTGAACAAGAACACGCATGAGACGGTGGACGCAACCGGACTTTGTTGGTTGAATTTGAAGTGCGGCAACAAGCTCGGACACAGTCATGGGTTGGCCGTGTTTGTGGATAGCGTCCGGTATGTTTAGCTGAACGGCGCATTTCAAAAACATGCCCGTGAGGTTGAATACCGAGTTCCATACGTGAGCTTGAGCTTTGAGAAGCTCTCTAGTGTGCTCTCCAGTAGGACAATCCATGTTCACTTCTCTCTTGGGTTTGCGCCTAATTCAGACACTATCGAGGTCTGAAAAAAGTATGATGTTAAATATTGAAAGCTAACGCTAAACAAGAAAAATCTAAAATTAAAAGAAAAAAGGCGGAAAATGTTCGAGTTCCATTAGAATAGCATGGGTCCTACTACTTACCGTTTAGGGTGCGGCTTAGCTGACCGCCCTCCGTCACAGCTAAGGACCGCACAATTTGGATTTCCATCTTTTACCCAATTTTTATTTTTATTTTTATGTTTTCTTATTGTAAGCTTAAATTGAGAGATAAAATCGTAAGAGGACCTACACAATCAATTTTCATGAATATGATGATGGAAAAATAAATTAGATACCGAATTATAAATTATTACTAGTAAAAAAATATTATCACCTACTAAAAAGAAATCCTTAATGTTTTCACGTTCTCCAATATCATGATGCTTTCATGATTAGCATCTTAGTTGCATTGTTCATTTTGTCTTCATCACCACCATTATTTTCATTGGTGATGTTGCTTTCAATACGAACTCCATCCATCTGAACTAGATGTCAAGAAAAAATTAAGAATTATATGTCTAAAATATATAGATACAAACTAAAATTCGACAACAATAAGTACCTCTTACTTTCTTGCAATAGGAAAATTAGAAATTAATGAATCTTTCTCCATGGTTATGACTTATTCAATTACAAAATTGTATAACAATCGATGTTCAAAGCATACAAGATAATTACACATTCTACAAATAATAATAATAATAATAATAATAATAATAATAATAATAATAATTACATTCCTATTTTTGAGTTATAAAGTTTTTTTTTTTTCTATTTGGAAATAATATCTACATAATCTTTTCCTTTGGCTAGAGAATAATATCCACTATTTTAAAAGTTGCAACTCAATTCTTCATATATTTCTTACTATTTGAATAGTATTGTAGGATTTGCTTCTTATTGTGTGAATATTATTACTTTAATTTTGTTTCTCAATTTGAGCTTGTAGTAAAGAATTATACAAATCTCGAAAAAAAAGTGGGGTAAAAGACGGAAACCAGTTGAAAAAGAGCCGGTTCCCATCCAAAACGAGGGTCCTTAGCCGACCGGTTACTCCATTGTTGACAAAGTGACGGTCAGCTAAGCTTTTTCCAACCTTTTAGGCTGTCACGTTTGCTCTGTGCTCTCCACCATTTGTGGCTGGATCTCCACATATTTTATCAGCGGTTGAAAAAGTCGATGTTCAGATGAAAAATCAACTTCCTTGCCATTGCCAATAGGGCTGAGAAATTTCATCAACTGTCATCCGCTAAATACCGCGATTCATCCTAGCGGGGGCCAATTACCCAAGAAAATAGAAAAAGGCACAACAATATCCATCGTGACTAATCTAAGCCGACCCTTCAGACATGCAAGAGAGATTCAACATTTCACCAAAGTGACAAATTCAACAAAATTTTTCGTACTTACAAAAGAAATACACGACCTTTGATCCGAGTAAAATATATAGTAATGGTTAGTATTTCCTCCGTAATCGATAAGTTCAAACCTTCATTCGAAAGTCTTATTCTAGAAAAAAGATTCCAAGTACTTGTTATAGGGAAAATTTGTTATAGGGAAAGAGAAAGGGGGATGATTTTTTTTCACTCAAGTTTAGAGAAAATAATGTCATTTTTTTTTTTTTTTTTTTTTTTTTTTTGGTGACCGGGAACCCCGAACAGCCGGCAGCCGGCGGGGCAAACCCGGGGTGACGCTAGCGGAGGACCCACCACCCCGACGCCACGCTTAAGATCCCGTGCGGCCAGCGGGATTCGAACTCCTCCCCTCTACGCAAAGGGTCATGGGAGCCTTATCCAACTGGGCCACCGCAGGCGGTGGTAAAATAATGTCATTTTAGTATCGAGAAAACACTATAAACTCACTATTAACTTGTTTTTTTTTTCGGTGTCAAGTTATTCGAACTCAGCATGATAATGTTTTTATTATTTTGAGTTGAGATACATGGCTTCTTTGGAAGACACTTTTCCACGAAGACCCAATCATCGTGGCTCTGCAAAGCTGAATCCCGTCTGATATGTGTATAAACCGGCATGCCTTCAAAGGGAAAAGTAGACTTCCACTCTCTAAAATCATTACACATTCACCCCTAGATTAATTAGGTTGCGCATGGTAATACTAGTGTTCCCGGGAAAAATTTCTACTCAAAAGCACATTTTTATATTCTTTTCTCTAGACGAGTTTTTGAGCAAAAGAACATATTTGGTAACTGCATAAAATTTTTATCTTTGGAATAGAAATGCATTTATTACGATCTCCAATTTTTTTGTGACTTAGAATTTCTTTAGATTTTTAAAATAATTTTATTATATTTTTCTCTTTTTTATTTTAGGGTTAATATCCTAAAAAATCAAAAACTAGTACATGTGTGATAAATTTATCCCAAACTAATTTTTTATCATGAAAAATCCTAAACTTATACACTTGTGACAAATTTACCCCAACTGATCATAAAAAATCCCAAATTGGTATATTTGTGACAAATTTATCCCAAACTAATTTATTCGATCACCAAAAACCCTAAACTGGTACATTGTTAAATTGAATTAATACCACTAAAAATTACAAAAAATGTATAATTGTGACAAATGGAAAGTAAAATCCCAAACTAGTATGCACGCGGAAAGCAACTTGATATGGGTACCAAGGGCGGCCCGTTTAGTTCAGCTTTGATGAAATGATTTTAGAAAAATATAAATATTTTTGAGGTAAAGGATTTTTCAAAATGCTATATAGTTTTGTAAATTGTAACTACATATAGCATTGGAAGATAGTTTTGGCGTAAATACCGTTTGGTAAAACCCACATTTATAAAAGATTTTTGGCATTTTTTTATTTTTATTTTTAAATTTGAAAATTAAATCCGATGAAGCTTGACCATCAGCCAACCATCGGCAGTTAGATCTAGCTGCTAGATGGTTAGATCTAATGGCTTGAGGTCGCGTCTCCAAGCGA
This sequence comes from Eucalyptus virginea, assembly GCA_014182375.1. Taxonomy (NCBI): domain Eukaryota; kingdom Viridiplantae; phylum Streptophyta; class Magnoliopsida; order Myrtales; family Myrtaceae; genus Eucalyptus; species Eucalyptus virginea. Next base: position 772,807 of record CM024516.1, on the reverse strand, counting down.
CACCACTTGAGTTGCAGGTTGTGCCACCTCAGACGACGGTCGCCAGGGACACGCGACCCTCAGCGGTAGTGGTGGTTGCAAGAAAAGTTTGACTCTTAGGCGGCGGATTGAGGAAGACAAATGATCGTGGACGAAGGAGAAAGAAGATGAACATTGACAATGGACAATGGACTTATATTTCAAAAATATAGCATTGGCTTTTTAGCATTTCAAAAACACTTGTCAAACGCTTTGTACCAAATGAGGCCCAAGTAATGGAAGGCAAGATCCGAGAAGGTTTCTATCATCTATATGTCGATTACAAGGAAAAATTAAATGGGGTTCGACTTTTATGTGCCGACCAAAAAGGTCTTAGTTTTCTTGCAAGCTCTAACCCGTCAATTATTCTATTCCATGAACCGGATCCTTTATCAACTCTCAAAATGATCAAAAGATTCTCATTTTTTATGTAATTCTATTAAAAAAAGAAAAACCCTAACACCCTCTTCCCCCGGCTTCCTCTCTATTACTCCCCTCGACCTCCACTACCACCCGTCCCTCCCTCGACCGCCACCATTGCCAATCGCTAGCCTCTCTTTTTCCAACACACTTCGCTACGACACCAACCCCCCGGCCCCCGGGAGCCCTCTCTCCCCCCGGCCTCCACCCTATTAGAACTAATGCGTTAGCATGCAAAGGCAGTGAAGGATCGCAACCTCGAGTTGGTAGACCATACCACAATGCGCGTAGCAGCACCGTGATGGAAGTGATGTCCGCATGAAAAGAGGAGGTGGCATTATAAGGGCTTGCTCGGGGAATAAGAAAGAAAAAGGTGGAAAAAAGCGAAAAACATATCTCAATCTTTCATTTTAAGTTAATGATACATCATTTATTTAGAAGGTAAATTGATGATATAAACTTATCCACCTAAATCGAGAAGATCCTAATCTTTGTTCAATGGTCAATACGTTTGTAATGTGACCCGAGACATGTAATGAACCCCTGCATAAGTTTTTTTATTGATTCTTTAAGCACAAACAAAGCATACACGTGTGTGGTGGCTAGCATGTGTCGCCCCCAGTGGTTTACCTCCGGCTGCCGGCCGTGCGGGGTTCCCTGGGTCACCAAAAAAAAACAAAGCCTACACAAACTTCTCTCGTCATTTTCTGAGAGTGACCTGATGTTGCATGTAGTCCATTGACTTTACATAAGAACAGTAGCGTGCCTTGATGTTCTAAGAGGATTCTCTCTTTCGCTCGGAGGATACTAATGACACGTAAGTTAAGTCGAGAATTACTCGAAAATAAGGAGAAGGAGAATTGCCATGGCACCAAAACAAAGCTCTTGATCCAAGAAACGGAAAAAGTCTTGCCCACTGACTCGGTTCTCTTCATAATCTGTAAGCCAGATTGTATTAATGCAGAATTAATCTTTCTGCAGCAAACGGATTCAAAAGTTCACTCCCCGTCGAACTAAGCTACCAGATTTGATCTAGCCTTGCCTCATTTCCCTCGCGAAGTCTACTCAACGGAGAACTCATTTCCCACATCCATCAGTCCGAAGACACGTGAGAATTAATATCGATCTGCAAAGCAGTTGACTACTAAAGTAGATATAGATGGGAGACTTTCGGTACAGGCAATTAATGGGTCTAATTAACTACATGTGCCTCTTCGACGTGGCTAGGTTTTGGTTCTCAATGGTTTAATTAGGTGTAGCTTATGCCAAATTGATAGAAAACGTGAGCTGCAACATACCACTAGGTTGATGGGAATGTCTATTTTCTTCCCTCACCTAACCTTTGGTGAGGGAAGAAAATAATGGTTTGCAATGACGTTGTTCATGATGAAAGTTGTGGCTGCGACAAGCATTTACTAGAGGTTTGGAGTCAAACCTAGCTTGCCAACGCTCAAAAGGGAGGCGATCCGGCACATCATGAATAGAATCGTGGTCCCTCATAACTAGTCATGACGTAAATTTATGTCTTTGATTTGTTCCTTTTGACAATATTTTTTCACATTGCACCGTTCAAAATCTCGACGGTCGAACTTTCTCTAACTCACTAATAACCACAAAATATACTAAACTCAAATCATCAATTTATGTGGCAAAAAAGTAATCCCATATGACCACTATTTTCCGGCAACTGCATCCACAAGAGGTTGGATGAATGATCAGCGTAACAAGATCATTAGATCAATCAATTACTCATTTAACTGCTAAGGCTCTATTTATTTAGCAAAAAATGAATGATTTTTTAAAAATATTTCCCAAAAATAATTGCTTGTATTGATTGGAGTAATTAATTAATAAAAATATTTTTATTATCAATAACAATTTATATCTAAATATTTTTTGTAAGCGATGAAAATATTCTCCATTTATTCATTTTTATAAACAATAAAATTGATCATTTTTAGGAAAATATCATGCAAATCATTTATTTTCCGTGAAAAAAAAAAACAAAGCCGGTGTTTTTTTTTTTCTTAATCTTTTTAAATGCCAAACCAATGCAGTATTCTTACCCCTATTGATTGCGCAAAAGCAGACCCATGTCAGAAAGTCCAAGCCAAGTTCCCTGAATTGGCACGTATTTGGAGGAAAATCATCAAAAAAATCGTAAACCTATTATACTTTTACCTATTTGATCGTAAACTTTATAATTTTGCCAATTAAGTACTAAACATTTTCATATTTTGCCAATTGAATTGATCTGACCAATTTTGGTTGGAAATTATTAACGTGGGTGATAGCCGTCTTGGGTGCGCATGACAATTTCTAGAACTGAAATTGATTTCTCAATTTCTATTTCAGAAATTGAGAAGTTAAAAATCTTAACTTGATTTCTTCTTCAAATCTAATTTTGGAATAAAAATCTATTCCATAAATAAAAAAAATCAAATTGCGTTACCAAACAGATTTATGTTCCAAACTTGTTCTGGGGAATAGAGAAACAAAGAAATAGAGAAGTAGAAATTTTATCATGCGCACCCCTTATGTGGCATGGCTGTCACTTATTTAGATAAATTTTTGAATTTTTTTCTTTCTTTCTTTCTTTTTTTCTTTTTTTATCTTCCTTTTTCTTTTTGTTTTTCCTAGATTGAGGGCCAACGACCCTTGCTGGCCAAAGCAAGGGTGTGGTAGCCCTCACCCAGACCTTGCAAGGACCGCCAAGCCCTCACCTAGCCCACATTTGGCGAGGCATCACAACCATTGATTTGGCTAGCGATGGCATCACAACAGTCACCTAGGCCCTCAACAACCATAGGCGTGAACCCTCGTGGCAATTGCAAGGGCTATGACACTCTCACCTAGTGCTAGCAAGATTTGCTAGCTTTGACAAGGGTCAACCTCCTCAGATCTAGTGAGGCCAAGCCTTGTCGAAGTTGGCGAGGTACCCTTTACCTGATCTCGACAAGGTCAAGCCTCACCCCAAAAGTCTATGAAGCCAACCCTTGCTAGCTTTTGGTAAGGGGCGAGCCTTGCTGGTCATCACCTTTTCTCAATGGGCATAGATAGAAAGAAAAAAATAAAAAATAAAAAATCAGAAAGATGATAAAATTTGCAAAAATTGTTTACATTTGCATGGCTTTGCCACATGGGATAACTGGTGTCCACATCAACAATTTCCGGCAAAAAGTGGTTAGGTTAATTATATTGAAAAATTTTCAAAAAAATTAGAACTAAATTGACACAAGTGTAATAAGTATATATATATATATTCTGTTTTGTGATGTTCCTCATTATTGGCTGAAAACTTGAGTTCAGCATTTTTGCAAACGGATTTCCTATGAACGAATGCGAATCAAAGGTCCATGTCGAAGGCCCATTTTCAGATCCACTCCAGCAAGCCCATAAACAAAATTCTCGAGTCTCGACCCGACAAACACGCACAATCGCGCAGAGAGAGAGAGACTAGAGAGAGAGAGGATGAAGTTCACGGACTCGCCGGTGATCGAGCTGCCGGTGGGCGACGCCCGCCTCTCCGTCCAGCAAGACAACGGCTCCATGCACGTCGGCACCTCCGTCTGGCCCTGCTCCCTCGTCCTCGTCAAGTTCCTCGACCGCTGGGCCCGCCCCCCCGACCCGGCCCACAACCCCTACGCCCACCTCCTCGACTTCCGGGGCAAGCGCGCCGTCGAGCTCGGCACCGGCTGCGGCGCCGCCGGCATGGGCCTCTACCTCCTCGGCCTCGCCGACATCGTCCTCACCGACATCGCCCCCGTCATGCCGGCGCTCCGCCACAACCTCAAGCGCAACAAGCCCGTCCTCCGCAAGACCCTGAAGACCGCCGTCCTCTACTGGAACAACGGCAACCAGATCAAATCCCTGAACCCGCCCTTCGACATCGTGGTCGCCACCGACGTGGTGTACATCGAAGAGTCGGTGGGGCACCTGGTGGGGGCGATGGCGGCGCTGGTGAAGAGCGACGGCTTGGTGCTGCTGGGGTACCAGTTGAGGTCGCCGGAGGCCGATAAGCGGTTCTGGGAGCTGTGCGAGGAGGTGTTCGTGAAGGAGAAGGTGAAACACGAGGATTTGCATCCCGAATACGCGTACGAGGAGGCTGATGTTTTCATTCTTAGGAAGAAGAAGGAGGACAAGGACAAGGACGAGGACAAGGAGGACGAGTTGTGAGTTCTCTTTGTTCTTCCGGAGATTCTGACTACCATTTTCCATTAGTAATACGCGATTGTATGTCGTCGGCTAGAAATATTGCAATGGTGTGTAAACATTCATAGATGGATAAAAAAAATTAGACTTTCTTCTGATAAATCTTGCTCTTGTGAATATTTGGATTGCCTATTCTCTTGGTTCTTCTCGGGGACTTATCTGGTGGTTTCGGTGGATTGCTGGATCGTTGAAGTTGAAATGTAGGGTGCTTTAAGTTGATTCAGACGAGTTGATGGCTTCATTCCCTTGGTTCAAAAAACAATGACCAACCTTTGTTTGAATGTATAGCATTTAAGATATAGAGTAAGCTAGATTGTATAAAAGTAGCTAGTACATGCCTGCCAATTTTGCTGACCGCAAATGCAAGTCTGGAACGACTTTAGCATTCAAATTGTCCTGTGCTTCGGAGAAATGGGTGGATCCTATACATAAGGTATCTCGTGTTTTCCCTGATGTTTTAGAATCTATGAACGAATAAAACATATCCTAATCAGTAGTTTGGTGAGTTGAGCTCTGGATTGCTTGTGTTTACTTTGGTGATGAATGGTTATTACAGGAATGATTATGGCCCGCAGGAAGGCAGTGAAAGTGTAGTGCCTGGTTGAACTATTCATATTTCAGGTCAAGTTCTTAAAAGTGAAAAGACAGATAGAAAATCATCTGGTGATGGTACTCATGCTGCCAATTTGCTGTGATAATTCTTCACTTCTCACGGACCATCTATTATAAGTCCTAGTGCCAACTGCCAACTAAAGCTAGTATTGTCGGAGGGGTAGTTCCAGGATACGGATGCACAGATGAGCCAATGGGGTGCTCCGCCTTGATTTCTAAATCAATGTCAATCAATGATGAAAGTTATGAGATCATGAATGTCATGTCAGATTTTACTAATGAAATGGCAGATATGGTAATTCAATGTGTTATTATCTGTGATGAGCCAGTGATATTGTCCTATTATCACAATATTTTCACCCTTTCCTGAATGTACTTTTTCATTCTTTCTCATAAAACTAAACTCTACTTAAGTAACACAGATCACTTTCATAGGGGAAGATGAACATTGAAAGGGCTGAAAGGGTAGCGACGGGATGTAGATGTTGATTTCTAAACAAAAGAAAAACAAAAGCTCTTACAAGAATTTGCTCCTGCTTCAGACCCAGAAATAAAAGTTAGATGAGACTAACAGAATATTGACCCTAGACAAAGTGAAGGTTTGGACGTTCAGCTTGGGGTAGGGCTAGTAGTTGGTCCATTGCCCCTCTCCCAAGCGCTGCGTTACCATGATACCCCCACTAAAACCATCACTATTCTTTTTGACATCACCATGAGCTAAGATCATGTCTATGGCTTTTTGCTGTGAAACAAATGTAAAAACGTCAAGACCACCATCGAAGAGAACATTGGGGAAAAAAAATTTATGATGATTATGATTATGAATGCTCTGCCCATCACAAAGACTGGTGACGATCGTGAGGAAGAAAAATGATGTCTGATAAACATTGGAATTGACTGTGTTGCTTTTCTGAACTCAGTTAAATAACTGTGTGTCTGTTGTTGTAGGCTACCATTCAGCTGCAATCATTACCACAGCCTTCATATTTCTAAGTGAGATTAAGTCAACCTGTGTCTCTGTGAGAAGGTCTGGAAAGAGTAGTGTTAAACTAGTCATATCAGAAGTCACAAAGAGCAACCTCAGGAGATTTCATTATGAAGTAGATATGGACATTTGCATGCGCTAGTGCTAATGGCTTCCTTTACAAAAGTTGACCTGCAGCTTAGTATCGTCCAGGACAATCTGGGGACCAATGCACAAATGAAATCGTTAGGAGTCATGAGTTGGAAAAGCTCAAATGTCCACTATGAAAACACATCCTGATGTTGCACAGAGGAAGTTTATTGCAATGGTTAATAATGTTCTTTTGCATATTAACTCGAGTTATTGAGTAGCCTAGCCCAGGCTTATGTGCTACTCCATTTCTCTGCTAATTATTACTATATTTCTTTGTTAAGTAAGAAAGATGCATCAAGTCCTCAGGTAGATTAGTTGAGCATGTCATCTATCGGACATGAAAGATTGATCAGGTTCCCTTCAATTTAATCTATTATCGTGCCTATCAATTTTGCTTCACCTCTGTCTTATCCTGTTCCACATGCTTGTCTTTGTCGAAGTAATGTTTCTTTTCCTTGTATGCCCAGGTAAGAGAACGATGAACTCATCCCATCATGTCACATTCATCAAACTGTTATAGCTTCTGTGCACCACAGACATCATATATGTGCTTTTCTCTTTGTATATACAAGTACGGTATTAAGCAAGTTCTTCGATTTATCAACTATTCTCATACACAGGACTGAAAAATTATAACTAGATCAACTCTCTCATATCTCCTTCCTACGGGAACAATATTCGTCTTCTCGCTTCTCTCTCCAATTTTCAATAGCAGAAGCCAATGCACCAGCTCTCTCACTCATATCCTCACCATAGGCCTTCTTGCAGTCTCTGCGATTGCATGTTCCCTTTTATGCTTAACTGACAGCATCAGGGACACAAAAGGCAAGGTCCGGTATGGATTTGCCAAAACTAAAGGGCTGTGGGCAATTGCTGCATCGGTGAAGCTCTCACGTGCTGATGCAGAGAAATATAAGTTGAAAGTGATGTACTCTTTTGCACGCATTCATGTCAGCGCTGGTCTTTGCGGTGGCTGCGTGTTTTTTATCAGATTGTTATCAAGTGAGCCGGCCAAGTGCTTCCTAGAGGTCCGAGGTGTTTGTGCCGTTTTCCTTTTGCTGTGTCCGACCATGCGCCATGGAATTGGCTTTCTTCTTTCACGTTGAGTAGTAGAACCAGTAACAATAACATCATAGTACATTCGATGCCTTATAGTGTGTGTATGTCGGGTACCTTACTCCGTGGTTCATCTGTGATCTATGTATCTCATAGTATGTATGTATCGCTTCAAAAATTTGGTGCTTCTCTTTTATACGTACAATGCAATGCAGCCGAGGAAAAATGGAGTTGGAGGGTATACTTGGCAACAACTGATTCACCAACAGCTGAGTCACCATATATAATCTTCATCGATTCTCTGCAGGAAATTTTTCGATGATAAACCGACTACCCGTCTGTTTTCTTAAAGAAAAATCCCTGAACTGTATGGATTGAATTTTGGCTACGTATAAATTAGCCTCTGTTCTGATCATCCATGCAATGTCACGCTTATTTCTAATCACATTTTGATAGATTAAGCCCAACAGAAGCATGATCTAAAACTTGACCATATTTGAAGGGTAAACACTCGTTTAATTCTAATTCCATCACTCTCGTTAACCTTGACTTCTCAAACACGTACCATCGTCTGAATGACTACAAAGACAGTGAGCAAGCAATGAAGTTTGCCGTTTTAAACGAAAATGAGCGAAGGTAAAGAAGCTTTTAGTTTTCTTTTTCCTTTTGTTTTCCTCCTTTTCCATCATACTTTTCTTTTCTAAAATTCTAACGTGGCTGGCGAGGCTTGCGGCAGCGAGTGCAAGGCCATGGCTGCCTTTGCCGCCTTCACTCGCAGCTGGTGAGGTTGGCCTCGCCCAGATTTACCGAGGCAGCAAGCTTTGCAATGGTCTGAGCAGGCAAGGCCAGGGCCTTGCTGGTCATAGGCAAAGGTGGCCATGGCCTTGCCCAGATTTGGGGAGGCAACCTCCCCTGCGGCGGCAATAGCTGAATAAACTTAACTAACAAAATGTAAAAAATATTTATAATTAAATTAGTACATTTGAAATACTGAAAACCAAGTTGACATGAGTGCAATAAATTTAGTACTTTTTTGGTTATTTTCCCCAACAACATCAAGGGGGTGAGTGTCACTGGTCAAACACCACCACGTCATTAATCTAAAGAAACGCCAAGTCATCAATCCAAGAAGGCTCATCAAAGTCATTAGATTCTAAGGGGACTTTATCTCTACCATCGGATTTGCTTGACAAGGATGGATTTACTCAACCCTTTGATAGAGCCAATCTCCATCGTCAGAATAATATGACAAGGATCGATGTCCTCTAGCATTAGATCAAGTGGATCTCTACCGTCGGATTGATTAGACGAGAATTGACATCATCTATCATTAGTTCGTGTAGAATATCAATTGTTGTAATTAGATTAACTTTTTTCATAAATAAGAGACCCTCCCTCTCGTTTGTATCTTCTATTTCATTTTAGCAATAGAGGCATTTTAGAGCATCTCTCTCTACTTTCTATCTCTAAGAATTCCATTCCTTGAGTATGAGAATGAGAGCAAGGCTTACTGCCAAACAAAGCGATTCCGGGTTTAAGTGTCACACGGGTCATGATCAAAAGAATCGTCCGGTGACATGAGGACATTCTTCCAATTGGTAATCAAAAATCCATCTCAATTGTTATTGTAAAAAAAATATCGGACTAGTCAAGTTGCGCTCACAACATGATATATTCAGTTCGTGTCATGTAACCATTTACCAGTGTCGATCTTCATTCCTCAAATTTTGATTTAGACTAATACATCTCTTTTAGCTAAACACGAAGACTAACACAAATGAAAGGAACATGACAGCCTCACTATCACCGTTTCGTCTTGGATCAGTGATTAAGTAATATAAAATAAGTCATGCATAGGTACATGGTACATTATTACATACATACAAGCAGCAGCATCAACCTTGTCTGCTTGAATCTTCAAATATTGCCTCTTAGACACAACCGAAACTATCATTTTCCATAAACCTGTCTGTAACTCTTAATTAGGACTGCAACCTAAGTATACCAATAAACTAAACCCCAAATTGCTGCCAAAAAAAAAAAACATCAGGTGCGATTTCTCTGACCTTGCAATACCAAGCACCTTGACCTGATATTCAAATTAGCTCGGTTGGACATCAACTACTTCTCAAGCACCTAAAAGTTTCTTGATTCCAGCCTTCTGATCCGAGGTCAGCCTCTTTAGAAACTTGATGTTGAACTTGATCCTCAAGTTACCCTTCTTTGTTAGGTCCTTCTGGAGTGGCATCCCCTCCCTTGGAACTACCTCCTCATAGTTTGGATGGATCACATTGTTGATTGGGATGGTCAAATTCCTGCCATCTAAGGTTGTGAGATAGACTGTGAGGCCTGTCAAGCCCTCGACCATGGATATATTTTTCGTTACAATCAAGTCGTTTCCATTTCGAGTGAACACATTGTGAGGCTTTTCGTCAATTATGAAGACAAGATCGGCCGGTATGACGTTTGGTTGCTTATTACCTTTCTCAGGGAAGGTAATTTTGGTTCCAGTCTTCCAGCCTGGCTTTATGTCAATGGTTAAGATCTCCTCTACCTGCATAGTTCTTCTGCATCAATCCATAACAAGGCAAAAGTCAGAAGGATAGATTAGAAAAAAAGCACCGAGGCAAAGTGGACCGCCTAAGGTTCAAGACCTTCACAGAATGAAAGGCCACCCTGAAAAAATCATTGTACGGGGTTCTCAGAAACTTCACACGTTTCCAACATCACAACATGATCTGCATTTAAAAACCTCAGAAGAAATTATTTTTTGAGAGCAAGAGTACTCATGCAGCAACGCCTATTCGAAGCTGAACGTGTCGCATAAATCTATCCATACAGACTCAACACGTGATGTGATACTCTTGCAAGTTTAGATCATAGTCCCAGTTACTCTAACATGGAGAATAAGCCTCTAGCAGAGGTAACAAGACAGCAATACTTTCTTGCAAACATTCCCAAAGAAATCCTCCTGCAGAGCATGCACAAATCTTGTCGATAACTCCCTCGCACAAATTCCGATTTATTCAGGATATGCAAATATATCGAAACAATCAACAAAGGCAAATTTTCTTGTTTGCGAATAACGTGCCATATTTGCATCATATAATTGCAAAAAATACGGGAGAATTATAAAAAAAAAATATAAATCTATTGCAATTATATCAATTCAATTCATCAAGTCAAATTTGGTTTTTGGCACTAACGTGGACAGTGTTTTAATATATTTTTTTTTTCTTTCTCTTTTTTTTTCTCCCTTCTTCATCCTTTTTCCTCTAGCCAGTTTGGCGATTGGCCCAACGACGGCGAGCTCGCCTCAATCCAGCGACCGGCTAGAGGAAAGAGGAAGGAGGAAAAAGAAAAGAAAAATTAATAAAATTAATAAAAAATTTTAAAAAATATTAATAAATAATTGTCTATGTCAGGTCGGCCCGATAGCTAGTGCCCACTAGCCAAATTTGGCTGGTTTTTCTAAATTGATATAATTGCAAAACGTTTATGATTCAATTGACCAAAATAATAAGTTTATGATTAAATTAGCACAATTGCAATAGGTTTAGGATTTTTTTTTTTTTTTTTTGTAACTTTTCCCAGAAAATACAGCTATTCCTATAGAAAGTTAGGAGTGGCAATAAGAACATGCCGTTTTATTCTTTTCACGAATACGTTCATTCGTAAGGGCATGGACTATCTCTCGCTACTGACTCCTATTTAACTAGTTCTCAACTATATGGAATCATATTGGCCGCATTTTCAATACCAATCCACAGCAGAAAGTTCATCGACAACTAGAGATTGCGGCTCCATGCCAAAATGATGACCGGTAAACACCGAAACCTACACGTCCACTCTACATATCCATGGCAAAGCGCTTAACTAGTAAATACAACTCTGTGCAGTGGCATAGAAAACATGAACTATCTACAGAAGGTGCATAAACCAATTACAGTAATATTTCATTTGTGGGTTGCACCAAGCTGCATTGTCTCAGCTATGAAGAAGGAAAAAAGTAGGCTAACCAAGGACACAAGCACAGAAATTTGAGGTACCTCAAGGGCATGAGGCTAACAAGGGCACGGGCACAAAATTGTGTCCGTTATCGATTCTTTCCTTATTGAGCCCGTTGTCTACTTCTTAGTTCTATCCGGAAAGACGAACGAGCAGCACTAGACATTTGATGCATTCCTAAAATCGTTTCCAGCTTTCAGTTATATTCTCTCACCCAATGCTGACCCAAAAGTCGTATAATTTCTGATGAACAAAGAAAAATACAGTTTTTGACAAACCAACAAGTAATTTCTTGAAATGAGATAGCCTCTCCGACTTACCCGCTCGTGTAAGCAATCTCCCTGGAGATCTTCATCTTCTTGGTAGTCCCTCTATAGAGGTCTTCTAGACTGCAGGGCAACCTGTTCTGAACAGGAGGAGCTTTCCTGGGAGCTGCTTGTTGGAATAAGGAGTTGAAGATATCGTCCCCAGGAGAAATACTGTAGGACCTTGACCCTCTAATTTGACCCCCGCTGCCGCCAGCCATCCCTCTCATGCCGCCGAGGGAGTTCACAAACTCAAAATACTCAGCAAGATCGTCCACGTTTTGGGGCTTGAACGACCTTGGCTCCTCTCCTGTCGAGAAGTGGGCAGCACCGCCAGGGGCACTGGCATTAGGTGGCGGCACTCGACCCTTTAGACCCTTTAAACCCTCCTCGCCATACTGATCATACACTGCTCTCTTCAAGGGGTCACTGAGGACCTACAAGCAATTCAATTGAAACAACACTACCATTCATCACGAGCTCAGAACGGTCATTAACGTGCAAAAGCATCAAAAGCAACGACATCAATTGTCTAGATGCATGAATTATACCGTCATATTTTCAATCTAGAACGAAATTCGCATAGAGAGAGACTTCAAATTCCGACTTCAATCAATCCCAACAGAGAAGCATACAAGATTAACTTCAAATCAGTATCATCCAAAAACATCAGAGCTCCCGACTAACACCGACACAAATAAAAAAGAATCTACCAATCAGATAGGGGGAAAAAGAACTTGCTGGAAACGAAACAAGCCAAAAAAACAAGAACGGTGATATTGCAAGAATAACGGTTGTCACCTCATAAGCCTCGGAGATCTTTCTGTAGGCCTTCTTCAAGTGGTCGTCTTTGGCGCTCCTATCCACCCCCAACATTTTGTAATAATCCATCCCCATCTTTCTAACCCACCAATCCCCTTGTCTTGAAGTTGAGGACTATACCAGGGGGTTCTTATGTCCAAACAATCTGTGAAAGCTAGCTTGGCAAAAACGAAAAGAGAGAGTAAAATGAAAGAAAGAAAGTGCTAAAAGGTGATCCACTTTTGGAAAGTCCTTGAACAGACTAGCCTACACATGCTTAGGGAGGAAGTATGCTTAACCAAGGAGAGAGTTGGCAGAAATAATTTGCCAAGTCGGGAACAAAGAAATGCAACAAGCAGGAGCAAGGGAAGTCGGTTAATATTTGCTGTGGGAATCTTGAAGTCACTAAGGAGCGTCCAGCAGTAACATACAAAAAGACAACTTGCAAGTTGAAATTTCAAGTCTACAAACACACCTCAAGTAGTCAACCTATAGTCTACATCAACTAGAAACTAAGGGTGAGTTTGGTGACATTTTTGTACCTGATAATAATTTTTGCTCAAAATATTTTTTTCTATTTCTATTCATTGAAAGCATTTCTTAGCAGAAAAATGATTTTGGTAATTAAAATTTCTATTCATGGAATAAAAAAAAAATAGAAATGCGTTTGGTACAACCATAAATTTTTTTGTGACATAATTTTTTTTTTGGTTTTTTTGTAATTTTCCAAGATGTTTCTAATTTTTTTGGATTTTCTTTTCTTTTATTTTTTCCTCCATTATGCTTCCTCCTCTAGCTAGTCGTGGGCCCTCGTCTCTGGCGAGTCACCGGTCATCGTCGAGGCCCAAGGACTAGCTAGAGGAGGAAGAAGAAGAAATGAAAAAAAAATGACCTTATTTTAGAAAGAAAAATGATTGGATGACAGTTTTGAATCTAATATAAGAATAACAGATAATAGACTAAATAATAAATAATTATAAATTGATATGGGATCAATTCCTTTAAAAATATATGACTCACAACAAACCGTTATTTTCACGGTAGCCTAAAGATTGTTACGCATGCAAAGCCTTTTTAGAAATTATTTCCCGGAATAAAGAAGTAGGTTTTTTCTACTTTTTATTTCTATTCTAAACCTATTCTCGGCCACTGATATGTTCTGGGAATAAAATTAGCTCATGTTACCAAACAGATTTATGTAAAATAGAAAAATAAAGAAATAAAATAGTTATCAAATATGGCTTAAGTTTCGACAAAAAAAAAAAGGCCTAAGGGAGCTCCTCCTAAACTTTTGTACCACACTAGTCCTTGAATAGTATATCCTTTCCGCTTTCATTTGTCCCTTCCTCCATTCCCTTGCTCCTTTGCTATATTCCACGTACACAAATATACACTTGCACACACACTTATTGCAAAAATCCAACCGAAAGGAAAAGGTTGCAGCTTTTGAATTCAGTGTAAAACTGGTACTACTTTTGTAATGGTCATATTTATTGTGGTGGAGATCAGGATTGTGTCAGATGATGGAATTAAGAATCCATTCTCTATTGTCTTTATGTCTATTGCGTTCGATCTCATGGCATCACATTCTGTTATTTAATATTTGAGAATCACCATTGATGTTATTATCTCGCTTTAGGTCCGAGAATTCAATAGTCCAGAGGATGCTTCCGTACCCCACCTCCCCAATTACCATCACCAAGGTGTCTCAGTCTTATTGGTGACCGTCAATGGTGCTCTGATTTCCCCTGAATACTCACCGGTCGTCGCATTCCTTAAATCATAAATGTTCAAGCGAAAAGAAGCAGTGCACGTGGCTTTCACTTCCACTGGTGATCAATTAGCATCGGTGATCACTCGTCTTGGTGCATACCTCCACCCCTAGCAGCTAGATTCTTCACGACACTCTCCTTGATTGGATGGAATGGGATCGAAGAACTATCCTTGGCCGAGAAGAGAGCCACTGATTTTTGCTTTTTTCTTTTACAAAACATTGCAGTAAAAGTCACTTGAGACCTTGGTAGTTTTTGGCTGGTTGGATGGAATGGGATGCAATGTTTTCGCTTATCTGGTTGTTTTTTTTTTTTGTAACTTTTCTTTCTGTTTGGCTTTTTCGTGGATGCCATTTGGCTTCCTATTGCTACCTTGGTAGCTTTTGGCTTCCTTTTCCTGGCATCCTTGCACTCGACCTGGCTTTTTGCCTCGTTGAGTGTAAGTTTTTTATGCTAGTTTCCGAGTTGTATAGTTTGGTTTAAGTCAATATATTTTTACCTTACCAAAAAAAAAAAAAAAAAAATTGCAGTAAAAGCCATTTCAGCTAATGTCCCACTAGTTCGCATGTTTCCTTACATGAATTTTTGTCCTAGCTTTAGCTGATAATCTCTTTGTAGGTCGATCATCAACTTCATTGCGATTTCTTGAAAACCCCTACCAGAAAATGCAGCAAGAAGAGCAAACCCTGAACTGTGGCACCGCTTAGGGCTGAATAAGGAATCCTTGTCTTGCTCTACTTCTCCTTCTACCATTTTTTCATGTGGATATGATATCGACAGATTCCAAAAGGAGAAAAACTAGCAGAGACTTTGTCACAAACATGTTCATTACTTCATAGGTCCTCTTTGCAATTTACTGCATTGACCTTTATGGACGCAAATCCAACATATTCATGGGAATGCAGTGCAATCGAATATCAGGTTGTCCATCCACCTAATCAATTACTGGGTATAATATGTCAAACCCATGACACTTTTTGGGTAGAAAACATGATGATATATAATGTTTTGATTAAGTGGATAGCTGACAAGTATAATACGCTCGAAGCATCTAAAACCCTCTTTGAATCTGTCTAAAACCTTGTCAACACTTAGGATATCCACCCTAATCCCTCCATACATGCCTTTCAAAAAGTGAACATTTTATATACTCATCTATAAGTAAACCCACATGGGCAGATTTAAATCATTATTAGAATTTTAGCAACCTAGGTCTCTGGATTATTAATCCTATATGTTGTCATGGAAGATTGACGAGATCTCTAGTTGGTCTAAAAGAAACCAGATACGTTGAGCCATAGCTTTATGAGCAACTTCATAATTGGCATTTCGAACTATATAGAGGAATTAATGAGCGACATCTAGTACCAAAGCACATTTGTCGATTTTTTTTTTTTTTTTAGGAGTTATATTGGTATTAAAAAGATCCACCTAATAACTACTTCAGCAACTACAGAAGGCAGGACCTCCAAATGGACGCGACTAAATTATGCGCAAGTTAATCACAAAATGAAAAAGAAAAATAAAAAATGGGCATGTAAATCAGGAGTTGTTGGGCTTGGGTTGGACTGAACTTAAAATAAGATTATGGACCTAGAAATGTTCTGGGCTAAGCCCTAAGCTAGTGAACATTCCATTTTTTTCACTAAAACTGAAGGCTTCTGTTAGCAATTACCACACCTTAATAACTGCTAAGCAAATTTATATAATAAAGAAAAGCCCGTTAGAAAAAATAATAATAATAATCTAGGACAAATACAAGAGGCATTAACAATTTCCGATGTTTTTCTTTTTTGTTGAAAAAAGATCTGAATTGACTATAGACAAATAGTGCTACTGGCACAAAACATCTTATAGCGATTGTGGATTAACACAAAGAAATATAGAATAATTGTCAAAAAATTCTGAAAGTTATTGTACAACAATTAAATCAAGGGTTAATACCTTGAAAAACCCTAAACCGATACACCTGTGACAAATTTACCATAAATTATTTTTTTGATTACTAAAAACCCCAAACTGGTATACCTTTAACAAATTTATCCCAAACTGGTACATTTATGACAATTTACCCTTTTTTAGTTTTTGTTAAATTTTAATGTCAAATTATTCAGTTAAATGACACGTGACAGTTGACTGGTATACCAATTTGGGATTTTACGCTCCGTTTGTCACAATTTACAACTTTTGTAATTTTTTTGTGGTATTAATCCAATTTAGCGGAGGATATATTTGTCACAAATTTACCAGATTTTGGATTCTTGTGGTTGAATAATTTAGTTTGGGGTAAATTTTTCATAAATGTACCAGTTTATGGTTTTTTTATGGTCAGTCGGGATAAATTTGTCATAGGTGTACCAATTTGAAATTTTTCATGATCAAAAAAATAGTTTGGGATAAATTTGTCACAAGTGTATCAGTTTGGAGTTTTTCAGGGTATTAACCCAATCAATCATAAACTTTCAATTTAATCCTAATCATTTTGAAAACTTATCTATTTAGTAATAAACATTTTGATTATATCAATTTGATCCTAAAGTTTTTTAACAATTTGCCAATTTAAATCATTTCGGTCAATTTTGACTGAAATTTGTCGATATAACAGTTTAGTCAACATCGGCCATTCTACGTAGCATAACCAACGGTAACGTGGATAATTTAATAATTTTTTTATTTAATAATTTTTTTTTTATTTTCTAATATTCTTCTTTTTCTTTTACCTTTTTCCCTCTATTGGGCCTTGTCAATCACCAACCTCAAGCTAGAGCCACCCTTGCTAGCCTCAAGCAAGGGGCACCCGCACCCAGGCTTGTGAGGGCCACCTAGGGTGGTGCGAGCAACCCTCACTAGTGTCCCTTGCCCCCACCCATGGGAGCGCTATCCTCGCGTGAGACCAATGGAGGTCATTGGCCATCGACAAGATTCAGCGATGGTTGGCGAAGAAAAAAAAATAAAAAATAAAAAGAAGAAAAATTGTAAAAATACTCATCATCAACGCCGGCCATATAACATATTATAATCGACATTGATTGGTCAGATCCAACAAAATTAGCTAAATTAACTAAATTAATAAATTGTGATTTATAACTTATTTAGCAAATTATAAAAATGTTTAGAACTAAATCAATCAAAATGTTTATAATTAAATTCACCCCTTCGTGATGGTGCGAAGGGTGCTTCGCCCCAATCCCAAGCGCAATGAGCAAGTCCTCCACAAGACCCTGTAGACCTCCGTCCTCCATGGAAGCAATAGTGACCAGATCAGATCCCTGAATCCGCCCTTCGACATCATGGTGGCCACCAATGTGGTGTACATCGAAGAGTCGGTAGGGCATCTGGTGGAGGCGATGGTGGCGTTGGTGAAGAGCGACGGCTTGCTGCTACTAGGGTTCTGGGAGTTGTGTGAGGAGGTGTTCATGAAGGAGAAGGTGAGGCACAAGGATTTGCATCCTGAGTACACGCACAAGGAGGCTGATTTTTTCGTCCTATTGACACTTTAAATTAGCCATGCTATCCGGTGCTGGTCACATAGGTGAAAATCACTTCAAAGCCAAATTACATATATGCCCTGTGAATATTGATGTACTATTGGCCGTCGATAGGTGTACTGAAGGCTAGCCATCACAATGCAAGTCTTGGAGTACTTTTGGTGGTAAACTTCGAAAGTAAGGCTTTCGAAAACATTACAAAAAGGAACCAAATAGCGTGCGAAAGGAAGGCGGTTGATGATCAAAGATCCAGCTAAGAAAGTTATCATTAGTGGATAAATGCACAATCGAGGCAGTTACAGAATGGATTGGTTGAAGAATAGGGAACCTGCCAAGAGATAGAGGCGACAATTCAAATTAATAACCACTCAACTGCTATAAGGCATCCCTATAAATACCTTGAGTCTTGCAGCAAGAAAGACCCCTTGAACAACACACCAAAAGTCTTTTATCTTATTCTCTAGTTATCTTAACTTAGTCTAGTTTAGTTGTAGCTTTAGATTCTCGTCATTGCTCCAATTTTGGCGAGCATCAATATCTCAAGTAGCGTTGTTGATTAGATTCTAGTGTCATCCTATCATCCAGCGTCGTTGATTAGGTTTTGACGTTTTGTCCTCATATCCATTTAGGAGTAATGCCTTCCCAATGTTGTTCTCACCATCCAATGTCGTTAATTAGATTTCGACGTTATGTGCTCATACCCATTTAGGAGTAGTGCCTTCTGGGTGTTGTTCTTACTATCAAGCATCGTCGACTAGGTTATGACATTGTGTCCTCATATCCACCTAGGAGCAGTGGATTCCCAATGTTGTTCCTACCATCCAGCATCGTCAATTAAGTTACGACATTGTGTCATGCCCATTTAAAAGCAATGCCTTCTCGATGTTGTTTCCACCGTTTAGTGTCGTCGATTAGGTTCTGGCGTTGTGTTCTCATACCCACCTAGGAGCAGTGCTCTCCCAATATTGTTTCCATCGTTCATCATCGTTGATTAGATCCTAACTTTATGTTCAATAATCTACCTAGTTATAATTGACTCCCGATAGCATGTTGGAGTTGAGCCATTGATTAATTCCGGTGAAGTCTAAATTCGATATTGTTGATTCTAGATTTGTATTGAATGATTTTATTGGAATCAAAATATATGTATATGTGTCATTGCATTTGACCTTCTCTGTCCAAAACTAGCCCAAAACCTAACTCTTTTTAAATAAAAACCAAAGATAATAGTTAGTAAAAATATTTCGTCGCGGGATCCAAAACCAGCAAAACACGTCCTGAGGAAGAAGAGGACAAGGACAAGGAGGACTAGTTGTCAGTTCTTTTTGTTCTTTCGGAGATTCCGATAGTTTTGTACTTCGCTTGTTGTAACGATTTTCCGATGGTAGAAGTATTGCAATGGGTTGTATTCGTTCATTAACGGATAAAAAAATTGGACTTTCCTTTGATAAATCTTGTTCCCATGAATTTTTGGATTGCCAATTCTCTTAGTTCTTCTTGGGGACTTGTCTGGTGGTTCCGTCTGATTGCTGGATAGTCGAAGTTGAAATGTTGGGTGCGTTAGTTGATTCAGATGAGTCGATGGCTTCCTTCCCTTGGCGTCCATGAGTCTTACTTGGAAAGAAAGGCATGTTTTGTTTCAAAAAACAAAGACCGACTTATGTTTGAATGTATAACATTTGACGTGGTTACTCCGTTCACCGTCCGCAATACTTTGCCAGTGGATCATCCGAAGCAGAGCTCTCTGATAATTTTCTTTCGGGGTTGGATGAAACCAATGATTCTAGATATTGACCTTGCACCATGTGATTTTGGGATAAATGCAGTGATTCTCCCTGAGATGTTCTCTCTTCAACTGTAGTAACCTTATCATCTTTCCCTGATGTTTTTTCATCTTTTGCCTATCTTGTAGAATGTTAAAGTCTTCCGGTTCGAACAATCCGTGCTTTAGTTGAAAAATATCTCTAGGAGTTCAGTGAGTGCAGAGTGTAGATTGGCAAGTGACATAAATCCCTTTATATTGCGCAACGCCCATTATGCTTGATTCTTGAAGACACGTCCTCCGATCTCATAATAGGTGCTCCATAGCCCTTTTTTTATTAGTTAATTATTTTAATGAGATATAACGACATAGAGTAAGCTAGATTGTATAAGGGTAGCTAGTACATGCTTACCAATTTTGCTGACCGCACATGCAAGTCTGGAACGACTTTAGCGTTCAAATCATCCTGTACTTAAGAGAAATTGATGGATCCTATACATAAGCTATCTAATGTTTTCCGTGATATTTTAGAGTCTATGAGCGAATAAAACATATCCTTATCAGCAGTTTGGTTAGTCGACTCTCGATTGCTTGTGTTTACTTTAGTGGTGAATGGTTATCATAGGATTGATTGTGGGAAGGCAGTGAAAATTTGTGCCTAGTTGAATTATTCATATTTCGCTAGGAAGGCCTCCTTTAAAATTTTCTTGTCAAGTTCTGAAAAGTGAAAAGGCAGATAGAATATCATGTGGTGATGGTGCTCATGCTACCAATTTGCTTCAATTAAATTTCGATTCTTATAGACCGTACTGGCGACAACCAAAGCAAGCATTCATGCGATGCCTTAGTATTGATGGAGGTAGTAACAAGATAGAGATGCACGGATGAACCTATGAGGCACTCCACCTTAGTGTCTAAAATCAATGTCAATTGTTGATGAAAGTCCTGACATCATGAATGTCACGTTAAATTTTACTTATGAAATGACAAAGTAATCATGTTCTGGAGAAACCATTTATTAGAGAATTATCTTGGCTAGGCTACCGAGCAAAAGATCCGGTTGCAAATTAGAAAATTTCTGCCTCTTTACTTTCCTTCGGCCAATTCATTATGTATACCAAGTAAATCATGCGATAAAATGGACAATTATTCCCGAGGCTACCATGGTATGAAGTTAAAGTACTTGTCAGAGTGGCTTCCTTGAAGGTTTAATGGCAGTGTTGATACCCCCTTGCGTGGAAGCATCAGTTTTTCACAAAATGGGGATTGTTGAAGATGATAATAACTCGTCTTGTGAGTAATGAGCAGAAATAGTAATTAAATGTCTTATTATCTATGGTGAGCCAGTGATATCATCCTAGTACCAGAACATTTTCACCTTTTTCCTGAATGTACTTTTTCATTCTTTCTCATAAAACTAAACTCTACTTCGAGTATCACTGATCACTCTCATAGGGGAAGATGAACATTGAAAGGGCTGAAAGAGTGGTGACGGGATGTCAATGTTGATTTTTTGAACAAAAGAAAACGAAAATGGTCTTACAAGGATTTGCTCCTGATTCAGGCCCGAAAGTAAAAGTTAGATGGGAACTAAAAGAATTTTGACCCTAGAAAAAGTGAAGGCTTGGACGTTCAGCTTGGGGTTGGGCTGGTAGTTGGTCCATTGCCACTCTCTCTAGTGCTGCATTACCTCGATTCCCACACTAAAATGTTGAGGCCATTGTCCAAGAGAACATTGGACATGATGATTTTGATTTTGATTTTGAATGCTCTGCCCATCACACGACAGGTGACCATTTTGGAAAAGGACACTTATGTCCGATAAACATTGGAGTGGACTATGATTGCTTTCCTGTAACTCAGTTACATGACTGTCCTTGTGTTGTTGTAAACTACCATCCCGCTGAAGTCATTACTACAGCTTTTCTATTGCTAAGTGAGATTAAATCATCCTGTTGCTCTGAGAGAATGTCCAGAAAGAGTAGTGTTAAACTAGTCAAATCAGAAGTAATGAAAATCAGTCTTATGGGATTTCAGTATAAAGTACTTTAGTAGATTTGCATGTGCTAGTGCTGATGACTTCCTTACTAAAGTTGCCCTGCAGCTTAATCTCATCCAGGACAATTTGGGGACCGATGCGCAGATGATATCGTTTGACGGTAGTGGGTTGTTATATCTCAGAGAAGCTTGCATCCGGAAGTTGCCCAGATGAAGTTCCTTAAAAAGGCTAATGTATCGAATTTTTGGCATAATAACTTGAGTTATCGAGTAGCCTAGCCTATGCTCATGTGCTGCTCTATCCCTTTGTTAACAACTACTCTATTTCTTTGTTAAATGGAAACAGAAAGATCGAGCCCTGAGATAGACTACTCAAGCAATATATCAAGCGGCCGTTAAAGATGGGTCAGGTTCCATTCAATTTAATCAATTATCATGCCTATCAATTTTGTCACCTCAGTCTTATCCTGTTCCAGTGTAAGTCTTTGCCGAACTAATTGTCCTTTCCCCTTCACGCACAAGAAAGAGACTGGTGAACTCATCCCATCATGTCACATTCATCAAATTGTTAGAGCTTTTGTGCGTCGCATACATCATATATGATGCTTTTCTACATCTATAAATAGTTCTTCGAATTTTCGACTATTCACATACACTGGACTAAAAAATTATACCTAGGCCAACCATGCCAGAAGGCCAGGATCATTTGCTACCCGTCCAAAAAGAACCAAAAACCCGGAGCCAGAAGGCCTTGAGAAAAACCCTGAAAGGCACAGCAACTCTCTCCAATCTCCTTCCCACGGGCACGACCTTCGTCTTTTCGCTTCTCTCTCCTGTTTTCACTAACAAAGGCCAATGCACAAGCTTTCTCACCCACATCCTCACCATATGCCTTCTTGCAGTCTGTGCGACTGCATGTTCCCTTTTATGCTTCACTGACAGTGTCCGGGACGCAAAAGGCAAGGTCCGGTATGGATTCGCCACAACTAAGGGGCTGTGGGTGATTGCTGCGTCATTGAAGCTCTCACAAGCTGATGCAGATAAATATAAGTTGAAGGCGATCGACTATTGGCACGCATTCATGTCGGCGCTGGTCTTTGTGGTCGTCGCGTTTTTTGATCAGAATGTGATCAAGTGCTTCTTCCCAGTGGAGTCGGAGCTGGCCAAGGGGCTCCTGGAGGTGGTGCCTTTGGCAGTCGGAGGTGTTTGTTCCATCTTCTTTTTGCTGTGTCCAACTACACGCCATGGCATTGGCTTTCCTCTTTCACGTGAGAAGTAGAAGCAGCAACAATAAGTGCCTGATGCCTCACATCGTGTGCATGTATCGTTACCTTACTCCGTGCTTCATTTGTGATCTACGTGTATCTGTATCTCGAAATGCGCGTGTATCGCTTCATATAATTTGATGCCCCTCTTTATACGAACAATGCAATGCAGCAGCGGAAAAATGAAGTTGGAGGGTGTACTTAGCAACAACTGAGTCACCAAATCTAATCTTCATTGATTCTCCTTTTGGTAATTTTACGGTGACAGAAATAATCGTCGTCCTTGCAATCTTGCTTATATGTCTAGTCACATTTTGATAGATTAAGCATAACAGAAGCTTGATCTACAACTTGACCATACTTGCAGTGTAAACTCGTCCATAGCCAATTCCATCACTTACGCTCAACCAAACTTCTCAAACTTGGACTGAGGTTTGAATTACCGCAAAGATAGTGAGCAAGTAATGAAGTTTGCCGCTGTTCACTCATCGAATAAGAAAAGCGAGCAAGGCAAAGAAGCCTTCGCTTTTCTTGCAATTCTCGTCGTTACCAACAGACATCAAGGGGTATTGAAGGATCTCGCAGCTCCCTATCTCCTTTGTCCAGCTAAGTTCTGGGCAGTCCCTTCAATCGGTAACCAAAATCCACACATAACATATTCATATCCGGTAACCATTTCCCATGGTCCCTCTTCATCCCATAAACTTTGACTCAGACCAGCACATCTCTTTTTGCTAAATGCAAGGACTAATACGGTTACAAGGAACATGTAAAGCCTCACTATCAGCAGATTGTGCCGGTATCAGTAATTTAAGTAAAACATAAATTTCTAATACATTGTTACATACATACAGGTAACAACATCAATCGACCGGACAGTAATCTGCTTGAATCTGCAGATACCACCTCTAAAACACAACCAAGACTATTATTTTTAATGTTTAAAGAACCTGTAACTCTCAATTAAGATTGTAATTTAAGTATAACAATAAACTAAACCCCAAATTAATGCCAGAAAGAACATCCCATATAATTTCGTTGACCTTGCAAAACCAAGCAACTTGACCTAATATTCACATTAGCTCGTTTGGACTCCCATCAACTACATCTTCTCAAGCACCCAAAAGTTTCTTGATTCCAGCCTTCTGCTCCGATGTCAGCCTCGTTGGAAACTTGATGTTGAACTTCATCCTCAAGTTACCCTTCTTTGTTGGGTCCTTCTGGTGAGGCATCCCCTCCCTCGGAACTACCTCTTCATAGTTTGGATGGATCACATTGCTGATAGGGATGGTCAAACTCCTGCCATCTAACGTTGTGAGATGGACCGTGAGACCTGTTAAGGCCTCGGCCAGGGATATGGTTTTTGTGACAATCAAGTCGTTTCCATCACGGGTGAACACACTGTGAGGCTTCTCATCAATTATGAAGACAAGATCGGCTGGTATGACGTTTGGCTGCTCATTGCCTTTCTCAGGGAAGGTAATTTTGGTTCCCTTTTTCCAACCCGGCTTTATATCAATGGTTAAGATCTCCTCTACCTGCATAGTTCTTCTGCATCAATCCATAACATGCAGAAGTCAGAAGGATAGATCATGGCCAAAAAAAAAAAAAAGGCAGCAAGGTAATGTAAATCACCCAAAATCAAAGTGATTGCCTAAGTTCAAGAGTGTGAAGGCCATATCCCTAAAAAATCATCATACAAGGAGCTCATAAACCTCACAAAATTCCAATATCACATTTTTCACATTTAAAAACCTAAGAAGGTGCAGGAGTAGTTATGCAATGACCCTATTCAGAGCTGAACATGCAACATCTAATCTCAGGATATCCATAGGCTCAAATGTGATACTCTTTCATAAGCATAGATCAAAAGTTGATATGTTGCCAGCTTTCGGAATTCGTTGCCCCAGTTAATCAAACATGGAGTGTAAGAATTCAGCTGAGGAAAAAAGACAGCAATAGTTTCTTTCAAACACTCCCGACAAATCCTCATGCATCTCCATGCACAGAAGATTGTCTATCATGGATATGCCAGTAAACCAAACAACCATCAGTAATTCCACCCGCACAAACTCTGCCTTATTCAGGGTATGCAATTATATTGACACTAACAGATGCTTTTCCGTGAATAACGTGCCAAATTTGCATCATATAATTGCAGAAAATGCAGACATTCCTGCAAAGAGTTGAGAGTGGCAATACGAGAACATGGCACTCAGCAATTGCTGTATATATTCCTAAAGACAGGATGTCTTTCGCTGCACACCCATTTAACTATTCTCAACTATATGGCATCATATTGGCAGCAAGTTCAATACTAATCCATAAAAGAAAGTTCATTGGACAACAAGAGATTGCAGCTCCATGCTAGAATGATGACCAATAATCATCGAAACCCACGTCCACACTGCATATCCATGGCAAAGCACCTGTAGGAAATTTATTTACCGGTATTTTACCTTGTAAATACAACTCTGTACAGTGGCATAGACAACACGGACTATCTACAGAAGGTGCATAAACCAATTACAGTGATATTTCAAATTATATTAATATTACAGCTTTTAGCCAAAAACTTCTTCATGATGTCACTGAAGACAAAGTCCTCCAACTCAAGGATTTACCCTGCCAAGGTTCCTAGTCACCCAATATGTAAGATAGTATTTAACAGAAACTGTTAGATGAACCCGAGCAATCATTCGTGGGTTACACCAAGCTGCATTGTCTCAGTTGTGAAGAAGGAAAAAAGTAGGCTAACCAACAAAATGATCAGCCCTGGATACAACCACGTAAATTTAGGTACCCCAAGTGCATGAGGCTAACATGGACAACGTCACGAAATTGTCTCCGATATCAAATTTCCTTATTAAGCCCATTGTCATGTTCTTAGTTCTATCCAAAAAGACAAATGAGTAGCACTAGACAATTAATGCATTCCTAAAATAGTTTCCAGCTTTCAGTCAAATTCTCTCCGCCGATACTGACCCAAAACTCGTGGATTTCTCGTGAACAAAGAAATATACATTTTTGACAAACTAACAAGTAATTTCTTTAAATGAGATAGTCTCTCAGACTTACCCACTCATGTCAGCAATCTCCCTGGAGATCTTCATCTTCTTGGTAGTCCCTCTATAGAGATCCTCTAGACTACAGGGCAACCTGTTCTCAATAGGAGGAGCTTTCCTGGGAGCTACTTGGTGCATTGACCCTCCTCCTTCTCCAAAGGACCCAAAGAAATCATCCCCAAAAATACTACTTGAGAACCTCGACCCTCTCATTCCACCACCGCTGCCACCACCCATCCCTCCCATGCCGCTACCCATCCCTCCCATGCCGCCAAAGGGGCCTGAGTACCCAAAAAACTCAGCAAAGATGTCGTCTGCGTTCCGGGGGTTGAACCGGAACGACGTAGGCCCCTCTCCTGTTGAGAAGTAGGTAGCGCCGCCAGGGCCACCTGCATCAGGTGGCGGCACTTGACCCTTCAGACCCTCCTCGCCATACTGATCATACACTGCTCTCTTCTGTGGGTCACTGAGGACCTACAAGCAATTCAATTGAAACAACACCATCATTCATCACAAGCTCAGAAGTGTCATCGATTTGCAAAACCATCAAAACAACAACATCAATCATCTGGGTGCACGATCATACTGTCAGACTTTCAATCTAGAACGAAATTCGCATAGAAAGACTTCAAATTTCCAACTTCAATCAATGCCGACAGAGAAGCAAACAAGATTAACTTCGAATCAGTCTCACGACTGAGACCGACCCAAATAAAAAAGAATCCACCAATCGAATCGGGGGTAAAAAGAGAACTTGCGGATCACCTCATAAGCCTCGGAGATCTGCTTGAACTTGGCCTCAGCTTCCTTCTTGTTGTTGGGGTTCTTGTCGGGATGCCACTTCATGGCCAGCTTCCTGTAGGCCTTCTTCAAGTCGTCGTCTTTGGCGCCCCTATCCACCCCCAACATCTTGTAGTAATCCATCCCCATCTCTCCAAACCCAACCCAACCCACCAATCCCCCCTCGCCCTAGAAGTTAGCTCTTATGTCCAAAACAATCTGTGAAATCTGAACTGCTCCTGTTATGCCGGTCGTGGTCGTGGTCGTGGTGGTGGTGATTTTGTGCGGTGCCTGTTGCGGTGGAGCTCAGGACTTATGTCGGGTGATGAATTGAGAATCCAGCGGAAGCTTCCAGAACCCCCGCGCCTCCCCAATTGTCTATATCGTCACCCCCGGTCTCTCAATCTCTATTGGCGACCCTCCAATGGTGCTCCGATTTCCCTTCCTTTTACGACCTTCCCATAACTCCATTTCTCGTCCATTACCACTCACAATTCGTGTCCTGATTTTGGCATCACCAGAATTTTAAATAAAGATAAGGTATCATTAGACATTAACGACAAGAAAAACATACCATACCAATTGGCGGCGCATAATATGTGGACACCGACACATTAAAATGAAAAATAGATTCGCGAAGCCCACCGTCATTTACATATTTAATGAACATGTAGAGAATAATTCTCATCAATAAATGAACACTCTCCTTGGATGTAAAATGAAGAGAGGATATTACTGTGAGCACGAGATAAATAAATGCATCGTGGATATCAACACGTTAAAATAAAAAATGCATATATATTAATTTCGGCCCGATAGTTCGCGTCCATTGATAAACTCTTCAATTGCTCACTGGACTTTAGCATTCCTCTGCCCACAAATATTCAAGCCAGAAGGATCGGTACACGTGGCTGTCGCTCCCGATGACAATCAATCATTGGTGCATACCCCCAGCGCCAGCGGCTAGATTTTTCACGACCCTCCCCTCCACCTCGGTCGCATGGGATGGGGTCGAAGAGCTATGCACATCCGAGAAGAAAGCCACTGATTTTTGCCTTTTTCTTGTACAAAACAGTGCAATAGAAGCTGCGTCAGTTAAGATCCGACCAGTTCGCATGTTTCTACATACGAATCTTTGTCTCAGCTTTTAGTAGATAATCTCTTTGTAGGCCCATCGTCGTCATTAGGTTGCGATTTCTTGTAAACACTTAAGCAAAAATGTCCCAAGAAGAGCAAATCCCGAATTGTCGCATCACTCTGAATAAGGCAAAATTGTTTAAAAAAAAGTCATAAATTACATTTTTATCAATTCAATTATAAACATTTTAATATACAAATTAAAATTATAACATTTTAACATTTTGTTAAACGAATCAAATCGTGATCGAAATCGTTGATATGAGCGTAGAATTTATGCTCATATGACACTTTCAATATCAATGTCGACAATTTTAATAATATTTTTATTTAAAAAAATATAATTTTTTATTTTATTTTCCCTTTCTTTAATTTTTCCTTAGGCAAGGGTTCCACCCCCCTCGGACGCGAGTAAGGAATGCCCTCACTTGAGGTTAGCGGAGGTGAGGTGAGGCAATGGCTAGCGAAAGGAAAAAGGAATAAAGACATAAATAAAAAAAAAAGGAAAAAAATAATTGAAAAATTATTAAAATTTATCAACATCAATATTAGTCGTGTCAAATAAGATAGTTAGCACTTATGTTAGCAATTTTCAGTCAAAATCGATGGCATTGACTTTATTAATAAAATATGAAAATATTTAAGATTCAATTAACATAATTAAAACATTTGTAATCGAATTAATAAAAGTGTAATAGATTTAAGATTTTTTAAATAATTTTTCTCGAATAAAGAATCGTTGTCGTTGATTTACTTCTCCCTCAACTATTTTTTTTTTTTTTTTTTTGGTCACCCGGGGAACCCGCCGCACGGTCGGCAACCGGGGAGTAAACCCAGGGAGGGCACGCAGGAAACCACCACCCACGCACCCCGGGCAAGTCGCGGCTAGCAAGGCGGAAGCAACGACGACGCCGTGGATCGAACTTGGGACCTCTCGTGAAAAGTTCCCTTGCTCAACCACCTACGCCACCACCACGGGTGGTCTTCTCCCTCAACTATTTGTTCATAGGATGTTGGCAGATTCCAAAAGGAGAAATGCTAGCACAGAGATTTTTTTTTTTTTTTTGGTCAACATAGGAGTGACTATTACTTGATTAAATAGGAGTCTTACAAACCACCGAAGGTGAGAGATCTGCGCATAAAATATTCCATAAGGGGCCAGGGGGAGAAGAGACCCAATTACGAGGAAGGTCATTTTGTCGATGATGCCGTGCTATCCAATCCGCCGCTGCGTTTGTTTGGCGTGGACTATAGATCACCATAATATTGTTGTCCTGCTGAAGCCCATTCTTGCATCTCTGAACGATTTCTTTTAGATCCCATGGAGGGTCGGCCCGGCCCATAACCATTTCTACCGCCGCAGAACAATCGCTTTCAATGAAACACCTTCCTGTTCGGCTTCCGAAGTCCCGCACGTGTTTGGAGTTGAGTTCGTGCATATACGAAATCCCGTGTAAGAGTGCTTGAGTTTCCGCTTCACTTGCGGAGGAAACCCTAGCTGTGGCCGCAAAACCTTCGATGACCCTACCATTCGCGTCGCGTACCACTCCGGCAACAGAGCAGAGAAAATCGCCGGGTCGCCACGATGCATCTTCGTTCATCTTCAGATTTTGCCCTTCCGGAGGCCTCCACGGACTAGGTTTGCTTCGATTGGGAGATCGCTCACTTCTGTTTGATGTGCTCTTGCTGAACGAGTATTGTTGTTCATGTGCTGTAAGCAGCAGATCTGCTGGTCGGGGTTCTTGCGCACGAAAGATCCGGTTGTTTCTCGCCTTCCAGATGTTCCACAGAACCAGACTGATTAGCTCTCGCTCGGGTGAGTTCCTGTCTCTTCGAAAGGCACTTGTAAGCCACTGATCCGTGCGTTTGAGGCTATTATTTGGCCTGATCGTTGCAAAAATTGGGTCTTGCCAGACTTTCTTTGTCCACTTACAAAAGAACAGCAAATGTTCTGTTGTTTCTGTACTCGAACCGCAGATCGGGCATCGGGGGTCAGTAATAATTTTCCTTATGAATAGGTTTTCCTTCGTCGGGAGGGCGTTCTGGCAGATACTCCAGAGGAAGGAGCGAATTTTTGGGGGCACATCGAGACTCCACATTTGTGTCCATAAGGTGCGTGGTGGTTGGAAAGAGCAGGAGGGCCGATTATGATCTGTATTGCTGGTGGATTTTCTTGCTTCGTTATAGCCGCTCTTGACCGAATATTGTCCTGAACTGTTCCCTGTCCATATAATCGTATCTTTCTGTGGTTGCTGGGTAAGGGGAATGGCGATGATCTCGTTTGCAACTTTTTCTTCATAAAGTTGGTATATAAGTTGTTGGTTCCAGTCATTTGATTCTGGATTGATCAGTTCAGACACCATTTTAGGCTCAGTTTGGTTTACTGCCCCACCAATTACACCTTGTGACAGCCACCTATCTTCTTTTATGCGAATAGATGTCCCGTCCCCTACTGACCATTTCATCTTGTTCTTTATAGTGTCGCGGCCAAGCAGGAGACTTTGCCATCCCCATGATGGTCGACTTCCCTTAGAAGCATGCCAGATATCTCCATTGGGAAAATAAATCCCTTTCAACACTCTGCTCCATAGGGCTAGAGGGGAGGAAGCTAATCGCCAGGCCTGTTTGCCTAACATGGCTCGGTTAAAGGTAATCAGATCCTTAAACCCCATGCCCCCTGCATCTTTTCGAGTTTTTAACATTTCCCAGCTTTTCCAATGCAGGCCTCTTTTAGCATCACCATTCTGCCACCAAAAAGACGCAATACGTTGTTCTATAGCTCGACAGATCGATACTGGCAGCTTGAATATGGACATGGCATAGGTAGGTAGGGATTGCACGACACTTTTGATTAGCACCTCCTTGCCTGCCTTTGTAAGCATTTTTTCTTTCCATCCTGCTAACTTAGAGTTTACTCTGGCCAGGATCCACGAAAACATCTCTTTTTTGGATTGGCCCCACTCAGTCGGTATGCCCAGGTATTTTCCTGTTTTCTGTAGAATAGGGACTCTCAATTCCATCGCCAAATTGTGTTTCAAGACTTCTGGACAGTACCCACTGAAATAAACCCCTGATTTATTCAAGTTAATGGCTTGTCCCGTAGCATAGCAGTATTGGTTTAGTATGAGGTGAAGGTTCTGGCATTCTGTAATGGTTCCATCTAGAAAACATATAACATCATCGGCGAACAGCAAATGTGATAGTTTAGGACAATGTTTATTTACCTGTATGCCTTTGAGTGTGCCTTCTGCTAATGCTTTCTTCATCATCCAGGTTAAGACATTGGATATGAGGATGAAGATATAGGGTGAGAGTGGATCCCCTTGTCTGAGTCCCCTCGAAGGATGGAAGAGAGAGGTTGGTTCGCCATTGATCTTTAAGCTAAAAGAGACTGTTGTTATGCATTGCATAATTAAGGAGACCCATTTTACATCAAAGCCCATATGCAACATTAGATCTCTCACGAAATCCCATTCTATTCGATCGTATGCTTTCTGCATATCAAGCTTCACAATCGCCTGATGTTTTGTCTTTTTTTTGGTTATGCGCAGCTGATGCAGAACTTCCTGGACTATGAAGATATTGTCCTGGATTTGCCTCCCCGAGACGAAAGCTCCCTGCTCTGGGTCAATGATAAGTGGCAGCCATTTCTTGAGTCTATTTGCTAATATTTTTTAGATGACTTTGTAGCTGAAGTTACACAGGCTAATGGGTCTGTATTGGCTGATTGTTTCAGGGTTTTTGACTTTTGGGATCAACACGATATGTGTTTGGTTAAGTCTGTGGTCAAGAACACTAGTCTCGAAAAACTCCTGTACAAGCTTCAACAGGTCAGTCTTTATAGTTTCCCATGATTGTTGATAGAAAACACCATTAAAGCCATCTGGGCCTAGAGCCTTAAGAGCTCCCAACTGGAAAACTGCTTCCTTAATTTCTTCCCATAGAGGTATAGCCACTAGTTCTTCATTGATCCTCTCTGTTATTGGTGAGGGACATTGGTCTAGGATCGGTTGGTAGTGTCGGGGACCATCAGAGCTATATAGATTCTCATAGAAAGCTTTGATGTGTTGCTGTATCCTTGTTGGTTCTCTGCACCAGCTTTGATCTTCTAATTGTAGCATTGTAATTCGATTTTTTTGTCTCCTTTGGATTGTCGTGGCATGAAAAAATCTGGTGTTTTGGTCTCCCCAATGTAGCCATTTGATTCGTGACCTCATTCCCCAGAATTGTTCTTCCTGTTTTCTCAATGTGGCTATTTGGCTGATAATCTGCTGCACTTTCTGTCTGCTTGTGTGCTGATTTTTTTTTATTCGTGATTGTTTGTAAAGCTTGATTAAGCTCTTTGATCTGTATATAGGCGTTTGCAAACTTTTCTTTGCTCCACTTCTTTAATTCTTTCGATGCCCTCCCTAACTTCTCTGGAAATAGAGATTGTTGAGTTGATTTATCTTCCCAGGCTTGCTTGATAACTTCCTGATATTCTGCATGTTCGGTCTAGAAAGTTTCCAATTTAAAATGTTTCTTTCTTTTCTGTACTTTAGGATACAGTCGAAGAATTAGGGGACTGTGGTCTGATCCGATAGCAGGAAGGGCTTGTACTTCTGCTTCATGAAAGGTGATTCGCCACTCTAGATTACAAAGTACTCGATCAAGTCGCTTTTTAACCAGCTCGGCCCCCTCCCTTTTATTAGCCCATGTGAATGCACATCCATGGCTCTCGACATCCATCAGGGATAAATCATTAATCATGTTTCTGAAAGCTGCGATTCTTCGGTTATCTGCCTCCTTTTTCCCAACTTTCTCCCATATATATAGTATCTCATTGAAATCTCCCATGCAGATCCAGGGAGTGGAAGCTGAGGGTTTAAGGGTTCCCAGTAGTTGCCATAATGCCATCCTCTCTCCAAAATCAGTGGATGCGTGTATAAAGGTAATCTGCATTTTCTGCTTACTTTCTGGATCGATGCACTGTACATTTGTCACGAACATGTTCGCATGTTCATAGGTCCTTAGTGCAATTTACTACACTATATATACACACATACACATATATATGCACACAAATCCAACGTATTCATGGGAATGAAGTTTTTTAGTGCTCTCGAAAGATCACGTCGCTGTCCACTTAATCAATTGCTAAATATAAAATAATGAGCCTATAACACTTTTTTTGGTGAAAGACACCATAATGCATAATGTTCTTTGCTGTCATTGATTAGTTAAATCGATGACAAGTATCTCCGCTCAAAGCGTTTAATTACCTCCACGAATCCGTCCCAATCCTTGTGAACACTTGGGATATCCACGCTAATCCCTTCAACTATGCATGGCATATAGCTCGGACATTAGATATATAAAGGATATCTGTTTTTTTTTTTCCTACTCTCAAGTTTTTAATGTATCCTAATTGCTTTTTCATTTTTATGATGATCATTTTTCCTTGTAAAGACAATTATCACTCTATGGTCTAGTCTAGCACATCGAGACATGCCTTTTTTCTTTTGGGGTCAGCTCAGACATGCCTTTGAATAGAGGTGATTACGTTGGACCGCCCAAATTGGGAATTGCCCGAACTAGACCAGATTGGACTATACCGACTAAACTGACCCTTTTTAAAAAAAATAATAAATGTCTTAATTTCTTTAAAAAAAAGTAACAATTCTTGTGTTTTTATTATTTTTTTATTTTTATTTTTTTGCGAAGTAACTGGTTCTATGGGACGGTCCAATTCCCAATCCCAAAAATTGGGAAGCAGTCTCCCGGTCCGGTTCTTGGTTCCTAGATGGAGCTGGACTGGACCAGGAACCGATCACCTTTACCTTCGAAGAAGCGAACATTTTATACACTCTTCTATTGGTAGATCCCACATAGGCAAAGTTAAATCAAAATTAGCACTTTTTAGCAACATTTGTCCCTGGATATGGAAGATTGACTAGATCTTTAGTCGGTCTAAAAGAATCTTTATTCGTTCGGTCTTAGGTTCATTAGCAGCTCCATTAATGGCAATTTAGACCATAGCAAGGACTTAACGTGCGACAACTCGGATCAACATACATAGATCAAGCCTATTCTTAGTGATTATTTTCGGAGGACCACACTACTGTCTCTCTTCCCTTTTCTAATTTTTCATGAGGATGATAGATTGAGTGAGATAAAAATAAAAATGGCTAAATAAAATGGGTAAAAGGTGTCAGTTCTAACGATTCCGCCTCCAGACCAATGGGAAATCAAAATTGCATAAAGGGAAACAAAAATAAAAATTAAAAAAGAAATTGGATGTTAATGATGAGTTGCGAGTAATGGAGGTGGTTGTCGTGCAGACAAAAATCTGTTATCGAAGTGAATGCCTCGACTCCTTTTTTTCGTATGAGTTATATTAATATTAAAAAGATCCACTTTTTCTTTTTCTTGGCTCCCCCTTGTCGCGACTAAACCAAGTTAATCACAAAAAGAAAACGGCACGCAAGTCAAGACAGCAGTTGGGCCTGGGTTGGACTGAACTTCTAATAAGATTATGGACCCGGAAATGTTTTGGGCTAAGCCCTAAGCACTTGTGAATATTCTATTTTGGGAATAACAGATATGGTCCATGAACTCCGGCCTAATACACAACATCATTACTAAATTTTAATTTGTTTAGTATGCCATTGAATTTTAGCTCAATGTGTCATGCCTTCCTAGAACTTTTAATTTATTCAATGTGATTTTCTAACTTTTGGTCCATGACCCTAGACTATATAAAAATGCTCAATATTATCATTTTATTAATTCAAGTTCAGAGACAAAACTAGATTGTATATGTACCAAAATTTCAATGATTACATTAAACAAATTAAAAATTTAAGGACGACATTGTACATTATGCTAAAATTTAGAAATCACATTGATCAAATTAAAAATTCCTAACTATATTGCACATTTGGTCAAAATTTATGGATCATTTTTGTAATTATTACTTTTATTTTACTCTAAAACCTGAACACTTTTGTTAGCAATTACCACACCTTAATGACTGTTAAGAAAATTTAAAAAAGGCCAAAAAAAAAGCCTATTAAAAAAAAAAACAAAATCTAGGACAAACGAAAGAGGCATTGACAATTTCTGATGCTTTTTTAGATCTGAATTGGGTATAGACCAAGAGCGTAACAGACAAAATGTATCTTATAGCGATTGCCAATCGACACGAAGAAAACTTAAGTAGCTACGATTAATTTGTCATGGGTATGGAAATTCTATGAATAAATGTTGTGCACTCCGGTGTATCGCCACTCGTTCACTGTGATCCCAATAGCATGTTATGCTACATTAGAAGAACCAAAATGGCGCGGTGGAAATGAAAAAAGCACAAGTCGCAACCCATAAACACGCGTGCCCGAAGCACACAGATAAATATCCCGAATTTCTATACTTCTGAAATGAGGTTAACTGAGTGCTCCAGCAAAAAATACGTTACAAATACTGTTGCCACCTTAACCCTAGGAATTACTAAACAAGAAAGTAGTAGGACAAGGAAATAAAGAGACAATAATGAAACCTTAGATAAATTTAAAGAACAACTAGATCTATCGGGTCTTGTGTAAATGTTGGTTCTAAGCTCTATACATCATTACTTTTTACCAAAAAAAAAAAAAAACTAGATTCACTGGGATCTTCCAATCAACGATACACACTTAACAAATTTGAAAACTTAGAATAATGATGACAATGTATTCAAATTTCCTGTACTATATAAATATCCTAAACTTAACTTAGTTAAAGAAGAAAATAACAAATTTCCACTATCTTAATTCTATCAAATATACAAATATCTGAGTATAACTCGTTTATTAACATTTACTTGCAACTTGTCATATAAATTTGACAAGCCGCTCGAGTCAAACTGAGGAGAGAGCTTTCATATCCCTTCCTGTGAAGACGAGACAGGAAAGTCATCTCCGACGTATTGCGGAAACCTGCCCCCACACAGGCAAGCTGAGAAAGAGAGCAGCATCTAAGGACGACACCTAAGCTAAATCCATCTTCATCTTTTCCTCTTCTGAATGGTCTGAACTTGTGCAAGATCCAAACAAACATCAAGTAGCTAATAAAATATTGTTATTGTTAAATTTTGCTAGGCACTGTGGTCTTATTTATTGTGTGTCCCACGATTCTCCTAAGGGTCTAACCAAACTGCTGCTCGCCACACAACCTTTTCTAGATTTTTGTTTTTTGGTGCGAGAGAGAGACAAAAAGTAGAAAGAAAGGGTTATTGGCATTTTCTTCCTCCTTAAAATATCAGTCTATTTCGTGCCCTAACTAGACAATGCTTTGATTTGGTACCATGTGAAGATGCTGGCAGCAATGGTAGATACCTTAGTAAGTCAAGGTCTTGAGTTGAGAGAGCTTGGCACGATCAGGCTGAAGACGCATGCCAGTCACATCCTCCGACCGCTGCGCCCGTAGTGATGATGGAGCTAGAGCTAATGTATATAGCAAAACTCCGCAATAGAGTCGATTCATTTTGAATATTAAACTGAAATCTAAACAGAGTCTTAGCTCGTGAATTGATGTAATTTTGTGAAGTTCTTTGAACTTTCAAGACTATAGGTTGTTTGGCACTTCAAATTCTCTTAGCAATTCTCCTATTTGGCTCTACACTGGAGTATAAATTTGGAAAAGTAAGGGTTTAGTGTCTATTAAAGGTTTCTCACTTTCGGAGGACGACATTCCTTGAGCAGATGCCGTATAAGCCTCGGCTCATAAAAAATTTCGGTCAAGCTAAACAAAAAAGATGGGATGGTGCAAGTGCAACTAGCGCGTCTATTATAAAATGCTCTAATTTAAGGCTATGGAAGCTCATCGCCCAACATTAGTAGACGATTCTTGTCACCAATACCCCAAAATTAATTAAAACTTAATAGGTGTAGGAAGGACAGAAAAGTAGAGGATGCTAAACGAACGAGCCAATCTTTCCATATGGAGATATGCTGGATCTACTTGAAAACACTCTTCAGAAAACAATGTGGCATACTCTCATGAGTGAATCAAACGATGTTGTCCACTTTTTTTAGATTACACATCTTAAGAAATCAATTCACGTGCGGGTCGGGTCACAGTATTTTGTATGTATTTCAGCAAATATCCAATATCCTAAAAATATTCTATTCTTTTAGGAGAAATTATTTACACTTAATTCAGTACATTAAGCATGTCATATATCAACACAATCATATTTATCTATATATAAAAAAAAAATCTCACATAGTTCATATATCATAGATAAAGTAAATACTGTAGATAGTTTGTTTGTAAAACAAAAAGAGGGGCATCTTGTCCCACGTAAAAGAGATGAGTGTGTTCAATATATAAGTGTAAGACGTCTCCCAGCCTAATAATTGAAGACTATGGGTTAAGTGGGCGGGACCCTATAGTAAAAGTGAACGTCTCTTGTTCAATATTTTCTTACTTTTAATTTTCAGCCTTCATTCTCCAATTATTTTTCTTTTGAGAATTCTTGAAGAAATACTACAATTAATATTTTGTATTCTTATTTTGAGATTTTATTGATCATTGAGGTTTTCTTCCAGTACCAATAGCAATATTGTGAAGCAAACAATTCCTTAAAGATAGTGTATTCATATTTCAAAGTCCGATTCACTTCTTCCTTTTTTTTTTTTTATCAGCTACCACATCAACTCTATATTATTTTCTTTTAAATGAGAGGAGTGATAAGATGGACATTCTTCCAATAATATATAGTTATGTTTTGCCAATTTTGGTTCTCGCGAAAATCTTTCACCAAACTTTGCATTTTGGTTTTATTATAAGAGACTCAAGTTTTGCGTTAAGTTTGGATAGAGAACATCAAATGCAAGGAAATTTTATTATCAACTTGTATATACAACCTTGACAACTGATACTTAGATGGCTCAAAGACTAACTATTTTTTACCACATATTACAACATAATCTAATTAACGATGCAATCTAGACACAAGTAGCTAGATAGTCTATGCTTCGAACTCAAACTATGCTGAAATTTAATATACGACATAGCTTGTTTTAAGCGTAAAGCTGTAATCTAATCAACAACAATACTCCTGGATAGGAAACATAACGTCGGAATTTAATCAACGACACTGAGCTTGTGAAACAACACCGAAATCTAATTGACAATGTTGGACCGGATAGAGATGCATGTCGGATTTAATCAGTGACAAAAATCTTGAAAACTATAACTAAAATGCGAAAAAGTAAAGATAGTTGTTGTATTGTTGGGGAGGGGCCTCCTCATTGGATAGGTTGTGGTATTTATAGGGCGGACTGGTAGCTATTAGTTGGTTACCTCTTCCTTGGGCACTTCTCTTAACATTCTCCATGTTTTCCATTTCTTCTTAGCACTCTTATCCAGAGGTAACTGCTTCCTAACTTATCAACAACGCTCACGTGGCTTACTCATCAAGTAAATAATGGCTCCCTATTTTTATGTGTATTTCACGTAGCAGTTATTCTTGCTTGAGCTCCGATACTAATTTCACTTAAACTTCAAATTTGATGCATTATTCCCATAGCTTGACACGTGGCAATTAACTACTTAGCCATCGACTTTGGAATTCGCTTCTAGAATTCTATTGATGATTAGCTCAAGTAACCTTCACGAACCCCGTTTGTCTTTAACCTTTATGAACAAAACGGGGCGTTTTGCTCTTATTATTTCCTCACGGCTAACACGTGATGTCATGAGTAATTTTAGGTGTCAACAAGTTTAATAAAGCTCGACCTCCAGATAATAAATGACTTGCACCTGAAACACCTTTTCAATTTTCTTTTTCCTTTTTTCCACATACATAGGAGTTTTCCTGAAGTTGAATTTTTTACTGCACAGCACGGAAACAAGATCTGCCCGTTTAAGAGTAGAAACTTTTAATTAGGTGGCTGCTAGAGAGCTGTGTTCGTTCTATAGATTTGTCTAGTGCCAAAGGGTGGGGGGACCCCAGCACTGAAAAAGACTCATAGATTCTCTTACTCACGATCTCAGCAAAGAAGCAATTATTGCTATTTTTCGGGAGGACCCATCTGAAATAAAACATACAGTATATGATGTATGCCATTATCTTCTTCCATTGTAGGACCATCGCCAAGGACAACCGCCCTTGTCCTTTCTTGTTGGTACCAACAAATGCGTCACGAATCGTGTCGCGCGGATCGGAGAAGATGGTCCCTTTTGATCCACATGGCTGAAAATAAAAGCCCCATTTGTCCTGGCCCTTCGCAAGGTTGCAGAGATTTTGACTCCAAAATCCACAAAAACGTTTCGCAAAAGTGCCTCCGACATTGTATGGTGGTAGTGGCCACGCCCCAAGGCCTAAAAGCCAGAGAGACAGTGTGTACTTTGCACTGTTACTGCATTGAGCAGTCGGCTACTGCCTCTCTCATGAATTAATTTCCGGTCAGTAAAGAGAGAGAGGGAGGCCAACGTTAATACTTGTTTGAGTACTTCTCTTGCGAAGAACTTGCTAAGTGAAAAGTTTGATGTTATGCATGCAGCTGTGTTTGCGTTGGTTGTACACCTGTTTAAATGAGATATAACAGCCAAAAGGATGACAACAACCTATAATTTTCAAAGCTTTAAAGTGATAAATGATTAAATTCTTGGTTTTGGTGATGGCCATCTGTGTTGAGATTGCAATATCATCCCTTCAAAGTAATCTTACTTTTGATGCATATAGATAGGACAGTTTGTATATACATCTTTAGGGTTTGCCAAGTTGAAAGACTTCGATGGCCCCAATCATGTTATCACAAAACAAAACTTTATAATTCTTCGCTTCCTTCATATTTTGGTCAATACAAATATTTCTAAAATTCTTCCTAGTTCAGCAGGACCCACCACGAGTAGGATAGATTCTTTATATATATCGTTGTCTATCGTTTGCATACCAAATATGTCTAGCCACTCTCGAGTTTATTAGCTAGCATGTAAGTGCACCTAAGGGTCTCCAAGTGCTTAACTACCAATGATTTTTTAAGTACAAACATTTCCTATCCGCCTGTAAACACATCTTATAAAATCTAGGATAGGTATACTGAAAGTCTTGTTAAGTTTAAAATTATCAAAAACTGCAATTAATTCTTAAAACTTGTCACGAAAATGCAATCGAGCCCTAAAATTTTTCAAAGTATAATTGAGTCCTTAAAATTATCATGAAAGTTTTAGAACTTGATTGCACTTTTTGAAAGTTTTAAGATTTAATTGCACATTTTGAAAAAAATTTAATCCTATTGCACTTTTGTAAGAAGTCTTAAGACTCTCAATGCACTTATCCTTAAAATCCAATAAATTGAAAAGTTTTAAAAACTAAGACTCTATTTGTTTAATGAAAAATGAATGGTTACTTATATCGCTTACATATAAGTGATCATTTTAGGAAAATGTCTTCCAAACCATTTATTTTCCGTTAAACAAACGTTTAAAAGAATTTTTAAAAAAAAAGGAAAAAAAAACCATCAAAAAGTCCAAACTTTCAAAAGTAACAAATTTTCCAAACTTTTTTAGTGACATAAAAAACCCGAAGTTTGCTAACCGTGACACATTTACCCGAACTTTCATTCGTGACACAAAAAACCCTGAACTTTCATTTGTGTGACACATTTACCTAAATCATAGGGCATTTTGGTCTTTTTACATTTAAAAATTATTTTCTTTTTCTTTTTCTTCTTTCTTCCCTCCACCGGCTCTGGTGAAGGGAAGCCGACGTTTGGCGAGGGCCGCCCGACGCCCTCGTTGGCGTTGTGCGAGGTCGGCCCTCGCCGGTGTTAGGCGAGGTCGGCCCTCATCGGCGTCGAGCAAGGGCCTCCCTGCCAGACCCTCGCCAAATCTGGCGAGGGTGGCCCTCACCCGACGCAGGCGAGGGCGGCCCTTGTCGGCGTCGGGCGAGGGCCTCCCTCGCCAAATCTGGTGAGGGTGCAGCGAGGAGGCCCTCGCCCGACGCCGACAAGGGCCGCCCCGCCTGTGTCGGGCGAGGGCGACCCTGCGGGGCGTCGGCGAGGGGTGCCCTCTCCCGACGCAAGCCCTCGCTTGATGCAGCGATGAGGGCCGCCGTCACCTACATCGGGCGAGGGCCGCCATCGCCGATGCATCGGGTGAGGGCACCCTCGTTGGTGTCATCCGATGAGTGCGACCCTCACTAGACCCAACAAGGGGTGCCCTCGCCGGACCCGACGAGGGCCGCCCTCGCTAGCATCGGCCCGGCGAGGGCTTCCCTCCCCGGGGTCGGCGGAGAGAGAAGAAAAAAATAATAAAATAAAAAAAAAAAAACAAAGAATAAGACAAAAATGCCTTTAATAGGGTAAATGTGTTACGGTTTGCAAAGTATGGGGTTTTTCATGTCACAAAAAAAAGTTTGAGGTAAATCTGTCACTTTGGGTAAAGTTTGGGGGTTTTGGTGGTATTTTCCCAAAAAAAAAAAAAAGACACGGTTGTGGGAAATTTACCCATAAAAGGGTTGAGCTCTCGGTTTCGTAGACCCTTAGCTTTTCTTTTTTCCATTAACGTTTAGAATGTAAATTATACATTCTTTCAGTATTTGCTCACTCACGATTTTTGAATCATGTAAGTGTTAAAGTGGCTTAAAGCGTATCATAGTTTCTTTACAAAACGAAATTTGCTTTACTTCAAACATTACTAATTGGGTCCGGGCTCAAAGCCATTCCAAACAAGCAGCTCTCGATATTTCTTGGTACATAGAGGATTTGATGAGCGTGTTATGGGTATTACTTTCTTCCAAACTGTCTCGCTAATCCATTTAAAAGCTATAGAGTTGATAAAAGGAAATAGAATAGAGTTGATAAAAGGAAATAGAATATACTGTTTAAACTCTCTACTAAACTCGCATAGGTTCTCCTATGATTTCAACCACAAAATAGACTTAAATAGTAAAATATAATAGAAATTAAAAGATGATTCAAGAATGGCATTCTAGTCGAAAGAAAATGTTAAGGAAACCAATGTCTCTCAATAGAAAGAGTATACTCTCTCGAAAAAAAGAGAATAAAAAATAATAAAAACCTGGAAAAAAATTAAAAATTATAAAATTTGTTTATGTTAACACCTGTAATGTAACGTTGATAAATTGATCAGACAAATTATATTGATAAATTATTAAAATATTTAAGATTCAATTTATATAATAAAAAGAGTTATGATTAAATTGATGTAAGTTTAATATGTTTAGGCCGTTTTGGATACTCCTTCCCACCTCTTCATGCACGATAGTGTAGAAACCGTTATATGGCCTTAATTTTCCTTGTAAAAAAATTAAGTTTGAAAAGAATTGTTTCTTGCACTCGTTGTCCTTCCATTTTTATGGCGAAACGCAAACTCAAATCCCTATTTCTTCTCAATTCCATGACCTAAGAGCGTTCTTCCTTTTGGATTCGTGCCCATCGCACCGTACGTAACCCCAATCATCGGAGGCGCTTCTCACGGTGGCCGTCATTGACCAACCCCAAAAGCAGAGGCTTTCCGGAAGTGTTGAGCTGCGAAAACTTAAAAGCACGTCAAGTCAAGAAAAGACAGCCTTATCCACAACCGGAACTCGATTCATCTTGTGCTAGCTTTACTCGTGATCCGACGTCGGCCTTATCTTTATGGCGCTAATGTTTATCATCGTACCATCGAGCCGAGATACCCACGTTGATGTTGCTTGACGACTAGTAAGGTTTTGACATATGTTTTGCTTGAAGTTTCCTATATTAAAAGTCGAGACTTGATTTCGAAAATTGAATGGGCAAGAAAAGGTTTTGAAAGTTCAAACCTAAGAGAGGAGCATTAGCGAAGTCCATGTTTCCGACATAAAAAGATGCGAAGGGTAATATTTTTATTTTGAAAAATAATTTCTTTTTATAAATATTTTTTTATTTTTACTTTTTGAAATAATATTTAAGTAAAATGGCGCGTTTAATAACTATATAAATTTTTATTTTCAAAATAAATAAATAAATAAATAGGAATGTGTTTGATATGAATTATAATTTTTTTTTTAAACGTAGTTATTCTTTTTATTTTTTAAGATTTTCTTTTCTTTTCTTGTTCTTTTTTGCCACCACTTGACGCCGGATGCCAAGCGGCGGGGTCG
The DNA here is from genome assembly GCA_014182375.1 of Eucalyptus virginea. Taxonomy (NCBI): domain Eukaryota; kingdom Viridiplantae; phylum Streptophyta; class Magnoliopsida; order Myrtales; family Myrtaceae; genus Eucalyptus; species Eucalyptus virginea. The sequence goes on along the minus strand of CM024516.1, from coordinate 729,876 downwards.
GGTGGCGGGTGGTGGTGAGAAAGAACAAGAAAAGAAAAAAAATTACTTTTAAAAATTATTTTTGATAACAAGAAATCATTTTTTTTTTACTTCTTATTTCTATTCAAAATCTATTTTTCGGCTACTTTTTTATTTTGATAATAGAAAAATTAATTGACGTTATCAAATGAATTTCTGTTCTTTTTTTATTTCGAAAAGTAAAAGAATAGAGGAATTGATCCAATGCCATGTAAGTCCTAGGTCGGGGCACGAACGATTTCATATGCCCAACACCAATTATTGGCTCGGATGCCCAACGTGTCAAAGAAAGGAGTACGAATCATTCACGAGCAAGGAAAACACATGTCAAAACGATGGCCATCAAAAAGACAAAATCTAAGTCGAAGACAAGTATTGCACATGCAACGTCAGGCTCAAGATCTCCGTATTTAGAATCTAAGTGATATCATCATCAGTTTAAGCCATTTTACCCTTACCGACCCCAGCTTTCTAGACCCACAATGCTCATTTCCAGACAAAACCCGCAAGTTGTAAAGTCATCTAATTACTACTCTACCTCTCAAATACACCCAAACCCTCGCCAACTCACCATTCACTCGACCAACCCTGGGCAATCACCGAGGCCGTCGCCGACCTCGACCGACGCCAGTCCAACCCGACCTATAGAAATCAGCTTACTTTGTCGAGCGCGGCCTCCTCTGTGTAAATGTGTCTCTCTCTTTCCTCTGTCCAGACTCGGCAACCGTGGCATCAAGCTCTCGACAAGGTTTGGCGTGGTCGACAAAGCGGCGAAGCTCAACCAGATCCAAAGGTGATAGCCCCAACTTGGCTGTCGAGATTAACATTGTGGACAAGATCTTGACGGTCACGGAGGAGCCGCTGAGCTCGAGGCGTCGGACGAAGATGAAGGTGAGAGATAGGGGGAGGGAAAGATGAAACACTGTCGGGGGAGGCTATATGGGCAACGAGGCGGCGACCCTGCTCGTGGCCGCGAGCCTCAGTGATGCCGAGGAGGGGAGGGAGTGAGTTGTGGGTAGGGTTTTGGATGAGCGGGTTTCCATGTTAAGATGGTTTGGAATGGTGGTAACATTCTCATAAATAAGACCAAAACCATAATCATTGTCAGATGCAACTGGAAATGAAATCATGTAAGTAGCCGAGCTATTTGTAAATTTAAAAAAGAAAAAGAAAAAGAAAAAAAAACACAGGAGGAGGAGGGTATTCGAATATTTTAATTTAAATAATATGTTGGCCTCGACCAATGAAAAATTAATGTTTTCGGACACACGTAATTAGACTTTTGGTGTGGTTTTGACCTAATTTCTCTTGTGCACACCACAGAACCACGAAAAGAGGAGTAGAAAGGTGTCGGCAAGAGCTTGTGAGCGACATGAACCGGATCTCTTGGACTAATATCTGCGAGTATTATTACTTGCAACCGTGGTTCGAAAAACACTTAAAAGCGTGAATGATCACCATTATATTTCTTTATTTTTCTATTTTTCTGTTCTCAAAAACAGATTTGGAACATAAATCCATTTGGTAATACAACTTCATTTTTCTATTTCTAGAATAAATTTTAAATTTAGAAATAAGTTTAGAATAGAATTAAGAAATAGAAATTCTTACATATTTTATAAATAAATGAGAAATAAAAACTCTTATCATCTTTGCCCTTATCGCCCGCTCATCGCCCGTCCGCCTACCGTCAACCATCCACTCGTTGCCACCGGTCCATCGTTCACCGCTAGCCATCTTCCATCGCCCCCTCCCCCCCTCCCGACAATTTCATTTTTCTATTTTGGAATAAATTCTAAATTCAGAAATAAATTTAGAATAGAATTAAGAAATAGAACTACTTACATATTTTATAAATAAAAGAGAAATAAAAACTCTTCTCATCTTTGCTCTTATTTGCTCATCAGCCGTCTACCTACCATCAACCATCCACCCGTTGTTGCCGGTCCATCGTTCACCGCTAGCCATTTGCCATCGCCCCCGGGCAACCGCTCAAGAAGGAGATATTTAAGAAGGTTTATCAAACAATTTTCTATTTCGAGGACAAAATTTTTGTGTTATTATCAAATGCATATTTTTCTCATAAACTTGTCCAAGAAATAGAAATAGGGTTTAGGAAGAGAATGATTATTATTTGCACCCTTACAATGGAATATCTCATCATTCTCTTTCTAGATAAAACCATTCGAACCACACAGATTTCAGCATGCATCTATTTTCTGCATTTATTTCTCGCTACTCATAATATATTTGTTCTACGCTTTAGCAACAACAATGTCTTTTATGTTTATTTGATACCTATTTGGTAAAAAGGAACGCAATAAAAACTTTCCTAAATGTACTTCTTTTGTGCATAAATCTCTATTCACATTATGGAGATGGCAACTATTTGCTTCATTCCTAGTTAGAGGAAATTTTCTCTAGTCATATGTCCGGTTGGTGAGTTACAAGTTATGGACATCATACACATGCAAATTTAAATACAATGTTAAATGTGATTGATATCATACTTGCAACCCATTAATTAGAGCCCTTCTCCAACTAAGGATGGATGATGCTATAAGATTTTGAGTCTAGCATAGCCGAGTTTATTACATAGTTATAGTTTTGTATTATGAAATAGTTTCATCATTTTTAGGGAAAATTGTCAAAAAAATCATAAACATTTTAATTTTGCCAATTAAATCATAAAACTTTTTGCATTTTACGAATTGAGTCTATTATATCAATTTTAGTTAAAAAGCACGACGTAGATGCCAATAGTCTTACGAGATGTGACTAGCACTGATGTGGATAATTTTTAATGATATTTTATTATTAAATTGATTTTTTTATTACTAAATTAATTTTTAAAATTTTTATTTTCTTTTTTCCTTTTCCTTTCTCTTTATTTATTTTTAATTATTTCCTTCTTTCTCTAGCATGTCGTAGGGGCGATTGGCTTGATGTGAGCACTTTACTAGCCTCTAGTGAAGCTCGCCCTCGCCAGCCATTGACAAGGTCGAGCCTCACCTATCTTTGGTGAGGTTGACCTTGGCCAACAATGGCGAGGTCTCGTTAGCCCTTGCCCTTGACTGGTTGTCTGCCATTGCCAAAGCATAGTGACTAACTAGAGGAAGATGAGAAGGCAAAAAAAGAAAAAGGAAAAAAGAAAGGAAAAATTAAAAATTAAAAAATATATTATTAAAAATTATCTATGTCAGCACTGATCATGCAATGTAGGACGACCAACATCCATAATAGCGATTTCAACTAAAATTAGCTTGATTGATTCAATTGGTTAAATATGAAAAGATTTAGGACTTAATTTGCAAAACTAAAAATGTTTATGGTTTTCCCTCATTTTTTACAACTCAATATGGTGTATCGCCCCTGTTGAAAAAGATGCTAGAAGTACATATTTGAACCGTTTTCTAATAGTTTGAATTTTTAGCTTGTCCGACATGATATCAAATTATATGTCAAATGTTCAAATCTTGTTACTTTCTCTCAATTTTCTCCATCCTTTTATAATGCTTGTGTGTTTGTTCCATCCCTGCTTATCCATGAGGGGAGTGTTACGAAATATGCTATAAATATATTGGTGGCCCGTTTTTCTAACGGTTTAGATTTTGGGGAAAAAGAGGTATTCTTAACAATTCCATGTCACAAACCAATAATTAGGAAGTAAACCTGGCTTCCACGCATGGACAATAAAAGCAGTGAAACTGGATATGTTCTCAACTATCACAGTACATCATCGTCTACTGCAATGGCAGGAAGTGCCCTTCAGAAATTCGAACGACATTGACAATGCGTCGGTCGGAGGGAGAGAGAGAGAGAGAGAGAGAGAATTTACCGTTAAAGGTAGAAAGCGATGGGTTTAGATAATTATAGAAAAAAAGACAACGAGAATTCAAGTCGCTAATGGGGAGAAAGAAACATGGCCCTACCTCGAATTGGCGGTTTCCTCAATTGACCTATTATTAAGACATTGGGGTCCCTCCCGTTTCGGAAGTGGTATATTCTAACATGCGGTATGATCCGCTAACACGGTTTCATAAATCAACCCGAAATTTGTTTTCATTCGCACTAGTCTTCGAACACGAGAAGAGCCTATGCATACTTTCATGATGTCCTGAAATGAGAATTTTGACAGCCGATTGTGAAGTGACGTAAGTTTGCCTCCTTTGTTTCTTTTTTATTTTTTACTGTGTATCTATTTCCCATTAAGATAAATGATTAATATGAGTCGACAATGTTAACTTTTGATCCATTTGTATCAGGACAATTGCTTGTTCTCTTTTCTCGCTGTCGACCGGTTTATAACTGCATTAAGTAATCTAGGTTATACATGGAAGTAATATACCTCATAAGACCAAACAAAAAAAAATGTTTGAATGGTCTTTGTATAGATTATAGGTGGTGCATAAAAACTGACTTGAAAATCACTTGATCGCCAACCGAAAGAAAAAAAATTACAATAATTGATCACTTTAGATACCTTACTCAATATAATGCAACAATGCGGAACATATAAGATGAACATGAGTGTGACCATGATCAAAGTGACAAGACTCGACAATATTAACGTGCATTTTTTAAAGAAACCAAACGTTTGAGTACAATATTTATGCATTAATGAAAGAACAAATATACCATCAATGCAGACAGTACAATATTCTTCCGCTTATCTTAATGAGATGAGCAAATAAAAAAAAAATACACTTAGAAAGAAAAAAATATTTTAGAAAAATGAATTTAGAATCCTCCCAACTTAAAAGATGAAGCAACCATTCATCTCTACAATTATTAAACATTACCTAAAGTACTAATTGACTATTGACATGTAAGCCAATACAAATTATTGTCGTTTATAATCATCTTAGTCCTTTAAATCCTTCTCAAGATGATAATGTACATGCATGCCGGCCCAAGATCCGAGTTCTAAATTACCTATTGAAAAGCGTAAAAGTGGAATGGTGCATCATGCAGTCGGGTGAATCTGAACGGACACTGCCATGAAAAACAAAGGGAAGACGTTGGATAGCCTGCAGTGCGTGCCTTGCCTGTTCCTGTCGAAGCACACTTCTCTATGCAACATTTATGTATTGCTAGCACATGAAATTAAACAAAAAGGGAAGACAAGGTCCGTAGTCATTTACCCTCAAATGACTTCTTGAAAGAGGAAGAAAGCAATTGAAACGAACCATTATTTTCTTTTATTGGCTCGAATAACAAATGAAATGGTAGTGCGAGTCGATTTTGATGCATGGGATTAACCTTTCTCTCATTGGTCCAGTTAACGGCAAGTCATTGATGTTTGGACTAGAGAATCCACTCTCGACTAAATTTTTAAGATACTCAATTTATTGGAAAGAGGAGTACGACACTTTACAATATTAGGACGGCTTAAACCATGGAAAGATCCTAACATAAAAGTAGTGAATGTATGTGTGCGATTATACCATTATCTTTATGATGGTATTGTATTGTACTATGGTTTGCATGGTGCAAATGATGTTTTTGAAGAAGTGACATGAAAATGTACTCAAAGCACACAAGCCCTATATGTCAGATATTATTTAATAAGGTGGACTTTTCCATCATCCAGCGGCGGTTCTACTTACACCTCTGACTTCATTTATCGAAAGAATGGGTAGAGTCACGTCGTTGAAGACATTGATGACACCGGTACTCTCTAAAATCTTATGGAGTTGATGTTTTTCCGTAGGATGCTCAGCTGATATTTGACAGTCAATGTTTTCTCATCCAGATATAACATTAACCTTCTAAACCTGGCCAACAGCAAACCGTCCACTTCTAAACCAAGGGATCTGGGATATACAACTCAGTCTCGGCTTTTTAATTGTGAAAACTAATTGACCAGAAACAGCAAAATAGAGCCTAGAGACTTATCTGGTGTGCTTCATGTAATCCATGGCTACATGGAGGTTAATAAGAGCATGTTTATTAAAAAGTGTTTATGTTCCCCGCAACAAAAAATTATGTTCTTTTGTTCCGATAATAAAAAAAGAACATAAACGTGTTTGGTAAAAATTTTGTTGTCGGAAATAAAAAATCCATTTTTTTTTTTATTCCTGAGAACAGATTTGGAATAGAAATAAGAAGTAGAAAAAAAGTAACTTCTTATTCCTAAGAACAATTTTTTTTCTCTTTTCTTTTTTTCTTTTCTTTTTTCTTCTTCTTTTCTTTCCTTCTCCTTCCTTTTGGTTGATCGCTAGCCTCGGCCATGGCGACTGGCTGACGAGGGCCGACGACCTCACCAGAGCATCACCGGCCCTTGACAAGGCCAAGCTCGCCCAGCCACTAGCGGGCCACCACCAGGTCACCAAATCTGGGTGAGCTCGAGCTCCCCTAGATCAGGCGAGAACGAGCCTCGCCGACCGGCGTGAGGCTCAGCCTCATCAGGCCAAGGCAAGTCCAACCTCACACCACCTGTGCAAGGCTCCTAGCCATCGAGGCCACCAGCGAGGCTTGGCCTTGCCTAGATCTAGCGAGGCTAAGCCTCGCGGTGGCTTGGTGAGGCTCCAGTGAGTTCGCTGGACCTCGCCCAATCGGTCGCCAACCACTGTCGTGGCCAACGATCGGCCACAAAGGAGAAGGAAGGAAAAATATATATAATAAAAATATTGAAAAATTAAAAGAAACAACAAAATTATACAAGTTTACCAAACGCATTTCTATTCCTAGGTTAGAAATTTTTTCAGTTATCAAGCACGTTCTTATACTCGGAAATTGTTCCGGAAGGTAAATAAAAAAATTATTTCTATTCAAAAATTGTTCCCCGGAACAGAATGTTTATCAAACAACCTTAAGATTTCTGAAAATTGAAAAGAAAATTGCGATCTCAAGTCTCAAACCTATCCCTTGGTGACGCCATTCCTCACAAAAAAAAAAAAAAAAAAAAACAAACTTAAACTTTAAGCCCCCAGAAACATGGTAAGTCTAAACCATCGCACTCAAGAAAAAAAATATTTTTATGTTTAAGAGGATTTCGTTAAAAAGTACTTCAAAGACACCATTTAAATAACTAATGAGAAAATTTCATAGTTTTTTTCCTATGTATTGTATATTTAAAATAGCAAATGCTTTAAATTAGTTGTATCCATTATGGATTGAACTCATGACAAAAGCAAAACGTGCAATCGTAATACCAAAGGATCTCGTGACGATGTGCGTAGAAAGTGTGCTATTTTTCCTCAGAAAAATCGAAATTAAGATTTCTTATGATGAGCAAGAGACATGCAAAGTATTTATTAACAAAGTAATGACCTTAACCAGTTATATTGTATAGATAAAAAGCTCGCATACAAATGAAAGATTATAACAAAAACATTTAAGAGTCGATAGATAAATGACTATATAAATTCATTCCCTCAACATTTCGTAGTTTTCGCGCAATATATTTCAATCATGAGCTAATAAGCATATCGAGAGGAGATTATCTCTCTCTTGATATCGCGAGAGCTTCTATTAAATCATCCACTTGGGCACATCACTATCGTTCTCACTGTACAGCGAATAGCGACAGACGAGCCTATGTCAATCCAAATCCAGTTCTACTCACTGACATCAACTTGACGAGAAAATCTCTCTCTCTCTCTATCTCGCTCTCTCTCTAGAGACATGAGATGAAAGGAATATTAAATGAAGCTCAAATGCCACTCCACCAGATTTTCAAAACCTTCAAAAAAAGAGCAACCACAAACCCTAAAAGACAGAAAAAATAATAATATGCAACTGCAAGCACGAACAAAAACAAAAACATAAAAACAAAAATCACACAGAGATGTCAAATACACAAGTGGTGGAGATCCAATCTCTCCACAATCATTCTCACACTTCAAACTTTAGAAAAGGAAGCAATAATAATAATAATAATAATAATAATAATAATAATAATAACAACAATAATTAACTTCATCAAAAAGCCATTTCAACCCACGCTCTCATTCATTGTCCCTCTCGTTTTCGCCTTCTTCTTGCAACACCCCAGAGACTTAAAAAGCATTCATCAAACACCCACTTTTCAACAGCAATCTTTCTACTAAAAGTTTGCTGTTTACTCACTTTCATGCATTAGAACGCAATTGCACCGGCTATATAGTGCCTCTATATAGCGGGCTCATATAGTTTTTGACCTAACTAGGTTGAGCTTACACAATTTTTGTTGCTTCGAGAGGAGTCTTGAGTTTGGGATTAATGCTTGCTGTGTCACCTCTGAGGAACCCGAACGATGGCAGCAACAACAACCAAGGAGAGATGGAGAGCTTTTCAATCGGAGGCGGCGTTGGCGGCAGCGGCGACTTCCCTGACTTCTCCGACGGGAGCCTGCTCGACAGCATTGACTTCGACGACCTCTTCATGGTGATCAACGATGGGGACGTGTTGCCCGACCTGGAGATGGACCCAGAGCTGCTTGCTGAGTTCTCTGCCAGCTGCGGCGAGGAGTCGGGGACAGGGTGCTCGTCGATATCTGTCGAGAAGGCCGAGGTCAACAACGGCTCCAAGAGAGAAGTCGACGAGGACAAGGCCTCGGAGCTGGATAACATCTCTATCGTGAGCCGAGGGGAAGAAATTGTGAGCAAGAGGGATGATTCTGTGGTGGTCAATCCAGTCCCCAATAATAATGAAGAGACTGACAACAAGAGAAAGAAATCATCAGCTCAATCATCTAAGAGTAACCATCAAGCTCAAGGGAAGCGAAAAGTGAAGGTAATTAAATGATGATGGGATGAATTTTCTTTCTTTCTTTCTTCCTTCCTTTCTTTCTTTCTTTGTCTTTTTGAGTAATCTTGAATAGGTCTAGAAGTCGGTATGCATTTATTCTTCACGAAGTAGATAGATGGCATTCACGTGAACCTTTGGAGCCTTCTCGAGCAAGATCTGCAAGTTGCAGGGCTTCTTAGCGCAGAAAGAAAGAGCTAAGAACCCGTAAACAGCAACTCATCTGTTCCAATAGACTAATTGTCTCTTCAAAGTCGCAAGTAAATCATATGAATTTTGGAACGAATATAGCTCCTCTTTTTCGAAGTGAGCGAAATCTAGGGTTTCTTTCTTTTCTTTTTATTTTTACTTTTTTGCTTCACTCGAATTTTATATCTTGAAGTGTGTGACATGTATTTAGGTGGATTGGACGCCAGAGTTGCACAGGAGGTTTGTACAAGCAGTGGAGCAGCTTGGGTTGGACAAGGCGGTGCCTTCAAGAATCCTGGAGCTCATGGGCATCGATTGTCTCACTCGCCACAACATCGCCAGCCACCTCCAAGTACTCGTCCTCTCTAGTCCTTCATAATTGATTTGCATATGTTCGTATGGATAGTACATGATGATGTTCATGGCATGAATTGCTGACTCTTTTTTCTCCCCAATGGGTGGACGTTAACTGTCTATCTTCATTTTGTGTTTGCGTCTGTGACAATCCATGCGAGAGCAAAATGATGCATTGCTTCTTCTAGTTTCGTGAAAATGGGGTTGGGAGAAAGAGTATATCCTGAAAAGGCATAGGGTAATAAGAAGGTGGGTTTCCTTCCAAATCCACGAGAAAGTCGAGCTCGAGAACCTTTCCATCTTTTCTTGTGAACAGACGTGTCTGCTAAGAATAGTCAAACAATTGGGGAGAGAGAGAGAGATACAGAGAGAAGACTGTTAGCTGCTTAGTTCATCAGATTATATTCGAATCTGTAAAAACATTCTAATGAGTATCTCATGACTGAGAGAAGAGAACAATGAATTAACCATCCCGGAGTCGAGCTAAAAGGTTTTTTCACTATTCATAGTTTGACAAATTAAGCTGATAAGTGGATGGCTTGATATATAGGAGGGGAAGTAGAGTAGAATGCACAATTTCTCCCTTTTCAACAGAGGTTTTTAAGCAGCTGCATCGTCCAACGAAAGTGATTTGCTGAATCGTCATGTTTACAGAAGTATAGATCGCATAGAAAGCACATGCTGGCCCGTGAGGCGGAGGCTGCGAACTGGAGTCAGAGGCGACACATGCACGGCAATGGAGGCCACAAGATGAGGCCTGACACGATGCTGGTGATGAGCCACTCCGCCACCCCCACCAACGGGAGTCCTTGGCTCGCACCGGCCACCCTCGGATTCCCACCCGTGACCCCCATGCCCCCCCACTTCCGACCCCTCCACGTGTGGGGCCACCCTCCCGCGGACCATTCCCTCATGCACGTGTGGCCCAAGCACTCACCTTCCCTGCTCCAGCCCCCGCTGCCGTCCGCCTGGGCCGCCCCACCGCAAGGCGCTGCTCCCTACGGCCACCAACGGGTAAGAGACTCGGACCTGATTCCATCTTCTTATGAGCCATGCATTGTGAATTAAGGATGCCTCCGAGCTAATAGCGAACCGTTCAAGAGCTGTGTAACCAGCCCCGCGTTTCACATCGCCTGATAACTTGAACTTGGCTTGACCAAAACATCGAAAACCCCACCATTAAAGCATCAGACCGGGCCATTTAGCGTGCTTGGACATGAATGCGAGTCGTTGCTAGCAAGCTTAATTTCAACTGGGTCAATGTTTGTAATCTCCATTATTTCATCTGACTAGTAGCTTGAGTTCCTCTCAAATTAACCACTATCCCCAAAAAATTTTCAAGTTGACTTGAGAATTCGAATTACACAGGCTACCATAGCAATGATATCAACTTTGTCCTTTTCTTGTCCTCACGTATATGAAGTTGGCTTATTCTCTTCGTGGTGGTGGTGCAGGTACCAAATCCGCCAATGCCGGGAACGCCGTGCTTTGTCAACCCAGCCCTGCCAGCGACGGTGACTACTCAGTCCTTACCCTTGTCCTTATACTTTATAATTTTCTTCTTTCCCAGCTTAGCATCGTCCACGGAAAAAAAGCCGATATACCCGCATCCTTGGCATTTATCCAAGTTTGGTCACGGAGAGAACGCATTCTCGGCTTATGTCGGACGGTCAATTATTGGAGTGTCGGAATTTTCTTTTGCAGAGGTTTGGAGCTCCACCGGTGCCGGGCATCCCACCCCATGCCATGTACAAAGTCGAGAGAAAGCACAATAATAATAATAACAACAACAACAATAATCGGGGCTATGGCGTGCCACCACCTGGACCATTGGCCTCCCATCCTCCTTTCGATTTTCATCCGGTTCAGTACTGCTTGCATTGTGATTTTTCAGCTTTGGTTTTCGATGAGGCACTGTTAGTTTGCTTTCGGACATGATTGTCTAGTATGCTAGCAGCCAAATTTAATGTGGATATAGATTCTCCTAGGTCAATGCACTACTGTTTGAGCATATGATTGACTATTATTATTACATGGTAAAACCAATTCGGTTCATGCCACATCTAGTAGCTTAGTCTCAGGGACATTTTTGGAAATAGTTGACGAGAAGCATTCTATAACCTCGTGGAGAATAAAATAAGAAGTGAAGTGACGAAAGTTTATTGGATAGGTGAATAAGAGTCACTAGCTCAAATACATATCTCCAATCTATCTGATTATTGCTTGAATCAATCTAGGAAACCGATCCTTTTATCTCTAGCATTACTCAAAGGATACCCCATTTTTTGCCGTTACGAATACCCAAAAGATGAAACTCTAATTCCTCATGCTATTACTTTAGGTTCACAATCCCGGGTCTGTTATCTATCTTTAAATTTTCACTAGAAGAATCTCTAATTTTCAAGTAATGAAAATATGGTTTACCCTACCTGATTTCGATAATCAGATTAAGCCTTTTGTTGTATACATGGACTTTGCAATTGCATGACTGACGAATTTTCTAAATGGTTATATAGGATTATGCGTTCGATGAACACTCGAAGGAGACATTAGATGCAGCTATCGGAGATGTTTTAGCGAAGCCGTGGCTGCCGCTTCCACTCGGTCTGAAGCCTCCTTCCACGGACAGTGTCGTGGGAGAGCTTCAACGCCAAGGAGTACCCAAATTCCCCCCTTCTTGTGCTTGAAAAAAAACCTTAAAGGACATCCTTCGGTTGCAAAGGCTGTTCCCCAACAGCGCTTTCAAGCCTAAAATTCGACGACATTTCCTGCGTTAGACGCAAACATCTAATCGGCAAGTACCCATCTTTTCCCGACCCCTTTGGTGCTCATTTGTAGCTCGATTGGTTACCGGAGATGAAATCATTTCCAGATAACATGCCCTCGTCTGTTTCCCCGTCTTTTTGTAGTGGTTGTCGTGGATGTGAGACTGATCCCATGGCCATGAGAACTATCTAATCTAAAGAGTTACCCTGTTTTGCTTCTCAAGAAGTTATTGACCGAATAATTCAGGTTTGTAGAGTTTGTAACCGTTGACAACTTGGCCAATTTGTCATTTAGCTCCTTGACATTGATAATTCTCGTGCTATGAGTTTCTTCACGTTGTGTCGTGCTGGTTAGCTACCTAATCATAAGTTCATGGATTAATTCTCAATTTAAGTATGAGGGGTTATGTCAAACTATTAGAGAATGATAAATCAGAATAGGCTTCACTTGAAATGGATAATGCATACAAGAATCGTCATAGTAGGTGTGCGTGCATGTGATGATAAATCTATAACGCGAGCCCCGCTTCCCTCCAGCGCATGCTATTGCACCTGGCCACCGTCGCGTCCTAGCACGCTGTCGCACACCGATGCAATTGCACACTACCGTCGCTGCAACATATGGATGTCCATCTCTCTCTCTCTCTCTCTCTCTCTATCTCAGGCACGCACCCAAACTTGCGTTCGCGCCAAGTCCGTTTGGTGTAACTCTTAGTGATGAAGTCTTATGTTCTTTTGGTTATGTGGTGATATTTCATGGCTCATTGCTGCAACATCTCAACTCCTTGTTGCCGTGAAGATAGTGCAATTGCAAAGCATTTCCTCAAACACCTTATGAAAATTGCGACAATTTCCTTTTCACAGTTGTGGATGCTGCAAGATACTTGTACCATCTATCGACACTATGCAAAGTCGAATTAGATATGTTAAAGACGTATTTGTGAGGGCATTAACCGAAAGAATTCCTCCTCAAATAATATGATTAGGAATTAATGGAGTGATTTAAGAGATCGAATTGGCTCATAACTTGATAGCTTGGCTAAGTTACATGACGAATGTTAAGAGCTTTTTCTTGTTAACTCCTTAAGTTAATAAATCTGGCTAGAGTTTCTTTTCGTTGGTTTTCTTTGTTGTTATATAAATGATGTGCGCGAGGTCCTATCTCACGTCAAAGTGACTTTGAGGTATCATGCTTTCGCTCATAGCAAGATGACTCTACTAATTCAAGAGTTACATATTAAGATTCAGTTCAACACATAGCTACTGTCAAGAAAAATAGTGCATGGTTTATAAATCATGTAGACTGCCACGTATTATTGTTCATGGGAAGTTGGGAACTCAATACCCCATGCAACAACTTCTCTTGGCAAGTGTTGGGGCCGAAAATGCGACGCGGTAACTACTGACCAAACCTCAAGAGCCATCCGTTGATGCGTTCGGATCATGTGAGTGGAGTTCACATCCACCATTCGATCATGGGAATCTCATGCAAAGACTTAGCTTAGCTTGGCTTGGTTCATTTAACGGAACATGTGAATCTGATTCCCGTGCACGGGGCGCCATGAAGCACGAATCCGAGGTCAAAGAGGGGCTTTAGGTTTTCGAAATGGGAGAAGAAGGGAGAGCCACAAGAGGAGGGGTGGCCCCCCTCCTTTCAGCGGGATGAATGGCCGTACCCTAAAATCCAACGTCGAAGCCCATGCAATTCGCACTCCTTTCCTTGGCACGTGACCGATCACGACACCCCGGCCGCCGTGGACCGGCACAGCATCTTACAATGATTTTCTTCTTTTCTTTCCATACAGTCTTTGTCTTTGACAGAGAACTCCCACTAGCGAGAAAGAAGTTGTTTTTGGGGTATGTGATAGACTTGCCGTTTCAAGTACAACTTGGTCATAATTTTGGGTAAGCTGCTTAGAACAATCGATTAATTCGAAATTATTATATAGAAAAATTGTATATGGACTCAAAATTATGGTTCGTAGTTTTCTGCTTACCACCTTGGTAAATTACACGGATGAATATTGATTATCTATAGTTCAAAAAAATCAGATTGATCTTCAATTTTTCAGCAAAATTATAGGCAAGTTACTAATATATCACAGATTTTATAACTATTGGCACTTCATAATAACTAAGAATAATTGATTTTTGGTCCGATCTAATCCTACTCGAGGATCAGTTCCTTGTTTCTAGGATCGGGAACAAACTATTTGTGAAACAAGGACCAGTGAATTACAATGATAAACCGATTCGAGCATTTGCTCTTCACCCACAAAATGCTTCAAAAACTGTGTGAGCATCATATAGTTAACAAATGCCATAATTAATCTCAGCTAAAAGGCAGCAATTGGAGCATGGTTTGGCTTTTATTCACAACTCCTCTTATAGTCTTTGCATGCCTATTTGATGTGGGACTTTTGGCATTCGTATGGAAGGCTAGATACAACAACAGAGACAAGCCAAGAGTCTCACATTGAAGGCATTTGTATGGAAGGCTGGATGCCACAGAAGAGACAAGTCAAACATGTTGAGAGTCCTACATCGAACGAGAACACAAATATCATGAGAGGGGTTCTGACTAAAAGTCAAGCCATGCACCTAAGCAAAGCATTACCGTACTTGGCTTTTTGTCAAATCCTTAATAATTAAGAGTTCAAATTATTTCTTTAAAATTTTGAAGAATAAAATTAATTTTTTTGAAAAATAATCGATCTAATACGGGCATATGGAATCGGGAATTGGACCAGCGCCCCCCTAAACTGGTCCAAGCGATTCCTAGTTTGTTCGATTCCTTTTACTCACCCCTAATAATAACCGTTAGTAAGTTACTAATGCCTAATGGGCCGAAGAAGCTTTCGGCCCGAATTTAGTCGCCGACCCATTTTGGAATTTACCAAAAGCCTTTTAAAGCATTACCGGTGCGCTAAAACTCTGCTGTGGGGATAGGGCTTCAGCCCGCAGGTGGTTCATCGGGCTTGGAACCTTTGGAATGGGCCCTGAAAACAGCCCATTCCCGAAAATTGAAATGACGGTCGCCTTCCATCATCCGCCAGACATTTGAAATCTTGAGAAATGATGATGATAGATCCGCGAGTCTTTCGAGCGCATCAACCGTGATATCTATTTTCTATAATATGCCTTCTCACAGGCAGATCGATGTGCATCAGAAATTAACTCCGTGATAGTTAGTATTGAAGTATAATCAAAGTTTATTTAGAATTGCATTAGATTCGACTGAATTATAAAATTATTGATTCTTTCGTTATCTTTATGTCAAGGAGGATCATCCTAAACATAAGCGATTAATGAGATCGATGCATTTCAGCTCAACGGATGGGTTCGGGCCGGACCCGATACCCATATTTGATTCTATTTCATGAACATCCTTTAACAATTTTCCGAATCAAATCGGGGCAGTAATTTTTCGGGCTGTGGGTCCGTTCTCGCCACAAAAATGTACCAAGCCGATCCAGGCTCGCCCATGGATCGGGTCTCGGTCGAAGCTGTCTCTAATCGACGTGTGTTGCGTGGTTGATCCTAGAATGTAGGGTAAGTCGAGATCAACCTTCAAGAGAAAGCTTTTTCCTTGGCAACCTTCTACAGTCCTCCAGATCTAAAGTCAAAGTAGCCGGTTTCCAAATTAACAAATTAGGCACAGGAACGCAGGAGTCAACAGCTTTGAAATCATTGGATGCGCTAGGCCCATCCTCTCTTTGACTAACACCCCCGCCTTTCCCTCCAATCATGGCGCTTCCTTACCGGCCAGGACTAATTTGCTTTGCTTCAGAGAGCGTCAACAATCAAACCGAACTTTACCCTTTAATAGTTCGCATCTTCCACAATCAATTGTCATAAAACCCGCTTGCTTTTCCCGCCTATTGAATACGGATCTGGTCCCGCTGGGGTACATGATGAGTAGCGCAAATCGAGGGCAATCGACTGTGGAGCTAAGAAACTTCAGCTTCATGCCGCACAGCCGTATGTATGAGCACAGTCCATACCCAGTTCATGCTCTTTAGAAAACTTACATCATAACTGTTGGATAAAAAGTCGAAGAAGAAATGAATAACCTTTCGATACTCAACAAAAGCAATTATCAAGAATATACATTGAATCGTTAACGCATAATAAACGAACCAACAACTTCATAATAGTTCGAATACAATAAAAGGAAAGTATTATTATTCCACAATATTAATGCTAATTGTCCTCTCAAAGTAGTAATAAAATCATTTGTATATTTTCTAGTGAAGA
Source organism: Eucalyptus virginea (assembly GCA_014182375.1). NCBI lineage: Eukaryota > Viridiplantae > Streptophyta > Magnoliopsida > Myrtales > Myrtaceae > Eucalyptus > Eucalyptus virginea. The sequence goes on along the minus strand of CM024516.1, from coordinate 713,563 downwards.
GGAAAGAAACGTCATTTTCATGAATGTTTTTTTCTTATCTCAGGATTGCATTGTGAGGGACTTACCTTAACTTCCCTTAAGAGACAAAACACCCTCAGCTCTTTAAAAGGTGTCTCTCAAAATGCACCCGCATCATAGGTGAACAGGTGCCTTTTGAACACATCCCATCATGGGCGAACCATTGTAATATTGCAATAACCATCGTCGGAATTCACTTTCATTTTGTAGGATTAGCAATAGGTCAGCGACAGCTTATCGAGATGCGGACTTTAGTTGAGTAACAAATGTTGAACACTACCAACACTACAAACTCCAATGTGACATAGACATAGGGTTCTTCCATGACGAGAAACTTCCTCACCAACCCCATGATTACAGGGAATCCGAGCTTTCGATCCGACAAGATCATTTCGTCTTTCTTTCTCTTTTTTCTCCTTTTCTCTTTTCCCCTCCTTCTCCCCTCTCCTCTTAGATGCCCAACAAACTTAACTGCTACGAAGGTGAAGAAGTAGTAGGACCCTCCAAAAGCCTCCATTCCAATCGAGTGATTACAGCACAAGAAGATGGAGGGAGGCGTCTTCCTTTAATAACCAGGAAAAGAAAAGAAACTGCAAGCTCTTTTGACCGTGACTCCATGTCGTTCCTTTAATTAAGTGCGGGTGTCTCTCCCCTGCTGGACACTCTTTGTCAAAGAAATGCACATGGAGCGTGCGCTAGTGACATGATATTCTCGACCCCACACGACCCCTTTCATCTCCCTCAATCACCGCATCTTTCCCCGGCCAAATTTCAGACTGGGGCTTCCATAAAAGAGGACTGACCAGACATCACGTTGCAGTAGTGTAGCAAACAACCAGCTAGAGATCTCGCCATTTTCCTTCTTCTTTTGCTCCGTTTCTTGATCTGTTGCCCGCAAATGGCGGCCTCGACGAAACCCCTGTCCGTTCTGTTCCTTGTGTTGGTCCTTGCTCATTCCCAGGTCCAAGCCAGGTTTAAGCTCACTCGTTATGAAGAGAAGAAGCCGCACCAAGTCGAGATCCCTGCTCCTGCGCCTGCGCCGGAGTATAGCCTCGCGCCTGGCCCTGCCCCGGCTTATGTTGAGAAGGAGTACGGTTACGGCCTGTACGGCCACGACTCCGACATCCTCCCGCCGGCTAGAGAGACGTACACCCCCGTGACCACCACCACCACCGACGTCAACAAAAGGGAAACCACCGCCACTCCGGCCACTGCCACCACCGCTAAGGACGACAAATTCGAGGAAAAATTCGTGCGTGAAGAGCTCAGCGGCGAAAGCTTCCAGACGGGCTACACGAACAACAACAACTACAACTACAACAACGACAATGGCTACTCCAACAACGAGAACTACAACAACAATGGCTACTCCAACAATGAGAACTACAACAACAACAACAATGGCTACTCCAACAACAACAAATACAATGGCTACGCGAACACCAGGGAAACCAACAGATACGCCAACAACTACAAACCCAACACCTTCACAAGCACGTACAGCACCACCGGCCAGTCCGACAATTACAACACCAATGGTTACTCCGGCAACTACAACAACAATGGCTATGGGACGGAGAGGCAAGGGATGAGCGACACCAGGTACATGGCGAATGGCAAGTTCTACTACAATGTGGGCAGCGACAATAGTTACCTCAACGGGTACGAGCCAGAAAAGGCGACTACTGGGAATAACGTCAACTATGATGAGAACAGTTCGAACTCGAACGAGTTCGATACGATGGAAGAGTACTACAAGAAGCAGGGGTACCAAGAGAGCGAGGAGGTGCACGAGCCCTGAGAGCGATCGGTCCGCGAGCGATGGAGAAAGAGAGAGAGCTCTGGACATGGATTGCAGATTAGGACATTAAGCTAAATTAAGAAAGAGAGGATGTGTGTGTTCCTTGTGTTGATGCTTTCAAAGTTGGGTTTTTTTCTTCTTCTTTTTTTTTTTTTCCCTCTTGGGCACTTTTTTTGCTTTGCATATGGAAGAACGATACGAGTTGTCTGCAACAATTGATGTTGTTATGCTTTTAAAAAGAACGTAACTTAAGGATATGCTTTCAATCTTTGATGGCAAGCAGCTTGTCCCAATGACGGTCTTTTTGTCCCAAGTTTTTCCTTTGATGATGACGACGACGACGACTACGTCGACGATACATAAAATTAATGAAAGATGAGAAAACACCTGCGCTCCAAATTGCCACGGACATCGCCGTGGTCGATAAAGAGTGGGACGACGTGACGGTACTGACAGTCATTTGGGCTTGGAGCAAATGGCTAGGCCCAGTCCGCCCGAGCCCGGGAATTTCTACTTAAACTGAAGAAGAGTGATCAGTTTGAAAACAGGTCCTGGCGAAGGCCTAATCTTTGGCCTTAACCCATCAACTGGAGGTCCTGGCGAAGGCCTAATCTTTGGCCTTAACCCATCAACTGGACCTACTACATATATCTCACCAAGCTCAGCTCCAGCCCGCTAGTTAATCATGTTACTTAATTTCAGTTGATTACGTGAACAGGAGTCCTCCACCCAGTGAGAAGTTTTTCAGCGAAAAATCCAGTGATCAATGCGCCTTTATGTAGTCTTCAGTATCGCTCATTGATTAGTTCCCTTTCTTCTGGAATTCGAATGAGGTTAATTTCCTTCGACCAGCAACACGAGGCACTCGACAATCTACACTATCAGCTAGATAATTCATTGTGAAGCTTGAGTTCGCCATGCCGCCATCCCCAGCAAACCAACCGCCACATTCCGCCATCGGCCCATTAATTTCAGAAATAACTGAGGTTTTCCTCATTATTTTCCTCGATATCCAATGTTCTTCACAAGCAACACCGATCCAATCCCAACTTCAACAAGAAAATGCAAAAGATCAGAAGAAAATTTAGGTTCATGCGACAGAACACAGCATGTTGGCCGAAATTCACCATGTCTTTATGCATCTGCAAAGACTATTTTGAACTGCACTAGTGGGGAAGTTCCTCATACAGAGTTTCAAAAGAGGCAGAAGTTATAGTCCCATCAGAATCGCCCCATTAAGCTTGGATGCATCAGCAGTTCAACACATACTTTATGCGATGCCAAATCGATCAGTTAGCACATACTTTACACGATACCGAATCGATCTTAAAAAGACCAACAAAAGGTTTGGAAGAGAAAAGTGCACAAAAGTATCATATTATAAACAGTCACTGAAGGAGTAGAAAAAAAAAAGACAGACCAACTCTCCACGTAACTGATACCACCACTTAATTTGTCTAAATTCAACGTCATGACAGCATAGAACAATATTTAACCACGTAGCTTCTTTTTTTTTTTTTTTTTTTCATTCGGAAATCCAATGAGTTACCCAGTCAAACTCCCATCTTTTACACCAAGCATAGCAATATCCCCAAAAGCTTTATCCAGGAAACCTTTTGTGCAGGACATTCATCATAACCAACCCCAACATAACTCTTGATGGCCAGGGAAAAACAATCAAGCCTCTAATGTCCCCCTTATATTCACCTCCATAGATGCCGAATCACTCTTCAGTAACATTGACAAGTTCATACTCAACCAGAGACAGATTATTGTCCTCCTTAGCTTCGAAACTGGCAGGTTCGGTGACTTCAACACGCCCCCATTTGTCAACTGCCAGCCTCATAGTTCCCTTAAACATGTCAATTTTTGCATTACGAAGAATCACAGTGGTGCCTGGCTTCATCATATCGACTGCAATATATCAAATTAATACACTGTAAGAATTACACATATGGACATCCATGCATCAATGAGCAGATATAATGAACCTAAATGAAGAGATCAATTTGAAAAGAAAAGAACAAGAGATAAAAGGAAATAGGAGAACAGCAAAAACACGAGGCAATTCCATCATCATTCACCGGTATGACCATAAAGAAATCTCTTATTATGATCTCTGTGAATATAGAGAAGGCGGAGTCAGAGAAGCAAGGTCAAATTTCACAGGAACGAGAGAAACTAATAAATGATGCATTGGAAAGTGAAGCAAACCAATTAAAAATATAACAGTACAGTAGCTTCTTCATTTCAGAAAAGACAACCCAGATATCTAGGCAATCAGAGATCTAACAGATAGGGTTCAAAAAATCAGCTGCACTACTTGCAAACAAGAGCGTGTTAATTCACTAAGCATTTAACTATTCCTCATTATATATGTATTCAGTCACCATTTCCATTATTTTCCACGAGTCCACCTCTAAAGATAGAAGTTCATCACAATGAGACTACAGCAAAAGGGCACTCATAAAATCCACATAATCAACAGAGGCAGTTTAAAATCCTTTAGAAAAAAGAATTTCTAGAAGTAGTCATCCTCTTAGCAACACATTTACAAGTTATAGTAGATACAGACGGGGAAATGAAGAAAATGACAAACTAATGCCTCAAATTTTCCTGCTGAAATCAAGATAACTACAGCAGCAACTGACTGTAAGCATAGCTGACCACTTCACTCTTATTTAAATGAGGAACTTTTAGCTTATCTCAGTTATACTTGATACTTGTTAAAAGTACCATTCAACCTAAAAGGTCACACCTGAACCAATACAAGATAGTGTCCACATGTGATCAAAGCACTGTGCTGAGAACATATGAACAAGTCCTTCAAGTGCTGGTGCAGAAGTAAAATATTTTAAGCAGTTTGAGGGGATAAATCTTGTCCCCCAAGCAACGGATGAGTGACGCATCTGGCCCCACCACCACTCACTAGATCACATTTTTCTGCATAACGAAGAATGGCAAAAGGGTCCTATTATCCAGCAAAGGCAAGCCGAACAGGTAGCATTCACAGTAATTCAAATTCAGGGAGTAGTTTAATAATCGGTAGGGCCTGCATTGGCGCTCAGAAAACGAGATATGAAAGGAACATTTTGCAGCAACAATGTCAGGTCTTCCGAGAATAACCCCCTTTTTTGGTGTGTCTGAATGCAACTTTTTTTACAACTATCAAGGACAAGTACCATGAGCTCGAAATTTTCTAATTGCGCATGCCTTCGTCGCTTTTCATTCTCCTGCGGATCTAATCCTTCTTATCCTTCATTTTGAACCCTAAACACATCTAAATTCTAACATTCTTCGCAAACGCAAATCCAGAACAGTAAGATAACTGGGAAAAGTCAAAACTTCTACACAAAAGCAGACGAAAGCACCGAGGGAAAAGTGGAAAATCCGACTCCGATGGTCGCCAAAGGCAAGCCAACATCAGAAACCAAAATCAACCGAAACGGACAACAGGACGCGCGCGATCGGACCCAACAAATCACACAGGCGAGCGAAGCGGAAACCCTAACAATACCTTGCTCGTTGCGAGCGGTAAAGACGATGGAGCCGGTCTCGTCCCCGACGAGGCACTCGGCGATGCGGGTGTTGCGCGGGGGCGGGCGGGAGAGGACGGCGTTGGACGACGGCCGGTTGGCCCGGGCGTTGACGGGGACGCTCTTGGAGCTGACCACCTTCACGGTCAGGGTGTGGCCGTTGGTGCCGGGCTGGAGGCGATCGACCTTGGTGAAGACGGGCTTCCGCTTCTCCACCGCCGCCGCCGCAGCCGCCGCCGCCGCCGGCGGGGCCGCGGCGCTGCCGGTGCTCTTCGCCGACGGGGTCTTGCTGGCCATGTAGCCGGAATCGGCGACGGAAAGGGAGGATCTTGGGGGAGGAAATGGGGGAGGAGGAGGGGAGAATCGGAGACGAGAGGTTTTCTAGGGTTTTTTCGAACGGGACTGAGGTTTGGTTTTTGATGTGCGTTTTTTTTTAAAGTCGTGGAATTTTTTTTTTTGGTAAAGCGCTTAGGGGGAGGGCTAGGATACTGTGGGAGCAGGGCCAGCGGAACATTTTCCAACGCGCCACGTGTCCGGAGAGCATTGGCTGGTGGGGCACATGTCGTTTTGGAGCCTGGAATCTCACGAGAGGAGCCCAATGAACTCCCAGGATTTTTCTTTTTCTTTATCATTTTTTCTTTTGACTTTTTAACTTTTGAAAAGTGGGGGTTAAACCCCCCGATGGAAGGTACCCAAAAGTTATCGATTTTTCTTGAGGATCCCGTTCGAATACAAGAAAAAAGGTTTCCCTAGATTAATGAATTGGAAAAAGTTTACGATTCATTATTTATGTCGTGAGATAAACTGATGAAAGCTGAATATATAATAAGATTCGTTGGCCAACGTAGCTCCACAATCAAATGCATTTGTAATCGAGTCGAGCAAGTTAGACCTAAGTTCGATCTTTTGATATATCGATTTCTCGATCGAAAATTTTGATGAAAAAGAAAAGTGAAATCTCAAGGATATCATGCAGCACCAGAGATATAATCTCAAAGGATCATAACACATTCCAGTAGTTCTGTGTAAATGAGTCGGCACAAGACTTCTACCACTACCGTCAGGCTGTGTTTCTCTTTCTCTAAGCCTTGCCATTTGAAAGTCTAGGAGAAGTAGAGATTCAAAGCAGAATTCAAAAGGAGCTCTTTTCGCGTCTCTTTCCACATGTCGTTCCCTAGGAATCGAGCTCAGCCTTCTCGAGTAAGAAACTGACCATCGACTCCTTGTAGGTCATATTTGAAAATCACAATGGTTCGACTTCAAGTGTAGTCATCGACATTACTACGACGAAAGAGGAGGTTTACGAATAAAACCTCTTATTATACAGGAAAGGTATTAGTACAACACAATGGTTCGACTTCAAGTGTAGTCAAAGACAGATTGGATTGATTATTCACCGGACGGGGGAGAACCCATTTTTCGCATTGCAAGATCTACAGTGCTCCTCGGACGGTACAACACAATGTCTCGGAAGTCGCTGATAAAGCCTCGGCACTAGTCACAGGACATCTTTTCTGCGACAACTATAGCCTTGTCAGGCTGCTCCTGTGCTAAATCTTCCTTTTCAGCTTCTGCAGCTACTTCAAGATTTGCTTCCGAATGTTGTCGATGGTAACGCAGAACCACGACAGACATGAACGCTGTCAAGAGACCAATACCAAACTGTCAAGTTAAGTAGACACTGATGCTCTGAACAAGTTTAGTCGTCAACAACTACTTCACAAAAGTCTACACCGCGTCTTAAATTTCAGAGACTCTCGTCTTTTGAAGTTCACCTGTGAGCAAGCGAGTTTTTATAGTCGTCAGGTTCCAGAAGGCCATGATTGCTGCTGCGGCCACGATTTTCTTGTGGGAGCAAGCACCCCACGCTTCAAGAACCCACCATTTGGAGCACTCAACTATACAAACCGAGGTACGCTTAGTCTATAAGCATAAGCAGGTAACATCTATATACGTTATCAGCAAACGTATGTACCTTTTTGGCTTATCCGAGCTGAATAGCGCAAGTATAGTTTCGGGGCGGTGAAACTGACAAAGAACCCTGCTCAAAGTCAAAAAGAATAAGGCATTAATATCCATTGCAAAACAGGTTCTCACTTTGGTGCAGTACAATTATGAGCTTGCTCTCACTAACCAATTGCGCATAGCCTCCGAAGCGTGATGAGATGGCCATATTCAGCTCCAAGAAGGAGAAACGGAGCTACCTAATCAGGAAAAAACAGAAAAGTCGATCAAGGATGAACGACCTAAGCAATCTGCATATAATAAGGATTGAACATGAATACTAGCCCACCACCACGACGTACTTTTAGGGTCATGGATGGCTCCCCCGAGAAAAGCTCTCTCGTCTTCGAAATGGCGAGATTAGCAGCAGGAAGTATCAATCTAGCCACTCTCAAGATGTCATCTTCTTTTAACTGGATGTCACGCCTCTTCTCAATATTATTCCTGCATCAGCGCTGCACCTTAGCTCACAAATTTATCCAAATGGAGAAACAGAGCAAACGCTAGAGTGAGACTATACCTTTGACAGATGGAATTGGAGAAAAAAGATAACCCCAACAAGAGAAGCCCCAGTTGGCAAATTGCAGAGAAAATGCTGATAACATAAGCCATCACGAAGATAATCAGATATCACCCTTCACCAGGTGTTCTTGCAATCAAAAACCCATGTAGACATAAGCCAAACAAACAAAAAATGACTTCATCACACCTGAAGCTGATTCCTTGAGCAAAGCAAGAAGACAAGAAGCAGAGAGACCCTACACCAAACCAGAGTGTCGATTTCGCGACATCTCTCCACAATATCAAATCAGTAATCGCCTGTCCGATTCGGTCCAGATTCCCATTGTCCCCATCATCATTTTCTGCAGCTGAAATTTTCGACAGTACTAACGATGAGCCATTGAATCTCTCTAGTAGCAACAACAGAGAAAAACCCAAAACCCAAGATTGATCATCCGAGCAGAAAGTGAGACGTGACATTACTCAGAGACAAACTAGAAGAGGTGTTCACGAGGGGCACCAAGCTGAGCCTCTCCTTCCTCGACCTCCCGCCGTGCCTCCTCCTCTGCTTCCCGGCCTCCTCGACGAGCCCCGAATCCCGCTCCTCCCGCGCCTCCACCTCGGCTCGCCTCCGCGACCGCCGATGGCCCCGCGGCGAGGCGCACGCCGGGAGGCCCGCCTGTCCCTCCCTCCTCTTGCACCGCTTGCGCAGCGCCGCGCGGCCCTCGGCCGGCTCGTCGGCCGCCTCGAGCCGATCCGCGAGGCGGGTCTTCGACCTCTTGTAAGGCGAAGGCGAGAGCAGCAGCAGCTCCTGGAGGGGGAGGGAGTTGTTGGAGGACCTGAGGGAGAGAGGGGAAGGCGAGGGGGTCTTCCTGGGCGGGGACGAAGGGACCAGGTCGAGGGACAGGCTCAGGGACCCGTCGGTGTCGATGCTCGTGTCGATGACCCGCGCGAGGCGCGAGACGACGGACTTGGTCCGCGACCGGTGCGAGAGCGGCGTCGAGTCCATGGCTTTTTCTTGAATTGGGTATCGAGGGCAGAGTCTCTAGTGAATGATGAAGCGAAAAAGATGGAAGATTGATGATGGGAAGTGGGAAGGGTTGTTTGTTGGGTTCTTTATTATTGCAGAGAGTGGAGGTGGAGGAGATGGGTGGGGGTTGAAGGAGCCGTTGGAGATGATATGAAAGGGAAGGAAAGATCGAGATCAAGCGATTCGTATTTTCTCTCTGTTTTTCCTTTTCTTTTTTGCTTGGGGAAATTTTTTGAATGTGGGATGGGAGGGAAGGGAAAGAAATTGGGGGAATGGTGTTGGGCCGTATGGAGCTTCAACGGTAAGAAAGCATGGGTCAACATTCTCGGACATTGTTTTTTTTTGTTTTTTTGCCCCTCGTTGCTTGTCGTTTGGGGCCCATTTCGCATGAGCTGAATCCGACCCGTCCGGTGATCACTTGCTATTGTAGTTTTCCGTAAATTATTAGGGGCGTTTGGTTCAACTTTGGGGGAAATGCGCTTTGGGAGAATGCAAATACTTTGAGATAAAGGGTTTAAATCTTCTACAGTTTGGTAAATTACAATCTCAAGTAGCTTTGCAAAATAATTTTAGCAAAAACACCGTTTGGCAAAACTTGCATTTCTAATTAGCTTTTGCTATTTTTTTTTTTTTTTAAAGTCTCGAAAATAAAATCCGGGGCGGCGAGCCGCCAAGCTGCCGGACGGCCAATCGGCCGCCGGACCGCCAAATCTAACGGCTTGAGGTCGCGGAGGCCGGATCGGCCGTCGGACCGCCCAGATCTGGCCTCCCGACGGCGGATCGGCCACCGACCGCCAAATCAGCCCCGGACCGCCGCAGATCGGCCTCCCAACGGCCCAGATCGGCGGGCGAGGGCGTGACCTTAGGCGGCGTCGCCGGGTCCGCGCGACCTCGGGCGGCGTCGCCCGGTTCGCGCTCGCCAGGCGACGCCGCCCGGGTCGCGGGTCGCTACGCGCCTAGGTCTCGGTCACGCCACCCGGGCGGTGGTCACCGGGGACGCGCGACCCCACGCGGTGGTGGTGGTTGCGGAGAAGCCGAACTCGAGGCGGCGGGAAGACGAAGACGAATGGAGAAGAAGATGAGCCGAACGGAGAAGAAGATGAACGGGAATGACGATGAACAGTAAATTTGCATTTCCGAAATGCCCCATGCTCAAAGCTGGTCTACCAAGCATTCGAACTTTCAGCTTGTAGAATGCCCACATTTTGCAAATGGGCATTCGAAAATCATTACCAAACACACAAAATTTTAGAGGGGCTTTGGGGCTCAAAGCCCCTTGAGAAAGCCCAACCAAACGCCCCTTAGGTACTCTCGAAACATGTACCCTCCCCATTTTCTCATATCCTTTTTCGTCTTCTCAACATCTGTACAATCGCTAGGGACTAGAGACGCCGGCATAGAAAGAGAGACCAGAAACCCAAACCCGATCCCGATCCCGATCCCGATCCCAGGCGGTACTTGTAGTTTCAACCAGAGTTTGGAGATGGGTCTTAGGATGAATTAGACTGATGTATCCTGATTGGCTGCCACCTCAACCGTCACACTTTGAAGATGAAGTTCAACTGGAGGACTCCTTTTATTGGCAATTAACTTCACAATCAGCGGTTGATTATCTCCTAGGTGTGGATGAGCACGGATGCTGATGACTATACACATTCCAACAAGGTTGCCCGGATTTAGGGAAAATTTCAAATAAGGACACAATAAAGCCGTTTTCTCAAAAAAAATGGTAGACAAAGTTGATGTTATCTCAAATAAGGTCAAAAGTAGCTAGATTAATATTAAATAAGGCCTGAACTTGATTTACATCCAAATCTTCACCAAACGGCTTTTTCCGACAAGTAGAGTGTGGGCAATTTTGTCCAAAAAATTCCAAATAGGTATTTAAAATCCTCAAACAAACAAAAATCCCAAACTGAACTCTCATTAATTCTTCGTGAAATCGTCAGAGTCTTTGAAGCTTGAACTCTAAGTCTGTTGATTCTCGACTGTACCATGTTTTCTTCCTATCTTCGATGCTAGATGGAATGGATGTACTTACTAATGAGGGAGCTTGTGACAATGGGGCGAGGAGGTATTTGGTGTGGATGAAGGACTTGAGATGGAATCGAAGAACCCAAGCCCCATCTAAACTCAGGAGATGGAATTGACATTCCTCCTCCTCCGAGCTGATAATGGAGCTTGAGACAACAGACTACAAAATCAATTTGCTCTTGGGAGTTGACTTGAAGACTCAACGATTTCATGAAGAACCAATGATATTTCAATTTGGGATTTTTATTTGTTCAAGAATTTTAAAGCATTTTGACCTAGCTGGATTTTTTGGACAAAATGCCCACACTCTCTACTCGCCGGAAAAAAGTCATCTAACGAAGATTTGGCCAGAAAATAAGTTCATACTCTTATTTTGTACTAATCGAGCCACTTTAAGCCTTTATTTAATACAACGTTCACTCTGGACCTTTTTTTTAGGAAACGGCTCAACTTAAGACCTTTATTTGAAATTTTCCCTCAGATTTATTATAATGATAGCAGCGGTTTTCTCATCTGCGAGGGCTTCGACCGAATAAAGACACACCTCCCAGCCTTTCTCAGGAAGAAGCTCCTAATGGCGGACTTCGAGCTGACTAAAAGCGGCACAAGCCTCGTACCATGGAAAGCCAGGCCTCGAAAGCAATACGTCTAAAAGCCGGTTTGAGCAAGGACAGTGATCATGACTTGGATAGCAACTTTGCAGCCGCTAGTGATGAAGACATCATCCGGTGATAACTTGCAGGGCAGATCGCGCGAAAGGTATTTGGCGATTGACCTGGTAAACATGACAGCAACAAAAATAAGGACAACCAGCCCGGTGCATTAAGGCCTTGTTTGGTAACTGATAAAATAATAAAAATTTCTATTCTTTTGATCCTTGAAGTAATTTTGAAACAAAATCGTATTTGGTAAAATTTATGTTCTCATGAACAAATTTCTATTTTTTTGTTCTTGGAGATAGATTTTGAACAAAATATATAAAAAAAAAAAAAGAGAGTAGATTCTTGATCCGGAAACAATTTTACAATCAAGCTCATGTTTTCTTTTTTTATTTTCTTTTTTCTTGTTCTTCTTCCCTTTTCTTCTTTTTCATCCATCGCCGTAGTTGCTGTCCGCCGGCAACCAGTCTGATGAGCTTGTCGGAGGCAAGCCCGGCCACCGGCGAGGCGAGCCTCGCCCAGCCTCGGCAAGGCCCACCTGGCCACCAGCGAGGCTCGGGCAAGGCCGCTCGCCCAGCCATGGCTCAGTCGCCGGCCCTCGTTTGGCCGGTCATAGAATTCGCTTCACTCGTTCAAAGATTAAGTTTAATGGGAATGTACCTTTGGACAACAAGGCTAATTTTCTTCATGTAGAATTTTCTAGGAATCACGTGCAGCAACATGCAAGCAGGCGAGAGCACATGTCAACGAATTTCGAGGGAGTTCGTGTGTTTTCGTTCAATTAGAGATATCCTCACGAGCTCCCTAGGAGTCTCCCTCGATGTAATTAGCTCCGCCAATAGAAATTATCGGCAAGTCGCGGCGCATTTGGAAATCGGAACGTTCATAACTGATGCCATCACATCTTTATTTCTAAAGAGACGATTAAAGTACAAGCACAAGACAACATGAGACCGACAACAGGGAGTTGTTGATCACCTAATGACACCGCTTCTTGGCATTTTGCCGAGCAGCAAAATAAGAAACCCTTAATCGAATTTTTTTATTCAAGTCAAAGCTAATGCAACGGAGGTTTCAGATCGAATCAACAGTCAGGTTCATTTCCTCCTCCTCCATCCCCTGCTTCCGGGCACGAGCAGCAAAATAAGAAGCCCTTAATCGAAGTTTTTTATTCAAGCCAAAGCTAATGCAACGGAGGTTTCGGATCGAATCAACAGTCAGATTGATTTCTTCCTCCTCCACCCCTGCTTCCGGGCAAATGCCCGGATAATTAGCTTTCTTATGGATTTACTAATCTTGTTTCACACATTGCAAAGGTCTTCGACGTGGCCACAGAGGCATCTCGAGATCCAACGAGCAGTTGATGATCTCAGCCCTTTGTGGTGCCGGCATGGACCGGCTCATTTATTTTTTGGCATGCCTTCCATAGAAGGCCTTAATCCTCTCCAGGCCATCTTTGAGAGAAGATATATCGATGGCGAAAGTGATGCGAAGCCAGTTCTTCATTCCAACAGCTATCCCTGCAAAAACGAATGTCATTGATTATTATCTGGTGGATACGGACATTGCACAAGTAAGAAGCAAGTGGCGAAAATGGGATGGGATTGCTCCGGAATTATCTGAGCATTAGCTTGCAAGAGTTCCACGAGTAAATTCGAATGAAATCACTATGATCCTTCTATTTCTCCAAAATTTTAGGATCCTTCGAAAACTGTGAAGTAAGTCGGTCATCAGGACTCTCACTCTGAAGCAAGCCCCTTATAGCATTCTTAACCAATGTGCATTTCAAGAAACAAAAGTCAGAAGAGGCGTTTGAAAAATTCAAAAAGCTGAAATAAATTAGAAAAATGAAACGGATGCATAAAAAGTAACATCAATATATTTTCCTTTCACCAGCAATTGGAGAGGCTGAGTTTACCAGGTAGAACAATAACAGATTCTTCTTTAGCCAGTTTTAAGCAGAACTCCTGATCATCCTTTATGCCCTCCAACAATGATAAATTCAACTTGACCTGTCACAATGACATCTTTCACTCATTGAGAAAAATATATATTGCATAACAGTGTACACTATACGATGAAACTATAAAAATACATGCATACATACTGTACGCATGTGTATAGTATGCCCATACCATTACAAACATGCCTCCTTCTGGCTTTTTTGGGCACGTGATGCAAGGTATCTCTTGAATCTTCTCATAACATATATCTGAAGCCTCTCTTAGTATGCAAATGATTTTTGAAAAAAAATCATCATTTGTTTTCTCAAGAATGTGAGGGACTGCCGCCTGTTAGAATCACAACAGAGAGCAGAAAATAATTAGCTGTTATTTGATAAGGATGCCGGTTGTCTACAAATAAAGGGTAGCAAGCACTCTTGCAAGGATTAAAGGAAGAACGATACTTTATCAAGTGAAAGTGAGTTCAGATAAATCAAGCCCAATGACTGAGACAGAATATCGATCGCTTCTAAAAGCAATATGCACAGCTTGTGCATTACAGTCTAAAATCACTGAGAAAAATAACATAAACCAGGCGACTGTAGAGAGGAAACACGTAAATCATTGGGGTTCTGCTTGGGGTGAGACTCTACATTGCTATGCAGTATCCATTGTTTTAATTATCCATCTTCAAGAGAAAAAGCTCTCATTAACTTGTCATTTTCTGAATGAATAGCCAAGAATATGCACAACTCACTCTGGTAGTGATACAAAAATAGTGCAGACAAGCCTACCAAATAAATCATTTTGAAAAACACCACGTCTTCAAATCTGAAAGTCACTGGTTAACTATCTGGAGTAGTTACATACCTGGATAAATGTAGGAGGATCAGAGGATATATCCAGAAATCCTTTAAGGGACTTAAGAACCTGTAAAGAGAAAAGGAACAATCTAAGTATCCTGTGACAAACCCTAGTAGTCAAATAATTTGGCCCAAATAGATATACAATGAAGCAAGCAATCACATTCGTTTGCTCACGAGTCCACACAGAGAGAGAGAGAGAGAGAGAGAGAGAGAGAGACCCCAGTGTCTTTCAGAAAACCATTTGGATCATTTGTCACAAGCCAACCAAGTCGCCAACCTGGAACAATCCACCTCTTTGATATTGATCCCAACGTCAAGACAGGCGCGATGGATCCAAAAACACCCATGGGAACAAATGGTGTATCTCCAAAAGCTAGATGACCATAGACTTCATCTGCAATTACCATAATCCCAAGCTTCCTTGCTGTTTCGGCAACCTTTTTTCAAAAATGAAAGAAAGAAAATGATGAACAACAGCTGAAGCAACACAAATGGCATACCAAAGATTATAAAAGTGACTGGCAACAAATCTATTGAGCTTCCACTGCCTTGAGATAAACGAGCATCTAAAGAGGCAAGGTAGCTCTCTAGATTAAGCTCCAGCGGAATCTATTAGCTCCATTCCAGCTTATAATCATAGATTTTTCCATGTTCACAATTCATCTACTTGCTAAGATATGAAGAAATCTCAAACAAAATGCAAAAGCAACCTTCTTTAGATGCTGGTAGCTATAGACACTTCCACAAGGATTGCCAGGATTGATGATAACCATGGCGACAGTACTCTTGTCTGCAAGATCCTCAACACCCTTGAGATCAACCTCCCAACCCTTATCTGGAAGAAGATCAAAATACCGCATCTCAAGATGGCTGTGTTTAGCACGTGCATCATAGTATGGGAATCCAGGTCTTGGAAGCAATATATTGGCCCCAGGGCAAGCAAGGACTGTTAATATGGCTTCAATTGCTTGTGTGCACCCGAGTGTCAGATTAACATCATCTGGTGATAATTTGTACGGGAGATCACAAGAGAGATAATCAGCAATAGCCCTGTAAATTTGGTGCCCCCAATTAGTCTAGCTCACTCAAACATGTCGTCTGGAAATAAATTGCTATTCAACCTACAGAAAGCACCTAGATCAACACATTCATAGCAGCCTTTCCATAAAATTCAATCTTTATCCAAACAATTAACAATGACTACTCCCTATAGTCACTAATAAAGCTTGGTTTCATCATTTACTCTCTGTTTTCAATACAGTCTTTACTAGCAATATGATGATTTGAGTTGATTGACGAGACAGTTGAGATTGATCGGCAATAACAGCTACTATGCTGTTAAGATACAACCATGAACAAACCAAAATGGTTCTTACAATCGAAGCAAATCAACTGCCAGTACTAGGCATTTTGCATTCGACCCCCTGCAGTCGTTGCAAAGGAAACAGAACACGCAATAAGGTCCAAAAACCTGAATTAAGTCACCTTCCAAACTAGCCACCCATCAGCCTCTCAATCATTGACTATTTAACTATACGATTTCTTAAATCTTGTATGACCACATGAACGTAAATCCTGGCAATTTGTGAGTACATGATTCCGTCAGTACCTTAAACGCATCAACAATCGACTCATAGGTACTAGGAAGATTGAGGATGCGAAATAACTTGCTTAGGTAATATGGCTGCGCAGCTAAACAAACGGTACAGACCATAAGAAGCACCGGTCGATCCATGCTATCACCAAGCTTAGACAGAGCATATCATCTGCTCGTCTCAAGATTTCACAAGAAAGATAACTAATCTAAACCTCAAGCTCTGAAGATAAATGATTTCAAAAATATTTTTCTAAAAATGATTACTTATATCATTTAAAATGATGAATTAATAGAGAATATTTTTTCATTAGCAGCGGTAATATATCATATTCGTGAAAAATGAAAATGTCTTTTGGCCATTCAATTTTAAAAACCATATAAGCTATGGAACACGATTTCCAAACCATCCATTCTTCACGAAACAAAAAGACCTCGAGGCTCTCCTCATTTTTCCCCATTCCCCTTTTGATTCAAGCCAAAAAGGGTCGCGAACATAAACGAGAAATCTAATCCTGATATAATCTCAAGCGACACCGCTTTCTTACCTCCTGGCGGGAAGAATACCGACGGTCGGACCGTAGCAGTTGAACTTGCCGGAGCGGACAGCCTCGACGACGGCGTCCTCGGCGGCGGGGGCCGTGCGGAAGCAAGGGAAGGCGGAAGGGTCGCCGTGGCCGAGCGGGACCATGGTGCGGCCGTCGTCGGCGTTGAGATTCGCCATCAGCTCGAAGAGGATGCCCCGGACGGTGATGGCCGACGCGGCCGAGAGCCGCTCGTTGGCCCCGGAACTTCCAGGCCGGCGCCCCGTTCTCCATGCTCGCCTCTTTCCCCTTGCCCCCCCGCGGTCCCCGCCGAGGTCGGTAGGTCGATGATGGTGGTGGCGGTGGAGGAGACGAAGACGAAGAAGGACAAGAGCGTCCTTTCGTTTTTCTCGTGAGTCTGTGGTGGTACGGTGCTCTTGCGCTTGCATTATATAGAATGATCCCGCGAGCTTCGCTAGCCGGCGGAGGAGTTGTCGTTTTGTGAGGGCCGCCTTATGGGGAAGAGACCACGCGACTATGATCCGACAATAACGACACTTGTCAAAATGTATCATAAATATATGAATTAAGTAATTATATGAGTTAATTATATTCCGTAAATGAGTTATAATTAAGTTTAGAGTAATAAATTTCAAAATAATATGAAGATTAAATGAGTTCAGGATTTATTTAAATTCAAATTATTCTATTCTCCTTTGATCTCGCATTCGTTCACTTCGTATTTTCACCTCAATTTGAATATCAATTATCCTAAATTGAGTTAAGAGGAACTGAGCCAATTTGGGTATGGTTCATCGGATTCGTAATCAAATTGGATTTGACTATTTTCGACTTGATCTATCAATTTAATGGTTCTATCAATCGTTATTACGGAATGCATTATGAATATGGTCTTACTTGATAGCGTGTATCTATGAAGGTCAATTTTAATTGAAATGATGCACATACATGTATTACTTTAAATGCAACTCGACTTTAAGCAAATACTAAATCGAATCAGTTGCAGTCATGAATAGTGTAATCTCATGTCTCGCAACGTTGATCGACACCCTCAATCGCTCATTCTCATATTTTATCTATTACTGTTCGACCTAAAGAAAGAAACGAGAAGAACAGAAGAATCCAAGCATTCCTCCGTTCGCTTGAATTCTTTTGTATTTTTTGAATTTCTAAAAATGTACCAATAATGCATGTCGTCATTCTACAATAATTGACACGGGCGGAGATAAAAGGAAAGCGCGAAGGACAGTACCATCTGCTGACAAAAGCTGCGACGTTGGTGTGCAAAGAAACATGGTGGATTTTCATTGCATTTAAATTATGATTACCTATTTAAATGGGCAATTTTTTTTTTTTTATAACCAAAGACTCCACCATGGTCGAAGGGGCCAGGATTAGCACAAGACCCCACCACCATAGCCCCCCACTTAAGACATGCTAGCAGTTGTGGAGTTTCAATCCTTAGACCTCTCGATAAAGTGCCCAAAACCAAACCAACTTAGCTACTCACTGGTAGGTTTTAAATTGGCAATTATGATCCATTATATTACTTAATATATCAATTTCATGTAATGGAAAAAAGGTTACAAAAAAAACTTCAAGTTATGTTCACCTAATATATTTATTTCAAACTTTTTTTGTAACATAAAAAATCATAAACTATGCTTTCTATTACACATTTACTTTAAACTGATATTTATGTAACATATTTGCAATCTGTCAAAATTCTGTCCAATGATATTTTTTAATCAAAATAACATTGTTTTTGTTTCCATGTTAATATTATTTGCTTTCTAGAGTCTATGTAAGCATTTTTTAACGGTGCTCATAATTAAATAAATGTGTCACACGAGTATAAGTTCGGGATTTTTAGTATCATAGAGAAAATTTACGATAAATATGTCACAATTGGTATAATTTAAAGTTTTTATCATTCTCCTATCCTTCACTATTCACTTTTCACCATGCACCGATCATTAGCAACACATGCACAAAACACTAACGATTTACCTGGTCTCTCTCTATCCCTCAGGACCACATGATTCCTCCTAGGAGATGCAACCCGACTAGATCTAACTCAAAAATTGGACCAAATTGCCTTGAAAGTTTATCCAACTCCGAGTTCTCATTAGAACCGATCCGATTTCATGTTTCGATTGAAGAGTCACTTGAAAACCAGACCAAATTTAGAAGTAACTTCATAAAGTCTAAAGACCTTAGTTTTTCTTTTGGCACCTTTCTCTCTTTTTTTTTTTTTTTTTTTGCTTTATCCACTCAAATCTCATTTAAACACTTAACGATTCCCTCTCTCACTCGTGACTCACTCTCCTCCTTGCTTGCTCGTGGCCTGCCCTCACTCGTTCCTAACTTGTCTTCATTTGCTGGCTTTTGTTTATTTTTTACTTTGACCCATTTTGTTGCTTATATTATTTGTGTTAAAAATGAAATCCAAAAAAGGAATAAAAGAAAAATAGGTTCTCAAGTAAACCCTAAAATCGGACTGAAAAAACATGGTAAGTTGTAGGGTTGATTCCAAAACAAACATGGTAGGTTGTAGATTCCAAAAACTGTGAATAGATTCTAATAAAATAGTTACAAGTTTCAAATCTGACTAGAATATTATTTAAATCAATCATCCTTAATTCCTCATGTTAATAGACCGACTCAAGTCATTCAAACTTTAATCAAAGACCCAATATTTCTTCTTCTTTATTATTATTCTTGTTGTTGTTGTTGTTGATTGTCATATCTTGACTTAGATCCACATGAATGATGAGCATCAAGGTCCGTCACCAGCATGCTAAGCACTGTCCTAACATCAAACAGGTTTTTTCGGATCATCCCATGATTTTTATTAATTATGTTTGCGAGTTCTTCCTAGTGAAACACGGAGTCAAGGAAACGATAATAAAATAAGATGGCGTGTTCCAATCTGCTTGCTAAGGAAGAGTGGAGAGAGTTGTCTTCCTAAGATGGTGGTCGACTAAGACTTCAATACACCGGAATACCTTTCCGTATCTTTTATTTTACTTTATTTTATTTTCATATTTGAATTCTGTTTAAGTGGATAATAATATTATTGCTAATATTATCCAACATTACAAAATGACAACATGTGGTCCTGAAATCTAATGGTAGTATAAAGTTGGGATCAAGACAATGGGAGATTGAATCTAACATAGATATTGACAGTATTTAATGAATCGGCCATTTTGTCATAGCGTATTGAGAAATTCTGAAATACAAATGCACTACTTTCATAAATTGTTGAATCCTCATGGAAAAGACATATAATACACGATTCTCTACACGAAAAATGGAGACAAAGGGACTATGGAATCCCTCAAATCATGAGCTAATGTCACTTTAGCGATTATATATATATTAACAAATTTGGAAATCGATTGGTTGAAAATTCAACTTTAAACAACATTAAACATGCTTAACAGCGTCTCAAGATCACATAAAATGAAAAAGATTCAATAGATGACCGTATGTCCATATAATCTTAATAAATTTCATAAGAGAAGCAAATTGAGACTCAGAATTACTATACTTGACATGGATATCTTACTGTGTAATCATATATGCACATTTTAAGAAGAGTTCATGTGACGTGACTCATGAGTAGGTGATTCAACATATCAGGTGAGAATAATTAATCTGCTAATCATTTATTAAAAAAAAAAAAAAAGAGAGAGAGAAGAAAGAGACTTTACGTATTTTCCCCTCAATCTCGACGACTTAGGGCAAGAATGGACAAGTAATACATTGTTTAAGCATTGGAAAACGACGGGCGTAGATTCCCATCCTCATAGTCTGCTGCCTGCTTGTCTACTGCAGTAATCTTTGATTTGTCTCTGGCTCAACACATTGTTTGACCATTTGATTCTCTCGAATTCCCGAATCACTGAACAGGGTCGACGCTTGGGAAAGAGGAGAGAGAAAAAACAATCTGGGAAATTAATTTAGGGGAAGAAACGTGACGTGGCATTAGGATGACGCTGCTGTCTCGGGCCCACCAGACGTCGGACTTTGTCGGTCTACGATCTTGGAGAGCAAGAAAGGGAGGGAAGCACGCGGGAGGAATCCTCAAATTCGCACTACCGAGGACGACCTTAACAATAATATCATCTTTTTTTCCTCCTTATTCTATTAGACGAATACGACAGAGGCCGATAGCCTCGTGGTCTTCATTGGATTGAGAAAGATACCTCTCCAATCTTGTCTTACGAAAAATTACTAAAAAAATTCTTCAATCTATTATACTTATATTAATTTAGTTATAAATATTTTTATTGTGATAATTTAATCATATACTTTTTTTTTTTAATATTTTGTCACTTAACTTAATCCGAATAATTTAATCTGGAAATTACTGACATGAATGTCGATGTTCCTATATAATATAATCGACGTCGACGTCAACATGGACATTCTCTTTTTTATATTTTTTAATAGTTATTTTGGTTTTCTTCTTTTCTTTTCTTTTCCAATAGGGCCAACCAGCAACTTTTTTTTTTTTTTTTGGTAAGTACCAGGCAGCAAATTTTGTTGGCCCTCAGTTCAAAAAAATAAATAAATAAAGAAGATAGAAAATAAAAAAATAAAAAATTACTAAAAAAACTCTAAAAGATTTTTAATAGGATGACCGGCGTTCACATTAATGATTTTCGGTCTAAATTAGCAAAACATGAAAATATTTAGGATTAAATTGGTTTTAGGATTGAATTGGTATAAATGCAATGAATTAGATTTTTTCTTAATAATTTTCCCCCTTGGCTTGTATTATGCATCTTCTATTTTCTCACTCCAGAGTCAAAATTGGAATTTGAGAATGGACGAAGGGTGTGACCAAAACCATCCCTAAAAGTTAAAAATGCAAAATCATTCCTAATGATCATCAGCGACGACACATTGCGAGTCGCCCCATCTTCTCCCGAAGAGAAATGGCGATTGCTTTGCGAAGCCCATTGACGGGCCTTTAGGAACAACTACCGTGGCTGTACCTAGAGAAATGCATTAGGGATGGCTGCCTCTTGTCCCCAATAGCTACTTTTAAAATTTCGCATCTTGATCATACATTCGACGCAAATGAGAGCAAATTGAACAAATTTGAAGTGTATGGACACGTTTACTCCATGATGTGATCGTATTAGGATAAGCTGAATGAATTTTAAGGAAGATACATTTCCAATTCTTTGGAAATGACTTCACCTTCTCAGTCTTTTCTAATTGCCTAATATAAACATTTTAGGTGGCTTGAAGCACTTGTCTGCTAAGATAATTGAGCAGCGATCAGTTACGTGTTGGACCTGCGAGTGACTAAGAGAAGACAAACTCAAATTGTTCTTCTCCATTTGAGAAGGGACAGCGCTCCAACGTGGAGCGCAAGCCAAATTTCCATGTAATGGACTTCCATTCATTCTTGGGAGTTACTCCTTAACCGTGCGATTTCAGGACATCTTTTTAAGTATTTATCTAAACGAAATGCTGATGTCAGGTATCATTTTGATCCATTGGCAACAGAAAAGAGTAATAGCTCACTTCTTTCTAGAGGTTCAAAACTATATAAGTCTTCCTTCCAAATAAGGATGGAAGATCATATTTACACTATATCTCTTAATCCCCCCAAAAGAGGAGCTTTCTTAGCGACCTTACCTATAATTGGTAATTTTTTAGTGAAATCATTCTTTTTATCTGAAGCACTAATCCTTTGGCTGTATCGGTAAATGGCCGCCTATGAAGGAGAGAAAGAGAAGTAGGAGTTAGTCTTCTTCGAAAATCGAGGAAGAAATTGCACAATTATGCCCTTTGGGAGACGTCTTCTACAGAGGGAAAGCTTGTTATGAGTAGAGCTGTCAAATAGGTGAGTCAGTCAAAATGGTCTGACCCATGTTGACCCATTTAACCTATTTTAATTCATTTTTATGCAATGTAAATTTAATAACATATACCTGACTTGACCCATACCTGACACATATCTGACCCGGCTAATGTTACTGAAATATATTAATATTTAACTCAATTTAGGAAAATTCACTCCCACTCATTTAATCCACTTTAACCTTTCTTGAATATAAACTTTACATCAAATTTGAAAAGTAAATGAAACAACAAAAATTAGTAAGTAAAATAAAAAATGTGGAAAATCTTTAAATTGAAATACTTTTGAAGGATAAGAAAAAGTTTGATTAGCTAATGATTGACATGAAAATAATATTTGCTTATAATGAATATTCTCGGATGTGAGAATACGTAGCTTCTTGACAGTGATATACCAAATTAAAAATTACACTATTTAGAATTTCTATTTTGATATTGATTAACTTTCAATTTAGACAACATTGAGCTTCCTTTAAAAGTACCTCTCTAGTATGTATATGGATAGTTATCTACCAAATTTAAAAAAAAAAATGAATTTTTAATTATTTAAAAAAGTGAATTTATTATTATTATTATTATTATTATTATTATTATTATTATTTTATTTTCTTCTTTTCCTCTTTTCTCTTTTCTCTCTTCTTCTTCCTTCTTCTTCCCCCTGTTCCTCGGCTAACGGCGACCAGCCCGAGCTCACTGGCTCAACCTCCGTTGCGACCGGCGAGCTCGTGGGTCAGCCGATCCAGGCGAGCCCAAACTCCTTCATGGCTCGCCAGATCCAGGCGAGCCCGAGCTTAGCCAAGGCCGACAAGCTCGAGGCTCACCGGATCTCGGAGAGCTTGTTGCTTGCCTGATCCCGGCGACGACGGTGATGCGGAGCTTGCCCATGGCCGTCGCCAGCCTCCCCATCACCATCTCCACCTCCGTGCACCAGAACACCTACACGACCAAGGGCGAGCTCGAGAAACTGGGAGGGATCGAGGTCGACCAGGCCGCCGAAGGATATGTAGACCATGCAGCGGGACGGATGGCCGTGGAGCCAGGTGGAAACGATGGAGGCGGTGGTCGGGGTGAAAGGGTTGATGCCGTGAGCGGCATTGTTGAGGAGGAGTTCATTCGGGTAGGGGAGAAGAAGGGAGAGAGAGGGTGGGCATCGGTAAACCATATCCAACCCAAATAAAACCTATTTTGTTTGGATTTTTTCGTTTTTAAACCCATCTCTGTCCATATCTTAATTTTAAGGTGAGTCACATATGAACCACTTTCATAAATGTGGATTAAAATATGGCTCTCTAACCCATTTTAATAGCCCTAGTTATGAGTAAGTGGAGAAGAGGGCCTTGCGAGAGCATTTCCGTAGCTATCTGAACACAGACTTTTCTCGATACCGTGCACTCTTGGTAAAAAGAGCCGCAAATGTTTTGCATTAGTCTTTCTCTATGAGATGAAGACAAGGAACTAACAGATGCCAAGATCTTTTCTAACTGGAAAACGTATCCCACCAAATGGTCAAAGTGGGAGGGGTTGATGCTAAGAATGCCCTCTTGTCTATCTTTCAAAGGATAGAATGTTAGATGCGGGCATTTTCCCATGCTAAAGGAAGCAAGGAGTAGGAGTACCCTTTATAAAGTAGGCCTTTTGAGAAATAACCGGAGTCGACAAGAAACGGATCACAGAAGAAGACGTATCCGATGAATGAATGACTGTTGCTCCTCCCACTCACACGGGTTCTTCTATTGAATGGAGAATTTCCCCTTCTTTCACGTGAGGTGGGGCCTACGTAAGAGCAGAATCTAGGTAGAACGCTTATTCCCACCTTGTTTTAATGCTCTTTCTTGATGGTATTCACGGGCGCTATACCTCAGAAAGTATGAAGCCAAGAAAGTAATTAGATACATATCTACTTCCTTCCCATGGATCAAGAATAGATAGTTGTCTCATCAATAGCCAAAGTCAACACACTTCCAATCAATTCGAACTACTTGGATTCCTGAGCAACTTGCTAAGTTGCACGCGGATGAGATTGTGAGGCCGCATGGCGTACCTATAAGAATACTATCTGACTGATATGCTAGGTTTACTTTGCGATTTTGGAGTAGATTTCAACAAGTCGTGGGAACTAAGCTACATTTGATTACTGCTTTTTACCTATAAATAGATGGACAATCTGAGTGAGTTATCCAAACATTAAAGGATATGCTAATAGCTTGTTTAAAAATGTTTTTGCCTTTTCCTATAGAAAGTATATAGGAAATTTATCGAAAAAAATCAAAATTTATTACAATTATGCAATATTAGTTCTAAACCTTATGATTAAGTTAATTTAATCATAAACTTTTTGATAATTTGCCAATTCAGTTCATCAAACCAATTTTGGTAAGAAATTGCTAACTAAATTGGTCTAATTGAAAAATTTATGATTAAATTGATACTATTGTAATAAATTTAAGAATTTCATAATACTTGTCTCCAAGATTCTCCCATTACTCTCTTTCGAAAATTAAGTTAATTTTTTCAATATTCAAATTACTTTTAATATCTTTCTGCATGGATCTAGTAGATAGTATGTCATTCTCTTTTTAAAATCATTATTTGTGCGATAGGCAATGCGCAAGGCTCCCACTACGCCAATTTTGGACTTAGGTCCTATTTGGTTCAAGTGTTCCGGTGGGCTTTCGGCCACCGAAAGCCCATGGGAAAAAAATTTAGATGTTTGGTTCAAAGTTTGAAGATGTCTTGGCCAAATGGCCTTTGAAATGTTGAAAGCCCAAAGCGGTGGGTGGCGACTGCTTTGGGCTTTCAAAGATTTCTAAATGCAAGTCCACCTCTACTATTCATCCGTTGACTTCTTTTTCTTTTTCTTTTTTTTCCTTTTTTTTTTAAAACCGATCATCTTCCCCACACCTCAACCGCCGTTGATCGGTGACGGAGTTTCATCGGATTTTATTTTTCTATTTAAAAAAATAATAAAAACTCTTTGCAAATGTTGGGTTCGCCTTTCTTTTTTTTTGTTGTCATTTTTATCTTTTGACAATCAATAGTCCAACTTTTTATCAATACACTAGAATGATCATTAATTAACGAAAATGATTAATACTACAATAATTAAAAAAAATTATTCAAAGTTGAAAACAAACCTAAAAGGACCCTAGGCCAAAAGTTGAGTTTTGCATCTAATCTATAATCAAATTCTTTTAATATAATTTTTAAATAAATTTACTAATATATATCTTTTACATTATTCTCAACATGAAAATGCTCTCAACTTGGGACCTCTCGTGAAAAAAATGCAAAAGGTTATATAGTTATTGTTTCTTTTTTGCAATTTTAAAAATACTAAATCTAAAAAACTTAATTTGATTACACTAGAAGACTTTTCAAATATATGTTTACCAAACAGTCTTGATTTTCCTAAAAGACTTTTCGGTTATAGTTTACCAAACAAATCTAAAGATTTTAAAACCCCTTTACCTCAAAGGAGTTTGCATTCTCCCAATGGCATTTCCCAAAGCCGCATTCTCCCAATGGCATTTCCCAAAGCCGAACCAAACATGCCCTTAATCCACAATCCCTTAAATTACTAGAAACTAATGATGTACCGCTTTAATTTTCGAGTTACTCTGTTAGATCGATCGCTTCATGCTCCACTAGATATAAATTAACACAAGATACTTATACAAGGAGAGAGATGTCGCACGCCCTATAAATTGTACATAAGATACTTATCTCACATTTAGCAAGTCAATCCATTGAAACAAAGTCTGCTTACCAGATTTGTTATCCAATATTAATAGGTATTTTCAATCATTTTGAGTCACGTCAATTGTAACTATGCATAAGGTTCAACAACACAAATTACAAGTGCATAAATAATAAGAAAATGTTTGCCAAATTACGGTCCAATCCCCGATGATGAGATTAAGGAAGATGAATGCAAATGCGAGCAAATCTCCAAATCGTTAAGGACGATGCTAGGTACCTAAGCTCTCACTAATGTTTTCTCTATTCAAGGATGTATGATGGAGGTTTTGGCTGAACATGGAAAGAGGGAGAGACTTGACCAAAAGGAATCATCGCGTGGCTGCTCCAAGGAAAAGTGAAAAATGAAAAATTCATCCAACCTACTATGAACAAAAATATTTAGACATAAAATATTATTAATAATAAAAAAGAAATTTCGTTAATTACTTAGAATGATACGAGCAATTTTCTAAATTATTTTAAACAAATGAAATCTAAATGCGTGAATAAGACTGGTGATGATCCCTTCTCTCTTCTCCGTCATGATTGCATTGTGCACTTTCTCATGGTCCAAAAGGTGAGAAATGAAAATTGCACCCAGAACATTTAACCTGAAAGTGCCGACCAAGATAATAATAGGTTAGGAAATTTGCCAATATTTAAAAGGTGATCCACAATACTCGAAAATTAATTAAATTCAGATGCATTTAATAGATTTCCGGACGCGGACGAAGTGGCGTCGTTTCCTAAGCAATGGCCAGAGCGAAGGGGCTCTCCAGAGAAAGATGCCACTTAACTGTGACGACGTGACGTTTTTAGTGGTTGACAATGAGTGCTGAACCCTCGCACGTGTGCAACCGCACGCTCCGTTCCTATCACGTGCTGAAGACCTTATGTTAAAACGGCGACTCGTCTCGCTTTTCACCGTGCACCGATCGTCAGCAGCCCGCGCACAACAACACCAAACAGGATTCTATTTTTCAGCTTGTCCGAAAGCAATCGAACTGGATTTTCCAGATCATCCCATGTAGTGCTTGATCGGGGTTGACTTCAATTAGAATTATCAAACAAATGATTTGGATCGAGTCATAAATAGTTCGGTCCAAATTAATCCATTTATCATAATGTAAATTTCTCAATACATATCAATATGATTTGTATTGTTAAAATACTTTTTTTTGGTAAAATATTGTTAAAATACTTTTATATTTAACTAAATTTAGGAAATTCAATTCTTGTGATTGTTTTTTTTTCTTTAAGTATTGCTAAAACATTTTCACGCAATACAATATAGTTGATAATTTTTATAACTTTAATAATTTTCAAATTTTTTAAATTATAATTTTTTATTTACTTAAATTTTCTCAATTTTTTATATTTTTTATTTTAAAACTTTCTTTCTTTTCTATTATTTTTTAAGAAATTAAGAAATAGAATATTATTTAATGTTGTCCTTGTCAGTGTCGGCCAAACAACGAGCTGTCCGTTTAATATTGTTTTGTTTTTAAAAGCTAAAACAATCCATTTATGACCTATAACATTAAATATGAGTTAAGATATGAGTTCTAGACTCATTTTGCCAGCATTAAGGAACACTTTCCCACAACTACCCCCGGGCGGGAGTCAACTTAAGTGCGTAATCAATCATATTCTTGCTAATATTGTGCATGAGACCGAGAAATCATAGCCAAACAGTACAAGACGGTAGATTTAACTATGGTAGAGAATCGAGTTCAAGGTTTTTATTCCTAGCCAAAGCTAATGCAACCAACACGAACAAGAAGGGACCATTCTAATGGAGGTTCGGATCGGATCAACGGTCAGGTTGATTTTCTACTCTTCCTCCATCCCCCACTTCCGGGCAAATGCTCAGACGATTAGCTTCCTTATGGATTGACTTATCTTGTTTCACCCTTTGCAATGATCTTCGACGCGACAACAAAGACAACTCAAGATCCAACAAGCAGTTGATGATCTCAGCCCTTTGCGGCACCGGTGTGGACCGGCTCGTTTATCTTTTGGCATGCCTTTCGTGGAAGGCCTTGATCCTCCCCAGGCCATCTTGGAGAGAAAATGGCTCGACAGCAAAAGTGACGCGAAGCCAGTTCTTCATTCCAAAAGCTATCCCTGCAAGCCCGAATGTCATAGATTATTATCTGATGGATACGGATGGTGCTTGAGAAAAGCAAGAACCCTGCAGCGAAAATGGGATGGGTTTGCTATGGAATTATCTGAGCATCAGTTCGCAAGAATGCCGCGAGTGAATTCAAATGAAATCAATGATCCTTTTTTCTTCCAAAATCAAAGTCCTTGGAAAACTGTGAAGAAATTATTCATCAGGTCTTTCGCTCTGAAGCCCCTTGTAGCATCCTTAGCCAGTGTGCATTACACGAAACAAACGTCAGGGGACGCTTTTGAAATATTCAAAACACCGAAAGAAGTTAGAAAAATGAAGCAGATGCATAAAAAAAAGCATCGACATATTTTCCTTTCACCGGCAATTGGAGAGGCTGAGTTTACCAGGCAGAACAATGACAGATTCTTCTTTAGCCAGTTTTATGCAGAACTCCATATCATCCTTAATGCCCTCCAACAATGATAAATTCAACTTGACCTGTCACGATGGCATCTCTCACTTCTCAAGAAAAATATAAATCACATAATTGTGTACACCATACCGATGGAAAAAAAAAAATACATGCATACATAATGTACGTATGTGTATATTACGCCTGTACCATTACAGACATGCCTTCTTCTGGCTTTTTTGGGCACGTGATGCAAGGAATCTCTTGAATCTTCTCAGAACATATGTCTGCAGCCTCTCTTAGTATGCAAATGATTTTTGGAAAAAAATCATCATCTGTTTTCTCAAGTATGTGAGGGACCGCCCACTGTTAGAATTACAACGAAGAGCGGAAAATAATTAGCTATTATTTGATAAGGAAGCTAGTTGTCCACAAAAAAGGTTAGCAAGCATTCCCGCAAGGATTAAATGAAGAACAATATCTTATCAAGTGAGAATGAGTTGAGATTAATCAAGCCCAAGACTGAGACAAAATATCGATCACTTCTAAAAGGAATATGCACAGCTTGTACATTACAGTCTAAAATCACGGAGAAAAGTAACATACACTTCAAACTTTAAAAAAGAAAAAGAAAAGGGTAACATACTCAGGTGACTGTAGAGAAGAAACACGTACATCATTGGGGATCTGTTTTGGATGCGACTCTACATTGCTTTGCGATATACATTGTCTTAATTATCCATCTTCAGAGAGAAATAGCTCTCATTAACTGGTCATTTCCTGAATGAATTGCCAAGTATATCCACAACTCGCTCTGGTAATGATACAAAAATAGTGCAGACAAGCCTACCAAATAACTCATTTTGAAAAACAGCATAAGTCTTCAAATCTGAAAGTCACCGGTTAATTGTCTGGAGTAGTTACGTACCTGGATAAATGTAGGAGGATCGGGGATATTTCCAGAAATCCTTTAAGGGACTTAAGAACCTGTAAAGAGAAAAGGAACAATCTAAGCATCCTGTGACCAACCCTAGCAGTCACATAATTTGGCCCAAAAAGATATTGCAATCAAGCGAGCGATCGCGCTCATGTATGCACAGATTGAGAGAGAGAGAGAGAGAGAGAGAGAGAGAGAGAGAGAGAGAGAGAGAGAGAGAGACCCCAGAGTCTTTCAGAAAACCATTGGGATCATTTGTCACAAGCCAACCAAGTCGCCAACCAGGAACAATCCACCTCTTTGACATTGATCCCAACGTCAAGACAGGCGCAATGGATCCAAAAACACCCATGAAAAACAAATGGTGTATCCCCAAAAGCTAGATGACCATAGACTTCATCTGCAATTACCATAATCCCAAGCTTCCTTGCTGTTTCGGCAACCTTTTTTCAAACGTGAAAGAAAGAAAATGATGAACAACAGCTAATGCAACACAAATGTGGATAACAAGATAACAAAAGTGACTAGCAACAAATCTATCAAGCTTTTACTGCCTGAGATAAATGAGCACCTCAAGAGGCAAGGTAGCTATCTAGATTAAGCTCCAGTTAAGGAACAGAATTAGGTTGAGCAAAAAAAACTGGAAGCATTAGATCTATTCTTAGGTTCAGATTCTTCAAAAGTTACCAATGGACCATTTTGTCTGTGTAAATTCTTAAGCCAAGTAGTACTCGATGAACCGTCAATTATCATCATGAAACTTTAAACGTCGAAGTCACTAATCAAATTACAACTTAATCTCAATTCCTCTAATAAGAATAGAATAGAAGTCGAGCATATGAGGTAAAACAAAAACATGTGGTCCAGAAGTAGGTACTAGCAAGGCATATTTTAGGCGGAAAGATATTACCTCGCAAACGCTAACTGGCTTATATGCTTCATGGAAGCTTTGGGACCAAAGCATAGCACGGGTCTTTGAACATGCTGCACATTGTACCAGAAAGCGACATGGTTAAAACATATGTCAAACCCTCTCAGAGACTCTCTACCCCCGCCCACCCCAACCCACCCACCCACCACTATATATATATATATGCACAGAAATCCACTAAAGGGGAAGTCACTGACCAAACCTCGGTAAAAACAGTGTCACCTACTCAAACACTCCATCGGACATAGTACTTAAGTTCAGCTCCAGAAATCATCGCTCGCTCTCCTTAAAAGAAAGGATACGTACATAAGAATGCGAGACATAAATTTCTATCCCACCATTAGATGAAATTTTTAGCCATTGCGAGGTGATTGGAAGCCACCGGCCGTCATGACTTCGAGCTTTCAGCCTCTCTCTTTAAAGATTCTTTCAAAAGTACAAAGAGCTGCTGGTGGATAGGATTGATAATGACTTTCCCTTGTTGGCAGATGGTGAATACAATGATCCAAGTAGTCCACTGGCACTTGATATACCAATTTCGGACAAGAAGTTACACATAGATGCCAATGTGTGGGCAAGGCAAGTATCCTCACCGTACTGCGCAAGGTAAAGAAATTCAACCTCAGTGAGGATGTACAATTTGCACATCTCTAACCATACTTAAGAAATAACTTCAAGATAATATACAAAACGACACAAGTCTGTGCATGTCTTTGTGCTCAAGACCCACGCGGCTTCTTTGTAGCCTAGCCCACGAACAAAGTTAAAGCAGAACAACAACAGCATTCAAAACGACATTTTCCATCAGAAAGGCTGCTTGCTGTTTCTTTTCCAGCAAACAAATATATAATTCAGTAGGAAAGCCAACAACAAGGCAACTATTTGACTTCAGGATCTCGTTATTGATTACCCCTACAAGTTGTTGGGAAAAATATGGCTTCGTATTGGATTGAACAATGAAGTCGGATCGAGTAATCAAGTCGGACTTTGAGGCGTGATATCACTTTCTTTAAGGATTTATTTGCCCCACAACGTTGCTAATGGTCACCGGCAAATTTCCTCCAGGATACAACAAAGTCTCAAACGAGAATACTAGATAGCAATTCTAGTATTTCTCCGGGTCTCTCATGGGAAACAATTAAACAATGGCTGTAGTTTCTCTCGAAAGAAGACGAAAATGGAAGAAGATATATATCGATCTCAAAACAAATGTACTTATATATGTCTTTCAAATAAATGCAACTCTTCAAAAGATTGCAAAAAGAACAAAGACAACCTTTCGTGAATAAGTACGTCCCAAAGGTTATGTTGAAAAGATATATAAAAAATTCGGAATTAAATAAATAATAAATAAAAAATAAACGTAACTTTTCGCGAACAGTCACCTTTGTTTCAACAAGATTTATAGTTAATTTTTATAGAAATAAACCGAATTTTCTCAATAAATAAAATAATGATAGTTGGTTAATGCCAAATCTCGTCCACGTGCGCACTCACATCTTTTCGATGTGGGACAAGGCATCTCTTCATTTGTTTTATAAACAAATTACCAACACAAGTTTCGTTAGTACTCCGAACTGTCTCCCCAGTAGTTGTTAGTTATAAAAACGCTAAAGGAAGAAAAGAAATTGCTGTATTGAAATCTGAATGTCGCTGGCATATATGCTTCTCCATCTCCGAAAGAGGTGCCCCTCTGAATTTGAAGCAGATTCTCGTGACAAGGTAATGAATTTGTGCAAAAGTTCCATTTTTGAGCTGGGAACTACTCTTGGATGCACGTTTCTTTCTTCCTTTAGCTATAAATTGTCCTAAATCAGCATATAATTGTAACTTCCTTTTTTATTTAATTGGGTGACTGGGCAAAAGTTCATCCTTCTCTTCGGTGTGGGTGCATCGGAATGCGGATCATCTTACCATCGACACTATAATCCTCATTGTTTTGTTCATTCGACGATGAGTTCAGTATTTTTTTATTTTTTTTCCTGTTATTCTACAAACATTGAATTTTCTTCTTCGATGAACTTCGCTGCTTCATGTTTTCCCTCAATCATATCTCCAGATTGTTGCTTGCTTTCTATCTCCATTTTCCCACATTTTTCCTTTGTCAGTGAGACTCAATCCAAGGGCTTAAATTAGCTATCAGCCAGATGAAATTCTAGGTCGTATATATTCCAGTTGACATCTTACAGAAACACAAGCAACTTCTGTTTCATTCCGAGATGGAGGTATTTGTGGACTGGCCATGGTTTCGGAGCCTCAAACTTATTGTATGAGATGGAACCTAACCCTACTCGCAAGAAAGGGACCATGGAATCGTCAATTGCCTAAATTAACAAATGCCAAGCAATTGGCTTTAAGTTGATGAATGGAAAGATGGGAAGTCTACTTCTGCCACTCTCGTGATTTGGGCACGTCCCTACTTTCGGAGTTTTGTGTTAGAAGTGGATCTTCAGACCTCATTAAGTCTTCATATATTTAGCCATCGACACATGTGGTAGGATAGGAGAGAATTAGCCAAGCCACTATTGAATCCTACTTGTATCCGGTCATATGGGCGAGGAGTCCTGAAATCAAGTAGTTAGTATTGACTCGATGTGACAATCTTATTTTCGCACGGCCTGCTGGGCTTAGAAGAGAAAGAAAAAAGCTTAGAAACGAAAAAGGTTTCATTACCAAGTGAGAATGAATGAGAATGATGGATTTGGACTAACAAAAATATATATGTAGAGAAAGCCTAAATTGGCTTTCTTAAATAATTATCTCATATAACATATTAATCAATGATATACACAATCAAAGGAAGATATATGCATAATATAAATAATTATCTCTAACAAAGGAATATATTCTAGATAATTATCTCTAACTTCCTTGTAAATTGAGATACCAAACTGAGACCACATATAGATTGGGAGGCATCCAAAAAGCGCATGAGAAAGTGACATGTCTATTCTCTCTTACCATCACTTTAATGATTGATCAAGTACCCAGCAAGCACAAAATGGCGGTTGTTTTGGAGTCCTTGACGGATTAAAATATCCATTATTCATGGCTTTGAGTCATGACATAACTTAAAAATCCAAAATAAAATCAGGAACAACAAATTGTTAATAAACAAACTTATATTCACAATAAAATAAAAAAAAAAAGAAACCTTGAAAAGGGGAAGAGGAGTAGGTTGCAAAACACTATCCATATCCCCTATATGGATACCATGAAGCTCTGGTTCGTTAATTAATCACCAGAGCAATCTTTAAAGGTACTTTTCCCTTGAGCTGTTGCAAAGCCCATTCTCTAGGTTCCTCCAACTTTTTCCATTCCCCTTAAACATACTCTTTGTCATAGGTATTCACCCCTAACTTCTCAAGGGCAATGGCACTTGCGATAAGGTAAGTCACTAGTTCAAGATGAGAAGGTTGACCATAATAATTGTAAAATTCAACTTTTTTTAGGTATCGATGGAGAGGGATAGGTCTAACAACTCTTTTCAGCTCTCTTCTCTGCCTGCGTGGTGTCCACCGTGGGTCTATCAACTGCGGCAAAAGAAGAATGTCATATATTATTAATCACCACAAGATATCGATGCACTAGAGAATATCAATGGAAGAAAGAACTTGCAAAAGAAAGTATGTCTCTTGGATTATCACATCAAGCCTATACCAATCACATGATGACTCATTAACTCACCCATATGTAGAGACTAGAATAGGATTCTACGGTGACTTGGTTTAACAAATTCAATCATAATGCATCTCCTTCCTCTTTTGAGTCTTTCCCTCTAGTTTTGAGGATTGGATCCAACGTAGTAAGACTGGCTAGTAACTGCCTTCCAAAATATAGACCGAAGAAGTTTGTTTGGTATGCTGCCCTGTGCTACTTTTTAACTCCACCTAGTTGGATTTCCATGGGAAAAGAGTTAAAAAAAAAAAGTCCTAAACATTTTTACATTTGTGCCAATTTAGTCATAATTTTTTTTTTTGTGCCAATTTAATCTTAAACATTTTTACTTGATGTCAATTCAATCCTTTCCAGCTAATTGTGGCCGAATTTTGCTGACGGGCGCGGCAAGCTAATGTGGCACAATCGGCACCGATGTTGATAATTTTTAATAATATGTTAATATTTTTGAATTTTCTTGTTTTTCTTTATCCTTTCTTTTTTTTTTTTTTTCTTTTTCTTTTTCCTTCTTCTCCTCCTTCCTCCAGCTGGTTGGCGATGGTCGCGAGGCCGGACCCACGTCGATCCAACAAGGGCAAGCCTCACTAGCCCGGCGTAAGGCCAGCTCAAGGCCGCCCATGCCCCAAGGGCGGTCTTGCGCCAAGCTAGCGGGGCTCGCCCTCGCTGGCTGTTGCCTTTGGCCGATCGCCTTTAGCCGATCGCTGAGGTCCAACCACCGGCCCAGGAAGGAGGAGGAGAAGGAAAAAAAGAAAAAGAAAAGAAAAAAAATATTAAAATATTATTAAAATTTGTCCATGTTAGCTGAACGGTTAGTCGGCAAAATCCATTCCAAATTAGCCGAAAATGATTGAATTAACACTAAATAAAAAATTTTAAGAATAAATTGGCACAAAAAAAGAAGTTTAGAACTAAATTGGTACAAATACAAAAGGTTTAAAACTTTTTTTTAACACTTTTTGCGAATTCCATTAGCATGTTCTAATTTTTAAAGTTGCAAACATAAAAAATTATAGAGCCTTCACATCGACATTCAACCCATCTATTCAATCCAGCTTGGACATCAGTGATTTTCCAAACATTGCTTGATTTTTATTTTATCCGACCTTATCTTGTCTAATAGGAATGTCCAGGCAAAAACCAGCCTTCATACACAATAATAGAATTCGCTTTACTTGTTCGGCGATTAAGTTTGATGGGAAGGTACCTTTGGACAACAAGGCTAATTTACTTCATGTAGAATTTTCTAGGAATGACGTGCAGCAACATGCACGCAGGCGAGAATACATGTCAACAAATTTCGAGGGAGTTTGTATGTTTTCGTTCGAGTAGAGATATCCTCATGAGATCCCTAGGAGTTTACCTCGATGTAATTAGCTCCACCAATAGAAATTATCGGCGAATCGCGGCGCATTTGGAAATCGGAACGTTCATATCTGATGCCATCACATCTTTATTTCTAAAGAGACAATTAAAGTACAATCACAAGACAACATGAGACCGACGACAGGGAGTTGTTGATCACCTAATGACACTGCCGCTTGACATTTTGCCGAGCAGCAAAATAGGAAGCCCTTAATCGAAGTTTTTTATTCAAGCCAAAGCCAACGCATCGGAGCTTTCGGATCGAATCAACAGTCAGGTTGGTTTCCTCCTCCTCCATCCCCTGCTTCCGGGCACGAGCAGCAAAATAAGAAGCCCTTAATCGAAGTTTTTTATTCAAGCCGAAGCTAATGCAACGGAGGTTTCGGATCGAATCAAGAGTCAGGTTGATTGCCGCCTCCTCCATCCCCTGCTTCCGAGCAAATGCCCGGATAATTAGCTTTCTTATGGATTTACTAATCTTGTTTCACACATTGCAAAGGTCTTGGACGTGGCCACAGAGGCATCTCGAGATCCAACGAGCAGTTGATGATCTCAGCCCTTTGTGGCGCCGGCATGGACCGGCTCATTTATTTTTTGGCATGCCTTCCATAGAAGGCCTTAATCCTCTCCAGGCCATCTTCGAGAGAAGATGGATCGATGGCGAAAGTGATGCGAAGCCAGTTCTTCATTCCAACAGCTATCCCTGCAAAAACGAATGTCATCGATTATTATCTGATGGATACGGACATTGCACAAGTAGAAGCAGGGAAAAGTACCAAAAAAAGCCATAAACCTATTACATTGATACCAATTCAGTCATAAACTTTTCAATTGGATCAATTCAGTCATAAACCTTTTAATATTAGTACCAATTCAGTCCATCCGGCCAATTTTGGCCGGCCGGCGCTGACGTGGACGTTGGCCGGACGCTGACGTGGCAATTTTAATGATTTTGTAATTATTTTGTAATTATTTTTCGAATTTTTTTATTAATTTTTATTACTTTTTATTACTTTTTTTCTTTTTTCTTTTTGCCTTCTTCTTCCTGGGGTGAAAGTGGCCGGCGAGCCTCCGGTGAGGGCCGCGAAGCCGCCTCGCCGGTGGCTAGCGAGGGCTTTGCGGCCCTCGCCTCCACCCTAGCCTCGCCAGATTCGGGCAAAGCCGCCTCGCCGGCAGCTCTGGGAGAGGCCGGGCGAGGGCTTCGCGGCCCTCGCCGGCCACCCCAGGAAGAAGAAGGCAGAAAAGAAAAAAGAAAAAATTAATAAAAATCAATAAAAATTAATAAAAATTTCGAAAAAATAATTATAAAATCATTAAAATTGCCACGTCGTGTCGGCCGGCCAAAATTGGCCGGATGGACTAAATTGGTACTAATATTAAAAGGTTTATGACTGAATTTGTCCAATTAAAAAGTTTAGGACTGAATTGGTATCAATGCAATAGGTTTAGGACTTTTTTTGTACTTTTCCCGTAAGAAGCAAGTGGCGAAAAATGGGATGGGTTTGCTCCGGAATTATCTGAGCATTGGCTTGCAAGAATTCCGCGAGTAAACTCAATGAAATCACTAGGATCCTTCTATTTCTCCAAAATTTTAGGGTCCTTTGAAAACTGCGAAGTAAGCTGGTCATCAGGACTCTCACTCTAAAGTTCCTTGTAGCATTCTTAACCAATGTGCATTTCAAGAAACAAATGTCAGGGGACGCGTTTGAAAAATTCAAAAAGCTGAAATAAGTTAGAAAAATGAAACAGATGCATAAAAAGTAACATCAATATATTTTCCTTTCACCAGCAATTGGAGAGGCTGAGTTTACCAGGCAGAACAATAACAGATTCTTCTTTAGCCAGTTTTAAGCAGAACTCCTGATCATCCTTTATGCCCTCCAACAATGATAAATTCAACTTGACCTGTCACAATGGCATCTTTTACTTATCAAGAAAAAATATAAATTGCATAACAGTGTACGCTATACCGATGAAAAAATAAAAATACATGCATACATAATGTACGTATGTGTATAGTATGCCCATACCATTACAAACATGCCTCCTTCTGGCTTTTTTGGGCATGTGACGCAAGGTATATCTTGAATCTTCTCATAACAAATTTCTGCAGCCTCTCTTAGTATGCAAATGATTTTTGAAAAAAAATCATCATTTGTTTTCTCAAGAATGTGAGGGACCGCCCCCTGTTAGAATCACCACGAAGAGCAGAAAATAATTAGCTGTTATTTGATAAGGACGCTAGTTGTCCACAAATAAAAGTTAGCAAGCACTCTTGCAAGGATTAAATGAAGAACAATACTTAATCAAGTGAAAGTGAGTTCAAATAAATCAAGCCCAATGACTGAGACATAATATCGATCACTTCTAAAAGCAATATGCACAGCTTGTGCATTACAGTTTAAAATCACTGAGAAAAATAACATACACCAGGTGACTGTAGAGAGGAAACAAGTAAATCATTGGGGTTCTGCTTGGGGTGCGACTCTACATTGCTATGCAGTATCCATTGTTTTAATTATCCATCTTCAAGAGAAAAAGCTCTCATTAATTTGTCATTTCCTGAATGAATAGCCAAGAATATCCACAACTTGCTCTGGTAGTGATACAAAAATAGTGCAGAAAAGCCTACCAAATAAATCATTTTGAAAAACACCACGTCTTCAAATCTGAAAGTCACTGGTTAATTATCTGGAGTAGTTACGTACCTGGATAAATGTAGGAGGATCAGAGGATATATCCAGAAATCCTTTAAGGGACTTAAGAACCTGTAAAGAGAAAAGGAACAATCTAAGTATCCTGTGACCAACCCTAGTAGTCACATAATTTGGCCCAAATAGATATACAATCAAGCAAGCAATTGCGTTCCGCTCACGCGTGCACAGAGGGAGAGAGAGAGAGAGAGACCCCAGTGTCTTTCAGAAAACCATTGGGATCATTTGTCACAAGCCAACCAAGTCGCCAACCTGGAACAATCCACCTCTTTGATATTGATCCCAACGTCAAGACAGGCGCAATGGATCCAAAAACACCCATGGGAACAAATGGGGTATCCCCAAAAGCTAGATGACCATAGACTTCATCCGCAATTACCATAATCCCAAGCTTCCTTGCTGTTTCGGCAACCTTTTTTCAAAAATGAAAGAAAGAAAATGATGAACAACAGCTGATGCAACACAAATGTGGATACCAAAAATTATAAAAGTGACTGGCGACAAATCTAAATCTATCGAGCTTCCACTGCCTTGAGATAAACGAGCATCTCAAGAGGCAAGATAGCTCTCTAGATTAAGCTCCAGCAGAATCTATTAGCTCCATTCCAGCTTATAGTCATAGATTTTTCCATGTTCACAATTCATCTACTTGCTAAGATACGAAGAAATCTCAAACAAAATGCAAAAGCAACCTTCTTTAGATGCTGGTAGCTATAGACACTTCCACAAGGATTGCCAGGATTGATGATCACCATGGCGACAGTACTCTCGTCTGCAAGATCCTCAACACCCTTGAGATCAACCTCCCAACCCTTATCTGGAAGAAGATCGAAATACCGTGTCTCAAGATGGCTGTGTTTAGCACATGCATCATAGCATGGGAATCCAGGTCTTGGAAGCAATATATTGGCCCCAGGGCAAGCGAGAACTGTTAATATGGCTTCAATTGCTTGTTTGCACCCGAGTGTCAGATTAACATCATCTGGTGATAATTTGTACGGGAGATCACAAGAGAGATAATCAGCAATAGCCCTGTAGAATTTGGTGCCACCGATTAGTCTAGCTCACTCGAACATGTCGTCTAGAAATAAATTGCTATTCAACCTACAGAAAGCACCTAGATCAACACATTCATATCGGCCTTTCCATAAAATTCAATCTTTATCCAAACAATTAACAATGACTACTTCCTATAGTCACTAATAAGGCTTGGTTTCATCATTTACTCTCTGTTTTCAATACAGTGTCTTTGCTAGCAATATGATGATTCGAGTTTATTGACGAGACAGTTGATATTGATCGGCAATAACAGCTACTCTGCTGTTAAGATACAACCACGAACAAACCAAAATGGTTCGTACAATCGAAGCAAAACAACTGCCAGAACTAGGCATTTTGCATTTGACCCCTTGCAGTCGTTGCGAAGGAAACAGAACACGCAATAAGGTCCAAAAACTTCAATTGAGTCACGTTCCAAACTACCACCCATCAGCCTCTCAATCATTGACTATTTAACTGTACGATTTCTTAAATCTTGTATGACCACATGAACGTAAATCCTGGGAATTAGTAAGTAGAAGACTCCGTCAGTACCTTAAACGCATCAACAATCGACTCATAGGTACTAGGAAGATCGAGGATGCGAAATAACATGCTTAGGGAGTACGCCTGCACGGCTAAACAAACGGTCCAGACCACAAGAAGCACGAGTCGATCCATGCTATCACCAAGCTTATACAGAGCATGTCATCTGTTCGTGTCAAGATTTCACAAGACAGATAACTAATCTAAAGCTTAAGCTCTAAAAATAAATAGTTTGAAAAATATTTTTTAAATGATTATTTATATCGATTAAAATAATGAAATAATGAAAAATATTTTCATTCGCAGCAATATAATATAATCCTGAAAAATCAAAAGACATGAAAATATCTTTTGGCCTTTCATTCTTAGAATGCTCTTTTTTAAGTACACAATTCTCAAATCTCATTTTTCCCTATTCCCTTTTTGATTCAAGCCAAAAGGGTCGCGAACATAAACGGGAAATCTAATCCTGATAATCTCAAGCGACACCGCCTTCTTACCTCCTGGCGGGAAGAATACCGACGGTCGGGCCGTAGCAGTTGAACTTGCCGGAGCGGAGAGCCTCGACGACGGCGTCCTCGGCGGCGGGGGCCGTGCGGAAGCAAGGGAAGGCGGAAGGGTCGCCGTGACCCAGCGGGACCACGGCGCGGCCGTCTCCCGCGTTGAGGTTCGTCATCAGCTGGTAGAGGATGCCGCGGACGGTGATGTCCGACGCGGCGAAGAGCCCCTCATCGCCCCGGAACTTCCAGGCCGGCGCCCCGTTCTCCATGCTCGCCCGTCGAGTTCGGGAGGTCGATGATGGTGGCGGCAGGGGAGGAGACGAAGAAGGACAAGAGCGTCCTTTCGTTTTTCTCGTGGGTCTGTGGTAGTGCAATGCTCTTGCGCTTGCATTATATTAAATGATCCTGCGAGCTTCGTTCTTCTTCTTTTATTATTATAATTATTGTCGTATGTTCCATCTTTTTCGAATCTTGAAATTGATTGCCATATCTTGACTTAGATCCACATGAAGGATGAGCATCAACGTCCGTCATCGGCATGCTAAGTATTGTCCTAACGTCAAACAGGATTTTTCGGATCATCCCATGATTTTTATTGATTATGTTTGCGATTGCTTCTTAATGAAACACGGAGTCAAGGAAACGAGAATAAAATAAGATGGCGTGTTCCAATCTGCTTGCTAAGGAGCGTGAAGAGAGTTGTCTTCCTAGTATGAGTGCATTATAGTGGTCGACTCTAATACACCAGAATACCTTTTTGTGCCTTTTATTTTGCTTTATGTTATTTTCATACTTGAATTCCACTTAAGTGGGTAATAATATTATTGCTAATATTATCCAACATTACAAAATGATGAACTGTGGTCTTGAAATCTAATGCTAATATAAAGTCGGGATCAAGACAACGGGAGATTGGATCCGACATAGATATTGGGAGTGTTCAACAAATCAGCCATCTTGCCACAACGTATCGGAAGATTTTGAAATGAGAATGCACTTATTTCACACTCGTTGAATCCTCATGGAGAAGACATATAATACACATTTCTCTACAAAAAAATGGAGACATAAGGGATTTTGGAATTCCTCAAATCATGAGCCAATGCGAGTATAGTGATACTAAAGATAGATATAGATTTTAGAAAATTTGAAAATTAATTGGTTGAAAATTCAATGTTAAACAACATTAAACACGCTTGATAAGCATTTCGAGATCACATAAAATGAAAAAGATTCAATAGATGACCGCGTGTCCATATAATCTCAATAAATTTTATTAGAGATGCAAATTGAGACTCAAAACGACTATTTTTGACATGGATGTCTTGTCGTGTAATCACATATGCACATTTCAAGACAAGTTCATGTGACATGAGTTGTGAGCAGATGATTCAACAAATTGGATGAGAATAATTAATTTGCTAACCATTAAAAACAAAAAACAAAAAGAGGAAAGAGACTTTACATATTTTCCCCCAAATCACGACAATTTAGGCCAAGAATAGACAAGTAAGATATTGCTTAACCATTGGAAAACGACGAGCGTAGATTCCCATCCTCATAGTCTGCTGCCTGCTTGTCTACTACAGTAATCTTTGATTTGTCTCTGGCTCAACACATTGTTTAACCATTTGATTCTCTTGAATTCCCGAATATCTTAACGGGGTCGGGGCTTGGGGAAGAGGAAAGAGAACAGACAATCTGGGCGAGTCAGGTAGGGTCTGGGAAATTAATTTAGGGCAAGAAACGTGACGTGGCATTAGGATGACGCTGCTGTCTCGCGCCCACGAGACGTCAGACTTTGTCGGTCTACAATCTTGGAGGGCAAGTAAGGGAGGGAAGCACGCGGGAGGAATCGACCAATTCGCACGACCGAGGAGGACCTTAATAATGTCATCTTTTTCTTCTCCTTATCTTATTAGACGAATACGTGAGAGGTGGACAGCGTCATGGTCGGCATTGATATTGGATATTTCAGAAGATACCTCTCTAAGTCTTGTCTTTGGAAAAATTACCAACATTTTTTTTTAAATTTACTATACTTTTACTAATTCTAAACATTTTTATTGTGATAATTTAATCGTACACATTTTTTCATGTTTTGTTACTTGAGTCAATCTAGACAATTTAGTTTGGAAATTACGACGTGGATGTCGGCGTCCCATGTGGTATAATCAATGCAGAAGTGGACATTCTCTTTTATATATTTTTTAATAATTATTTTGGTTTTCTTCTTTTCTTTTCTTTTCTTTTCCAATAGGGTTAGGTAGCGACCTTTGTTGACCCCTCAATCCAAA
This sequence comes from Eucalyptus virginea, assembly GCA_014182375.1. Classification (NCBI taxonomy): domain Eukaryota; kingdom Viridiplantae; phylum Streptophyta; class Magnoliopsida; order Myrtales; family Myrtaceae; genus Eucalyptus; species Eucalyptus virginea. The sequence continues at coordinate 670,877 of CM024516.1, read as the reverse complement.
AAAAAAAAAAGTAAAAGAAATAAAAAAAAAAAAATATTTACTATTTATGGTTGAATTGGCATAAATACAATGAGTTAAAATTTAATCTTTATAATTTTCCCCCTTGGCTTGTATTATGCATCTTCTATTTTCTCAATCCAGAGTCAAAATTGGAACTTGAGAATGGACAAGGGGTGTGACCAAAACCATTTCTAAAAGGTAGAATTGCAAAATCATTCCCAATATTAGCGACGACACGTTCCGAGTCACCCCGTCTTCTCCCGAAGAGAAATGGCGATTGCTTTGCGAAACCTGTTGACGGGCCTTTAGGAACAACTACCGTGGCTGTACCTAGAGAAATGCATTAGGGATGGCTGCCTCTTGTCCCCAGTAGCTACTTTTAGAATTTCATCAATTTGACATCTTGATCATACATTGGACGCGAATGAGAGCAAATTGAACAAATTTAAAGCCTATGAACCCGTTTACTCCATGATGTGATCGTATTAGGATAAGCTGAATGAATTTTAAGGAAGATACATTTCCAATTCTTTGGAAATGGCTTCACCTTCTCAGTCTTTTCTAATTGCCTAATATAGACATTTTAGGTGGCTTGAAGCACTTGTTTGCTAAGATAATTGGGCAGCGATCAGTTACGTGTTGGACCTGCAAGTGACTAAGAGAAAAAGACAAACTCAAATTGTTCTTTTCCATTTGGGAAGGGACAGCGCTCCAGCATAGAGCGCAAGCCAAATTTCCATGTAATGGACTTCCATTCATTCTTGGGAGTCACTCCTTAAACGTGCGACTTCTTTTAAGTATTCATCTAAATGAAATGCTGATGTCAGGTATCATTTTGATTCATTGGCAACAGAAAAGAGTGATAACTAGCTTCTTTCTAGAGGTTCGAAACTATATATAAGTCTTCCTTCCAAGTAAGGATGGAAGATCATATGCTTACGCTATATCTCTCAATACCCCCCAAAAGAGGAGCTTTCTTGGCAACCCTACCTACAATCAGTAATTTTTCAGTCAAATCATTCTTTTTATTTGAAGCCCTAATCCTTTGAGTGTATCGATAAATGGCCGCCTGCGAAAGAGAGAAGGAGAAGTAGGAGAAGTCAGTCTTCTTTGAAAATCAAGGAAGAAATTGCACAATTTTGCCTTCTGGGAGACATATTCTACGAAGGGAAAGCCTATGACGAGTAAAGCCGTCAAATAGGTGGGTCAAGTTAAAAATAGTTCAACCCATGTTGACCCATTTAACTTGTTTTAATCTATTTTCATATAATGTAAATTTAATTATATATACCGACTTAATCCATACTCGACACATATCCGACCTGGTCCATATTACCAAAACATATCAATATTTAACTTAATTTAGGAAAATCAACTCCCACCCATTTAATCCACTTTAAGCTTTCTTGAATAAAAACTTCACATCAAATTTGAAAAGTAAATTAAACAATAAAAAAATAGTAAATAAAAAAAAAAATGTGAAAAACCTTTAAATTGAAATACTTTTGAAGAACCCTTGATAAGAAAAAGTTTGATCAGCTAATGATTGATATGAAAATAATATTTGCTTATAATGAATATTCTTGGATGTGTGAATCCGTAGCTAATGGTGATTTACCAAATTAAAAATTACAATATAATGTTTAGAATTTCTATTTCGATATTGATTAAATTTCAATCTAGACAACATTGAGCTTCCTCTAAAAGTACTTCTCTAGTATTTATATGGATATCTATCTACAAAATTTAAAAAAAAAAAATCAATTATTTAGTTATTTTTTAAAAAATTGATTTTTTTTTATTATTATTTTCTTTTTCTTTTGTCTTTTTCTTCTTTTCTCTTTTCTCTCTTCTTCTTCCTTCTTCTTCCCCTGTTCGACTCGACAACGACCGGCCCAAGCTCACCGACTCAAGCTTCGTTGCGACAAGCGAGCTCGTGACTCGGCCAATCCAACCGAGCCCAAGTTCCATCATGGCTTGCTAGATCCAAGCAAGCCCGAGCTCGCCAAGGGCCGACAAGCTCGAGGCTCACTAGATCTAGGCGAGCTTTGGCTCGTTGAGGTCGAAGAGCTTGTTGCTCGCCTCTCGCCCGATCCGGACGACGACGGTGAGGCGGAGCTTGCCTATGGCCATGGCCAACCTCCCCATCACCATCCCCACCATCATGCACCCGAACGCCTAGACATTTGAGGGCAAGCTTGAGAAACTGGGAGGGGTCGAGGTCGACCATGCCGCCAAATGATATGTAGACCATGCAATAGGGCGAATGGCGGTGGAGCCAGGTGGAGACGATGGAGGTGGCAGTAGGGTTGAAGGGTTGATGCCATTAGTGGTATTGTTGAGGAGGAGTTCATCCGAGTAGGGGAGAAGAAGGAGAGAGGGTTGACATCGGCAACCCATATCCGACTTAAATATGACCTATTTTGTTTGGGTTTTTCTTTTTTAAACCCATCTCGACCATATCTTAATTTTAAGATGAGTCACATATGACCTTGTTGACATCTAATTTGTTTCTTTCAAATAAATATTTAAAAAATTATAAAAAAAAGGGCGAGAGAGGCCGGGTCGGGCCGGATCCGACCTAGGCCCGGCCCGCCTCTTCTTCCCTTCCTCGCCTGGGCCCGGGCCCTTCTCTTTTCTTTTCTTTCTTCTCCTTCTCGCGCAGCCCGGCCCTGCTTCCCTCTCTCTTTGGCCCAGCTTGCTACCCCTGGTTTGTCTTCTCCCCTGGCGTCCTTCGCGGGCGCAACTTGCAGAAAGGAAAAAAGGACAACAGCGGATGAGCGGAGGGAAGGACGGAAGGACAAGGGGCAGAAGGATGTCTGGCGGCTCGTGCGGCAAGGACGGCGAGGACGGTCGCCAGCGAGGGCATCCTTGCCGAGAGTAGAGAGAGAGGGATAAGAGCGAGCAAGGACAGAGGGAGAACGGGGGGAAACCGAGAGAAAATCGAGAGAGAATAGGGAGAAACGAGGAGGAAAATAAGAAAAAACGCTCGTGTAGAGATAAGCCAAGGAGACGAGAAGCCCCTGGGACGCCTTGCCACCGCCAGGGAGATGCTCAACCGACGCCAACTGCCGCCATTTCCCCCGAAACGCAAGTTAGCCTTTTGTCAAACACTTGGTGTGCACATCTGGAACCGAGCCGGCTAGAGCTCATCTCGACTAGTTCGGGCAAGTTCCGGCCACCACCCGTCCTCCATTTCTTTCCTTGTCGCTCTAGCATTAGGGGTGTGCAAAATACCCGGAACCGCCCGAACCGCCCGGAACCGGACCGGAACCGCCGGAACCGGCGGTTCTTGAGGGAACCGGTCCGGTTCCCGGTCCAATTGTTGAGAACCGGTGGGAACCGGTCCGGTTCCCGGTTCCGTCGGCGGATCCGCCCGCCCGCCCACCCGGACCGGACCGGTACCTATTTATAATTTTAAAAAAAAAATACTAAACAAAACAAAAGTCGCGACTCGCCGAGCCCTAATTCGCAACCCTAATTCGCGTCTCTTCTTCTCTCTCGTTTCTTCCTCGGCCTTCCATTCTCTCGTTTCTTCTCTTCGTCTTCGATTCATCCCCGAGTATCCACGCCGCCGCTGCTCCTCCTCCACCACTGTCTTCCATTGGAGGGAGAGATCTTTGTCTTCCGTCGGTTTAAAGTCAAACAAAATCATCCAATCGATGGCGGTCCCGTAAAACGGAGGAAAGCTTCTCGGGGTCCTCCAATTATTTCACCCACGGGCGAGAAGAGAGCTAGAGAGCTAGAGAGAGAGATGGAGATGGAGGGGAGGGCCGGGGGTTCGCTGCCGTTCGTGGGGATGATAATGGTGGTTCTGGTTCAAGCGAGCAGCATGGTGGTGGCGAAAATGGCCATGTCCGACGGGCTCAACAAGTACACCTTGGCCTTCTCTTGTAATGCCCTCTCCTCTCTCGTCCTCCTTCCTTGTCCCTTCATCATCTCTCGCAAGTTCGTGCTCGCTCATGCCGTCACTCGCTAGCTCCATTGATGGCGAAAGGGGGGAGAAGGGTTTTAAGTTCTTGACTTGTTTGTTTGCTCTGTTTTGGCGGTGTCGGTCGCGCCCTCCTCTCACTTTCTCCGTGCTTCGCAAAATCTTCTTGCTCGCTCTGGTCGGGTGAGTGAGTGAAGTGTCCTCGTTTCGCATTAATTTGTGGACTTGGTGGATTTTGCTTTTCTTGGAATTCTTTCGAAGCGAAACGTCTTGATCTACTGCTGAGAGTTTGGTACGGGAAAACGTGGTGAATTTTTTTTAGTGATTTGGTTGATGCAGATCCGCATCGCAGATATGCGGGTATGCCGGATCGATTACTGAGCTCCCCTGTGCCGGGCACGGCCATGATGAACCTCATCCCAGCTTTCACTTTCATTCTCGCCGTCATTTCAAGGTTCGTTCTCTCTTTCTTCTCGTTATCTGCAATGCACTTAAATAACCTCCATTTGAAGAAAAATGAGAGAAGCAGATGATGATGTGTTAATTGGATGATGATGGAGGTTTGATTTCACATAGGTTCTGCTTAAAGTTGAGAATGCTTTTAATCGAGTCTGACCAAAGCAAATCCTTACTTCCTGTTTCAAGCAGGACCGGAATAATTCACTTCGCTACGACTTAATTCACTTCTCATTTTCAGTGTATCCGTCCTTCTAATCTCAGAGATTATGCACTTTATACTGCTCGCCCTTATTATGCTGGTGCCTTTCTTCTTTCAGGTTTCCATAGCGCTGCTGATATTTTGCCCAGTTTACATACAACTGTTTCTGCGTGAGAAAGTAAAATCTACTCCAAAGCAGGACCCAGATTCATCAACTCTGGGTAAAATAGCCAAGGTTTTGCATAAGAGGTACACGTCAATGAGAAATGCAGCAACAATAGTAGCAAGCAGGTACATCACGCTGATCAGCCACATATTTATTACGAATGCCTTTATTGTCCCGAATAGTTCTGTTCTTGACCGAGTAATTTTCAATCTATCCACACCTCTCGTATCCGTGGAAATCATGGTTATGTTGCGTCCGTGCCTAAAGGTTCTCATTTTTTCTCGCAGCCCCGCACTTAGAGGCATTTCTCTCGTTTCTTTCTTCTATGAGTTGGGAATGTCGGGGATCACCAGTGTCTTCTTTGGTAAGATTTATGTGGGTCTTTCTCCAACGAAATTTCATCTTACTTTATGATTTGGTTTTCATCATCCTTATAAATGAGGTCTTTGTTGTTATTGGAATTGATAAATTCGTGCTTCGACATGGGGCTACACCCATTTGAACATTAGGGTATAATGATGCCTGGTAGTGAAAGCAATGCATGAAGAAGAGGACTAGATTATAGGGAAATTCGGGAGCTAAGATTTCCTTAAGTCTAAATGCTTTTTGTTTTATTGACACAAGTACTATCTCAAGGCAGCTTTTGGCTACAACAAGAACCAATTCTCATAAATCCTTATGATGGTGGGAATAGGTTCAATAGTTTCTCGTGTTCGTTCTTCTTGCATTTTGTTTATTTATCTGTTTTGTTGCTAAGTTAGCTGGAATTCTATTCGCAGCAATTTTGACCGCCTTTTGACTCGGAAGTAATGGACTCGGTATGCTTGCTTACATCCGATGCAGGTGGTGGTGCTTCCTCTAGTCATTCCCGGTCGGAGAGAAACTTATCTTCGCTCGCCTTCGCTGCCTTCTTTTGTCCATCCCCGTCACCTTGTCTCTCTTCTCTCACGACAATTGAATTGGGTTCTCGGTGGGTTTCTCCTCGCGAAACCAGAATTTTTGGCATCAAAATCGGTTCCATGGATCCACCCGGGAACCGGACCGGACCGGCGGTCCGGTTCCCGGGTGGATCTATGCAATAAACGGGTGGATCCCGGTTCCGATTTTTCGGAACCGGTCCTTAGCGGGCGGTTCCCGGTTCTAGGTCGGGAACCGCCCGCCCGGACCATGCACACCCCTATCTAGCATGCCTTATTAGCTCTCTTGATTCACGCTCGGGCCTTGGTCGAGCCAAAAGCCCTTAGTTCCAGTAGCGCATATCATCTGTTTGATGAAATGCCCAGATGAAGCATGCCCTTGGTTTCGCTGTTTAGGGCCTCGACTGCTCTCTCTCTCTCTCTCTCTCTCTCTCTCTCTCTCTCTCTCTCTCTCTCTTCTACATGTTGATTAGGTCGAGTTACTGGAAGCCGCGTCGCCGAAACCGAGGGAGAATGAAGTCGAACTAGTCCGCGTACGCATCGTCCCCGGAGTTCGCCCTGAGGCGGCCCTTGCCGCCGCCGCCGCCGAAACCCCCGACCTTAGAGGTCGAGAGTTGCCCCCACCTGCCTAGTCGAGGTGGCACTGTCGCAGCCTAGCCAAAGAAGCCGACGGTACTGTATGCTGTCGCGACTTCCCCTGGTCGCAACTGAGCAATCGCAGACCAGAGGGCAGGCATCTGGCCTAGCTCGGCCACTCTTATTCCATAGGCCAACAGCCTAGAGTTGATCTGGGCTATGGGCTTGTGAGAAGCCCTTTTGCAAGGGGTTGGGCCCGCTGGTTTAGGCCCAATCCCAACCAAGCGAATGCCCGACCAGGGTTAGTCGAGCCTGACCCACTCAGGCGGGTTGACCAGCCCGCCCCCAACCGGGTCGGACTTGGGCGAGTTTGACCGACTTGGCCCAGTCGAAAATATATATATAGAAAAAAATTTTAAAAAATTTTAAAATTAAAAAATTTCAGAAATTAAAAAATGTAGGAAGTTGGTTGGGAATTGCCATGTCTTGCATTCTTAATATAATTAGGCCTTTATTTGCTCGCACATTAATTATGTCGCGGATTTAATTTACATATTTAATTACATTTGAGAATGTTTAGTTGCACGCGGTAATTTTACTGCAATTATAATCTTGTTTGCTAGTTGTTATTTTAATGATCACCTCGCATGTTAGTGAATTGATCTAAGTTTAATCCAAACTGCTTGACAAAATTTATTTCTAAAATGAATAAGATTAGGTACCAAAATGACATTAATTAGTTAATTAATGTAATCAAGTCCCCAACCCTAAATTTTCTGGTTGTATAGAAAGTGAGGTATACTTCCATGCCTTATTTGATTTCTAGTCGACCGCAATAAGTTAGAGGCGACTCATTATTGTGAAATTTTTAGGAACACTCCAATGTCATGTGATGTATTAGTTAGGGAGAACCCTTGCCTAATCATGGGCCTTAGATTCGTCATTTAAGCAATATCCTTAAACATGTTCCCTCCTCCGAGGGGTAGTTTGCGACGGTCCAAAATTAAACATGTTTAATAAGTGTCACGGGATCGCCCATCAGCACAATTTAAATTTGAATTGTACATAAAGATCATAATTATGACTTATGAGTATATGGTGTTTTCACAGACCGCACCCACATACTCCACGAAAGAGACGGGTTCTTGTGATGTGACCGGCTTGATTGAGCAGGTCAATCAAGAATCAATTAATTTGTTGACTATGGAAAAAGAAAGGAAAATAATAATAAGAAAAAAAAAAAAAGACGGGTGAGAGACTCTATATGTATACGCAAATCACGACAATTTACTCACCGGGGCGCATTTAGAAAACGCCGAGTGCAGATTCCCATTCTCATTGTCTGTTGCTTGCTTGTCTACTAAAGTAATCTTTGATTTGTCTCTGGCTAAGTAAGATAACCATTTGATTCTCTTGAATTCCTGAATATCTTAACACGTCGGGGCTTGGGAAAGAGGAGAAACAAAAGATAATTTGGGTGGATTAGGTAGGGTCTGGAAAATTAATTTAGGACAAGATGCTTTCTTGGACCCCACCCATGAGAGGTGGGAAAAGTTTTTAAAAAGTTCTAAACATATTATATTTGATGTCAATTTAGTTCTAAACTTTTCAATTGAATAATTTAGTTATAATTTTTTTTGTATCTATATCAATTGAGTTTATGTGGCGAATTTAAGTCGGGAATCTCTAATGTTGTCGTCGGTCATCCTATGTGATAGAGACAATATTGATATGGATATTAAAAGAAATCATGATTTTCGAAAAAAAATGAACAAAAAGTTTTATAAATATGTCAATGTTCGCGTTGGTTGTACCACGTAGAATGATTGATATTCATATTAGTAATTTTCGACTTAAATTAGCGAGATAAACTCGATTGGTATAAATTGACATGAATACAATAAGTTTAAGATTTTTTTAATAATTTTTTCGTCATGAGAGGTGTTCAAACGTCAACTTTTGTTATCTACAATCACGGAGAGCAAGAAAGGGAGAGAAGCGCACCAAGAGGAATCGACAAATTCGCACGACCGTGGGGGCCCAAATGTCATCCTTTTCCTCCATAGTCTATTGGACGAATTTTGCTTGGAAAGATCCAAGCATGAACTAAAGGGAAAATGTAGGATTTTTCAATAGTTTTGAGGAGGAAGAAGAAATCTTCTTTAACGCCAAGGCTTGCATTAGAAGTCCGGCGTCTTCTAATTTCTAGCCGTCGATGAAATATCATCCCAACCTAAGTCGAAACTGAAAATCACTGCTGCTCCTGACTAGAACATGGATGAGAGGCGTGCGCAAAACCGTCCCTGAAAGCATAAAAGAACTATTATCGATGATCGTCAGCGACGGAATGGTGATTGCCGTAGCCGTTCCCTAGAGAAATGAATTAAGGATGGCTTGCCTTTGTCCTTGATAATATGTTTGATGCAAATGAGAAGGAAAATGCTTCTAAGTCTTTGGAAATGACTTCAATTTTGAAGCTTTTTAATTGCCCGAAATCCCACATTTCAGATGGCCTGAAGCAGTTCTGCTGAGATTAGGGCCCGTTTGGTTCAACTTTGGGGAAATGCCTTTGGGAGAATGCAAATACCTTTGAGATAAAGGGGTTTCTTGAAATGCTATACCGTTTGGTAAATTACAATCTCAAGTAGCTTTGCAAAATAATTTTAGCAAAAACACCGTTTGGCAAAACTTGCATTTCTAATTAGCTTTTTTTTTTTTTTTTTTTTTAAAGTCTGAAAATAAAATTCGGTGGGCGGCGAACCGCCGACGAACATCGGACGGCCAATCGCCGCCGCGGACCGCAGATCTGGCGGCTCGAGGTCGCGGAGGCCGATCGGCCGTCGGACCGCCGGATCTCGGCCTCCCGACGGCTAGATCGGCCGGCCCCGGACCGCGGATCTCGGCCTCCCAACGGCCAGATCCGGCGGCGAGGGCGTGACCTCGGGCGGCGTCCACTGGTCGCGCGACCCGGGCGGGCGCGCCGAGGTCGCGCGGACCTAGGCGGCGCCGCCGGTCGCGCGACCCAGCGACGCCGCCGAGGTCGCGCGACTCAGCGACGCCGCTCGAGGTCGCGGGACCAGGCGGCGTCGCCGGTTCGCGCGCACCAGAGGCGTCGCCCGGGTCCGCGGGACCTCAGCGGCGCCGCCCGGTTCGCGCGCGCGGCGACGCCACCGGGTCGCGGGTCGCTACGCCGCCTAGGTCGCGGTCGCGCCACCCCGGGCGGTGGTCACCGGGGACGCGCGACCCCCACGCGGTGGTGGTGGTTGCCGGAGAAGCCGAACTCTGAGGCGGCGGGAAGACGAAGACGAATGGAGAAGAAGATGAGCCGAACGGAGAAGAAGATGAACAGAATGACGATGAACAAGTAAATTTGCATTTCCGAAATGCCCCATGCTCAAAGCTGGTCCTACCTAGCATTCAGCTTTCAGCTTGTAGAATGCCCACATTTTGCAAATGGGCATTCGAAAATCATTACCAAACACACAAAATTTTCCCCAAGGGGCTTTGGGGGCTCAAAGCCCCTTGGGAAAGCCCAACCAAACGCCCCTTAGTCAATTTAGTTATGTAATGGACATGCAAATTGCTAAGAGAGGAAGACAAACTCAATTTGTTCAGAAGAAGTATAGCCCAAGTGCCAAAACTTGGCACGATGGGACACTTAAATGCCAAAAGTTTGGAAAGTGACATTTAAGTGCCAAAATTGGAGCAAAATGGATCACTTAAGTGCCACTTTGGCCAAAATCCGGCGAAAATGCCGACGTGACGATTTTCCGCGAAGGAAGTACAAAACGACACTTTGTTTTGCAGCCGACGTGGTAAAAAAATTAATATAAAATTCAATTTAATTTAATTTAATTTTTTTAAAAAAAAAAAAAAAAGGGGGAGGGGGGCGGCTGAGAGCCGATCCCTTGTTGTCGTCGGGCTTTGGCCGGGGCGGCGACCCTAGTCGACCGGCGGCAAGGGCCCGCGAGCCCTCGCCCGGCTCGGCCAAGCAAAGGGCCGCCACCCTCCGGGAGCCGGTCTCTAGCCACGACTAGATGTACATCGTCCCGACCTTCCCGTCCCGTGGCGACACCCAAATCTACAAGCTCGACCTCTCCGCCGATCTCTTTGGTAGCGTCCACTGGCATGCAGCCGCAACCTCGACCGGAGCCGCTCTTGCCCCGTCCTCGCCGCGTGGCTCTTCGCGGCCCACACCAGGTCGACCCTCCAGATCACGCCATCGGCTTCGTTGGCTTCGGAGGGGGACGACTCACCGATGATGCCGAACGACTCGCGAAGTGCGTGGACTTGCTGCGCCGGCGCTGGAGAGCAAGAACGTGCGGCTCCAAGAACCGAACGCAAGCTACAACGCGATGCTATGCTTCGCTAGATACGGCTCTACAAGATTGGCTCGGATTTGGGCAAGGGTTGCAGCCCTCGCCATCGATTGGTCGGAGTCGCTGTGCCTTGGCTGGGGCTGGCGACCTTGGCCGACCCTCCCCCTCCGCCGACGGCCCTTCCGACAATGGCGGGAGGCAGCCCTCAGCCGCCCGCCCCACTCCTCCCCTTTTTTATTTTTATTTTTAAAATTTTTAGTTTTTTTTTTTTTTTTTTTATTTTTAAATGTTTTAAATAAATTTAATTTTAAATTTAATTTAATTAATTTTATATTAATTTTTTTACCACGTCGTACTTAAACGATGTCGTTTTTGTATTGTCTAGCCACCTTAGCGTGCAAAACGATGCCGTTTTGTACTTGCTTCACCGGAAAATTGCCACGTCGGCATTTTAGCCGGATTGGCACTTAAGTGATCAATTTTGCTTCGATTTTGGTACTTAAATGTCACTTTCGAAACTTTTAGCACTTAAGTATCATTCCGTGTCAAGTTTTGACATTTCAGCTGTCCAACTCAATTTGTTCTTGTGAATTTGCCAAGAGGACAATGCTCAAACCTAGAGCGCAAGCACAATTCCCATGGAATGGACTTTTCATTGGTACGTATCCATGAAAATGACAAGATAGAGATGTCTCGCCTCCCGAAACTTGATTGGTCATCATTGATGCGGACTTAAAAGAGCATGTTTGTTTGGTTCGGAATACAAGCAAATGTGCGCATGCATTGATGAGTAATTAAAAGTGATAATTATACAAATGGTATTTGAACTTTGCTCAATGTGTAATATAGCCTATGAACTTCCGATTTGTTTGATATTGTCTCTGACTTTAGCCCAATTTTATAATATGATTTCATTTGTTCAATATAGTCCATAAACTTTTAATATACATTCAATATAGTTATTGAATTATATGAAAATATTTAATTTTATTTATGGACTAAATTGAATATATACCAAAAGTTCAAAGATTGTATGGAACAACTTAAAAGTCCATGGATCGTATTGCACATTATGTTGGATATTTCAGTAGTTTTGAAATATTTATTAGAAATTATGATCGTCATAAAAGTTATCATTTTTGTAACGGCTTTTTCAACGGTCATATAACGGCTTTCTAATGGTTGTATAACGGTCGTCTAACGGCTTTATAACTTTTGATTTATTACTTCATAAACTCTTCATAATTTTATAACGGTCATCTTTTTAATTACCAATTGATTTATGACGATCTCCTAACGGTTCTATCTTTTTATTGTTTAAATATAAATTAAACTTCAGACCACAATCTTAGTAGACACAACATGTTCTCATATCTTTCCTTTTCTTTTAGCTGGGTTATACACAAAAGTTGTTATGTTTCCTTCTAATATTCAATGCGGAGTATAGAAGAAGGTCTGTTGTATCTTGGGAGGATAGCCGCCGAAGCCTTACGCACCGAGTTTCGTACTCCGAGGGGCGGAATTATCCTTAAGGACAGTGTTTGCACGCCTCAGACATTTCATTTTATTTTCTAATATTTTGTAATGTATTTCCAATTATTATTATTATTTTATGTATTCTAATACTTTTTCCAACACATTAGACAAATGTTTTAGGATCATTTGTGTTATTTTCCCTAATAAAAGTTTAAAAGATTGAACAAAATCATCATTGTTATGAAGTACTTGAATTATTTAATGATATCAGCAAATGCGCATACGCATTGTGAGTGCGCAAGTAATCAAAATTTGAAAGATCAAGCAAAATTATTTTGTTATGGAATGTTTGAACTTTGAATCATTCAATAATGAGAATAAATTATTGACAAAAATACAAAATTATGAATATATTGTATTATAAGTGGATTAATAACAATAATCCAAAATTTGAAATCTTTTAGGAATGTTGTCCTGGCATAAGACATATCTACATTTTGATATTGAAATATGTGAGAGATAAAATAAAATTATGAACTTGCATGTTTGTAGACGGATGTTATACTCGTGAGATAAGCAATCAAAGATACGTGTAAAAAAAAAAAAAAACAATTGAGATTCCCTATAAGTAGGAATACGGTATTTTTTTTTTTTTTATAATAGTATAGATCAATGGAGTTTCGTTTTCTTCAATTTCTAGCAATGAACCATGGTGCCTCGAAATAATAATAATTAAAAAATTAACTTAGGAACAAAAGAGGCTTTATTACCAAGTGAGAAAGAATGAGAAAGAATGGATCTGAATTAGGAAAACGGAAGTCTCGTAGCTGGAGAACGATTGCGGCATGATGGCTAAATTAAAAAAAGTTAAGAGCACGATGTCCTTTCTCTCCTTCTGTCTTTTTCTCCTCCTCCTTCCCCAAGTTTTGAAGTTGCGGTTTCATTAGATCATCCAATTCCAATTTCCGGATGTTGCTTTTGACATTATTATGGTTTATTCACACACGATTCGCTTTTTTTTAATCATTCACTGCTTATTCCGATTCCTTCCATTTCGATCCATCCAATCGTTTCATGTGGGTTTATCCAAAATTGGCTTGGCAACCTTGACTATGAGATTGAACTTATATATACTCCATTTGATATTTAAATGATCAACTTATGAATACTTTGTTTGATCTTTTCGTTGACACATTATACGGTATAAGTAGGGATATCATCACTCATAATTATGGTGGAAGTTAAAGATAATAATTTGATATACGTGGAAATTGAATGAAAAAACAAATTAGAAGAAATCTTTAAATGATCAACTCATGGATCTTCTGTTGATGTGTTGTTATCTTTGTGCTTATTTGTAGAAAATTTTGCACTGTAACCATTGTGATATCTTTGCCTTTTGATTTTTTATTTCAATACTTTGTTTCATTGTCGCGACAGAGGCCGTTGAAAAGACTTTGAAAGAGAAGAGACATAAAATAAGAGAGATCGCGTGCATTGGGGGGATGTGGTGGAATAAGTAAATATACGGTTTGGATTGTGCAAAATGACAGGGCTAAACGGTTGTGGAAAAATCCTAGAGACACATCAAAAATGTGTTAGAATTTCGATGAATAATGGCTATCTCCTATATACGCATTTGCTGCCTTAGATGGATGATATCTCTCATTTATCAAGGTGAAATATGAAGCTTCAGGGCTAGGGCTAGGTCTTTCCTGATTGTTTGACATCTAAATTTTGATTTTTCCTGGTAATTTATCACATAAAAAAAAAAATTAAGAATCGATTCAGTCCCTAAACAAAAATATCCTTATCTCATAGTATTTGCATTCACAGTAAACCGACGTGGGAAAGCGATGGGGGTCCCAAAATCTCATGCGTCAATTTGACGGATTTGAAATCCCTTTCCTTTCCCCATTAGCGCACGACTTGGTGAAGAAAAGTCACTCGTATTTAGGAGAAATTATTTTCTGTCCTAATCAAAGCCAAATTACAGATGTGGACAAGAAAGGGGGGGGAGATATTCTGGGCCAAGAGGAAATAAGCAAGTTCGAAGTATTAGCAATCGCAGTCGGTGGAAAGGAAAGGGTTGCAATCAAGATAGAATCGGTGAAGACGGTTTTGTCTACTGAAATTTACAAAAAGGAAACGAATGAGCCTCGCCAACGAATGAGCCTCGCCATAAAATTATGAAAAGGAATCTCAATGAGATTGGACAGGCAAAATAAGGCAAGAATGGCAGTCAATCGGTAAGGCAAGAGGGATTTGACTGAGAATTACGACAAGAGTGGCAAAACTTTTGGAAAAAAGTATAGAAAATGTCACAAATCTATTACACTTATAGCAATTGAGTCTTAGACATTTTACTTTTGTCGATTTAGTTCTGCAAGTGGGCCTACTTTACACTACTAGCGTTGACATTAATAGTTTTTAATAATATTTTAATATCTTTTTTGATTTACAACTTGACTCGTTAGACTTGGTCCTTTTCGAATAAATGAATAGCACAAAAAATGTCTTTGCACAGAAAAGAAACCGATTACACTGGATAAGTGGCCGAATGACCCAAAAAAGGAAAAAAAAAAAAAAAAAAAAAAGATAAGACTACTTCGCTGGGACAAGGAAAACAAGGTTTGTCTGCTTAGGAATGAATCCGCGACCTTCCAGCCAGCGACGTACCACTGCCCTGCTCCCGTTACTCATATTCCCGATATGAACGCGGTTCAGATTACCGCGATTGGCCAAGAATTGCGGCCACAAGCCTACAAATGCCCTGGCTTCGGTTATTGAACCGAGGACCAAAAGCTCTTCCTGCCTTATCAATTGCATGCTAAGATTCAGATTCGTTATCGCGGTCATGTACGAATCATGATACTCTTGACGTTCTTGTTTTCTGAAGACTATTGAAAAAAAAAAAAAAAAAAACACATATAAGTGCTAAAAAAACAACAGATTTTCAGGAAAGATTAAAGAATGTAATACTCATGTCAAATCTATGTTAAACTGGTTTTGAGTCCACGTATCCTGCGCCATGCGATAAGCGTCGAACTTCCGGCGGAGGAGAGTAGTTGGATCCATTGGAAGAGAAGGTTTGAGAAGAGAAGGGGGAGGAAAAGAGAAAGATGTGTGCTGTACACATTCACCAAATGAACAAGCAGCAGCGTCGTGTCCCAAAGGCGTGTTGGAAGTTGGTGGATTTGGGTCTTTTCAGGAAAGCTAAATTTGTGCATCTTCATTCTCTATTGCAGCAGCACCTGCTCTCTTTGCCCACCCACTCACTCAAATTCCAAGCACACTCACATAAAACTGGAAAAAGCCAGGGGAGTGATTGAGATTGAGTTCGTGCGTCGTTTCTTCTTCGAAACACTTTCCGTCCTCCATGCGTGGCTTAAGCACCCTTGACAATGAAGAAGAAGCAGCAGCATGTGATATTTCAATGTATTCACGCAAGCAAGAGATCACAAATTCAAAACTAACAATAACATAATATATAATCACATAAAATCTGCTTAAAAGCAACCTCTACACACTGATCGTGTATTCAGGAATCGAAAAACGAGCTGAAGCAGAGAGATTGGGGAAGGGGGAAAAAAAGAAGATTAGGTCGTGCCTACTCGGGATTTGGGCGAAGCTTCTTGTTAAGAATAAGGTAAAAAGTGAATTGGAGAATTTTATTTATAAGAACTAATAAGGAGTACTAAGATAGGCGTCGCAGGGTAACTATCCACAGCAACAGAATATTACAAAATCAATTACAATTAATTACATAGATATCTATAAAATTAGAGATATCTAGAATATCGCGAAGATATCCAGAATATATCAAACTAAAACAAAGATTGAATCAATGAAGCATACTTTTCATTGATATGTTATGTAGTATATCTAGAGATATCACCTATAATTATGGTGGAAATTAAAAGATAATAGATAGCAAATTGTAAATTGAATAAAAACAAATTAAAAAAAAAAACCTCCAAATGATCAACTTGTAAATATTCTGCTCGACCCATGGTATATGGATAGAGATATCATCACTTATAATTATGGTGAAAGTTAAATATAAAACTCATATCCTGAAAAACCCAAAACTGTACATTTATGACAAATTTACCAAAAACTATTTTTTTGACCATAAAAACCATAAACTGGTACACCTGTAACAAATTTACTCGGCCTGACCATAAAAAAAACCATAAATTAGTACATTTATGACAAATTTATCCCAAACTAATTTATTCGACCGCAAAAAAAAAAAAACCCAAATTGATTAATTTGTGACAAATATACCCTCCGCTAAATTGGATTAATACCACAAAAAAATCATGAAAATTGTAACGGAGCATAAAATTTCAAATTGGTATACCAGTCAATTGTCACATGTCATTTAACTTAATAATTTGATGATAAAATTTAACGAAAAATAAT
Organism: Eucalyptus virginea; assembly: GCA_014182375.1. NCBI lineage: Eukaryota > Viridiplantae > Streptophyta > Magnoliopsida > Myrtales > Myrtaceae > Eucalyptus > Eucalyptus virginea. Next base: position 654,406 of record CM024516.1, on the reverse strand, counting down.
AAAGGGTAAATTTGTCACAAGTGTATCCGTTTGGGGTAAATTTGTCAAATATATACCAGTTTTGGGTTTTTTGTAGTCAAAAAAATAGTTTGGGGCAAATTTGTCACAGATGTATCAGTTTGGAATTTTTCAAGGTATTAACCCTTAAAAAGATAATAATTTGATATATCTAAAAATTGAATTAAAAAATAAATCAGAAGAAATTTTCAAATTATCAACTCATAGATACTCTATTTAATGCGTCATCCTGACTATCAACACCTAAAATTTTGATTTTTTTCTAGGCATTTATCACCTAAAAAATTAGGGACTAATTTAGTCCCTAAACAAAAATAACTGTAATTCATAGTATTTACATTCATAGTAAACTCACACGCAAAGTGATGGGGGACTTGAATTCTCATGCATCAATTTGATGGAGATATATTCAAATGATAACATGTGCGCACACAATAGGCTTAATGCAAGAGTTCTACGATGCTATGTTCCACAAGCTGAACTCTAAGCAGTTTATCAAACTCTCTATTCCAATGGCAACTGCCCGTTTGGTAACGTTTCTGTTCAAAAATTGTTCTCGGGAACAGAAATAGTTTTTTTTCTATTTCTGTTCCGGAGAACAATTTTTTAATAAAAGAACATGTATGGTAACTACACAAAATTTCCGTTCCGGAATAGAAAAAGAACATAAACACGTTTGGTAAACTTATATAATATTTTTGTTTCTTTTAATTTTTTAGTATTTTTATTTTGTTTTTCCTTTTTTTTTTTTCTTTTTTTTTTTTTTTTTTTTTTCTTTCTTCCTTTTGGCTGGTCGCTAGCCTTGGCCATGGCCAGCGATCAGCCGACGAGGGCCGATGGCCTCGCCTAGCCACGGCGAGGCTCGTTGGCCCCCGGCGACACTCCAGTGAGGTCACCGGCCCTCAATGGCCGATCGCCGGCCATGGCCGAGGCCGGTGACCGGCCAAAGAAAAAAGAAGAAGAAGAAAGAGAGAAAAAAAAGTGTTTCTCGGAAGTGTTTCCGGGAATAAGAAGCATGTTTTTTTCTATTTTTTGTTTCTATTGCAAATTTGTTCCCGGAACCAAAAAAAAAAAAAAAAAAGATTTTTGTTTCCGGAAACAAAAGTGTAAACAAATGTGTTTTTGTTCTTTTTTTGTTCCTCGGAACAAAAGAATAGAAATATGTATTTCGGGGAACGAAGCAAAATTTGCCAAACAGGCCATTAACTTCCGAACAAATATTACCTGCCATATACTTCCCATGCTTTGTGTCAAGGAGCAAATATGAAGCACCAGTTGAGGAACAGAATAAGGTTGAGCAAAAATAACTAGAAGCATTAGATCTATTCTTAGGTTTAGATTCTTCAAAAATTACTAATGGACCATTTTCTGTGTAAACAAATGTGTTTTTGTTCTTTTTTTGTTCCTCGGAACAAAAGAACAGAAATATGTATTTCGGGGAACATAAGCAAAATTTGCCAAACAGGCCATTAACTTCCGAACAAAATATTACCTGCCATATACTTCCCATGCTGTGTCAAGGAGCAAATATGAAGCACCAGTTGAGGAACAGAATAAGGTTGAGCAAAAATAACTAGAAGCATTAGATCTATTCTTAGGTTTAGATTCTTCAAAAATTACTAATGGACCATTTTCTGTGTAAATTCTTAAGCCAAGTAGTACTCGATAAACCGTTAATTATCATCGTGGAACTTTAAACGTTGAAGTCACTAATCAAATTACAACTTAATCTCAATTCCTCGAATAAGAATAGAATAGAAGTCGAGCATATGAGGTAAAACAAAAACATGTGGTCCTAAAATAGGTACTAGCAAGGCATATTTTAGGCGGAAAGATATTACCTTGCAAACGCTAACTGGCTTGTTATATGCTTCATGGAAGCTTTGGGATGAAAGCAAAGCATGGGTCTTTGAGCATGCTGCACATTGTACCAGAAAGCGACATGGTTAAAACATATGTCAAACTCTCTCAGAGACTCCAATGTGTGGGCAAGGCAATTTCGGACAACAAGTTACACATAGATGCCAATGTGTGGGCAAGGCAAGTATCCTTACCGTACTGTGCAAGGTAAAGAAATTCAACCTCAGTGAGGATGTACCGACCAAAAAAAAGAAAATAACCTCAGTGAGGATGTACAATTTGCACATCTCTAACCATATTCAAGAAATAACTTCAAGATATTATACAAAACGACATGAGTCTGTGCATGTCTTTGTGCTCAAGACCCACGTGGCTTCTTTGTAGCCTAGCCCACGAACAAAGTTAGAGCTAAACAACAACAGCATTCAAAACGACATTTTCCATCAGAAAGGCTGCTTGCTGTTTCTTTTCCAGCAAACAAATATATAATTCAGTAGGAAAGCCAAGAAGAAGGCAACTATTTGACTTCAGGATCTCGTTATTGATTACCCCTACAAGTTTCGTTAGTACTCCGAACTGTCTCCCCAGTAGTTAGTTATAAAAATGCTAAAGGAAGAAAAAAATTGCTGTATTGAAATCTGAATATCGCTGGCATGTATGCTTCTCCATCTCCGAAAGAGGTGCCCCTCTGAATTTGAAGCAGATTCTCGTGACAAGGTAATGAATTTTGGTGCAAAAGTTCCATTTTTGAGCTGGGAACTACTCTTGGATGCACGTTTGTTTCTTCCTTTAGCTATAAATTGTCCTAAATCAGCATATAATTGTAACTTCCTTTTTTATTTAATTGGGTGACTGGGCAAAAGTTCATCCTTCTCTTCGGTGTGGGTGCATCGGAATCCGGATCATCTTATCATCGACACTATAATCCTCATTGTTTTGTTCATTCGACCAAGAGTTAGTATTTTTTTTTTCCTGTTATTCTACAAACATTGAATTTTCTTCTTCGATGAACTTCGCTGCTTCATGTTTTCCCTCAATCATATCTCCAGATTGTTGCTTGCTTTCTATCTCCGTTTTCCCACATTTTTCCTTTGTCAGTGAGACTCAATCCAAGGGCTTATATTAGCTATCAGCCAGATGAAATTCTAGGTCGTATATATTCCAGTTGACATCTTACAGAAACACAAGCAACTTCTGTTTCATTCCGAGATGGAGGTATTTGTGGACTGCTCATTTGAGTGGCCATGGTTTCAGAGCCTCAAACTTATTGTATGTGATGGAACCTAACCCTAGTCACAAGAAAGGGACCATGGAATCGTCAATTGCCTAAATTAACAAATGCCAAGCAATTGGCTTTAAGTTGATGAATGGAAAGATGGAAGTTTGCTTTTGCCTGTTGGAAATTTAGTCCAGAGAAAGCATATTGTTTGTTGTAATCAGAACATCAATGTAAAGAAGACGATAACAACTATAAAATATCATTCTTTTTATGTAAATTTACAAATCTTGGAGAAGAATAAAATAAGATATCACTGGAAAAATAACATAAAATTGGAGGTGAGGTACGGATATCTGAATTTCCTTAAGGCGATTAGTTCCTGCCAATGGTGCATCACAGATTCATGAACTATGCCTCCCAAGATACAATATCTTGAACCTGTTTGGATTAGCACTATATAAACAGGACTCTGTCGAACCGTTCAATTGAACTAGAACACCCAGAAAAAAGAAAAAAAAAACGAAAGAGTAGAAAGTTATATCAAAACTCTTTTGGAATCGAGTCGAGAAAACAAGAACTCATAAACTTCTTTTGAAGTTTTATGCTCCCATCTATTTATAGAGATTTTTAGTTTATGTATAGAAGAGATACATGAATTAAATAGACGCATGTATCCACGAAATTCATGAATCAAGAGATATGTGAATTCAAGAGATTCATGAATCAAAGATACGTGAATTCAAGAGATTCATGAACTCAATAAATACATGAACTAAAAGATACATGAATTTAGGAAATTCATGAATTCAATAGATACGCGAACAGAAAAGCTTAGGAAATTCATGAATTTAATAGATACGTGAATAGAAAAGACTTATTTATTGGCTTTTGTTGATTCATTAACCATAATTACAACAATCCCTCACATTAATGGATCAACAAAACATTTTTGACTCGAAGGAATCTGAGCATGCCTGTTGAAATACACCGCATCAAGATAGGTAGCTTTCGCTTTAAACCTTTTTTAGTGAAAGCCTATCAGATTTACTTAACTAGTCGATGGACTAAGCCTTGAATTGCCAGTTGTTTGTGTAAGCCTAGACAATAAACCTCACACGGAGTATTTCCAATTCAAGATTGGTTCTCGGTTGTGTTCGTTCTTTCGGCCCTAAACCTCTCGGGATTCATGCGTGCTTTAGAAAATCTAGCCTTTAAAGATTTTCATAGAGTCAGCCAGCTCCACGCATATAGATGCATTCCTTTTAAAGATATCCTACCATATCTCACTTGGATGTTACATTTCAAGTCATAGGAATCATTAAACGCATAGCATACCATTAAAAACATTGTAGGAAAACACTGTTGCATCATAAGAATGAGAGACAATACTTACACTAGAGTTTCCAGAATTTGCGTTGTCCTATTGAACCTAGACCATGGGATCTCCAATCACATAGGTTAGGTTTCCACCCTAGAATCTCTTTATTGAGTTAAGACTCTTAAACCCATTCCCCTCGATGCGCAGTTTATTTGCTATTTTGACAAACCTTTTGTCAGTGGATCCGCAATATTTTCCTTTGACTTTACAAAGTCTAAAGAAATGATTCCATTTGAGAGCAACTGCCTTACGGTGTTTTGTCTACGAAGAATGTGTCTAGACTTACCGTTATAAATCACATTATGCACCCTTGCAATTGCTGCTTGATTGTCACAATGTATGCAAATTGCAGGCATAGGTTTTGGCCATACCGGAACATCTTCTAAAAAATGTCAAAGCCATTCTGCTTCTTCAACAGCTTTATCCAAAGCAACAACTCCGATTCCATTGTAGAGCGCGTTATTAGAGTTTGTTTAGAGGATTTCCATGACACTGCAGCACCTCCTAGCGTGAACACATTTCCGCTAGTCGATTTCGATTCATCAGAATCTAAAATCCAGTTGGCATCACAAAAACCTTCCAAAACAACTGGATATTTGTCACATTGTAGAACATAGTCTTTTGTCCTTTTCAAATATCCTAATACTCTCATTAGAGCATTCCAATGCTCGTGACCTAGGTTACTGGTATATTTACTCAGTTTGCTTACTAAGTACGTAATATCAGGTCTAGTGCAATTCATGATATACATGATGTTGCCAATTACTTGAGAGTATTCCAGCTGTTTGACACTATTTCTAGTGTTCTTTCTTAAAGTTAGGTGTGGAAAAAAAAGGATTGTTTGCATCTTTAATGCCAAATCCTTTAAATCTCTTAATTACCTTTTCAATGTAATGAGATTGTGTTAAACCTAATCCATCGGAATTCCTTAGAGTTTTGATGCCGAGTATAACATTTGCTACACCTAAATCTTTCATCTCAAAATTCTTTTTGAGAATGTTCTTAGTGATTCTGATGACCTCAGTGTTATCTCCAAGAATTAGTAAGTCATCGACATATAGACAAATAAGTACATATCCAACTATAGTGGATTTAGTGTACACACATTTGTCACACTCATTGATTCTATACCCATTTTGAATCATTACCCGGTCAAATTTCTCATGCTATTGTTTAGGAGCTTGTTTAAGTCCATACAATGATTTGACAAGTCTACACACTTTGTGTTCTTGTCCTTTGACCTTGAACCCTTTAGGTTGTTTCATATAAATCTCCTCGTCGAGATCACCATTTAAGAATGCAATTTTTCACGACCAAAAAAAAAAAAAAAAAAATGCGGTTTTCACATCCATTTGATGTATCTGCAAATTGTATAGCGAAGCTTTAGCAATCAACATCCTTACTGATGTTATTCTTGTGACAGGTGAATAAGTATCAAAGTAGTCAAGATTCTCTTTTTCTGTAAACCATTTGGCTACAAGCCAAGCTTTGTACATATCAATGGAACCATAAACCTTTAGTTTTTTCTTGAATATCCATTTACATCCAATTGGTTTTTTTCTAGGTGGAAGATCAACCAATTCCCAAGTATGATTACTTAGGATAGAATGGATTTCATTGTCAACAGCTTCTTTCCAGAAAGGAGCATATGGAGATGACATTGCCTCTTTTTATGTTTGGGCTCACCTTCTAACATGTATGTTAGAAAATTAGGTCCGAAAGATTTTTCAATTTGAGACCTTTTACTCCTTCGAATTTCGGCTTCTTTGGTTACAACTTCATCATTCTCAGATTCTGATTCTCTAAGCCTTTTCTGAGAAAGTTCTCCTTGATTTCTTTTTGCAGGATATATATCCTCAAAAAATTCAGCATCCCTTGATTCTAGGATTGTATTGACATGGATTTCTGCATTTTCATATTTGTAAACCAAAATTTCTATATGCTCTACTATTTTGAGCATAACCAATGAATATGCAATCTACCGTTTTAAGTCCCAACCAAGTCTGTTTAGGAGGAGGAATTGCCACATTACCCCCACACTTTTAGAAAATTGTAGGATGGCAACTTTCCATTCCATAGTTCGTGTGGAGTTTTACCGGTCTTTTTGTGGGGTATTTTATTAAGAATATAATTTACAATTAAAACTGTCTCCCCCCACTAGTTCTGAGGTACACCTGAACTCAAAAGCATGGCGTTAGCCATCTCCTTTAGTGTCTTGTTCAATCGTTTAGTAACTCCATTTTGTTGTGGAGTGTAAGGTGCAGTCATTTGGAGAATTATTCCAAAACTGGCACAAAACTCTTTGAAATTGATTGAATTGTATTCTCCTATTTTATCAGACCTAAGCACTTTGATTCGTTTATTAAGTTGGTTTTCAACTTCATTTTTATACTTGACAAACATGCTCATAGTCTCATCTTTGTTGGTTAGTAAATAAATATAGCAAAATCTAGTACAGTCATCTACAAATGTGATGACTATGGATTAATTGTAGAGGTTCATTTGTTCTTTCAACGGATTTCAAAGGTTTCTTGGCAAACTTGGCCTCAACACAAGTCTCACACTTGTAACGGACATCCAACTCAAATCTTGGAATTAACCCCAAGTTTGCTATTTTCTTCATTGTATCATAGTTTACATGTCCTAATCTACCATGCCATAGATAAGGAGACACAACAGTGTAAACTGAAGACTTTTCTTTATCAATAGTCTTTGGGTATACATAATTTGAGTCTACATCAATGACAGCCACATTGGCTTTAAATAGGTCATTACGCAAGTACCATTTCCCCACATTCGTCCTTCCTTTTGAAAGTACAAACTTGTCAGATTCAAATACAATTTTTAAACCCTTCACAAGTAAGGGACTAGAAATTAAGTTTTTCCGATTCTCTAGTACATGCAGCACATTCAACAGGGCAACCTCCTAGCCAGATGTAAACTTTAGGATCACCTTTCCTCTCCGGCAATTTTTGTTGATGTAGAGTTAGCCATATAAAGCTTCTCATCTTCTTCAGCCTTCTCATAAGATGAGAACATGTGTTTATCTGCAGAGATGCGATTTGTGGCACCTGTATCTAGCCACTAGCCATTAATGTTCGACACTATAGATGTTTCGGACATCACCATAGCAGACAATCTCTCATTAGCTATAACTGGAGGTGTTGCCATCACAGTAGGCAAGGTTCATTGAACTCTCTCTCTAGAAATGGAGCCAAAAGCCATTTGGCTTGTACTGTTTTGAAAAATAGTCCCAAGCATACTAGTCGTATGACTTGTACCTGCACGACCAAAATTGGTGTTGGCCTGTAGCATTAGCTGCTATAAATTCAAACCCTGAGGACTGAACATCTTCCATAGCAATGGTCGAATCGACCATAGGAACGTCTCTTGAAACATTATGGACATTGAATGGCACTTGATTGTTTTCAACCATCTCAATACTCTGACAAGAACAACAAACAATGAGTAATTTAACGCCTTAAGATTGTTGGAAATTTAATCTAGAGAAACCATACTGTTTGTTGTAATTAGAACATCAATGTAAAAAAGACGATAACAGCTATATAATATCATTTTTTTTTATGTAAACTTACAAATCTTGGAGAAGAATAAAATAAAATATCACCGGAAAAATAACATAAAATTGGAGGTGAGGTACGAATATCCGAATCTCCTTAAGGCGATTGGTTCCTGCCAATGGTGCTCCGCAGATTCACGAACTATGCCTCCCAAGATACAACACCTCAAACATATTTTGATTAGTATTATGCAAATAGGACTTTGTTGAACCGTTCAATTGAACCAGCACACCTAGAAAAAAAAAAGAAAAAGAAAGAGTAGAAAGGTATATCAAAACTCTTTTGGAATCCAGTCGAGAAAACAAAAACTCAAAAACTCTTTTGAAGCTTTATGCACCCATCTATTTATAGAGATTTTTAGTTCATGTATAGAAGAGATACATGAATTAAATAGATGCATGTATCCACGAAATTCATGAATCAAGAGATACGTGAATTCAAGAGATTCATGAATCCAAAGATACGTGAATTTAAGAGATTCATGAACTCAATAAATACATGAATTAAAAGATACATGAATCTAGGAAATTCATGAATTCAATAGATACGCGTACAAAAAAGTTTAGGAAATTCATGAATTTAATAGATACATGAATAGAAAAGACGTATCTTAATTTATTGGCTTTCGTTGATCCATTAACCATAATTACAACACTGCCGACTCTTGTGATTTAGGCACTTCCCTACTTTCGGAGTTTTGTGTTAGAATAAGCCAAGCCCTATCGAATCCGACTTGTATATGATCATATGGGCGAGGAATTGTGAAATCAAGTAGTTAGTATTGACTTGATGTGACAATCTTATTTTCTCACAGCTTGCTGGGCTTAGAAGAGAAAGAAAAAAGCTTAAAAATGAGGGAGGTTTCGTTATCAAGTGAGAATGAATGAGAAGAATGGATCTGGACTAACAAAAATATGTATGTACAGAAAGCCTAAATTGGCTTTCTTAAATAATTATCTTATATAACATATTAATCAATGATATACACAATTAAAGGGAGGTATATGCATAATATAAATAATTATCTCTAACAAAGGAATATATTCTAGAGAATTATCTCTAACTTCCTTGCAAATTGAGACACCAAACTAAGACCACATATAGATCGGAAGGCATCCGAAAAGCGCCTGAGAAAGTGACATATCTATTTTCTCTTACCATCACTTTAATGACTAATCAAGTATCCCAGCAAACACAAAATGGTGGTTGTTTTGGAGTCCTTGACGGATTAAAATGACACGAGAAGTGCACGAACATCCATTATTCGTGGCTTTGAGTCATGGCATAACTTAAAAATATAAAATAAAATAAAAAATAATAAATTATTAATAAACAAACTTATATTCGCAATAAAAGCCAAAAAAAAAAAAAAAAAAAAAAGAGACCTTGAAAAGGGGAAGAGGAGTAGGTTGCAAAACACCATCCATATCACTTGTATGGATACCATGAGGCTCTGGTTCCGTTAATTAATCGCCAGAGCAATCTTTAAAGGTACCTTTCCCTTGAGTTGTTGCAAAGCCCGTTCTCTAGGTTCCTCCAACTTTTTCCATTCCCCCGAAACATACTCTTTGTCACAGGTATTTACCACTAACTTCTCAAGGGCAATGGCACTCGCGATAAGGTAAGTCACTAGTTCGAGATGAGAATGTCTTCCATAATAATTGTAGAATTCAACTTTTTTAAGGTATCGATGGAGAGGGAGAGGTCTAACAACTCTTTTCAGCTCTCTTCTCTGCTTGCGTGGCATCCACCATGGGTCTATCAACTGTGGCAAAAGGAATGTTGTATATTATTTGTCGTATATTATTAATTACCATAAGATATTGATGCATTGGAGAATGTCAATGGAAGAAAGAACTTGCAAAAGAAAGTATGTCTCTGGATTGTCACATCAAGCAGATACCAATCACATGATGACTCAATAACTCACCCGTTTGCAGAGACTAGAATAGGATTCTACAGTTGGTTCTAAGCAAGACCTTAAAAGGCTTTGACACTGGAAAGACAGCTTCCCCCTGGGATTAGGGGGAAAAATATATAATCCCAACCGCCGGGGCGCGCGTAACCCCCTCAGGGGATAAGCCCCCCAGGCCTGATTCCCGCGATGCCTTCCCCGGGTAACCAATCCCGGGCGTGGTACAGGAAAATGATGGCAGCTAGTTACGCGTTTAACATATTCAATCATAATGCATCGGTCTAATGCCTAAAGTGATGAAAACTTGAATGAGGCCCGGAAACCCACCTCTAACACAAAACTCTGCAAGTACGGACATGCCTTGATCATGACAGCCAACGGAAGTAGACTTGCATCTGCAGATCCGTCAACAGTCAGTTTCAATTGCTTGACACTTGTCAATTTAGGTAGTTGAATAGGCAGGTTTTCCTACGAATTAGACAAATAGAGAATCAAAGACTAACAAATATTGGAATAAGAAAATAACTTATGAAACCTTATGAAAATCAATCAATGCTCTTACATTAGGTGAATAAAAAAATTTCAGATTGAGAATATGCAGACAAGGAAGTCTTGAAAGCTGAGACCGCATAACATCCACAGGCTCCCATATACATCCTGTAATAGACACCTCAGACAGCTGGGGAAGCTTGTACAAACGCAATCGAGTTTTCACTGCCTCAAAAGTGAAGGACACAAGATCTGTATCATAAATCTTAACACGTTTAAGATCGTCACAACATCCAATGCGTAAGTATTTCAGCTTCAGTGATTGGCCAGATACTCTAAGCCTATTCAAAGTACGAGCAAATACTAAGATCAATCGCTCTAGAATCGGACAATTGGCAAGCAATTGCTTAATGAGTTCTCCCTCCACAGTGACTCGATACAAGGTGAGCTCTTCGAGATACCTTAAGCCAATATGCCAAGAACCAGAAGGGTTCAAGCCAAAATTACTAAGACTTGAAGCCCGTTGCGAACACCCTGCATTAGTATCCATAAGTGTCTCATGCCCTAATGGATATGGCAAGTGACTAGGGTCACAATCAGACCTCAAATCCTTAAAAGAGGCCGGCCTAAAATCTAGTTGGAGAACTTTAACTCGCTTTGTCAATGCAAACCTAATCCATCGATCGATATGAGACTTATATGAGATAGTCAGATCAAAGCGTAATATGAATCTACGCAAATGGTATCCTCCACTTTGACACTGCAAGACATTGTCCACCCATTCCACATATCTTGCCTTCTCCTTTTCCGCAAACTTGCAATTATCTTTCATCTCGGTGAATAAGTCAGACCGGTCGAAATCAAGGTTGGTAACCCGACAAGTAGACAAATGCCTCCATCTTCTGGAAAGAAGACAAGTCGCTTGTGCTTCTCTAGATGTCAGAAGAGATAATATAAAGCCTATAATATCTTCGGGCAAACAGCTGATCCGATCCTTTGGGTTGAGTTTCACCAGAGAAAAAAAAATTAAGGTCAGAAAAATCCGTAAATAAGATCGATGGAAAATAGGAAGGAGGAAAATTGGACAAACAAACATAAGAAAAAACTCAGCTTACTGTCAGAAACAACGAGATAAGGAATATTGATGACCCATTAACCCTACCAAGAAGAAAAGCTCTGTTTTTGCTCTATCAGCCAGTGTATTCAACTGAAAATTCGTTACCTCGTCTGCAGATTCGGCTTCAGGATCAGAGCGGAGCCTCTTTGGAGATGGAGAATCCATGGACGCCGGCATCAGTTCACCTTCCAGTTCGTGTATTTTTTTCTCTTCTAGATTTTAGGCAAGATTCCGAAACCCCTTCCGATGCGATATCTTATACAAAAATTCCTGATCAGCCATATCTTTTTCTTTTGGTAAAAAAAAAAAAAATCAATATGATCAGCCATATCTTTTTTAACCATGCATGACGATTTTGTTTCTTTTTTGGGTCAAAAAAGAAGATGTAGGTTAACATATTGTGCTTTCATAAATCCTCAAACTTAATATGACATTTTAAATTTTTAACCAAAAAGCTCAATTTTTACTTTTGTTTAATTCCAAACGAACACAGATGATAAAAATACCACGCGGCGAAACCTAAATTATAATTTTTAGATTTTTTTTTTTTTAACCTTCGACACTTTGCAATTTTTCGCATGTATATTCACTTCCACGGGTAAACCAAATATATCTGGACCCACTCACGAGTGGTTGGTTAATTATGAATATATCTTTATTTGCTTAAAAGGGAAAAAATAATACGGCATGATCACTACATACACAAATTGGGGCGCGACACCTTCCTCTCCTGTTTTTTTTTCTTTCTTCTTTGGCTAGTTTTTTTTTTTTTTTTTTTTTTTTTTTTTTTGGTCGGTTCTTTGGCTAGTTTTTAAGTGAAGTTTTATTAGATCACTCATCATTACGGCATATTCGACGTTATGAAGACATCTCATGCCAACTTCAATATGTTGCGCAAGACATCCAAACACTCTCAAATTTATCGTACGCATGTTTATTTAGTCCTAAAATTTTTAATTTTGTCTATTTAATCACAAATATTTGCACAAAAATTTCAATATAATCATTCCAATGCTGACAACGGTAACTCGACTGCCACATCAAAATTTTGCGCAAAGGTTTGAATCTAAATTAACAAAATTGAAAAGTTTATAATTGATTGAATAGTTTTCTCAGGATAATTCATATATAATTTACTTGTTCATTTATCATAATTTTTCTTTATCTTTTTTTTGTTATTTCGTTCCGGTTGTTTCATTTTGGTTATTCAAAAATGGCTTGACCATCTTGACATTTAAGGGTGCGTTTGTTTGCACCGTGTTTCTGTTCCCAGGAACAAAAATTTCTGTTTTTTGTTCTTGGGAACAAAAAGGAACAGAAACGCGTTTGGGTGCGTTTCTGTTCCTTTTTTGTTATTTTGTTCCCAGAAACAAAAAGGGAACATAAATAAGAAACAACAAAAAGTTGTTTCTTATTTCTGAAACAAAACTTAGAAACACTTTTTTTTTATTTTCTTCTTCTTTTTCTTCTTCTTTTTCTTTCGCCGGTCGCCGGCCTCGGCCATGGCCGGCGACCGGCCGACGAGGGCCGGGCGGCCTCGCCCAGCCACGGCGAGGCTCGCCGGCAAGGCCGGAGCTCGCCGGCCGGGCGAGATCGAGCTCGCCCGCCCCGGCCGGTCTCCCTTGGAGGCGAGCTCAAGCTCGCCATCCGGGCCGCGCGAGGTCTCCCTTGGTCGGGCGAGCTCGGGCGGTGGCGCGAGGCCGAGCCCGGCGAGCCTCGCCGTGCCTGGGCGAGGCGCCGGCCGGGCCGCCGTCGGCCGCCGCCGCCATGGCCGAGGCCGGCGACCGGCCAAAAGAAGAAAAAAAGAAAAAGGAAAAAAAAAAAAAAACAAAAAAAAATAAAAAAAAATAAAATAAAAGAAATAAAAAATTATACAAATTTACCAAACGTGTTTTCGTTTATTTTTTATTCCCGGAACAAGTTTACCAAACGCGTTTTTTTGTTCAAAAATTGTTCCCGGAACATAAACATTTTTCTCTATTTCGTTTCGAAACAATTTTTAAACGTAAACGCAAACAAACGCACCCTAAGTCAAACTTTTGTAAGAGAAAGTTACCCATTCATTATCAAAGGCCCAAACTGCTGATTGGATGCAGTGGCTTGGGGGCCACTAAGTTATTTAGGGTACACATGAGAATCATTATTTTTCTATTCCATACTTATTTTCGGAACAAAAATTCGCTTGGTAAAATTATTTCATTTTTCTATTTTTGGAATAGATTTCTACTCTAGAAATAAGTTTAGAACAAAAATCATAAATGAAATTTTTTTACTTTTTTATTTTTGAAATAGAAATGAGAAATAAAAATTATTCTCACCGTTTGTCCTCACTACTAGCTGGTTGCCCATCCATCATTGCCGGCTGCCGCTTCACTATACCTTGCCACCACTCCTCGATCGTCGCTGCGGGTTGCCAACTACCATTGCTGCAACTGCTGCTGACAGCCACCAGTTTCTAGTTACTACCATCAGCAACTATCACCGATCATCGATCGTTGACCATTGTATCATTATCAAACACGTATTTTTACTTATAAATTCATCCAATAATAGAAATAGAAAAATCTATTTCTCTTCCAGAAATTAATTTCTTGTTAGAATAATTATCATTCACATCTCTAACTCCTTGTCCGATGAACTAGTTTTGCCACTTGTCATTTGATAGGTGCCCAGCTTATCCTAGGCGGACATGCGATGGTTGCACCGATATCTTGAAACTCGAGATCTAAAGTCCATTTTTTTTTTTTTTTTGCACATATTTTAAGTTGCATTCTACAAGAATAAGAGTAGGAAGTTTCTCTATATCAAGAGTTTTTTGAGTGATTTTTAATACACCGGCTCTTATTTGAGTTAGCCATAATATAATATCTTTCTTTAATTTACCAACTCTTTATTGAGTTACCCATTTTTGTTCGCCTTGATTATTATAACAGGAACATTAGTTCTTGTGGACTCATTACCCACAAGTACAGCACCTCGAGAGACAAACTAGGAGTTGTGGTCTCAACCTACTATTTACTGAGCGCCTAAAATTATATCCAAGTAGTAACCGCAAAGAAATTGCAATTAATCGAAATTCAGTTCTTGTCTAAGCACGCTCGCACCTATCTCGATGGAGGTTTGGATCATACTCTTTTGACACTAATTATAGACCCAAGTGTTGTTTCTTGACGTGCCTCTGGCAGAATGCTTTTATTCTCTCAAGGCCATCTTCGAGCTGCCTCTAATCTTCCCCGAGGCCTCATTGTTAGACTAACTTATCTCATGAAGGGATAAGAATAAGAATGCGAAGAAGCGGACAGCAGTGTATATCTCTTATATGAAATATTTAGCTAAGAGTTAGCAACCGACCATGCCAAACTTTTTCCAGTTTTAGCATATGCTTCGTAAGTGGTTAACCACTTGTTCGCTTTTTAGTAAAATGAATAGCACAAAAGATGTTTTTGCACTGAAAAGAAACAGATTGCATTGGAATCATTGGATAACTGGGCCGGATGAGACTACATTGCTGGGAAGAGGATAACAAGGTTGGTCTGGTCAAGAGTGAGTCCGTGATTTTCCAGCCAGCCGCGAACATCCGACCTGTCGTTTGTTGGAGAAAGAATTTGTTCTGATCTCTTGATTGATTCTCGAGTCATATTCCGATCTCGTGATTAATACAATAAATCATAGATTTGGAATATTTTAGGGAATACAATATTGTACATATTTTCTTATGATTCTTCTGATTTCATTTCTTGTAATATAAAATACAAACACATACTTGTATATTGCAGAAGACAAGAAATACAATACAGATTTCTCCCCATTGTTCTTCGTTTTCTTTCATGGTATCAGAGCAGTTTGATCCAACTTCCGCAAATTTTTCCTGGATTGCCTTTGACCCTTCTTCTGTTTTGTTGCTGCAAAACATTACCTGCAGAACAACATTAGTGCGTCAGAAAGCTTCCATTCATCTTTTGGTGCAATATGCAGAACCCAAACTCGGGTAGTGAGAGGTTCAGTAACTTTCTCTCTCGCTTTGGAGAGTCGCCCTCTACCTCTTTGGTAGCTTCTGTGTTTATCTTCCCTTCGTAACCCTAACCCCAGAATTCAGACCTCCCACATCAAGCTTTCTTTCTCGCATGGCGTTTTCAACGGCATATCTCACGTCTTCCTTTTATGAACTTCGTTTCAGGAGTCGCAACCCCCTATATTCAAGCACTGGGTCCCTTCCTTCTCTGTTTCATCCATCCTCCTCTTAATTCTGTTCCCATCCTTTCCATCGCTCTTCTTCATCCTGTTTTCGGTCGCATTGGACCTTCTCTTCTCTAATTTGGATGCTGGGTCGACCGATTCATCTGCATGTCTAATCCACAACCCACCTTCTATCGGACCGGTATTCTGCATGTGAATTTTTAGTCGTCATAATCTCTGTTCCATCCTTTGCCGATTCTTATCTTCATGGATTCTGGTAGTAAGGAAGAGGAAGCTAGACTTAATGCTTTATGTACTCGCCTGGGTCGACTGTGGTCTCCTCAGCATATTGAGATCTGGGATGAAGCACCTCCTGCAGAGAAGCTTGAGGAATGTAAGTTAACACTTGTAGGCAAAATTATTGCAACCTCCCCTATAAACTTCCCGGCTTTTCAGAGCACAATGAAGAAGGTATGGCGTGTAGATAATGTTGATATTTCACAAAGAGAAGCAGGTCTTTATGTCTTTAAATTTCCCTCTGAAGGGGCCAAGCAGCGTATTTTAGACAGTGGGCCATGGTCATTCTCAAATAATCTGATTATTCTCAAACCGTGGATCCCTAACACTCCCTTGCATTGCTATGAATTCAACACATGTGCATTCTGGGTTCAAGTTGTTGGCTTACCGTTAGAACGATGCACCGAGCAGCTGATAAGTAAGGCAGTCTGTGATCTTGGACCTGTTATGGATGTTAAAATTGAGGCGAAAGATAGCTCTAATCTTAAAATAGGAAGAGCTCGGGTGGACCTGAATATTCACAAGCCTCTCAAACCGGGAAAGCTTCTTCGAGTGGAAGGCAAAGTAATATGGTTAGACTTTCGATATGAAAGATTACCGACCTTCTGTTTTTCTTGTGGTGTACTCGGTCATTATGCTTCCTACTGCAAAGACATCCCTTATGATGATGCAAATTTCGATGAGCGGGACAAGATGTATTATGGCCAATGGCTAAAGGCTGAAGCTAGGAACCTTAGCCCTTTCTGGCAGGTTTACTATGAAACAAAACCTATTATGGAAGATGGAGAGGAATCAGTACCTGAAACTCCTCCACAAGGCTTGCTATTGCTCCCACCTGGGCCATCAGCTTCCAATATTAAACAAGTGAACAGAGATTCTCACACGGCTCAGCAGCTCCCTTTTCCTACCACATCTATGCAGCCAACACATCCCATTCCAGTCACTGGTCAGACAGGTCTTGCATCCACTTCGTTTTCCCCTGAAGGTCCAGGTCTGAAAGGTTCCACTGTTGAAACAGAAGTTATACAGTTAGTTACTAATGCCAAAAAAGTTAAAAAACCTCTGTTGCTGACTAAGACCTCTCCGGTCAAGAAAATCAAGCGGTATTCTCCGTACGGATCTCGTCCTGTTCTTCCAGAAGTTTTGGAAGAGTGTCAACTAATGGATACCCCCATTTTACTGGCTGGAAATGTTAGCGATTGGGCTGAGGTGGCTTGCCCCAATAAGCCACCCAAGGATAAATGAAGATCATGAGTTGGAACTGTCAAGGATTGGGCAATTCCTTGACAGTTCAAGCACTTAGGGCCTTAGTAGCCCGGGAACGGCCCGATGTTCTATTTTTGATGGAAACTCGCAATCAAGAATTTCTTATTCAGCGTGTCCAAAGCCAAATTAAGTTCTCAAATAGTTTTGTTGTTAATCCTATAGGTTTGGCTGGAGGTTTGGTTATTTTTTGGACTACTCAGATCTCTCTTCACATTAATAGCTCTAATGCTCACTATATAGATACTATATGCTCTGAAATTGGTAGTGGCTCAGCTATGGGTCTTACCTGTTTACATGCACCATCGGTCTTTCAACACCGACAACTTTTTTGGGCGGATTTAAGGCGGCTCAGTAGCTTACATACCTTACCTTGGGTGTGCATAGGGGACTTTAATGACATATTACATCCCTGGGAGAAGGTAGGCAAGAGACCGGCTTCACCTTATCGAATGCAGGCTTTTCGGGAACTTCTTCATGACTGTGCATTGCTGGACCTAGAGACAAAGGGTTGTGCCTACACCTGGATTAATAACAGAAATGGTGAGGAAATTGTCAAGGAAAGACTCGATCGTGCATTATGTACAATCGAATGGCGATTAAAATATGAAGAGGCAGAGGTTCTTGCCCTTCCTGCAATAGGCTCCGACCACAGCCCGATTTTATTAAACACTACTGTAATGCCAGTCAAGAGAAGAAAGTGCTTTACCTTCGAAGCTTTTTGGCTTCAAGATGCAGAATGCCGAGAGGTGATATCCACATCATGGTCTCATCATTCCACCGATCAGCTCCAAATCTCGCAGCGGATTCGAAAAACCACTATGGCACTGGCCAACTGGAGCAGAAACAAGTTTAAGGCAGCTCAGCAACACCTATATCTTTTGCAACAGCAACTTCAGAACTGTATTAACGAGCCTGCAAGTAATTATGACAAAGATCCGGTCAATTCCTTGAGATTTCAAATTCAGCAAAAATGGGCACAAGAAGAACAATATTGGGCCATGCGTTCTCGTATTAACTGGATGTGCTGGGGTGATCGCAATACGAAATTTTTTCATGCAACCACAATCCAAAGGCGTAAACGGAATAAAATCAGCATTTTACAGAATGATAACGGGGAATGGGTTCGCGATCCAGATCAAGTAAAGAATGAGACACTCAACTTTTTCCAGCAACTGTTTACTTCTGCAGGACAAAGGGACTATAGCCCTATTCTAATGCAATGCTTTCCAATAGTAACAGCAGAAATGAATACACATCTAACATCAGAAGTTACAAGGGAGGAAGTCACACAAGCCACTTTTCAACTAGGCGCAACTAAAGCGCCAGGACCGGATGGGTTAAATGGATTATTCTACCGTCATCACTGGGACATTATACAGGAAGATGTTTTCTCTACGGTTCAACAATTTTTTGCCACAGCCCATATGCCAGCCGAAATCAACCGAACCTTGTCCTTATTCCAAAAATCCAGAATCCCGAGAGGTTAGATCAATTTCGCCCCATAAGTTTATGTAATTTTCTCTACAAGATCATATCTAAAGTTTTGGCTAACCGTCTAAAGACCTGGCTGCCGGTACTAATTTCCAAAGAACAAAGTGCTTTTGTCTCTGGTAGACAAATCCAGGACAATATTCTTATCGTTCAAGAGGTTATACACCAGCTGAAATCTAGAGATAGAAAGAAAAAATTTCAGGGAATTCTCAAGCTGGATATGAAGAAAGCCTATGATAGGGTGGAGTGGGATTTCTTAAAAGATTACCTTCACAGACTAGGATTTCATGCTCAATGGGTGAAATGGATGCTCCAATGTGTTTCAACGACTTCTTTTAGTGTAAAACCGAATGGGGAATCTCTCCCGTATTTTTGCCCATCCCGAGGTTTAAGGCAAGGTGACCCTCTATCCCCCTATTTATTCATACTTGTGGCAAATTTACTATCTACACTTATCCAGAATGCTGTTACTATGGGTCATTTAAGAGGCATTAGACTCAACAGATGGTGTCCTACGTTATCACATTTATTTTTTGCCGATGACGCCATCCTGTTCATTGATGGTCGACTACAGGAGAGCCAAAACTTATCAAACATTCTCAATCAGTATTGCCTAGCTACTGGTCAAGAGATAAACAGAAACAAATCAGGCTTGTTTATGAGTAAAAACTGCCCCCATACTCTTAGACTTAATCTGGCTAATGATCTTAGAGTTCCAATCTTGGAAAGAACCGGGAAATACTTAGGCATTCCGTCTGATTGGGGATCTTCTAAACGTGACATGTTTGCATGGATCTTCAGTAGAGTTAATACTAAGCTGGAGGGGTGGAAGGAAAACCTAATCTCTAAGGGAGGGAAGGAGGTTCTGTTGAAGTCGGTGGTTCAGGCACTACCTCAGTATGCTATGATGATCTTTAAACTTCCTGTATCAATATGTAAGGCGGTGGAACAACAAACAGCCAGGTTCTGGTGGAAAAACAGTCGCAACAAATCAGGCGTTCATTGGAGAAACTGGGAAACTCTCAAGAAAAGTAAAGATCACGGAGGTTTAGGTTTTCGTGACTTAATTTCCTTTAACAAAGCTCTATTGGGTAAGCAAGCCTGGAGACTTTTTATTAATCCTTCCTCTCTGTGGAGCACTGTTTTCAAAGCATTATACTTCCCTCATTCCAGTTTCTGGTCTGCAAAGAAGGGGACGAGGTCTTCTTGGGGCTGGCAGAGTCTCATTCTAGGAAGGGATTCTATTATTGACAAGGTCCAATGGTCAGTAGGGAATGGCACCCAGATTAGAATCAGAGAGGACAAATGGCTGAAACAGGGAGTACTAGGTGGACCATACAACAGGACAGAACCGAAAAAAAGTGCAGGAACTTATTCTGCCTAATCAGAATGAGTGGAATGAGGAAATACTGCGTCAATTTTA
This sequence comes from Eucalyptus virginea, assembly GCA_014182375.1. Classification (NCBI taxonomy): domain Eukaryota; kingdom Viridiplantae; phylum Streptophyta; class Magnoliopsida; order Myrtales; family Myrtaceae; genus Eucalyptus; species Eucalyptus virginea. The sequence continues at coordinate 634,176 of CM024516.1, read as the reverse complement.
CCAGGACCACATCGTTACCGAAATACTATCTATTCCTCTATCGCCAGCCTCCTCTGAGGATAAGATTGTGTGGACAGACACATTAGATGGTTGTTATTCTGTTCGGAGTGGTTATCATTTCATTCAACAAGCAGACTCTCTAAAGAATCACTCTCAGCCTTCATCCTCCTATCAGGCCCCTACTACCTTATGGAGACAGATTTGGAAAGCTCAGATAGCTCCAAAGGTTCGTGTTTTTCTATGGGCCGTGTGCCAGAATGCTCTACCTACAGCAGAAAATTTATATCGCAGGAAGATTATCCCAGAACCTTGTTGTAAACTTTGCTCCTCAGACATACCCGAAACCCCAGAACATCTATTCCTACTATGTCCATGGACAAAATACATATGGAATCACCCCAGTGTGCAAATTAAAGTTACACACCACAGAATACAGCGCATTGACACATGGCTTCATTCGCATATTAACCAGAAGAAGGATCGACAGAGAGGTGTACCTGGGTTTGAGCAGATTGCGGCTTTGCTTTGGCATATATGGAAAGCCCGGAACCTCTTTGTTTTTCGGCATCAGCGATCACACCCGGATCACCTGGTTCAAGCATCAATTAATATGGCTCAGGTAGGATATCGAATTCCACAGATTGAAAAATCTACCCGGAAGACATGGTTGAACCCTAACTGGAATTGGGAACCTCCACCACAGGGGATGATAAAGCTCAATCTTGACGGGGCTTTTCCCAGTGGACACAATGAAGGCGCGATTGCTAGCATCGCACGGGACGCTTCTGGCAGGTTGATTGGAGGATTCGCCCGTACCGTTAGGGCTCGATCTGCCATAGAAACAGAGACCTTGGCTCTGTTATACACTCTTCGGGAGCTATTACAGAAAGATCAGATGGAAGAATACCTCCTGCTTGAATCGGATAATCTCATCCTAGTAGAGACCATCAACGGATGCCGTGAACCACCCTGGGATTGTCGAGCTCTGTTTGCTGAGTGCGTAGCCTTGAAGACGATGTTTTCCAATCTGAGCGTCCTGCACGTTCGAAGGGAGGCAAATGCCCTAGCTGACTGGGCCGCGAAGGCCCATGGACGCGGTAACCTCCCACACAACTGGGCTTCTTCTCCTCCTCAGCTTATGTTGGACTTAATCTGTATTGATGCCCTGCTTAAGGGATGTACTTTTGTTCACAAATGAATGAATAGTCCGTATCTTTCTTCCAAAAAAAAAAAAACTCGGGTAGTGAAGTTCAAGACCTGATTATGCCTACAATTGAGGAATCATCTGATCAAATTTCAGAACAAGTTGAGCAGGTTGCTCAACATCCATCCGCTCCAGTTCAATGGCCATATGCACCGTGGTTTCCTATTCAAGGCTCATGGGTTGCCAGAGCCAACCAATAGGCCTCTGGGTCCCATCAATAGTACTACGGTCCACAGCAATCCAGCGGAGTTCCAGACCCGACTTCTCCGGGTCAAAAACCCGAATTGAACTTGGGTGAGTCGGGAGCAAATGCCTACTCAAGTTTCCCACCCGAGGTCTCACCAGTCATTTTTCCGACCATCACCGGTCGCCCTGAGCCAAGCGAACCCCTTTCCGTATCACCGGCCGACGGGCCAGAATTACGGTCGATTTCTCTTCAGCTCGCCGGACCGGATCACTACTCAACTTGGGCAAGAGACTTCTCGGCGAGCCCTCGTCACGAAGGACAAGGACGAATTCCTTGACGAATCCGTCCCCTTTCCGGCCGACGACCGCATGCAATGCTATTGGCACAAGTGCAACTGTCGCGACCTAATTTTCGAGGGCGAATCACCTAAAGAAAGGCTAATGGATTACTAAGTCCGAAGACTTGGCACGGACCCTCCCAAGTCCTACCAATCGCGACTTGATAGAAATTAACTCATTTAAACATGCGGTTATACTCAATTTGGAGCCGCCACTAACCAATTAGGGCTAGTTAGAAACCCAAGTAAAGTATGGGAGAATACTTTACTATTGCGAACCAGAGATTCAATAGGTTCGGGGACATGGTTACGCTAGATTAGTCTAATGCCCTTTCGGTACCTTTTAAAAATATTTTGCAGGCAATGTTGATTAATTTTAACCTAAGCTACTAACATGCAAATGGTGGTCATGCGGGTGCACAATCAATAAAATAACATTCAATAAAAATGCTAATAAAAATGCATGCCCTAAACATGATTTCTAAATGACAGGACACTTAATCTTAATTTAACTTAATATGCATGAATTTATTTTAATGACATGCAAGATGCAATTCATATGGTATGACTTAAACTTATCACTATATATATGCAATCTAATTTAAATAATCCTAAATATGCATGTGCTACGTGATATGGGATGAATGACACGATATTTCTACATGCATGCTCTTTCTTATGATTTTTTTTATGATGATTCATCTTTTAATGCATATATGCAACCTATGCTAAATGATGATATGAAATGAGATTAATTATGAATTAACCTATTAACTAACCAAGGTAATGATCTTTAGTTTTTCTTTCTTTTTAATGACATAATGTTTTTTATTGAAAAGAAAGTAATTTAATGGTGCAATGAGCATTTTCTTTTTATTAAAAAATAAACTATAACTCATATGGCATGCATAACATTTTTTGTTCCTCTTTTTGTTTTACTAAATGAAAATTGACTTAATCTAAAAATATCTAGGTGTGTTGCTTTAATATGAAATGTGTATGGACCTAAGTACCTAAATTCTAGATATGATATAATTTTACTAATAAACAAATTCTAATTAAATAAACCTACATGCTCTAATGCAAGATTTTGATTTGTTTGATTTTCTGATTTTTTAGTTTTTTTTTTTTTTTTTTAAAAGATAAGTAATTATTAAATCTAAACTATCAACAAAATAAAGGATTAAAATAATCGAAAAAATAACCTGTTGTCTCACAGTCAAATTAACGATTATCCTAACCCTAATTATCACGACAGAGAGTTCAAAATAATTAAAAATCTGATCCAAAGTCTTACGGATCAAATTAATAATTATAATGATTTAACAATTAAAATTTTACCAAAAGGCCCAAAAATTAATATAATTAAAAAATGATCCGATGTCTCTCGGATCAAATTAATAATTACAAAAATCTTAGACAAAGCCTTAAGGATAATGTCTAAACAATACAAATAATTAACATTAATATACCATGTTCTAACTTAAATAATAATAACAAAACTTAAAATATAAACAAATAAATGAATAAAAATAAATAAACCACCTAAGGCTCAAGAGAGGACAGTGGCGTCGACGCGGAAGCGGATCGCAAGCGGAGGCGGTGCGGTGGTGCGGCGAGGTCGGAGCGGCGGGCTTCGGAGCTCCGGCGAGGGCTGGGCGGATACGGGTCGCGGCGGCGTCGGGCTTCGAGCGGCGGTGCTACAAAAGCAACAGAGGTGGCGTCGGATTTGGGTGCTCGCGGCGTCAGTGTTGCTGGGCGGAAGTGCAGGCGCGCGACTGACAGTGGGCTCAGGCGGAGGGAGACGAGCGGCGACGGGCGGTGCAGAGATGGTGGCGCGGCGAGGTCAGGAGCGGCGGGCTTTGGAGCTCCGGCGTCGCGCTGGGCAGCAACAGGTCGCGATGGCCGGCGCGGGTTCTCGGGCTGCTGCAGCGTCGCGGGGGATCGTCGGGTGGTGTGCGCGAGTTGCTGCGGGTGGCAGGTTGCTGCGCGGCGAGGCTTGCGGGTGCCGGTGCGCGGAGGCGCGGCGATGACCGGCTGAATCGCGAACCGGCGGGTTGCAGGCGAAGCGGAGGGAGCTGCTGCGGGCGACGGTGGCGGGGCTGGAAATCACGGTGAGACCGGTGGAGCAGCGGTGGCGGAGGTGAGCAGAGTGGCGAGGTGGCGAGATGCGGCGGTGGCTAGCGTCTCGGTGTTAGCGCTGTGAGCGGCACGGGCACGGGATCGACGCGAACAGGGGGCAGCGTCGGGAGGAAGAGGACACTGTAGCCTTGTTTTGCTTCCTTTTTTTTTTTTCTCTCTCTTTTGTTTTTTTCTCTCTTTCCTTCACACGTCTCACTCACCTGTCGCGACCTAATTTCCGAGGGCGAATCACCTAAAGAAAGGCTAATGGATTACTAAGTTCGAAGACTTGGCACGGACCCTCCCAAGTCCTACCAATCGCGACTTGATAGAAATTAACTCATTTAAACATGCAGTTATACTCAATTTGGAGCCGCCACTAACCAATTAGGGCTAGTTAGAAACCCAAGTAAAGTATGGGAGAATACTTTACTATTGCGAACCAGAGATTCAATAGGTCCGGGGACATGGTTACGCTAGATTAGTCTAATGCCCTTTCGGTACCTTTTTAAAAATATTTTGCAGGCAATGTTGATTAATTTTAACCTAAGCTACTAACATGCAAATGGTGGTCATGCGGGTGCACAATCAATAAAATAACATTCAATAAAAATGCTAATAAAAATGCATGCCCTAAACATGATTTCTAAATGACAGGACACTTAATCTTAATTTAACTTAATATGCATGAATTTATTTTAATGACATGCAAGATGCAATTCATATGGTATGACTTAAACTTATCACTATATATATGCAATCTAATTTAAATAATCCTAAATATGCATGTGCTACGTGATATGGGATGAATGACACGATATTTCTACATGCATGCTCTTTTTTATGATTTTTTTATGATGATTCATCTTTTAATGCATATATGCAACCTATGCTAAATGATGATATGAAATGAGATTAATTATGAATTAACCTATTAACTAACCAAGGTAATGATCTTTAGTTTTTCTTTCTTTTTAATGACATAATGTTTTTTATTGAAAAGAAAGTAATTTAATGGTGCAATGAGCATTTTCTTTTTTATTAAAAAAATAAACTATAACTCATATGGCATGCATAACATTTTTTGTTCCTCTTTTTGTTTTACTAAATGAAAATTGACTTAATCTAAAAATATCTAGGTGTGTTGCTTTAATATGAAATGTGTATGGACCTAAGTACCTAAATTCTAGATATGATATAATTTTACTAATAAACAAATTCTAATTAAATAAACCTACATGCTCTAATGCAAGATTTTGATTTGTTTGATTTTCTGATTTTTCGTTTTTTTTTTTTTAAAAGATAAGTAATTATTAAATCTAAACTATCAACAAAATAAAGGATTAAAATAATCGAAAAAATAACCGTTGTCTCACAAAGTCAAATTAACGATTATCCTAACCCTAATTATCACGACAGAGAGTTCAAAATAATTAAAAATCTGATCCGAAGTCTTACGGATCAAATTAATAATTATAATGATTTAACAATTAAAATTTTACCAAAAGGCCCAAAAATTAATATAATTAAAAAAATGATCCGATGTCTCTCGGATCAAATTAATAATTACAAAAATCTTAGACAAAGCCTTAAGGATAATGTCTAAACAATACAAATAATTAACATTAATATACCATGTTCTAACTTAAATAATAATAACAAAACTTAAAATATAAACAAATAAATGAATAAAAATAAATAAACCACCTAAGGCTCAAGAGAGGACAGTGGCGTCGACGCGGAAGCGGATCGCAAGCGGAGGCGGTGCGGTGGTGCGGCGAGGTCAGGAGCGGCGGGCTTCGGAGCTCCGGCGAGGGCTGGGCAGCAACAGGTCGCGGCGGCGTCGGGCTTCGAGCGGCGGTGCTACAAAAGCAATGAGAGGTGGCGTCGGATTTGGGTGCTCGCGGCGTCGGTGTTCTTTGGGCGGAAGTGCAGGCGCGCGGCGACAGTGGGCTCGGGCGGAGGGAGACGAGCGGCGACGGGCGGTGCGAGATGGTGGCGCGGCGAGGTCGGGAGCGGCGGGCTTTGGAGCTCCGGCGTCGGCTGGGCAGCAACAGTCGCGATGGCCGGCGCGGGTTCTCGGGCTGCTGCAGCGTCGCGGGGATCGTCGGGTGGTGTGCGCGAGTTTGCTGCGGGTGGCGGGTTGCTGCGCGGCGAGGCTTGCGGGTGCCGGTGCGCGGAGGCGCGGCGATGACCGGCTGAATCGCGAACCGGCGGGTTGCGGCGAAGCGGAGGGAGCTGCTGCAGGCGTCGGTGGCGGGGCTGGAAGTCGCGGCGTGACCGGCGGAGCAGCGGTGGCGGAGGCGAGCAGAGCAGCGAGGTGGCGAGACGCGGCGGTGGCTGGCGTTGCGGTGTCGGCGCTGTGACCGGCGCGGGCACAGGACCAACGCGAACAGGGGGGCAGCGTCGGGAGGAAGAGGACACTGTAGCCTTGTTTTGCTTCCTTTTTTTTTTCTCTCTCTTTTGTCTTTTTCTCTCTTTCCTTCACACGTCTCACTCACCTGTCTCTCTCTCTCTCTCTCTGTTTTCTCTGAACTCACGTCTTCTGCATTTCAGCCAAAAGGGAAGAAAACTTTCTGACTTTTTTCCAGGCTTTTCCCTTTCTATCGGAAGCTCTTCCTCGCTTTCTCTTTTTTTTTTTTTTTCACTTTTCAATTTTTTGACGAAAAGAAAAACCCCTAAACGACAGAATTTTTGCTCTGAATTTTTTCGAATTTCTCCTCGGACGAAAGATGAAGAGAAGCCCCCCCCTCATTCAAGGCTTCGTACTCTTTATTTATAGAAAAAGACTTGAGTTTGTTTTTTTGCAGATGAAGATTTTCCGATATATTTGCACATCCTCACTCAATTTCTCAACAACAAATTGGCTCCAAAACATTTGGTCGTTGAGTTTTGAATTCAATTTTTCAAAATTTTTTTTTAAATTTCCCTCTAATCAAAGATTATTTTTTATTTCTAAAAATTAAACTTAAATTAGGTGTCAACAGCTGCCCCTCTTTGAAGGGAAGCTCGCAGAGGTTCCTTTCAAAGATAAATGACACCTAAATTATGCAAAATGAATATGAAATGCAAATGTTAATGACCTCTTTTTCAAATAAATTTAATTCTTTTTGAAATGCAAGGTTATGCAATAATGCAATGTAAATGCAACATAAATCTCAATGTGTCTATGCTCAATGAAATGCAAATGCAAAATGAATGCAAAATGAATATGAAATGCATATGCAAAATGTTAATGACCTCTTTTTCAAATAAATTTAATTCTTTTTGAAATGCAAGGTCATGCAATAATGCAATGTAAATGCAATGATTTGGTCAAGAACGTAGATCTCAATGTGTCCATGCTCAATGAAATGCAAATGCAAAGAAGAACACTTACCTGTCATACTTATCCGGAGATTCAGAAAAGTATTATTAGGTGTGAAATGATTCCTATGAGACCTGACAAACATCTGGAAATCTTTTCAGATAATTGAAAGGCTCAAAGTCTTTAGAGATCTGGAACTCTCATCAGATCCCAAGCACCTGTAATAACCCACCTTCAAGAAGGATAGAGTAATTCTAGGCAGTCGGTGTTACATGTTCAGGACTCGTACCATTCTACGGTCGCCTAAAATAATAACATAACTTTACAAAGAGACTGCTTTCCCAGGACCCGTACCATTCTATGGTCGCCTAGTATGACAGTGTTTGGTTGTGTCTAGGACCCGTACCATTCTACGGTCGCCTAAACGGGGATTTACCTTCCAGGACCCGTATCATTCTATGGTCACCTGAATAGAGAAATAGGTTTTGTCTAGGACCCGTACCATTCTACAGTCGCCTTGACGGAAAATTGATTTTTCAGGACTCGTACCATTCTACGGTCGCCTGAATGGGGAAATAGGTTTTTGTCTAGGACCCGTACCATTCTACGATCGCCTAAACGGGGATTTAGGTTTTGTCTAGGACCCGTACCATTCTACGGTCGCCTAAACGGGATTCACTTTCTAGGACCCGTACCATTCTTCGGTCGCCTAAATAGGGAATAGGTGTTGTCGAGGACCCGTACCATTCTACGGTCGCCTTGACGGAAAAATTGATTTTTCAAGACCCGTAACATTCTACGGTCGCCTGAATGGGGAAACTGCTTTTCCAGGACCCGTACCATTCTACGGTCGCCTGTTAGAGCAATAAATGTTGTTTAGGACCCGTACTATTCTACGGTTGCCTAAATCAAACTAAATCTGAAGAAAAATCTTTGGGGGATTTGGGAGTCTCATCAAATCCCAAGCACCTGGAAATTGCATCAAGTACTTAAAAATTCTAAACATCTGGAAATCACATTAGACGCTCGAAAAGACAAATACTTGGAAGTCACATCAAGCATTTAAAGGTTCAAATATCTGGAACTCAAACTAGACATTTGAAAACATTTTATAAATGGGTACTTGGAATTCTCATCAAGCACCGAGATAACTGAACAAACTCAGGGCTTCAAAGACAAATCCTTTGGTCTTTGAGGAAAAATTCATTTCATTTTTTTTTCATTTTTTTTTAATTCAATGAAGGTCCATACATGATGGTTTTTCAAACTTCCACAAGGAAAAAATATCAAGACAATTTTCACTAAGCTGTGAATCTCTTGAACATGCTAAACGAGATACTTTTGGTGTGAAAAGGCTTTTTTCACTCGCTCTCATTTAAGAGGGGTTATTTGTCCCGACCATTGATGCGGGAATATATCACTCAATCTTGTCATCATCTTGTCGACAAGAGTTCAAATTTTCTTGCAATCAGTACGACCTTACCAATCTGAGAGGTCTTTAACAGGTACGGTAATGTGGGCTTGGTCAATGGCTTAACAAAGGGATTCTTTGGGTCAAAGCAATTGAAAGAACAATTCTGTAATCATCTCCGGGTTTACAAGTCAAGAACCCTGCAAAATGAGAAAGAAATAATCTTGCTCGCACTTCTTCGAGCAATGCTCAAAACATGTGAATTCCTATGTTAATTCAATTGCCCTAATCTGAAGAGACTTTGTAAGGGACGTAACATAGGCTGGGTTTATGGGTTGAGAAACGAAAGGATCGTTAGGCTCAAAATGTGTGTAAAGGGTGAGAGTTGGTGATCATCTTGACATTACCACCAGTTTTCTTTGCCACGGATTGTCTTCTTGACAGATTTCTTTATTGGCTCAAGAGTTTATCATCGATGCCAATGATTATTCAACGGAGATCTTTTCTCAACATTTTTCTTTTAAAATCATTTTCTTTGATGATGGGCATCGATCAGGCACACTGCTTTTTTTATGCCCCCCAATTCATCAGTCATTTCTCTCTTCTTTTCACGGGCATTGGCCTTGCTTTTACCAGGTACACTGCTTTTTCATGCCCCTTAGTTCTATTTTGGTTTCAGCTCTTGCGCACAATGTGTGTGTCATGTATACTTTAAATGACACTCGAACCTTCAAGGGTCTTCATCTATCTCTTGCCTTGCCCCAGTGTGGGGGATGATCACCAACTGGGTTTAAAATAAATGAAATTGTAGGCTCAAGTGGGCTACGCAAATGGTATAAGTGTATAGGGTAGTGAAAGAAATGCTCTTCGTTATCCTAAGGCACTTAAATTACCATATGAATTCAATGTAATAGCATGACTTGAAGATTGATGCAAGTGAAAGCAAGAAAATTTCTATCCATTTCACTCTCCTTCAATGTCAACTTACCTCCATTTGCCCCAATGTGGGGTGGTTCTTGACAGGGGTAGTATGAAAGAAATTCTTCAAGTATTTGGGCTCAAAGAGGGGTTAAACAAGGGTTCACTGTAGAGAAATGAACTGCCCCTCGTCATTTTAGTTGTCGTACTTCATGCAAGAAAACTCTTCATCTTGAAACACAAAATGTTTCCATACTCGCCTCACAATGTATAGACAGGGGACTGTGTATGGGATTTAGGCTTGCCTTTCACACCTCATTTAGCATCATTTAACATGTTCAAGTAACTCAACATCCTTCACTAAATTATCCATTTTGATAAATTTCAAGTGAAATTGGTGAATTGCTCAATATCATGTGAAAGCATTCTATAATGATAAAAAGGCCATGCTCTATTCTAGCACATCAAATCATAAAGTCAAAGCTGTTAAATGTCTGTGTCTTGCCCCTCTTTGCAAGAGAGCTCATAGAGGTTCCTTAAATGTGCGCAGGGCTGCACCTGAAACATAAAGCAGATAATTAAAAGAAACAAACAGGGTAAATTAGATGCATGCTGGAAAGTTATTTTATTTTGAAAAATTTTTCAAGGGAACATGAAGAAGCCCAGCCTTCAGAATTAGCTCCTTGCCGTTTTCTTTTGGGTAGGATTTCATCACAGGGCTAGTTTGGTATACTTCAACATGCCCTTAAAACAATGAAAATCTCCATGTATTTTATTGGATGAAAAGCAAATTACATTATTGAAATGAAGGAAATCCTAGAATTGAAAATGCAAAATGCGAATATGGAAAGCAATAAAGACTCCTGCGCAGATGAGTGTGCAAATCATTAAAATTCTCCTACTCTCGAGCTTTGTCGATGGCAAACACTAAACTATCTTCAAACAGTTCAGTCATTCCTTCGAGTGTGTCATCAGAGTTCTCAATCTTTGGAGGTGCGAGATCATCTATGCCACCCCATCCATCTGGGATGATATCCCGTGGGTCGAAGTAGGAGCTGGGAGGAGCCGAATACTTTACATAGTAATCGAATTTGCCACTTGGTTGCCCAGTGGTGTCCATCACTTCGCTTCCTCATGCATCATTTGAAACATAGTGGGCTCGGCATCAAAACTGAAAATGACATTCATGGCTTTCCGGGTGGTCGGGGAGTGGGTTATTCTGGATGTCGGGCGTGCATCGCGGAATGAGACCACCTTGGCATCCAAAAGATTTTGGATTTTGTGTTGCAACGATAGCAATCGTCAACAGAATGCCCTACCTCCCCCATATGGTAAGCACATGTCTTGGAAGGATCATAGTTGGGAAACGCTCGGGATTAGGTCGCTTAGGCTCCTTAGCGAGTAATCCTTTCTTCTGAAGGGTTGGCAAGATCTTGGACAATGGCTTAGGAAGAGGCGTAAATTGACGCCTGGAAAAGTTCTTCTGCTGGCCAAAGAATGGTCGTGCTCCTCCCTGATGGGTGTTCGGGGTAGGGCGAGGTGGTTGCACATAAGCTGCATTAACCTCCGCTACAAGTTCCTTATCCTTCTTGGTTGAGACTCTCCCATATGAGCTGGTTTGATCAGACGCCCATCCATCACGCAATGCTACTTCAATTCGCTCGCCGACAGGGATTAGCTGATTGAATGACTCAGCAGTCGAACCCAGCATTCGATTTCGATACTCAGGTGGGAGTGTCTTCATGAACAAATCCATTAGCTCTTTTTCTGTCGGCTCCGGAGTAATTTGAGCAGCTACGGTCCTCCATCTCGTGACATATGCCTTGAAAGATTCCGTCCTCTTCTTCTCAGTGCGAAGTAAATCTTCTCGAGATGGAGTGACATCAATGTTATACTTATATTGCTTGAAGAAGGCATCAGTCAAATCCTCCCAAGTCTCCAGCAGATTAATCTTCTTCATGATGTACCATTGCAGCGCCGGTCCTGTCAGGCTTGCTTGAAATTGTTGAATCATCAAGGGGATGTTATCAACATATTGGGTCATCCTGACCACATAAGTCTGCAAATGGATCTTCGGGCAAGAGGTGCCATCATACTTTTCAAAGTCTGGCATTTTGAACTTCTTTGGCATCTTGATTTTTGCATAATGGGACAGATCAGTTGGGTCTTGGCTAAATGAACCCTGCAGCTGCTTAAGTTTCTCCTCGATTTTCGCCAAGCGTTTTTCTTGCTCAGTCTTTGGTACAGCCGGCTGTATCACTTGTATCTCCTCATCAACAACAATTTGAGGCGTGTCAGTAATTTTCTCCCTGGAGACATCCTTAGAGCTTGATGGGCCACTTGTGGATATATTCTTGCCTTTATCTCTCGGATCAGCTATGGGAACATGTTGTGGTAACACCGATTCATCTTGCGGAGCTGGTGGAGTAGTGTTTGCTTGGAGAGAATCAATTTGCTTAGAGAGCTGCTCAAGAACATTTAGGACTTGCTTCATCTCCGATTCGAGGGCAGCGATGCGAGTTTGTTCAGCAACATGTGTTTGTTCGGTGTTATCAGCCATTGTTGCTCTAGAACGGGTACGGATTGGCGATCTTGGGTGAGCCATGTTGTCACCTAAGAGAAAAGAGATAATGTAAGAAACGATGACAAGATAGGAAAATGGCCCATGACAATGGTCTAATCGCCTCATTTTATTTAAATTTATTTTAAACGTTGAACCAAACTTCCTAACAATGAACTAAGAATTGAAATTCAACTCCCTAAACATTGAACTAAGAAACCAAAACATTTCATTTTATATGCTTTTGGGAGTGGAAATGAATTGCAAATCGGTTTTCTCCATCGCATATAAAACAAGACGGACAACGAAACCCATTGTCATGGACTGACGAAATTGCAAGTAAGTAAATTGCAGTAGTGAGAATTTAAACAACTTACTTTCATTGGGAAGGGATGACAATCACATAGACACACGCATGAAATGTGGGGCTCGATTTCTATCTGGATGGCTTAACAAAATGGAGCTAAGAGGATGATCTGACCGTTGCAGTCTCACATTAACGTGTCAGGTCCTCCTAACCCTAGCTCAGTCGAATGGAATGTCTAATAATCACGTAGTCTCACGGATATGGACAAACACATTCGACACCATGAAGAACTTTCGGGGAAGAGAAGGTCAACCTCTATATAGCAGTCTCGCTTTAGAGAAAGTATCCTTCTCAACACCATCCTAAGAATCCTATCGCAGCCCAAGTCCGGCATAAGGTTGTGTGTGCAATAGTGTAGTGCTAAAAATAATAAAACATGCACAACAGTTTAATTGCAAACGACACTTCTATAGTTTAAATTCAACCATTCATCCTTAACTCCAACCTGCAACACAAGGGTTAGCAAAGACTACTCCCCTTATACCTCCCTTCTGTAAAAACATTTAACACTTCATGTTAGAAGCGTACCTTGTTTCCATGCTGCCAAACAAAATATTTAAAAAAAAGAAAGAAATAGGCCTATGTCCACTATGAGTTTTAACTCGCCAAGCTGTCGCGACCTAATTTCCGAGGGCGAATCACCTAAAGAAAGGCTAATGGATTACTAAGTCCGAAGACTTGGCACGGACCCTCCCAAGTCCTACCAATCGCGACTTGATAGAAATTAACTCATTTAAACATGCAGTTATACTCAATTTGGAGCCGCCACTAACCAATTAGGGCTGGTTAGAAACCCAAGTAAAGTATGGGAGAATACTTTACTATTGCGAACCAGAGATTCAATAGGTCCGGGGACATGATTACGCTAGATTAGTCTAATGCCCTTTCGGTACCTTTTAAAAATATTTTGCAGGCAATGTTGATTAATTTTAACCTAAGCTACTAACATGCAAATGGTGGTCATGCGGGTGCACAATCAATAAAATAACATTCAATAAAAAATGCTAATAAAAATGCATGCCCTAAACATGATTTCTAAATGACAGGACACTTAATCTTAATTTAACTTAATATGCATGAATTTATTTTAATGACATGCAAGATGCAATTCATATGGTATGACTTAAACTTATCACTATATATATGCAATCTAATTTATATAATCCTAAATATGCATGTGCTACGTGATATGGGATGAATGACACGATATTTCTACATGCATGCTCTTTTTTATGATTTTTTTTATGATGATTCATCTTTTAATGCATATATGCAACCTATGCTAAATGATGATATGAAATGAGATTAATTATGAATTAACCTATTAACTAACCAAGGTAATGATCTTTAGTTTTTCTTTCTTTTTAATGACATAATGTTTTTTATTGAAAAGAAAGTAATTTAATGGTGCAATGAGTGACTTCCTGTCAAGACCCAAAGCACCAGCCGAAATCAACATGTACATCAAGAGACCTGCTTTTCATAAACTATAACTCATATGGCATGCATAACATTTTTTGTTCCTCTTTTTGTTTTACTAAATGAAAATTGACTTAATCTAAAAATATCTAGGTGTGTTGCTTTAATATGAAATGTGTATGGACCTAAGTACCTAAATTCTAGATATGATATAATTTTACTAATAAACAAATTCTAATTAAATAAACCTACATGCTCTAATGCAAGATTTTGATTTGTTTGATTTTCTGATTTTTTCGTTTTTTTTTTTAAAAGATAAGTAATTATTAAATCTAAACTATCAACAAAATAAAGGATTAAAATAATCGAAAAAATAACCTGTTGTCTCACAGGTCAAATTAACGATTATCCTAACCCTAATTATCACGACAGAGAGTTCAAAATAATTAAAAATCTGATCCGAAGTCTTACGGATCAAATTAATAATTATAATGATTTAACAATTAAAATTTTACCAAAAGGCCCAAAAATTAATATAATTAAAAAAATGATTCGATGTCTCTCGGATCAAATTAATAATTACAAAAATCTTAGACAAAGCCTTAAGGATAATGTCTAAACAATACAAATAATTAACATTAATATACCATGTTCTAACTTAAATAATAATAACAAAACTTAAAATATAAACAAATAAATGAATAAAAAATAAATAAACCACCTAAGGCTCAAGAGAGGACAAAGGGCGTCGACGCGGAAGCGGATCGCAAGCGGAGGCGGTGCGGTGGTGCGGCGAGGTCGGGAGCGGCGGGCTTCGGCTCCGGCGAGGGCCGGGCAAGAACAGTGTCGCGGCGGCGTCGGGCTCCGAGCGGCGGTGCTACAAAAGCAACGAGAGGTGGCGTCGGATTTGGGTGCTCGCGGCGCGTGTTGCCGGGCGGAAGTGCGCGGCGCGCGATCGGTGGGCTCGGGCGGAGGGAGACGAGCGGCGACGGGCGGTGCGAGATGGTGGCGCGGCGAGGTCGGGAGCGGCGGGCTTTGGAGCTCCGGCGTCGCGCTGGGCAGCAACAGTCGCGATGGCCGGCGCGGGTTCTCGGCTGCTGCAGCGTCGCGGGGATCGTCGGGTGGTGTGCGCGAGTTGCTGCGCGGTGGCAAAGTTGCTGCGCGGCGAGGCTTGCGGGTGCCGGTGCGCGGAGGCGCGGCGATGACCGGCTGAATCGCGAACCGGCGGGTTGCGGGCGGCGGAGGGAGCCGCTTTGCAGCGCGGTGGCGGGGCTGGAAGTCGCGGCGTGACCGGCGGAGCAGCGGTGGCGGAGGCGAGCGAGCAGCGAGGTGGCGAGACGCGGCGGTGGCTGGCGTTGCGGTGTCGGCGCGGACCGGCGCGGGCACGGGACCAACGCGAACAGGAAAATATTGGCTGCAGCTCGACTCCAGCGTGTCTTCCTCCGAGTCCATTCACCGGCGACACGTGTCGCCCGCAGCCACGCCGAGTCCGAGCGCATCCCTTTTATTTTCGGTAAAATAATCTCCTTTCTCTCTCCTCTAGCGCCCGTACGCTAGCCCCGTGCTCTCTCTCTCCTCTGCAGAGTTTGCATGCATTTATTGTATTCTCTTTCCTCTTTCCTTGTTCTTTCCTCCCGAGAAGAAGAAAAGCCATTCCAAGCGAGCGAAGCTTTCAAATTTTGAATCTCTGGTTTCGCTCTCGTTTGCGTTCCCTGTTCGCTCTCTCCCGTGGTCGCTCGCTTTCGCTCCGGCACTCGCTTGGTGTCACTTCTTCGTTCTTTTGCCCGGCGCTCGCTCGTGCCCGACCATGCACACGTCCGGTTCCGCTCGTTCTCCTCCGCCAGTTCTTCCAACTCCTTCATCGCCTCGACAATCGAGTGCTCGGTTGCGAGCTCCTTCACTAGCTTCAAGACGCAACCCTCTCGAAGGACGACTTCAGGGTCGAGATCCAGTTGACGCCATTCTTCGCATTGCTGACGCACCACGCCTGGATGAGCCGGAGGAGCGTGTGGTTCGAGGTGAGGCCGGAAGCCCTCGGCAGTGGCTGGTTAGGCAAGTGGCGGCCGCGCCGTTGCTGGAGGACTTGGACAGCCACTTCTCGGTGCTCTTGCTCTCGTAGGTTATGCCCGCCACGGTCGACACGAGGGCCCTCATGATCTGTAGGGATATTAGACAAAGGAAATAGCGAGGGATCTCGACGTCGCGGCCCTTCATGAATCGATGTGGTGACTCTCAGATTGAAGAGGGGAAGAGAATGTCTTGAAGTTGAAGTTGTTCCGTATAAATTCTAAAGATGGAGTTAATTATACGTGACATTCTTTTGGCGTCTGTACAGAGAGTGGAGTCATCCTGTTCAAATTTTTCATTTGGGGTGGATGGAGTTGCTCTTTTTGGGGCTGCGTCTCGCATTCCTTCACTCTCCTCCGTCCTACTATTGCGGTTTCTTTTCTTGTTACTTTCTTTTGTCCGTGTAATTCTTTGTATGTCGTTGAATATGTAAACATATAGAAGTCCAAGAACTCCATTTGTGAACTAAATACAACATGCTCGAAAACTTTTGTTCTAAGCATATCGGCTGGAGTATTTTCTTCGTGCCCGTCTTCTCAGAACTCATGAGCATTTCAGCGCAAGTTTAAAATAGTTGTATCTTGCAAGTTTTGTGCCTGCAATCAAGTAACTTGTAATCTTGATGTTTTCACTGGCTGTTCTTATGGTTGAGTTCATTGTGGGGGCTAATAATATCCTGGCACAATTCAATTCAAGCGAGAATAGTGCTTTTTTTTTTTTTTTTTTTTGTATCTTATGCTGGATTTAGTTCATCAATGATGAAGTTGAGTTTTGTTTGCACCAGTCTACCATACAAAGTGTACGTGTTGAAGTCTTCATTCCACAATCTCTTCATTTTAAGGAATATGAAATCCAAACGAGAATTTATCTTGAATTTTTTGGGCAAGAAAAGAATTGTCAATCAACTCTTTTCTTCCATTGACTTGGGCGAGAAATTCACCACCCATAGATAGATGCATGCAGATCTCTCTCATCCGACCACAAGCTCCCCTGAAAGATAGCTCAATCTTTCATGGGTTCTACATACAACGGGAAACCAAGCCTTTCCATCGCTTAAGCCCCAGAGAAAGACCAGCAGCAGAGAAAAGTGGGATCTTCTGCCCACGAGCTACGGAATTCATTACATCAATGGTGGAGACTCCTATTTGTATCATCTTTTCCGCGTAGGTTTGGCAAGGGCGAGAACAGGAGGGACAAAAAAACCTAGGTTGAAGGAAAATCCCAAAATTACAAATCGATGGCAAAAACATAATGTCGGAGAAAAGGCTCCGAAAATCAGTATCTAGATAATCAGGGAGAAAATGCCATTGCCAAGAGAGCATCTTCTCCACCGTTGGGCTTCCGCTCGCTTGCAATTCGCCGTCCTGACAGTCTTTGTAACATGTTATGCATCTGGAAATGGCAAGCGGGGACTCCGGCGTCACCTGCAGAGCTTGGGACATGGTCCGCCTTGCGCTGTTGTGGCTGAGGAGAGGCGGGGCGTTCGGGCGGCTCCTCGCGGTCAAGTTCCGTCTCGCCGTGTCGGATTCGTCAAGAGCATCGGTGGGGTTGCGGCTACCGCAGCTCGATGCCTATCCGCTACGGGAGCGCGAGCTCTCGTTCGACAAGACCCGCTCTTCCACGTCAAGATGCATCGACCCGGAGCATCCACGAGGTCCCGCTTCCGCCTCCCTCGCATCCCCTGCATCAGCCCGACGTTGACTTCGAGTATGGAACGAAGAAGTGACACCCAAGCGAGTGCCGGAGCAGAAAGCGAGCGACCACGGGAGAGAGCGAACAGGAGGGAACGCAAACGAGAGCGAAACCAGAGATTCAAAATTTAAAAGCTTTGCTCGCTTGGAATGGCTTTTCTTCTACTCGGGAGGAAAGAACGAGAGAAGAGGAAAGAATACAATAAATGCGTGCGGACTGCGAGAGGAGAGAGAGAGCGCAGAGGGCTAGCGTACGGGCGCTAGAGGAGAGAGAAAGGAGATTATTTTACCGAAAATAAAAGGGATGCGCTCGGACTCAGCGTGGCCATTTGGGTGACACGTGTCGCCCGGTGAATGGACTCGGAGGAAGACACGCCGGAGTCGAGCCGCAGCCAATATTTTCGCAGCGTCGGGAGGAAGAGGACACTGTAGCCTTGTTTTGCTTCCTTTTTTTTTTTCTCTCTCTCTTTGTCTTTTCTCTCTTTCCTTCACACGTCTCACTCACCTGTCTCTCTCTCTCTCTCTCTTTTCTCTGAACTCACGTCTTCTGCATTTCAGCCAAAAGGGAAGAAAAATTTCTGACTTTTTTCTCCAGGCTTTTCTCTTTCTATCGGAAGCTCTTCCTCGCTTTCTCTTTTTTTTTGTTTCACTTTTCAATTTTTTGACGAAAAGAAAAACCCCCTAAACGACAGAATTTTTGCTCTGAATTTTTTCGAATTTCTCCCTGGACGAAAGATGAAGAGAAGCCCCCCTCATTCAAGGCTTCGTACTCTTTATTTATAGAAAAAGACTTGAGTTTGTTTTTTTGCAGATGAAGATTTTCCGATATATTTGCACATCCTCACTCAATTTCTCAACAACAAATTGGCTCCAAAACATTTGGTCGTTGAGTTTTTGAATTCAATTTTTCAATTTTTTTTTAAATTTCCCTCTAATCAAAGATTATTTTTTATTTCTAAAAATTAAACTTAAATTAGGTGTCAACAGCAACCAATTAGTCCGAACTTGGATCGGAAATTGCATTGCACCGAAGGTGGTGGCCAGGCTTCCCCCGACTGAGGATGCAAAGAAAATTTAGGACGATATTAAAGAAATGCATGGCAAACTCAACCGGGTTAAGGTTTTTTCACTCACCCAAGCTCTCTTAGAGTTCAAGCAAGGGAACCTCTCGGTTACAGCTTGCTTCAACCGTCTCTCGGCCCTTTGGAATGATCTCGACGCAGCCGAGGAGCAGCTCGAAGGACCGGAGACGACCCTCAAGCATTATAGGGAAATTAAAGAGAGAGAGAAAGTGACTCGGTTTCTTTTGGCCCTAAATGAAAGCTACGTACCTTTCCGCTCCCAAATCCTTGCCATGGAGCTTGTCCTGCCGCTCGGTCGCATCTTTTAGCCGACTGTCCAGGAAGAAAATCAACGGCTTGCAACTGCTGGACACGAGAAAGGAGGAGAAGGGGTGGCCCTTGCTGCGTCGACGCGGTTCTCCGGTCGGTCTCATGGCGTTTTTCGCCCACTGCAGCGAACAGGAGGGTCGGGTGGCAACCCTAGATCAGCAACCGAGGAAGACGATGGAGAGAGTTCTAGAAGCTATTGCTTCAACGGCCAAGATCAAAGGAGCAAATCTGACGGCCCTCATTCCTTCCGAGCCGATGGTGGAGATTAAAGGCTTCGATGCAAATCTGATGGCTCCGCTTATCTCCGAACCGATGGTGGAGATCAGAGGACTAGACGCAGATCAGACGGCCCACATCTCCTCAGATTTGAGGGCTTAGATCAACGGCGAGAAAGTGCATCTGACGGCTCTTATTTAATCTTCCATGGTTTGGAATCCAATGGTCCTCATAGAGTCACGCCAACACAAAGAAGGGGAGACCAAAATAAGGGTAAGTTTTGCGAATATTGTCGGCGTCCACATCATACCATTGAAACATGTTGGAAATTACATGGTAAGCCCACTGACAAAGGAAAAAAAAACAAAAGGAAAGAATTTTCTGCTTATTAGGTATCAACACAAGAAAATTATAGGGCTCATCAGCTAATCACTCAAGATCAGTATGAGCACATCATGAAGGCATTGGTATGCGAAGTTTACTGCGGCACTTACAAATGCAGGTTTTCGACATTCCAAGCATGATTATGCATTATTCACATGGACCAAAGGTACCTCATCGATCTACTTGTTAATTTATGTTGATGAATATGCTTATCATGGGGAATGGTGATGATGCAATTCAGAACTTTAAAAGATACTTGCATTTGACCTTCCATATTAAACACTTGGGACCTCCCAAATATTTTCTTGGGATCAAGATAACTAGATCAAACGAGGGAATTTGTCTCAGTTAGCGAAAATTCGTCTTGGAAATTATATTAGAAGTAGGATTGTCGAGATGCAAACCAGCAGCTATACCTATTTAGCAAAATGTCAAATTGATAACACATGAATATGATGTGATTGCTTCTTCTCCAAATGAAGACTCATTGCTCAAGGATCCTTTAGGATATCAGCGATTTGTCGGAAAATTAATTTATCTCACTATGACCAGACCGAATATTTGTTATGCAATATAAATACTTAGCCAATTTATGCACAATCCAAAGCAATCACATATGAATGCAGCGCTGAAGGTAGGGGTGAGCGTGGTTCCGGGTAGAACCGGGAACCGGAACCGAACCGGAGGAGGTTCCGGTTCGGTTCCCGGTTCTAAGGGGACCGGTTCCGGTTCCCGATTCTCTTTTTCCGGGGAACCGGCGGTTCCAGTTCGGTTCCGGTTCCCATAGGAACCGGAACCCGAGGAACCGGAACCGGCAAAGTTAAAAAATAAAAACCCTAATCCCTTCCGCGCGAATTTCCCCCCTTCAATTTTCCCCCTTTCCCTTTCTTTTTTCTCTCTCTCTTTTCTCGCCCTTTTTCCTCCTCACGTCACTTCCCGCCCCCACTTTTTCTTTTCCCCTCTCTCTCTCTCCTCTTTCCTCCTCCTCTCTCAGCCGAACCCTCCCACCTCTACCTCTTCTTCTTCTTCTTCTTCTTCTTCCTTCCTCTCGCCGGTTGCTGCTTCACCCACCACCACACCGCGCCCCACGCCCTACTCACCACCACCTCTTGGCCACCGAACCCCCACCACCCACCTTGCTCGTCCGACAAGCCGTCTCACCGTTGAGCCCGACGAGCTGTCTTGCCGTCCGCGCCGCCGTGAGGCACCGCCGCCGTCCCCAAGCCACCGTCACCACCTCTTGCTGCCGCTTGCTCGGCCGTCCGGCCGTTGTTGCTCCGAACCGTCACCACCTCCGCCCGAACCCGGAACCCGTTAGGTTAAGCCCCAAATTAATTTACCTTGTCCGAGTTCCCACTTTCACTTCGCACTTCCTCTCCGTCTCGCCCGACGTTGCTCACTATCCGTCCGTGCTCGCCTCGACGAGTTCCTCGAAGAATCTCCACACGAAGTCGGGCCTCAAGTCCCTCGATGAGTTCCTCTCCAGCAAGACCTACATCTCTGAGTAAAGCTCGTCTACGAGAAGCCGGCGAAGAAGACGACCACATCCCCATCTTCGTCGGCTCGGAGGACCTCGCGTGGAACCATGTATCATCCCACCAAAGGCAGCATTCACGGCGATAGAGACCGTAAGCTCTCTCTCTCTCTGCATCGTTCTTTTTTAGCTCTTGAGCATTTGTGTTGTATTCTCTTTGCTCGATTCAAAAGTGCGGGGCTTTGAAGCTTGGGCTGGCTTTCGCCTCCTCAACAACGAGATTCACATACTCAAGGTTTGTCCCTCTCTCTGGACGTCAATGGCTTCGGTTGGATTTGCTAGGGCTCGTGGCGCGGGTTTACTTGTCGTTGGGGGCTTCTGTGCTTCGGCTCGTGCGCGAGGGTTTCTTTTGAATCTTAATTTGGGGTCCGTGCATCGATGGGGGTTTTGATGGGATTTCGTTTGTTTTTCTGTTTTGTGATGGTAGGAGGAGATGCAGAGGACGAATCTGGAGCTGGAGTCGTATAATTGATGAAGAATTCACAACGATTCCCCTTGATGGAAGACTACAATGCCACAGAGAACTGAGGTCACTCAACCGGGCCAACATACAGCATTAAATGGTGCTACTCATGGACACCATTCAACACGAGCATGTCTTATGAAGGGCAAAAATATACCGAGCTCATACCGCAAACACCGACTGCCGATGGTGATAATAGGAACTCCGAGCAGCTGCTCAAAAAGTTCCTTTAACAAGTTGCAGCACATCCTCTTGCCACTGACAACAAAATCCAACATGGCTTCTACCAAAGAAGATACGTCTCAAGTCCGAACACGTAATCATGAGGCCAATACCCCAATAACCGCAGCAACAGCAAATACGAGGCCCAAAGTTTCTGCGTGTTAAAGAATCCGGGGTGGAAGACTATCAACTCTTTCATACTCGTCGAATCTATCTTAATGTTCTTCACGCCCTTGCAGAAATCCAACACAGGGGACTCTAAAACAGGGCTTCCCCTGACAATTCCGCATCGTTGATTCACAAGGTAATATGACATTTAGAGCCGTAAAATGTCTCTTTAACATCAGAGAAAAGACTGATTGTGGTTAATCCATGGTCCTGCCCATATCAAACTTAACATGTGAATTTATGTTGCAGATATATGTTCACTTCGGGTAGATGTGGAGAGACTGGCTTTTTCTGTTATCTGGGTATGTTTCTTGTTCTATCTTCGTCATTTGCTGTGCTCTTTTTGGTAAAGAGGATTGCATGTCCATTAGCCGCCATCACGAGACTACACTAAATGATAGCTCATGTGCTTACTAATCATGAATTGTCGGCCCTGTGTATACCAATATATTGATTGATCTTCCCATGAAAGAAGAACAATCTTGTTTATCGCCCATTTTCAGGAAATGACACCTGAAGCAGATATAATATCCACAAGATATACAAAAAGCATTATTAAATCATGTGCAGCTCTGTCTTATATTGAAGCTCAGACAAGGATGGATGACAAGTAATCATGTAAATGTTGAGAAGGCTATTCCTCTGTTCATATGAGCTCTTTTCTGGTGTATAACCTCTCACACATTGTACTAAACTTGTTCTGATTAATCAACATGCTATTTCCACATGACTTATCCTCTGTTCAATAAATTTTCACGTTAGCATAATTCGGCAGTTTCCTATTCTTGCTGTTGAGTCTTTCATGAGTCTTCCATTTTTTTAAACTAAAAATGAAAAAAAAAAAAAAAAAACTCGTTGGAACCGTTGGAACCCGGAACCGGAACCTGTGATGGGTAGGTTCCGTGTTCTTGGTTCTGACGGGTAGGTTCAGTTCCAAAAAATGAGGAACCCGTACCCGAGGGTAGGTTCCGTGTTCCAAGCGGAACCCGTAAGGAACCGGGAACCGCTCACCCCTAGCCGAAGGTGGTAAAGTATGATATTTGAGTCAATTAAAGACAGTGGACAAAAGTGCAAATTTTCAAGTATTTCATTATGCAAAAGTAATGATATTTTAGTTGATGCATGGATTATTGACTTAGGCTCTAGTGACCACATAATTTTCCGTGATTATTTATTTTTTTGATATTCATACAAGACCCAATTCATCCATATATGTTCAACTCCTGAATGGGAATATTACTAATGTTCGAAAGATTGACACTGTCCACCTTAGCCCAAACATTATTCTTAAAAATGTTCTATTTATTCCAAAGTTTGAATTTAATCTCATAGCTGTCTCCAAAGTCTGTGAGGACAATTTTTGTTGAGCCAATTTCAATTCCGAAAATTGTTCCTTTCAAGACTTTTCGACTAGGAAACTGATGGGCTTGGGTAGAATGGAACAAGGATTGTATTTTTGGATCAACGTTTGGGTCATAGTGCCTGTTTTCCTTGTCCTGATTGTAAGATATGCCCTCTAGCAAAACAATCACGAGCACCCTTTCCAAAAAGTGTGTCTCGAGCTACTAGTATTTTCTCATTAATCCATATGGACATTTGGGGACCTTATCATACACCACATCGTGATAGGTCTCATTTTTTTCTTACCATAGTGGATGATTATTCCCGTACCACTTGGGTATTTCTCATGCAATCAAAGTGTCAAACTCTTTCATATTTGTCAAAATTCCTGTCCATGATTAAGACTCAATTCGATAAACATGTCCAAAGGATTCGTACAGATAATGGGAGTGAGTTTTTCTCAATTGAGTGCCAATCTTTTCTATCCTCACAAGGAATACTTCACGAAAGTTCTTGTGCATATACTCCCCAACAGAATAGAATTGTTGAACGCAAACATCGACACCTTTTAGAAGTTGCACGTGCACTAAAATACCAAGCTTCCATTCCTGAGCATTTTGGGAAAATTGTGTGGTCATGGCTACCTACTTAATAAATCGTATGCCAACTAGAATACTATAAGGACGGACTCCATTTGAAATGCTCTTCGGAAAGCAACCGATCATTAGTCATCTTCGAGTATTTTGTTGTCTTTGCTATGTAACAAATGTAAGGCATCAATATAAGCTAGATCCTCGTGCTCTTTGGTGCATTTTTATGGGATATCCTACTCTACATAAGGGTTACAGGGTTATGGAGATATCTACAGGACGGTTCTTTGTTAGCCGCGACGTCGTGTTTCACAAAGATATATTCCCCTTCCAGGAAATGGCTCCTTCAGACAAACCATCAATGTTGACACTGAATCAACAACAGTTCTTATCAGAGGAAGATTTGTCTATGAAGCCCCAATATTTATTGATTGCATTGAACCAACAAACTTCTAGCACGTGCTTGATGACGACCTATTCTGGATCATCAAACATATCCACTGAGACTCCTGATGGTTCCATTTCAGCATCACAACAAAGCAACAACGGGTCTCCCTCATCGTTGCAGAGAAATCATATTGGCTCTCCATCACCATTTGTCGAACAATTATCGGCACACAAGCCTTGACGTTCTGGGCGACAAGTCTGCCCTCCCACATGGACCAAGGACTACATCTATCCTACCTTGGAGAATACAAGTACGCAATATCCGGTATCTTCCTACGTTTCCTTTAGCTAATTATCGCCAGAACACACATGTTGCATCAGTCGAATTTCTGAAGAATGGGAACATTCTTTCTATGAGGAAGCAGTGCATGATATTCGATGGCAAAGGGCCATGAAGGAAGAACTAGCTGCTCTTACAGAGAATCATACTTGGGAAATTGTTCCCTTACCTCCTCATAGAAAGCCCATTGGCTGTAAATGGGTATACAAAATAAAATATAAAGCGGATGGTTTGATTGAGCGATATAAGGCTCGACTCGTCGTTAAAGGATTCACGCAACGTGAAGTATTCGATTATCATGAGACATTCTCTCATGTTGCTAAAGAAGTCACTGTTTGTTCTTTTTTCTTTGTTGCTGCATTGCGAAATTGGGATCTCCGCCAGATGGATGTCAACAATGCCTTTCTTCATGGTGATCTCGACGAGGAAATTTACATGGAACTTCCATAGGGATTACGTAAACAAGGGGAGTCTCGAGTATGTCGTCTCCGCAAATCCATGTATGAACTTAAACAAGCTTCTCAACAATGATATGCGGAGTTTACTGTGGCGCTTACAAATGCAGGTTTTCGACATTCCAAGCATGATTATGCATTATTCATGTGGACCAAAGGTACCTCATCGATCTACTTGTTAATTTATGTTGATGATATACTTATCATGGGGAATGATGATGATGTAATTCAGAACTTTAAAAGATACTTGCATTTGACCTTCCATATTAAAGACTTGGGACCTCCCAAATATTTTCTTGGGATCAAGATAACTAGATCCAACGAGGGAATTTGTCTCGGTTAGCGAAAATTCGTCCTGGAAATTATATCAAAAGTAGGATTGTTGAGATGCAAACTAGCAGTTATACCTATTTAGCATAATGTCAAATTGACAACACATGAATATGATGCGAATGCTTCTTCTCCAAATGAAGACTCATTGCTCAAGGATTCTTCAGGATATCAGCAACTTGTCGGAAAATTAATTTATCTCACTATGACCAAACCAGATATTTGTTATGCAGTACAAATACTTAGCTAGTTTATGCACAATCCAAAGCAATCGCATATGAATGCAGTGCTGAAGGTGGTAAAGTATTTAAAGGGATGTCCAGGACTTGGAATTATATTATCACATGAATGCAACATGAAGATGACGGCTTATTGTGACACGGATTATGCTACCTGCCCAATGACAATGAGATCTATTACTGGTTTTTGTATCAAATTGGGAAGATCCTTGATATCATGGAAGATGAAGAAGCCATGAATAGTTTCATTGTCATCAGCTGAATCAAAATATCGAGCCATGGCGAAAACTATTTGTGAAATAGTTTGGATACGAGGATTACTTTCAAACCTTGGTGTGCAAGTCAATGGTGCAAGTGAATTATTTTGCGACAATGATGCCGCACTTAAGTTAGCAGCAAATCCATTGTTTCATGAAAGAATAAAGTATATTGAAGTTGATTGCCATTTTACTCGAGAGAAAATTCAAGAAGGGATAGTTCTTGAATAGTTACGACTCGAGGAATTGAGATTGTTGAACAGCCTGTAGATATTTTTACTAAGCTTTTATGTCAGAGACAGCACACTATTTATTGAGCAAGCTAGGTGTCTTTGACATATACAAGCCGCCAGCTTGAGGGGGGAGTGTTGGAACAAGAATTTGTTCTGATCTCTTTATTGATTCCCGAGTCAGATTTCGATCTCATGATTGATATAATAAATCATAGATTTGGAATATTTCAGGGAATACAATATTGTACATATTTTCTTATGATTCTTCTGATTTCATTTCTTGTAATATAAAATACAAACATACTTGTATAATGCGGAAGACAAGAAATACAATAAAGATTTTTCCCCATTGTTCTTCGTTTTCTTTCATTGTTCATATTCCTTATCTGAACGAGGTTCAGATTGCCGCGATTGGCTAAGAATTGCGGCAACAAGGCTCCAAATGCCCTAGCTTCGGTTATCGAAGTCAAGGCCAAAGGCTTGTTCTGCCTGATCTTCCATGCTAAGATCGAGATTCATTCCTGCGGTCATGTATGAATCATAATACTCTCGACGTCCTTGTTCTCTGAAGACAATAATTAAAAAAAAAAAAAAAAAAAAAAACATATATAAGAGCTCCAAAAGAAAAGATTTTCAAAACTGAATGTAATACTCACGCTAACTCTGGGTCGAATTGGTTTTGAATCCACACATTCTGCGTCGTCGCGATATAAGCATTGAATGTCTAGCGGCGGAGAGTAGTTGGATTCACTGGGAGAAAAATTATGGGAAGAGGAGGGTGAAGAAGAGAGACAGATGTCTGCTACTGCTCTCTTTGCCCAAGACTCACTCAAACTCCCCGATAAGGAAGTTGCATTTAAGGTAACGCAAACTCTCTTTGCCCACCACTCGCTCAAACTCCCTGGAAGAAACCAGGGGAGCGATTGAGATTGAATGTGAGTAAGAGATCACAAATTCAAAACAACAATAACGACGACAGAGTATATAAAAAGAAGAAAAAAAAAAAGAATGAAAGCATAAAGCAAAAAGTGAATTGGAGAATTTTTTCTATATTTCTATTAGTAAATATCAACAGCAACAAAACCAGAATATTAGAGATATACAGAATATTGTGAAGATATCCAAAATATCCTAATTATTCTAATTGTATATGTTATATAGTATATATAGAGATATCATCTATAATTATGGTGGAAGTTAACAGATAAAAGGCAACAACTTGTAAATTGAATAAAAATAAATCAAAAGAAATCTTTAAATGATCAACTTGTTAATATTCTACTTCATCTTTTTATTGATACTTTATGCAATATAAATAGAGATATCAACCACCGCCCGTAGCGACGTAGCTGGCTTGGGCTCTCTCCTCCTCACGAAGAGAGGAGTTCAAATCCCAGAGGTATCGTTAGGGATTCTTACCTGGAGTAATGTGGTGGTGGGTCCTGCAGTTGCTCCCCAGGTTTGCTTGCCGGTTGTCGGCTTACGGGTTCCTTGGGTTACCAAAAAAAAAAAAAAAATAGAGATATCATCACCTATAATTATGGTGAAAGTTAAAGATAATAATTTGATATACATGGAAATTGACTAAAAAAACAAATCAGAAGAAATCTTCAAATGATCAAGTCATGGATACTCTATTTAATATGTTATTTCAACTATTAGCACCTAATTTTGATTTTTCCTAGTCATTTATCACCTAAAAAAATGGGGATTGGTTCAGTCCCTAAATAAAAATATCCATATCTCATAGTATGTGCATTTATAGTAAACCGACACGGCAAAGCGATGGCGGGACTCAAAATCCCACGCGTCAATTTGACAGAATAAAATCCCTTTCCTTTTTCCCATTAGCGCACGAAATTGGTGAAGAAAAGCTGATTGTATTCAGGAGAAATTATCTTTCCTAATCAAGATACATCATAAATGTGGACGAGAATGGAGGGAGATATTCTCGGCAGAGAGGAAATGAGCAAGTTCAAAATAATCATCGCAATCGATGGAAAGAAAAAGATTGCAATCGAGAGATAGAATCGGTCAAGACGGACAAAAGAAAGAAAAGAATTGAAAGCGTTTGTGAGGCTTTGTCCGCTGAAATTTAAAAAGAAAATAAACAAATGAGCCCATGACCAGGAATCTCAGTGAGATCGGAGAGGGGCTAATGGCATTTCGTTTAGTGGTTCTCTATCACTCTTTTTTGGAAAAACATTGGAGAGGGCCGAACGGTGTTGATGATCCCTGTGATGTTATCATAAGTGGCCCACATTTTCTTTATTAAATTATTAAATTATGATTCGAATTTGAAATTCGCTGCACTTACAGAGAAATTTCAAAAGGAGGAAATAAAAAATAAATAAATGAGCACACGGTATACGAATTCTTTCTTTCGGAATTGTTGCTGAAAGATGTCATCCACGGTGGGCCAAATCACACAATATTTCAGGATTTCTTCTTTTGCCGATGAAGTCCCTGTACGAAGAAGTTCCTGGGCGTGAAAAATTGAAAGTGGTGGGCCCAAGGTCAAAAGTTTGACCTTGGGCACACACGTATAAAAGGAAACTTTACTGCACGTCTTTTTCCCTTGCGTGAAAGGCCTCACCGAAGGGAAGCCGTCGAAGCCTCTGCGAAAGAAACCCTACGTAGCCGCGCGTCCGTGACCTTCGAAGCCGCAAGTCGCGTGAAGCGTTGTAGAGACTTGCAAAGTCATACGTAGAGTGTTTTGTCGCACAGCAATTTTGTGACGTGAGTTATTTATTTATAAATATTTTGAGTTTAGAATTAAATTTAGATATGGAAAATACTTAAGCGATTGAGCGATTGTAAACTCTGATTCTCCGATTATAGTTAGATTATTTGATGCTAGTTCTCCCCGTGTACGTAGGTACCGATACTCGGATCGAACTATGTAAATTTCTGGTGTCCTTATTTTGCTCGTTTATTTCTCTGACGTTCTTATTTTTTATTTTTTATTTTTTGATGACCCAGGAAGCCGGCGAGCAAACTTGAGGCGACACGTAAGCGGGATGACCCATCACCCCTGGCGTCCCCCTTAAGACACCACACAGCGCTTCAGCCTCCCCGCTTCGCAGGGGCTTCGAACCTTGTCCCTTAGAGATAAAGGACAAAGAATCTACCATACACGCTGCAACGGCCGTTGGTCTGACGTCCTTATTTTTCTCGTTTATTTCTCTGGCGATTTCGCATTGACATAAATTGCAAGATCCTATCATTTCTGCGTATTATATCCCAACAATATCGCACCATCTACGACCAGTAACGAGCCCGTAAATACATTCTCACTAAGATTTTAGCAAAGGTATGTTCTAGTTAGGCAATGTAGCGATTGCGCAAGTCATTCGGAAATTCACTCATGGCGTGAATCAAATCCATCCCCCTCTCTCTCCCTCCTCCTTGAACCCTTAAATGCAACTTCCCCCATGTGGGGGATGGATTCTTGACCAGTATCTCCTCATCTCCTATTAAGTGGTTCCGAAAAAGAGCAGCCAACTGAGAAGCAAGTGAAAAAGCCTGATGGGGCGCAGGCCAGGCGTTGGAAACTTGAATGCGCATTCAATTGGAATCCATCCGTTCTTTTATTTGCTAGGTAAGTGGTACGAGACATTAATCGTCGCGCAAATGTTGAGACCAGCAATGTACACAATCCAAACACAACATGTTTTGAGACAAACTTTGGAACTCGACAATGGAGAGGTCGATTCAAATATTTAATCAGCTCAACGCTACTTGAGAGAGGGAGATATACTGAAAATGATTACATAGCATTGCGATGCGATGCTTCGTTCCATGAATCATGGAGAGAAAAAGCTAACTAATAGGGACATTACACATTCAATTGACCCTCCAGGGAGAACTTGATGTGAAGATAAATTAAAGTGAGAAGTTGCATATGTTCAACCTCTTTTTAGTGTGAAATCGTTGGTATTCTCCAATAGCAGGAAAGAAAAATATTCACTTCCAACAAGGAGGGATGAGGCTTGCAAGCACCAGCAAGTAAAAATAAGGAATGCAATCCTGCCGGGTGCCCCACTAAGAGATTATTAGGGACAGCCCTCATTGGTAGTAACACCCCTTGGCTACCACCTACGGCCTAAGAATTGGGCAAGTAATCGAAGCCCCTTGGTTGCTAGGCCGTAGAGAAAAAACTAACTAATGGGGACATTCCTAACTACGTTTGAATCCTAACACTTGTCTATTAACCATAAAAATCCGATTAACCAAATGGTCCTCAACAGGTTGAACCCTAGGCGGTTTTATCATATCTATTCCAATGGCAACTTTACCTCCGAGCAAAATATCACCAGCCATACATTTCCCATGCTGTGGCATAGAGCAAATATGAAGAACCAGTAAAGAAAGAGAAATAGTTTGAGCAAAGAAACTGGAAGCATTAAATCCATTCTTAGGTTCAATTTCTTCCAAAACTACCGATGCGCCATTTTATCTATCGAAATTCTTAAGCCAAGTAGTATTTGATGAACCATCAATTATCATCATGGAACTTTAAATGGCGAAGCCACTAATCGAATTAGAACTTAAATCTCAATTCCTACAATAAGAATAGGAGAAAGCATGAAGCAGAATTAAGCAAAGTTGAGCATACGAGGTAAAACAAAAACATGTGGTTCAGAAATGGGTACTAGCAAGGAATAATTTTGAAGTCACAAGATATTACCTGGCAAACATACCACGGAACATTTTGCACATTGTACCAGAAAGCGACATGATTAAAACTCTCCGTCTCTCCGTCTCTCCGTCTCTCTTCCCCATACACAACAAATCCACTAAAGGAGAAGTGACTGACCAAAAACCTCAGTTGGTAAAAACAGTATCACCTTCTCAAACACTCCATCGGACATAGTACTTAAGTTCAGCTCCAGAAATCATCGCCCGTTTTCCTTAAAAGAGAGGATTGTTTATGTTAGGAATCAATGGTTGTGATGATTATCATCTTAAGGGATCTCTAAAAGCAGGGTTAGGTTTGCTCTCCCAATAATGAAGACAGTTCGGTACGGATTCCCGGGATTGATGACCATCATTGTGATGGTGTTTACGTCCGCAAGATCCTCCACGCACTCTAGACCAACCTCCCAACCCTTGTCGAGGAGGAGGTCGAAGTACCTCACCTTGAGGCCACAGAGCGCCGCGTGTGCGACATAGCACGGGTGTCCGGGCCTCGAAAGCAGAATGTTGGCACCGGGGCGAGCGCGAGCCGTCACTATGATTTCGATGGCTTGCGTGCCTCCCATCGTCAAGTAGACATCGTCCGGTGATGGTTTTTAAGGGAGGTCATGCGAGAGATGATCGGCAATGGCCCTATTGAAATTTTTAAACCTCGAGTTTGCCTTAGCTTACTAATTAAATTAATGCTGGCCATTTCCAAAACTAGTTTTAAGGTTCGAACCGATTTTTGCGTGTGCGTTGGTGGATGATGAATGTTGCTCACAACGGATAATAAAATCATCATCCTTCTAGGGCATGCCTTAGTATCACCTCCTAAAGGGAAGAATGCCTATGGTGGGGGCGTAACAGTTGAACTCAACCGGACCGCGTCGACGACAGCATTCTTCGCAATGCACGCTGTCCAGAAGTAGGGGGATACCGAGGGGTTGCCCTGGCCGAGGGGGATGATGGCTATGCAGTCGTCCCTGTCGAGTTTCTCCATCACGCGGTCGAGGACGCCGTGGACCATGGTCGTCACCACCGCCTCGAGCCTGCTGTTACCTCGGAATGTCTACTCAGTCTTGATCCTGATCTTGTTCTGCATTAGTACGGTCATTTTCAGGATCGATGATCGATCGAGGGCGTGGTTTGATCAGCAAATGTCTAGAAAAATTCTTGCTAGTGTTTCATGTGGTGTTTTTGGAGGAAACTCCGACGGTGTGCATATAAATAATGGGCAGGTCGAGATGTGGACAAGGGCAAACCACGTCGGACGACGAGACACATGACTCCACGTGGTTGGTTCGTTTCACATGTGTACATGTACTAGAGAATTAAACCATAGTGACCCAAAATTGACCTAAGAAAAAATATAGAGCGAGTAAGCTCCGAACGTCTTCCGATGCTTTGGACTTGGTTGGGAATGTCAACTTAATCAAATAAATAGCATAATCTATTATTAAAGCAACGAACCCTTTTCGAAATATTTGTAAATTAATGGATGCAGGGAAATAATATCTTAATCTTTCATGTTACTCACATTTTGAGAATTTTCTCCCATCACATACTTGTCTAAAAAAAAAAAACAAAAAAAAAAGAAGAAGAAGAAGAAGAAGAAGAAAAGAAAAGAAAGAAACAAGAAACCATATTTTTACCAAATTAGGGGGAAAAATAGAAATTGTATACACCTTATTGCCCACAATCTCAAGACGATGGAACATACAAATTAAACAAGAAACCGTATTTTCAGCGATGTGGTCCGCTCTGAACCACCGCTGACCTCCCCTCTCGATTAGTATACCAATTTGGAATTTTACTTTCCATTTGTCACGGTTTACAATTTTTGCGATTTTTTTTGTATTAATCCAATTTAACATGGGGTATATTTGTTACAAATGTATCAATTTGGGATTTTTGGCGATCAAATAAATTAGTTTTGGGTAAATTTGTCATAAATATACTAGTTTATGGTTTTTTTTATTGTCAATCATGGTAAATTTATCACAAGTGTACCAGTTTTTTTCATGAT
Source organism: Eucalyptus virginea (assembly GCA_014182375.1). Taxonomy (NCBI): domain Eukaryota; kingdom Viridiplantae; phylum Streptophyta; class Magnoliopsida; order Myrtales; family Myrtaceae; genus Eucalyptus; species Eucalyptus virginea. The sequence goes on along the minus strand of CM024516.1, from coordinate 601,331 downwards.
CAATAATTTGGGTAAATTTGTCACAGATGTACCAGTTTGAGGTTTTTCATGATAAAAAAAATACATGTGTACCAGTTTAGGGTTTTTCATAGTCAAAAAAATAGTTTAGGGTAAATTTGTCACACGTGTACCAGTTTTGGGTTTTTCAAGATATTAACCCAAAATGTTAAGGCCCAAGAATTGGACAAGCCTTTAGGCTTTATGATGAGGATTTTTGTTTTGCTTTGTTTTATTTTCTTTTTCAAGGACAATTTAGGATGCTTGCATGCTTTCTATTATGATTATAATTGACTGCACTTTTCAATATTGGGATATTACTTTCTTGTTTTAGAATGGTTATGACAAAGCTTAGGTTTTTCTTGATAGACTGCTATGGTATTAGTTAGTACATAATTAGGCTAGGTATCAAAAAATAAAATGCGTGAGCCAAGGCTAATGTAATGAAGTCCGCGAGTTCGAATTCTTTGGTTGAATATCCTCTTGTATCTTATTGGGTTTCTAACTAAATCCAAAGAGATTAGTGGCAATTTCTTAGTCAAAATTTGCATAGGCTTAATAATTTAAAATTTGAACCTCGATGTCGCGTGAAATATAAGCTTGTGAGAGCTTGAGGCAATGGAAGACCGTCAGTCCAAAATTGACAATACCCCTAAATTTAACAAAATTTGCCTCCCACAAGAGGGGTTAGGTCGCCACACACGATAAGGGTTAGGTCGCGACACTCCCCAATAATGTCACCTGAATTAAGATTTACACGTGGAAACTCCTCTCGACTCTTCCTATAAGTACTGCCGCGCAACAATGCTCGCTTTCATCCAATCTCCCACCTTTCTCCCGATAGGCAAAGTTCACGGAGAGAGAGACCATGGAAGGAGCGAAGGAAGGAGATGCAGCTGCAATGCTACGAGGCCAAGCCGAGATATGGCGTTACATGCTCGGCTTCGCGGACTCAATGGCCCTCAACTGCGCAGTCGAGCTCCGCATAGCCGACATCATCCATTCCCACGGCGGCCGCCCGGTCACCTTGGCCCAGATAGCCCGGTCGATCGAGGGCTCCCCTTCCCCCGACCTCCCCTACCTCTCCCGCGTCATGCGCCTCCTCGTCCGCCGCAACATCTTCTCCATCCACCGCCCGTCTGACGGCGGGGACCCACTCTACGGCCTCACCGACTCGTCCCGCTGGCTGGTCCGGGACTCGGAGCTGAACCTCGTCCCGATGGTCATTATGGAGAACCACCCGCTCCAGCTCGCGCCGTGGCACTGCCTCGGCCAGTGCGTGAGGGAAGGCGGGATCGCGTTCCAGAAGGCGCACGGGGTGGAGATATGGGAGTTCGCCGGGGACAACCCCGAGTTCAACAAGATGTTCAACGACGCCATGGCGTGCACGGCCAAGATCATAATGAAGGCCGTCCTAGAGGCGTACGGGGACGGGTTCAGCCTCGTGGGGTCGGTGGTGGATGTGGGAGGCGGGACCGGGGGCGTGATCGCCGAGATCGTCAGGGCATATCCTCATATTCGGGGGATCAACTTCGACTTGCCGCACGTCGTGGCCACGGCGCCGGCTCACGACGGTGTGGAGCACGTGGGAGGCAGCATGTTCGAGGCCATTCCCAAGGCTGATGCGGTGTTTCTCAAGGTGTGGCTGCATGCATTTCGCGTATAGTTACATAAATAAATTACTCAAAAACTTCCTTAACAACGTCAAAAAAATTAAATTAAAAAAAAAAAAATTGGAATTGTGGGCGGCTGACCATAGCGACACCGGTGTCTGATGGTTAAGCTGATAGCGGTAGTCCCCTGCCTTGCCACGGGTGTGGGTCACTGCTATTGAATGGTTGCCTCAAGCCACAATTGTTAATATAACCCATGATGGTTCCCCTTGTGGGTAAGTCCCTCCCTTATACACATTTGACTCAGCCCACCAATAGTGAAATGGGCATGACTTCTATTTTGTGTGAGCCAATTAGAATGTCAGGACCTGAACTATTGACTTATGCTCTGATACTGCATTTGGATCTCTAATCCATAAGCTTATGCCTACTAGAGGGAGATTGCACGTAAATGAGGCATAGTATAATAACGCATTTAAGTCATGCGAAGTTCTTCTAACAATGGGTGTTTTATACATTAACGGTGACCTCTATTCACTGGGGCGTCTATCAACATGGCAACCACCATCATGACAATCACCTATTGAGGATGACCACCACAATAATTGTCTCATCAGTTGTCCAAACTACGAATAATGTATTCAAGGCTATATCCTGAGTTGGTAGAATCAAAACATTTTAAAAACTCACGCTTAAATAAAAAAAAAAAAAATAGGGATGATCAAACCTTTAGCCTCTACCTAAATTAGTAAATTTTTTTTGTTCAATTGAATATTTCAAACTAGCAAAATTCATATGCGAACAAGGGTAAAAATTAATGGCCAGAATAATAACATCGAAAAATTGTCGAAAAGTTTAAAATTAATATGAAAAAATCGAAAAGTTTAAAGTTAAATTGGCTGTTGTACAAGTTGAGGAGTTTTTGAACCATTTTGATTATAAGCATATATAATTCTTGTGGCCATGCACTGAAACACAGTGGGTTCTACACGACTGGGGAGACGAAGACTGCGTGAAGATACTGAAGAATTGCAGGAAAGCCATAGCATCGTCGGATCAGAAACCTGGGAAGCTCATAATCGTCGACCTAGTCCTTCTCGACCGGGAGGGCAGCGGTGGCCTGTTCGAGGACGTCGGAGTGACGTTCGACCTGCTCATGATGGCTCACACATCGGGAGGGAAGGAGAGGACGGAGTCCGAGTGGAAGGTGCTGCTGGAACAGGGCGGCTTCCCTCGCTACAGCATCATCAAGATCCAAGCCCTGCCTTCCATTATCGAGGCATTTCCCCAGTAAAAAGATCGTTTTCCTTCTCTCGGTTTGGTAATTAGATTTCGCTATTACGCGCACGTACCTTCCCTTCGAAACTGTCGTTCTTCGAGTTCTTGCGTTGTTTAATAGTGTGACGGTTAGTTCCATTGTAAACTTAGTGTATTTTCACCATTTGCGTATAATTGGGTGTGGATCAAGTGGTGCAGGGGTATGCAAAAGAATCGAGAATCGCCCGAAACTGGACGGGATTGAATCAATCCAGAGCCAACAATTCCTGATTGTAATTTATTGCAATCGGTGAATACAATATATATATATATATATATATATATATTAAAATTTTTATAAGATGCTCTGTTAAATTATTTATTCTCCGTATTCTTATTGTATTTTATCTTTTCGTACCTAGTGAAAGAACTTGTGAATTGCCTGGGATTTTTATAATATGGATTGCTTGGGAGATAGATTTGGGAGTTATCATATCGAGATGTCACGCCCCGAACCCGGGTATGCGCACATCCCTCAACAGTCGATTAAAAATGTGACGTCCCAGTACGCGTCGCCGACCTATTCTTTTTATCTTTTGATTAAATGCATATGGAAGCAAATTAAATAAACTCCCGGACAACAAACAAACATAAGGATGGTAAAATATGGAAAAAGTGCCAAAAAAGTCCTAAATCTTTTGTTTTTGTACTGATTTAGTCATAAACCTTTTTAGGTTGTGCCAATTCAGTCCTTTCTGGCCAAATTTAATATTTTGGCCAGATTTTGTTGACTGGATGCCGGTCGGCTGACGTGGCATGATCGGTGCTGACGTGGACAACTTTTAATAATATTTTAAATTTTTAAATTTTTTCTTTTTATTTTTTATTTTTTTTCTTCTCATCTTCTTTCTCTAGCCAGTCGCCGGACCTCGGCAACCAGCCAGAGGCGAGGGCGGCCTCGCACGGGGCGGCGAGGCTCGCCCTCACCGGATCTGGCCTGGGTGGCAAGGCTCGCCTTCGCCAAATCTAGTGAGGGTCGAGCCTTGCCCATGACCGGTGAGGGCAAGCCCCGCCAGCTCGCCGGATCTGGCAAGTGAGGGGGTTCGAGAGAGAGAGAGAGAGAGAGAGTCCTCTTCTGGCCAAGCCGAGAAAACCCTGGCCACGCAAGACCACCGCCGCAATGCTACCACCCAATGCCGTCCACCGCTACTCGCCGACCCGCCGCCATATCCAGCGAGCTAGCGGGGCTCGTCCTCGTCACCTAGGCCTCAAGGGCGATTAAGTTTGATGGAAAGGTACCTTTGGACAACAAGGCTAATTTACTTCATGTAGAATTGTCTAGGCATGACGTGCAGCAACATGCACGCAGGCGAGAATACATGTCAACAAATTTCGAGGGAGTTTGTATGTTTTCGTGCGAGTAGAGATATCCTCATGAGCTCCCTAGGAGTTTCCCTCGATGTAATTAGCTTCGCCAATAGAAATTATCGGCGAATCGAGGCGATGAAATCGGAACGTTCATATCTGATGCCATCACATCTTTATTTCTAAAGAGAATTAAAGTACAAGCACAAGACAACATGAGACCGACAGCAGGTAGTTGTTGATCACCTAATGACACTGCTGCTTGACATTTTGCCGAGCAGCAAAATAGGAAGCCCTTAATCGAAGTTTTTTATTCAAGCCAAAGCCAACGCATCGGAGCTTTCGGATCGAATCAACAGTCAGGTTGATTTCCTCCTCCATCCCCTGCTTACGGGCACGAGCAGCAAAATAAGAAGCCCTTAATCGAAGTTTTTTATTCAAGCCAAAGCTAATGCTACGGAGGTTTCGGATTGAATCAACAGTCAGGTTGGTTGCCTCCTCCCCCATCCCCTGCTTCCGGGCAAATGCCCGGATAATTAGCTTTATTATGGATTTACTTATCTTGTTTCACACATTGCAAAGGTCTTCGACGTGGCCACAGAGGCATCTCGATATCCAACGAGCAGTTGATGATCTCAGCCCTTTGTGGAGCCAGCATGGACCGGCTCATTTATTTTTTGGCATGCCTTCCATAGAAGGCCTTAATCCTCTCCAGGCCATCTTCGAGAGAAGATATATCGACGGCGAAAGTGATGCGAAGCCAGTTCTTCATTCCAACAGCTATCCCTGCAAAAACGAATGTCATTGATTATTATCTGGTGGATACGGACATTGCACAAGTAAGAAGCAAGTGGCGAAAATGGGATGGGTTTGCTCCGGAATTATCTGAGCATTAGCTCGCAAGAATTCCACGAGTAAATTCAAATGAAATCACTAGGATCCCTTCTATTTCTCCAAAATTTTAGGGTCCTTTGAAAACTGCGAAGTGAGTTGGTCATCAGGACTCTCACTCTGAAGCCCCTTGTAGCATTCTTAACCAATGTGCATTTCAAGAAACAAATGTTGGGACGCGTTTGAAAAATTCAAAAAGCTGAAATAAGTTTAGAAAAATGAAACAGATGCATAAAAAGTAACATCTATATATTTTCCTTTCACCAGCAATTGGAGAGGCTGAGTTTACCAGGCAGAACAATAACAGATTCTTCTTTAGCCAGTTTTAAGCAGAACTCCTGATCATCCTTTATGCCCTCCAACAATGATAAATTCAACTTGACCTGTCACAATGGCATCTTTCACTTATCCAGAAAAAATATAAATTGCATAACAGTGTACGCTATACCGACGAAAAAATAAAAATGCATGCATACATAATGTACGTATGTGTATAGTATGCCCATACCATTACAAACATGCCTCCTTCTGGCTTTTTTGGGCACGTGACGCAAGGTATATCTTGAATCTTCTCATAACATATATCTGCAGCCTCTCTTAGTATGCGAATGATTTTTGAAAAAAAATCATCATTTGTTTTCTCAAGAATGTGAGGGACCGCCCCCTGTTGGAATCACAACGAAGAGCAGAAAATAATTAGCTGTTATTTGATAAGGACGCTAGTTGTCCACAAATAAAAGTTAGCAAGCACTCTTGCAAGGATTAAATGAAGAACAATACTTAATCAAGTGAAAGTGAGTTCAAATAAATCAAGCCCAATGACTGAGACATAATATCGATCACTTCTAAAAGCAATATGCACAGCTTGTGCATTACAGTTTAAAATCACTGAGAAAAATAACATACACCAGGTGACTGTAGAGAGGAAACAAGTAAATCATTGGGGTTCTGCTTGGGGTGCGACTCCACATTGCTATGCAGTATCCATTGTTTTAATTATCCATCTTCAAGTGAAAAAGCTCTCATTAACTTGTCATTTCCTGAATGAATAGCCAAGAATATCCACAACTCGCTCTGGTAGTGATACAAAAATAGTGCAGACAAGCCTACCAAATAAATCATTTTGAAAAACACCACGTCTTCAAATCTGAAAGTAACTGGTTAATTACCTGGAGTAGTTACGTACCTGGATAAATGTAGGAGGATCAGAGGATATATCCAGAAATCCTTTAAGGGACTTAAGAACCTGTAAAGAGAAAAGGAACAATCTAAGTATCTTGTGACCAACCCTAGTAGTCACATAATTTGGCCCAAACAGATATACAATCAAGCAAGCGATCGCGTTCACATGTGCACAGAGAGAGAGAGAGAGAGAGACCCCAGTGTCTTTCAGAAAACCATTGGGATCATTTGTCACAAGCCAACCAAGTCGCCAACCTGGAACAATCCACCTCTTTGATATTGATCCCAACGTCAAGACAGGTGCAATGGATCCAAAAACACCCATGGGAACAAATGGGGTATCCCCAAAAGCTAGATGACCATAGACTTCATCCGCAATTACCATAATCCCAAGCTTCCTTGCTGTTTCGGCAACCTTTTTTCAAAAATGAAAGAAAGAAAATGATGAACAACAGCTGAAGCAACACAAATGTGGATACCAAAGATTATAAAAGTGACTGGCCACAAATCTAAATCTATCGAGTTTCCACTGCCTTGAGATAAACGAGCATCTCAAGAGGCAAGGTAGCTCTCTAGATTAAGCTCCAGCGGAATCTATTAGCTCCATTCCAGCTTATAATCATAGATTTTTCCATGTTCACAATTCATCTACTTGCTAAGATACGAAGAAATCTCAAACAAAATGCAAAAGCAACCTTCTTTAGATGCTGGTAGCTATAGACACTTCCACAAGGATTGCCAGGATTGATGATAACCATGGCGACAGTACTCTCGTCTGCAAGATCCTCAACACCCTTGAGATCAACCTCCCAACCCTTATCTGGAAGAAGATCGAAATACCGCGTGTCAAGATGGCTGTGTTTAGCAAATGCATCATAGGCTGGGAATCCAGGTCTTGGAAGCAATATATTGGCCCCAGGGCAAGCGAGAACTGTTAATATGGCTTCAATTGCTTGTTTGCACCCGAGTGTCAGATTAACATCATCTGGTGATAATTTGTACGGGAGATCACAAGAGAGATAATCAGCAATAGCCCTGTAGAATTTGGTGCCACCGATTAGTCTAGCTCACTCGAACATGTCGTCTGGAAATAAATTGCTATTCAACCTACAGAAAGCACCTAGATCAACACATTCATAGCGGCCTTTCCATAAAATTCAATCATTATCCAAACAATAAACAATGACTACTTCCTATAGTCACTAATAAAGCTTGGTTTCATCATTTACTCTCTGTTTTCAACACACTGTTTTTGCTGGCAATATGATGATTCCAGTTGATTGATGAGACAGTTGATATTGACCGGCAATAAAAGCTACTATGCTGTTAAGATACAACCATGAACAAACCAAAATGGTTCGTACCATCGAAGCAAAACAACTGCCAGAACTAGGTATTTTGCATTCGACCCCTTGCAGTTGTTGCGAAGGAAACAGAACAAGCAATAAAGTCCAAAAACCTCAATTGAGTCACCTTCCAAACTAGACCCTCATCAACCCCTAAATCACTGACTATTTAACTATATGATTTCTTAAATCTTGTATGACCACATGAACGTAAATCCTGGCAATTTGTAAGTACGTGACTCCGTCAGTACCTTAAACGCATCAACAATTGACTCATAGATACTAGGAAGATCGAGGATGCGAAATAACATGCTTAGGGAATATGGCTGCAGAGCTAAACAAACGGTCCAGACCATAAGAAGCACGAGTCGATCCATGCTATCACCGGCGTATACAGAGCATATCATCTGCTCGTCTCAAGAGTTCACAAGATAACTGATCTCAAGCTTAAGCTCCAAAAATAAATGACTTGAAAAATATTTTTTTAAAAATAAGTACTTATATCATTTAAAATAGTGAGTTAATATAAAATATTTTGATTCATAGCAGCTATATAACATATTCCTAAAAAATGAAAATATCTTTCAGTCATTCATTTTTAGAATGTTATCTTTTTTAAGAATACGACTTCCAAATAATTCATTTTTCACGGGAGGGAAGAAGCTGTCAGGCCCTCCTCATTTTTCCCTATTCCCCTTTCGATTCAAGCCAAAAAGGGTCGCGAGCATAAACGAGAAATCTAATCCTGATAATCCCAAGCGACACCGCTTTCTTACCTCCTGGCGGGAAGAATACCGACGGTCGGGCCGTAGCAGTTGAACTTGCCGGAGCGGAGAGCGTCGACGACGGCGTCCTCGGCGACGGGGGTCGTGCGGAAGCAAGGGAAGGAGGAAGGGTCGCCGTGGCCGAGCGGGACCACGGTGCGGCCGTCGTCGGCGTTGAGATTTGCCTTCAGCTCGTAGAGGACGCCGCGGACGGTGATGACCGTCGCGGCTGAGAGGCCCCCGTTGCCCCGGAACTTCCAGGCGGGCGCCCCGTTCTCCATGCTCGCCTCTTTCCCCTTGCCCCCCCGCGGCCCCCGTCGAGTACGGGAGGTCGATGATGGCGGCGGCGGTGGAGGAGACGAAGAAGGACAAGAGCGTCCTTTCGTTTTTCTCGTGGGCCTGTGGTAGTGCAATGCTCTTGCGCTTGCATTATATAAAATGATCCCGCGAGCTTCGGACGCCGGCGGAGTTGTCGTCGTTTTGTGAGGGCTGCTCGGCGGCCAACTAAGGGGAAAGAGACCACTCGACTATGATCCGGCAATATCAACACTTGTCAAAATGGTCATAGATATATATTTTTAACTTATATTTAATAAATTGAGTAATTATATAAATTAATTATATTTAATAAATTGAGTAATTATATAAATTAATTATATTTGATAAATAAGTCATAAATAAGTTTGAAATAATATAATTCAAAATAACAAAAAGATTAAATAAGTTTAGAATTTATTTAAATTCAAACGCTCTTATCTTTGTTCGATCTCGATCTCACGTTCGTTTACTTCATATTTTCACCTCAATTTAAATATGAATTATCTTAAATTGAGTTAAAAAAAACTGAGCCGACTCAAGTACGGGTCATCAGATTTATAATCAAACTGAGTTAGACTATTTTCAATTTGATACACCCATTTAATGAATCTATCAATCACTATTACAAAATGCGTTATGAATATAACCTTATTTAATGTCATGTATCTATGAAGGTCAATTCTTGATTGAAATAATGCGCATGCATCTATTACTTTAAACGCAAATCGACTTTAAGCAACTACTTAATCGAATCAGTTGCAGTAATGTATAGTGTAATCTCATGTCTCGCGAAGTTGATCGACGCCCTCAATCGCTCTCATATTTCATCTATTACTGTTCGACCTAAAAAAAGAAACGAGAGGAACAGAAGAATCCAAGCATTCCTTCGTTCGCTTGAATTCTTTTGCTTTTTTTTTTTTTTTAATTTCTAAAAATGTACCAATAATGCATGTGGCCATTCTACAATAATTGACACAGGCGGAGACAAAAGGAAAGAGGGAAGGACAGCACTATCTGCTCATCAAAGCTACGACATAGGTGTACGAAGAAATATGGCGCATTTTCATTGCATTTAAATACGATTACTTGTTTAAATGGGCAATTATGATCCGTTGTAATATATCAATTTCATGTATCATTACTTAACAGAGAAAGGTTACAAAAAAACTTTAAATTATGTCCACCTAATACATTCATTCTGAATTTTTTTTATAACACAAAAAATCCTAAACTATGCTCATTATTACACATTTACCTTAAACTTATACCTAGGTGACAAATTTGCACTCCGTCAAAATTCTATCCGATGATTTTTTTAATCAAAATAATGTTGTTTTTGTTTCCATGTTAACATTATTAGCTTTAGCAGTTTTTTAATGGTGCTCATGGTTGAATAAATATGTTATACAAGTATAAGTTTGAAATTTTTTTGTATCATAAAATAAATTTTATGATAAATATGTTACAATTGGTATAATTTAGAGTTTTCGTCATTCTCCTATAATTTACAATTCACTTTTCACCATGCACTGATCATTAGCAACGCATGCATAAAACACCAACAATTTACCTAGCCTCTCTCTATCCCCTAGGACCCCATGATTCCTCCTAGGAGATGCAACCCCACCATATCTAACTCAAAAATTGGACCGAATCACCCTGAAAGTCGATCTAACTCCGAGTTCTCATAAGAATCAATCAAATTCCCTATTCTGATTGAAGAGCCACTTGGGAACCAGAGCAGATTTAGAAGCGACTTCACAAAGTCTAAAGACCTTAGTTTTTCTCTTGGCACCTTCCTCTCTATTTTATTTTTCTTTATCCACTCAAATCTCATTTAAAACACTTAACGATTCCCTCTCTCGCTCACGACTCATCCTCCTCCTTGCTCGCTCATGGCTTGCCGTTCCTAACTCGTCGTCATTCATTAGCTCTCGTTTATCTTTTACTTTGAACTGTTTTTTTACTTATAATATTTGTGTTAAAAATGAAATTAAAAAAAAAAAAAAAAGAGCAAAAGAAAAACAGGTTCTCAAGTAAACCCTAAAATTGGATCAGAAAGATGAGGTAAGTTGTAGGGTTGATTCCGAAACAAACATGGTAAGTTGTTGATTCCAAAAACTGTGAACTGGTTCTAACAAAATAATTCTAGGTTTCAAATTTGGCTAGAATATTATTTAATTGATCACCCCTAATTTCTCTATGTTTATAAATCGACTCAAGTCATTCAAACTTTAATCTCTTCTTAATCTTTATTATTATTATTATTATTATTATTATTATTATTATTATTATTATTATTATTATTATTATTATTATTATTATTATTATTATTATTATTATTATTATTATTATTATTATTATTATTGTATATTCCATCCTTTTCGAATCTTGAAATTGATTGCCATATCTTGACTTAGATCCACATGAAGGATGAGCATCAATGTCCGTCATGGGCATGCTAAGTATTGTCCTAACATCAAACAGGATTTTTCGGATCATCCCATGATTTTTATTGATTATGTTTGCGATTGCTTCCTAATGAAACGCGGAGTCAAGGAAACGAGAATAAAATAAGATGGCGTGTTCCAATCTGCCTGCTAAGGAGCGTGAAGAGAGTTGTCTTCCTAGTATGAGTGCATTTTCAATACACGGGAATACCTTTCCGTGCCTTTTATTTTGCTTTATTTTATTTTCATATTTGAATTCCGCTTAAGTGGGTAATAATAGTATTGCTAATATTATCCAACATTACAAAATGACGATATGTGGTCTTGAAATCTAATGCTAATATAAAGTCGGGATCAAGACAACGGGAGATTGGATCCGACATAGATATTGGGAGCGTTCAACAAATCAGCCATCTTGTCGCGGCGTATCAGAAGACTTTGAAATGCGAATGCACTACTTTCACAATTGTTGAATCCTCCTGGAGAAGACATATAATACACGTTTCTCTACAAAAAAATTAGAGACAAAGGGATTTTGGAATCCCTCAAATCATGAGCCAATGCAAGTATAGCGACGCCAAATATAGATAGATATATATTTTTAAAATTTTGGAAATCGATTGGTTGAACATTCAACGTTAAACAACATTAAACATGCTTGATAAGCATTTTGAGATCCCATAAAATGAAAAAGATTCGATAGGTGATCATGTGTCCATATAATCTCAATAAATTTCATTAGAGATGTAAATTGAGACTCAAAACGACTATTTTTGACATGGATGTTTTGTTGTGTAATCACATATGCAAATTTCAAGATGAGTTCATGTGACCTGAGTTGTGAGAAGATGATTCAACAAATTGGATGAGAATAATTAATTTGCTAACCATTAAAAACAAAAAACAAAAAGAGGAAAGAGACTTTACATATTTTCCCCCAAATCACGACAATTTAGGGCAAGGATAGACAAGTAAGACATTACTTAACCATTGGAAAACGATGAGCGTAGATTCCCATCCTCATAGGGCGCGCATGACAAAATTTATGGATTAGAAATCAATTTCTATTTCATGGATGAGTTTCTGAGTAAAGAAATGCGTTTGATAACAATTCATAACTATTTTTGAAATAAAAATTAGTTTGATAAAAAAATAAAATTTCTATTTTTAGGAGCGGCATCGACCGGCGTTTGGTGTCCGGTGACAGACGGCAGGCGGCCAAAGTCCAAAGTCTAACAATTGGCGTCCAACGCCAGGTCTGGTGATCGATGGTGGGCGGCCAAAGTCCAGAGTCTGACACCAAAGTCCAGCAACCAGCAACCGGTGGCCAACATCCAGAGTTCGACATTTAACGTTCGACATCCGGAGTCCAATGACAGAAGGCCGGCGGTGGATGGCTAGTGGTTGGAGTTCGACGGCGGGTGGCGGGTGGCCGACATCCGACGGCCGATGGCAAGCAGCGAACGGTCACCAGCAAACATTCGATGGTTGGTGATGAGCCTCTGGCATCCAATGATTGGCGATGAGCAACCAACGACTAGTGGGCATCCAACATTTGACAACCGGCGGTTGGCGACGGGCGACCGGGGTTGGTGGCGAGTGGCGGGCGTCCGGCATCCCACGGGCGGCAAGTGGGTGATGGGCGGTAACAAGAGTAAACGATGAAAAAAAATTTGATTTCTCATTTCTATTCCAAAAATAAAAAATCTAGAAATTTTTAACTTCTTATTTCTGCTTCAAATCTAATTCTGAAATAGAAATCTGTTCTAGAAATAGAAAAACGAAATTGCGTTACCAAACGGATTTCTATTTCAAACTTGTTCCGGGGAACAGAAATACAAAGAAATAGAGAAACATAAATTTTGTCATGCGCGCCTTAAATGGAACTGCAAATTATTATCTTTTGACGTGTGCCTATCATGGTATCTAATAAGTTTTTTTTATTTGATTTTCTAAGTTCTTCATTTAGTGGTTCTTTTTTCATTGGCAAAATGGTGGAGAGGGGCGAACAGCGATGATGATCCTTGGCATTACCGTAAGAGACCCACATTTATCATCAAATGTTCAGTTTGAGTTACAGTTTTTTTGCACCATCTGTGACCAGAAAATTTGAGGACGGGGAGCCCGTCACTGTATTCTCACCAAAATTTTAGCAGTCAAGAAGTCTTCTTGTGGGGAAGTATGTACAATGCAAGTCGATCAAAAATTTACTCACGACGAGAATTAAACTTGTAATTTCTTAAAAAATATGTAACACTTCTATTGGGCTCGTGACCCAAGAGGTCATTCATTTGTTGGTCCAAATGCGAAAATCAAGTCATTATAAGCGTTCGTCAAATTAAATTACCCATGTATTCGGAATTTACATTAATCGAATGAAAATTACTCGCTAGCTAAATTGAAATAATTAGAATCTATTTATGTGTCACCGTATTAGGATTGTTTGTGAATTTCATTTTTAATACAGTTGGTGTTCGAAAAAAATCCACTTCAACATGATTGCACATCAATTTCTTCAAAACTCGGATTTTTACATCAGGCGCTTGATTTAATTCAATCCTATATTTTAGATGGAAGTAACCACGATTGTGCTCTAAAAATTTTCCCCATGCATGTTCTCAGCTCTCTTAAGACGCGTTTGGTAACGATCCTATTCTGAGGAACAATTTTTTGATAGAAATAGTTTTTTTTTCTTTTTTTTTTCTATTTCAGGGAACAATTTCTTAGTATAAAAACGTGCTTGATAACTACAAAAAAATTCTACTTCAAGAATAGAAACACGTTTAGTAAATTTGTATAATATTTTTGTTTCTTTTAATTTTTTATATTTTTATTATTTTTTTCTTTTTTTTTTTTTTTTTTTTTTTTTTCTTCATTCTTCCTTTTGGCAGGTCGTCGGCCTCGGCCATGGCTGGCAACCGGCCGACGAGGACCAGCAACCTTGCCGGGCCACTACCAGGTTGGCGTCACCCAGCGGTAGCCTAACGAGACCGAGCCTTGCTGGTGGCTGGGTGAGCTCGACCTTGCTAGATCTTGGCTTGCTCAAGCTTGCCCAGCCAAGGTGAGGCCGACCTCGCCCAGGCGACGCGAGGTCGGCCTCGCCTTGGCTAGGCGAGGCCAAGCCTCGCCGGGGGCTGGCGATGCTCCGGCGAGGTCGCCGGCCAAAAGGAAGAAAGGAGAAAAAAAAAGTATTTCTCATAATTGTTCCTAAGAACAATAATCAACTTTTTTCTATTTCTTATTTCTATTCCTAGGAACAAAATATTTTTTGTTCCCGAGAATAAAAGTGTAAATAAACGCGTTTCTGTTCTTTTTTTATTCTCCGAAATGAAAGAACAAAAATTTGTGTTTCGGGGAACAAAAACACTTTTTGCCAAACACACCCTTAGTCATATTTACCTCACTCAGTTATAATTACTCCTTTTCAATCATTGAAATTCTATCATATACTTCACCCATTCATTAGTATTTTCTTTCCCATTGAAAACATTGCTCCGAAACTTAATGAGCCCGTAGTTGTTTTAACCGACGTACGAAGCATTATCAGACAAAAAACAAAGAAAAGCAAAACTACCTAAGCAAACAACTTAAAATAAGAGATCCTCGAGGCATTCACTCGAGCTGCCCCTAATCTTTTCGGAGGCTCCATTGTTAGACACTTTATCCATTGAGGGACCGGAATAAGAACGCTAAGAAGTGGACAGCAATGTATATCCATATATGAATTATTTAGCTAAGAGTTGGTAACCAACCATGCCGACTTTCCCCAAATACCACCCACCACATGACCTGTTTTAGCATATGGTTCATAGGTAGTTTACTTCAGAATAATATTGAACAGCTCAATTCATTGCACTTGTTCGCTTTTCGGATAAATGAATGACTCAAAAGATGCTCAAAAGATGTATTTGCATTGAAAAAAAACAAATTACAAATTATAACCAAATCGCTACGACCCTAAAAGAAAACGAAAAAAAGATGGACTGCTATAGTGACATGTTAAAAAAAGCTGAACATCTAGAATAGCGAATTCATGATCTTCCAAATGGTGGCAGACGAGTTTTCTGTTCTCTCTCCGATATTCCCGACTTGAACATGTTAGAGAATACCGTAATCACCCACTAATTACGGTCATACGGCTATAAATGCCTTAACTTCAGTTTTGAACTCAGGATCATAAGCTCATTTTGTCTAATCAGTTGAATAGCCTGAGCTCTACTAGTCTGAAGACATTTTAAAAAAAAAACATACATAAGAGCTCAAAGAAAAAGAATTTTAAAAAAATAAAATCGTAATTCTTACGTTACGTCTGGATTACGTTGGATGTCATGCCATGCTCTCTGATATATTTTCAAGATATCAAAGGTCTCCGCAAATTAGCAACCCGATTCATTGAAAAAGAAATTTTGAGTTAGAGGTGAAGGAGACTTCTAAACTAAGAAGCGCTCCGCAGATGAAAAAAGACAATAGTAACAATTTGCTTAAAACAGAGAACCAAATATCAGCCCGGCTGAAAAACAAAATGGTCGGCGTCGAAGTGAATCGATGCTCCTGATTTTTAGGGTGTGATAAACAGAGAGGAGAGAGCATGGGATGGGATTTAAAGAAATGAAGGGCACGGGGTAGGTTTTTGTAGAGATGACGTAAACAATCTGAGACTAACGTCTAAGCTTTTTGCCTGCGCCCTTTAAATCTTCCCTTCTTTTCTCAATTTCTATATTGCTCTGTCTATGGATGACCCAGAATGAGATTTGCAATGGGAAGGCCTTTCTCATTGCCGACGGGGCAGATAACGGTTTACGAGAAAGGGTGGAAATAGGCAGTGTCGGCAATGAAACCAAGCGAATGACAGGCAATGTAAAATATTGGCATTCGAGGAAAAGATGGGAGGAAGTGAAGAGGAAGGAGGGGGTTTGGTCCATGGTGAAACAGGACCTTGAGAGAGAGAGAGAGAGAGAGAGAGAGAGAGAGAGAGATGGGCTCGATTTTTGGGCTTGATGAATGATGAAAATACTGGGTGAAGGGGAAGGGGTTGGGCTGTTTGGGCTTCATGAATGATGAAGATACCGGGTGAAGGGGAAGGGTTTTGGGCTGTTTTGTTTCTCTCTCTTTTTGCAGGTGTAGACTGTAGAGATATGTACAGACAGAGCGAGTCGCGTGCAAAGCGTGGGAGATCCGGGGCCACTCTCCGACAGCCAGCTGGCAAAGGGTCATTTTCATTTTTCTTTCAACCAAGGCAAAGAGGGCGACGAGAATTGAATATCTAAAAATGATTGGAATGAAAGTTCTTTTTTTTCTTTTTCTTTTTTTTCTGTAGGGTATATAATGAAAGCATTGTGGAAAGGATTTAAATAATTAGGATCGGATTTTTCATGAGAGGGATTGGGGTGTTTTAAAGGTCGAGAGAAAGAATGTCTCACATCGTATTTCATAAGTTGAGAACTTATCTTCTCCGGCAGGTCTTTTCATCGTGGAGTTTGGACCATGGATTGACATGAGTCTATCCAAGCTTTATGTGGTCTCCGTTATCAGCTTGCCAAAAAAAAAACAGTTGTCTCATGATAATTAGAACACAAAGTTTCAACAGATTCACAAACAGAAAAAGGAGGACATAATTCATAGTAACGCTGTGCAGAAATAGATTTTCAACATCTTAGAATAAGATAAAAATTTGGCATGCCATGAAAAGAATAAACTCTTATCTACAAAGTTTGGTGTTTTTTGTGATATTAAGTTTTATAATAGTTGGCAGGTATTATCTTAATAGTAAAAACTCGATATAAGAAGATGGTAAATTGATGTAAAGAGGAGAATACAAAATTCTTTTCACTTGTAAAAGAGTTTCTTGTCACAAGATTTATTATACAAAGTTAGAACACCGTTATGAAGTTCTACTAATTAGTCGAAACAGTCTCACATCAATCTATGCACCTTGCATCCATTCCAAACCCTGGGCCAACCGACTCAATAATTTCCAAATAAGTGCCTTAGGCTTCGTAATCCAGTTTCTTTATTTAATTTAAATAAAAAATAAATAAAAAGGAAAAGGGCTTGATTCAGCAAGCAGCGACCTTCTCAAATATATGCTGCATTCAGACCATTTAGGTACTCACGCCTGTAGAGATGCCAATAAAAAATAAAAGAAATTGGACCTCTATAGTGACCTTAATACGCAAAAATTCACCCATAAGCTATCACATGCACTCGAAGAGACTTTAATATGTGTTGAACTAGGGAAAATGGGTAGTTATCGTTCAAGAAGACACGATAGAAAAGTAATGACGGTGCAATATTTGGTTAGAAATGGGCGCAAGATTTCTGTACCACAGTGCGCTGATGACGCCTTGGTAAGAGCTGGAATTCTGCTAGCTGCAATGCTGAGAAAGAGCAAACGTGTCGACAACAGAAGTGCTGAAAACGAAGTAGCAAACGAGAGAAGTGGAGGACAGCCACGGAGCTGCAATGTTACCGTTGACATCATCACATATGAAGCTTACTCCTGACATTTGGTCAAATGCCGCATCTGAAGGTAAGCTTGGTAGAAGACAGCCAAATTCTGGAAAAATCAATGGAGTTTGCAATTACTCAGGAAGAAATATAGAGCAACAACGGAGTCCAGTAAGTTCATATGGCATTTATGTGAATGCTTTGAAACTTGTGAATCTACCAAGGTAAGATTGTTATTGAGGTCGTTTAGCACTGAATATCTTGAATCAAGATCTTACATGAAATGAGAGATAGCACAAATTGCACCCGTTCGGATTCCTTTATTCTCGAAGGTCATGTTGTACTGGGTAATAGAAGAGTAAATATAATCATCATGATTTTCAGAAGGAATGCGAGCTCAACGTTTTTACTTCATGCTTCAAAAAAAGGTTTTATTGTAAAACCAGAAACCTCGCAACCCTTTCTATCCAGTGATGCTTCCCCAAAGAGCCAAGCAGGAATCAGACATTAGACATGAGATTGAAATTTGTCACTTAAAAGAGAAAATATGCCACCGCACCAGACGGTAAATTGCTCACTTAGCCTCAAGAAGGCAAGAAAATGGAAGGAGCATTGATGTGCTGACCTCGAAGAGAGAAACCCTTGAGGTTTATGCTACAAAGATTATAGAGATTCTTTGAGACATTGGCTTGCTGCAATTTCATTTCAAGAGACGAAGCACAATTCAATGCTTGCAAGTTGCTTAGGAAGCTCTGCTCCTGTAAGTGGGAAACATAGCTCTCCATTGCTTCACAGATTTGATCATTTATCAGTCCGCACATTCTTTTGAAACTGCTGTTATGTTTGGGAATTTCAGTGGACAAACCGTATCAGATAAAGAACACACAAGAATGTCAGAAATAGGGATTAAAAGAGTACCAGGAATTTCCTGAAAGCTCTGTTGACAGGCAATATCGAGCAGAATGTGGGTCCAAAAAAGCAATCAACCGTGCACATTTGCATACGCATGTACCTACGTTTTCTAATATATGCTAACCTTTGTTCATATTGCGATTGGCGAGGCCTCTATGGACAGTTAGTGGAGGAGGGATCCAGTTTGCTCGCCAACCATTGCAGGACAATATCTTTCTGCCTTCCACAGAAAGATAGTTCTACTCCAGTCAAGAAAGTCAAGAGGGATAGGCCTTAATTGACCAAAATCTGTGAGGACACAAGAAAATGCCGGATAATTCGGGCTCTCGTAGACAGAAAGAATGGGGTTTTTAATCAATGCCAAAAGTAACGGCACATGTTCACACCAGTTTGCAATCATGGATGCAGTTACCCTGCATCACCATGCGGAATCCTCTCTGTGGCCACAAAAAACCCACTGATGGACATGATTCGAGAAGAAGCGATGCGAGTAGGAGCTTCAGTGTTCAGGTCAAAGACAACTAAAAGAAAAGGGTGCGCTACAAGCATGATTATTGGGAAGCTTTCCACAATAGTCAATACTCAGGAAACTCAAGAGTAGTTTGCCCCAAGCACGTCCAAAATACTTTTGGCCAAGTGTAAGTGACATTGCTTAGGCAAACCTTTGTTCGTATGGTATTTAAGCAAGTTAGTCGTGCCTGATAATTTTGGCACAGTGGCACATGTGAACCGCATTGATGGTTAAGGAGCTAAACTAGGGAGAAAAGGTTGAAGTTCTGCACTGGGCGAGGTATCTGGAGTCACAGCAATTCTCCTTGTTGAAACTAAAGCATTGTGCTTTATCACCAAGATTTGAGCTGCAATAGGAGGCATCTAAACCTGCAGAGACGAAGGAACTAAATGATTGATAGCCTGTCATACATGCGAAGGACAACATGGATATTGCAGATAAGCGTACAGTTGCCAGCTCATGTAGATTTGTTGTACGATAAAAGTAAATTCACTAAAGTTCTCACTTTTAAACAGTAAATGGGTTTTAAAGCAATCACAAAATTTTGGTCCAAGCTAACCTTGGAAGCCATCTTAGAAAGTTGCTAAAGCAACACTTTGAGTTTCCTTCATAGACACCATAAGTTTCTGCATCACAAATTTCGCACAAACTGGAGAATGATTCTGTTGGCAGGAATATTACAGACCCATCTTGCTGAGTTTAGCTTAGTTGATGTACCAACTCGAGACCCAAACACACATTCTAATCTTCCCACAAGCAGGTATGGCAAAGAAAACAAGGGCTTTGAAAACCTTCACCGTCTTAACTATGCAGAAACCCAAACTGATAAGCTGCCATCGCTCCAAGAAACTAATCAGGTCAATCAGAAAAAAATTTCCCTGGCAGAACCATCATTCTAGCTTTTCATTCGCATTCATAACAATGTTTTTTGCGGCACAACTTGGCTAACAAACTTGCATGTGCGAAAGATACCACCAATCTGTTCCGCATCATGGACTGGAAACGAGCGATCGGTTCTCTTTTCAGGGTCCTCTTCGGAAATTAACGCCCATCCCGAGTTTTAGAAGTTCTACATTGAACTTCCTTAGAAGCTCCGACATCACAAATCAAGTATGACACCCTTCTTATGCATCCAAAAGGATTAATTTAATATACCAACGAAACTCTCATAAGTATGAAAATTCGTTCCTATCATACCTTCTGCTTCCGCATCGCTTTGTTGCTAAGATACCAACTAATTTCCCTATCCTTTGGTTTTAACAGCTTGTCAAAAGCGCCACAAACTATGAAAAAATTGCACCAAAACATCAGCATCTGTCCACTGGCAGAAATTTAAAAAGCTAAAGCAGAAAAACGGAGAACTTCAGCAACAGCGCAAACTAGAAAATCAAACAGACCCTGGTCCTTCAAAAATAAGCATTCAAGACAACCCACTACGTTAATTTGCCAAAAAAGGAAAAGAAAATTGAGGCTGAGTTCTTCTTGCTTAAACCAAAAATTGCACATTTCCATCTATTTGTTTCGTTATCAAAGTAAATTTTCGTGCCTTGCTAAAAATTGAAGAAAAGGTGTTAAATCGACTCTAGTTCTTTTTCACTTAAGCCATATTATAGTGTGTTAAATTCAAGCTGCTCTCAATAATTATGTGCCGTGTTGTCATATCTCACATAAAATTTGTTCCCATTAAATTTCACAACTTAGATCGACAAATTTTTCTTTATTTTAATTTTAGGAAAATTATTGACCATCTCGAGATAATCATAAAAAAACACAATAAAAATCAACGTGAATATGAATGTTTCAATATGGATTATCACTCGTAAGTTTTAGCTACATCCGAGTGCCGTGCACCGCCACCTTTTCTTTTTGTCATTTGGGGTTTGCTTCGGCGCACCGTTCGTGCTCCCGAACAAGCGTGACATGGAGAGGGCCGACTCCGTGCGCTGCGCAGCAGAGAAAAGGACAGCCGTTGCTCAGCATGAAACTTTAGTTTAGCCTTCTTCTCTTTTGTTATCCTTCGAGTCTCGAACCTCTTCACGTTTTTTTCGGACTCGTTGTTTACTTCGACGGATCGTCGTCATCGACACTTGGATTTCTCAATTCAAGGGTGACTCTTTGGACGAAATGTCGGGGAAGTTTCAGAGAATCGCGCGCGAAAAACAGCATTCGAAAATGGGGGATTCGGCATGTAGTTAGGCCCACTTGGGTACGCGAGGACAACATCATTAACATCCCCGAAAGAGATGCTTCACAATCCCTCTTTGTCCGCGACTCGCCCTTGCAACCCATAATTCCTGCGGAATTTTTTGCCCTTTTTTTTGCGGGAATGTAGGGGCATATTTGTTATACGCCTGAAAAAAATGAAAAGGAAATATTTCTCGTCGAGTACTCTGTTTTCGATCGCATAATAATGGATTTTCATGTTTTCAAGTATTGCTCGACTCAAGTGATTGTTTAAATAGCTAAAAGTTAAGGTACTTAATTGAGTGCCATACGAGAGCCATATTGATTGCACGGTACTTTTCTGGAGATAGCGATTAGTGTTTTCATAGGTGAATGCTGTGCCCCTTTTCTTTTTCTCTTTTTGGGGTTCGGCTGAAGAAGTGGGTGCCGTTATGGGATGGGCAATCCATCAATTTTTCATGCGAATTGCACCCGACATCAATGGACTGGCCCAATAAATGGAGTCGCAGAAGAAGGTTTCAGATTTGCTTTTGAAATGAAAGAAAAGGAGGAGTCGCGAAGAACAAGGTCTCGGTGCTTATGGGCCTGCACGATTAGTCCCTTACTTGGATGAGCTCCCCACTAGCTTTGCGAGGCGCAGTCAAAATATCAATTCTTAAAATAAATAAATAAAAACTTGTGGATCGGGTTCGGATAGGCTTTTTTTTTTTTTTGGGTTCGGACGTACACACGAGAATCAACTTTTCGTTAGAAAATCCAAAGTTTTTATATTTACAGGCCATCGCCCAAATTTTACAATAGTCTCAAATTTCAATCCATTTTCTAGATCGACAAAGAGTATTGCTATCTTTCGAGATTCTCATTAGACTTATATCGAGTTGATATTCCTGTTATTTTAATTTTACTAATTCATAGATTTGACAAAATTTAATCAAGAAAATGCAAAACACAAAAAAAGAAAAAGAAAAAATCTTATCTATCTAAAAAATCAGGAACAAGATTTAGATTAATATAGGTACAATAAATTTATACTCCAATAAATATTGTTATTAGATATTCTTAGGAAAGCTTATTTTAGAATAAAAGGAATATGAATCCAATACAACTCTGACCAAGATTATATTTTTACCATTTTAGAAATTAAAAATTAACATACACTTAAATGGAACTATAGTAATATTTTATATAAAAAAAAAAAAGGTATAACTATTGATTTAGGACATGAATTGAAATGAAAAATAGAATATTCAAAAATCTATGCGATAGTAAATACCGAATGACTTAATTTGACTTTGTGATGGAAAGTTAGGCAACCAAATTCAAAGTTTAGGGATTATATTGAACATTTGAGAATATTTCTGGCCCACATAAAACAAAGTAAAAGTCTAAGAATAACATCACAGGTAAGTTCAAAGTTTAGAATTTGCTTGTGTCATTTCTTTTTTCTTTCAAAAGAAAAAAAAAGATGAAAATTTGCTCTAAACTTCTAAAGATTTATTCATTTCACTTTATAATTGATTTATTTTAAGAGAACCGATGATCTAATTAGACCTCAAGTAAAAACGGTGATGGACAGATTCCAAATCCCACAGTAACCGACTTTCCAAGGGGGGTTGCCATTTCAGAAGTCGAAAACAACCCAATAGAATCGTGCACACCAAAACCGCATGGCCACTAAATGCATTTAACGATCGAATCGTGTTCGGTTGTGGCTCATCAACAAGAATAGAAAAGAAAGGAGTATATTAAATATAGTAATACCAGAGGCATCAATAATGATATAGAAAATAGATTTTCCAAAGACATGCGATTAATTTTTTTCAATGCTTTAATTTGATTGTCTTATGTCTAGTATTACTTGGTTCGAAGTACCAAGGAAATATCACTCTCGAACGAGAGGTCCAAATAACCTTATTCATGAAACTTCAGTATATCATAAAAGAAAAAAATTGAATATTGGAGAAAAAAATATTAATGATATTATTAAAGCGATAGTGAGTCAAATGTTTTTTGCTTGAAAAAAGCAAAATACTAACCATTTTACTAACAAACATGTTAACGACAACTCTGAAGGAACTTGTTGAGTGACTAAATTTGGAAATACCACGGATTTCATTATATTAGCTACATTGATGAAGTGTATATTAGTTTTTCAAAAATCAAAACGTTTTTATACAGCATGTATGACCAATGTAAATACTCGTTAAAAGGACTGTTTATGAAAATTCGTGCGAAGGCGTTTGATTGAATAAGCAAAATGGAAGTTGGATCCAGAAAAAGGATAATAAAAGATATAAACAATTTAGAAAAAGAAAAATTTAAAGCCCCCAAATTTCAACATCCCCTTAATCAACTGGAGGTAAAAGCCCCCCTTAGTTACGAAAAATGAACCTCTTTTTATAGTGATTCTAAACAGCCGCTTTATATGGCATTTCTTGAATTTCCATCTCCTGTCGCATTAAATCAAATCTGTAAATTAGGGCATGATTTCGCAATCAGTTCGATCTTGCTCAAATTTCTTCCATTTTGCAAAAATTATTGCCCCTTATTCACATGATTTTTAAATTTTTTCTGCATTTAACAAAATCCGAATATCCATCAGAATTCCAATTTTCCATGTATAATCAATCAAATCAATTTCCTCCAATTTTTCATTTTTTCTTTTATTTATTCAAATGTAATTTTTATTTTCCTTATTTCCCTAGATTTGCTAAAATTAGGTGTCAACACTCTTCCCCACCTCTTCCTCAATTCAAAAGTCTTTCCTCCCCCTCTTCAGATCAAAATGAATGCCGCAGCCAATTTGCGATGGAACTTTGAACTCTTAAATATGCATCAGGCGGCGTGGTCGAAAGCCCAAAATGATATGCAACTTACGTGAGAGTTATATTATTTTCTCAAAATTCTTTTTTTTTCCAAGCTCTTATATATGATTTTTTTTGTCTTCAGACAAGCTGAACGAAATGCCCATCGTCATGCCTTCGAGCAAGCTCAACAAAATGTCAATCAGGCCCTTCAACAGGTCCGACAAAATGCAGCTCTGGTCCTATCTTCCATCGCCGAGGCTAGGGTATTTCTAGGCGTTTGGCATGAGTTAGAAAATAACCGTGGTGCTCTGAACACTGTTCATGTTGGGAACATGAATAAGAGAGATAGAATGACTATCCGCCAGCTGGCTGGAACAGCGTCAATTCACTCTTCTTAATTCCGAGTATGTTTTTGGCTTGCCACCAGAACCAATCCAGTAATACCTGGGGAAGTTGTCACGAGCGGAGGTTGGGCTTTCGAGGGCGAGGCAAACTGACTTGTAGCTTTGGCGGATGGAAGGATTGCTGGGATGTTGTCAGATGAAAGTATGGAAGCTGGATCAAGAGAAATCGAATCAGTCTTTTTTTTTTTTTCTGCACCGTCCTTTTTTTTTTTAAATTTTTCTGCACCATACCGAGCCTATTGTAGTTTGTTTGTGCTGTTTAGTATAACTACTATCTGTCTCTTCGGGCCTATATAAGTTTTTTATTTGATTACCTGAGTTAGTTTTTTTTTTTTTTTTTTTTTTGCAGTGAGGTAATGACGTGGGAATAATGATTTCGTTGAGTGTTGAGAGAGAGAGAGAAAGACGTGCGGAACAGCTAGTTTTATGAGACGCGGATGAGAGGGATAAGGGGATGACGAATCATATTATATTATCAAGAATACGACAGAAATTAATAGCGATGGCGATGCAGTGGCGAGAAGCATGATGACCAGAGAGAGAGAGAGAGTGCGTTGCACAATTTACGAGTGAAAAGTTTCAAAAATCTGGTAAGATGAAAACTTAGTTAATGTGTTGTACGATTTACTAGTGAAGAGTTGGTAAAAGCTTGTAAATACTCTCCGCCATGATTATAAAGGTGGCCGTTATCCTCTAAAACACTGGTGACTTTTACTCTTTGATTAAAGTCATTTGATTCTGAGCAAATTATTTTAGGACTGCACTAGCATGATCATACCATTACTTCCTATGAGTAATGGTGCAATTTAGGTCATTCATTATATTCTGGTTTAATGGGCAACTGAATATAAATTCATTGCTGTACTTGGTTATGATAAAACTTTGTTAAACGCCGTAACAACATATTTGAAAATTTTTGAAAATATTGAAATATCAAATACTAAAGTGTACAATTGGTCCGTTTATGAAATCCTGAAGGCTACCATTGTTTGGTTTTTTACTTTTTTTTAAAAAAATTTACAACATTATCTCTTTTATTTTTATTTATCATGAAATATTTTGAAATTTTCAAAATTCGGAACCCTATAGAAAAGGGGAAAATTAGGAACCTATGACCAGTCAAAGGGAAATTGAGTCCCTAAGCCCATTGTAAAAAAGATATATTAGGAGTTAAAGGTGAAGGTAGAAATGTAAAAAAGTCAGTGGCTGATTCACAAGCAAAAGGATATCAAATTCAATGGTGTCTACAAGCAACGAGCAAAGAACGAAAACCTTCAGAACCCTCGAGTCCTCTCCACTCACCTCAACAAGAAAAATGACACCAAAAAGGATTTCTGTCCATTACTCCCACGTCATGCTGTTCTTTTTCATATCATCACGGGTCTTATGCAAAACATAAAAAACAATATCATCTTTTTATGTCTCCAACTCACTTTTTATCAAACGATTCACGAACTCTGTGAGAGAGATAATAATAAAAGGGGAGATTAAATAATGAGAGGAGACTACGAGAGAGACGGAGAGTTGGGATATAAATGTGAAAAACGTGAAATATAAACGGAAAATCCATCATCACCATCACACACGTCTTTCTCGATACTCGTATCGAGAAATTCTTTAGGCTGGAAGAAAGAAGCAGTAAGATCCGATGATTAGTCAAGTTTCAAAATCCGGCGATGGATGTCAACGACGCTTGTTTGCGTTGGCAAGCTTTATGATCCAAGCATATAGCATGCTTTTGATTTGATTGTAAGTTTTGTCCGATCATAGTGTACGTATATGCAAAAAAAAATTCATTAATTAATTAGGATTGACGAATAATCATAACATACAACGTCCGTGATCATAAATATTTCCTCAATTGATTCTATCCATCATTAATTTAAAGATGGTAACTTTTCATTGTTTCACTAATGACTTGCATTAGAACTAGTGAAATAAGACATCTTGTGTGAAATAATTTACAGCAACGATACTTGCTCTAACTTTTCTGTTATTTATTCAGCCTTGGTAAATATGATTTGTTTCCCATTTTCTTTACTCATCCAATCTATGTAGGATCCATCGTAGGCGCAAAAGCAAGCAGAATTTGGGGAGAATAGTTGGGAGGAGATAAGATTTGAGATGGGGGGTGGATGGAGCACAAATCTCAGCGTTATCGCACATAAGGGCGTGGCATCAATGCATTTTGATACGGAGTTAATAAATTTGATGGTGGCTTCGATGAAGTGAGCAGAAGATCTTTCCGGGAAAATAAAACATAGAAATGGCGAGCGATGCGCGAGTGAAAATGCGTCTCCTATTCATCTCTCTGCTACTTCGGCCTCAGCTCTCCATCAGCCTCTCCTTCAAGCGCATCCTACGGTAGAGAAAGAGAGAGAGAGAGAGAGAGAGAGAGAGAGGGAGAGCGAGGAAAACACGAACGGAGGAGACGGGACGGTAGGAGGATCACGGGCCATCGTTCGTACCTCCGTTTCCCAATGCGGACGGCTCGTCTTTTTTCAATACTATTTTTGTGCTGCAATCAGAAAGCCTAGCCTCTCGCTAGGCTTAGCTCCATTCTCATCTCTCCATGTGTGGACCTTTTCCCGCTTTCAATTTATGACCTGTGCCAACATCCACTGCCAAAGTTCAATGCTTACTGAACGACCTAGAAAGCCGATTTTTGCGCATGCATTGAACCTCTCGGGAAGCGACGAAATTTACTCTAGATATAATGGCAAATCCCCCTTTGAAATATGACTTCGTTTACCCGTTTGCTCGAGAAGGCATTCATTCGTACACCGACAGATCGCGAGTGCTCCGTTTCCTCGCCAACCATTGCAGGACAATATCCTTACAATCGTCAACGCATCTGAGTGCTCGGGTGAGATGAGAATCCCATCTGAACTCGACATGCCATTCAAGGATAGTTTCTGGGCCGCATCTAAAATTGCGTTTCGGCAAGTTTGGTCACAACACCCCTTTGACAGGATAGATTTTTTCACAAGCAGTTTAGTAGTCTTGAGGTGTCCACGCTGCTCTCAAACTCATTGACATCAATGATAGGGCAAGAGGCTGCGGTGAGGTTCACAGGAGAAACAGAGCATATGCTTTGAAGAGCTCCATAGGCACCTTAAGCCTCTAGGATCATTATAACATCTGAGAGGCAATGGCTGGAATGAGTTGCATTCAAAGCTAGCATCCCAGAGTTTTTACTGGACTGCCCCATGAGAATGACCACCGTGGCATCAAACTGAGGACAACGTACCGCATTAGCTAAATATGGCGCAAATGAAGCCCAACAGTCCGTCACTGTTAAACTCATGATGCTTTGTGCCACTGAAAAATTCAAGCTGCACAGTCCCGATGAACCAAAACTGACGGCAATAGAATATTAGGCCATGCGCACTGCTTTCCACAGAAAGATAGTTCTACTCCAGTCAAGAAAGTCAAGAGGGATAAGCCTAAATTGACCAAAATCTGTGAGGACACAGGAAAATGCCGGTTCGGGGACTCTCGTAGACAGAAAGAACGGGGTTTTTAATCAATGCCAAAAGTAACGGCACACGTTCACACCAGTTTGCGATCATGGATGCAGTTACCCTGCATCACCGTGCGGAATCCTCTCTGTGGCCACGAAAAACCCACTGATGGACGTGATTTGAGAAGAAGCGACGCGAGTAGGAGCTTCAGTGTTCAGGTCAAAGACAACTAAAAGAAAGGGCACGCTACAAGCATGATTATTGGGATGCTTTCCACAATAGTCATACTCAGGAAACTCAGAGTAGTTTGCCCTAAGCACGTCCAAAATACTTTTGGCCAAGTGTAAGTGACATTGCTTAGGCAAACCTTTGTTCGTATGGTATTTGAGCAAGTCAGTCGTGCCTGATAATTTTGGCACAGTGGCACATGTGAATCGCATCGATTGTTAAGGAGCTAAACTAGGGAGAAAAGGTTGAAGTTCTGCACTGGGCGAGGTACCTGGAGTCACAGCAGTTCTCCTTGTTGAAACTAAAGCATTGTGTTTTATCACCAAGAATTGAGCTGCAATAGGAGGCATCTAAACCTGCAGAGACGAAGGAACTAAATGATTGATAACCTGTCATACACGCGAAGGACGACATGGATATTGCAGATAAGCATACAGTCGCCAGCTCGTGTATATTTGTTGTACGATAAAATTAAATTCGCTAAAGTTCTCACTTTTAAACAGTAAATGGGTTCTAAAGCCATGGCAACGTAACTTGGAAATTACAAAATTTTGGTCCAAGCTAACCCCGGAAGCCGTCTTAGAAAGTTGTTAAAGCAACACTCCGAGTTTCCTTCAGTCTGAGAGAACAGTACACAAAATAGACACCTTGAGTTTCTGCATCACAAATTTCGCACAAACTGGAGAATGATTCTGTTGACAGGAATATTACAGACCCATATGCTGAGTTTAGCTTAGTTGATGGACCAACTCGAGACCCATACACACATTCTAATCTTCCCGGAAGCAGGTATGGCAAAGAAAACAAGGGCTTTGAAAACCTTCACCGTCTTAACTATGCAGAAAAGAAACCCAAACTGATAAGCTGCCATCGCTCCAAGAAAATAATCAGGTCAATCAGAAAAAAATTTCCCTGGCAAAACCATCAATTTAGCTTTCCATTCACATTCATAACAATGTTTTTTGCGGCACAACTTGGCTAAGAAACTTGCAAGTGCAAAAGATGGCACCAATCTATTTCGCATCATGGACTGTAAACGGGCAATCGGTTCTCTTTTCAGGGTCCTTTTTGGAAATTAAAGCCCATCCTGAGTTTTATAAGTTCTACATTGAACTTCCTCGGAAGCTCCGACATCACAAATCAAGTCTGACACCCTTCTTACGCACCCAAAAGGATTAATCTAATATACCAACGAACCTCTCATAAGTATGAAAATTCGTTCCTATCATACCTTCTGCTTCCGCATCGCTTTCTTGCTAAGATACCAACTAATTTCCCTATCCTCTGGTTTTGACGGCTTGTCAAAAGCACCAAAAACTACGAAGAAATTGCACCAAAACAACATCATCGACAAAAACCGGAGCTGGAATCAAAGTGGGCTGTCCACTGGCAGAAATTTAAAAAGCTAGTTTCTTGATAAGCAGAAAAACGGAGAACTTCAGCAACAGCGCAAACTAGAAAATCAGGCAGACCCTGGTCCTCCAAAATTAAGCATTCAAGACAACCTACTTAGTTAATTTGCCCAAAAAGGAAAAGAAACTTGAGGCCGAGTTCTTCTTGCTTAAACCAAAAATTGGAGCTTTCCATCTATTTGTTTGGTTATCAAAGTAAATTTTCGTACCTTGTTAAAAATTGAAGA
Organism: Eucalyptus virginea; assembly: GCA_014182375.1. Lineage (NCBI taxonomy): Eukaryota > Viridiplantae > Streptophyta > Magnoliopsida > Myrtales > Myrtaceae > Eucalyptus > Eucalyptus virginea. The sequence goes on along the minus strand of CM024516.1, from coordinate 571,552 downwards.
AAAGGTGTTGAATTGACTCGAGTTCTTTTTCACTTAAGCCATATTGTAGCGTGTTAAATTCAAGCTTCTCTCAATAATTATGTGCCGTGTTGTCATATCTTACATAAAATTTGTTCCCACTAAATTTCATGACTTAAATCAACAAATTTTTCCTTATTTTAATTTTAGGAAAATTATTGACCATATCGTGATAATCATATAAAATCACAGGACGATATAAAAATCAATATGAATATGAATGTTTCAATATGGATTATCACCCGTAAGTTTTAGCAACATCTAAGTGCCGTGCACCGCCGCCTTTTCTTTTTGTCATTTGGGGTTTGCTTCGGCGCACCGTTCGTGCTCCCGAACAAGCGTGACATGGAGAGGGCCTACTCCGTGCGCTGCGCCGCAGAGAAAAGGACAGCCGTTGCTCAGCATGAAACTTTAGTTTAGCCTTCTTCTCTTTTGTTATCCTTCGAGTCTCGAACCTCTTCACGTTTTCTTCGGACTCGTTGTTACTTCGACGGATCGTCATCATCGACACTTGGATTTCTCAATTCAAGGGTGACTCTTTGGACGAAATGTCGGGGAAGTTTCAGAGAATCGCGCGCGAAAAACAGCATTCGAAAATGGGGGATTCACCATGTAGTTAGGCCCACTTGGGTACGCGAGGACAACATCATTAACATCCCCAAAAGAGATGCTTCAAAATCCCTCTTTGTCCACGACTCCCCCTTGCAACCCATAATTCCTGCGGAATTTTTTGCCCTTTTTTTTGCGGGAATGTGGGGGCATATTTGTTATACGCCTGAAAAAAATGAAAAGGAAATATTTATCGTCGAGTGCTCTGTTTTCGATTGCATAATAATGGATTTTCATGTTTTCAAGTATTGCTCGACTCAAGTGATTGTTTAAATAGCTAAAAGTTAAGGTACTTAATTGAGTGCCATACGAGAGTCATATTGATCGCGCGGTACTTTTCTGGAGATAGCGATTAGTGTTTTCATAGGTGAATGCTGTGCCCCTTTTCTTTTTCTCTTTTTGGGGTTCGGCTGAAGAAGTGGGGGCCGTTATGGGATGGGCAATCCATCAATTTTCATGCGAATTGCACCCGACATCGATGGACTGGCCCAATAAATGGAGTCGCAGAAGAAGGTTTCAGATTTGTTTTTGAAATGAAAGAAAAGGAGGAGTCGCGAAGAACAAGGTCTCGGTGCTTATGGGCCTGCACGATTAGTCCCTTACTTGGATGAGCTCCCCACTAGCTTTGCGAGGCCCAGTCAAAATATCAATTCTTAAAATAAATAAATAAAAACTTGTAGATCGGGTTCGGATAGGATTTTTTTTTTTTTTTTTTTTTGGGTTCGGACGTACACACGAGAATCAACTTTTCGTTAGAAATCCAAAGTTTTTATATTTACAGGCCATCGCCCAAATTTTACAATAGTCTCAAGTTTCAATCCATTTTCTAGATCGCAAAGAGTATTGCTATCTTTCGAGATTCTCATTAGACTTACATCGAGTTGATATTCCTGTTATTTTAATTTTACTAGTTCATAGATTTGACAAAATTTAATCAAGAAAATGCAAAACACAAAGAAAGAAAAAGAAAAATCTTATCTATCTAAAATATCAAGAACAATATTTAGATTAATATAGGTACAATAAATTTATACTCCAATAAATATTGTTATTAGATATTCTTATGAAAGCTTATTTTAGAATAAAAGGAATATGAATCCAAGAATAACATTGCAAGTAAGTTCAAAGTTTAGAATTTGCTTGTGTCATTTCTTTTTTCTTTCAAAAGAAAAAAAAAGGATGAAAATTTGTTCTAAACGTCTAAAGATTTATTCATTTAACTTTATGATTGATTTATTTTAAGAGAACCGATGAGCTAATTAGACCTCAAGTAAAAACGGTGATGGACGGATTCCGAATCCCTCAGTAACCGACTTTCCAAGAGGGGTTGCCATTTCAGAAGTCGGAAACAACCCAATAGAATCGTGCACACCAAAACCGCATGGCCACTAGATGCATTTAAATTGAAAAGAAACAAATTACATTTTATAACTGGGCGGTATGACCAAAAAAAAAAGATGGACTCAACAGATGCATTTGCATTAAAAAGAGACAAATTACATTTTATAAACGGGCGGGTATGACCCGAAAGAAAAAAAAAAAAAGACAGACTACTATTGTGGTGGCGTGTTAAAACTAAGTTGCGCATCTTGAATAGTGAATTCGCAATATTCCAGCCAATGGAGGACGAGCTTTCTGCTCTCCTTCCTCATATTCTCGATTTGAACATGTTGCAGAATATCGCGAGTGCCTAATAATTGTCTATAAATGCCTTAACTTCGGCTTTAGAAGCCAACACCATAAGCTCGTTTTGTCAAATCGGTTGAATAGCCTGATTGAGATTCATTGCAGCGCTTGTGTAAGTATTATAATGCTCATTATGTTCTTCGCCTTTGAAGAAAATAAAAGAAAAACCATATATAAGAGCAAGAATTTTCAAAAGAAATGCTGGATGTCAAGCCACGCTTTCTTATGCATGATGCATGTTATATGTATCAAAGTTTTGGCGAAAGTTAGTAGTCGAATTCATTAGAAGAGAAGTTTTGAGTCGAAGAGGGTGAAGAGAAGAGTTTTGAGTCGAGGAGGGTGAAAAAGAGAGAAACGTATGTGCTTAATATATTCACTAAACGAACAAGTAACGTCATCTGCCAAAGGCGTATTGGAAGTTGGCCAAGGTGGGGCATTTTCCGAGAAGCTAAATATCTCCATCGGCAATTTCTACTCTCTTTGTCCACCAACTCACTCAAACTCCCAGATGAGGAAAGTTGCATTTAAGGGGTCAGAGAGAACGGAGGGAGGGGAATGGGTTCTTGACCAATCTCTCTTCATCTGGTATTGAGTGGTCCCGGAAGAGAGCAACTGACCGAGAAGCAAGTGAAAAGCCTGTTGGAACGCGTTGGAAACTTTGAATGCGCATTTAATTAGAATCCAACCGTTCTTTTAATTGCTGGGTAAGTGGAACGAGACATTAATCATCGTGCCATATTACATTTTATAATCGGGCCAGTATGCCACCCCCCCTCCCAAAAAAAAGGAGGAATTCTAAGGATCTGTTTGTTATTTAGCTCGGTGCAACTCTAAAAATTAGTAGCTTTAAGGTTACGATCAAACTCAAAGATCAACATCAACTATTTTTTTAACTTGTAACATTTAACAAGAAATCACGCAACATGACAATGTCATTCTTTCTAGTCAAAATCCATAAAAGCAAGAAACTATAGAAAGAATTATATAATGCGCATTGTATTAACCATGATAGAATATACTTTGTCATAAATATAATTAAGTGTTGATACACGTAAATTCAAATATATATTTTTAAAATTTTTAAATAATATAATTTTGATATTGAATATTTTGAACTATTTCGTAATAAATAAAAGTCAAGGAAATAATGTCATAAAAATACAGAGTAAAAAATGAAACAAGTGTACTCTTGAGGATTTCATGAATTGATCTATTGTACACTTCGATATTTGATTTTTCAATATTTTCAAAAATTTTCAAGTATTTTGTCACGATGTTAAATGAAGTTTTATTGTAACCAAGTGCAAGACTGAATTTTTTTTTTAAAATCACCCCTGCGTAAGGGCACTACTTAATAGCAAACGGATTGAGACTGGGCAAGAACCCCACCAGTGTATATAAGAAGCACATATATCCCTTTTCATCACCCTCCTTGGTTCAAAAGTCTCTTCTCCCCCTCTTCAGATCAAAATGAATGCAGCTGCCAATTTGCGGTGGAACTTTGAACTCTTGAACATGCATCAGGCTGCGTGGTCGAAAGCCTAGAATGATATGCAACTTATGTGAGAATTACATTATTTTCTCAAAATTCTTTTTTTTCCAGCTCTTATATATGGTTTTCTTTTTTCTTTTTTATTATTATCTTCAGACAAGTTGAAGATGATCATCGTCATGCCTTTGAGCAAGCTCAAGAAAATGTCAATCAGGCCATTCAATAGGTCCGACAAAATGCAGCTTTGGTCCTATCTTCCATCGCCGAGGCTAGGGCATTTATAGGCGTTTGGCATGGGTTAGAGAATAATCGTGGTGCTCTGAACACTGTTCAAGTTGGGAACATGAATAAGAGAGATAGAATGACTATTGCCGCTGGCTAGAACAATGTCAATTCACTATTCATAATCCCCAGTATACTTTTGACTTGCCACTAGAACCAATCCAGTAGTCCTTTTTAAAAAAAAGAAAAAATTCTGGACCATACCAACCCTTTATGTATAGTGTAGTTTGTTTGAGCTGTTTAATATAGCTATTATCTTTGACAATTCACTATTCATAATCCCCAGTATATTTTTGACTTGTTACCAGAACCAATCTAGTAGTCCCCTTTTTTTTTTAATTTTTCTGGACCATACTGACCCTTTATATATTGCAGTTTGTTTAAGCTGTTTAATATAACTATTATCTTGACGAACAGGTTATTTCTTCATGCCTATATAAGTTTTTTATTTGATTGTCTTAGTCCTTCATTTAGTAGTCTTATCGCTGCTTTTTTTTAGCCTGAAGAATTCATCGACTCACGGTCATTATTTGACTATACGAGAGTTTTTATTTTTTATTTTTGCGGTGAGGTAATGACGTGGAAATAATGATTTTGTTGAGGGTTGAGAGAGGGAAAGACGTGCGGAACAGCTAGCTTTATGGGACGCAGAGGAGAGGCATGAGAGGGATGATGAACAGAGGTAATTTTCATCATATTATTATCAAGAATACGACAGAAATTAATAGCGATGGCGATGTAGTGGCGAGAAGCATGATGACTAGAGAGAGAGAGTGTGTTGCACGATTTACTGGTGAAAAGTTTGTAAAAGCTGGTAAAGTGAGTTAGTGTGTTGTACGATTTACTGGTGAAAAGTTGGTAAAAGCTTGTAAAGACTCTCCTCTGTGGCTTCCCCTCGCGCGACGAGTTGTGAAAATATTTTTGCTGGATTGTCAAGAAACCAAAACAAACCCCAGGCATCATTGCCTACCCTGTAACTCTCCTTAGACCCTTTCAAGTTTTCCAGAATCTCATCGCAAAAGAATGTTACACAAGATATTTCAGACGAGAAAAAACAAGAGGAGTCGCATTCAAAGCCAAGAAAAAGAAAAAAAATCAATACAGGCGAAGAAGAACAGAAAAAGAAAGGTTGTCGTTTTAATAGCAGTTTACAGTCACGGGCAAGAAAAAAATCATGTTTACGGAGGTTGATTAAATAATAGGAAAATTAGAGTAAATATCGTAGCTGTAAAAAAAATTTCACAAGCAATTTAATCCAACACAGCTAATTTGGGGAGGGTTAGTGAGATAATGAGAAGGTATAATCTCCGAGTTAATAATGAACAGGATCACTTATGGAAATATATTTTAATATTGACAGTGCATGTTATAATTAATCATCGAATCTTATTATTTTTATTAAAAAGTTTTGTGCCATCATAGGCACGATATATCTTGAATACATAAAGGTGATCAAATAAGTATCGAAATTTTAAACTTAATTACATGCGTGCAAATCGCTCTTCTTCATCGTCTCATCGCTGCTTTTTTTTAGCCCGAAGAATTCATCGACTCACGGTCATTATTTGACTATATGAGAGTTTTTTTATTTTTTTTGCAGTGAGGTAATGACGTGGGAATAATGATTTTGTTAAGGGTTGAGAGAGGGAAAGACGTGAGGAACAGCTTGTTTTATGAGATGCGGAGGAGAGGGATGAGGGGATGATGAACAGAGGTAACTTTCATCGTATTATTATCAAGAGTACGACAGAAATTAATAGCGATGGCGATGCAGTGGCGAGAAGCATGGTGATCAGAGAGAGAGAGAGTGTGTTGTACGATTTACTGGTGAAAAGTTTGTAAAAGCTGGTAAAGTGAAAAGTTAGTGTGTTGTACGATTTACTGGTGAAAAGTTGATAAAAGCTTGTAAAGACTCTCCGCCGTGGCTTCCCCAGGCCATCATTGCCTACCCTCTCCTTAGACCCTATCAAGTTTTCCAGAATCACATCGCAAAAGAATGAGACGCAAGGTATTTCAGACGAGAAAAAACAAGAGGAGCAGCAGTCAAAGCCCAAAAAAAGAAAAAAAAAATCAATGCAGGCGAAGGACAACAGGAAAAGAAAGGTTGTCCACATCGCAAAATAAAAAACAGCAAAAAAAAAAGAAAAAGAAATTAACAGATGATGCATGGTGCCAGAATGATCTTTTCTTCGATGTGTTATAGCCTTTCATGTGATAAAACATGTTCACTCGATACTTTCTTAGACAGTGTAAGTAATGAAATTAGCACGATTAATTAATTAAGATTTAGAAACAAGAAATATGAAAGAGGGTCTCGTCTTTTTAAATCGTATGAATTTCCAATTAAGTGATTGTATTATAAAGGCGGCCGTTATCCTCTAAAATACCAGTGACTTTTATTCTTGATTAAGTCATTTGATTCTGAGCAAATTATTTTAGGACTACACTAGCATGATCATATCATTACTTCCTATGAGTAATGATGCAATTTAGTTCATTCATTATACCTTGGTTTAATGGGCAACTGAATATAAATTCATTGCTGCACTTGGTTATGATAAAACTTTGTTGAACGCCGTAGCAAAATTTTTGAAAATATTGCAATATCAAATACTAAAGTGTACAATTGGTCCATTTATGAAATCCTGAAGGGTACCATTGTTTGGTTTTTTACTCTTTTAAAAAAAAAAATTACAACATTATCTCTTTTACTTTTATTTATCATGAAATATTTTGAAATTTTCAAAGTTTTCAATATCGAAAAATATTATTCAAAAATAAAAATATATATATTTGAATTACGTGTGCCAACACTTAATTAAATTTACGGCAAAATATATTTTCTCATGGATGGGTTCTTTTGACGGTTTGATATAATACAATGCTTGTTATACAATTCTTTTTATACGTACAATTTTCACGAGTAAGTTCTTCACCTGTTACTTAGATTTTACGTCTTCATCTTTAACGATAGTAGTAATGTTATGCATTTTTTACTTGTTCTATTTCCATTTGTTTCCAATAATTAGCATGGGCAAAAAGGTTGTTCTATGGACATTCTCACAGAAAACTTAGTTGTGTGACTCGTATAACAACGTCCTTATATTTCATCATAAAGTTCTTACAAAGTCGAACATAGTTTGATGTCGAAGAAGCGGGAGATGAATTAGCCGGTTATCACCCGAGGCCTATAACGTTATGAACAAATTCAATTATCAAGCAACCAAACTTTTAATCAACCATGCATATTTGATCTCCACATGATTGGAACCTTGAGTTGAGCTCAGATCTTAAGGCTTCCTCAATCGTGAGCTAAAATTGGGCACGGCTTAGCATCACAAATCATTCCATCTGGATTTGCTAAGTGGACGCACCATCCACCTTAGACCTCCAAATCAAGCGAGTACGGATCAGTAATAGGGTTTGAGGGAGTTGGCAAGAAACACCAATGGGAGGACGAAAGTGACTATTCATGGGCAGATCCATAGTTTTTTTTTTTTTTTTGTCCGAAGATCTATTGGGTTCAAATAGCATAATTTATGCCCATGATCTCTCTTTCTCTCACCATGAATTCACCTCTTCACGACGTTCATATGAAAGGTCCGCTTCTCATGCTCACTCCAGAACAATTCGAAGTGGGGTTCCACCCACACGGACCGAAACTAGAAAGAAACTCGAATGGGTCCAAGACACTCTGAAAGCGGAAGAATAAAATTCGGAAACCCTATAGAAAAGGGGAAAATTAGGAACCTATGACCAGTCAAAGGGAAAATGAGTCCCTAAGCCCATTGTAAAAAAGATATATTAGCAGTTAAAGGTGAAGGTAGAAATGTAAAAAAGTCGGTGGCTGATTCACAAGCAAAAGGATATCAAATTCAATGGTGTCTACAAGCAACGAGCAAAGAACGAAAACCTTCAGAACCCTCGAGTCCTCTCCACTCACCTCAACAAGAAAAATGACACCAAAAAGGATTTCTGTCCATTACTCCCACGTCATGCTGTTCTTTTTCATATCATCACGGGTCTTATGCAAAAAATAAAAAACAATATCATCTTTTTATGTCTCCAACTCACTTTTTATCAAACGATTCACGAACTCTGTGAGAGAGATAATAATAAAAGGGGAGATTAAATAATGAGAGGAGACTACGAGAGAGAGAAAGAGAGTCAGGATATAAATGTGAAAAACGTGAAATATAAACGAAAAATCCATCATCACCATCACACACGTCTTGAGAAATTCTTTAGGCTGAAAGAAAGAAGCAGTAAGATCCGATGATTAGTCAAGTTTCAAAATTCGGCGATGGATGTCAACGACGCTTGTTTGCGTTGGCAAGCTTTATGATCCAAGCATATAGCATGCTTTTGATTTGATTGTAAGTTTTGTCCGATCATAATGTACATATATGCAAAAAAATTTCATTAATTAATTAGGATTAATGAATAATCATAACATATAACGTCCGTGATCATAAATATTTTCAATTGATTCTATCCATCATTAATTTAAAGATGGTAACTTTTCATTGTTTCACTAATGACTCGCATTAGAACTAGTGAAATAAGACATCTTGTGTGAAATAATTTACAGCAACGATACTTGCTCTAACTTTTCTGTTATTTATTCAGCCTTGGTAAATATGATTTATTTCCCATTTTCTTTACTCATTCAATCTACGTAGGATCCATCGTAGGCGCAAAAGCAAGCAGAATTTGGGGAGAATAGTTGAGAGGAGATCTTTCCGGGAAAATGAAACATAGAAATGGCGAGCGATGGGCGAGTGAAAATGCGTCTCCTGTTCGTCTCTCTGCTACTTCGGCCTCAGCTCTCCATCAGCCTCTCCGTCAAGCGCATGCTACGGTAGAGAAAGAGAAAGAGAGAGAGAGAGAGAGAGAGAGAGAGAGTGAGAGTGAGAGGGAGAGCGAGGAAAACACGAACGGAGGAGACGGGATGGTAGGAGTTCACGTCGTTCGTACCTCCGTTTCCCAATGCGGACGGCTCGTCTTTTTTCAATACTATTTTTGTGCTGCAATCCAAAAGCCTAGCCTCTCGTTAGGCTTAGCTCCATTCTCATCTCTCCATGTGTGGACCTTTTCCCGCTTTCAATTTATGACCTATGCCAAAGTTCAATGCTTACTGAACAACCTAGAAAGTTGAATTGATTTTTGCGCATGCATTGAACCTCTCAGGAAGCGATGAAATTTACTCTGGATATAATGGCGAATCCCCCTTTGAAATATGACTTCGTTTACCCGTTTGTTCGAGAAGGCATTCATTCGTACACCGACAGATCGCGAGTTGATTTTCATCCTCGTGTCAGGATATACATGTCCTCGGACGCAAACACGCTTTACAATAATCAAAATAAGCCATTAGTAAATTAGGGTATCATCGCCATAAAAATTCAGGGTGTGCTTAGCTTGTGAATAGGCCATAACATACAGAAACATCTATCACATCCCTCAATCCTTACAAAGGGGATGATTTTCAAAATACTTCAGTGTTGGATTTAGTTACAGTAAAACTCCGTCGTCATGAAATGCTCGAAAATTTTGAAAATATCGAAATATCAAACATCGAAGTGTTATGTGGATACGCTTAGAAAATCCTAAAGAGTATAATAGGAAATATTAGGAAATTTTCGAAATATTCAATATCAAATAATATTATTCAATTTTTTTAAAAAGTAAAATTTAATTTACGTGTGTCGACACTTAATTTTATGTATAACAAATTATATTTTATCATTGAGGAATTTGGTTTAACATAATACAATGCTGGTCATACAATTCTTTCTATAGTTTCTCACCTTTACAGATAATTACTATAAAGAATGACATTATCGTAATGTGTGATTTCTTGTTAAATGTTACATGTTAAAAAATAGTCGATGGCTCTAAGGATACGATCAAATTAAAAGCTCCACTAATTTTTAAAGTGACACTGGGCCAAATGACAAATAGATCTTTCAAATTCCTCCGTATTAATTTGAGCTTGTATAGAAATTTTTTCTAGTTGATGCTGTTCGTTCAGGTTAATGAAGCGGATTTGCTAGAGAAAGTGTGGGGAAAGAAAATTTCAGTTTCTTAATTTTCATCTTCGTTCCAATATTATTTTCAATGCAAGACCCGAGAGGAAGAAAGTCATTCTAGTCATTAGCCTTTGTTTCTTTTTTCTTTTTTAACCTTTTGGGTCTTCGTATTGCCATGGAAGAAGTTGCAGTGCTACTTCTAAAAACCTGTCTTTTAAAGAAAATATTTTAATGAACACAACTGCAAATGTTGTTCTTATGTTTTCTATTATAGAGAAAACATATTTGAATGGAACCATAAAAATATTTAGAAAGAATAAAAAGGTGATAAAACATAGCATTTTCCTTTTTTTTCTTATTTAGGAATTGGATGGACATAAAAGAATACTCCGACAGCGGGGTAATAGTGCAATTATAAAAATAATTTTAATAGTCCGGAAGGATTAGTTTGACTTTGATATGAAAAGTTAAGGGATTAGTCTGAATAAGTTGAAAATTTAGGCACTAGATTGAATATTTAAGAATAACTCTAAAACCTCATTTAACAAATTAAAAATCTAAATACGACATTACACATGAAATCAAAGTTTAGAACCACATGTCATTTTCCCATTTATTTTTTATGGAAACAAGATTTTTCAATGGTTAACCCCACCCACCAGTCTATATAAGAAGCGTATCTCATTTCATTACCCTCCTCAAGTCTCTCTTCCCCCCTCTTCCTCAGTTCAAAAGTCTTTCCTCCCCATCTTCAGATCAAAATGAACGCAGCAGCCAACTTGCGATGAAACTTTGAACTCGCAAATATGCATCAGGCGGCGTGGACGAAAGCTCAAAATGATATGCAGCTTACGTGAGAGTTGTATTATTTTCTTAAAATTCTTTTTTTTTCCAGCTCTTACATATGATTTTTTTTGTCTTCAGACAAGCTGAACGAAATGCTCATCGTCTCGCCTTCGAGGAAGCTCAACAAAATCTCATTCAGGCCGTTCAACAGGTCCGACAAAATGCAGCTCTGGTCCTATCTTCCATCGCCGAAGCTAGGGCATTTGTAGGCGTTTGGCATTTGTTAGAACATAACCGTGGCGCTCTGAACACTGTTCATATTGGGAGCATGAATAGGAAAGATAGAACGACTATCCGCCGCTGGCTGGAACAGCGTCAATTCGCTCTTCATAAGCTTGAGTATGTTTTTGACTTGCCACCACAACCAATCCCGTAATACCGGGGAAGTTGTCACGAGAGGAGGTTGGGCTTTCGAGGGTGAGGCAAACTGACTTGTACCTTTGGCGGATGAAAGGATAGCTGGGATGTTTTTTTTCCTTTTTTTTTTTTTTTTGTGAAGGTAATAATATTAATGAGAATGGACAAAAGTACAAAAGATCGGATCCAAACAAGCATTCTTAACAAAGGAGCAAGAGTGACGGGGATCCGATATAAAAGCCCGAGGGTGCCAACAAGAATCACAAAAGCTAGGAAGCCAACAAAACAGGAACCCCTACCCTCCCCAACTCTCTAGCCCTCAAAAGCTGAAGGCGAAAAACGGAGATGGAAGGAACCCGCAGCTAAAAGAACAAGAGCAAACTGAAACAACAGCAAGCTAAGGAAAATCAGCTACAGAGAAGATCATGGGGTCGAATCCCCACCCCCTTTGCAGTCTTCTGTTCCTCGGAGAAGGAAGAACTTCCGTGAATGTGAGCGCTTTGTCCTTAATCACCTTGATTAGGTGATTTTTAAGGGCAGGGACCACCAAGGATTCACTCCTGAAGATAATCGCATTCCTCTTTTTCCAAATGAGATGGCGCAAAGCACCGAAAGAGAATCAAACTATCATGTGGTAAAAATCCTTCCCCATAAGGAATTTCCTGGCCCAAGTGACCTCTGTTCATCATCCCCTCATCCCTCTCCTCCGCATCTCATAAAACTAGCTGTTCCGCACGTCTTTCTCTCTCTCAACCCTCAACGAAATCATTATTCCCACGTCATTACCTCACCGCAAAAAAAAAAAAAAAAAAAAAAAAAAAACTCAGATAATCAAATAAAAAACTTATATACGCCCGAAGAGATAGATAATAGTTATATTAAACAGCACAAATAAACTACAATATATAAAGAGTCGGTACGGTGCAGAAAAATTAAAAAAAAAAATAAAGGATGGTGCGGAAACAAAAAAATAAAAAAGGACTTGTCAGATGAAAGTATGGAAGCTGGATCAGGAGATACTGGGGAAGTTGTCACGAGAGGAGGTTGGGCTTTCGAGGGCGAGGCAAACTGACTTGTACCTTTGGCGGATGAAAGGATAGCTGGGATGTTGTCAGATGAAAGTATGGAAGCTGGATCAGGAGATATCGAATCAGTCCTTTTTTTTGTTTTTGTTTCTGCACTGTCCTTTATTTTTTTTTTAATTTTTCTGCACCGTACCGACTCTTTATATATTGTAGTTTGTTTGTGCTGTTTAATATAATTATTATCTATCTCTTCGGGCCTATATAAGTTTTTTATTTGATTATTTGAGTTAGTTTTTTTTTTTTTTTTTTTTTTTGCGGTGAGGTAATGACGTGGGAATAATGATTTCGTTGAGGGTTGAGAGAGAGAAAGACGTGCGAAACAGCTAGTTTTATGAGATGCGGAGGAGAGGGATGAGGGGATGATGAACCGAGATAACTTTCATCGTATTATTATCAAGAATACGACAGAAATTAATAGCGATGGCGATGCAATGGCGAGAAGCATGATGACCAGAGAGAGAGAGTGCGTTGCACGATTTACAGGTGAAAAGTTTGTAAAATCTGGTAAAGTGAAAACTTAGTTAGTGTGTTGTACGATTTACTGGTGAAGAGTTGGTAAAAGCTTGTAAAGGTGAAGGTAGAAATGTAAAAAGGTCAGTGGCTGATTCAAAAGCAAAAGGATATCAAATTCAATGGTGTCTACAAGCAACGAGCAAAGTACGAAAACCTTTAGAACCCTCGAGTCCTCTCCACTCACCTCAACAAGAAAAATGACACCAAAAAGGATTTCTGTCCATTACTCCCACGTCATGCTGTTCTTTTTCATATTATCACGGGTCTTATGCAAAAAATAAAAAACAATATCATCTTTTTATGTCTCCAATTCACTTTTTATCAAACGATTGACGAATCCTGTGAGAGAGAAAATAATAAAAGGGGAGATTAAATAATGAGAGGAGACTACGAGAGAGAGAGAGAGAGAGAGAGAGAGACGGGATATAAATGTGAAAAACGTGAAATATAAACGAAAAATCCATCATCACCATTACACACGTCTTTCTCGATACTCGTGTCGAGAAATTCTTTAGGCTAAAAGAAAGAAGCAGTAAGATTCGATGATTAGTCAAGTTTCAAAATTCAGCGATGGATGTCAACGACGCTTGTTTGCGTTGGCAAGCTTTATGATCCGAGCATATAGCATGCTTTTGATTTGATTGTAAGTTTTGTCCGATCATAATGTACATATATACAAAAAAAAATTTCATTAATTAATTAGGATTAATGAATAATCATACCATACAATGCCCGTGAGCATATATATTTTTTCAATTGATTCTATCCATCATTAATTTAAAGATGGTAACTTTTCATTGTTTCACTAATGACTCGCATTAGAACTAGTGAAATAAGACATCTTGTGTGAAATAATTTACAGCAACGATACTTGCTCTAACTTTTCTGTTATTTATTCAGCCTTGGTAAATATGATTTATTTCCCATTTTCTTTACTCATTCAATCTACGTAGGATCCATCGTAGGCGCAAAAGCAAGCAGAATTTGGGGAGAATAGTTGAGAGGAGATCTTTCCGGGAAAATGAAACATAGAAATGGCGAGCGATGGGCGAGTGAAAATGCGTCTCCTGTTCGTCTCTCTGCTACTTCGGCCTCAGCTCTCCATTAGCCTCTCCGTCAAGCGCATCCTACGGTAGAGAAAGAGAGAGAGAGAGGGTGAGAGTGAGAGGGAGAGCGAGGAAAACACGAATGGAGGAGACGGGATGGTAGGAGGATCACGGGCCGTCGTTCGTACCTCCGTTTCCCAATGCGGACGGCTCGTCTTTTTTCAATACTATTTTTGTGCTGCAATCAGAAAGCCTAGCCTCTCGCTAGGCTTAGCTCCATTCTCATCTCTCCATGTGTGGACCTTTTCCCGCTTTCAATTTATGACCTGTGCCAACTGCCACTGCCAAATTCAATGCTTACTGAACAACCTAGAAAGTTGAACCGATTTTTGCGCATGCATTGAACCTCTCGGGAAGCGACGAAATTTACTCTAGATATAATGGCGAATCCCCCTTTGAAATACGACTTCGTTTACCCGTTTGCTGGAGAAGGCATTCATTCGTACACCGACAAATCGCGAGTGCTCCGTTTACTCGCCAACCATTGCAGGAGTGCTCGGGTGAGATGGGAATCCCATCTGAACTCGACATGCCGTTCAAGGATAGTTTCTGGGCCGCATCTAAAATTGCGTTTCGGCAAGTTTGGTCACAACACCCCTTTGACAGGATAGATTTTTTCACAAGCAGTTTAGTAGTCTTGAGGTGTCCACGCTGCTCTCAAAACTCATTGACATCAATGATAGGGCAAGAGGCTGCGGTGAGGTTCACAGGAGAAACAGAGCATATGCTTTGAAGAGCTCCATAGGCACCTTAAGACTCTAGGATCATTATAATATCTGAGAGGCAATGGCTGGAATGAGTTGCATTCAAAGCTAGCATCCCAGAGTTTTTACTGGACTGCCCCATGAGAATGACCACCGTGGCATCAAACTGAGGACAACGTACCGCATTAGCTAAATATGGCGCAAATGAAGCCCAACAGTCCGTCACTGTTAAACTCATGATGCTTTTTGCCACTGAAAAATTCAAACTGCAAAGTCCCGATGAACCAAAACTGACAGCAATAGAATATTAGGCCGTGCGCACTGCCTTCCACAGAAAGACAGTTCTACTCCAGTCAAGAAAGTCAAGAGGGATAAGCCTTAATTGACCAAAATCTGTGAGGACACAAGAAAATGCTGGATAATTCGGGCTCTCGTAGACAGAAAGAACGGGGTTTAATCAATGCCAAAAGTAATGGCACATGTTCACACCAGTTTGTGATCATGGCTTTCGCAAGTCCAAAGCTTGTAGGTTGGCTATTTACTCCCGTGAAATCAGTCCATGTGGATGATACTCAACCAAACAAGTAACTCCATGGTCATTACGTCACTCCCTCATAATGACCAGAGGAGCATGATTTAATGAGAGAGTGACATAATATGCTTTCTGGTCTTAAATAAGACTTTAAAAGGCTTTAACCATCAGAAAAAGTTTAAGTAGAGAATGGAAATTGGATCTCGAAAAATATTCCGGCCTCATTGGTCATCCCGTCCAAACCCCTTTAAGGGGTAAGGGGGCACCTTGGATGGGCGCGATGCCATGCTTCCACATGCTACAGAGACTGACGTAAGACGTTGCTGTCTCTCTCTCTTTCAGCCTATTCTCTCTGGATTTCTCCGTTCCGAGAGACTTCTGTACCCTCTTTGTCAGTTGAAACTATCTTTCGTGCAATAAAGTGGGCAGCAAGGTCAGAGTTGAGGTACGCCCTTTATTTCGTGCAATAAATCGACCAGCTGTGCTCCACCCACTACACATCTCAACTCTTATCTTCTCCCAACTTCTCTCCCCTGTTTTCTGCTTGCTTTTACGCCAATGATAGATCCGATATAAATCGTATAAGAAAAGAGAATGCGAAAGCCTCATTAAAAAAAAAAAAAAAAATCATGTTTACCGAGGTTGATTAAGTAATAGGAAAATTAGAGCAAATATCATAGCTGTAAAAAAGTTTTCACAAGCAGTTTAATCTAACTACAGCTAATATGGGGAGGGTTAGCGAGATAATGAGAAGGTATAATCTCTGAGTAATGAATAAAATCACTTGTGAAAATATATTTTAATATTGACAGTGCACATTATAATTAATCATCGAATCTTATTATTTTTATGAAAAAGTTTTGTGCAATCATAGGCACAATATATTCTGAATACATAAAGATGATCAAATAAGTATCGAAATATTAAACTTAATTACACGCGTGCAAGTATCTCTTGTTCATCGTCTTATCGCTGCTTCTTGAATTCATGGACTCACGGTCATTATTTGACTATATGAGAGAGTTTTTTTTTTTTTTTTTTTTTTTTACGGTGAGGTAATGACGTGGGAATAATGATTTTGTTGAGGGTTGAAAGAGAGAAAGACGTGCAGAACAGCTAGTTTTATGAGATGCGGAGGAGAGGGATGAGGGGATGATGAACAGAGGTAAACTTCATCATATTATTATCAAGAATACGACAGAAATTAATAGCGATGGCGATGCAGTGGCGAGAAGCATGATGACCACTGGTGTGTGTCAACACTTAATTAAATTTATGGCAAAGTATATTTTGTCATGGATGGGTTCTTTTGATGGTTTGATATAATACAATACTTGCTATACAAAATTTATGGCAAAGTATATTTTGTCATGGATGGGTTCTTTTGATGGTTCGATATAATACAATACTTGCTATACAATTCTTTCTATACGTACAATTTTCACAAGTAAGTTTTTCACGTGTTACTTAGACTTTACGTCTTCATCTTGTAACGATAATAGTAATGTTATGCATTTTTTACTTGTTATATTTCCATTTGTTTCCAATAATTAGCATGGGCAAAAAGGTTGTTCTATAGGCATTCTCACAGAAAACTTAGTTGTGTAACTTGTTTAACGACAACAACATCCTTATTTTTCATCATAAAGTTCTTACAAAGTCGGACATAGTTTGACATCGAAGAAGCGGGAGATGAATTAGCTGGTTATCAACCGAGGCCTATAATGTTATGAACAATTCAATTATTAAGCAACCAAACTTTTAATCAATCATGCACATTTGACCTCTACATGATTGGAACCTTGAGTTGAACTCAGGTCTTAAGGCTTCCTCAATCGTGAGCTAAAATTGGGCACGGCTTAGCATTACAAATCATTATCCATCTGGATTTGCTAATGGACGCACCATCCACCTTGGACCTCCAAATCAAGCGAGTGCGGATCAGTAATAGGGTTTGAGGGAGTTGGCAAGAAACACCAATGGGAGGACGAAAGTGACTTATTCATAGTCAGATCCATAGTTTTTTTTTTTTTAGTCCGAAGATCTATAGGGTTTTTTTTTTTTTTGGTCGGTCTTACTCTAATCTTACTCTAACACTCACTTTCGGACTTTTACCCTGCCGCCTTGCAGGGCGTGGGAGTCGAAACCCACTCCTGAAATGAAATCGTTCTCATCCCAATCCCCCCTGAAAATGTGAGGATTTGAACCCCTCACCTCCTCCTTCCAAGTTGGAAGGGTGGCCACTGGGGCGAACCCCCGTGGTTAAGATCTATAGGGTTCAAATAGCATAATTTATGCCCATAATCTCTCTCTCTCACAATGAATTCACCTCTTCATGACGTTCATATGAAAGGTCCGCTTCTCATGCTCACTCCAGGACAATTCGGAGTGGGGTTCCACCCACAAGGACCGAAACTAGAAAGAAACTCAAATGGGTACAAGGCACTCTGAAATCGGAAGAACAAAATTCGGAAACCCTAAAGAAAAGGGGAAAATTATGAACCTATGACCAGTCAAAGGGAAAATGAGTCCCTAAGCCCATTGTAAAAAAGATATATTAGGAGTTAAAGGTGAAGGTATAAACGTTAAAAAGTCAGTGGCTGATTCACAAGCAAAAGGATATCAAATTCAATGGTGTCAATAAGCAACGAGCAAAGAACGAAAACCTTCAGAACCCTCGAGTCCTCTCCACTCACCTCAACAAGAAAAATGACACCAAAAAGGATTTCTGTCCATTACTCCCACGTCATGCTGTTCTTTTTCATATTATCACGGGTCTTATGCAAAAAATAAAAAACAATATCATCTTTTTATGTCTCCAACTCACTTTTTATCAAAGGATTCACGAATCCCATGTGAGAGAGATAATAATGAAAGGGGAGATTAAATAATGAGAGGAGACTATGAGAGAGAGTCGGGATATAAATGTGAAAAACGTGAAATATAAACGAAAAACTCATCATCACCATCACACACCTCTTTCTCGATGCTCGTGTCTAGAAATTCTTAAGGCTAAAAGAAAGAAGCAGTAAGATCTGATGATTAGTCAAGTTTCAAAATTCAGCGATGGATGTCAACGACACTTGTTTGCATCGGTAATCTTTATGATCCAAGCATATAACATGCTTATGATTTGATTGTAAGTTTTGTCTGATCATGATGTACATATATGCAAAAAAAATTTCATTAATTAACTAGGATTGACGAATAATCATAACATATACCGTCAGTGATCATAAATATTTCATATTTCCTCAAGTGATTCTATCCATCATTAATTTAAAGATTGTAGCTTTTCATTGTTTCACTAATGACTCACATTAGCACTAGTTAAATAAGACATCTTGTGTAAAAAAATTTACAGCAATGATATTTGCTCTAATTTTTCTGTTATTTATTCAACCTTGGTAAATATGATTTGTTTAAACGCGGCTTTCCCATTTTCTTTACTCATCCAATCTATGTAGGATTCATAGTAGGCGCAAAAGCAAGCAGAATTTGGGGAGAATAGTTGGGAGGAGATAAGATTTGGGATGTGGGGTGGATGGAGCACAAATCTCAGCGTTATCGCACAAAAGGGCGTGGCATCAATGCATTTTGATACGGAGTTAATAAATCTGATGGTGGCTTGGATGAAGTGAGCAGAAGATCTTTCCGGGAAAATAAAACATAGAAATGGCGAGCGATGGGCGAGTGAAAATGCGTCTCCTGTTCGTCTCTCTGCTACTTCGGCCTCAGCTCTCCATCAGCCTCTCCGTCAAGCGCATACTACGGTAGAGAAAGGGAGAGACGGAGAGAGCGAGGAAAACACTAACGGAGGAGAGGGGACGGTAGGAGGATCACGGGCCGTCGTTCGTACCTCCGTTTCCCAATGCGGACGGCTCGTCTTCTTTCAATACTATTCTTATGCTGCAATCAAGAAGCCAGCATTGAAAAGAGGCTGCTTCGGTTCGTACAAAACTATCTCCTTTTTTCAATACTATTCTTATGCTGCAATCAGAAAGCCTAGCCTCTCGCTAGGCTTTTAGCTCCATCCTCATCTCTCCATGTGTGGACCTTTTCCCTCTCTCAATTTATGACCAGTGGCAACTGCCACTACCAAAGTTCAATGCTTATTGAACGACCGAAAGTTGAACCGATTTCTGTGCCCGTACGGTATGCATTGATCCTCTCGCGGAAGCGACGAAATTTACTCTAGATATAATGGCGAATCCCCCTTTGAAATATGACTTCGATTATCCGTTTACTCAAGAAGACATTCATTCATACACTGACAAATTGCGAGTTGATTTTCACCCTCGTGTCACGATATACATGTCCTACGACGCAAACAAGCATTACAATCATCAAAATAAACTTTTAGTAAATTAGGATATCATCACCATAAAAATTTAGGGTGTGCTTAGCTTGTGAATAGGTCATAACATACAGAAACATCCATCACCTCCCTCAATCCTTACGAAGGGGATGATTTAAAAAAAAAAAAATTCAGTGTTGAACTTAGTTATGGTAAACTCCGTCGTCTTGAAATGCTTGCAATTTAGAAAATATTGAAATATCAAACATTAAAGCGTACAGTGGGTCCGCTTAGGAAATTCTAAATAGTACAATTGTTTTGTTTTTGACTTTTTATTTCACGACATTATCTCTTACTTTTATTTATCAGAAAATATTAGGAAATTTTTGAAATATTCAATATCAAATAATATTATTCAAAATTTTTAAAAAAGTAAATTTTAATTTACATGTGTCAACACTTAATTTTATGTAAAACAAAGTATATTTTATCATGGGGGAATTTGGTTTAACATAATATAATGCTCGTTATACAATTCTTTTTATAGTTTCTTACTTTTACGGATAATTACTATAAAGAACGAGTGATTTCTTGTTAAATGTTACATGTTAAAAAATAGTCGATTACTCTAAGGATACGGTCAAATTAAAAGCTTGATTAATTTTTAAAGTTACACTGAGCCAAATGACAAATAGATCTTTCAAATTCCTCCGTATTAATTTGAGCTTGTATAGAAAAATTTTCTAGCTGATGCTGTTGGTTCAGGTTGATGAAGCGCATTTGCTAAAGCTTGAGTTTGGAATGACTTGTCTCACCATGTGTATTTACATGTTTCGCCATCAAGGAGGCAGAGTGTTTTTCCTTTTCTGCTTCATTCTCTCTCTCCCTCTTCCCCCGCACTCTCAAATCTCTATCTTCATCTCTCCCGCGCAGAGAGACCATCGAGAACGAAAGGGCCCTCCCATGGTGGCATTTTCGAGCATAAAGACAGCCTCATTACTTGAACGGCGCTTTTCCTTCTTTATTTATGCGCCTAAAACAATGTAAAGCTTGTTTATGCCGAGTAAAATTTCGCTGTTATTCCCAAGGCAGCGTCTTTACATCTTCTTCCGGTGTCCATCGGTCTCTGCACTCTATCGGTCTCTGCTAGTCAGGTCCCTCTGGACTTCGAAGGCTAAAAGCCTATAATGTCATATGGCATAGACTTGTCAATCGTATCGTACGAGCTCGTTTTTGACGATGTTACAGTTGTTTTATCTCGAAGAAGCGTTGTCATTTCCCTCCGCGTGTCAAGTCTAACGGCATCCTTCCAAAGCTCTAATTGCCAACTTCACCTTTCAAAAAGAGAATGGAGGGATAAAACCGGCTTACATTGTTTTAGACACTATCTACGTAAACGGCTCTCATTTGAAAGATTGAAATAATACTGAGTAGACAATTGTTTGTATCATTCGTTGTCCAACAAAATGTTAGGTTTAACGGGGTTTGACCAGCCTATGTCCAACAATGACATTTTAGGCTTTAGCCTTCAAAGTCCTGGTCCCTGACGCGCGGAGGCCGATGGCGTGCAGGGACCGATGGACAAGGGAAGAAGATGCCAACGACGCTATGTTGGGAACAACAGTGAAACCCTACTTGACATGAACAAGCTTTACATTGTTTTAGAGGCATAAAATAAAGATGGAAAAGCACCATTAACGAGGCCGTGTCTTTTTGCCCTAAAATGCCCCATGGAAGGGCATTTTGTTCTCGATTGTCTCTCTCTTTGCGAGAGAGATGAAGATAGAGATTTGAGAGTGCGGGGGAAGAGGGAGAGAGAATAAACGCAGAAAAGGAAAAGCACTCTGCCTCCTTAATGGCGAAACATGTAGACACACATGGGGAAACAAATCATTCCGAATTCAAGCTTGGCAAATGTGCATCATCAACCTGAATGAACAGAATCAGCTAGAAAAATTTTCTATATGAGATCAAATTAATATGGAGAAATTCTAATGATCTGTTTATTATTTGGCTAGGTGCAACTCTAAAATTTAGTCGCTTTAAGGTTACAATTAAATTCAAAGATCAACATCAACTATTTTTTTAACGTGCAACATTTAACAATAAATCACACACCATGACAATGTCATTCTTTCTAGTCAAAATCCATAAAAGCAAGAAACTATAGAAAGAATTATATAATGCGCATTGTATTATGTTAAACCATTCAAAGGAACTTATTCATGATAGAATATGCTTTATCATCAATATAATCAAATGTTGACACACGGAAATTCAAATATATATATTTTAAATTTTTTGAATGATATTATTTGATATTGAATATTTTGAAAATTTTGAACTATTTCGTAATAAATAAAAGTCAAAGAAAGATAATGTCGTAAAATTACGTAACATAGTAAAAAACAAAAAAGTGTACTCTTGAGGATTTCATGAATTGATCCATTGTACACTTCGATATTTGATTTTTCAATATTTTCAAAATTTTTTAGTATTTCGTGACAACGTTAAATGAAGTTTTATTATAACCAAGTGCAAGACTGGATTCTTTTTTTAAAATGATCCCCTTCGTAAGGGGACCACATAATAGCAGACGAACTTCCTTCTCTTTGACCCGTTAATGCAACTTTCCCATACGAGAGTTTGAGTGAGTTGGCATGCAAAGAGAGCAGAAGCTGCTCATGCACAAATTTAGCTTCTCTGAAAATGACTCGCGCTGGCCAACTTCCAATAAGCCTTTGGGACACGACTCTGCTTGTTTAGTGTATATAAGAAACACATATTTCTCTCTTCTTCACCTTTCTCAGTTCAAGAGTCTCTTCTCCTCCTCCTCCCTTTTCTAGATCAAAACTTCTTTGAAAATGAATGCAACTGCTAATTTGCGCTGAACCTTCGAGCTCATGAACATGCATCATCTGCGTGGCTGAAAATCCAGCATGATCTGGAACTTACGTGAGAGTTACATTCTTTTCTTAAAATTCTTTTTTTTTTTTCAGCTCTTATATATGTTTTTTTCTTTTTATTATTGTTTTCAGCTGAATGGAACGTGATGATCATCATAATGCTTACACGCAAGTTACAGCAAATGTCGATCAGGCCATTTTGACGTAAATTCCGGATCATGCTGGACTTTCAGCCACGCCGCATGATGCATGTTTATGAGCTCGAAGGTTCGACGGAAATTAGCAGCTACATTCATTTTCAGATAAGTTTTGATCTAGAAGAGGGGGAGAAGAAAATGAAGTTATGGTCCTAGCTACAGCCAATGTCGATGGAGGTTAGACAAAATGAAGTTCTAAACCTAGCTTCTGTCGCCAAGGCTAGGCCATTTCTAGGCATGTGGCAGGATTTAGAGAGTAATTGTGGCGCTCTGCAACATGTTGGGAATATGCTTAGGGATGACAGAAAACTCATTTGCCGCTAGCTGGAAAAGCGCCAATTTACTATTCAGAATGCCGAGCTTATTTTTGACTTGCCACCACTACCAAACTAGTAGTCCATACTTTTTCTGGGTCATACCGGCTCAATTATAAATTGTAGTTTGTTTTTCAATATAAATGGATCTTTTGAGCCATTTATTTATTCGAAAAGCAAACAAGTCTAAAGAGTTGAGTTGTTTAATATAGATCTTTAAGATATCATCCTGTAAACTACTTATGAAGCATATGCTAAAACAGGTTGTGTGGTTTGTGGTATTTGGAAAAAGTTGGAATGGTTGGCTACTAACTCTTAGCTAAATAATTCATGTAGAGATATACACTGTTGTCCGCTTCCTCGCGTTCTTATTCTGGTCCCTTCACGAACAAGTGTCTAGCGATGGAGCTGCGGGGAAGATCAGGGGCAGCTCGAGTGAATGCCTTGAGGATTTCTTATTTTAATTTATTTGCTTAGGTGGTTATGCTTTTCTTGTTTTTTGTCCAATAATGCTTCGTGCGTAGGTTAAAATAACTACGGGCTCATGAGTTTTGGAGCAATGTTTTTAATTGGAAAGAAAATACTAATGAACGGGAGAAGTATGTGACGGAATTTCAATAATGGAAAAGGAGTAATTATAACGAATATTAAGCTAGTGAAGTAAATATGACTAGATGGAACTGCAAACTATTATCTTTGACAAACGTGTTATCTCTTCCGGCAATAAGTTTTTTATTTGATTGTCTGAGTCTTTCATTTAGTGGTTCTTTTTTTTTTTTTTTTTTTTTTCGGTTATTGAAAATATGGTGGAGAGGGGTGAACAACGTTGATCATCTTTGGCGTTACCGTAAAAAGATCCACGTTTACCATCGAATGTTCAATTTGAGTTATAGTTTTTTTGCACCATGTGCAACCGGAAAATTTGAGGATAGGTGGGTGGTCACCACATTTTCACCAAAATTTTGGCAGTCAAGAAGTCTTCTCATAGGATGTATGTGCAATGCAAATTGTTCAAAAATTCACTCACAACGTGAATTGAACTCGTAATTTCTTGGAAAATATGTGACACTTCTACCAAGCTCATGACCTGAGAGGTCATTCATGTCTTGGTCCAAATGCGTAAACAAAGTCATTGTAAGTGTTTGTCAAATTAAATTACTCATGTGTTCAGAATTTATATTAATTGAACGAAATCACTCACTAGTTAAACTGAAATAATTAAAATCTACTTATGTGTCACTGTATTAGGTGAATTTCATTTTAATATAGTTGGTGTTAAAAAAAAAATCCACTTCAACATAGTTGCATGTCAATTTTTTATGAAAGAGAGAGAGGATCGCATCTCTGGCACCAAGATCACATCTCCTGCATTTAACGCAACCATCCTGCAGTGGCTTCTTCATGCCACCCCACCGGTCATCTCACATGCCCCATGCCATTATCGCTTTGCCATTATTGCTAAAGATCCGAGAGGTGGAGCAGGAAGTCACGGCAAAACAATTAACGTAAGATAGGTGGATTTTACTTAAAACATGCATGAACCTAAAAATACGCACAAGTCTTGCTCAAGAGTAATGAAATTAGCAGCTTAATAAAAAAAAAATCATAACTTTCGTAGGTACAAAGCTTATAATACAGTTATTTTCTCCTCTTTTTTTCCTTCTAATTGTTTCATTACACTTTTAATTACGCTTTTCGAGAATTAGTCTAACTTGTCAAGCAATCGTCTCAGACCTATCTAAGGTCCTCTTATAAACCTAAAAATATACACAAAATCTCAATCAAGAGCAATAAAGTCAGTTGACCAAAAAAGAGATCATGGCTTTTGCAAGTCCAAAGCTTGTAGGTTGGCTATTTACTCCCGTGAAATCAGTCCATGTGGATGATACTCAACCAAGTAACTCCATGGTCATTACGTCACTCCCTCATAATGACCAGAGGAGCATGATTTAATGAGAGAGTGACATAATATGCTTTCTGGTCCTAAATAAGACCTTAAAAAGCTTTAACCATCAGAAAAAGTTTGAGTAGAGACCGGAAATCGGATCTCGAAAAATATTCCGGCTTCATTGGTCACCCCATCCAAACCCCTTTTAAGGGGTAAGGGGGCCACCTCGGATGGGCGCGATGCCATGCTTCCACATGCTACAGAGACTGATGTAAGACGTTGCTGTCTCTCTCTCTTTCAGCCTATTCTCTCTGGATTTCTCCGTTCCGAGAGACTTCTGTACCCTCTTTGTCAGTTGAAACTATCTTTCGTGCAATAAAGTGGGCAGCAAGGTCAGAGTTGAGGTACGCCCTTTATTTCGTGCAATAAATCGGCCAGCTGTGCTCCACCCACTACACATCTCAACTCTTATCTTCTCCCAACTTCTCTCCCCTATTTTCTCCTTGCTTTTACGCCAATGATAGATCCGAGATAAATCGTATAAGAAAAGAGAATGCGAAAGCCTCATTAAAAAAAAAAAAATCATGTTTACCGAGGTTGATTAAGTAATAGGAAAATTAGAGCAAATATCATAGCTGTAAAAAAATTTTCACAAGCAGTTTAATCTAACTACAGCTAATATGGGAAGGGTTAGCGAGATAATGAGAAGGTATAACCTCCGAGTAATGAATAAAATCACTTGTGCAAATATATTTTAATATTGACAGTGCACGTTATAATTAATCATCGAATCTTATTATTTTTATGAAAAAGTTTTGTGCAATCATAGGCACAATATATTCTGAATACATAAAGATGATCAAATAAGTATCGAAATATTAAACTTAATTACACGCGTGCAAGTATCTCTTGTTCATCGTCTTATCGCTGCTTCTTGAATTCATGGACTCACGGTCATTATTTGACTATATGAGAGAGTTTTTTTTTTTTTTTTTTTTTTTTACGGTGAGGTAATGACGTGGGAATAATGATTTTGTTGAGGGTTGAGAGAGAGAGAAAGACGGGCGGAACAGCTAGTTTTATGAGATGGGGAGGAGAGGGATGAGGGGATGATGAACAGAGGTAAACTTCATCATATTATTATCAAGAATACGACAGAAATTAATAGCGATGGCGATGCAGTGGCGAGAAGCATGATGACCACTGGTGTGTGTCAACACTTAATTAAATTTATGGCAAAGTATATTTTGTCATGGATGGGTTCTTTTGATGGTTTGATATAATACAATACTTGCTATACAAAATTTATGGCAAAGTATATTTTGTCATGGATGGGTTCTTTTGATGGTTCGATATAATACAATACTTGCTATACAATTCTTTCTATACGTACAATTTTCACAAGTAAGTTTTTCACGTGTTACTTAGACTTTACGTCTTCATCTTGTAACGATAATAGTAATGTTATGCATTTTTTACTTGTTATATTTCCATTTGTTTCCAATAATTAGCATGGGCAAAAAGGTTGTTCTATAGACATTCTCACAGAAAACTTAGTTGTGTAACTTGTTTAACGACAACAACATCCTTATTTTTCATCATAAAGTTCTTACAAAGTCGGACATAGTTTGACATCGAAGAAGCGGGAGATGAATTAGCTGGTTATCAACCGAGGCCTATAATGTTATGAACAATTCAATTATTAAGCAACCAAACTTTTAATCAATCATGCACATTTGACCTCTACATGATTGGAACCTTGAGTTGAACTCAGGTCTTAAGGCTTCCTCAATCGTGAGCTAAAATTGGGCACGGCTTAGCATTACAAATCATTATCCATCTGGATTTGCTAATGGACGCACCATCCACCTTGGACCTCCAAATCAAGTGAGTGCGGATCAGTAATAGGGTTTGAGGGAGTTGGCAAGAAACACCAATGGGAGGACCAAAGTGACTTATTCATAGTCAGATCCATAGTTTTTTTTTTTTTTTTAGTCCGAAGATCTATAGGGTTTTTTTTTTTTGTCGGTCTTACTCTAATCCTACTCTAACATTCACTCTCAGACTTTTGCCCTGCCTCCTTGCAGGGCGTGGGAGTCGAAACCCACTCCTGAAATGAAATCGTCTCCATCCCAATCCCCCCGAAAATGTGAGGATTTGAACCCCTCACCTCCTCCTTCCAAGTTGGAAGGGTGGCCACTGGGGCGAATCCCCAGTGGTTAAGATCTATAGGGTTCAAATAGCATAATTTATGCCCATAATCTCTCTCTCTCACAATGAATTCACCTCTTCATGACGTTCATATGAAAGGTCCGCTTCTCATGCTCACTCCAGGACAATTCGGAGTGGGGTTCCACCCACAAGGACCGAAACTAGAAAGAAACTCAAATGGGTACAAGGCACTCTGAAATCGGAAGAACAAAATTCGGAAACCCTAAAGAAAAGGGGAAAATTATGAACCTATGACCAGTCAAAGGGAAAATGAGTCCCTAAGCCCATTGTAAAAAAGATATATTAAGAGTTAAAGGTGAAGGTAGAAAAGTTAAAAAGTCGGTGGCTGATTCACAAGCAAAAGGATATCAAATTCAATGGTGTCAATAAGCAACGAGCAAAGAACGAAAACCTTCAGAACCCTCGAGTCCTCTCCACTCACCTCAACAAGAAAAATGACACCAAAAAGGATTTTTGTCCATTACTCCCACGTCATGCTGTTCTTTTTCATATTATCACGGGTCTTATGCAAAAAAATAAAAAACAATATCATCTTTTTATGTCTCCAACTCACTTTTTATCAAAGGATTCACGAACCCCATGTGAGAGAGATAATAATGAAAGGGGAGATTAAATAATGAGAGGAGACTACGAGAGAGAGTCGGGATATAAATGTGAAAAACGTGAAATATAAACGAAAAACCCATCATCACCATCACACATCTTTTTCTCGATGCTCGTGTCTAGAAATTCTTTAGGCTAAAAAAAAGAAGCAGTAAGATCCGATGATTAGTCAAGTTTCAAAATTCGGCAATGGATGTCAACGACACTTGTTTGCATCGGTAATCTTTATGATCCAAGCATATAACATGCTTATGATTTGATTGTAAGTTTTGTCTGATCATAGTGTACATATATGCAAAAAAAATTTCATTAATTAACTAGGATTGACGAATAATCATAACATACACCGTTAGTGATCATAAATATTTCATATTTCCTTAAGTGATTCTATCCATCATTAATTTTTTTTTTTGGTCAATTTATCCATCATTAATTTAAAGATTGTAGCTTTTCATTGTTTCACTAATGACTCACATTAGCACTAGTTAAATAAGACATCTTGTGTAAAAAAATTTACAGCAATGATATTTGCTCTAATTTTTCTGTTATTTATTCAACCTTGGTGAATATGATTTGTTTAAACGCGGCTTTCCCATTTTCTTTACTCATCCAATCTATGTAGGATTCATAGTAGGCGCAAAAGCAAGCAGAATTTGGGGAGAATAGTTGGGAGGAGATAAGATTTGAGATGTGGGGTGGATGGAGCACAAATCTCAGCGTTATCGCACATAAGGGCGTGGCATCAATGCATTTTGATACAGAGTTAATAAATCTGATGGTGGCTTGGATGAAGTGAGCAGAAGATCTTTCCGGGAAAATAAAACATAGAAATGGTGAGCGATGGGCGAGTGAAAATGCGTCTCCTGTTCGTCTCTCTGCTACTTCGGCCTCAGCTCTCCATCAGCCTCTCCGTCAAGCGCATACTACGGTAGAGAAAGGGAGAGACAAAGAGAGCGAGGAAAACACTAACGGAGGAGAGGGGACGGTAGGAGGATCACGGGCCGTCGTTCGTACCTCCGTTTCCCAATGCGGACGGCTCGTCTTCTTTCAATACTATTCTTATGCTGCAATCAAGAAGCCAGCATTGAAAAGAGGCTGCTTCGATTCGTACAAAACTATCTCCTTCTTTCAATACTATTCTTATGCTGCAATCAGAAAGCCTAGCCTCTCGCTAGGCTTTTAGCTCCATCCTCATCTCTCCATGTGTGGACCTTTTCCCTTTCTCAATTTATGACCAGTGGCAATTGCCACTGCCAAAGTTCAATGCTTACTGAACGACCGAAAGTTGAACCGATTTCTGTGTCCGTACGGTATGCATTGATCCTCTCGCGGAAGCGACGAAATTTACTCTAGATATAATGGCGAATCCCCCTTTGAAATATGACTTCGATTATCCGTTTACTCAAGAAGACAGTCATTCATACACTGACAGATTGCGAGTTGATTTTCACCCTCGTGTCACGATATACATGTCCTACGATGCAAACAAGCATTACAATCATCAAAATAAGCTTTTAGTAAATTAGGATATCATCGCCATAAAAATTTAGGGTGTGCTTAGCTTGTGAATAGGTCATAACATACAGAAACATCCATCACCTCCCTCAATCCTTACGAAGGGGATGATTTAAAAAAAAATTCAGTGTTGAACTTAGTTACGGTAAACTCCGTCGTCTTGAAATGCTTGCAATTTTGAAAATATTGAAATATCAAACATTAAAGCGTACAGTGGGTCCACTTAGGAAATTCTAAAGAGTACAATTGTTTTGTTTTTGACTTTTTTATTTCACGACATTATCTCTTGCTTTTATTTATCAGAAAATATTAGGAAATTTTTGAAATATTCAATATCAAATAATATTATTCAAATTTTTTAAAAAGTAAATTTTAATTTACATGTGTCAACACTTAATTTTATGTAAAACAAAGTATATTTTATCATGGGGGAATTTGGTTTAACATAATATAATGCTCGTTATACAATTCTTTTTATAGTTTCTTACTTTTACGGATAATTACTATAAAGAAGGAGCGATTTCTTGTTAAATGTTACATGTTAAAAAATAGTCGATCACTCTAAGGATACGGTCAAATTAAAAGCTTGATTAATTTTTAAAGTTACACTGAGCCAAATGACAAATAGATCTTTCAAATTCCTCCGTATTAATTTGAGCTTGTATAGAAAATTTTTCTAGCTGATGCTGTTCGTTCAGGTTGATGAAGCGCATTTGCTAAAGCTTGAGTTTGGAATGACTTGTCTCACCATGTGTATTTACATGTTTCGCCATTAAGGAGGCAGAGTGTTTTTCCTTTTCTGCTTCATTCTCTCTCTCCCTCTTCCCCCGCACTCTCAAATCTCTATCCTCATCTCTCCCGCACAGAGAGACCATCGAGAACGAAAGGGCCCTCCCATGGTGGCATTT
Organism: Eucalyptus virginea; assembly: GCA_014182375.1. NCBI lineage: Eukaryota > Viridiplantae > Streptophyta > Magnoliopsida > Myrtales > Myrtaceae > Eucalyptus > Eucalyptus virginea. Next base: position 541,430 of record CM024516.1, on the reverse strand, counting down.
TCGAGCATAAAGACAGCCTCATTACTTGAACGGCGCTTTTCCTTCTTTATTTATGCGCCTAAAACAATGTAAAGCTTGTTTATGCCGAGTAAAATTTCGCTGTTGTTCCCAAGGCAGCGTCGTTACATCTTCTTCCGGTGTCCATCGGTCTCTGCACGCTATCGGTCTCTGCTAGTCAGGTCCCTCTGGGACTTCGAAGGCTAAAAGCCTATAATGTCATATGGCATAGACTTGTCAATCGTATCGTACGAGCTCGTTTTTGACGATGTTACAGTTGTTTTATCTCGAAGAAGCGTTGTCATTTCCCTCCGCGTGTCAAGTCTAACGGCATCCTTCCAAAGCTCTAATTGCCAACTTCACCTTTCAAAAAGAGAATGGAGGGATAAAACCGGCTTACATTGTTTTAGACACTATCTACGTAAACAGCTCTCATTTGAAAGATTGAAATAATGCTGAGTAGACAATTGTTTGTATCATTCGCTGTCCAACAAAATGTCAGGTTTAATGGGGTTTGACCAGCCTATGTCCAACAATGACATTTTAGGCTTTAGCCTTCAAAAACCTGTGGTCCCTGACGCGCGGAGGCCGATGGCGTGCAGGGACCCAACAAGGGAAGAAGATGCCAACGACGCTATGTTGGGAACAACATCGTAACCCTACTTGGCATGAACAAGCTTTACATTGTTTTAGGGGCATAAAATAAAGATGGAAAAGCACCATCAACGAGGCCGTGTCTTTTTGCCCTAAAATGCCACCATGGAAGGGTCTTCTGTTCTCGATTGTCTCTCTCTGCGCGAGAGAGATGAAGATAGAGATTTGAGAGTGCAGGGGAAGAGGGAGAGAGAGAATAAACGCAGAAAAGGAAAAGCACTCTGCCTCCTCGGTGGCGAAACATGTAGACACACATGGGGAACCAAATCATTCCGAACTCAAGCTTAGCAAATGCGCATCATCATCCTAAATGAACAGAATCAGCTAGAAAAATTTTCTATACGAGATCAAATTAATATGGAGGAATTCTAAGGATCTATTTGTTATTTGGCTCGGTGCAACTCTAAAAATTAGTCGCTTTAAGGTTACGATCAAATTCAAAGATTAATATCAACTATTTTTTTTTACATGTAAGGTTTAACAAGAAATCACACACCATGACATTGTCATTCTTTCTAGTCAAAATCCATAGAAGCAAGAAACTTTAGAAAGAATTATATGAAGGGCATTGTAGTATGTTAAACCATTAGAAGGAACTTATCCATGATAGAATATACTTTGTTATAAATATAATTAAGTGTTAACACACGTACATTCAAATATACATTTTTTAAATTTTTGAATAATATTATTTGATATTGAATATTTTGAAAATTTGAACTATTTTGTAATAAATAAAAGTTAAGGAGATAATGTCATAAAGATACAAAGTTAAAAATGAAACAAGTGTACTCTTGAGGAGTTCATGAACTGATCCATTGTACACTTCGATATTTCATTTTTCAATATTTTCAAAATTTTCAAGTATTTCGCGACGACGTTAAACTTAAATGAAGTTTTATTGTAAGCAAGTGCAAGACTGTGGACAAAATTCAATGCACATGTATTTTCTAGAATTGTAAATTTTTACAGGACTTCTAGATGATGAGTTCATCGGTTGTTGTAGAAGAGAACCAAAGCTCGACCGGGCCAACTTTAATGGAAAGAAGGATCAAACTCTGGTGACTGCTGAATATTCACCGGTGTGTAAGTCAATCTGGGGGATGGAGCAACGACTCAGATAAGATTTTGAGTAATCATGCTTAGAACTGGTTGATCGATTATGCCAAGAATATGAGGAAGTCGCAATCATTATAATCAAACACACGAATAATATTGCTATAGGGCTCAACATCGAGTTCAGGCAAGCGCTGTTCGCTTTACGTCCCAAAAAATTATATTTTTCTGATGGCAAGACAATGTCAGACAGGGAGAAGCAACATATGCGATACCACTTAAATTCTGCCTGGTTCTCACCGGTTTACCCTTGTGAAGAAGAGCAATCAACAAATTAAGAGTTTCAAGTCACTCAAGTCAGGTCTTAGCGCATAACGGAGAATAAATCAGAAACACGAAGAGGCAAAAGATACCAGTTATAAAGCTCTTCGTCTCGTCTATCGGATCCAGAACCCAAACATAATTTGCAGACCTCTCCTTGCACGCTCGTGTGTGATGCGTGGCAACATTTGACCTGCGACGTTCTTCAATAATCATGCATGAGTGCATGCAATAACATTGTATCTGAACTGTTGATAAATGGCTGCCTGAAATTACAGATCAAATGTTTAGAGGAAGTCTATGATAAAAGAATTGATCGCCGAGATAACTACGGTATGTTGGTTGATATTGAAAGAGAGATATCATTTAGTGTTTCAGAGTGTAAATATTCATTTTTTAATAATAGCTTCAAATTCATGCACTATCTTCTTTCTTTGCAAATAACTTACTCATTTCCTTTGTAATTGCTTTTATCGTGCCCTGATGCTTCTTAATTTATCGATGACGATCTCATGGTTGGGTCATTAGATATTAACTGTTTTTTTAACTACGCACAACTCTGGTGCTTTCCTGAATATTTCAAATGTCTTTATCCAAAATTTTCCACCGACTTCACTTTAGTCCATTCATTTAAATCACAATAAGAGTGGAGATCACATCTGTTTTGAAGCTCTTCCCCAAAATCTTCGTCTATGGTTATCTGTTTTATCCCAGATGTATCTTCATATGAAGCTTTGGCAGCTTTACAAAAACCATGTAAAATCAATTTTATTACTTAAAGTGGCTGTAAGTTGAAAAAAAAAAAAAGCCCTAAGATGTCGATGGATATCTGACAACTAGACAACATGGCATTGGTCGGAGAAAACGTAAATACATCCCAGACTCCTAATAATAGTGAAAAAGGAGTGACAAATGCCATTTCATTTTATTCCAGTTGCTCTAGTATTTTGTTTCACTAGATAGCTGAATTGATATAATTCTGTAATAAACATCTATTATGCCACTGAGGCGTTGCGATTGCTCTTGTTTGCCGAGCCGATGGGCATTACCGACATCAATTGATACAGTCAGTTTATTTCAGATTGGTGTCAAGACAGGTTCAAATGGAGAGAACAATACACTAGAATTTACATAATTCGGTGAGAATGTTGATACACGATGTTAGCCGGTTTTATCCCCCCCGTCTCTTCGAGACAAAACAGCTCTAACCACGTCAAAAACCAGGTCGTACGATACGATTTGCCAAGCCTATGTGCATATGACATTTTAGGCTTTAGCCTTTAAAGTCCTGTGGTCCCTGATGCGCGGAGGCCGATGGCGTGGAGGGACCGATGGACAAGGGAAGAAGATGCCAACGCCGCTGTGTTGGGAACAACAGCGAAGCCCTACTTGGCATGAACAAGCTTTGCATTGTTTTAGGGGCATAAAATAAAGATGGAAAAGCACCATTAACGAGGCCGTGTCCTTATGCCCTAAAATGCCATCATGGAAGGGCCTTTCGCTCTCGATTGTCTCTCTCTCGTGCCGGGGAAGAGGGAGAGAGAGAGAATAAACGCAGAAAAGGACAAGCACTCTGCCTCCTTACTGGTGAAACATGTAGACACACATGGGGAAACAAATCATTCCGAACTCACGCTTGGCAAATGCGCATCATCAACTTGAATGAACAGAATCAGCTAGAAAAATTTTCTATAAGAGATCAAATTAATATGGAGGAATTCTAAGGATTTGTTTGTTATTTGGCTCGGTGCAACTCTAAAAATTAGTCGTGTTGGGAATAACGGATCTCCGAAAACCGGATTCGACACTAAATCGAACCCCTAAAACGAATACGGAAGCGAAGCCCGAGAAAAACACATATCACCGATCCTAAAGCACAACACGGATTCGAGCGTACCTTGTTAGCCACAGATTAAACACCAATGCCGAAGAGAGGAAGAGAATTTGGTCCTGTTCGATCCGATGACGCCTTGAAGGGAAGAAGAAACGTGCCTTTTGCCTTACTGTTCCTTCTTTTTCTTTTTGAGAGAAAGTGCGCGGGAGAAGGGAAGACGTACGTACGTTCTGATTGTCCAAGAGGTTTTTTCTCTCTCTCTCTCTCCTCCCTTTTATACCTTCCCCCATCCACGGGCCCTATTCCCGTGGGCCGGGCTTTTTGGGCCCAACATGGGCGGACGGGCCTTAAGCCCATCACTTATAAAACCATCAAGTCGCTTTAAGGTTACGATCAAATTCAAAGATCAAGATCAACTATTTTTTTAACGTGTAACATTTAACAAGAAATCACATTCCATGACAATGTCATTCTTTCTAGTCAAAATCCATAAAAGCAAGAAACTATAAAAAGAATTATATAATGCGCATTGTATTATGTTAAACCATTCAAATGAACTTATCCATGATAGAATATACTTTGTCATAAATATAATTAAGTGTTGACTTACGTAAATTCAAATATACATTTTTAAAGTTTTTTGAATAATATTACTTGATATTAAATATTTTGAAAATTTTGAACTATTTCGTAATAAATAAAAGTCAAAGAGATAATGTCATAAAAATACATAGAAAAAAAGAAAACAAGTGTACTCTTGAGGATTTCATGAACTGATCCATCATACACTTTGATATTTGATTTTTCAATATTTTCAAAATTTTCAAGTATTTCGTGACGGCGTTAAACGAAGTTTAATTGTAACCAAGTGCAAGACCGAAATTGTTTTAAAATCATCCCCTTCGTAAGGGGACCACTTAATAGCAAACAAATAGAGATCGGACAAGAACCCCACCAGTGTATATAAGAAGCACATATATTTCTCTTTTCTTCACCCTCCTCGGTTCAAAGGTCTCTTCTTCTCCCCCTCTTTAGATCAAAACTTCTTTGGTTCAAAAGTCTCTTCTTCTCCCCCTCTTCAAATCAAAACTAATCTGAAAATGAATGCAGCTACCAATATGCACATAACTTTTGAACTCATGAACATGATGCTGCATGGCTGAAAGTCCAGCATGATCTGGAACTTACGTGAGAGTTACATTCTCTTCTCAAAATTCTTTTTTTTTTCAGCTCTTATATATGGGTTTTTTTTTTTTTTTCTTTTAGTATTGTCTTTAGATAAGCTGACAGTGATGATCTTTATAATGTCTACACGCAAGCTACAGTAGATGCCTATTAGGTCATTCAACAGGTCAGAGAAAATGAAGTTCTGGTCCTATCTTCTGTCGCCGAGGCCAAGGCATTTTTAGGTATGTGGTCGGATTTAGAGAATAATCGCGATGCTCTGCGGAGTGTTCGAATTGGGAATATGAGTAGGGATGGCAAAAAACTCATTCGCCGCTGGCTGGAAGAGTGTCATTTCACTATTCAGAATGCCGAGCTTATTTTTGACTTAACAACGCTACCAGACCAACCAAACTAGTGGTCCATCTTTTTTTATTTTATTTTTCTAGACCATATCGGTCTGGTTATAAATTTTAGTTTGTTTTTCAATGCAAATGGATCTTTGGAGTTCTTTATTTATCCGAAAAGCGAACAAGTCTAAAGAGTTGAGCTATTTAATATAGTTTTTAAGATATTATCCTGAAGTAAACTACTTGCGAAGCATATACTAAAACAGGTTGTGTGGTTTGTGGTATTTGAAAAAAGTTGGAATGGTTGGTTACTAACTCTTAGCTAAATAATTCATATAAAGATATACAGTGCTGTCCACATTGAGGATTCTCAACTCTTTAGACTTGTTCGCTTTTCGGATAAATAAAGGGCTTCGAAGATCCATTTGCATTGAAAAACAAACTACAATTTATAACCACGTATGGTCCAAAAAAAAAAAAAAAAAAAGGATGGACTACTGGTTTGGTTGATCTGGTAGCGGTGGCAAGTCAAAAATAAGCTCGGCATTTTGAATAGTGAAATGATACTCTTCCAGTCAGCGGCGGATGAGTTTTTTGCCATACCTACTCACATTCCCAATTCGAACACTCCGCAGAGCACCGCAATTATTCTCTAAATCTGACCACATCCCTAAAAATGCCTTGGCCTCGGCGACAGAAGATAGGACTAGAACTTCATTTTCTCTGACCTATTGAACGGCCTGATAGGCATCTGCTGTAGCTTGTGTGTAGGCATCATAAAGATCATCATGTTCAGCTTGTCTAAAGATAATAATAAAAAAGAAAAAAAAAACCCATATATAAGAGTTGAAAAAAAAAAAAAATTTGAGAAAAGAATGTAACTCTCACGTAAGTTCTGGATCATGTTGGACTTTCAGCCATGCAGCATGATACATGTTCATGAGTTCAAAAGTCCTGTATATTGGCAGCTACATTCATTTTCAGAGAAGTTTTGATTTGAAGAGGGGGAGAAGAAGAGACTTTTGAACCAGAGAAGTTTAGGGTAGCTCGGGTGAATGCCTCGAGGATTTCTTATTTTAATTTGTTTGCTTAGGTGGTTGTTTTTTTCTTGTTTTTTGTCCAATAATGCTTCGTGCGTAGGTTAAAATAACTACGGGCTCATGAAGTTTTGGAGCAATGTTTTCAACCAGAAAGAAAATACTAATGAACGGGAGAAGTATGTGACAAAATTTCAATGATGGAAAATGATTAATTATAACGAATATTAAGCCAGTGAAGTAATTATGACTAGATGAAACTACAAACTATTATCTTTGACAAATGGGTTATCTCTTCCGGCGTATCATGGTATTTGATAAGTTTTTTATTTGATTGTCTGACTCCTTCAATTAGTTGTTTTTTTTTCTTTCTTTTTTCCCGGTTATTATTGGAACAACGTTGATCATTGGCGTTACCATAAAAGGCCCACATTTACCATCGAATGTTCAGTTTGAGTTATAGTTTTTTTGCACCATGTGCAACCGGAAAATTTGAGGATAGGCGGCCCCGTCACCACATTCTTACCAAAATTTTGGCATTCAAGAAGTCTTCTCATAGGATGTATGTGCAATGCAAATTGTTCAAAATTCACTCACGACGTGAATTAAACTTGTAATTTCTTGGAAAATATGTGACGCAACTTGTAATTTCTTGATGCCGGGGTCCCTTTGCTGTACAGTTGTATAGCTTCTTGGTTCAAAAGTCAATATACTTATTACCTTTTACCAAAAAAAAAAAAAATTGTAATTTCTTGGAAAATATGTGACGCTTCTACCAAGCTCACGACCTGAGCGGTCATTCATGTCTTGACAGAGGTCATTCATGTCTTGGTCCAAATGCGAAAACCAAGTCATTGTAAGGGTTTGTCGAATTAAATTACCCATGCGTTTAGAATTTACATTAATCGAACGAAATAACTCACTTGTTAAACTGAAATAATTAAAATCTACTTATGTGTCACCGTGTTAGGTTAATTTCATTTTAATACAGTTGGTGTTCGAAAAAAAATCCACTTCAACATAGTTGCACGTCAATTTCTTTAAAGCTCGAATTTTTACATCAGATGAGCACCAGCCACCACCATCGCGCCTCTCGTGAGCAAGAGTACTGAGAGAGAGAGAGAGAGAGAGAGAGAGAGAGAGAGAGAGAGAGAGAGGATCGCATCTTTTGCACCAAGATCACATCTTCTGCATTTCAGGCAACCACCCTGCAGTGGCTTCTTCATGCCACCGCACTGGTCATCTCACATGTGTTGGAGAAATCGATCTAGAAGATTTTGAAGCCGACAAAACGTTTCCATCGGTCTAGTCTGGTTATTTGTGTCTCGAAGACTTTCGACCACCAGACTCGAACTCAAGACTCATATTTCAAGACTCAAGATTCAAGACTCAAGACTTAAGACTCAAAATTATTCTCATTGACAGTCTATCTAATTCGGTGTCGAAGGAAATCCAAATCGAGGATTATGGTTAAGGATTTCATCTTGATCTCTCGGAGAAGATCTTTTGGCTGGACATATACAACGGATTCTTTGATTCGTATCTAGATCAATTGAAGATCCGATAATCGACGAAGTATTCTTGGAAGGTTCTATTCATGGAAACCAAGATCCCGATTGTATGGGCGAACAGATTGATGGGCTATCGTCGATTCCTTTAATAGCTCGGATGATCTTCTTGATTGATCCGTCCAACGGGTAGATTGGAGGAATTCCTTTGGTAAGTGCCAACGGTTATGATGGCATAAAGGAGTATAAAAGGAAGACGTCTCGGTTGTTCAAGTGTGTGATCGATAGAGAAATTCCCAGTCCGAAACACCTTGATTATTAGTCGATACGATCGAGCGAAATTGTATACAGAGAGTGTCTATACTTTGTGATACCTTGAGTGAGTGTGGTAGTTCATCTACACCCGAAGTCAAGGAAGATCAACGCTGTAACATCTCTTTGTTCATAGTGGAATCCAGCCGATTGGCTGTCGGTGCGAAAGAGTGGACGTAGGCTTGAATCAAGCCGAACCACTATAAACCTCGTGTTTAATTCTCTCTTTCATTCACCGAGTCTTACGATTGAATGTTATTTGCTGCAATTACTCAATTGTCTAAGTATTGTGCGAAAAATCGTTTATATACCTATTCACCCCCTCTAGGTACTAGCACTAGCTATATCAATTGGTATCGAGCTCGTGTTCTTACTTTATTTGAAGTGTTTTACTTCACAAGTAAAAGATCCATGGCTAGTATGTCGGCACCGGGGGCGATGGAAGGGCAAAGCAATACCAGACCTCCCTACTTTGATGGAAAGGATTACAACATCCGGAAGAACAAGATGAAAGCCTTTTCGCGATCAAAGGATCCTCCGGAATGGGACGTTGTGGAAAAAGGGATCACTCCTACTTTGTTGCATCGGCTTCGAAAGAGGAAAAGAAACAATTGAGACTCGGTGGAATGACTCAGGAAGAAATCAATAAGAGACAAGCACTCGATGCAAAAGCAATTTACTCTTTATATTGTGCTTTGTCACCAACTGAATATAACAGAATATCTTCTTGTGTTACAGCAAAAGAAGTGTGGGACAGATTACATATCACCTATGAAGGAACAGATCGAGTGAAGGAGACTAGAATCAACATTCTCCTTGGTCAATATGAATCCTTCAAAATGAAACCAGGAGAACCTATAACCGACATGTTTAGTCGTTTTACGATATTGTCAATGGTCTTGAGAACCAAGGACAAAAGATCTCTCGATCCCATGAAAGTGAACAAGCTCTTGCGTGGACTTTCTAAGGATTGGAATCATATAAAGACTTCGATAAGAGAGACGCAAAGAATTATGCCACTATCTCTGTTGATGAGCTGATTGGAACTCTTGGTCTTATGAAGTGGAACGAATCAATGAAGACGAAGATCCAAGAGGTAAGAAATCTATTGCATTGAAATCAAATGATGATTCGATAATGCAGATTCGAAGATGATACGGACGATGAGGAGCTTGCTCTTATGATAAGAAGGTTCATAAAACTGAATAGAAAAGGAAGAAGGTTCAACTCCAAGAAACAAAATTTTCAAAGACAGCAATCCAAGTCGTTGATGATGAGGAACCAAACAAAGATGTAGTTTGTTTCGAATGTAAGAAAAAGGGACACATAAGACCCAACTGTCCTCTTTTGAAGAAGAAGAAAGGAAAAGCTGAAAAGTTTCGAAAAGCACTCAAAGCCGAAACTTGGAGTGATACTGAGTGTGAAGAAAGTGAGGATGAATATGCCAATCGTGTCTGCGATGGCACAATCGGACTCGGACTCGGATTCTGGATCGACTCGAAAGTGAATTTGAGGTAAGTGATTTTAAAATTCCTGTCAAAGTCTCTAAATATATTGATGAACTGTGTTTTAATCTTAAGACTTCTCTTAAAAGAGTTTCCGAACTAAAAAGGGAAAACTTAGTTTTAAAACAAAAAGAAAACATTTTAGAAGAAAGAATCAAAAGTTTAGATTTGAACGTTTCTACTCTTAAAGAAAAAGAAGATAATCTTTTAAAAGAAAATACTTTTCTAAAAACTGACTTATCAAATATTTCAAGGAAATTTTCAATAGGATCTGAAAACTTGAAAAAGTTCTTTCGGTTCAAAGACCTTACTTCAATAAGTCTGGACTAGGAATGACAGCAGAAACAATTCCATTGATTGATTTTCCTAAAGTAAAAGAAAGAATTAAGAAGAGACCATCGAAAGAGGCTTACAAAAATCATTTCAAGAAAGTTTTTGTAAAATCTGTAGGTCGAAATGCTCTAAGATGTTCAAAGTGTAACAAGAAGGATCATTTTGAAAAAGAGTGTCCTATGATTTGGAAGCTGTTAAGAAAGCATGGCCTTATAATGATTATTCTGCTAACACCAAAGGACCCAAGAAAATTTGGGTACCAAAGAAAGCTTGAGATTTTCATTTGAATGCGGGTCTCCGTCAAGAAAAAGATAAAATGGTATCTTGACAAAGCGGATGCTCAAGACACATGACGGGAGACTCAAATAGCTTCATAAAGCTTATTCAAGTGAACGGAGGAAAAGTTTCATTTGGAGGAAACAACAAAGGAAATATTGTGGGATTTGGAACTGTCAAAATTGGAAATCTCACAATAAACAATGTTTCGCTAGTAGAAGGACTCAATTACAATCTTCTCAGCATTAGTCAATTATGTGATACTGGATTCAAGATTTTCTTCCAAGAAGGAACATGTTCGGAATCGGTAAAGACTCTACTCGTCTTTCAAAGGTCGAAGACATGGAAATATCTACCTCCTAGACGTAAAACCAAATGATTCGCATTGCTTAATCTCAATACAAGACGAAGCAAACCTATGGCATAGAAAGCTCGGCCATGTCAATATGAAGCAATTGGCCAAAATCTCATCAAAACAGCTTGTTCGAGGTCTACCAAAATTGTCATATCAAAAGACCAATCTATGTACTCCTTGCATTCTGGGAAAGCAGGTAAAAGATTCATACAAGTCTATAAATCATGTCTCTACTAATCATGTATTGCAGCTGTTGCATATGGATCTATTCGGACCAACCGAACCCAGTATTGGAGGTAAGAAATATTGCCTAGTAATTGTAGATGATTACTCCCGTTTTACTTGGGTATATTTTCTTGCAAATAAGTCTGAAACACTCTCGTATTTTGAAAAATTTGCTAAAAAGATTCAAAATGAAATTGGATGTGTTATATCAAGTATAAGAACGAGATCATGGAGGCGAATTTGAAAATCAAAATTTTACAAAATTTTGTGATGACTCGGATTTAAACATATATTCTCTTCTCCATATACTCCTCAAGAGAATGGAGTGGTGGAAAGGAAGAATCGATCTCTTCAAGAAATGGCTAGAACTCGTTAATTGAAAGTAAAATTTCTTCACGATTTTGGGCTGAATCTGTTTCAACAAAGCATGCTATATTATCAATAGAGTCTTTCTAAGACCTATTCTGGAGAAAACTCCTTATGAATTACTCAAAGGAAAGAAGCCTATTGTTTCATACTTTCATGTTTTCGGATGCAAATGTTTTATATTGAAAAATGCAAAAGATCAAGTTGGTAAGTTCGAAGAAAGATCGATGAAGGCATCTTCCTTGGATATTCTACATCAAGCAAAGCCTACGAGTCTATAATAAGAAGAGCCGGTCTGTGGAGGAGTCAATGAATGTCAAATTCCAAGACTCTATGCAAGGTGAATCCGGTCGGACTCGGCATGAAGAGTCCGAACTGTTCCTGCACCCTCAAAAGATTACAACTCAAGAAGCTTCTCAAATTCGGAAGATCAGCATCAAGCTACTCATGAAGACTCGAGATAAAGAAAAAGGTCTTCAACCAGTTAAATCAACCAGCAACCGGAAGCATAAATCCAGTCATCCTAAAGATCTCATTATCGGAGAAATTAATGAAGGAATCCGCACAGATCCAAAAGGCGTGAAGAGTCTAGTGCCGTAGCTCTTATTTCTGAAATTGAACCAAAAAGCATAGAAGAAGCTCTATCGATGAAAGCTGGATTGAAGCTATGCAAGAAGAGCTCGAGACAGTTCAACATAAACGACGTCCTGGGATCCGTCATCTAAACCAAAAGGTAAAGCGTTATCGGAACCAAATGGGTGTTCGAAACAAGATGAATGAAAAAGGAAAAGTCGTACGAAACAAAGCAAGACTCGTGGCAAAAGGATATACGCAAGAAGAAGGAATAGACTATGATGAGACCTACGCTCCCGTGGCAATGTTAGAAGCTATTCGTCTATTACTTGCATTTGCTTGCTATAAAAATTTCAGGTTATTCCAAATGGACGTCAAAAGCGCTTTCCTAAATGGATTTATCCATGAGGAAGTTTACGTGGAACAACCTCCGGGGTTTGAAGACCCAAAGAAGCCGACTCGTCTCGGACCGAAAAAGGCTCTGTATGGTTTAAAGCAGGCACCTCGAGCTTGGTACGACAGACTAAGTAAGTTCTTATTAAAGAGTGGTTTTGTTAAAGGTAAAGTTGATACTACTTTATTTATTAAAAAGGAAAACAAAAGTTTTATACTTGTTCAAATATATGTGGATGATATCATATTTGGATCCCCTAATGAAAGTCTCAGGCAAGAAATTTTCAAAGTCTATGCGGGATGAATTTGAAATGAGTATGATGGGAGAATTAACATTCTTTCTTGGTCTTCAAGTAAAGCAATTGAAGGAAGGTACTTTCATTTGTCAAGAAAAATATGCTAATGATCTTGTCAAAAGGTTTGGATTAGAAAATTGCAAGAAGACGATATACCAATGTCAAGTTCGTTGAAAATAGACAAAGATGAAGAAGGGAAGAAAGTTGATCAAAAGCTGTACGAAGCATCATCGGTTCACTTCTTTATCTTACCGCCTCTAGACCGACATTTTGTTGAGTGTTTGCATCTCGTGCTAGGTTTCAATCGGATCCTAGAGAATCTCATCTCAAGGCTGCAAAACGTGTTATTAAATACGTTGCCTCGTCTTCAAGCATTGGTCTATGGTATCCTAAAGAGGGAGACTTCAATCTTCTCGGGGATATTCGACGCCGATCCGCCGGTTGTAGAGTCGATAGAAAGAGCACTTCAGAACCCGCCGTTGCTTGGAAGCGAACGCTGTGTCTTGGTTTTCAAGGAAACAGAGCACCGTAGCTCTCTCTACAATGAAGCAGAGTATGTAGCTCTTGGAAGCCGCTGTTCGCAAATTCTATGGATAAAACAACAGCTACAAGACTTTGGGATTAAAGACTCATGCACGTAAATCGGATGTGACAACACCAGCGCAATCAACCTCACCAAAAATCCAATCCTTCATTCAAGAGCAAAGCATATAGAGATTCGACATCATTTTATTAGAGATCATATTCAAAATGGAGAAATCTCAATTCAATTTGTTGATTCGAAAAGTCAACTAGCGGATATATTCACAAAGCCATTGGAGAAAAATCAATTCGATTTTATCCGTACCAGACTCAACATTTTGAAGCTTGAAGAAGTTAAAGACGAAGAATCTACATCAATCGACTCTATCCTTCGACTCTATACTTCATGGTAGCATATGTCGAAGAACAAGGGACACCTTCATTGTATAGCGTAAGTTATTCTTTTAATCTCAAAAAGGTACGATCTTTCGTTGACATATTTGATTGATACAATCTTTAATTTTTGTAAACATGCCTTTTCAAAAAGGGATAATCTCTTTTAAAATGGCGTTATTACTTTTTTAAGAAAGACGACTGTTCACCTTTCTTTGTAACGATTGCTCTTGCCTTTTCAAAATGAGTTATATATGTTTTCACTTTTACTCGATTCTCAAAACCCTAAAAGGCATTCTTCTCTCAACCCCGTTTTCTGTTGTATCCATACTCGAGAAAGTTGTCATTTTTCCTTGGGAAAACGAGTGAAGGAATCTTCCATTGACAAGAAAAGATGGCAAGGATAAAGCAGGGGTCCAAGAGAATGAAAAGGGACCTACGCACTCGATCTCACCGAGGAAGATGATTTGTCGAGACAAAGGAAGGAGTCCCTGTTCCCTCTCCACCTCATCACTCACCATCTACCCCACAAGGTGCGGGTCATCATCTTGGAGGAAGTCATTCTAGAGGACGTCGAATGAGAGCACAAAAACCCTCATTTATTTACATGCTCTATCGTGCATTGAAGGACGGACGAATTATATAGATGCTTTTCTTAGAGATAAGAATTATGGGAATGAGTACAGATTTTTGAAGCGAATGGAGGAATTGGGAATTGCTCCCAAAGGTAAGGCTGAAGAATCACTTGCGAACATTCCAAGTGAGACCGATTCCTAATGAGGGGAACGAAGATGATAAAATGTTTAGTGATTTTCAACCGAGAATGGGCATTGCTGCAAATGTGAAGAGAAAGAGATAGAAGCTCAAGAAGAAGAAGAACAGAGAGAGAAAGAAAAAGAAGATGAAGAAGAAGGAGAAGAAGAGAAAGAAAAGTCTGCTGCTGAATCTGGAGAAAAAGGAACGGAAGAGCATGATCATCACTCCACCCATCTTGATGTCTTAGAGACAGGGGGAGTTGACGAGCAAGATTTTGATGTCTTAGAGACAGGGGAGTTGGGGAGCAAGAAAAATCCTCACCTCATGCTTCTCCATTACCCGAAGATCATCATGATACATCATCAAATCTGCAAGGTCATACGAAGCGCCATCGTCCGCATTCACTCCATCCGAGAAAGTAAATGCTAGTATACGTGACCGACAATTCCGCAGATTTTCATCGTATTCTTGATATTCTTCGGAAATGCGGGGACAAATCTATGCTCTGGACTATGAAATTCAAGCCATCAAGAATGCTGGCCAAGCATCTTGATTACCACCCCGGAAGACGAGAATGAAAGACCTCGCTCTGCAGATTCAAGCTAATGCCAAAGGAGAAGAGGTAGCAAAATTAAGGGAAGACTTGAAGAGGCTCGAAGGCATAGTACAGTCCATGGGAGAATTCCCGAGATCGTGCGCATTCCCAAGCGAGACATGACTCTTTTCTCACCTTTTACGATGACAAAAAGGGGGAGAAGAAATTTGAACCAACCATCTTTTTCCAACCATCTTTTTCAATCCTTGATTTTAAATTTGTTTTGTGATTGTGAGTTTTTAAGTTTTTGAGTATGACTTGTGTGAACTTGAGTACGGACTGAATTTGGATGTGGATTGTGATGATTGTGATGCTTGACTGTTGGCATTTATATCGAGTATTGTTATATGGTATTACTCATGAAAGTCTAACCAATTTTCTGTGGATGCGAGTCCGGTTGTTTATTAAATCTTTATGAGATAGCCATATTGCTTGAGAAATGTTTTTGCAGGTCAAGGTTGTTCAAATCTACAGGAAAGTTTTGTCATCATCAAAAAGGGGAGATTGTTGGAGAAATCGCTCTAGAAGATTTTGAAGCGACAAAACGTTTCCATCGTCTAGTCTCGGTTATTTGTGTCTCGAAGACTTTCGAACACCGGACTCGAACTCAAGACTCATATTTCAAGACTCAAGATTCAAGACTCAAGACTTAAGACTCAAAATTATTCTCATTGACGGTCTATCTAATTCGGTGTCGAAGGAAATCCAAATCCGAGGATTATGGTTAAGGATTTCATCTTGATCTCTCGGAGAAGATCTTTTGGCTGGACATATACAACGGATTCTTTGATTCGTATCTAGATCAATTGAAGATCCGATAATCGACGAAGTATTCTTGGAAGGTTCTATTCATGGAAACCAAGATCCCGATTGTATGGGCAAAACAGATTGATGGGCTATCGTCGATTCCTTTAATAGCTCGGATGATCTTCTTGATTGATTCCGTCCAACGGGTAGATTGGAGGAATTCCTTTGGTAAGTGCCAACGGTTATGATGGTATAAAGGAGTATAAAAGGAAGACGTCTCGGTTGTTCAAGTGTGTGATCGATAGAGAAATTCCAGTCCGAAACACCTTGATTATTAGTCGATACGTCCGAGCGAAATTGTATACGAGAGATGTCTATACTTTGTGATACCTTGAGTGAGTGTGGTAGTTCATCTACACCCGAAGACAAGGAAGATCAACGCTATAACATCTCTTTGTTCATAGTGGAATCCAGCCGATTGGCATCGGTGCGTAAGAGTGGACGTAGGCTTGAATCAAGCCGAACCACTATAAACCTCGTGTTTAATTCTCTCTTTCATTCACCGAGTCTTACGATTGAATGTTATTTGCTGCAATTACTCAATTGTCTAAGTATTGTGCGAAAAATCGTTTATATACCTATTCACCCCCCTCTAGGTACTAGCACTAGCTATATCAATATGCCCCATGCCATTATCGCTAAAGATCCGAGAGGTGGAGCAGGAAGTTAGGGCAAAACAATTGAAGTAAGATGGGTGGGTTTTACTTAAAACATGCATGAACCTAAAAATACACACAAGTCTCGCCCGAGAGTAATAAAATTATTAGCTTTAACGACGGCAAAGATCATAGCTTTCATAGGTGCAGAGCTTATAGTGCAGTTATTTTCTTCCTTTTTTCTCCTAATTGTCTTATTACACTCTTAATCATGCTTTTTAATACAGTTGGTGTTCGAAAAAAAATCTACTTCAACATAGTTGCACGTCAATTTCTTAAAAGCTTGAATTTTTACATCAGACAAGCACCAAGCACCGAGATCACAGCTTTGGCACCAACATCACGCCTCTCGTGAGCGAGAGTACTGAAAAAGAGAGGATTGCATTTCTGGCATCAAGATCACATCTCTTGCATTTCCCGCAACCACCCTGTAGTGGCTTCTTCATGCCACCCCATTGGTCATCTCGCATGCCCCATGCCATTATCGCTTTGCCATTATTGCTAAAGATCCGAGAGGTGGAGCAAGAAGCCAGGGCAAAACAATTGAAGTAAGATGGGTGGGTTTTACTTAAAATGCGCATGAACCTAAAAATACGCACAAGTCTCGCCCAAGAGCAATGAAATTAGCATCTTAACAACAACAACAAAAAAAGCATAGCTTTCGTAGGTACGAAGCTTATAGTGCAGTTATTTTCTCCCATTTTTTTCGTTCTAATTGTCTCATTACACTTTTAATCACGCTTTACGAGAATTGGGCTAACTTGTCACGCAATCGCCTCTGACCCATCTAAGGTTCTCTTATAAACCTAAAAATGCACACAAAATCTCAATCAAGAGCAATAAAATCAGCTAACCAAAAAAGAGATCATAGTTTTCGCAAGTACAAAGCTTGTAGGATGGCTATTTTCTCCCGCTAAGTCCATGTGGATGATACTCAACCAAGTAACTCTTTGGTCATTACGTCACTCCTTCATAACGACTAGAGGAGCGTGCTTTAATGAGAGAGTGACATAATATGCTTCCACACGCTACACTGAGAGTGACGTAAAACGTTGCTGTCTCTCTCTCTCTTTCAGCCTATTCTCTGTGTGCTTCCGCATGCACGCAATTGAGTTTAAAAATTTGGACGATGGACTTCGACATTTGTTTGTTTGCATTGATAATCCTTATGATTTAAGGATACATCGTGCTTATGATTTGATTCCAAGTGTTGTCGGATTCGATATTTTGAAAATATTTTCACATGTGATTCTATATATCATTAATTCACTTGAGAATTATAACTTTTCCCTATTTTACTAAGGGTCCATTTGATAACGCTTGTGTTCCGGAGAATTTTTTTTTTCTGAAATCTATTCCCTAAAACAATTTCTTAATAAAAGAACGCATTTGACAACTATATAAAATTTTTATTTTCGGAATGGAAAAAAGAGTAGGAATATGTTTGGTACGATTTACAAAAATTTTTGTAACGTAAAATGTCTTTTAATTGTTTTTTATTGTTCTTCCTTATCATCACTACCAACTGTCGCCGTCAACTGTCAATCGCAGGTCATTGTCGAAGTTGACCGACCATCGCCGCCCATCACCAACCGCTGCCGCCCAACGCCGATGTTGCTGCCTCGCGGTCATCGGCATCGAGCGGTGGTGGTTGGCGGCGAGCAGCAGCTAGCGTTCATCGGTCGGTTGATGGCAATGGTCGGCCGACGATAGTAGTTAGCGATGGTTAGTCGGCCGACAACGGTGATCGACCAGCCAGGGGTGGGCGACAGTCATTGGCGATCGTCGTTTGGCTGATCGCAGCAGTCAGTGGTGGTCGGCCATGGTCGATTGGCAAGCGGCCAAAATTGGCCGGTTGACTAGCGGTAGTGAGGGGTGGCGATTGGCAAAGAAGGAGAAAAGAAAAAAAAGAATAGAGAAAATAAATTATTTGTTAAAATTGTTCTCGAGAATAAGAAGTTACTTTTTTACTTCTTATTTTTGTCCCAAATCTATTTTCTAACCACTTTTCTATTTTGTGGAATAGAAAAAATAATTGACGTTATCAAACAGATTTCTATTATTTTTTTGTTCGGAGGAATAAAAGAATAAAAATTGGGAGAAACAGAAACATTACCAAACATGGCCTAATTCTCCTCGTAGCAAGTGTGTAGCTTCAATCAGGGATGTTATTAATCAAAATTCCAATAAAAATTGACTTTTTCTTTTCTTGATAGGAGTGATTAATAACAAATCATTATTTACTATGCATTTATTTACTTAATCATTATTTACTATGCATTTATTTACTTTTCACAGTATTCATGTAATATTTAAATGAAAGCCATATGTGAGTAGACGCGTAAGTGTGATATCATTATATATATAATTTGGACGAATATCCACCATCTAAAATTAGAATTGGAGGCCAATTTCTTGTGAGTTTCTCCCTCAGATTTAATTTCATGCAAAATAAATTATTTTTTACATCAAATTTTTATCCGATTGCCCATTAAACAAAAATGAAATGAGCGGCCTAAAAACAATGGATGACTTATTCATCCGGTCTTAGAAATGAAAATTTAAATATCAATTTCATGTTCCTATGATTTTCTGTCTGGAAGGCAAGGAAAGAGTGAGTTTGCACTGGGGGGACTCGAGAACTCCCTACTTGTATATTGATTTGGTTATGCCGGAACAATTTTATATTAGTTAACAAACAAAACACGATGTTATTTCACAAGCTATTGAGGTATTTTTTTTCTTTATTAATATATGCATAGATACTTTTAACTTTACCACTCTTCAACAAAGGCACGTAAATTATCAAAACTGCACATATCAGGTATGATCTAGCTACACAATAGTATTTAAGTAAAGTAAAAATTACATCACAAAATCAAGGAGACTAAAGTAATTGCAGGACAATTGAAATGCTCGACTAAAGTTCTAAGGTAGATTTTAGAATGACCCCTTAAATGCAACTTTCCCCACCTGGGAGTTTGAGTGAGTTGGTGGACAAAGAGAGTAGAAACTGCTAATGTACATATTTAGCTTCTCTGAAAATACCCCACATTAGTCAAATCTACGGATCAAACTTGAAAGGCCACGGAATGTACAAATTTATCATGTCTAATTACTGAAAGTAACTTGAAAAATCATATTGAAGAAATTTCTTGCTTTCTCATGCTCCATCTTATTTCACAGAAAACGAATTATCTGAAAAACATCTTCCTTAACTTAATCGTTTATGTTATTTGGAAATAATTAATCGATGAAAAATTCATTAATGAAAATAATTTGTATCTAAGTATTTTCATGGACAAGGAAAATAATTAGCATTCATTTATTGTGTAAAAGATACAAATAATTATTTTTAAAAAAATATTTTTCAAATCATCAATTTTCAGTAAAACAAACAAAGCATTAATAGCATGTGCAATCAATTTATTTTGACCATTTCGCCCTAAATTGATTTGGAAAGGTCATCTTGTTTCCCGGCAAATCAATCGCAACCATTAATGTACATGCATTCCCGCGTGAGGAGCATGGGACTGTCTGCTGGCAATTTCTTACTACAAAGTATGACTAGATCGTGAAATTGTTACAAAACTCCGGTACTCCGCTTATTTAGATATCAAATTATAACATGTATTGTTTAATGCATTAGTTTTTTCAAATTCGTGCGCCTCGGCACGTGTAGCGTTCCTCTACTGTCTTGCGGGTTTGTTTTTTGTTTGGACATTGACCGAGGAGCTTAGTCATCAACGTACGACTCAGGTTTCGGCCACGTATTTGTCGTGGAACGACGGGGTTTTGCTTTTGTCCGCTGCCCGCAGTTCACATGTCCCCGCCGAATGTCAGTCATCATACTCGCCACGCTACTAGTATATATAATAAAGATATACATCGAAATTTAATCTTCCACAAACATCTAAAAGCTATAGATAATAAATTTAATCAACGACGAAAGTTTGAAAACTATAACCATAATCTATAATCTTTTTGTCAGCACAAAAACTGAAAGATAATATGTTTTTTTGTACACGGATGATTTTACGATACACGAACACTCATATTTATAATGTTTACAACATAATTGTCTATAAATAAGTTTTTTAGCAGTTTTAGCCATGTCTTCATATCTCTAAAGCTTTCAATTTCACATCTTCACGTTGACACACTTGTCATCTTTAAATGAATAATTTCCTTATGATATCCGTAGTTTCCAAGCAAGCGTGACAATGGAGGACTTTGACTTCGTGCGATGCTCAACAGAGAAGGACAATCGTTGATTAGCACGAAACTTTAGTTTAGCCTTCTTTTTTGTCAACACTTGATCTCTGCTGTGCTTGAAAACGGCATCCGAGTCGATCGCATCATGGATTTTCATGCTATCAAATATCATTTGATTCAGTCGATTGATTGAAAGATCGAAAAGTTAAGGCAATTAATCAAGCGCCACTAATCATGCGTTACTTTTCTGGAGGTCACGATTAGTATTTCTCTATGTGAATGCTATGCCCTTCTCTTTTTTCTTCTTCTTTTTTTTTTTTTTTTTTTGGGGTCGAACTAAAATCGGGCTGAAAAGGCGCGGTTTCATGGTTGAAGAAGTGGGTGTCGTTATGCCAAAAAAAATGAGAAAAAGAAAAGGTAGGTGTCGTTATCGGACGGGCAAGCCGTCATTTTTCGTGCGAATTGCACCCGACATTAATGAACTGACCTTGTAAATGGATTTGCAGATGAAGGTTTCAAATTTGCCTTTGAAATGAAAAATGGAGGAGTCGTGAATGGCCGCGAAGAACAAAGTCTGTCTTATGGGCCTACTAGTTATGCGAGGCCCAGTCAAAATATCAATTGGTCCAGTTTCTGGACTGGTTTTGGGCTGATTCTGGGGCAAATAGAATCGAGTCGGGTTCTCAATTCCAAAAAGTATGGACCGGGTCCGGGTAGGTCTGTTCTTTTTCCAATTCATGGATCCGAACCTACACGCGAGAACCGAAGTCAGATTGCGGGAAAGTGGTTTTAAAACCATAGTTTCTGTTTGAAATAATGACACAATTAGTTCATCAACTTTGGTCGTCCTTCAACTTTTAATTCCCTTAGTGTGATCTTCGAACTATTCCTAAAATATTCAATCTAGTCCTTGAGCTGTTTATTTGTGCAACCTGATCCCTCAATTTTTTGCGATAGAGTTAAAAATTTTCAAAGTTACATGCTATCACTCGAATCTATTTTTTTTTTTTTTTTTCAATCCATTTTCTAGATTGACAAAGAGTATGGCCATGTTTCTAGATGCTCATTAGACTTGTATCAAGTTGATTTGCTAATTTGTAGATTTGACAAAATTTAATCGAGAAAACAAGAAACACAAAAATTAGAAAATCCCATCTATCTAAAAAATCAGGAACAAGATTTAGATTAATATAGGCACAAGAAATCTAAAGTTCAATTAATATTGTTAGTATATATTCTTATAAAAAGCTCATCTTAGAATAAGAGGAATATGAATTTGATATAACTCTATCCACTGTTATATTTTGGAATTATAGTAATATTTATAAAATCAAAAAGGTAAAAATGTTGATTTAGGATATGAATTGAAATGAAAAAAATATTCTAAAATTTGGGAGATAGTGTAATTATGAAAACTTGTGAATAGTACCGAACAACTTATTTTACTCCGTGATGAATATTATTAATGACAGTACTAAAGTGATGGTGGATCAAATGTGCATGGCTTGGAAAAAGCAAAATACTAACTATTTTTCTAACGAACATGTTATGGACTACACTAAAAGCACTTGTTAAGTGACTAAATTAGGAATTACTATGGATTCCATTACCTTAGCTGTATTGATGAATTGTATATTAGTTTAACGAAAATCAAAACGTTTTTATACTGTATGTATAACCAATGTAGATGCTCGTTAAAAGGAGGTGTTTGATTTAAATAAGCAAAATGGAAGATTGGATTCAGAAAAAAGGATAATAGGAGATATAAACAGTCATGAACTTTAGATATGTTTGGTTGGGTCCAAAATCAAGAATTAAAACAAGGGCACGAACAAGCTCTTGCAATTTCGTAAAAAGCTATGGTGCAAGACGACCCAATTCCATGTTGTGAGATGCTCCTAAATTAGCAAAATTTAAATTTGAAGCCCCCAAATTTTGACATCCCCTTAATTAATAGGAGGCAAAATTGTCCAAAAGTTATAAATCTATTGTACAATGGCCAATTAAGTGCTAAACTTTTTAACTTGATTAATTTATTCTTAAACCTTTTAATAATTTTTCAATTAACCCTTTTGGCCAAAATTAGCTTGTAATTGCCAACGTGAATGCTAGTTATCTTACGTGGTATTGTAGACATTGACATTAATAATTTTTGCATTTTTAAAATGTTTATATATTTTTCTCTTCTTCTTTGTTTCATTATGGGCTTAGGGGAGGGCCTGCACGCCCTTGTTAATCATTAAGCAAGGGCTAAGAAGTGTTCGCCAACTGCAGGCAAGGTTTATAGCCCATGGGAGTGGCCAACATGGGTTGTTGGCCATTGTGGAGGTCCCAAAGACCGCCATCAACCATTGTGGAGGTCCCAATGACTGCCGTTAGCCATTTGGAAAGATGAATAATTGGAAAAAATAAAACAATTATAAAAAAATCCAGAAAATTCAAATAAATTTTAAAGTTATTCACATCATTGATTTTCGATCAATTTTGGCCGAAATGACTATATTGGAAAATTATCAAAATGTTTAAGACTAAATTAATCAAATGAAAAAGTTTATGATCAAATTAGTTATTGTACAAAAGATTTAGGGTCTTTTGGACAATTATTCCATTAATACGAAGCGACTAAAACAAAACCTATCGGATCCCTTAAATTCTATGGCATCTCTCTCTTGCAGGTAAAATGTACCCCCACCATCCTAAGATACATGAGTTCAACAAACAACACCGCCACAAAAACAAAGAATTGTGCTTTTGACCTTTTTTTTTTTTTTTTGGGTCGGTAACGTTTTTGCTTACTGATATCCATGAATCATCATCAGTTACGCAAGCCATGGTTCATGAATGAACTTTTATGTTTTTTAATCTCTTGCAGGAACACGAAGGGGTCTTTTATGTATTTTGTGACACTTGCCCACCTCAATTTAATGGAATAAATGTATCTAAAGTCTTAAAACTTATAATAAAAGAACAGTATTTTGATCCATATATCTTTATCCAGCTTCAGCAGTTAATATTTAAAAAGATATGGTTAGACCGTAGATTATTCACTTATATGGAATTGCTGTTGTTCTAAACAGGTTTCATAAGCCAGAGAAAGCGTGGGGAAAGAAAACGAAGAAAATTTCATTTTGTTAATTTTTGTCTTTGTTCCAATATTATTTTACTTTAGCTAGTGTATGATTTTCATTCAATTAATGTGAATTTCCGGTACATGGGTATTTTAATTTGACAAAAGCTTACGATGACTTGATTTTCACATTTGGACCAAGAAATGATGGACCTCTCATGTCCATGGCCTAGCACTAGAAGCGTCCATACTTTTCAAGAAATCATGAATTTAATTCACGGCAACGACTACGGAGATGCGGATCGTAAATGGTGTGAAATAATAAAGGAGGTGTGGGCCAAAGCCGGAGGGGATCATTAACCTCGTTCGCCCCTCTCCACCATTTTTCCTAAAAAAATAAAAATAAAAATAAAGAACCATTAAACGAAGGACTTAGATGATGGAGTAAAAAACTTATCGGACACCGTAATAGGACGACACAGATAACCGTCTATATCAGGTTGCACGAAGTTAGAAATTTAATAGATTCATTATAATTAGTTCTTTTCCATTAATTCTGAAACTTAATAAGGCCTACGTGCGAAGCATTGTAGCCACAAGAGTGAGCCCGCGACTTTACAGCGAGCGGGCTAAATTCCTCCTGTTCTGGTCGCTCCTATTTCCAATCTTTATGCAGTTGAGAGCACAGCGATTGGCCAAGAGATGATGAAGCATGGTTGTAAATGCCGAAGCTTCGCTTACCGATCTCAAGACCAAAAGCTCGTGCGCCCTGATCACGTCCATGGCATGGAAGAGATTGGCCTGTGCCTCGTTTTGTGCATCAAAGTACTCTTGCCAGAAAAAGATTTACAGCAAAGAATGTAATACTCAATGTCAAGTCTTGGTTGAATTGGTTCTGAATCCGCGTATTCCGTGACAAAGTCGTTGTATGTCTGGTGGAGGAGAGCAGCCGGCTCCATTGAAAGAGAAGTATGGAGAAGAGAAGGGTGAAGAAGAGAGATGTGTGATGCTGTATGTATTCATGAAATGAACAAGCAGCAATGTCGTGTCGGAAAGTGGCCAATGTCGGGGACATTTTCAGAAATGCCAAGTCATGCATCTTCCTTTCTCTTTCTTCTAACTGCTCTCTTTGCCCACCCACCCACTCAAACTCCAAATGGGGGGAAGTTGCACTTAATGGGTCAGAGAGAAGGGGAGGACGTGGGAGGGCGGGGTGTCCTGTTCTCGCTCTCTTTGCCCAAAGAGAAGCAGTGAAAGCCTGATGGGGCACAGGCCGGGCGTTAGAAACTCAAATGCGCATTCAATTGGAATCCAATCGCCTCCAGTTCCATATCTTTACAAAATTCCTAATCGGCAATAATCTCTTTTATCATGTGTAACGATTATTTTTTTATTTATCAAAATGTATAACAATTAACATTGTGAATAAATTACACAAAAAGAAGATGTAGGCTAACATATTGTGCTTTCATAAATCCTCAAATTTAAATAGGACATTGTAAATTTTTAACAAAAGAGCACACTTTTTACTTTTGTCTAATCCCAAATAAACGGGGCTGATGACAATTTTTATGCGGCAAAACCTTTAGAGACACAAAATCGGAAAAGGAAATCTGACTTAGAATTTTTCTTCTTAGTTTTTTTTCGCATGGATATTTACTTTCAAAACCTTTAATCATGAATTTATCTTCTTCTTCTTCTTCCTTTTTTTTTTTGGTAAGGATCATGAATTTATCTTTATTTGCTTAAAAAGGAAAAAGAATAAGAAGAGAATATGGTGATATCGTAACTGGAGGAACGATTATGGAATGTGATCGCTAAATACACAAATTAGAGTGCGATATCTTTTTCTCCTATTTTTTCGTTTTATTCTTTGGGAAGCTTTTTATTGAAGTTTTAGGCCACTCATCATTATGGCAACTTCAAGACATTGTGCTAGACATCCAATCACTCTCAAATCTATCGTATGCATGCCCATTTAGTCTTAAACTTTTTAATTTTACCTATTTAATCCTAAATATTTGCATAAAATTTAAATATAATCCTTTTAGTGTTAACGGTGGTGACTCGACCGCCACATTAGCTACTCTTGAGAAAAATTAGTTGGGAGGATTACATTGGTGTTTTACGTAATAAACTTAAATTGACAAAATTAAAAAAGTTTATAAGTGATCGGATAATTTTCTCGTGATAATTCATATATAATTTACTTGTTTGCTTATTCATCATTTTTCCTATTTTTGGTTTTATTTCGTTCCGATTGTTTCATTTTTATTATTAAAAAATAGCTTGACCATCTTGAAATTTAAGTCAAACTTTCGCAAGAGAAAGTTACCCGTTCCTTAGCAAAGGCTCGGACCGCCGATCGGACGAAGTGACTGGGCATAGGGTTGATGGGTGCCTGGCTTCTTGTCTAGATGACCAGTTTCACTACTTGTCATTTGGCAGGTGCTTGGCTTATTTTGAGTGGACATGCTATGGTTGCATCAATATTTTGAAACACGAGATTTAAAGTCCATTTTTATTTTATCTATTTTCATAAATTGCATATTACAACAATAAGACTTAGGATTTCTCTATTTGAAGAGTTTTTTCGAGTGAATTTTGAGTTACCGGCTCTTATTTGAGTTAGTCATTGCCCTTTCTCATGTGTACACATACTAGAGAATGGTGACCCAAAATTGACCTAAGAAAGCAATTTGGAGTAAGCTTCAAGTGCCTTCGAACGCTTAGACTTTGTTAGGGATATCTACTTAATGAAATAAAAAAAAAAGCATAATTAAAGCGACGAACCCTTTCAAAAAATTTGTAAATTATTGGAAGCAGGAAAATAATAACTTAATCTTTCATGTTACTCACATTTGTAAGAATTTTCTCTCATCACATACTTGTCTGTGTTTTCCTTCTAGACCTAAGGCTTTCTTCTTCAACAAGCATTCATTAAATCTCATTAAACCTTTCACTCTCACTCTCTCTTGTCTCTATATCAATTCACTATATCGCCGGCAATTCTTGGGTTCTCTTTATTGGGCAAATTATTGATAATGTCTTTTTTTCCCTCGGTAGGGCACCTCCTACCTCAATTTTGCCCCCTTTTTAAAAAAAAAAAAAAAAAAAAAACAAAAGTCCTAGCTACTTAGCTCATCATCATCACTTGAATTTCGCATTTAGAATTAATTTCCATTTTTTTCAATAAGTACTCAATTGCAGTACTTTTTTATGTGGTGGATTCTCAATGAGAATTTAGAAATTTTGGGGGACCCAAGTGCCAAATCTTCCACCATCACCAACTAGGAGTGTTTTCCTCTTAGACCTAGGGCTTTCTTTGTCAACAAGCATTTGTTAAATCTCATTAAACCTTTCACTATCACTCTCTCTCGTCTCTACATCAATTCATTATGTTGCTGACGATTTTTTTTTAGCTAAACTGATCTTGGGTTCTTTGTTTTGAGCAAATCATTGGTAATGTCTTTTTTTTTTTTTCCTGGTAGGGCACCTCTTAGCGCAATTTTGCCCCATTTTTTTAAACAAAAACCCCAACTGCTTCCCATATATTTCTTAACGTCAGTTCCACCATTTTTTCATGTGGTGAATCTTTAATGGGAATCTAGAAAAGAGCCAAATCTCCCACCATCACTAACCAATAGTATTTTTCTTTTAAACCCAATTTCTTCTTTAAAGAGTATATGTCAAATCTCAGTAAACCTTTCACTCTCACTCTCTCGTCTCTACACCGTTTCATTATGTTGCCGGCCATTTTGTTTTTTAGTCGGACTAATTTTGGGTTCTCCGTTTTGAGAAAATTATTGGTAATGTTTTTTTCTTCAACGAGATGCCTACTAGCTCAATTTTGCCCATTTTTTACAAACAAAAACCCGACCTACCTCTCATATATTTCTTAACGTCGGTTCCGAAGCCTTTGCTCAATATGTTCTCCAATCTCTTTTGCAAATTCAATCTCTTTATTTCTAAGGGTTCGTTGATTGTACCTAGGTTTTTTCTCCGATCTCTTTTGCAACTTATGTTTTGTTCACTGATAAAGTTGGGATTGTAGATTTTAGACATTAACCTTTTGTACTTTTTTTACTCCAAAAAAAAAAAAAAAGTGGGGAAGAAGGCACTACCCTTTTGTTATAAAAGTCTCTTAGATGCTCTACTGAGATGGGCAAGTGCCTAAGTTTGAGCTTTGCAGTTAGTGTGCGCAAGTCCTCCTCAATGGCTAGTAGAACAATTATTAATATAGCATTGATTAGGTAACAAATATAACTCTCATTTTAGAGTACATTTAATTGGAGGAGATTGGATGTCAATGCTTGCAATTCTGGTGAAAAGAGAGCAAAAGATTTGGTATTAGATAAGATTTTGAACCAAAGTTTGGGCTAAAATCATGAGGAGTCTTCATATATACAAAATTGACAATGACGCATCATGTGCATGCAGTGTATTTGTTAAATAGCGTTAACTTGCTTATTAGGCTAAGATTTCAATAAGGAATTGGTCGATCTAAGCTTGGGCCCCCTCAAGAAGAGAAGCACTTGCTCATTATCATGGTTTAAATAAATCGATTTTGTTCAAAAATGCAGGTTATGACAATAAATCTAGTTCAATAATTGTGAAATGTTTAATTACTCGAATGTATCAATAGAATCCTTTGATTTCTTCAGCTAATGATTCTATCCAAAATCAATTTTTTGGCAAAACAAGAATTTTTATTCTCAAATTATCCGAGGGATTTGCAGTCATTGTGGAAATTCCATTTTCCCTAAGATTAGTGTCTTCCTTAGAAAGGAAACAAGATCAGAAAGATGAAAACGGTTTCGAGTCCCTTTGTTGTTTCTTTCTTTGCTTAACCAAAAAGCGAACAAGTCTAACGAGCCTGGCTATTTAATACTAGACTTTAATATATGAACCTTACATAAACTAACAAGATTATATTGTTCTCAAATCGTTGTTTTTGTTGGATTTTATTTTGTCATATTTCCACCTTTATATGATGAGTGATTGGTCAAGAACCCGCCCATCCCTCCTCTCCGACCCACCTAAATGCAATTTTCTCCATTGAGAGTTTGAGTAAGTGGGTGGGTAAGGAGTGGTATATTTCTTCAACTTCATTTCACTAAGTTCATCATCATCACCCGAATTTGGCATTTAGAATTAATTTCCATTTTTTTTAATAAGTACTCAATTGCAACACTTTTTCATGTGGTGGATCCTCAATAAGAATTTAGAAATTTCGGTGGACCCAAATGCCAAATCTCCCACCATCACCAACCGGGAGTATTTTCCTTTTAGACCTTAGGCTTTCTTCTTCAACAAACATTTGTTAAATCTCATTAAACCTTTCACTCTCAGTCTCTCTCGTCTCTGCATCGATTTACTATGTTGCTAACGCTTTTTTTTCTTCAGTTAGACTGATCTTGGGTTCTCTATTTTGAGCAAATTATTGGTAATGACTTTCTTTTTTCTCGGCAGGGCGCTTCCTAGCGCAATTTTGCCCCTTTTTTAAAAACAAAAACCCCAGCTACTTCCCATAAATTTCTTAACATCGGTTCCATCTTTTTTTCATGGGGTGGATGCTCAATAGGAATTTAGAAATTTTGGGAGACCCAAGAGCCAAATCTCTCACCATTACTAACCAAGAGTGTTTTCTTTTTAGACCTAGTGCTTTCTTCTTTAAAGAGCATCCGTTAAATCTCACTAAACCTTTCACTCTCACTCTCTATCTCATCTCTGCATTGATTCACCATGTTGCCGACCATTTTATTTTTCAGCTGGACTGATCTTGGGTTCTCTGATTTAGAAAATTATTGACAATGTCTTTTTTCTTCGACGGGATGCCTCCTAGCTCAATTTTGCCCCTTTTTTGCAAACAAAAACGCTACCTACTTCCCATATATTTCTTAACGTTGGTTCCTAAGCCTCCGCCCATTCCATTCTTCGATCTCTTCTACAAATTTAATCTCTTTCTTTATAGGAGTTCATTAATTGTACCCATGTTTTTTCTCACAATTTCTCTCTTTTTTGCTCAAGGTGGAAGCCTCCTAGAGAATTAGCTTATGTTTTGTTTAGTGATAAAGCTGGGATTATAGATTTTAGACATTAATTTTTTGTACTTTTTTTTACCCCTCCCCAAAAAAAGTGAGAAAGAAGGCGCTACCCTTCTGGTCTAAAAGGCTCTCGGATGCTCTACCAAGGAGGGCAAGTACCTAAATTTGAGCTTTGCAGTTCGCGTGTGCAGGTCCTCCTTGATGGTTGGTAGTACAATTATTAATATAGCATTGATTAGGTAACGAATATAACTCACATTTTAGAAAACATTTAATTGGAGGAGATCAGATGCCATTGCTTGCAATTCTAGTGAAAAGAGAGCAAAAGATTTGGTATTAGATAAGATTTCGAACCAAAGTTCAGGCTAAAATCATGAGGAGTCTTCACAAATACAAAATTGATGATGATGTATCATGTGCATGCAATGTATTTGTTAAATAGCGTTAACTTGCTTCTTAGGCTAAGATTTCAATAAGGAATTGGTCAAGCTAAGCTTGGGCCCCCTCGAGAAGAGAAAGATTAGAAAGATGAAAACGGTTTCGAGTCTCTTTGTTTTTTCTTTCCTTGCTTAACTAAAGAGCGAACAAGTCTAACGAGCCTAGCTATTTAATACAAGACTTTAATAGATGAACTTGACATAAACTAACAAGATTATATTGATCTTAAATTGTTGTTTTTGTTGGATTTTATTTTGTCATTTCTTCGACTTAATTTCACTTAGATCATCATCATCACCCGGATTTCATATCTAGAATTAATTTCCATTTTTCTTCAATAAGAACTCCATTGCAACACTTTTTCATGTGGTGGATCATCAATGAGAATTTAGAATTTTTGGGGGATCCAAGTGCCAAATCTCCCATCATCACCAACCAAGAGTATTTTCCTTTTAGACCTAGGGCTTTCTTCTTCAACAAGCATTTGTTAAATCTCATTAAACATTTCACTCGTAGTCTCTCTCGTCTCTGCATCGATTCACTATGTTGCCACCATTTTTTTCAACAAGACCGATCTTGGGTTCTTTGTTTTGAGCAAATTATTGGTAATGTCTTTTTTTTCTTGGTAGGGCGCCTCCTAACTCAATTTTGCCCACTTTTTTTTAAAAACAAAAACCCTAGCTACTTCCCATATATTTCTTAATGTCGGTTCCACCATTTTTTCATTTGGTGGATCCTCAGTGGGAATTTAGAAATTTTGGGAGACCCAAGAGCCAAATCTCCCATCATTACCAACTAGGAGTGTTTTCCTTTTAGACCTAGGGCTTTCTTCTTTAAAGAGCATCTATTAGATCTCACTAAACCTTTCACTTTCACTCTCTCTCATCTCTGAACCGATTCACTATGTTGCCGACCATTTTGTTTTTCAGCCGGACTAATCTTGGGTTCTCTGTTTTGAGCAAATTATTGGTAATGTCTTTTTTCTTTGGCTAGACACCTCCTAGCTCAATTTTTCCCTCTTTTGCAAACAAAAAGCCTAGCTGCTTCCCATATATTTGTTAACGTCCGTTCATAAGCCTCTGCTCGTTTCGTTTTCCGATCTCTTCTACAAATTCAATCTCTTTCTTTCTAGGAGTTCGTTGATTGTACCTAGGTTTTTCACACAAGTTCTCTCATTTTTGCTCTAGGTGGAAGCTATGGAACATAAGAAGGTTGTGATCGCTCTTGAGAAGTTTTGCAATGATCCAAGGTTGGCTTGGCCAATTTCTATGTTTCCTTTCATTTTCTGAATGTAGTTAGTTTTTCGTATGCCGCTTGGTGAATCCTCCTCATTGTATACACGATTGTCTATGTAGATGTTGCTTTATTAGGTGGATCTTATGTGATCAAATGCTCTGTTGTTAGTAGATTTTATGTGATTATATGCTATGTTGTTGTTTTGAATTTGTGATCTCTTAAGTGTTAATGTATTGAAGTACTATATGCTCAAATGTCAACTTCATCTCTTTGTGATCCGCGGAATAGAGCATCATAGTACACTTGCATTAAGTCCATCGCATGTAGATGTAATCATTTGAATATATCTCATTCTCTTGGGAAGCACTGATCAACTATTTGAATTGACCTCTTCTCATCATCAAGTTCCAAAGTTTGTTTCGAACTTTTTCTAATTTGTCATGATTGTTCGTGAAGTTCTCTCCTTCTAAGTGAAGCATGTACTGCATGTTGCAAATGTCTTGTGCCAAACTTGTTCTTGCACATACAAAGTGGGTATTGAGTAGGCAATCTTCCACCTTGATTTGTGTGTGAATAGATATTCCTGATATATTGATTTTAAATCGTTGTTTTTGTTGGACTTTATTATATCATATTTCCGCCTAAATCTGTTATGTGAATCAATATGCCAAATTTCATTTTATATTGATATTCCAACGTATGTCATGTTTGGATTAGGTACGTTGCTGGTATCAACAGTCACACGGTGATTAATATCTCGATTTTATTCTATATGTTACATTTGTTTTCCATCCCCCAATGAGTCTTCATCATTGAACCTCTTCCCCAAATGCCCACACTTACTATTCACAAGAGTTACAATCATCGTTTGAAAGATTGATAAGATCACTGCTTACAAAATAATAAAATAAAGACAATATGCAATATTCTTATGAAATTACGGATCTCTCGTTCTTTTTACAATTCAACTTCCTCTCATGAAAATTCCGATAATAACTATTTAAATCACCTCCGCAATGCTTTCATTGTTTACCCTACGGAGAAAAGAACTTCAATTCGAATCATTTTTACACATTCAATTCAAACTGTGGCGCCCTCTTTGCTTTGGTTGAAAGAAAAATGAAAATGACGCTTTGACACGCGGAAGGAAATGACAACACTTCGAGTGATACGCTGTGCCAAGCCTATGCCATATGACATTTTAGGCTTTAGCCATCGAAAGTCCTATGGGACCTGACACGCAAGGACTGATGGCGTGCAGGGATCGATGGACATTGGAAGAAGATGTGAACGACGCTGTGTTGGGAACAAAAGTGAAACCCTACTTGGCAAGAACAAGCTTTCCATTGTTTTAGGGCATAAAATAAATGATTAATATCATGAAAAATCTCAAGTTTTTATATTTATGATAGGCTTATTATAAATTAATTTTTTTATTACAAAAAATCTCAAATTGATATACCTGTGACAAATCTATCTCAAATAATCATTGAAAATTCTAAACTGATACACCTATGATAAATTTATCCCAACCTGATATATTTATGACAAATATACCATTTGCCAAAGTGAATTAATACCATAAAAAATCACAAAAATAGTATAAATGTGATAAATGTTATGAAATACATGAATGAATAGAATACATGAATGAATATTTATTATATTCATCTTATCTAATGTACTTATTATGGTACATTTGTATCATATATTCTAAGTACATCTCCCTATACAATGAATGTTCATCTCCCTTATCCAGTACATGTATCATTCGATATATTGATATTAATGATAAGTACATTCTTGTTCTCCTACAAATAGGAGTTTAGTTTTGATGTATAATAACAACTATCAGAACAGCAATCACAATACAGTGAAATTTCTGGCTTTCTCTACTATCTCTAGTGTTCACTTGCTTTCTCTTCTCAATCTCTTCTCTATTATATATTCGCAACACAATATTTTACAACAATAAATAGAGAGTAAAATCCCAAACTGGCTCACTAGTCAATTATTACATGTCATCGAATTTAGCAATTTGATAGTGAAATTTAATGAAAACTAACAAATGATAATTTTGTCACAAGTACACAAGTTAGAGATAAAAAATTTTTGATGGGCAAAAAATTAATATGGAAGAATTTGAAAGATCTGTTTGTTATTTGGCTTGATACAACTTTGAAAATTAGTCGCTCTAAGGTTACGATCAAATTAAAAGCTAAACATCGACTACTTTTTTAACATGTAACATTTAACAAGAAATCACACATTAAGATAGTGTCATTCTTTCCCGGTACAATCCATAAAAACACCAAACTATAGAAGGAATTTTATAACGAGCATTGTATTATGTTAAATCATTTGAAGGAAATCATCCATGATAAAATATACTTTGTTATAATTATAATTAAGCTTTGACGTACATAAAGTCAAATATACTTTTTTTTTTAAAAAAATTGAATAATATTATTTGATATTGAATATTTGGAAAATTTCCAAATATATTGTTATAAATAACAATAAAAAAGATAATGTCGTAAAATAAAATAAAAATAGTCAAGAACGAAACAATTGTATCCTCTAGGTTTTCATAAACTGTCCCATTGTACACTTTAATATCTTCAAAGTTTTCAAGCAACTCTTGACGACATTAAACAAAGTTTTGTGGTAATTATTTTTAATATCTTCCATACGGAATGAGGGATGTGATTGATGTTTCTGTACATTAGGACCTATTTACAAGCTAAACACAATTGGTTAATATTACTTGATACATTAGCTGAATAATGAGCGCACCAAACATAACTGGAAGCAATAATGACAATGGTTAAACAAAAGCATCATCATCATTCCCGTAACGAACATTAGGCACATACATGCTGATGATGCATTAGACTATTTAATGTGCAGCACCGTGATTTGGAATGCGCTGGGATGGAGAGGGGAAGGCGGCAACTTTCTCTAACCTACCTCATCATTATGCAAAATATGGATGCCCTTTTCATTTCTGTCTAAAAATCATGAAAACGTAAGAAGTCCTCTTGGTTAATTTTGGATAAAATACTTCATCCATAATTTCTAAATGAAATCCATTTTATCAGGATTCTTTCGAATTGCCATTTAATTAATTGATTTTTTTCTTTTTTGTTTGCTCAAGGGATAATGATCCCGACGTCATTTACTTGTGCAAGATCAATGTTAGATTGTAAGGCCATGCATTTGTCGGCGGATAATGGGGTCTAAAAGAATTAGTCAAAATGCGAAATCCACCTTGGAATTATTTACTAATTTCGGAAAAAAAGGGAAAAATTCACTCTTTTTCCCTCTTTTCAAAACAAATTCTCAACCCTCAGAAAATTTATCAAGCGCGGAGTCAGCGTTTGACCACGTGACGGCAAGCGACCATTAAGGCAGGGCTCCACGTCAGCACGGGGAAAGCCCGAACCAAAACGTGACCATCCCGCACCCACCGGCACCCTCACTGAATTCACAACGCGCGTGCCCCGACCTCTCGCTGAAGCCACGCGTGGAACTGGGGGCTTCGCCACGTCAGAATCAGGGAAAATATCGATTTTTCCAAAAATTAGGGGTTTTTTTTTTTTTTTTTTTCCCTCTCGTCTTTTCTTGCCGAAGAGGGTACCAGTCGGTTACAAAACTCCTTGCAGGCGCTCCGCCGATCGCTCACTCTCGCTTTTTGGCGGTTTTCTCGCGCTCCGGCCACTCCCTCTCGCTCAGCTGCCGCCCCGCGCCGATCTCCGTCACCTCCCCAGCGGCTCAGTGATCTCCCCTCCCTGCGTACGGACTGGTGAGTGAACTGATCCCGTCTGCATAGATCGCGCACTTGGTTCCGATCAATTCCGTGCCCTCCGTGGCCGGTCGGGAGAACGAAATAAGGAGGATGATTAGAGGGGAGGAATTAGAGATTCTCCAGATTTCCAGATTTTTGCGATTCTATGAGTTTCTTCATGTGTGGAGGTTGATTGAATCGTGGCTGGTTCATTGTTAATGATGTTAATTAATGTAGATATAACTCTGTTTCTTTTTCCAATTCCAATCTCAGATTGTTATTAGCAAGTTGATGTGATGTTTGTGTGCTTATTGTATTCTATAAAGCTGGTTGGTTTTATGTGATGTGATTTCTAGATTTTTGCAATTCGATGAGTTTTGCCCTGTGTGGAGTTTAATTGAATTGTGGCTGGATCATTGATGTTACTTAATGTAGATATGACTGTGTTTCTTTTTCCAATTCTAATCTCAGACTGTTATAAGCAAGCTGACGTGATGTGCTTGTTGTATTCTATAAAGCTGTTGGTTGAAGATCGATGCTTGAGTTATTTTTGGTTAAGTGTCATTTTAAATTTTCCTTATGAAGTAAGTTGTCGTTCGCACAGATATGGTATTGTGCCAATTGTTCTTGGAGATTTGATGGTCGTATCTTAGGTTGTCATGATGTGGGAGGGACATAATTTGTTTGCCGGACATACATGTTATTTTCATATGATTGCACATTGGTTGTGAAGGTGATGGCTCTTAAAGGTTTCAAGCATTTTCTTGTTACGTTATTTTTTTTCCCCTTTTCTGTTGAGAGTCCTTCAGGCTGCTTGTTTAATTATATCTGAAAAATTAGTTCTCCCAATGGGTTTGTAAATAGCAGCTAATTTGCAGGTCAGTGTAATTGGATTTGTTCCCTTTAGCTAGGATATATTTGTGCTTTTCGAAACCTGTGACTTGAACACATCAACCATATTTGGGGTACAGATCTGTGTGAAAAAACCCTTCAAGAGCAAGCAA
Source organism: Eucalyptus virginea (assembly GCA_014182375.1). Classification (NCBI taxonomy): domain Eukaryota; kingdom Viridiplantae; phylum Streptophyta; class Magnoliopsida; order Myrtales; family Myrtaceae; genus Eucalyptus; species Eucalyptus virginea. Next base: position 505,352 of record CM024516.1, on the reverse strand, counting down.
TGGAGCGTAAGGTGGTCATGGTTGCTCCCGATGAGCTACGCAATCACCCGGGGTAGACTCTCTCTTTCGTTTCGTTTCGTTTCATTTGTAGATGTTGTTTTATTAGGTAGAATTTATGTGATCAATTACTTTGTCATCTCAATCTCCATCCGTATCTCTTCGTTGTCAAGGAGTCCATGCAAGCGTCAATTGAATATGGAAGGAAGCACGGGCAACTCTCCTTCATTGAGAAAGTCTCATCCCATAGCTTTTATCCTTTTCTTGTGAGTGCGCTAGATTGATTTTGATACATCAATTTTTTTTTTTTTTTTTTTTTTTTTTTTTTGTGTTAAGTGGCTGTTTGTTCTTAAATATAGGGAGGATTTTAGGAAGCGTCGAATGGAGGAGTTCGAATCTGCAGTGAGTTTCAGAATTCTAATTTTTCTTAGCTCTCAATCATTGAACTGAGTCGATCTGATTAAGTCTCAATTCTTGATGGCATGCAGCTCAAAAAAGATGCTGCAAAAGAGTGGGATTCCCTGCTTGAAGAGGTAAGATATCACTTGTCAATGCAGCATTAGCTCGCCCAAGAGGAAAAACTAATTCCATTGAATATAATCAATATTGATTGAGCCTTACCGTTTATGCAGGAGAAGATGACGTATGAAAAGAAAGCCATGGAGAAAGTTGCAGCCTTAGAGAAAGGTATTGAGATATATAACAAGCTAGGATGATCCCACTGCAACAGCTAATATATAACAAGCTAGGATGATCCCACTGCAACAGCAACTTGAGCAGCAAGAATTTTTGGTACATTTTTAGGTAACTTCCTTTGTTTATTGCGTCATGATTATTTCTCTTACTAGGGTTTCTGCAGCCTGCATGGAATAACTTAAAAGGTTTAAATAATGGTTGTCACACCAATAGAATCGGAATGCTTTCGCAAACTTTTTGGAGGTCGCGATTAGTGTTTTATCTATGAAAATGCTATGCCCTTTTATTTCTTCTTTTTTTCCCTTCTTTTTTCAAGTCAACTAAAATTGGGCCGAAAAGGTGCGGTTTTGTGGCCGAAGAAGTGGGCGTCGTTATGCCCAAAAAAAAAAAAAAAAAAAAGTGGGTGTCCTTGTGGGACGGGCAAGCCGTCATTTTTCATGCGAATTGCACCCGACATTAATGGACTGCCCTTGTAAATGGATTTGCAGATGAAGGTTTCAAATTTGCCTTCGAAATGAAAAATGGAGGAGTCGTGAATGGCCGCGAAGAACAAAGTCGGTCTTATGGGCCTACTAGTTATGCGAGGCTCAGTCAAAATATCAATTGGTCCATTTCTGGGCTGGTTTTGGGCTGATTCCGGGGCAAATAGAATCGAGTCGGGTTCTCAATTCCAAAAAAGTATTGATCGGGTTAGGATAGGTCTGTTCATTTTCCAATTCATGGATCCAAACCTATACGAGAGAACCGAAGTCAGATTGTGGGAAAGTGTTTTTAAAACCATAGTTTCTCTTTGAAATAATGACACAATTAGTTCATCAACTTTGGTCATCCTTCAACTTTTAATTCGCTTGATGTGATGCTCGAACTATTCCTATAATATTCAATCTAGTCCTTGATCCCTCAATTTTTTGCGATAGAGTCAAAAGTTTTCAAAGTTACACACTATCGCCCAAATCTAAAAATATTTTTTTGAATTTCAATCCATTTTCTAGATTGACAAAGAGTATGGCCATCTTTCTAGATTCTCATTAGACTTGTATCGAGTTGATGTTTCTTTTATTTTAATTTGCTAATTTGTAGATTTGACAAAATTTAATCAAGAAAACAAGAAACACAAAAATTAGAAAATTCCATCTATCTAAAAAATCAGGAACAAGATTTAGATTGATATAGGCACAAGAAATCTATAGTTCAATTAATATTGTTATAATATATTCTTATAAAAAGCTCATCTTAGAATAAGAGGTATATGAATTTGATATAACTCTATCCGTTGTTATATTTTGGAACTATAGTAATATTTTTAAAAATCAAAAAGGTAAAACTGTTGATTTAGGATATGAATTGAAATGAAGAAATATTCTAAAATCTGGGAGATAGTGTAATTATGAAAATTTGTGAATAGTACTGAACAACTTATTTGACTCCGTGATGAAAATTATCAATGACAGTACTAAAGCGATGATAAGTCAAATGTGTTTGGCTTAGAAAAAGCAAAATACTAACTATTTTGCTAAGGAACATGTTATCACTACTCTAAAAGCACTTGTTAAGTGACTAAATCGTGTACCCTCTCCACAAAGAAAAGTTTTTCTTCTCTCTCGCTAAAGGCGAGATCCCCTCTGCCTAACGGCAGCTTCACCTCTCGCTGAAGGTGAGTTCTCTTCCATCCCCTTCTGGTGATTGCTCCTACATCCCTCCTCGTGAGAAATGGTTGTTGATATAGCCTCTCCACCCGATTAGATCAACCTTTTTTCCTCTTCTTGAACCCAAAATAAGCGAATTAGCTCTGAAACCCTAACTCGTCCAATCCAGTTTTTCTAGTGAAATCGATCCAAAACCTGCAGAGCTCCCTTCATTTCTAAACCATATACAGCATCCAACCCTAACCCAAACCTTCTCGCCCAACCAATATTCCCCGCACAGCAACTTTGTACTTTGGGGTCCAACTCGATTCAGCCATGGAGGGCAACCAGGAAAACCATCTCCGATTGCTGGCTCTTTGTAAACGCATGGGAGATTTATGGGTAGCGGATGATATTACGGAATTGAATAGCTACATCCCTGAGGTACACAAACAGGCTGGTGAGTATCTATTATATGGAAAATTGTTCTCGAAACCAAATGTTAATTTCCTAGCATTCTGGGATACAATGAAAAGGGCTTGGAAGGTGGAAGAGGTCAGGTGTGAAGTGATTGAATTAGGTTTCTTCGTATTCATCTTCAACTCGGAGGAAGAATAGAAAAGAATTCTGCAGACAGGCCCTTGGTCTTTTTCAAGTAATTTGTTAGTTCTACAGGAAGGGGACCCTACCATTCCTGAGCACTGCTATGAGTTCAAACATTGCTCCTTTTGGGTGCATCTGGTGGGGCTTCCAAGAGTTGCTACGTCGGAGGACTGTATTCGCATAATTGCTGGAAAAATGGGAGAAGTAGAGGAAGTTAGAATTGATGCTCGAAATAATAGCTCTCGAAAAATTGGCAAGACAAGAGTAAGGTTGAATTTGTTTCATCCTCTTAAAACATGAACAATCATTCATGTGGGAGATAGAAATTGGTGGATTGACTTTAAATATGAGAGACTACCACACTATTGCTATTCATGTGGTTATATAGGCCATTATGCAAACTATTGCTCAACATTTCCCTATGAAGAATCTGGACTTCCTCAAGATAAACCAGGACGTTATGGATCTTGGTTGAAAGCAGAGGTGAAAGCGTTCAGCCCTTGCTGGACTACCTTTTATGGGGAGATAGACCTCACCTTACCCGAAGAGGACATGATCCTCGAGACCCCAGTTATCCCTTCCACTGATGAGTCGAACAGCAAATCCTTAACAGATGGTAGCCAAGCCATTGTTCTTTATCATCCTACAACACAACCAACACCAGAATTATCAATCTCAACAGAACTTTCAACACAGAAAAAAGGTAAACACATCCAGCAGTACTCAGAACAACCAATGGAGCATCTAATGCATGGTGAAGAGATGGGGATTCAAGGGGCAGCCAAATCTGGTACAAAAAAACAAACATCCAAAAAGTTAAAACGCTTTGCCCCGTATGAGAGAAAGGGCAGTATGACGACCCTTGTGGACATGGACAAACTTCTGGAAACACCAATTCAAATATGGGAAGGCGAAGCGGCAGGGGCTTTGGTGGCTAGCCCTAATAAGCCACCAAGAAAGCCATGAAGGTGTTAAGCTGGAACTGTCAAGGTTTAAGCTCTCCCTTGACAGTCCAGCACCTACGAGCCTTAGTGGCTCGCGAAAGACCTAATCTGGTTTTTCTTATGGAAACCAAAAATCAGTACCAGATGGTGGAAAATATCAAAAGAAGTCTAAAATTTTCTTCTATGTTGGCTGTTAATCCTATTGGAACAGCAGGAGGCTTGGTATTATTATGGGATGACTTGGTACAACTTCTATTGAGCACAACTGCCAGGAGTTAATTGATTTTTCATGTATAGTGGCTGGAAATAGTTCTAAAATCCAGATCTCTTTCCTACATGCATCAACTAACTTCCAAGAGAGAGTATCTCTTTGGAACCTACTTTATGCTAGACATGGATCCACAACAGCACCCTAGCTTTGTATTGGTGATTTCAATGAGGTGTTATATCATTGGGAAAAGATGGGCCGAAGACTAACGGAAAGATTTCGAATGACGGCTTTTCGGGACTTTGTTGACTCATGTTCTCTAATAAATATTGAAAGCAAGGGGTGCGCATTCACGTGGACAAATAAAAGAGACGGGGAAGATTTAGTTAAAAAAAAAAGGCTTGATCAAGCTTTTTGCAACCTAGAATGGAGGCTTTTATTTCCCAGTGCCGAAGCCTTTGCATTTCCAGTAATAGGATTTGATCATAGTCCTCTGTTATTTTGCTTAAATGCAGATGAACAGAAAAGACAGAGACTCTTCAGATTCGAGGCTTTCTGGTTAGATCATCCAGAATGTGCAAATGTAGTAGACAAGGCTTGGAAGTCAGAGAATTGGCAGCAAGGAGATTTGGTCCGGAAAACAAAAACGGTAACCGAGGATTTGAGAAAATAGAGCAGAAAATCTTTTAAAAATGCATCTAAACAAATCGACCAGCTTAGAAATCAGCTCATTCAGATCACTAATAAGGCAAATTAGAAAGACAGGGCAGAGGAATACAAGCATATCACTGAGAAAATCAGCTCATTGTGGTGCCAAGAAGAAATGTATTAGGGCATTAGATCCAGAATTAACTGGTTAAAGTGGGGCGATCGGAGCTCAAAATTTTTTCATGCTACAACAATTCAGAGGAGACAAAGGAATAAAATCAAGATGCTGAAAATTGAAGAGAATAGGTGGAGTCGAGAGCCTCACGTCATTAAACAACACATAACAGCTTATTACCAAGAGCTGTATCAATCTGTGGGTTCTCAATATTATCAGCCAGTTTTAGAGCATTGTCCAACTGTTGTTTCCGAGGAAATGAATGAGTTGTTAATAGCACCAACAACTATGAAGGAGGTGAAGCTAGCTGTTTTCCAAATGGGGGCAGCAAAAGCCCCTGGATCAGACGGCTTGAGTGGTATTTTCTATCAAAGTCAATGGGCTATTATTCAGGAAGACATATTTAATCTAGTGGATTCTTTTTTCAAAGAAGGCAGATTTGATACAGCTCTTAATGAGGCCTTTATCACACTTATCCCCAAGGTTGCAAATCCTGAGAGCATAACAGAATTCAGACCAATAAGTTTGAGCAATTTTAGCTACAAAGTTATCACAAAGGTCATGGCAAATAGACTCAAACCTTGGCTTCCATCCATCATATCCCCGGAACAAAGCGCTTTTGTAGGGGGTCGGCAAATACAAGACAATATCTTTATTGTTCAAGAAGTTCTACATTAACTACGGGTTAGAAAGAGACATAGAAAATTCCAAGCAGTGCTGAAGCTAGATATGCAGAAGGCTTATGATAGAGTTGAGTGAGACTTTTTATGTGATTGTATGAAGAAGATGGGTTTCAATGAGAAATGGGTGAATATTGTCAAATTTTGTATCGCCTCAGCCCACTTTTGCGTGTTAATTAATGGCCAACCAGGGGAATCTTTCACCCCATCTCGAGGTATTAGACAAGGGAATCCTCTCTCACCTTATCTGTTCATTATTTTGGCTAATGTTCTCTCCTATATAGTGAATAATGCTATCGTGGATAGAACCTTAAAGGGTATCAAATTAAATCCACACTGCCCTATCTTATCCCACCTATTCTTTGTGGATGATGCTATTTTCTTCTTGAATGGAACTCTTAGGGAATCTCAGAACCTAGCCAATATTCTAAATTGTTATTGTTTTGCATCTGGTCAGTCGATTAACCTTAACAAATCTAGAGTTTTTCTTGGGGCCAGCTGTCCACAAGTTTTGAAACGAAATATTGCAGCTGAACTGAGGGTTCCTATCCTAGAAAAAACTGGGAAATATTTAGAGATACCATACGATTGGGGCCAAACAAAAAAAACAGATGTTAGATTGGATTATAGCACGGGTGGACAAATAACTGGAGGGATGGAAAGAGCAATTAATATTGAAGGCAGGGAAAGAGGTGCTAATTAAAATGGTTGTTCATGCATTATCTCAATATGCCATGAATATCTTCAAAATACCTCTATCTATTTGTCGAGCAATCGAAAGAAAAATCTCAGCCTTCTGGTGGAAACAGAATGCACAATAAAAAGGTATTCACTGGAAGAGTTTGAAAGTTTTGAAGAAGAGGAAGGAACAAGGAGGAATGGGGTTTAAAGATTTAGTGGAATTAAATAAAGCTATGTTGGGAAAACAAGCCTGGAAATTAGAGAAAGCCCCTGAGGCCTTGTGGAGCAGAATTTTTAAAGGCCTTTACTTCCCTAATGGTAATCTATGGACTGCTACAAAAGGAGCCAGACCATCTTGAGGTTGGCAGAGTCTTTTAACAGGCCGTGATGCCCTACAACCTGATCTGAAATGGGAGGTCAAGGATGGTAAATCTATCAACTTGAGAGATGATCGTTGGTTAATGTCAGGAAGAATTGGTGGACCGGCGAACCGAGATGATCCTAAGCTAGTGGCAGAAATCATTGATCCAACTACGCATACATGGAAAAATCAGATTATCACAGAGCTTTTTAACAACCACATCTAGAGGAAATTCAAGCAACCACACTCAGCATATTTACCAGACTTAACCGTTTAATATGGACAGGACATAGTTCAGGGGAGTATAAGATCAAAAGCGGGTATCATAAATTAAGAGCAGCCAACACGAGCACAACAGAATGCCATGCATCCTCTTCATATCAGGTACCGAAACAACTCTGGACAGAAATCTGGCATCTACAGACGACACCCAGAATCAGGCACTTCATGTGGAGTTTATGTAACGAAGGCCTCCCTACCAGAGCCAACCTATACCAGAGAAAAATCATACCTGAGCCGACATGCCCACTATGTAACCAACTTCCAGAGTCCTCTGAACATCTCTTTGGGCTTTGTCTGTGGACAAGAGAAATTTGGCAAAACTATTATATCGACATGGACGTTTCCCCAATCTCTATAACAAGAACAAACTGATGGGTAAGTGAATATCTCAGATCTGGCATCTCAGCAAGTCAAAAAGCGATTTTTGCGACCACCCTTTGGCTAATTTGGAAAGCCCGCAATGATCTGATCTTCCAAGGCCGGCAAAAAACACAAGAACAGATCATTAACGAAGCCCTTCTCTCCCAACAACTCTACAAGAAATGGAACCCACGGACAAAAGCGCCAAAACCAAAACAGCGTACCTGGGTGCCTCCAACTCTGGGTGCCTTGAAGATCAATGTTGATTGTTCTTGGCAGGACGAGAAAATGGAGGGATCCATTGCCGGAATATGCAGAGGAGACGCGGGGGTGTGTATTGGAGGTTTTGCGCAGAAAATTCGAGCTCAATCGGCTCAAATGGGAGAAACCCTAGCCGTCCAATAGGCTTTACTTTGGCTGAGGAGAGACCGAACTGCTCTGATAGAACTCCCTTCAAGCGCACGAACTAATATGCTTTTCTCCTCCCCCATGTGCATCTCCAGCGATTGCATCTCAGCCGTGGACTCCATCTTGGGTCGAAATGAAGTGTCTTGGGCCTCTAATCCTATTGTCCTGGACTGTAGAGAAATGCTGGCCCAAATGCTGAATGTTTCCTTGCGATATGAAGCATGCGATTCCAACCAAGCTGCTGATTGGATTACCAAGTCTCACCACACAAATTCTCTTCTGAGCAATTGGGTATCCCATCCCCCACACGAACTTTATCTTATATTATGTTTGGACTTTCATTCTAGTTGTAATCCGCCATCCCAGTATTAATCAATGAAGTGTTTTTCCGACCAAAAAAAAAAAAAAAGTGACTAAATCAGAAAATACTACCGATTCCATTACCTTAGCTGTATTGATGTCTTGTATATTAGTTTATTGAAAATCAAAAAAAAAAAATTATACTGTTTGTATAACCAATGTAGATGCTTGTTAAAAGGAGGTGTTTGATTAGATAAGCAAAATGGAAGATTGGATTCAGAAAAAGGATAATAAGAGATATAAACAGTCATGAACTTTAGATATGTTGGTTGGGTCCAAAATCAAGAATTAAAACAAGGGCACGAACTAGCTCTTGCAATTTCGTAAAAAGCTAGGGTGCAAGACGACCCAACTCCATGTTGTGAGATGCTCCTAAATTAGCAAAATTAAAATTTAAAGCCCCCAAATTTCTACATCCCCTCAATTAATAGGAGGCAAAATTGTCCAAAAGTTATAAATCCATTGTACAATGGTCAATTGAGTGCTAAACTTTTTAATTTAGTTAATTTATTCTTAAACCTTTTAATAAATTTTCAATATAACCCTTTTGGCCAAAATTAGTTGAAAATTGTCAACGTGAATGCCAGTTATCTTACGTTGCACGATAGATATTGACATTAATAATTTTTGCATTTTTAAAATGTTTATATATTTTTCTCTTCTTCTTTTTTTCATTATGGGCTCAGGGGAGGACCTACACACCCTTGTCGTTCACTAATCGAGGGCTAAGAAGTGCTTGCCAGCCGCAGGCAAACGTCATAGCCCATGGCTCGTGGCCAACATGGGTTGTTGGCCATTATGGAGGTCCCAAAGACTGCCATTGGCCATTGTGGAGGTCCCAATGACCACTGTTAGCCATCCTAGAAAGATGAATAAAGGGAAAAAAGAAAAAAAATTATTAAAAAAATTAAATAAATTGTAAAGGTATTCACGTCATTGTTTTTCAATCAATTTTGACAAATGACTTTATTGGAAAATCATCAAAAGGTTTAGGACTAAATTAACCAAATCAAAAATTTTATGAACAAATTAGTCGTCGTACAAAAGATTTAGAGTTTTTTGGACAATTATTTCATTAATAGGAAGTGACTAAAACAAAACCTATCGGATCCCTTAAATTCTATGGCATCTCTCGCAGGTAAAAATTACCTCCACCATCCTAAGATACATGGGTTCAACAAACAACACCACCACAAAACAAAGAATTGTGCTTTTGACCTGAATTTTTTTTTTTTTTTTTTTGGGTTGGTAATGTTTTTGCTTACTGATATCCATGAATCATCATCAGTTACGCAAGCCATGGTTCATGAATGAACTTTTATGTTTTTTAATCTCTTCAAGGAACACGAAGGGGTCTTTTATGTATTTCGTGACACTTGCCGAACGAGTGTATCAAAAGTCTTAAAACTTATAATAAAAAAACAATATTTAGGTGATCCAAATATAATGATTTGATAACAGCAGTTTGAAATTCTATCTTCATTTAATTTTTGATCCATTTATCTTTATCCAGCTTCAGCAATTAATATTTAAAAAGATATGGTTAGACCGTAGATTATTCACTTATATGGAATTGCTGTTGTTATAAACAGGTTTTTTTTTATTTTTTTTTATTTTTTTTGGTCGGTTTCTAAACAGGTTTCGTAAGCCAGAGAAAGCGTGGGGAAAGAAAACGAAGAAAATTTCATTTTGTTAATCTTTGTCTTTGTTCCAATATTATTTTAGTTTAGCTAGTGAATGATTTTCATTCAATTAATGTGAATTTCCAATACATGGGTATTTTAATTTGATGAACGCTTACAATGACTTGATTTTCACATTTTCGGACCAAGAAATGATGGACCTCTCATGTCGTTGGCCTAGCAGTAGAGGCGTATTTTTCAAGTAATCATGAATTTAATTCACGTCAACGACGGGGATACGGGTCGTAAATGGTGTGAAATAATAAAGAAGGTGTGGGCCAAAGCCGGAGGGGATCATTAACCTCGTTTGCCCCTCTCCACCATTTTCTCCAAAAAAAATAAAAATAAAAATAAAGAACCATTAAACGAAGGACTCAGATGATGGAGTAAAAAACTTATTGGACACCGTGATAGGACGGCACAAATAACCGTCTATAGCAGGTTGCACGAAGTTAGAAATCTAATAGATTCATTATAATTAGTTCTTTTCCATTAATTCTGAAACTTAATAAGGCCTACGTGCAAAGCTTTGTAGCCACAAGAGTGAGCCCGCGACTTTACAGCGAGCGGGCTACATTCCTCCTGTTCTGGTCGCTCCTATTTCCAATCTTTATGCAGTTGAGAGCACTGCGATTGGCCAAGAGATGATGAAGCATGGCTTTAAATGCCGAAGCTTCGCTTACCGATCTCAAGACCAAAAGCTCGTGCGCCCTTATCACGTCCATGGCATGGAAGAGATTGGCTTGTGCCTCGTTTTGTGCATCAAAGTACGCTTGCCAAAAAAAGATTTACAGCAAAGAATGTATTACTCAATGTCAAGTCTTGGTTGAATTGGCTCTGAATCCGCGTATTCCGTGACAAAGTCGTTGAATGTCTGGTGGAGGAGAGCAGCCGGCTCCATTGAAAGAGAAGAATGGAGAAGAGAAGGGTGAAGAAGAGAGACGTGTAATGCTGTATATATTCACGAAATGAACAAGCAGCAATGTCGTGTCGGAAGGTGGCCAATGTCGGGGACATTTTCAGAAATGCCAAATTCGTGCATCTTCCTTTCTCTTTCTTCTAACTGCTCTCTTTGCCCACCCATCCACTCAAACTCCCAAATGGGGGAAGTTGCACTTAATGGGTCGGAGAGAAGGGGAGGACATGGGAGGGTGGGGTGTCCTGTTCTCGCTCTCTTTGTCCAAAGAGAAGCAGTGAAAGCCTGACGGGGCACGGGCCGGCGTTATAAACTCGAATGCCCATTCAATTGGAATCCAACTACCTCCGGTTCGATATCTTTATAAAATTCCTAATCGGCAATAATTTTTTTATCACGTGTAACGATTTTTTTATTTATTTTTCAAAATGCATAACGACTAAAATTGTGAATATATTACACAAAAAGAAGATGTAGGCTAACATATTGTGCTTTCATAAAACCTCAAATTTAAATATAACATTTTAAAATTTTAACAAAAGAGCACACTTTTTACTTTTGTTTAATCCCAAACGAACGGGGATGATGACAATGCTTATGCGGCAAAACCTTCATAGGCACAAAATCGGAGAAGGAAATCTGAATTAAATTTTTTCTTTTTAGTTTTTTTTTTCCTCTCAATTTTTCGCATGGATAATCACTTTCAAGATATATCCAGACCCCATCATGAATAGTTGATTAATCATGAATTAATCTTTATTTGCTTAAAAAGGAAAAAGAAAAGAATAAGAAGAGAATATGGTGACATCGTAACTGGAGGAACGATTATGGAATGTGATCACTATATACACAAATTAGAGCGCGACATCTTCCTCTCCTTCTATTTTTTCGCGTTATTTTTTGGGAGCTTTTTATTGAAGTTTTAGGTCAATCATCATTATGGCAACTTCAAGACGTTGGGCTAGACATCCAATCACTCTCAAATCTATTGCATGCATGCCCATTTAGTCTTAAGCTTTTTAATTTTACTTATTTAATCCTAAATATTTGCATAAAATTTCAATATAATTCTTTTGGTTTTAATGGTGGTGACTCGATCGCCACATTAGCTATATCTAAGAAAAACTGGTCAGGAGGATTACGTTGGTGTTTTGCGCAACAGACTTAATTTCACAAAATTGAAAAGTTTATAAATGATCGGATAATTTTCTCGTGATAATTCATATATAATTTACTTGTTTGACTATTCACCGTTTTTCCTATTTTTGGTTTTATTTCGTTCCGGTTGTTTCATTTTGGTTATTGAAAAATAGCTTGACCATCTTGACATTTAAGTCAAGCTTTTGCTAGAGAAAGTTACCCGTTCATAATCAAAGGCTCGGACCGCCGATCGGACAAAGTGACTGGGCATAGGGCTGATGGCTGCCTGGCTTCTTGTCTAGATGACTAGTTTTGCTACTTGTCATTTGGCAGGTGCCTGGCTTATTTTGAGTGGACATGCGATGGTTGCATCAATATTTTGAAACACGAGATTTAAAGTCCATTTTTTTTTTACCTATTTTCATAAATTGCATATTACAACCATAAGAGTTAGGATTTTCTCTAGTTGAAGAGTTTTTTTGAGTTACCGACTCTTATTTGAGTTAGTCATTCTCCTTTCACATATGTACACATACTAGAGAATGGTGACCCAAAATTGACCTAAGAAAGCAATTTGGAGTAAGCTTCGAAATTTGACGCTTGGACTTTGTTGGGCATGTCTACTTAATCAAATAAAAAATGCATAATTAAAGCAACGGACCCTTTCGAAAAATTAGTAAATTAGTGGAAGCAGGAAAATAATAAATTAATCTTTCATGTTACTCACATTTCTAAGAATTTTCTCTCATCACATACTTATCTTAACAAAAAAAAAAAAAAAACTGTGCTTTTAACCATAAATACCTTGCTACTAACAATCTCAAGCCTAGGTAGTTTCATTTGTGCATCTAATCCATGGATCAAAACTGAAAGACCAAAAAAAGGACAAATTTTTCATGTCTAATTATCGAAAGTAACTTGAAAAATCGCATTGAAGAAATCTCTTACTTTCTTATGCTTCACTTTATTTCGCAAAAAGCAATTCATTTGAAAAACATATTCCATAAATTGATCTTTATGTCACTTTGAAATAATTAATCAATGACAAAAAATTTCTATTAATGAAAATAATTTATGTCTAAATATTTTTATGGATGATGAATATAATTAGCATTCATTTATTATGTATGAGATACATGCAATTACTTCTAGGAAAATATTTTTTAAATAATTCATTTTTCGCAAAATAAACGGAGCGTTAATCTCATATGCAATTGATCCACTTCGACTGTTTCATTTTAAATTGATTGGGGTTAGGTCATTTTGCTTCGATCAATCATATCATTAATGTACATGCATTACTGCGTGATGATGGGACTGTCTGTCCACTAGCAATTTCTTATTACAAAGTATGACCAAACCGTGAAATTGTTACAAGACTACGATACTCCGCTCATTTAGATATCAAATTATAACGTGTAGTTTTGTTTAATACATTAGTCTTTCCAAATTAGTGCGCTTTGGCACGTGTAGCGTTCATCTTCTATGTTGGGGGAAAAATTGTTTTGTTTAATACAGATATAGAGTCGCTATCAAACATATTTAGATGATCATTAAGTTTAGGGTTAGGATTCATGTATCATTAAGGTTTTTGACTTTCGTATTCTAATTTTAGATAAGCGTATTATTATTTTTTTATACGAGCTTCCAAAATATTAAATGTTTAAGTTTCGGTTGGATTCTTTTTTTCTTTCTTAGTCACCCAAATTTCAATGTGTTATTGCTCTTTTGCTTCATTTTTTTTCCTATTAGTTAGTCAGTGTTGCGCCGGAATTGAACTCCGCGACTAATTATCTTTTGCCCAAAGTCGTGCTGCGGTGTTTTTAGAGAGGACGGATTCCGTGACAATTTTGGACAGATTTATCACAAATAGATTAGATTAGATAACACTACTTTCAAATGGAACTGAACACACACAAATTGTGCCAGAATTTAATTAATGACAAAGTCCGAGAATGTAAAGATGTAATACTGGAATTTAATCTACGACAAGACACCTATAATATATAGCAAAGATACACGTCAAAATTTAATCATTAATGCAAATCTAGAAACTATAGCTAAAAAAGTTAATCGGCGATGCAAGTTTGGAAACTATAACTATAATGTAGGAATTTTTTTGTCAAACAGTGCAGGATTTGAAATATAACATGTTTATTTGTGCATGGATGATTCTACGGTACACAGACATGTATTTAAAGTGTTTACAACATAACTGTCTATAAGCAGTTTTTTTACTAGTTTTAGCCATGCCTTCATATCTTGAAGCTTTCAATTCCATATCATTATGTTGCCATGACTTCTCATCTCTAGATGAATAATTTCCTTATCGTATCCACAGTTACAAAAATTTATAATAGCACTTATCCATAGGAAACTCAAATATTCGAAAATATTGCTATTAGGTAGTGACACGTTAATGTTGATGACTTCATCCAAGATAACTAATAGTTGTTGTCAATAACTTCATTTGTCATCGGTACTCTTCGAATTGTTGACATTTATCTAAAAGAACTTAAATATCCGAAAATATTGGCACTCATCAAGTTGTCTGTCTTTTTTTTTTTTTGGATGACCATTGCTTTTCATCAAATTTTGTTCTCAATGGCTAAGTCTACTACTTGCCCATAATAATTAAAATTTGTCATTTTTTTGCTGCATGTGATCAAGAGTTGATGTATAAGCAAAAAGATCTGGTTGAAAGGTTCACGATAATCGCCCACACCCTTTACAGTGGGCTTCTAGTTGCTGAGTTCCGACTTTTGATTTTTCTTCTTATCAATTCTGTTTCTGTTTTGTATTGGTTAGCTGAGAATTGATTTATGTAACGTGGTTAGTAACTAATTTGTTAGCCAAAAGGGTCGATAAGTCAAATTTTTATAACGAGAAGAAATACGGTAGACAATAGCGCATAAAATTACATTTTTATTTTTTTAGACTGAAAAAGTAATTCAGTGTTTTTTTTGTAATAAATATATATAATAATCTCACACAATCGTGATTTTATAATTACTATTCCGCAAATCTCATAACATAGATGGTATCTTATATACTTTTTTTTTTCTTAGAAGTACTGTATATACTCGAATCACCATAATTTTTACGTAAATTCCAATTAAATTCTACCATTTAATACAACTTAAACTTCTCCCCGCCCCCAACTTAACACCACCGCCGGCAACCGACCATCTGCGGCACACTCCACCACCATCAACAACCGTTGTCTGCCCCCATAGCCACCAACACCCCGCTGATGTCACCTTCGCCGCTGCCGCAGCCGAGCTTCCACACCACCATCGGCAACCATCTAATCTCGAACTCGACCTCCACTACCACCATCAAGCTCCACAATAATTTAGTCCAAATCGCAGCACATGTATCATTTATCACGAAAGTTGATCTCCATTGCCCATATTGATTTAAGATGTTTTCCAAGACGATGCGAAGATCAAGCGCTCAAAATCCGACTCTGAATTTCTTTCTAGATTAGTCGTGCTTTTTTCTTTCCTCGGATTTGAGTTGGAATGGATCTTTGGAAGGTTGTTGATATCATGCGTGACCTTGAGCTCAGGCATTGATGACAACAACAGAGAAAGGAGATGTAGATTGCAGTGACCCGAGTGGTGGGCGGCTGCGGTGATGGCGTGGCGGTGGCCGGTCCATTATTAGTAACAAAGTTCTTTCCAAACACAACAGCTTCCAGCCATCGGAATCCTACTTCTTTTGTAATCCGATCCCATGAGTAACCAAACGAGGCCATGAAGTCACACGGATGATATATTTTCTTTTTACCCTTCATAGGACGTCGAGGATGATGTACGTTATTGACAAGAGGGTACTTCATTAAATGAGGAATATGTTGTTGTAATGAAATTTGGTGCAATTTTGATAAAAGTGTCGGATAAATCATAAACCCATTGCATTAATGATATTTTAATGATAAATCTTTTAAGTATGCCAATTTGAGGGCACTGGAGATATTGTTGGTGTCTCTCAGGCTCTGCCTTTTTTAATTTAAATTTTTAATTATTTTTCTCTCTCTCTCTCTCTCTTTTTAAAGATGAATTGAAAATAGCTAGTCACGGCTTCTTGTAGGTACAAAATCGAGTGAATGAGACGTCCGGCGAAAATGTTATACCCGGTAAAATTTTCACCAAATTTACATAAAAATCACATTAATATAATTTTTCAAAAATTTTCCCAATTGGGTGCGGGTCATCATTTTATAATCTTCAGCTTTATCAAAGGCTTTTTTCTACATATAAACGTCTCTCCTGCACAAACAGTAGTAGGCTAAATCAATCTTGTATTTAGAGCGGTCGTTTTTTTCTTTCTTATTGAGCTATGCATTTCTGTTCGCTTGAGTAGCATCGTAGGAACAACAACCTAATTACTTTCTGTTTGAATATATTATTATAAATGCACACACTAGTTCTTGTGGACTCATTACACACAAGTACAGCATCATGAGAGACAAAGTAGGAGTTATGGTCACGACCTACTGTTTACTGAGCACCTAAAATTCTAACCAAGTTGTAACCACAAAAAAGTTGCAATAAATTAATCAATTCCTGTCGAGGCGACCACACTCGCGCCTATTTCAAAGGAGCTTCGGATCATACTTTTATGACGCTGGTTACAGATTGCAATATTGCTCCAACGAACGTATAGATCCCGTGTGTTGTTTCTTGACATGCCTATGGCAGAAAGCTTTCATCCTCTCAAGGCCGTCTTCGAGGGAAAACGGCTCCACGGCGAAGGTTATGCGCAGCCAGTTCTTCATTCCTGTAGGGAATAACGGATCCCCGAAAACCGGATTCGACACTGAATCGAACCCCTAAATCAATGCGGAAGACGAAGCCCAAGAAAACACACGCATCACCGATCGTAAAGCACACCACGGATTCGAGCGTACCTTGATTGCCACAGATTAGACACCGACGCCAATGGAGGAAGAGAATCCGGTCGAATCAATCCGATGAAGCCTTGAAGGGAAGAAATTGGAAGCCGTATGCCTACTGTCCTTTTGGGAGAGAAAACGCGCGGGAGAGAAAACGTAATTCTGATTCAACGTTCGTTCTCTCTCTCTCTCTCTCTCTCTTCCCTTTTATACCCCCTTCTTTCCACGGGTCTTATTCCCGTGGGCCGGGCTTTCTGGGCCCAACTTGGGCGGACGGGCCTTAAGCCCATATCTAATAAAGCCTTCATCTCCCACTCGCACAAGGTGGGCCGAACAGGATTCTCTTTACCTCTCTTCAACATTCATACCGGTGAATAATCCGTGCGACCAGCATACTTTGAGAGCTCGTTGCTATACATCTGTTAGGAATATATAGCAGCTCATAATGGGCGTCACACTCCGAGTAGATTTAGTATGCAGTACCCTAGATCGATCGATCACATTTATATCTCTCTTGATCCCTTTTTAAAACAATGATATATGTTGTATTCACAATTATAATCATCACAAAGACAGTCATAATTGGTCGACCAGTGAATACAAAACTACAATGTGATTCTCCAAAATCGATCTTCCTCTTTTCTTCAAACTCTCAATTTCAGTTCAGCTTGCTTTTCTAGAAATGTCCCATTAGATCGAATCAAACTCATGACCATTGGCAACATCCTAAGATAGCAAACACTAAATAGAAACCTTGAGAATAAGTAAGAGTCTTGAGGGGACTAAGAATTGAGGAACTCATTTCCTCAAGAGTCTCACACGTCATAAAAGTTGAGATCAAACTTTTTGCCACTCTTATTGGTCGTCTCATGCATACGTAGTATGAAATACGTATTACGGTATTAACTCCTTTCCCATGGAGCGTATGTCTACATTGTTCAATACCGTACAGATGATAGTTCAGACATACCCAATGTCTAACTTGAGTTCACGTATCTACTCATTCACAAAATTCATCGAACTCACATCGGCATCTTAGACGAGATAAAGTAAAATATGTGGGGTATTTTACTTTCGGACATCACAAGTATTATGTCCTCATCTTAACACTTAGTTAAGGCGACATGTGTATTTTAAGCTTGAGCTCTCGATTATCACCTAGATAATAAGCTTAAATACAGTCTCATCTCTATTTATCACACAAGTAAATAGAGGCGATTACCCGTGTGAGTGGGCTAATCCTCATATCTGTCCGACATACTTCCTTAACTTAAAATAATGCACTAAGCATTAGGATGCATAAAGATCACACAAAGATTCATAGGCATTAATCAATGAAAAACAAAATTTCATAAATGTGAACAACTCAGGGAAATTACAATTCAGTACATCAGACTCTACGCAATCCTAGAGATTTTACATGACCACAAAACACATCTCTAGGTACTGGCTTTATCATAGGATCTGCTACCATTCTATGCGTAGTATGTACTCTAAGTTCACATCTTTTCGTGCAACCATATTTTTAACAAAGTTATAGTTGGTATCTACATGTTTAGTCTTGCCTTGATATTTTGGATCTTTGGTGTACGCTTTCGCTGCTTGACTATCACAGTTAACAAATAACAAATCTGCAGCACCTCCAATAACACCTAAATGATCCAATAATCTCTTAAGCCAAACATCTTCTTACACTGCTGCTGATAATGCCACGAACTCAGTTTCCATCGTGGACAAGGCTATACACTTTTGTTTCTTACTGCTCCAACATATGGTGCCATTATTCGGTAAGAAAACAAACTCAGAGATAGATTTTCTTTCATCTACATCTCCTCCTCAATCATCATCAGTATAGCCTCAGAGTCGCAGATCCTTTTCTTAATGACTCAACATATAATCAGCAGTCCCCTTTAGATACCTCGGTATTCTCTTAACGGCCTTCCGGTGTCTTTGGACTGGATTGGATTGGTATCTACTCACCATTCCAACTTCAAAGCATATGTCGGGTCTTGTACACATCATAGCGTACATCAAGCATTCCAACAAAGCATTAGCATAAGGAACATGTTTCATTTGTTCCTTCTCTTGTGGAGTCCTTGGACACGAGTCTATGGCTCAATCCTTCATCCTTTGCAATAGGAGTGTCTATGGGTTTACAATCTCGAAATCTTAACTCCAAGAATGTATGCAACATGTCCCATGTCTTTCATCTCAAAGTTGGAAGACAACCAACTTTTGACAGTATTAACAAACTCCATATTGCTTCCGGCAATTAGTATATCATCAACATATAATGATATGATCACAAATTGATCCTTGGATCTTTTGATATATACACAATGATTCTCATCTATCATTGTAAAGACATATGCCATTATGGCATTATGAAAACGTATATATCATTGTCTTGACGACTGCTTAAGGCCGTATATCGATCCCAAAAGTCGACATACCTTTTCTTCTTAGCCTTTCACTATGAAACCAGCAGGTTGTTCCATATATTTTCCTCTAATTCTCCATTGAGGTAAGCGGTCATTACATCCATTTGATGTAACTCAAGATCCAGACTAGCTACTATTGCCGAATAATGCGAATCGAGGTAAATCGACTACGGGAGAAAACGTATCTTCATAATCTATTCCTTCCGTTGATTATACCCCTTCGCCACAAGGCGAGCATTATGCCTTTCTATTGAGCCATCAGCCTTTCGCTTTATTTTGAGAACCCATTTGTTCCCAATAGCTCTGCGTCCCTTTGGAAGATCAACCAATTCCCAGACTTGGTTTGATTTCATCGACTCCATTTCCTCTTCCATTGCTTTAATCCATTTTTCCTTACTAGGGCAATTTAGAGCCTCATTAATATTTCTTGGCTCATCCTCATCTTGTGGAGCAACCATAAAAGTTTCCCCTTCAATGCCAAAACGTCGACGGGGGATACTTTGGCGACTTGTTCGCCGTATGGGAGATTGCACACTTTGCACATCATTTCCCATCATGCTCCCACTTGGATTAGGTAATGATGATGTCGTTACATCAGGTGGTTGCAATTGAGAATGAGTTGAATTCAATTCATCACTTCTCATATTACTCCCACTTGGACGAACTCCACTAACTTCATTATCTTGATCCAAAGTCTCAAATAGGGAACAATCTTCCCCTATTTCGCCCTTCTTAGGAAACTCATCCTCTAAGAATGTGACATCTCGTGATTCAAACTCAGTTATACTCCCACTTTCCTGCTCACCTATGAACACATACCCTTTGGAGTGTTCTGAGTACCTTATGAAAATACTCTTCTTTCCTCTGGGACCCAATTTTCCAAATTTGTGAGAGGACTCATGTGTAAAGGCAGCACAACCCCATGGCTTAAGAAAACTTAAGTCCGGTTTTCTACCTGTCCATAACTCATATGGAGTGGAAGTAACTGATTTGGAAGGCACCCGGTTAAGTATATAGGCAGCAGTTAACAACGCATCACTCCAAAAAGTGATAGGTAAGTTAGCATGCGCCATCATAGACCTAACCATTTCCGGCGAGGTTCTGTTTCTTCTCTCTCGCAACACCATTTTGTTGAGGAGTATATGGAATAGACAACTGTCTTTCTATTCCTTTTTCATCACATAATTTTCTGAACTCATCGATAAATATTCTCGACCTCGATCGGATCTCAATGCTTTTATTTTCCTGTCTAATTGATTTTCCACCAGGTTCATGAACCTTTTGAAACAACTTATCGCTTCAGATTTATGAGAAATCAAATAGACATATCCGAATCGAGTATAATCATCAATAAAGGTGATGAAATAAACAGCCCCGTGCCTTCCTCTCACATTCATTGGACCACAGATATCAGTATGGATTAAATGCAGAGGAAATTCAGCTCTTTTTCCCTTTCCAAATGGTTTCCTTGTCGTTTTCCCTTCTAGGCAATGCTTACATATGGGCAAATCGACTTTTTCAATGTTGCCCAACAAGCCCTCTTTGGCTAGTCTATTCATGCGCTGTTGGCCAATGTGACCAAGTCTAGCATGCCACACATTCACATCATTATCATAGGTATTAGAGGACGTGATAAGGGAATAACAAACATTTGTGTTAACATAATCAACATCCAATACAATGAAACCATCCAGGAAATAGTCACAACCATAGTAATTTGTATCTAAAAAAAAATTCACACCTTTACTAAAGAAGTTCAAATTGAAACCTAATTTAACCAACACTAATACAGACACTAAATTCCGACGAATCTCCGGAGCATACAACACATCATGCAGGAACAAAGTGCGTCCACCACGCATATTCAGTTGGCATGTGCCAATTCCTTTCACTTCAGCTCTGGAGTTGTTTCCCACATAGATCCACTTAGTTCCAGTAGGTACTCGTCGGAATTCCACGAAGGATCCTCTATCCTTCGCTACATGGTCCGTCGCTCCTGAGTCCACAGTCCACAAAGGATTAGACTCAGTTAAAAATACAGAACTCGACACAAAAGTAAAGTTCTGAAAAACACAAGAGGTGTTTACCTTCTTTGGCTCACGACAGTCGCGAGCATAGTGACCCTTCGGTCACGGTTGAAGCATTTCACCCTTGCCAGCTTTTTCATGTGAGGACGCTTTCCTCTTCCATGTTGGTTAAATTTGGGTTTCTTCCCGAAGGACTGCTTCTTCCTTGCCTTTCCCTTTATCAAACCAGTTAGGGCGCTTGCGCTTGGAACTCGAAGCTCCATGTGAGCTAGAACTAGCATGATAAAGTTCAGCATCCGGCTTAGCCGCCAAGAGGCGGTCCTCTTCCAGCTCAAGATGGCGCATAGCATCCTCAAAAGTTTTGATATTCTCATTATGGGTCAGGTGCACCTTCATATGCTCCCAACTCGAGGCAAGGATCGAATTCGCTTGCACTCGCCGCTTATACGTGAGGACATGGCCAGCATCTTTTAGCTCGGTTATCATGTTTGACATCTTTCTAAGATGTTGCTTCATGGTCTCGACCATGAGGCTTCTTATAGGAGTCAAACCTAATAGTGAGTTTGTCTCGTCCGGTCACCGAAGTATGACCAAATCTAGCTACCAATGCCTCCCACGGTTCTTTGGCATTGTCAAAACGCCTAAACTCTCGCATGACGTCATTTTCCATGCTGCTCGCAACGTGATGCGAGCTAGAGAGTTCATTCTTTTCCACGCAGAAAAAGCTTCTTTGTCTCTTTTGTCTTTGTGCGGTGGTTCCCTCTTCGGTTCTACCATGGTCATGACAAGAGCCTCAAGTGCTTCTTGCTCTTCCCAAAGACATACTTGGATTTTCATTTGCCATATCTCATAGTTGTCACCATTGAGCTTTTCACCTTTGTTCAGCTCGGCAACTATGCTCTTTGTGGTGAAGCCATTGATCCGAACACATCGGACATATGCACGAATTATTAATGCCTATCATTTATGCATCCCTTTTTACATAGACCCATCATATTAATGAATAATTTTAAGTAAGGCTTCAGAATCAAAAGGTCACTATGTTTCCAATCATCCTCCAAAAATCCTAACTTAAAACTATCATCAATATGATTGTCATATGCAAAATCAATTTTATGAAGCTACAAAAACTTCTAAAACTACCCACAAATGACTAATTACCCACAAAGAACAAAAGCAATTACAGAAAGCAATAGATAACAAATATCCAATAAAAACAACAATGCTTTCAACAAATACAATCAATACATTGGTTGCTACATCAACAACTATCAGGTAGTCAAACAGTACATAATATGTCCACAAACACACTTAACAAAAATCAGCAAATACAACTAACACCAAGTCAGCACACGAACTGGGAAAGATCCTCTTTTGTTCAATTTCTTGATCTTTTCCCTTGTCATAATACGGTAATATTCATTTACAAAATCTATAATAATTTTCTTATATGAAGCAGCTCCGTTGACATCCCATATGCGATTCAACACATCTTGCCATTCGGGTGGAAGAGTGTTTATGAAAAATCGCACCATTTCCGATCTTGTGACATGGGACGACCATTCCATATGACCTCTTGTATCTTCCCGTTGACTTCAAGGACGTGATCAATTAAGTCACCTCTCTCCCAACGATGATCGGTCGGCTCGGCTATCAACTTATACTGACCTTTCCTTTTGATCATCGGTAATTGCGCGAATAGGTGTGCGCAACTCCGAGGGGAGGCATTTTTGCAACAAATGCGAAATGTTCCTGCAACAAATGCAGAATAAATAAGGGATCATATATAATCCACATAGACTTAATTGAAAAAGAAACACATTCTTTTCCCTTTTTTTTTTTTTGGTCAACGGTCAACGGTCAAAGTCAACGGTCAACGGTCAGTCAACGGTCAACGGTCGTCGGTCAACGGTGGTCAACGGTCAACGGGTCGCCGGTCGTCGGACGTCGGACCGGTCGGACCGGTCGCGCCGGTCGGGCCGACGGGCCGGTTCGCGCGGACCGCCGCACGTGCCGCGCGCGTGCGCGGCCGACGTCACGTCACGCGAGCGTCGGCCGGCACGTGCCGCACGCGTGCCGGTCCGCGGGTCACCGGTCGGGTCGGGTCGCCAATAGGGTCGCCGCCGGTCGACCGGCCGGCCAAAAGCCGTCGTCGTGCGCGTCATCGATGACGTCACCCGAGCGGTTATTGCCGTTGGGTGACGTCATGTTGAGCCGCGTCGCGCGCGTCGGTCCGCGGACCGGCGCGTGCCGGTTTGTCGCGGCGGCGGCGCGCCGGTTTGGCACCGGCACGTGTGCCACACGCGCGGGCGAGCCGGCGCCTCCGGCGCGTGCGGTGTCTCCCGGCGGCGCTCGACATACCGCAGACTCGTCTCGACGCCCCCTTTCTCCCTGTGCCATCGATTTTGATTTTGACATACGAAAACATGTAAAAATGGCCGAAGAACGCTCGGGTGTCGGGATTTGTCGCCCGATCCGTACGGCCGAAAGCAATTTTGCGAAAAATCAATCAAAAACATCATAAACAGATCGGGAAAACGTGAACGAGGGCTCTGATACCAATGTAGGGAATAACGGATCCCCGAAAACCGGATTCGACACTGAATCGAACCCCTAAATCAATGCGGAAGACGAAGCCCAAGAAAACACACGCATCACCGATCGTAAAGCACACCACGGATTCGAGCGTACCTTGATTGCCACAGATTAGACACCGACGCCAATGGAGGAAGAGAATCCGGTCGAATCAATCCGATGAAGCCTTGAAGGGAAGAAATTGGAAGCCGTATGCCTACTGTCCTTTTGGGAGAGAAAACGCGCGAGAGAGAAAACGTAATTCTGATTCAACGTTCGTTCTCTCTCTCTCTCTCTCTTCCCTTTTATACCCCCTTCTTTCCACGGGTCTTATTCCCGTGGGCCGGGCTTTCTGGGCCCAACTTGGGCGGACGGGCCTTAAGCCCATATCTAATAAAGCCTTCAATTCCCAAAGCCATCCCTGCAAAAAGGAACGTAGAACATTGCCCTTCAGCTTCTAATCTTGTAAAACATTACAGGCTTTCGATGTCCGCGCATCTCACGATCGTGAAACACGTTTCATTTCGTCGAGTAAGAGAAGCAGACTTCACCAGGTAGGACGAGAACGGACTCTTCTCTAGCCAGCTTGACGCAGAAATCCAAGTCGTCCTCTATGTCCTCCAACAGTGATGAATTCAACTTGACCTGTCATTTGTTTTGCATCTTTCAGCTCTTCAAAATGGCAAAAGATGAATCGCTTGCATAACACCGTGCGTGCCACAACTAGACGAATGAAGTGCGTGTGTGCTCGTACCATAGCAAACATGGACCCTTCGGGCCTTTTTCGGGCACGCGAGGCAAGGCATCTCTTGAATCTTGTCATAACATATATCCGCTCCCTCTCTTAGCATGCGAAGAACTTTCAAGAAGAATTCCTCATTCGTTCTCTCGAGTATCCGAGGAATCGCTGCCTGTCGTGATTTTAGAGTAAGATTCATAGATGATTGATTATTCCATTAGGACAATGCCAATCCTGATGAATCCGGTTTATCACCAAGGGAGGAGTTGATATACCTGAACAAAGGTTGTAGGATCCGGGGATACATTTAGAAATCCTACAATGGACTCGACAACCTGAAAGTGATCGAGAACACGAATTTGTCATTCCTAAAGCAACCGACCATCATTCATATCATCGTTGCAGAGAGAGAGAAACACATCCCGGTATCCTTCAGAAAGCCGTTCGGATCATTTGTTGCTACCCAACCGAGTCGCCAGCCGGGGACTATCCACCTCTTTGATAAGGAGCCCACCGTCAAGATGGGCGTGATCGATGCAAAAACACCCATGGGCACGAATGGCGTATCCCCGAAAGCTAGATGGTCGTAGACTTCATCTGCAATCACCATGATTCCAAGCTTCCTAGCCGTTTCGGTGATCTAATTGGAAGTAACATAAGAAAAATTACGAAGGAAGTTAGTGTTGGTCAAAACAATACTGCATCCATATGCTATGCGTTATAGTCTGAGAGATTTAGATGGCAAATTTAGGCTGGACTATGAATTAACATGCAAGTATTGTGGTCCGAGTTCCCCCCATACCCATGTGGGCTGAAAAGTGTGATTTTGTGGCACGGAATGAAGAATGAGAGATGTAGAAGGGGAAGTGCAATCGTGAGATTTGCATCAGATTGTTTATGCTAGGAATTCATGGATGTGATGATTATTAATTTAGAGGATTTTTCAAAATGGGATTGGCTCTGTTCTCCTAATGATGACCTGGTAGGTCAAAATCCGTTATATTGACACGATTCATAGGTCCGCTCAAGAGATCGGATGTCCAAACTAAATCGGGTTTGGTTTATGAGAATGTGACTGTCCATACTATTCTTAGAAGCGATCTATTGAGGGAAGGCCGGCTTGGTGTTCCAGCTCTCCAAGCACCGCACAAGCCTATCCTTGGCCAGGCGGCACTTGCACTACATACCATATGAGCTCGTAAAACAGTTTACCTCCTTCAGATGTTGGTAGCTAAAGACAGTTCCGCACGGATTCCCGGGATTGATGATCACCATGGCGACAGTGTTTGCGTCCGCAAGATCCTCCACGCGCTCGAGATCGACCTCCCAGCCCTTGTTGGGGAGAAGGTCGAAGTACCTCACCTCGAGGCCACAGAGCTCCGCGCGGGCGACATAGCACGGGTATCCGGGCCTCGGCAGCAGAATGTTGGCGCCGGGGCGAGCGAGGGCCGTCACTATGACTTCGATGGCTTGCGTGCCTCCTATCGTCAGGTAGACATCGTCCGGTGATAATTTGTAAGGGAGGTCACGCGAGAGATGATCGGCAATGGCCCTATTGAAATTTTATACCTCAAGTTAGCCTTAGCTTACTAATTAGATTAATGCTGGCCATTTCCATAACTGAACTTATATTTTTTTCCCACATGTAACAATGATAACGTGTGGTCAATCCAATTCGCCAAGTAATTTCATGCGTTGCCCACCATAATATTCTATCACTACATAGGTAATAAAAAATAATATATAATACTAAAATTTCGATTATTTCACCATAAATATTTTTTTAAAAATATTTTATCTAAAAATAATTGCTTGCATCGCCAGAAACAATTAGTCAATGAATTCTTTTTATTATCAATAAATAATTTATGTTTAAATAATTTTGGGAACAATAGATACATATGTCGTTTATTCATGTTATGAGAGATACCAGTTATTTTTAATTTTTTTCAAATTATTTATTTTTTAATTTCTTGACATAGGCAAGTACTAAACAAATAAGCCTTCCGAAGTTGGAACAGCTTTTTGCATGTATGTTGGTGCTGCGGATAATAAAATCGTCATCCGTCCAGGGCATGCCTTGGTATTACCTTCTAGCGGGAAGAATGCCGACGGTGGGGGCGTAACAGTTAAACTCGGCCGAGTGGACTGCATCAACGACGGCATCCTCCGCGACGTGCGCAGTCCGGAAACAGGGGAACGAGGAGGGGTCGCCCTGGCCAAGTGGGACGACGGCTCTGCAGTCATCCCTGTTGAGGTTCTCCATCACCCGGTCGAGGACGCCGCGGACCGTAATCGCCGACGCTCCCAGGAGCCTGCCGTTGCCCCGGAACGTCCACTCGGTCCTGGCCTTGCTCTTGTTCATGGTCCTGTTCTGCAGTGGCACCGTCATCTTTTTGGGGGATCGATCGGCAAGCGTCGAGGTAAGTTCCTGCTTTTGTGTGTTTCGTGGGAACTCCGGCTGTGTGCGTTTAAATAACGGGGAGGTCTAGATGCGGACAAAGGCAAACGACGTCGGAGTGTGAGACACGCGTGAATCCACGTGGTCGGTTCGTTAAACTATGGTGACCCAAAATTGACTAAAGTAATTAATATGGGGCAGGTAAATTCCGAATGCCTTCCGATGCTTTGGACTTCGCTGGAACATGTTAAGTCAACTTAATCAAATAAAAAGGCATAATCTACTATTAAAGCGACTAACCGTTTTCGAAAAAGTATGGAAATTCCGAATGCCTTCCGATGCTTTGGACTTCGTTGGAACATGTCAAGTCAACTTAATCAAATAAAAAGGCATAATCTACTATTAAAGCGACTAACCCTTTTCGAAAAAATATTTGGAAATTAATGGATGCAGGGTAATAATTAATTAATCTTTCATGTTACTCGCATTTCTAGGAATTTTCTCCCATCGCATGCCTGTCTTAACCAAAAATAGAAATGAAACAAGAAACTGTAGTTTTTACCAAATAAGAGAAAGAAAATAGAAATTGTTTATGCCTTATTATCCACAATCTCAAGCCTATGCAGTTTCATTTATGCACCTAATCTACGGATCAAACCCGAAAGATGAAGGAATGTACAAATTCATTTATCATATCTGATTACCTAAAGTAACTCAAAAAATTATACCGAGCAAATATCTTACTTTCTTAGGCTTCAATTTATTTCGCAAAAATAAATTATTTGAAAAGCGTATTCCTTAAATCGATTGCTTATATTGGTTAAAATTGTTAGTTAATGGGAAAATAATTTTTATCATCAATAATAATTTATGTTTAAATTTTTCATAAACAATGAAAATAAATTTTTACTCATTCATTTGGTAAACGATACAAAATTTTTCTAAAAATCAACGTAAGACCAATATATTTTGGCTGCTTTGAGTTGTATCGATTTTGAAAAGTTCATATTGCTTCTAAGGAAATCAATCACAACGTTAATGTACATGCATTACCACGTGAGAACGGGTCTGTCTACTGGCATTTCTTATTACAAAGTATGACTAGTTTGTGGAATTTTTACCAGACTACCTAATTGTAGCGTGTCGTATTGTTAAATATACACGTGTTTTCTTTCCCAAGTTGGTACTCTTTGGGACGTGAAGCGCTCCTCTCCGGCAGTGGAGGGGAAAAGACTAAAGTTGACCGAAGAAGAGCCTTAAAGCCTTTAGTCATCAACGTACGACTTAGGCTTCGGCCACGTGTTTTTCGTGAAACGAAGCGGTTTGCTTTTGTCCTGCCCGCGGTTTACCCCCACCGACTATCCTGTGAAAATGCGCCGCACTCGCAAGCAGCATACTCGCCACGCTGCTGGTCCACGTGTCCGTCGCTAGTGATGATTAGCGGTTAATCACGCACAACATCCCCGTCACTAAGTAACCGGGTCAACCACCCCTTCGGTCGACTTTATCTCTCCCAACGCATATGTTAATAGTCGTCATCAATCATATTCAAATGACGTGCGATGATCATTAAGTTTAGGGTCAGCATTAATACATTTTTATACTCTTATTTTCGATTAGCATGTTATTTTTCGGGCATCAAATATATTTAATATGGGAGGGACTGGTTGTAGGATAGGTGGGTCTAAACGGTCTGAAACCTACCATGTTAAAAGTGATTTTTAGTTTTTTGAATTTGTAACTGATCTCGTTAAATTTGGAATTTACTTGATTTTTCCATTTTGGTTCCCATTTCTATCTAGGGATCTATTTTTCTTGTGTTCCTCATTTTGTTTCATTTTTTTTATAGGAAAATAATATGAGTAACGAAATGGTTCAAAGTTAAAGATGAATGAGATAAGTGAAGGTAAAGGAGCAAAGGTGAGTCAAGAATGAGAGAGGGTTGGGGGCTCAAGCAAGCGATGGTGAGCCGGAGTGAGCAAGGAGGAGGATGAGTTGAGAGAGAGAGAGAGAGTTGTGAAGTGAGATTGGAGAGAACGGAGATAAAAATAGAGAAAAATATGTCTAGGAAAAAAATGAAATTCAATCCTCACAAAATGATATATACTTGAAATTGGGAATTGGGCTAGTTTTTATCTATTCCAAAAACATGGAATCTGGAACAAGGGTGGTCCAGTTTGATTTTCGAATAAAACCGACCTGGTTATGCAGTCTTAATTTAATGTTTACTTTTGGGTTGGATTCTTTTTTCCTTTTTATTCACCCTAATTTCAATGTGTTAATACTCTTTTAATTCTTTTTCTTTGCGTATTGGTTAGTCAGAGTTTTTTCTTTTAGATATGATTTAGAGCTAATGTACGAGCGAAAAAGCCTAGTCGAAAGGTTCATGATAATCGCCCACGCCTCTACAGTGGACCTTTAGTTGCTGAGTTTCGACTTTTGATTTTCTTCTTTTCAAATTTGTTTCTGTTTTATATCCGTCAGCTTAGATTTGATTTATGTGAGTGTTTAGTCGCTGATTGATTAGCCAAAAAGGTCAATAAGTTAAATTTTTTATAAGGATAAGAAGTACAATAGGAAATAGCACATAAAGTTACATTTTTATATTTTTGCACTGAAAAGGTAATTGAATGAATTTTTATATACTTCTTCTATGATTAACATACATAAATCATCTCACACAATGATGATCTTGTATAAATCATAGACCCAATTCACCCACAACACCATGTTTGACCTCGAGAGTTTGCAACGAACACGACAAGTCAAGTGGCCCCAATTTGCTTGTATTTTCGACAATTAGCAAACACGACTTAAAGGTCTCGCGACAAAAAAAAAATTATGAATTCTTTTGTATGTTGGAATTGATGGTAATGCTATTACTGCTTACTGTGGGTTCTGTGGGTTTTGTATCGTGATCTGCTAGTTAGGGAGAGTGGGTTCATCACTGAACTTGTAGCCTGAGGCGGGCAGTTCTTTTGGCATCAAAAGCCATGGGAAGTAGCGTCGGCGGTTTGTTCTTTTGGGAATTCATTTGAGTGGCGTCGCTTGAAATTTTGCCTCCTGAAGCTTTGAGCAAAGTTATGGCTCGACTCCCTGTCATTTCTGTCTAGGCACATTCATTGGAATAAGACTTTGCCTTGAAATGTCAGAGGAGGCACAAAAGATTGAATGAAGTACATGGGCATTTTGTGAGTTTGCCTGCACAATGACTTTATTTCGGCGTCCTTTTTCGTTTTTCGGGTCAGCATCTCTCTTGTACTAGTTTTAAGTTCTTTTCGCTATGAGTGCCAAAGATATCAGGCAAATTCATCAATTAGGGACGCCAAATTTGGTTGGGAGGATGTGGCACAAAACTACAAATGCATTGCACCGCTGGAGATGCTAAAGGCAAAGTCAACCCGATCTTGGAAATGGATCTCGCGAGCATGGAGATTCAGAGGACACGATTCTTGATTTTCATATTTGGAATAGTTATTGAAATCGATATTGAGCGTGTCGGTCGATGTTGATGTAAGAAGAGAACGTGAAGCATGGAGCAGGAGTATAATAAAAAGGAGGGAGAGTCCCCCACGAGAGTAGAGTGAAGGGGGGAGGTGGGTGGGTGGGGATGTGACTTGTGAGCATTAAAGGATGGGCAGTGGGAGGGAAGTGAGTTGGGGGAAGGCCATACCATGCCCTGTTCTTGCAAGGTTTCTTGGGGACAAGTCTCCACCGAACCCTACACTTTCGCCGCTTCCTCATCTCATCCTGTTTCCCTCCTAGGAAGCATGGATGCATGCTACACAACATTCTTGAGAAAAAGGAAGAGAGAGAGAGAGAGAGAGAGATGGAGATAAGGGAGAGAGACTTTTGGGCTATGTCTTTCCCTTTCCATCTTGTGAATTTTCGTATGAAATTATGGGTAGGATCAAT
This sequence comes from Eucalyptus virginea, assembly GCA_014182375.1. Taxonomy (NCBI): domain Eukaryota; kingdom Viridiplantae; phylum Streptophyta; class Magnoliopsida; order Myrtales; family Myrtaceae; genus Eucalyptus; species Eucalyptus virginea. The sequence goes on along the minus strand of CM024516.1, from coordinate 474,589 downwards.
TCTACTGGAAACTGCGTGCGAACCCACTTGCGTACGCTCGAAGTTTCGAAAAGATTACTCAACTTTCCAGGATGATGGAATAGGACCACGCGTCGTGCGGCGTGCGATTATAAACCTTCACGGCCCAACACGCAGCCATGTGTCCGGACAGAGTGCTCGACCTCCTCGCAACATGTTGCGTTCGTGTTGGGTTTGGCTTTTGCTCAGAGCACACACGTGCTATGCTCCCAATCAAAGCTGATCGATCTCTAAGAGTGGAACAAATCACGCAATTGTCCCATTAAATTCTCCCGTTGCTCCTCTTTCTAGAATTTAAGTTGATTTTTTTTTTTCATTATCCAGATTACTTTTAATATTTTTCCACATGGACCCGCTAGATGGTACTGTCATCCTTTGAATTGGAACCACTATGTCATTGGGATAACTTATCTCGCATTTAGAAAGTCAATCAATTGAACTGAAGTTTGTTTACGAGATTTGTTTTTCTTCATAAAAATAGGCATTTTCCATCATTTTGAGTCCCATCATCTATAACTGCGCGTGAGGTTCAATAACATAAATTATAAGTGCATAAATAATAAGACAAATGTTCTTACCAAATTGGGGTCCAATCCCAGATGATGAGATTAAGGAAAATGAATTATCGTTTCACTTGGACACGAAAAATTACATTAATCATCTTTACCAAAAAAAAAAATTACATTAATCAAATCATAATCAGATCAGGACATCAGTCAAAAATTTACAAAGCGTGTCATCTCTCTCTCTCTCTCTCTCTCTCCCGACCTCTTTAATTACATTTTTGACTGAAGAAATCCCATCTCAAGCAAGCAACCGTCAATACATCAAAAGACAACAATCTAAATCAATCCCCAAAACAATATTAAGCGACAAGCTAAAACATTAAGCAACACCAAACCTCGTTTATATAAGTTCGGCACATATTTATTTACTCTATACTCTTTACTAGTGCCAACCGACCAGTATGTACAGCTTTGGCTTTATCTTCTTCCAAAATGCATCCTCAGTCATCGTCATCTGGGAATCCAATTTATCATCTCAGCTACATCAGGAGCTCGTTCACCCACCCAATGTCAGGATCATCACAAGAATTGCCTTCATTGACCTTGTCAGCAAAAATTCCTTTGTTGCTTGAAGGATCACTGCCAAAAAAATTCTTAGGCACCTGAGGAGGATTTGGGGTTGAAGGTGAAAGAATAAACTGGGTCTGCTCCTCATTCACACTGGTAGTGACATCAACCCAAGGCATGGCTGTCCGGTTCTTGACCGATGACAAAGGTGACGAGTGCGGAGGAGGCGAGACTTCGCTCATCTTCATCACGTCCAGCGAAGTCATGATCTCGTTCAGGACGTCCTTGTAGCTCATACCCTGGCTCAGACAGCTCGGCTCCAACCGGTCGGCATACCGCGAGATCGGTGAGAACCCGCTCAGGGACCGGCCCTTGAGGGGCGACAGGGGTGGTGACAGGGACTGGGATGGCGACAGCGGCGGCGATAGGTGGGACATGCCGAGCAAAGTTGAGGTCGGCGAGGAGGCGGTGAACGAGTGGCAGAACAGGCAGCAGTGAGGCAGCGAAGAAGGCGAAACTGGACTATGGAATTTGGACTTCTCGAGGTTGATCTCTTGTGGAGAGTTGGGCTCGGATTGAACAGGCAAGAGGCGAAGCTGACGAGTGCTGTGAGCGAAGAAGCAGACCTTCCTCTTGCAGTTCTTGCCATCTTTGCATGCCTCAGTCCTATACCTATATGAGACATCAACAACACGAGTAACATTTGATCAGATCCGTTGGGTTTGACAATTTTTTGCTCAAATCGAATGACCAGATTTTCTTAAAACATCAAGCTTCACCAGTTCTGGAGTATATATATTAAAAAACATGGCATGCACTGGGAAACAATTACCAACTTGACATTGCAAAACAGGACTAATATTCACCAATTATATTCTATAATTCGAAAACATACTTTGAAGGGTGCAGCCAGCACTCGAAGACGCCGTGTGCGAACTCACAGTTATCACCGCGGCTGCACGACCCGCGGCGGTACTCCGCGCAGACGGTCCCCGAGTAGTGGTACTTCCGGGGGTCCCTGCGGCGGGCCTTCTCTCCAGGATGAGCAAAAGGGCAGTCCGTCCAGTCGTGGCTGCGGCTGCGGGTGCACCGCCTCACCTTGAACTCGAACATGCGGAAGTGGTCCGACGAGTAAGGGTCGGAGTCCTCATCCTCATCATCGCCCCGGTTGTTGAACGGCAGGAACTTCTGGAGAGGGGTCTCGGGGACCCTTGGTGAGTAGTCGGAGGAGAACACGTCGTGGCTCTCGAGGGCCGCCGACTGGTGCTGCGCCACAGAAGAGGCTGTCCGACGGCCGAGGAGCTTCCTGGGGGGGATGTCGAGCGCCTTCTTAGGGGAGAAGAGTTGGTGGGAGGCGTGGAACTTATGCTGCTCCGCACAGACGCTGGTCATGCTTGGGGAACGAGCGAAAGCTAGCGAAGAGATTGTGCGTGAACAAAAAAATCGGGCTGAAAGAGTGATTCTGGATGAGGTAAGGGAGATGCAAGGAGCGGCTATTTATATAGGATGGCTAGAGAGAGAGAGAGAGAGAGAGAGAGAAGACGAGAATGGCGAGGAGGAGAGGAGGGTATGGGGGTCGGATTGCGTGGCTGCATGGCATTAGGGATCAGCATGCAAGACGGTACGTGGCGGACCCGCTAGAACGAAGCCGGTGACGAGAGTTGGCTATGTGTAATGCTCTTCGAGTCTCTCTCTCTCTCTCTCTCTCTCTCTCCTCTTAGGGTTTTCTTTTGGACACTACCCAAAGCCAAAGCACCAACAGCAGGAGCTGACATTTTCGAGATTTTTAAATGAAAAAGTCAGATTCCATGAACCAAAATTTGGGTTTGGGGGCAAGAAAATGTACCGGAGAAGCTGGGCCCCGCTGAATCGACGGCTGGAGTAGGATCGGATAATTTTCTTTTTTTTGAACGGCTTGCGATGGACCAAGGAAAGCCCGGAGGTCCCAAGACTTTTTCTCGATGAGATCACATGATGGGGTGATGGGTATTGAATATCGATGAGGAGGAAGACGTCAAGAGCAGACGGGGACAAAAGTGGGGAGAGTTAATGTAATGGCTTGAATTACGCAGCAAACGCTGTCCTAGAATTACACGGATTGTTGGATTTCAGTTTGCTACCATAGTGTTTTCTCGTATTAATGCCCGAGTACTGACTAAAACGTGTGAATCCCGACCCCTATGGTAAAAGACAAAGTGCAGTTAAAGCCGGGTGTGAAGCTTGCTGGTACTCCCGATGGTGGTTGTATCGCCTTCGTAGTTGAGAGGAGGAGATTGGCGCCGCTTGATTGAATTCGAGGTGTCTCTCTGAATTCAATGCGCCATCGCGTCTTATTGCCATCAGCAATTGACATGTGGTGCGAAATGGCGACCGTGGTTAAAAGAAAACCCAAAAACTTTAAAAAGACAAAGAAGGTAGTTAAAAGGAAACGAGGGGCAGGTTCTTCCAGATCCGTACGGAAAGGACCGGATGTGCTCGAAATCATTGGGGTTACTGGAGGTGTTAAGATAAACTCCCCCAAAAACAAATTTTATTTGGCTGGACTGGAGTTCTTGAGGAAGTTCTTCAATCTAAGTTAAAAGTGTTCTCTTCTCATGTTGCAGCATACCATTGTATCAAGGGAAAATTTTAAATAAGGATCCGAAATGAATCTATTTTCTCAAATAAAGACTCAAAGTAAATTTTATGTCATATAAGGATCAGAAATGGACCAATTATTTCAAATAAGAACCTAAAATGAATTTTGTTTTAAATAAGAAACCAAAATGATCAAGTTAATCTCTTGAGAACCTTAGTTCATCAATAGACATTTTCCGACGATTAAAATAAAGGCAATTTAGTTAGAAATTTGTGATTGAAAAAAAATGGAAAATTTTAAATTAATTAAGTTCAGGTTATTAATTTAAGATGTTTATGCTTTCTTCTTTCTTCTCCCCTACTGCTCCTCAACCAAATCATTGCCCAATGATCGTCACGACTCGATTCTTGTCACTCCTCGCCTTGTTCGACCGGTGGAGAATTTAGGTCTTCGCAAACAAAGAAAAAAGCATATGATTTTCTTATTGTTTTTGAATTCGTGCCTCAATCGGCGGAAAATTTGGGTCTTTAATTTTGCGGAAGACGAGTATAAGGAATGAGGAGAACTTTGGTCTTTGACTTTATGGAGGATGAACGGGAAGACTGCAGAAAACCTAAGTTTTTTTTTTTTTTTTTTTAGGATTTGTTAATTTTTATATTTTATTTTGGATAAAATTGCCCAAACTCTTATAGTCGGAAATGTCACATGCTTGATAGTCGGCAAATATTTGGCTAACCAACAAGCTCAGATTCTTATTTGGAATTGATTCAACCATTTCGGATCCTTATTTAAGACAATGAATCCACTTTAGGTCTAAATCTAATACAAAGTTCATTTCGGATCCTTATTTAAGAAAATTGATCAACTTCGGATCCTTTATTTGGAATTTTCCCTTATATCAAAAACCATCCGAACAAACATGACATCATGCTAATACTGGTGACAAGAATCGTCAACGGGAATTTGCAAAAGAAATCTCCAGAAACAGTATGAAGGAATCCGACATCGCAAAGTTGATCCTGATTTCGCAGCATCATATCCTTTAAAGACCACTGGCTTAGCGAAGCATAGTGCTTCGCTTTAAGTAAAGGGCTTATTGGTCCATTGCATGTGATGGCCTAACATAATGGTGTCTGCACAGCCCACAAGCGATGCATTTTCAAATGGTAATAGTAATACATTGAGGCCTACCTATGTCTCCTTCCACGCATACAGATTACAAAAAAAAATTTGATTATCAAACACAAACCTCATTGCAACTTTACAACTATACAAGAGATGTCATCCTTGCTGTTCCTATTAAGAGCTTCGTCTATCAGATGTTTCGCGGCCGACTGAGCATCCTTAATGTTTTTGATAGAGTCCACTGCTTCCTGATTTGACATCACCTGGCAGGACATCATGAAGATATAAGAGATCTAGTCTTTAAAACGAGTACATATTATCACATGGAAATGTGCATAATCAGCTTCTCAAATGGGTCTCTTTTCAGCTATAGATTAGACTATGCTTATCATCTTTATCTCCCCATCCTATAAATAAGGAGCAACAGGAAGAGAGAATGAAAGATCCAATGACCATCAGTATTAGGACTCACCTTCCATATTCCATCACTAGCCAGAATGATGAATTCAGATTCTTCATCAATCGTCTCCACTCTAACATCTGGCTCAGAACTCAGGTGGATCTTTAAGCTTTTATCACCAAAGGCCCTTGCTACAGCCAGCTGACCGTCAACTCGCGGAACATCTCCTGCAAGCGCAAATAGATATTAGCCCTCCTGCAAAAAGTTGTACTGTCGCTGGTCTTATTCTTATGTTTGTGGGGATCTGAGAGACATAAACACTAGGCCCTACTGCAGCTTCTTGAGTTTTTATACCCAGTCAAAGCTTTTCCTGTGATTATCCACCATACCAACACTAGGTAGGAAACTTGGAGAAAAACTCCTTATGTAAAAGCTCGATATTCATACCTGTCCTGAGTAAGAAACTAATGCATAAAACTTCTTCAAATAAGGTTACTGGCTTTCGCAGGGAACGCTATCGCACAGTGTGAGTCCTCTAAAGGAGCTTTACTGCCTCGCGATCAATTATAGATTGTGTGAAAACTAGTACATGACAGTAAAGGAAAGCACAAGAATATTTGACATGTATTTCAGTAGCCACATACCAGGAATATTGGATACAAATCCACCTCTGCTTTCAATCAACCTCTTTTCCCTGTTTGGCTCATGATCAACTGATAGTTGTTCGGCTTTACCCTTCTTACATATGACAGCACGAGAATCTCCTACATTTGCCACCACCAAAGTCTGGCCATTCAGTATTGCCGTCACTGCAGTTGACCCTCCTTTTCCTAAGGCAAGTGCTTTCTCTAATATTACCTTGTCCGTTGTGTGATAGGCTCTCCTAATTGCAGCCTCAGTATCAGCCCAGAAGTCTGGCTGCTCATAGAAATATCGTTCTATCAAACATTTCACACTTAATTGTCAAAGGGAACAAAGATCAACAAAGCAACATAGGGATAACTGCAAAAATTTTAATGGCCAGATGTTAAATGAACTAACATGCATTACCTGCTTCAAAATACTGTCAAACAGATGCGTTTGCAGGTAATTTGCAACTTCATGGCCTAAATGACCATCAAATATTGCAAATAAACCCAACTCTTTTGATTCCACCTGCCTGAAATCGGAAACTACATAATCTTCCATGGCATGATTCGACTTTCCCTTCATTAAGTGATAGCCGTGGGAGATGTTCTTAGAAGCTTTGCCTTTACCCTTTCCCGTGTCTGGCAAGCATGTACTTAACCCAGCTTTCACCTGAAAAATATAAAACCAATAGAGGCTTAGGAAAAGAGTGAGAAATGGTCAGCATAAAAGGCAACTACTAAGAAAGAAACTATTCACAGTAACCATATATTCAATTTCTTCTTGAATAAGCAAAGGAAACAGCCTGATTATACAAAACCAAGGGCTTGCCTTACATTCAAAAGAACCAAAAAAGTTATTTGGGTGTATGACTCAAGGAAAACATAGATCGCATGCACAGGCTTCTCCTAATTCGAGCAATCTAACCCTAAAACTCAAATTAAAAAACTTTGTGCAGGCAAGCATTGACAAAATATACAAGCACGAGTGGCTAAGCTAACCGCACTGCTAGAAAGTCAAAACACTGGAACAAACACAGCCACAAAAACTATAACAGCATTACCACACGGAACACTACACATTCTGCTACTTTTACTGATGAAAACTCTCTCTGCAGTTTTTCATGTAGTCACTACTCACAAGGCACTGCATCTTATTTTGCACCATATTTTTACTCCTCTTGCGTATGACTGTCATATCTGAGATACTTTTACATGTTTCACAGAATAACTAATTGAGGTTTGACTTCTCTGTTCCACAATTACTTGATAACTACCAATACCAATACAATAGGTAGGTTCTGAAAAGAGCATGTTCATTGAATAGGTCTTCTGCAACAAAATTGAAAATTTGCAGCACCTGAGCAAAGTTGAAGAGGCCAAGTACTTTTGCATCTCAATACATGTCATTGCAACCCTTATGATACACAAATTTACATATTCAAGCTATCGGTGGACACGACAGTTTGTCCTGAAATCCCAATCAATCCCCAAAATGGAGACCAGATAGTAGATGGACAGTGTGTTTTGGTATGAGAACAGAACTAACGATAGAATGATCTGAGCTACATATAATAAGATGACCAATTTATATCTAACTGCAGACATTAACAAAATTTCATGTCAGATTCAAAATGATACTATATATCTTAAGTAACCAGCGCCTCAAAATCTAATAACCGCAATCAATATGTATGCGCTTTGGACAACAGTACTTCGCACCGTTCATTACGATTAGAGCCCCAAAACCCGATCGGGACACAACCGCCACGAGCCGGCGCGAGTTCAACTCAGAACACGACGACGGAGGACTCACTCGAGCAATAAAAAGCGTCTCAAAGACAAGTCGCGCTGCCTCTCTCCACCGACAACAACCAGCAGAACCGCAATCAAAACTCGCAAATCGCGGCGCGGCGAGGCGATTCCCAGTTCCGCGCTCAAAACCGCCACGCACGGGCACCTCGCGCGCGGGGGGCAAAACGAGTCGCTTCGGAGCGTAGAAACCGCTCACGCGCTGGATCGCTCGCGGGGGGGAGAAAAAGCAAACGAGATAGATAGACGCAACCAACCTTCATCTTGTGCAGGATTTCTCTGCCGTGCATGATGATGATCGATCGCTCGCCCGCTCGCTGGCTGCTTTCTGCAATGCTCTGCGCGCAGAGAGAAGAGAAGAGAGAGAAGACTCGGTATTCGAACGAAGGAGGTTGACTTTACTGGTGGGCGTTTTCATCGGTCGTCCGTCCAGGTCCCGCCCCGCGTTTTTAAGGAGGATGATTACGCGTCCCTCCAGACGACTTAGTTGACTTTTGGGTTCTTTGGAGGAAACGATTATTACGTCTCGTCGTTTATGGCCGACGCAGAAAAGACTTAAAAACCGACTTGCGACAGCAGCCGTGTACTGCTGGGAGTCGCCAATGGTAATTTTTAACAATAATTGATGACTAGAAACTGTGGCTCCCTCGAGCATTACTGCTTTCTCTTGTTTGGCTCTTAAGTTAAGAGTATTGCTTGTCATGAGTATCCCAACGAAAGCCTCGAAGTTTTCGACCATCACATTGGTCGGTCGGGCCTAATACCATCTTTATATCTTAGACAGGTTTGTCATTTATGTAACTGACATGTATTACCCCTGTTGCGGATTTCGCCTTAAATGGTCTGATGTATAATTTAATTTGGGATGATCGAATGGGGTTTTTGCTCTTAAAGCACCTCGGAGATTCACTTGAAAAATCTAATGTAGATAAGATCCTCAAGTGTGCAACTTGATCAACTTGAATACTTTTTTCCATGGACTTCGTCAAATATGGTGACCGCAACGACTACCATTCACAGATTTCTTTTTATTTTTCTTTCCAAGCAGGAGGAAGACCCGTGCATTGGACGTACAGTCCTTATTCATTAGTCAACTCGAACTTCACCCATCATTTCACTTGTGTTGTCGTGCCCCAAGATTAACCCTGCACGAACACAAGATAAGATGATTTACTGCAGTGGAATTTTAAGCAGAGCGCATGAGAAAGTGGAAGAGGGGGAACGGGAAGGGCTTTTTACATCGAGCAATTCATGGCATTGGAGATGGGGAAGCTGAGATGCACTTGACACTCCTCACGGAGATTCTCGATCCGGGAGGGGACGAACGGGGCGTCCATCACGTACCCAATGTCCTCGATGCACCGGCACAGCAGTTCCGGGCCGAACTGGTTCTGTTTGGCGAGGTTGTTGAGGGTCAGCAGGTTGTTGCAACAGGCTCTCGGGGGCTCGGGGGTGAGCCCTTCAAGGAACCCCATACAGTCGGCGAAGTGCTGGTACACGTTGACGCAGAATGTGAACTCGTCGCCACTGCACAACGCACACGGAAGGAGAAATAGACTAAGACGGATTATACTGATGTGGACCATTGCTGATCTCCCTAAGCCGAGTACTCTTTGCTTTTTCGGTTGCACCTTGTGCTTTTAGCAAATCTTAATAGCGAATACAAATAAGTGATGTTGCTTAATGAATTGGTCTGGGTCGTTGGCCATGTTATTGTCGTGATCCATGAATTGCTGCTTTGTTTGCGGAAACGAGGAATTGATGACAAAACTTTCAGTTTACGTGGGGAAACTTAGGAACACCAAATTACTGCAAAGAGGGAAGATTGGAGACAGCTTCTGGTTGTTTTCATTGAACTCTTGTTCAGCACGATGCAGTGCAGAATGCAGAATCGGCAAATTTTAAAACACTAAGGATATGAAGGCCAAAAATTTTCAGCAACTTGGAGCAACTAGATGGATCTGTGAAAGCTGAGGCCCTAAAGAACTACCTCGAGCAACGAAGTGATATGTTACATTTTGTACGGGCAAGGTTAGAGCTGGGTTGCTGGGTATTATCAGCTAGATCTATCTTAGCGGACTTTAATTCAAGCTTCTCGAATCCAAGAAGAGCTTTCGTGATCTGCCAACCTTGCTGAATGGTTCAGATTGAACATTTACTTGCCTTTGCATTTTGCTGTCGATGGACGATGGCGCTGCTGTTGTGTTTTCAGCAATGTTGGCTCCTTCCTGATGGTGACGCGAAAACCCAGTTGATGGAACTCGAAGTAGATTGGATGGCATGCGCCAATGTGGGTTTACACAAGAATGCAGCACTCTTTATCCCTAGATTATGACATTGAGCCCTTTAACATCTCGTTATTAAGTTGTCGCTGCATTTTTAACGTTGCAAGATGGAAATCTTCAGCTCAATCAGGTAAAGGATCACTTTCGTAGGTTGATGAGGTTCTTGCTGAACTGGCATAAACGGATAGGCAGTTTTTCCCTCTGATTCATGTGAACCCATGAGAACCAATGTCTCGATTAGTTATTTAGCGACTTAGCATGGTCAAGCATATTTTTGCAGCAGCACAAGAGAACAGGAAAACACTGCCATGAGCAGCATCTTACAAATGAGCAGAATTATTCAATAGCGAGTTAAAGTCCACTGCATCAATTTATTCCTAGATATGAAGTAGCCATTAAGTCAATTATTCTCCAATTTATTCTTCTCTCTGTCAGGACCAGTTCTTCCTCAATCCACCTGAACAGGCTCCCGATTTATCCTCCTAGCGAACCCTGCAACAGTAAAACAACTGTTGTCATGAAATCATGTCCTTCACTAGAGATAGAAAGAGAGAGAGAGAGGGCTAATCTCTACGTAGAGCAATCCATGGCGGAGGAAATCGGGAAGCTGAGGTGGGTGCCGCAGTACTTAGGAAGAGCCTCGATCCGGGAGGGCATTAGTGGGGGATTCGTTCCCATCACCCTGGCCTCGATGCACTGGCATATAACGCGCGGACCCACCAAATGAATCGCCATGTAGTTGAGCACCCCGACGCTATTGCAGCATTCCTCAGGCGGGATGAAGTAAGTCCCCACGAGATAATCCAAGCAGTCGGGGAAGTACTCGTCCACATACTTGCAAGAAGGGTGCCTGGAAGCTGCGGCCGAGGCCGAAATTGAGAGCACTATGAGCAGAGTCCGGACAACGTACGACATAGGAGGCATAGGTGAAAGTCAATTTGTCTTGGCGAAGGTGGTCTTTCACGGTTCATGCGTAGAAGAAAGCTCCGGCCTAGTTCGACCCGGCTGGTTTTATTACGTGAAAAGCGTACGGACTAGATGATGCATAGTAACTAATCAAGGTCATGTTAATTCCATGCTCCGTGATTCAGTAAGATGTAATCGTGTTGAAATAGATCTCTTTCGAAATTGGCCTAACGAAAGTTCATGTCTTTTGAGATTAACTCAAATCGTGCTTGTTCATCTCCAAAAAATAAGTGAGTTTTCAACTTCTTTCATCGTAAATGTCATGCAAATTGGTTGAGCTTAAGATGGATCCTTACTTTTTCTTTCTAGCTTTTGAGAAAGTAAGAACCAAAAACCTACCTTAATAAACATATTGGAAAGACGGTTTTACTGGGACCTAATCAAATTGGGCAGAAAAATGGTTGACACAACATCGATCAAGATCGTAAAAGACCAATTGATGTCTCGTGTTTGATCAAATTGGGCTGATGCCCAAGTCGGATATATTGAAAATCGATTGTCTAAATCCTTTCTTCTTTTTCATTTGTCTTAAAATCATTGGCCGTTCCAATTTTGCAATAATAGAGCACAATAAAGTTGCAAAACACAACAGCACGGACCACTATAACCAATGGTTAATTCTTGGGCACTACTCACTCACATCCAAAGACTAATCTTGGATCTAGGCTCACAAAAATGCCAATGTGAGAAAATACAGAATGATGAGTCGAATATTCGACGACATTCTTTAATAGTGGTCACCATTTGTGTGTATAATTTCTAAATTCTTTTCCTTTTTAGAACGGTCTAAAAAAGGTTAAATCATTCGTTCAGGGTCATTTTACGGATAGAGCCATGAACTTACTGTCGACTGGCCACGAAACGACGCCATTCGGAGTCGTCCGCAGGAGCTGCCCACACACCGTGGAATATAGCCGTTGGGAAGACACGCTGGCCGTGGAGCGCATTTCAAAATTTTCGACCGTTGGGATCGGGGACGTGCCCCAACGATATACCCACACGGCCTCAGCCTCTCCTCCTCTCTTTCATTAACCATCGAAGGGGGCATTTTCCATGATCGATTGAGCGCAGAAAAAATCCCTAATTTTCTCCGCCCCAAATTCCACTTTCGATCGGACGAATTCCACCATTTCCAGATGGCGGTGGCCGATGACCCGAGCAGTGCTGCTGCGGCTATTGCGGCATCAACAATGACGATGATCGATGAGACCTACGAGTTCTCCGCGCCTCACTTCTTCGACTTCACCAACGGGGAGACCGAAGAGGATCAGCGGAAAGCCGAGCTTTGGTTCGAGTCGGCCCTCAGCTATGGCCCTTCTCGTACGTCTTCTCCTTCTCTCTCATGGTGATTGGGTAAATGCGTGATTGATTCTTGTTGCTTTCGTCTGTTTGTTGAGCGGTTGGTGATTCTGTCCGTCGGATATTTGGCTTTGGAACGTCAATTTTTAGGGTTTTCCCATCTCGTTTTTAGTTCTCGAGTATGATCTTGTTTTGATGTCTTCTGTGATCGAGATTCATTGGACAGAACCAAAGTGGAATTGCAACCAAGTGAGTTGAGCGTAGCACAGAAGCAGTCTCAGTCTGATATAGGCTCTTTTAGTGGCCTGGGATTGGGGGTATTCGCTTTCTTTTTCTGTAGAATTCTGTGGTATTTGTTGGATCAACAGATGAAATCAATTTTCCATCAGCATTGAATGAGAAAAAAATTAGGGTTTTGCTAAGCAGATGATAGATAGGGCTTATTGAAGTGGTCTTTTGCTAGTTCGATGCCCTTTAACAAAAACAACTGATTCCAAAGGATTGATCTAGTTTAGAAATGATTGGGCTTTTAGGATTACTTGGCTGTAATAGAATTTGAGTAATCAAGCTATTACTGAATCTTATTACTCCCTGTTTCAACCTTGCCCTTTTTTAGTTAAAGTACAATTACAAAGTGAATTGGGAATTTGAAGTGATATGGTCCTTTGTTCTCTAGCTATGGTGTAGCTTTTATGGCCAAAATTAGGACTGGTACTTGGTTGTAATAGAATTTGAGTAATGAAGCATTACTGAATCTTATTCCTCCCTGGTTCAACCTTGTCCTTTTTTAAATTAAAGTACAACTTCAAAGCGAATTGGGAATGTGAAGTGACATAGCCTTCTCTATCTATGGTGTAGCTTTCATGGCCAGAATCAAGACTGGCAGATCCATCAAGGTTGAGGCCCTATGCGATTTTGGTGAGGCAGAGGCTTCGCAGAAGGTAAAAGGAAATTTTCCACCATATGGTTCTTAAAATTTGTATACTTGGTACCAACATCAAAAGATCTTATAGCCAGTTTATTTTGAATCAGGAAACAGAGTTAGTGGATTCAGTGACTGCTTCTTGTGTCGCTGAGGTCAAAGCGCATAATGATGGAGCCCCTAGCAACATGGTAATGATGTTTTGACCCTAACTTCTCAAATCAACCAATTTCCAGGTAGCCACTGACCATTTTAGCTCTTCAGGTTTCTGCTTATGAGGAACCAAAATCAGCAGAAGAGTTGGACACCGGAGTTCGTAAAGGCACGCAAGAAGTTGACAGGTATTGGTCAAATCCACTACTGGCTTATGGGAGACTGGCCTTTGAAAAGAAATTGGGACTAATACTGTTGTATTTTAGTGATTCAACTTCAAAATTCGTGGATGCTGCATTAACTGATGATAAAGAGAAAGGCAAGTCCTCTGTTCTAGAAGGAGCAGAAGTTAGCACCCCAAAACCAGCAATGGCTACTCAAAAAAGAGATGTAGTGACTGATTCTAAGAAATGTCAGACAGCTAAAAAGATAGCCAGTTTGATCAAGAACCCCTCCACGTTGAGGCCTAAACAGAACGTGCAGTCTTCACAAGCCAAGAAATCCAAACCAGAGAGTGTTAAAAGGTTAAAAGGACATGTTTTATCCTTATATTTGCATTTGAAATTGAAAATAAACAAATATGAAGTATGGCTTACTCGGTTTCCACTCACAGAAATACAAATCCGAAGAATCCTGCTGCAACTCCTACTGTAGCTCAAGAAAACCAGGCTATCAAGCGGCAGAAGTTGGAAGGAGGGAAGTCTAGACAGGTGGAGCCTACAACAGCCCTGCTATTCTCATTTAGTTGGGATGGGTTCTTCTATCGGTGATATAATGGACCGACTCATCTGAACTTTATTTTATCTTCTTTTTTTTCAGATCTTAAATGTCAAACCGCAAATTTTGCCTCATAAATCAAAACTGGGTCTTGCAAGTGGCACTTCTAATGTATGCAGTTCAGTAGCCAATAAGGCTGGGAAAGAAGATAGAAAGGTTTGCATTCACGACTGCATTTCAATTTTTATATCTGTAAGTTGTCTAGGTAATGCTAACTAGTCAGTTTATATTGAAAGATTTACGCTAGGGAACCAGTGGCGCAGTTCATTTCAACGGCAGAAATGATAAAGAAGTTCCAGTCCGGTACCAGAGACTTGTCATTACCGCATCTTGGTAGTTCTCTTTCACATGTAAGCTAATTTCTCTGGATGTCTTTTGTGGTACACTCTGTGATGAACTTTTGCTCTTGGAAACAAGTCCCTTTCTTTTTCTCTTTTTTTCAATTTCTCTACATCTTTTAAACCTCAGGATATGGGCGCTTCAAATATACAGAGAAAGCCTACTAAACTCACACTTACGAGGCCCAAGGAACCTGAATTTGAAACATCACAGCGTATCCGTACAGTCAGGGTAAAGAGTACTGCAGAGCTTGAGGAAGAGATGATGGCTAAAATACCAAAATTCAAAGCTCGGCCATTGAACAAAAAGGTAATTTTCTCCCTCCTATTTCTTTCTGCCATACTATGGCAAACAAACCAATAAAAACTAAATTTTATTGTTAATTTCTTCTTCCATATGCTATAGATGTTGGAAGCTCCAGCATTACCAGTTTTACAGAGAAGTACACCTAAGCCACCAGAGTTTCAGGTAATTTCAAGTTAGATGCAGCTAGAATGGATTTATAAGAGTAATCATTCGGGAACTAACTATCTTTCACATTAATTGAAGGAGTTCCATCTTGAGACAACATTAAGGGCCAATAACAATGTAGAATCAGCTTCTGTTGCCTCCACAGAAAAATCTCATCAGGTACAGGGGGACACATTTCTATTCTGTCTGCTTTTGTCATGCTTGTCAAGGCATCTATTAACAGTTTCTCCCAATCGTCCTGGCACAGAATCACCAATGGAAATTGCATCTAACCGAACCTAAAACTCCACTCCTTCAAACATCCTTGAGGGCCCGCCCCCCACACGTGAAAAGTTCCTTTGAACTAGAGCTGGAGGAACTTGAAAAGATTCCCAAATTTAAAGCAAGGCCTCTGAATAAGAAGGTTTGACTTCTGTGTTTAGACATTGCTGCTGATATTTCACACTCTTCATTTAGTTTTGGTAATGAGATGAGTTTGAATGCTGCAGATTTTTGAAAGTAAAGGGAACATGGGGATGTTTTATAATACAAAGAAGCACATAACCCAACCTCAAGAGTTCCACTTTGCAACAGATGAACGGTTTCCTCAACCTACCGCAGTTTTTGATTTATTTGACAAGGTACACCTCTCTCATTGTCCTCACATAGCTAATGGAAGCACTAATCTTCAAGTACTTTGATGAATTCTATTGAATGGTTATGTAACTCTCCAGCTTTCATTGAAGTCTGAACCTCGACAAGAGAACCCAATTCCAAGGAACACAGCCCCTAACCCTTTCCATCTCCATACAGAGGTATGTGAAAATTGCCTTCCCAAGATTTAAGTTATAATCTGGTTGCACAATTAGTTTTCTTAATTGTATTTTTGCATTCCCCTTCAAATTCAGGAAAGGGGAGCTCAGAAAGAAAGAAGATTTGTGACGGAATTAATGCAAAAGCAGTTGGAAGAGGAAAGAGCCAGGATTCCCCAAGCTAATCCATATCCGTATACAACAGATTACCCTGTGGTATGGATGCTGTCTATGTTTTGCTTTTGTTATCAGAAAGAAACATGGAAATAAAAGCTATCATCCATCCTCCTGTGCACAGATTCCTTCAAAGCCAGAGCCCAAGCATTACACCAAGCCCGAACCCTTCCAACTGGAAAGTCTTGTGAGGCATGAAGAGGAAATGCAAAGAGAAATGGAAGAAAGAAAAAGAAAGGAGAAAGAGGACGCCCAGATGAGGATTTTCAAGGCACAGCCGATTTTAAAAGAGTAAGCAGCAACATGAACGTTTCTCATTCTGTCTTTTATTACCTATAGGTTGTTTGCAGCGTGACTTTATTTATTTATGCTGGATCTCACAGCAGGGATCCAATTCCACTTCCCGAGAAAGTCCGCAGACCGCTCACACAAGTTCAGGAGTTTAATCTCCATGTAGATCACCGGGCTGTGGATAGAGCAGAATTTGATCATAAGGTAACCTAACCTCCTTCCAATTACAATGTACTCTTAAGAATTATCTCTCGACTTGTAACTCACTCAATAAGTTCCTCCCCAGATCAAAGAGAAAGAGGCAATGTACAAGAGATACAGAGAGGAGAGTGAGGCTGCTCAAATGGTACTGTCTTTGATATCTGCTGGTGGCTCTATGAACTTTTTAAGAGTGGTATTGTTTAACTGACGCCCTTTTTACAGATTGAAGAAGAAAAAGCATTGAAACAGCTAAGAAGGACGCTGGTTCCCCATGCGAGGCCAATCCCAAAATTCGATCACCCCTTTTGTCCCCAAAAGTACGAGTCTTTAAACCCAAAATTCGATCACCCACATCTAACCCACCCTGCTTGGTATTTCAATGATGATTCATCATTTTGTCTGATTCACAAACAGGTCTTCCAAGGAATCAACGAAAGCAAAGTCTCCAAATCTGCGTGTGCTGCGAAGGAAGGAAATGAGAAAGGCATCCATGCTTTCTGCAACCTCCAGTGCCGCTACTCTTATGAGATGACACAATCCTTCGGTCTCAAGCCTTGTGCTTGATATGTTGATATGTTGTAGTGGTGTTCAAGAACATTTGAACCAAAGGGGGGAACGGTAACTGGGAAATTATGATGTACCATTGTAGGAATATTGTTCATGTACACTAATCTCCAATTAATAGTGACAGCAACTCATTCATTTTGCCAAAGTTTGCAAGCTGTCTGAAAGTTGTGCAACTTATTTCTTATAAGTAATTTCCCAGGAGTCGTGGCACCCATTTATGCCCAAATCGCATAATCTGGATGAGGGAAGGAGTTGGACGGAAGACAAATTGGCTGAGCTACATTTGAATGGGGATGATGTCACTCTGGTTATTGTCAAATTTGCACTCAAGCGAACGGGAGTTCGCTGCAAAAATTTAAAGAAACGAGATAGGACGAAATAATTTAATAATCCGTGGGTCCCATTTGCAATTTTTGCGCAAGTCGAACGTTCAAAATCGAAACGACGCGCCGATTTCCCGCTTCTTCGCGAATCAAACCGACGGCGACTCAACTCCGATCTCCATCTTCTTCCCCAAATCGCAGTCCCCGCGCACGCACAAGACAAAGGTCCGAGAGCACATGGCGGTCGCTCTCTCGGCTCCCGCTGATCCGTCCTCCGCCGCCAGCCGCCGAGGCCGACCTCGTGCCGTGGCTCAGGTTAGATTCCCTTCCTCGGACTCGAGACTAATTCGTCGAGACAAAACGTCGGTCGATTCGGCCGCACTCGCCTTCCAGCCTCGCATCTAATTCGGCGACATTCGAACCCGGTCCAGGTCGGTTTCCGAGGCCCTGGCCGACGTGAACTCGGGCGGCTGCTCCGTCGCGGATCTCAACAGGCTCGTGTCTGATTGTATCGCCGCGTTCAGGGACGACCTCCGCATCCGCAATGACCCTAGGTTTCTCAAGCTGTGGATTATCTATGTAATCGATCTGCGCCTCTTATCTCTGCTCTTTCTGGTTCCTGCAATGACGTGCTGGGATTTCGTATTTGGTTTGTGGCTTTTTACTGTTTCAGTACTCGCTGAAGTGCTTGAATTTTTTTTTGGTAGTTGGATACTTGTGAGGATTTCGAGAGCGTCGTCAAAGAAATGGATGATAGTATGTCATGGCCCAACGATCCATTGTTCTATGAATTGTATGCGTTGTTTCTTGAAGCCAGAGGACAGCTGCATGAGGCCATTAAGGTTTACCAAATGGGCATTGCCAGGTCCTTTTCGTGTCACGTGAGCTGTTTGCATCTAATTTGAGGGAATCGCTTTCGCTACGGTGATCTGAAAGGTTCATGTTGGTGCTAGGCACACTGGAGGAGCGAGGTTGCAGAAGGCGCAGGCGGCATTTCTTGATAGGTTGTCCCACGTAATTGCAACTGCTTTACCGAAGGTATGGATGGTAGAAAAACCATAGATTGCTGTTGAGAAGTTCTGCATATCTGTCGTTTGTAATTCTTCGCTTTTATCGTTGGCTGCTCCCTTTTCGATGGAGCTGTAAACATAGGCGTGCAGAAAGACCCCAGGGCACAGTTCTCTTGTTTCAGGTTGATTATGGTGATAATGGTTTTTACCACAAGGTGGACTGCTGACAATATTATGTTAGTTGGCTCATCATTCTTCCCCTCAATGACACTCTTTACTGTGAGTCAAAACCTATGATATGAATAGTTGGGCCATCCTTGGAAGAGTTAGCTAGTTGGAGTCCTACTGTCCTAAGGATTACTCTGAATGCTTACTGAAGAGAAGAAGTGAAACTTTTCTTTTTGGTCTTTTTCTTGTGGCCGCATGTATTCATGATTGTACAGCATCCAAAGTTTGGAATTCTTACAAACGATCTTTTCATGTTGAGTTGGGGAAGTAAGAAAATGAGTTTTACTCTTAGTTTGTCTCTGAGTGGTATTAAGAGGGTATCAGTCATCAGCGAAGTTGTTTACTGTTTAGGAGTGGTGGCAGTATTCTTGACTGTTGCGCTGCTGTGATTTGTTGTTATCATGTGTGATTAGTTTGCCTATTAAAGCTATTGTTGTACTGCTTCCGTCCTCACTAATGGCTTTGTGGTTCAATTATCTGGCACTTTCTTGTTTGAATCTTGGTTATGAGTCTGGAGATATTGGGTTAGTCACACTGCTTATTGCTGCCTTGATTGCCTGTGCCGTCATTCTTCTATTTTATGCAAATATTATCTAATGATTCTATGGGCCTGTTGTGTCAAATAATGTTTCTAAGCTAATATTACTAGCATTCCTGTTGATTGAAATTCCATGGCATGCCAAATTTTTATTTTATTCTAAGGTGTTGATAATCTTGAAGCACAGAATTACCATGAATTAGGTCCACCTTTTCCTGTTTGTGAATCTGTTGATACTTTGTATTCTAACATATAATAAGACAACTGTTTTTTTTTTTTTTTCTTTTTCTGCAGGCTGATAATGGAGACCAGATAAAGCTTGGAGAGACTTATGTTAATCCATGGTCCACCTCCACGATGAAGGACCTGCTGGAGAAGATAAGTTCTCAACTTATGAAATACGATGTGAGACATTCTTTTGTTGTCTTCCACGATTCTATCAAAATTTCAAAGATTTGGCATGTAATAATTTGTGCTTACTTGTTTAGGGATACTATTTGAGTCCTAAAGCATATTCTGGAAAGGTGGCCTTATCTTCTCGTAATTTATCAAGAAATAAGGTTATTGAGATAGGTGATTCCTAATATTTACCTCTTTGTTATCTTCACATAGATATTTTTAGATATGTCTATTTATTTGTTTCTTTCACAAGTTAATGCACCCTCAACAATCTTAAGTCTATGCTATTAATGCCAGTTGTTTTAAGACAATTGATGTTGAGTTACATAAATATGTCATCTCTAGAAGATATTTATCATGATGTTATAGAATAAGAAAACACTATGGTTATGTCATTCATTGCACAAACTTACCACTTCCAATACTACTTTTTGATGTTGGAAGGCAGAAAGAAATACCAGATCAAGGGCTGTGCAGGTCAAGGTGGTTTTGCCCAAGTATTTAAAGCCCATGTAGACAGTAATCCAGATGAAGTTGTGGCACTGAAGGTGGTTGCTTATGCTTCCTCGGTGTTCTCTTTTTCCTTTCTTTAATCTTTCTAATGGGTTACTGCGATTTTGGATGGAAAATGAAAACTCTTGCAGATACAAAAGCCTGGCTTTCCTTGGGAATTTCACATGTATCGGCAACTTGACCTGCGGATCGTAGATTCTCTTGTATGCTGTTTTATTTAGGCTTTCTTCCTCATAACTTTTATTTGATACTACCTACTTGTTAACTTTCATGAAATTTTTGTATTTCAGAGGCATGCCTTTGGTTTTGCATATAGAATGCACGTCTACGCAGACTGTAGCATACTCATTTGTGATTATTTATCCCATGGGACACTTCAGGTAGGCATATGACTCCCATTTGTGGTTTGCTCAACTCACACTTTTCCAGACTATGACTTGAATATTGCATGCAGGATGCCATAAACTCCTATTTGGTGAATGGCAAGACCATGGAAGAAGTGCTGTGCATTTATTACACTATAGAGATGCTCCGCATGTTAGAGACTTTGCATGCTGTTGGCATCATTCATGGAGATTTCAAGGCTGATAATCTACTCATTCGATATGCAAGGTGAAAGCATAGCTTGTGCACTTGAATGAATGTTGTGAATGTGCACCATCCAATTCGTCAGTTGATATTAGTTTTCTAATATGTAGATTGGTCATAGAGCACAACCCTTGTTTCCCTGCCTATATGTCTCGACCTTTCATTCATCTTATTGAATGTCATTCTTAGCAAATTGCATTTTATTATTTGTTTAGCACGTTTCTCTACGTACTTGTCCGGATTTTGAATTAGAAAATTTTGAGTAAATCCTTTTGATCGAGAAACTCTTGGTTACCACAGGACAGCTACACTTTTTAGCTAGATTGACATGATACGACCAGGACCATCTGCTCTTGGTTCATTGGTTACCACAGGACAGCTACACTTTCAATATAGATAACATTGGTTCATTTGGATTGGTGTTATAAATTGTTTGATTTTCTTGATAGGGATGATCTTTCAATAAATGGATTCGTGGATCACAGTGGTCCATGGAGTGCTCAGGTCAGTTCAATTTGCACAAAGGCTACATTGGTTTTACTTGGAAGTTGGAATTCTTCAGGTTTATTCAGAACATCATGCAGGGTCTTTGTCTTGTGGACTGGGGAAGGGGGATAGATTTGCATCTTTTTCCTGATAATACCATATTCAAAGGAGATTGCCGGACTTCTGGCTTTCGTTGTGTTGAGATGCAAGAGGATAAGCCATGGAGGTATCAGGTATAAAATTTATTTTGAAATTTCATCATTTGCGACAATATATGGGTATTTTGTTTGACTTGTTGCTGCTTTGGTTTTGAGCTGCACCAGGTAGACATATATGGTCTTTGTGTAGTTGTCCACATGATGTTGCATGGTTCCTACATGGAAATAGAAAAGAGGATATCCTCAGATGGAAGCTATCTTTATCAACCAAAATCCACTTTCAAACGGTACTTCTCTCTCACGTCTCTCCATTGAACTCATTGACCAATATCCAGTTCCTATAAGAACGAAAGCCAGAAGTCTTATCCCAAATTTTGCCATTGCTCCTCCATTTTGTCCCGTTTGGTTTCAACTTCCTTAAGCTATCATTAATATTCTTTCCCCTGTCAGCTGAGACAGTTTTCTTCTGCTTAAATTGCTTTTAGATACTGGAATGTTGATCTATGGAAGAATATGTTCGCAAAGTTACTGAACATGGGCCCTGGCAACCATGATTTGACTTTGTTGCGGAGTGTGAGGCAATCCTTTGAAGATTACATGAGCTCCAATAAACAGCTTATTCAGAAGCTTAAGGAGCTGCTCGTGAGGCAAAGATCATCCTTGTGTTCAGCGTAGCGCCTCCATACATTTTTGTATTTCTATGTTAAGTGCCGGAAAGAGTTGGTTATGTTGGCAGTCCTCGACCAG
Organism: Eucalyptus virginea; assembly: GCA_014182375.1. Lineage (NCBI taxonomy): Eukaryota > Viridiplantae > Streptophyta > Magnoliopsida > Myrtales > Myrtaceae > Eucalyptus > Eucalyptus virginea. Next base: position 452,731 of record CM024516.1, on the reverse strand, counting down.
AGAGGGTTAGCAAGTCGACATCTTCGCATCATTATCCAGATGATGCACTTGGCCGTTATAAATCGCTTTTTCGGCACTATCTTTTTCTTATTTTTCGAAGAGAGGAATTTTCTTATAGACCTTGTATATATCTGTATCCTGTAGAACAAGAGCCCTTGCAATTCTGAAGCATTTCTGCTGGTCGCAATGTCGATATATGTTATTCGTGGAAACAATGCCATAAACCATCTTCAATATGTTAATATATCTGATTAAGGGTGGTCGTATGAACTTCCGATTGTTTCCTGTTTTGTTTGTCTATTAGAAGTCACAACTGGTGATTTCCATCTTTCCTTTTTGTTTAATGTGTTCCTGTGGGTACATTACGATCTGTTAGCCGGCACTAATGGCTAATATGCAGTTTGCTTCTCTGCAAGGAGGATTACCTAATGTTATCTATTTCCCTCGTCTAGCACTATCTTTTTATCGAAAAGTCATGCAATTTAAAACTTTTTGGGTTTTGTTAACCAGTGTGTTGCTCCAGAATCATCAATTAGAACCACTAAGACCAAAAAAGACGAGACTTGCCCATCAATACATCTTGAAATTGAAGAAAAATATATTTCAAGGAGACGTTGTTCAAGTAGGAATATTTATATTACCTAAGTCCAGTTGATAAATCATAATAAGTGAAGTGCCCTTGGGCAATGTCTAGCAGCATTTTCCTTCTTGAAATTCACAAAAGCGGAGCCTAGTGTCATTCGATCGAGTCAAAAAAGTAATGGAGTCGCTGAAGATTATTCCTATTCTTAATTCTAATTGGACCTGCAACTTCGTTTCTGTTGAGCTCATCTTCATCTTTCTTTCACGGTCTTTTTCATTTGAGAGCTCGAATTCTATATGTTCTGTTTTTACATGCTTTTATATAACAATAGAGGAAAAACTTCTAGATCTAAACCAACCACTCCTTGAATGACAGCTCAGCACACACACATAACAGAAAAATAGAGCTCAAGCATATGTGTACAAGAAATAACTCTGCTGAAGCAAACGACGTAGCTTTACACTGCTCCTTCTTCACGCCAATCCTCTGTTTCCTCTGTTCCAGTTGACTTTCGTTGCTGAGTTTCTTCTTGTTGCTTCCTTCTAAGCATTTGCAGTGCTGCATTCTCAACATCCCCCCGCAAACTGGGTGTGGGTTTGAATCCTAGACCCAATTTGGTGCGTATGATACAGTGGTCGCGTCTGGATAGTGCTTTAGTACAAATATCAGCAATTTGGTAGTTGTTGGGAACATAGTGTACACTCAGAGAACCAAGAGATACTTTCTCGCGAACAAAATGGAAATCAATTTCGATATGTTTTGTCCTGGCATGTAGTGCAAGATTAGTTGTAAGAGAGATTGCTGATTGGTTATCATAGAAGATTACCGTAGGTGAAGCTAACGAGATGCCAATGTCCCGAAGAACAAAACTTATCCATGTGAGCTCTGCAGTAGTAGAAGCCAGCGCTCTATACTCTGCTTCTGTGGATGATCGAGATACTGTAGTTTGTTTCTTTGCTGACCAGGAGAGTATGTTGGACCCAAGATAAGTACAAAATCCAATTGTAGAACGCCTTGTTTCAACACAACCAGCCCAATCAACATCCGAAAACCCATAAAGCTTCAAGGAACTGTTGGAGTGAAGGAAAAGTCCCAAGTTTATAGTTCCTTTAACATAGCGAAGAACTCGTTTTAATCTGTTAAAGTCACCAACTGTAGGGTTTTGCATTTTCTGACAAAGTATATTGGTAGCATAAGCAATATCTAGTCGTGTTATTGTCAAATACCGGAGACCCCCAACTAAGCTGCGGTACTCAAGTGGTCGATCAAGATAGACTTCATCATCAGAGGAATATGATAGTTTCGGAGGCAGTGGTGTTGATATGGGTTTACATTCCTTCATGTTTGCTCTCTCAAGAAGATCAATAGCATACTTTGTCTGACAAAGAAAGAGTTCTTCGGGTGTGTGTTTTGCCTCAATACCCAAGAAGTAATGAATACATCCTAAGTCCTTCATGTGAAACGTTGAACTTAGAGATGTAATCAGTTGTGTAAGTAAAAGATTAGGATTACCTGTCAACAGGATATCATCTACATAGAGGAGAAGTAAAATTGTGTCTTGCCCCTTATGAAACACAAAGAGTGATGGATCTGTAGTGCTACAAAAGAAACCCGATTCAAGTAGGAAATTACTAAACTTCTCAAACCATGCGCGTGGCGCTTGTCGTAGACCGTAAAGAGACTTTTGGAGTAGGCAGACATGATCAGAAAGAGTAGGATGGGCAAACCCAGGGGGTTGCTCCATATAGACAGTCTCTTTCAATGTGCCGTGCAAGAAGGCATTTTTGACGTCGAGTTGATGTATCGACCACCTCTTTACCATTGCAACTGAGAGAACAATCCGAATGGTTGCTTGTTTGATGACTGGACTAAATGTCTCAAGGAAATCAATTCCTTCCTCCTGGTGGAATCCCTTTGCTACCAATCTTGCTTTCAACTTGTCAAGACTTCCATCCGGTGCCAATTTAGTTTTAAAAACCCACTTGCACCCTATCACATGCATATGATTAGTTCTTGGAAGTGTCCAGGTTTGGTTTTCATAAAGTGCATTCATCTCTTCGATCATTGCTCTATGCCACCCCTCATGAGCTAATGCAGATTTGATTGTCTTTGGTTCTGCAGGTACATGATATTCAGCCAGACAAGCATACTTAGGATTCGGTTTCACAATACCTGACTTGGACTGGGTTTGCATGGAGTGTGTTGATGTTCCAGTTGATATAGTGGGCTGTAAAGCCTATCTGTCTTGATTATGGTAGTTGTCAATCGGTATTGCAGTTGATTGACTAGGTGCACCATCTGCACTTATCTCTAAGATAGATGATGCATCTATTATAGTTGGTGAATGTAGATCTGATGGTGTTTGTGACTTCTCAGTGGTGGCGTTTGGGGCACGCATCTGTTTGTGTTCAAGTAACTCATGTTCTTGTAAAAATCCTGCATTAGTCTGTGGAATCTTCCTCACTGCTCGCTTTGGTTGAATCTAAAAATTCAACTTCTTCAACCCATTTCTTGTACAAAGCAGTATAATGTGGAAACACCTCATTTAGCTTCTTAGCAAAAGGGAAGAAGTTCTCATCGAATGTGACATTTTGGCTAATATAAACTCTGCCATCCGAAGGTACAAGACACCTATACCCTTTATGTTTATCATTGTAGCCGAGAAACACACAAGTGAGTGAGCAAGGATCAAACTTGTGTTGTGTATATGATCTAAGACAAGGATAGCAAGCACTTCCAAAGACACGTAAATGTTCATAGCTTGGTTTATGCTTGAAGAGCTTAATGTATGAAGACTCCATCTGTAAATTTTGAGCAGGAAGCAAATTTATAATATAAGTTGCAGTCAAGAAGGCATCCACCCAGTAAATCAATGGGACTCTTGCATGAAACAACATTGATAATCCAAGTTCCACCACATGCATATGCTTCCGTTCTTAAATCCCATTTTGTTCTGGAGTATGTGGACATGACATGTAGTTTTTGATTCCACAGGCCTTTAAATGATTCTGAAACTTATTGCTGGAAAATTCGCCCCCACCATCACATTGAAACACTTTAATTTTTCGATCAAACTGATTTTCCACATACTTCTGAAACAGGATGAAGATATCATAGAAATTTGACTTCAATCTCATTGGATAAACCTAACTATAACGAGAAAAGTTATCTATAAAGAGAACATAGTATTTGAACCCTTGAATTGAACTCACTGGAGATGGTCCCCAAGCATCACAATGTATCCTTTCCAAAGGAAAATTTGTTTCAGATTCAGATAATGGAAAAGCTAGCTTAGTACTTTTTACTATTTGACAACTCCTACACACAGCTTGAGTCGTCTTATTGCAGTGGATCAGCTTCTGATTCTGAAGAAACTTTAAGGTCTGAAAATTAGTGTGAGCTAGCCGCTAGTGCCACACTTCTTCTGCAACTGCTTTATGTCTTTGAGTGAAAAGGACCTTGGTGGTTTGCTGGTCCACTTTGTAGAGACCCCCAACTTTCCTTCCAAGCAGCATCGTTGTGTTGGTTTGATGGTCCTTAACATAAACACCATATTTGTAAAAAAACAAAGGAGCAAGGATAGTCATCGGTTAGCTTAGAAACCGAAAGCAGATTTTTCTTTATTTCTGGAACCACTAACACATCATTAAGGGGTAACACATCACATTCAGTGTGTAAAAAAGCATTTCCAGTGAAGGTAATAGGAAGACAGGACCAATCGCCTATCATTATTGTATCCGAGCCAATATACTTTGATGAGTTGTAAACAATACCCGGATTAGCAGTTATATGAGCCGAAGCACCCGTATCTGGATACCATGCACTCCCTTTCGGATCTTCGAGATGTACTGCTGCAAGAGCTGTTGGAATGTCTTGGTCTTGGAAGGAATTATCAAAGTGATACCAACACCGAAGTGCATCGTGTCCTAGTCGTTTGCAGATTTGACATGTCACTCTTACTCCTCCTGTTGCTTTCTCCTCTTGACTATTTTTAAGTGAAGAGTTAAGGGGAGGATATGACTTAACTTCCTGATATCTTTGTGGAGCACCTGCATAAGGCCGAAATCCTTGGCCAGAATTACTCAGTTGTGGTTTATAAGTCTAAACCTCTTGTTCGTGGTTTGAATCATAGGCTCTATAACTTTGATTTCTTCCATAACCACGATCTCAAATACTAAAGCTTCGACCACCCCTGCCATAACTAAATCAACCTCTATTTCCATAAAACCTGTTGTTTCCTCTCTGTCCTACGAAGGCAAGACTTGATTGAACTGTCTCACTATCCACATTCTGATTCCTTTCAACATTCCTCTGCCCATAATAGGCGAAGTTTGGATTATATTGGTTTGAGGAGTAATTTTGCAACCTTGTTTCAAATCTCTCCAGTTACGAAATAACTTCATCATAATCCGGTTGAGGTTTCAAACAATCCATTGTTGTTCGAAAATTCTCATACTCCGATCCTAACCCTTCCAAGACTCTAAACACCTTTGTTATCTCATCCAAAGGCTTACCTATTGCGTTCAACTGGTCGCAAATCAGTTTATACTCTCTCAAGTATGCAAATAATGGCCTACTTCGTTTTTGACATGCTTGGAGTTTCCCTCTTAGCTCGAATTCTCTAGCTACGAGACTTCGTGTAAATCGGTTCAACAAAGTTTGCCATACCTCACAAGATGTTTCCAATCCAATAATCAGCCCCAGGATATTCTCAGATACCACTCCACTGATCCACGAGGAAATTAGCTGATCGGTTCTGATCCAATTTGCATAATCAGGATTTGGTTCTTCAACCATCTTACCGTCGACATCTACTTGTATCTTCTGTGGTGGTGGAGAAATCTCACCATTGACAAACCCAAACAACTCCTGACTCCGAAGAAATCTGAGAAACTGAGCTTGCCAAAGAAGAAAATTATCTTCTGTGAGCTTAATCGTGACAAAATTGCTCAAGTTTACGTGAATAGGAAAAGGAAATTTGGGAGTTCTTGCAGCCATGAATCAATGCGTATTTCGAGCACTCAGAGATACACGGTCGAGATCAGAGATCTCGGGACGAAGAAGCTCGTGTGGCTCTACACTTTCAGCACGCCGAAGGAAGCAGCGCGTGCTTTCGAGCGACTGTAACTGAAGAGAATCGCTTCCTCTGTCACCTCGAATTCTCGCCGAACCGCCTCTTCTCATGTAAACGATGTCCTTTGGAGAGCTCACTTGCAGCTATGCCATCTTGATCCTCCACGATGACGACATCTCTGTCACCACGGATATGATCGTTACTCTGATGAAGGCCGCGAACGTCACCGTCGGATTTCCCTCCGGCTGCTTGTCGCGATCTTCGAGCTCTCGAGAATAGCTCGATACCATGAAGAAAATCGAATACGAAGCAAGTAGACGAAGCTGAATGAGAAGAAGCTGCTGAGCTCATCTTCATCTTTCTTTCATGGTCTTTTTCATCTGAGAGCTCGAATTCTATATGTTATGTTTTTACATGCTTTTATATAACAATAGAGGAAAAACTTCTAGATCTAAACCAACCACTCCTCGAATGACAGCTCAGCACACACACATAACAGAAAAATAGAGCTCAAGCATATGTGTACAAGAAATAACTTCACAAGCAAACGACGTAGCTTTACACCGCTCCTTCTTCACGCCAATCCTCCGTTTCCTCTGTTCCAGTTGACTTTCGTTGCTAAGTTTCTTCTTGTTGCTTCCTTCTAAGCATTTGCAGCGTTGCATTCTCAACAACTACATCGTTTACTTCAGCAGAGTTATTTCTTGTACACATATGCTTGAGCTCTATTTTTTTGTTATGTGTGTGTGCTGAGCTATCATTCAAGGAGTGGTTGGTTTAGATCTAGAAATTTTTCCTCTATTGTTATATAAAAGCATGTAAAAACAGAACAGATAGAATTCGAGCTCTCAGATGAAAAAGATCGTGAAAGAAAGATGAAGATGAGCTCAACAGAAAGCTCTCTTCTCTTTCAGCTTCGTCTACTTGCTTCTGTATTCATGTGACAACCTGAATTTTCATAATTTGTTTTCGATTAAATAAATCGGGCCTTTCATCGAAACGCTAATAGTGCTATTCTCTGAGCTGATCACTCACGAGATAACCTGGACTATCCGGGCAAGCAATTAGGGAATCTAAATGCAATTGGACTTGAGAATTCGACCAAGAATCGACTGCTTGACCGTGTTGATCCGCAAGGGTCATTACGGCACCGTCGAGATCGATCGAAATCGAGATAGGTCGATTCGACCGAGATATGTGATCAAATTGTGGGTGATTCCACTTGATTAAAAAATTATCATCGATCGGCACTAAATTGATAATTTGTCGTTTTGGTACCCAAAGTGTCCGTAATTGAAACCTCGAGATTTTCACGACAACCGAGAGTCGCTAATGTGTCGAAGATGTACTTGTGACTTGAGATAAATCGATCACAGTCAATTGCACCAAAAATTCCTAAAAGTTACCCTAGACAGGTCACGCTAAAGCGCGCCGGATTGAAAATAACGGCGAATTTGAACCCGATTTCGAAATGAAAATTTACGTGTGTCACAAGCTATTTTTAACGTCGACTCACTCTCCGAGAAATTTTCAGAGATTCCGGGATTTTTGTGGAAAACCGATTCGGACGTCGCGGAAAATAAACTAAATTCATACGGGCCGAATTTAAGCAGTTTTGACTTAGGAAATGCCTTTGAGTGTCGGGGATTCATAGAAAATTATGTATGATTTTTCTTCACCAAAATCGGACATCGAATTGGATAATCGGAGAGGAAATTGAAGCCAAATAAATCAAGAGGCTGAAATTTTGACATTTAAATTGGCTTATTTGTGGGATATTCTTATTAGAAAGTATTGGGGGGACAAGCATTAAATTGAATGGCTAAGTCTTGATTTTTTTTGGCCCCACCGTGACTTCTCCAACACGCCGTCCAGCTGCCCTCCATCTTCTCGCCGACTTCATCTCCTCCGGTTCCTGTTTTGTTTTCATTTTGTACTTCATTTTACAACCACCGAAGACCACAGCCCCACGATCTCTCTCCTCTCGCCCATCTCCACTGAGTTTTGTCTTCCCACCACCATCATCTAACGCCATCACCATATTTCCTCCCCTCAGCCTTGCGTCTTCAGCTTCTTCGGTCAAAGCTTCTCCAAACTTGCTTTGATTGTTGACCCGCCAACCTCCCACCGAAGACCGAATCTGCTTCGCCGAGAGTCGTCCAACGCCTCCACCGAAGCCTCCTCTTCACGCATCTTCATCTCTGTTTCGCTTCTTGGCTGCCAGCACACTCGTTCGGTCAACAAACGAACCACCGAAGCCCTGGTTGACCGACTTCCACGAAGCCCCAGTCCACCGAACACTTCTCAGCTTTGGTCTTCACTCCCGCAGCTCCTTAAACGTGCGCGTCGTCCTCCATTTTCCTTCGTGCAGCTCGTCCACCGAAGCTACTCCATTTGACGCCCGCATCTTCGAGCTCCGCGAGATTTCAGCAAAGTCTGAAGTCAGGCCCACGGGAATTTTGGCCCACTTTCACCCCGTGAGATTCAAGCCCATCTTCAGCACGGTGATTTTAAGCCCATCTCCAACAGATTTTGAAGCCCAAGCTCAGGCCCAAGTTCAGTTGGTTTTAGCCCATTTGAAGTTCAGCCCATTTTGGGCCCGCGAAGAAAGCCCAAGCCCGCGACCAGCAGCCCTGCAGAAGCCCAAGACCGAAACTCAGCCTTGCTGAGTTGTGTTGGGCCCGTTTTAGGCTCGGCCCAAGTTCGCCGACACTGCCGAAAATTTCGATTTCGGCCGCCGTCGCGCCATCGTCGCAGTGAACCGGTTTCCGCAATTAACCGGTGAGTTTATACTCTAAACTCTGCTTAGTAGGTTAATGACGTTTAAGGGGTGTTTAGATTTATTTTATTAGGAATTAGGTGGTTAGTTAGATTAAATTAGAAATGTAATTATTTAATTGAGCATGTTAGGTGGTTAGCATGGTTTAGCTAAGGTCTAAATAAATTGTACTATTTATCTAGAAGGGTTCGGGAAATTTTCCGAGTCCGTATTGGTTATTAATTTAATGATTCTGGCCTAGGTTAGTAATTTTAGAATTTAAATTGATTTATTTAATTAATTTAAGTAATTATTTAATTATTAAATATTTTCTAGAAATTAGGCCGGGATAGCCGGTGACCGGAATTTCGTGCTGATTACAATGGTGTGGTTAAATTCTGTAATTGAGAATTAAATTATGCAAATTGAGTGCTGATTTGGATTTTTAATATTTAATTCCAAAAATTGTGAATTTCCAATATTTATTCGAAAATCCCTGTGTCGGGTTTTGACACCGAAAATAGTTTTTAGTACTATATGAAATAGTGGGATTTCAAAAAGGATGAATATCAATTTTCTCGGATCAAACGTTATACTCCACAACGAGTAATTTCATGTGGATTTTTAATACGAAGAAAAAGGCCAAGCTCACCATTTTAATTGAAGCATTTGAGTGCAATGCACGGTGCCATGGGCCATATTTGAGTGATCGTGTGATGGTTAAGAGAAATCGTCCCAGGCTGTTGAGCTGGACGTTATCCTTATTTGGGATATCCCTAGACAACGGGAAGCCGGTCGCAGTTGATTCTGGACCCTATGCTCCTTCGGGAAAGCCGTCTGATAAAGAGACGTGCCGTGCTCAATGGGGTGAGACGATGCCTGGCAATGCCAGAAGACTGCCGAACAGAGAGTAGGCCGTGCTATATGCCGAGATCAAAACTATGAACGCATGATTAATTGAGTGTGGCGTTTCAGTTATTGGAGCGTATTTGTTGCTCATGCTCTCATGTTGTCTGTGAGATAAATTGTACTGACCTGCAGGGTGGATCTGAGACAAGGTAAGTCTCCTTGATTGTGTGATTGTGTGATTAGGACACTTCTGGGCGTATTTCCCTCATAATTGGGGTTTAGAGCTTAGACTTGCTGAGATGATATCTCACCCCATTGTGGGACAACATTTTCAGGGTCGTCAAGCGGAGGACCTGGAGCTGAGAGGAGGTGATCGGAAGCGTAGGTCAGTTAGGATCGCTTCTTTTTGGAAGGCCAGTCTTTTGTAGTCTTTTGGCCATAGACCTGTGTACATGACTCAATGTATATATAAAAGCATGTTTGTTTGTGAATCTATTGTCCCCGCCTTTCTATCCCGAGATGATTACCGTGGGGGATTTCTTTTCGCTTCCGCATGTGCAATAAAATGGAAAGGGTCGGCGACTCGCCCCGAGAAGTCGCAAATTATTATCGACCAGATAGAGATGAGCACGCACTCGGGGTTCGGGCGTGACAATTCGGTTTTCTTCAAAGAAGTCCAGAGACAACCGCTGACTCATGATGTTTAGGCATCCGCTCGTGTTCGGTCGCCATGTACTCTTCTAAGTTTTAGGATACCATGTTTTCGTTAACTCAACATCACTAATCGCTGTAGTGTCTCCCCAGTGCGATCATTCGTCACATGACAATATGTATCAATGACATATGAACGGTACGTTTTTCCCGTTTGACCACGATTGGCCAGTAGGATCTGTAGAAATGGATGCTTTTCCCATTTCTTGACACGGGTTGAGTATGCATGCGTAATCTTGTCAGAATCCCATCATGATTTTGGAGATCTGTACATGCGATGAAATGCAAAATAACACGTAAGTTCCATGAACAAGGCGTTTGACCTGGCTTGTTAGTGAAATTTGAATAGTTGACCTTCACTTTCTGTACGTGTGTCAAAAAATTTACACAAGGAGACAGTATAAAGTAGATGAGCGAGCAAAAAACTGCACAGCATCAAATGACTTGGCCTGACCAAGTGTCAATAGGGGCAGAGTTGTTAATACTTGAACAAAAGGATCAAAGTCAAAATCGTCCGAGAATCAAAAGCCAAGTGTCCAACACCCGTCATATTTACGTGCCGTACGTGAGGCGATGCCAAAGCTGCCAGATTTGCAGCTTTGGCCGCCCCTCATATTTCCCGGAGTTCTGGAAAGAACGTTCGAGATCCATCGAGCTTCTCTCGAGGTTTCCGTCTCTCTCTGGTCTCTCTCCCTCCCCCTCTATCTGTGCTCTTGTTGGCCTTTACATGTCATTCAGGGCCTCGAATTTGCTGGTCTAGCATTCATCTCTTCATATGGGCGACGGCTTTTCCAGGTGAGCAAGTGAAGAACGGCTTCCGTGCGTGAGTACTTGCTGTAGGATAGGAGAAACTGACTTGGAATGAGTGACCTAGGAGAGATCAGTACATCTTATGGTTTAATATGGTCACCCGTGTTGCGCATGCATATCTCTCTCTTGCTTGATGATTTTACCTGTAAGTGGTAGATTTCAGTGTCTGCTGAAGGGTTCTAGGGGATGAGGTCTAGCGATTAATTGCGGCGATCGATGGAGAATTTTAAGATGATATGCTCGTTCCGTTTATTTCAGATTCTAGGATCTTCATGCAAAAGCTGCCCTGCACAGGCTGCTCTTTATTTGTCTGGCTAGTTCTACCAAGAAGTCATGTATCAGTGGTTATCTCTTCATTATTTGGCAAATGCTTAAAAAAGGGAATGGAGTATATAATCTAAATTGCAAAATCCTTTAAGCTTGAATTGCAGTAATATATTAAATTTAGATTATTTTGAGTTGAACAGAAAAAAAAAAAAAAGAGCTGAAAACCAAAAATCGAAAAATCAAATCGAACCGAACCGAACCGAACCAAAATTTTGGTTCGAGTCTCATTCGGTTTGGTTCGGAAGATTTTTCTAACGGTTCGATTTTGTTCGATTTTTCAAAAAAATCAAACCGAACCGAACCGTTGACACCCCTAGTGGTTACTCATGTTCGACACGGTGTTCTCTAGTATGTTTCCCTAGCCATTGCAATTAGATGAGTATATGCCATGGCCGACATGAGAACGCAAAAAAAATGGATGATGGGAATGCTTCTCTGCATTAAAGGAGCTTCTTGCCTTGATCAATCAGAAGATATTCCGCTTGTTTTGCAGTCCAATTTGAAAATTGTGTACTCATGAATTCCAATTGCAGATCCCCACCTTCTATTGCGAACATGGCAGATAGATTACAGCATCCGTCGGTGTATCAGAAAATTCAGGGGCAGTCTCACCTCATCTCTCTGCTTTCACGCACCAACTGCGCAAGAAACTATGGACCGCGCAATTTCGCGAGCACTCGTAGTTATGGAGCATTGCAGGGTCCTCTGTCTCCAGCATTCCAGGGGGTCAGTGGTCTGGCGCTGCTGTCCTCTCACTCTCCCATTTGTGTTCAAGCTCCGGCTGAAAAAAAAGTGTCCACGTTCTTAGAGGATTTTCTTATGGGAGCGGTTTCCGCTGCTGTTTCCAAGTCGGCGGCTGCTCCGATCGAACGCGTCAAACTGTTGATCCAAAATCAAGACGAAATGCTCAAATCCGGCAGGCTATCTGAACCATACAAAGGGATTACCGACTGTTTTGTGAGGGTTATCAAGGACGAAGGCGTGCTTGCTTTGTGGAGAGGCAACGCTGTCAACGTCCTCAGATACTTCCCGACCCAGGTCGGTTTCTGCCAACATTCTTTCGCGGTTCATTCGTCCTTTCTTTTGTATGCGATTGAGCTATAATTAGTTTCTTCCTCAAACCAGGCCCTGAACTTTGCATTCAAAGATCACTTCAAGAGGATGTTCAACTTCAAGAAAGAAAGGGATGGCTACTGGAAGTGGTTCGCCGGCAACTTGGCATCTGGTGGAGCCGCTGGTGCCACGTCTCTTCTCTTCGTGTATTCCCTTGATTATGCTCGGACCCGTCTGGCGAATGATGCTAAGGTCGCCAAGACGGGCGGGGAGAGGCAGTTCAATGGCTTGATCGATGTCTACAGGAAGACGCTCAAGTCTGACGGCATCGCCGGTCTCTACCGTGGATTCACTGTTTCATGCGTCGGGATCATAGTCTACCGCGGGCTTTACTTCGGTTTGTATGATTCTCTCAAGCCGGTGGTTTTGGTCGGTAAAATGCAGGTATGCAAGCTAATCACCTCTTTCGGAATGTCAATGCGTGCAACTTATATAATTTCAGTATTGCTACGCCTTGAACTTGTGCTCCGCTTGAATAATTGCAGGATAGCTTCATAGCGAGTTTCTTGCTCGGCTGGGCAGTCACAATCGGTGCTGGGCTGGCGTCATACCCGATCGATACGGTGCGGAGGAGGATGATGATGACGTCGGGAGAGGCCGTCAAGTACAGGAACTCCATCGATGCTTTCCAACAGATCATTAAGAAGGAAGGTGCGAAATCGCTCTTCAAAGGCGCTGGCGCGAACATCCTCCGTGCTGTCGCCGGCGCGGGTGTCCTCGCCGGCTACGACAAGCTGCAGCTTCTCCTATTTGGGAAGAAATACGGGTCTGGTGGCGGCGGTTGACATCAAAAGGTCGGCGCGATGGATGACGACGAGAAAACGATCACCTAGTTATCCCCATTTTTGTGTCTTCGAATAAATTCAGGATTGATGCATTTCCATAATAAAGACTTCATCGGCTCTGTCAACTTGACCTCTTTAAATTAAAAAAAAAAAGCCTCAGACCTATCTCTCCGATCGAGTGATTCCATGGAATTGCTCTCGAGTTGGGTAGTGAAAATGCGATTATTTTTGCACATTAAGTTGTCTTTGCATGAAATAGTTCAATACCATCTTTGTACTGAAATTAATGGAAGGAGAATATTAAATATTTTCATATATTTTAAAGAATAAATTAAATAATTACCAAAAATTTAGAGACTTTATTTAACAATTAAAAGTTAATGGTAGTTATCTGAGTTCATGGGAATTATTCCCTACTAACTGTTAAATTAATCATGCATAGAGATGTGCGTGACTCGGAATCAAAGTTTTATATATTAGAACAATTTTTGTACATTTATCCCATAACGATTTGGTATATGTCCAGTTTATACCCTGTACAATTTGACTTGATATCAAATAGATTGGAGAATTTATCACAAGATGTTTCAATCAAAAGAATTAGATGTGATATAATGTCAATTTGTGGAAAAGACAGGCAAAATCTTAAAGTTTCAAAAGAAAAATTTCATGCAAACTTCTAACATTTAATATGCTATAGCACAAAGCTTTAAGTTACTCAAATCATTTCTTGATTTGTTGCGTCTGCCGCCTTCCTGTCCACAAAAGCTGTTTAATTTCCTGACCATGGCGACGTTGGGCTTCTTATAATTCCAAAGCCCACACTGGGTTTATTGGGCCGGACCTTTCCTGCCATTCGTGGCCCATACGAATGTTTCAATCTTCGATCTTGTCCATTTCTCTTTCTTGGACGGTGAGGTAGAGTGAGTTTGATCAAATTAATCCTGGAATGCTTAACAAATATTACTGGCCTTTTCGCTAAATTCTCCGATGTTTCATTAGTTAAACCAAATTGGCAACGTAAAGTGATGCCATTGTGAACCTTATTGCGCCTGAGACAGCTAGGAGATGCAAAGGATGTCATGGAAGCGATTCGAAATGTAATGTCAAAGGTGCTAGATTTCCTAATATTAACTCCTAATCTCAAATTAAGTATAGTAGAGCATTCAATAACAAAATTTATTTCTCAACATGTGGGATTATTTGGCACGGCCAACTGGGTTGCGTGACCTCACTGGCCAAATTTGGCCTCGTCGACCCTCGTGCAAAAAAGATGTCCAAAAAATACGATGGGCAAAACTGGAAACTAAAGAATTGGTAAGGGCAGTTTTGGAAGAAAAAAATTACTCAACCTAGTTTCAGCATTTCTCAAATGTCTATACCAGTATTGAGCTTTTAACCTTTTCAAGGGTAGTATCTAAGATCAACATTTGGTCAAAAGTCCCTTAAAAAGACTTGTCAAACACCCCAGCATTTCCCCAAGAGGCTTTTGAGGTTGAAAATCTCTTAAAAAAGCTAAACCAAACGGATGCTAATAATAACCCTAGTATCCTATCTTGACTATGCTCGGCTACTATTATGTGCATCTCATTACAAATATTCAATATTCAATATCCCTTGAGCCAACTCCTCGCTATGTGGCCTGTTGAGTGGGGTGTTACTCATCTGTAGTTGTAGGGATTCATTACCACTTTCGATCACATCCAAAATAATGCCATTCTTAACCTTTCTTTTCTTTTGATCTTGGTTGCAGTTCCTGAAACTTTAGGTATCGTGCTGGATTCTGCGAGGCAAGCTTCTGACGAGCTTCCGAATTTAAATGCACGTCGTCTCCTTCATGTGAGCGGTGCTCATTGCATTAGTTTCTTCAAGCCTAGTTGCAGAGCTTGAATATTCTATGGAAACTGGGTTTCGTGAAGAAACCGCAAATTTCATACATAAAGCATCTTGACCCTCTCTGTCTCGTGTGGAAACCCATGCAAATATCCTTACGACAACTTCAGTAATGGTCATGAAAAGTAAAAAAGACAAAAAATCCTATCTTTCTACGGTGAAAAAAAAAAAACCAATGTCCGTACTTGGCCAAATTTCCGAGCTCAGTTTTCCTTCGCGCGACTCGGAAAAAAAAGCCGGAAGAAAGAGAGTACTTCCATCACTTTGAAACTGCCCGCCATCAAATCTCGTCGGAGCCCACGAATGCTTGCCAGTCTTCTCCCGTCTCGTCTTCATGCCCGGCGAATATTCTTCGTGTCGTCCTATGCACTGGCCTCGCTATAGAATGGGGACTGCATGCCCTTGCGGGCACCGGCCAAGTTTGCTCAATCGATTGGTTTTTCGTACCACTGCGTGCAGTCTCATGAATTGGCAGCTGATGCATCTACCTGATGGCGATCACATTTGACAAGCTGGGGCAACTAGAAGAGAGAGAGCAAGATGCATCGTCCTTCCAGAAACACAATTCGGCACTCGAAAACATCGCTGACGGAGAAAATATTTCTCGACGCCGACGAGGAAGATCCTCTCTCGGTATGGCTCCAAAGAAACAGCACTCTCTTTTTTATCAAATAGTTATGCAATTTAAAAAAAAAATTTTGGCTTTTGTTAATAGGTGCGTTGCTTTGTAATCATCAGTTAAAACTGTTGCAATTTAAAATTGTTAAAATATAATACGCGGAAACGACGTAATCTTGTAATTTACGTTAACGCGAGATTATCAAAGAAATAAACGAGAAATAATAAGGATCCCAGAAAATTATGTGATTCGGTCCGAAATATCTGCATTTACGTCCACAAAGAGAAATTTAACAATAAATAATTCATTATAATCGGTGAATCATAGCTTACAATCGTCACACACTCAAATATTTTCACATCTTAAATTTAACCCCAAACCAAAATATTTGTAAATAAATAACTTATTTGGATATAAATTCACGGTATAAAATTACCGCGTGTTCAACGAAACAAAAACGTGATGCTCCCTTACCAAAAAAAAACAAAAACGTGATGCTCTCTTTAGCTTGACGTGTCCAACTTCTTTTCTTTCGTAGGGTTTTTAAGCCGCTTCATGCACGCCAAAGAAAGAAAAATCGTGTGCCCAAAGGTCAAATATTTGACATGGGCCCACTAGCTCTCTCTTTTCGGCTCCGTTCAGACTCTACCCTTTAATTTCCAACGAAAAGGAAACTCAGGTGTGAATGTCGTGTGAAAACGAAAAGGTCTTTACTTTTGGGCCCCACCTGGATAACAACCTTCGGCAAGCTTCCACACAAAAGAAGAAATTCGTATCTTCTTTTTATTTTCTTTTTTTTTTAATTCTTCATGAGTCCAGCAAGCTTTTCCATTGACCGAAAACATCCAAGTAAATTGCGTTTTATAAATATTCAAACTCAAGATATAATTTAACAAAAATTACTAAGACCCAAAAAGACGAGGTGCGCACGGAAAACATTTCGAAATTGAAGAAGAAAAACATATTTCAAGAAAGATGTCGTTTAAATAGGAATATTTATATTACCTAAGCTCAACCGATAAATCTTAATAAGTGAAGTGCCCTTGGGCAATGTCTAGCAGCATTTTCCCTTCTTGAAATTCACAAAAGCGTAAGCCAATTGTCATTTGATCGAGTCAAAAAAGTAACGGAGTCACCGAGGATAATTCCTATTCTTAATTCTAATTGGACCCGCAACTTCGGTTCTGGCCTAGCCACCGTACGAAGAACATTCTCTTGAAACCGGAATCTAAGACGCCGGTAAGTTCGGAAATCACCGCTCCTGTTGGGACCATCATTTTCGAGGCCAGCGTGACAATCGAAGTCGAATGCATATGTTTTTCTTCGGTTGCTCTATGTCCGCTGACCAAGATTTGGTGTTTGATACGAAACTTCCATCGGCTTGAATCTGTCGACTTTGTCAATGTAATGGGAAAGCCCAGAGATAATCGCTGACGCATGATGTTTAGGCTCCTCAGCGAATCCCATCGAAGGAACTTGTAAAGTTGATTATAGAACCGACGCTCGTATTTCACGTATGCTTTTTTTATGTTACTAAGCGAGCGCTCACACCTTCTCAACTAATTCAGCCCTCGTGCTCAGCTGTCGTGTACTCTTCTCAGTCTTGGGGTACGGTGTTTTCATTCACTCGACATCACTAATCGCTGTACTGTCTCTCTGATACGATCATTTGTCGCATGATAATAGGTACCGATGACGATGAATGGTGCACTTTTCTTGTCTGACCATGATTGGCATATATGATCGGTAGAAACGAGACGCTTTTCCCATTTCTTGACCCGGGACTGGATATGCATGGGACATCCAGGTTTTCGCTTGATGGATCGTGAGCCTCAAGTGATTATTAGTCATCGCCGCACCATCAAATTTGTCCCTGGATTACGCCATTCGCGCCACTGCCAACGGGCCCTGCCCTCATCGCGACATCTCAATCGGCACCACCTCGACGCCATGTCTGCACCATTGCCATTGCCCGATCACACCATGTCATGCTACCTAGGTGGGTTCAAGATTGTTGTTCTAGAGTCTGGCTTAGTTGAAGTGACGAAGTGACGGTTAACTAATGACCGCTCATTTTGTAATGAAACCGGTTGACTTTTTTAACCAATTTCATCTCACCCAGTTTTTTTTTTTTTTATTGTAAGCTTAAATTGAAAACTAAAATCTTAAGAGGATCCACACAATCAATTTTCATGAATATGACGAAAAAAATAAATGAGATGCTAAAATATAAATAGTTAAAAGTAAAAACGATTATCACCTACTTAGCCTTAATTCGTTTCACGGAAAATGTGACGATTTCGAAAATATATTCTAGAAAGCCATTTTTCAAGAAAACATAATTATTTACCGGTGTTTGGGTGAAACCTAAAAATAAAGTGGAAAATATTTTTGTTGCTCGGTAAAAAAATCTTTTCTCCATAAACATTTTTCCATTTAACTTATTTTTTAAATTTGATTTTCATTATTTTTTATTCTTAAAAATATATTTTAAATCAATTTTTAAAATTGATTATTAAATTATTTTCCTTTTTCTTTTCTTTGTTTTCCAGTTCTTCTTTATTCGCCAATCGCTAGCCATGGTGATGACGACCGGCTACGACAACGACTAGTGACCTGACATAGGTGAGCCTCGAGTTTGTCAATGAGCATGAGGGTCGCCCACCTTTGGTGAGCTCAGGCTCGCCACTTGCCATTAATCAAGTGTCGAGCTTGAAGCTCGTCGAGTTGGCAGGGCTCGAGACTTGTGAGCTTGAGCTTGTGGTGAGACTCGCGCCGTCGATATGGTGAGTGGCGAGGTTGAGGAGCTCGAAGCTCGCCAATTTGGCAAGGCCCGAGATTAGCAAGCTTGAGCTTGTGGTGAGGCTCGTGCTCACCGATCTAGCGAGACTCAAGGTCAACGAGCTCGAGCTTACGGCAAAGTGAGCTTGAGTATATGATATTATTTTTTAGATTATATTATTTATATTTTAGTATTCAATTTATTTTTTCATGATATTCATAAAAATTGATTGCGTGGGCCCTCTTAGGATTCTATCTATCAATTTGAGCTTGCAATAAAAAATATATAAAAATAAAAAAAAAAAAGAAATAGAAAAAGTAGATGAGATGAAATCGGTTGACTTTTCATTACAAAATGAGCAGCCATTAGTTGACCATCGCTCCGTCACTTGAGGAAGGACGGTCAACTAAGCATTTTTAGTTGTTCTAGGCTTAGGTGCGTCTGCAACTGAGGGAGCACGCTACCTAGGTGGGTTCGAGATTTTTTTGAAGACTGTGTAGCTACTCGTTTGACCGGGTTTATGAGTATCTGGAAGTCCCCATCGGTTATTAGGAGGAAGAGAGACGATTTGAAGGGTTTCTTTAGCAAAGTCTGACTTTACTTCAGGGGCGGCCGAGTCGTATTAAAACGTTCGAAAAGTTTGAAAGGATGATATAAAGATCAAGGTTAAGATCATTTTCAAAGTTGTTGGCTCGGGAAAAAAAAAAACAACCTATATAACACCGCCGCTGCTTTCTGCTTCTTCATCCGTTCCAATCGTTTCCCTCCCTTCTTCTTTTTGTTTTACGCAAAACGCCACAGCCGTGGAACCGCGCCGGCGACACGCTCATCCAGCCAGCTGATCAGCTCAGCCCCTCGTGGTCCCGCGTTGTCGTCTCAGCCCAACGCTGACCATCCGAGAGCAGCCGCAACCGGGACATCCGAGACCCTTGGAGCCGCATCAACACTTGCGTAGGACTCGAGGCAAGTGAATTGCTACCATTTATACTACGTAGGCTAATTTACGTATGTCGAGGTCAATTTCCTCGAGTTTTGGTCGTGTCGATTGATTTCATGCTTGATTATGTGTATTGATGGTTTCGGGGTATTTGTGTTGCATGTATCATTAATAATTTAGTATATTGAGTATATTAATATGTTGTTGGATTGCTGGGTATTAAAGGGTTCTTTGGTTTGAGCTTTATCGACACGAGTTGTGGACAAATCCGAGGTTATGCCGATTTTTGGATCTATATATCGTAGACTGAATTTTGCTAATTTTGCACAGGTCGTTGTGGTATAAATTTGATGGGACTTTCTCACGAAAGTTGTGCATTTTGACTTATTCTACGATATACTTTAATTTCAGATTTTTCAGACTTTGTATATGCA
This sequence comes from Eucalyptus virginea, assembly GCA_014182375.1. Lineage (NCBI taxonomy): Eukaryota > Viridiplantae > Streptophyta > Magnoliopsida > Myrtales > Myrtaceae > Eucalyptus > Eucalyptus virginea. Next base: position 433,056 of record CM024516.1, on the reverse strand, counting down.
AAACATATTTCAAAAACTATGCGGGTTAGAAATTATTTTTTTAAGCCATTTCCGAACTTTGCTCGGTTTCCATTTTCTAAAGGATTTTTGATAAACAATTTGGGCTAGTGTTCTACATAAAAAGTTTTAGACCACATCTTAAACTATAACATAGATTTTTTCCATAATTTTTGGAGTTCAATTAGGTGACCAAAATGCCATTTTCTTGACCTGTTGTAACTTGACTTTGTGTCCTGTTTTGGTCCGACATACATAAATTATTGGGACCCGTACAAGCTAAACCGGACTTCAGCTACCTTACGAAAAAACGTTCCTTGGAATCTTGTCCACGTCATGTTAAAGTTCTGTGATTTTTGGAACGGATTTACTTGGCGAATGCCCTTAATTTCTACAGACGGGCGAGCTGCCTTTTCAATCAGTTCAAGATAAACTTTTGTTTTGCAATCTGTCTTTTGTATTGATACAGGCAACTAAATGTTTGTATCTTTTCTCTGGTTTATAAAAAGGATAGTTGGTGGTGGATACTGAATTGCTGCTGCATTTTACTCAGTAGATGACCTGTTTATATTGAAATATTTGAATTGTTATACCATGGAATGAGTGTTATTTTGGAATGTTGTTAGTGCTTGGGACGATGATGCCCTAGGTGGCATTAGGGATGTGTGGAGGGGTAACTAAGCTCTTCCGGATGTCTTGGAGGTGTAGCACGGTTCCCTAGATCTCCTTGCAATGCTGGATGGGTGCGAGATGCCGAGGTTAATGGGGTTCCCTAGAAGACATTGTAAAGATGATTAATTGCAATTTGAGATTTTATTCAAGTTTTATTGGGTTATTATTTTCAAAGGAAAGTAATCCGATTTGCTATCTTGATTTTGAGAAAGGTTCTCAAGCTAGTTGATATTACAATCTTTTGTTTTCCTAGCATGTGTTGTTATTGACTTATGAGATATAGACTGATTAGTAGTTTGCCTGCTGAACTTTATGCTCACTCGTGATTGATCATTATTTCTCAGATCAGTAGATCAGATTAAGATTTTGGATGTGCTGTGAGCAGGAGACAGATGACACAGTACATATGTAGTATCCAGGCCAAGATGATGTAGCTACTTAAGCTTTTGGATGTGGTGTGGATTAGTGATATCTTCCAGTATACTCTGATCCTATCATCTAAAATACAAAAATAAGAAATGAAATGAAATTGTCTGGCTTACCTTTTTATGTGTGTTTCTTTGAGTGTTCTTTGATCATACAAGCATTTGCATGTTTAAAAAGTAAAAAGATTTTGTTAATCGCATTAGTCGTGACGTGTCATAACACATGCTTAATCTTATTAGAATCCTAAAATGATTATAGAGATCTAGCCGTACATATACATGTAGCTCACTAGTGAAATTTGAACAGTTGATCTCCAATTTTGTGCGTGTCAAGAAAAATTTGCCCGAGGAGAAAGATAAGGTAGATAAGCGAGTAAATAGACCGCATAATATCATATTACTTGACCTGACCAATTGTCAATAGTGGCAGAGTTGTTAAAACTTAAACAAAAGGACCATAAGTCAAAATCGTCCACAACCGTCAAATTTACGTGCCGTACGTAAGGCGATGCCAAAGCTTACCAGATTTTACAGCCACTCCTATTTTCCCTGAGTTCTGAAAAGAACATTCAAGCTCCATCGAGCTTCTATTATTTTTATGATTATTTTAATTAATTTAATTTAAATTAAATTCATAAATAAATAAATAAATAAATAAAAGAGTTTAGAATGAATTTATATTAAAAATATTAATCCATCATTTGTTAATATAATTCATTGTTTCAATTTGACAAATTCAACTACACTCCAATAATTCATAGAACTTGTAGGAAAAAAAATAAGTAATTCATATTCTGAATTCGTGTGTTAGAGTGTGTTGGAAAAGGTGAATTGTGTGTCATGGAAATTGAGAATTTAAAGAAAAGAGAAGATTGGATTTTTTTATTTTTTCCAATTTTTTATTTTATTTTATTTTATTTTATTTATATATTTACATTTTAACTATTCATTTATTGAAATTGTTTAAAATTAACCCGTGCATGTTGGAATTTCATACTCACATGTTAAAATTCCCAACTCGTGTGTATTTGAAAAGCTAATCATGTATTAGACTTTCCAACACGTGTTAATTCAGTGTCAAAAAATGTCGAAAATTGTTGGAATGTCGACAAGACACAAAAGCTCTCGAGAGTATTGGTACTTCCTAGCTGCTCTTGTTGGCCTTTACATGTCATTCACGGCCTTGAATTTGCCGGTCTAGTGTTCATCTCCTCATATGGTGAGTGACAACTTTTCCATGTAGGTGAAGAACGGCTCCCGTGCGTGAATATTTGCTGTAGGATAGGACAAACTGACTTGGAATGAGCGACAGGTTGAATATTTCCGGTCTAGTATTCATCTCTTCATATGGTCACCCGTGTCGCGTGCGCATATCTCTCTTTGCTTGATGATATCACCTCTAAGTGGAGATTTCGGTCTGATGAAAGGTTCTAGGGGATGAAGTCTGGCGTTTAATTTCCGCAATCGATAGAGATTTTTAAGATGATATGCTCGTTCCGTTTATCTCAGATTCTAGGATCTTCTTGCTAAAGCCATATGTCTGTGGTTACCTATGTTTGACACGATCTTCTCTAGTATGTTTCCCTAGCCATTACAGTTAGATGAGTACGCGAAAGTAATGGATGATGGGAATGCTTCTGTGCATTGAAGGAGCTTCTTGCCTTGATTGAACGGGAGATATTCTGCTTCTTGTGCGGTCCTATTTGAAAATTTGCAGACTTAGGAGCTCCAATTGCAGGTCACCATCCTCTGTCACAAACATGACCGACGGATTGCAGCATCCGTCGGTGATTCAGAAAATTCACGGGCAATCTCACCTGATATCTCGGCTTTCACGCACCACTTGCGCGAGAAACTACGGACCACACAATTTCGCGAGCAATAGTAACTATGGAGCGTCGCAGAGTCCTCTATCTCCAGCATTCCACAGGGGCAGTGGTCTGGCACCGCTGTCCTCTCACTCTCCCATTTGGGTTCAAGCTCCAGCTGAAAAAAAAGTGTCCACGTTCTTAGAGGATTTCCTCATGGGTGCGGTTTCTTCAACTGTTTCCAAGTCGGCGGCTGCTCCAATCGAACGCGTCAAGATGTTGATCCAAAATCAAGATGAATTGATCAAGTCCGGTAGGCTATCTGAACCATACAAAGGGATCACCGACTGTTTTGCGAGGGTTATCAAGGACGAAGGTGCGCTTGCTTTGTGGAGAGGCAATGGTGTCAACGTCCTCAGATACTTCCCTGACCCAGGTCAGTTTCTGCCGACATTCTTTCACGGTTCATTCGTCCTTTCTTTTGTATGCGATTGAGCTATAATTAATTTCTTCCTCAAACCAGGCCCTGAACTTTGCATTCAAAGATCACTTCAAGAGGATGTTCAACTTCAAGAAAGAAAGGGATGGCTACTGGAAGTGGTTCGCCGGCAACTTGGCATCTGGTGGAGCCGCTGGCGCCACGTCTCTTCTCTTCGTGTATTCCCTGGATTATGCTCGGACCCGTCTGGCTAATGATGCTAAGGTCGCCAAGAAGGGCGGTGAGAGGCAGTTCAATGGCTTGATTGATGTCTGGAGGAAGACACTCAAGTCTGATGGCATCGCCGGTCTCTATCGTGGTTTCACCGTTTCATGCGTCGGGATCATAGTCTACCGCGGGCTTTACTTCGGTTTGTATGATTCTCTCAAGCCGGTGGTTTTGGTCGGTAAAATGCAGGTATGCAAGCTTTTCATCTCTTTCAGAATGTCAATGTGCGCAACTTCTTATATAATTTCAATATGGCTATGCTATTGCCTTGAACTTGTGCTCTGCTTGTATAATTGCAGGATAGTTTCATAGCGAGTTTCATGCTCGGCTGGGCAGTCACAATCGGTGGTGGGCTGGCGTCATACCCATTCGATACGGTGCGGAGGAGGATGATGATGACGTCGGGAGAGGCCGTCAAGTACAGGAACACCATGGATGCCTTCCAACAGATCATCAAGAAGGAAGGCGCGAAATCGCTCTTCAAAGGCTTTGGTGCAAACATCCTCCGTGCTGTCGCCGGGGCGGGTGTCCTCGCTGGCTACGACAAGCTGCAGCTCCTCCTATTGGGGAAGAAATATGGGTCCGGCGGCGGCAGTTGACGTCAAAAGCTCTGCGCGACCGATGACGACGAAAAACGATCACCTAGTTATCCCCATTTTTGTGTCTTCGAATAAATTCAGGATTGATGGATTTCCATAATAAAGACTTGATGGACACTGTTAACTTGACCTTTTATAAAACGAAAGCCTCAGACCTATCTCTCCGATCGAGTGATTCCATGGAATTGCTCTCGACCTGGGTACCAAAAACTTAGTTACTTTTGCACATCAAGCCATCATCGCATGAAATTGTTCAATACTGTCTCTGTACTTAAATTAATGGAAGAATAAAACTAAACATTTTCATATAGTTCGGGGACTAAATTGAGCATATATCAAAAGTTCATGAACCACATTAAATAATTTAAAAATTAATTGTAATTATCTTAGTTTATGGGAATCATCCTCTACCAATCATTAATTTATTCACGCATGCATAGGTGTGAGACTCAGAAACTGAAGTTACATATATTGGAACGATTTTCATGCATCTATGCTGCATTGATTTGGTAGATGTTTGGTTTATACCTTTTATGATCTAACCCGACATTGGACGGACCAAAAAATGTATTACAATATTTCTTAACCGAAATAATTAGCCATGATATAATGTCAATTTGCAGAAAAGACAGGCGAAATCTTGTAGATTAAAAAAAAAAATCATGTAAACTTCTAACATTTAATATGCTATAGCACAAAGCTTTAAGTTACTCAAATCATTTCTTGATTTGTTGTGTCTCTCTCGCCTTCCTGCGTATAAAAGCTGTTCAATTTCCTGAGTATGGCGATGTTGGGCTTCTCATAGTTCCAAAGCCCACACTTGGTTTATTGGGCCAGACCTTTCCTGCCATTCGCGGCCCATACGAATTTTTTAAATCTTTGATCTTGTCCATTTCTCTTTCTTGGTTGGTGAGGTAAAGTGAGTTGAATCAAATTAATCCTGTAATGCTTGATAAATGTTACTGGCCTTTTCGCTAAATTCTACTATGTTTCCATTAGTTGAACCACATTGGCAACGTAAAATTGCTGCCATATGAACTTTCTTGCGACTGAAACATCTAGGAGATGCAAAGGATGTTATGGAAGCAATTCAAAATGTAATGTCGGAGGTGCTAGATTTCTTGTATTAACTCCTAATCTCAAAGTAAGTATAGTAGAGTATTCAATAACAAAATTAATTTATCAGCATGTGGGTTCATTTGGCATAGTCGCTTGGTTGCACAACCTTGTCGACCTCTTGTCAGCCAAATCTGGCCCCATTGGCCCGTGTCGGCTACCCTCGCGCAAAGAAGATGCACAACAACAAGAAGGGGCAAAATTGAAAAACTAGAGAATTGGTGAGGGTTGTTCTAAAAGAAAAAAAATTACTTAACCCTAGTTTCAAAGCATTCTTCAAACTTCTCGACCAAAGATTGAGTTTTCAGTCTTTCCAATACTAGCATTTAGACGAAAGTCCATTGGGAAGACTTACCAAACATCCTTGCGTTTCTCCAAGCGGCTTTTGAGGTCGAAATTCCTTGGAAAAGCTAAACCAAATGGACCCTTGAAAAAAATAGTGTCCTATAAGCTAATCTAAACTCGAGTCACTTATCTATGTATAATGCTTAGCTACTATTATGTGCATCTCATCACAAATATTCAATATTCAATATCTCGAGTCAACTCCTCGCTTGTGACCTGTTGAGTGGGGTGTCATATGTAGTTTTCTTTTGCCCAACATAAGAAACAGAAGAAAGCAAGCACTTCCACCTCTTTTAAATTGTCTGCCATCAAATCTCGTCGGAGCTCACGAATGCTTGCCAGTCTTCTCCTGTCTCATCTTCATGCGCGGTGTACATATACCGTGTTGTCCTATGCAATGGTCTTGCTATAGAATGGGCACTGCATGCCCTTACGGGCATCGGCAAAGTTTGCTCAATCGATTGGATTTTCGTACCACTGCATGCAGTCTCATGAATTGGCAGCTGATGCATTCTACCTGATGGCGATCACATTTGGCAAGCTGGGGCAACTAGAAGAGAGAGAGCAAGCTGCATCGTCCTTCCAGAAACACATTACAGCACTGGAAAACATCGCTGACGAGGAAGATTCTCTCTTGAAATGAGTGCAAAGAAACAGCAGCTGCAGAGTCGATGAGTAGAAATATACGATACGGTAGAGTTGTATGTATCCGGATGATGTACATAACGCACTTTCTTGTTCACTTTTGTTTTCGTTTGCTAGTGTTTGAGTAGCTATCCGGCTGATCAAATAGCCTCCTGAAGTGCATAGCGACTTATATCAACTCCTTTAATTCTTGAAAGTGTGATCAGGAGGGAAATGGTTTCTTTTAGCTAAAGAGAGGCTGGATTATCGTCCCTCCCCCGTTCTGAAAATCTGCAAGTCAGTACTTCTCTCTCGTTTGCATATATTTTCATGCCTAATGGATTCTGCAGTTCGCGCATCTAAAGCTTTCGTACTGTAAATTTTCTAAAGCAGCTTCTGTCTGTTTCTCCTTGGCCACGGTAGGATTACAGCCTATGTTTGATGTGCGGGAGTTGAGAATCACACTCGTATTTAGTCAAAGTTAAGTGATAAAATCTCAATTTGCGTAGATTAGCCATTAGATTGGACAAGAACAGTCAAATTGAGAGAGATATATTCCCGCTATCATCTTAAGGCGACATAGAAGTAAATGAACACAGAGGTAAATTTGTTAACATGACATGACATAAAACATGTGCAAAGACAACATCTGACGTGACACAGCAAGACATGTTGTAGCTGATGTCAACATGAACTAATGCCCTTTCGTTGTATCATGCATTTTAGTTTGGTTCAATAAAAATTATGATGTTCTAGAACCATAGAATGCACATGAAGTGCAAAAATAAAATTGTCCTCGTCTGATCAGCAAATTCTTGCTTGGACGGGCTTCCTCAAAACGGGTGCAATTACACCATTGAATTTTGTGAAATTCACGTAGTATCTAAATGATATCACGGATTAAATATTTTACAATTCCAATAAATTTATTAATATAAATACTCGATACTATAGATATCCTTTTCATATATTACCAAAAATATTTCCGCTTCTCCTCAAATTTGAACGACCCAAAGAAAATTTGAATGACCCAAAGAAAAAAGCAAATAAATAATGGGCATTTGGGATTGTGATTATCTTTTCCATTGTTTTTCTCTCATCTTTGAAACCCTAACGCCTCTCCCACCAAAAAGAGAAACCCTAACCCCTCAATCACTCTGCCATGGCACTTCCTCCCCTGCCGGTCGTCATGGCACTTCCTCCGGTCGAACGTGCGCTTCCTCTCGTGCGCCGGCTCCAGATCGCCATCGCAGAGCTCGATGAAGCTGTAAAGTTGCGAGTTAAGTGTGAGCTCACGGAGACGACTTGGGGCAGCAAGTGAGTATTGGGTTCGATTAACTCGAAAATCATAATTTTCAATTTCTTCTCTGATCCTTCTCTCCTTCAGAAAAACTCGATTTCTGATGCGTATAAAAGATGCGATGCCGCGTGTGACAAGCTGAGAGAACTGGTGGCTGAGCTCTGGAGGCAAGAGCATTTAAGTTTGTACACGCTGGAGCAAGCGAAGGCTTTCCTTTGGATTCTGGAGAAAGTTGGCGTGCGCGGAGCCCTCCGCAAGGTGCAGATAGATAGCCATGACTCGGCAGTACGAGCGGAAATCTGCTCGCTTCTCAGGCAGAATGGGTTTACGTAAGTTTTCGTTGGATTCTCGTTTTTAGTTGTGGTTTTCAGAATTTTAATTTGTGTCTAAACTAGTTCGACTGCTCACACAGCGGAATTGCTGCTGCGGCGCCAGCGTTCGCCCAATAGCTTTAGGATGCTGCGGAAGTTCGATCCCCTTCTGTTATTAGGGAATTAGAGGTAAAGGAACTGCTAGATTGTTATGATTGGCGACAGTTAAAATTACTGGTCTTTGATGATGATGTTGAAAGATGTCGACCGAATCATCCATAATAGGGATATCGAATATCAGCTTGTTTTGTTTTGAATTTGTCTTGATCTATAGTTGGATTGTGTTTATCCATTTTATATTCATGGAAATACATGGAATGTTTTTTTTGACCAAAAAACATTGAAGCAATCATGACTGCCAATGCATATGGTGTCGATTCTTCTCGCATTTAAAGAAAGGACATGACCTCGATGTGAACTCTTCTTTTCGGAATTGCGATGCATGGATTTACCTTTGGAAGCTCTACCTAGTTTGCTTGCTCACATAGGATTCCAGCAGATCGGATTAAATTAGGTGGCCCATCCCGTCTATGTTGTCTCATCAACTTAGTGCGGCTTAAATTCGATTGGCAACTCAAATACTCTATCGAACTGCCGGCGGTATCTGCTGAATGATGCTGTTTGCCTCAAAGAAGTTTCGTCTTCTTGTCCTGTCAAACGTTAAATTGAGTGGCAACAACGACAACCAAATAGTCTATGTATGACCAAATGAATGGAGAGTTGTTGTTGGCCAAAAAATATATTTGTTGGCCAGCAGCAACAAAAGCCTCAATAGAGAAGCTCTTGATGATCCGGCAAGGCTCTTTAAAATTGATCTTTAGCGTTGGTGGGTTGACGGCGATCTCCGACACTGGCGGCCATAGCATGAGCTCCTTGGTCTTCACTCCTTGAGCTTCTTGATCATGCCCTTCTCAATGTAGCCCTTGGACCGTGGTGTCGTAGCTCACCAGCTCGCTTATCCTCCAGAACTCGTGCTCAAGCTTCTTTTGCCGTGCAATCTACAGGAAAACAGTGCACTAAGTGACAATTTAATAGAAATTAATAGAGGTTGAATTTGTCAAAAGTATACAAGTCTGGGGTTTTTTATGATCAAAAAATTAGTTGGGATAAATTTGTTACGTGCTCACTAGTTTGAGATTTTCTGTGGTATTAACCTTTTTTTTTTTTTTTCTTTTTGGAATTTGAATTACTAATTCTAATGTCCTTGTAATTGAAATCAAGGATCTTTGGACGGTGCAATGCAACAATAACAAAATATTTACATATAAAGGCAAAAGTCATTAGATGTTTCCCTTCTTAATGCTAAACTCGAGCTAGACCTTCAAATTGGGAGGCTAGTTAATTTATGAATCGAGTTCTTTCAACCAGAAAATTCCTCAATTGATAAATTTTAGGTAGATATTCTAAACCAACCGTCGCAAGAGGAATTCGTACCATGTGAAAGCACCTCCCTTCATGTATCAAATAATTCTGACAGCATTTTCTTAGGCGTTGTAGTTAAATGCATTAAACAAAGACGACATAAGTTGTAAATCAAAATTCTGATGAGTTCTACAAGCGTATCGAATCTAGGATATGTAATTCGGATTGTTTTTCATCTCTAACACGTAAATGAGTTTGAAGTACATTGCACAAACCAAGTAATTTTCGTAGTAATCAGGACTTTGATTACAACATCAATCATTTGGTTTGGATTTCATCGTAAAATTCGAAGAGCAGGGTAATTTGATTGAATGATGGTTTGAGATGGATTATGATGATTTGGCTTTTACATCTCATCAGTCTCTCTGGCATGAATCTTCCACTTCCATATTTCAGAAATTGTTGAAGTGAGTCCGATTGTATTTTTGGAACCTTGTCGTTCTAAGTTTGGCAAAGTTGGGAAACATGCTTAAAAAAATGTCTTGTAGATTTCTCTGCACTTTCTACAATTACAATATTTTCCCTTTTTCCTTATTTATTCTTTGTCCAGCAGAGGACGTTGATGTGATTTTCAGGAATGCAATTGCACTAGTCCTTGTAATTTGACCAAAAGTAGCATTTTTTTTTCCATGAAATCGTTTTTGTGATAATTACTGTTTCTGCCATGGAATGGAAAGTCTTGATGCAATTCAGGAAGGTGTTGTACTGTTGGCTTGTGGAAAGGAGACAGCAAGGGAGATAGTTGTTCCTTATAAATTCCTAGCCTTATGTCGTGAATTTCTGCTTCATGTGCAGACTGTAAAGACATTTTTTCCCACGTGAACTTATTATTGCTATATATAGGAGGCATCATAATCCCACCAATGACTAGTATAAACTCTGGAATATTGGCTTGGTTTAATTGATTGCTCTTGACGTCTGTGGTCGTCCAGCTTCACTGGTTTCATCAGCTAGTCATGAAATCATTCCTTTCAGCATGTTGATTTGAATATTGATGCGCTTATGCTGGTGCAACATCCGTTTATTTGTAGCATCTGGCGCCTCTGGGAGCACAGATGATGCTCAAAGCCAGGTCTCTGTCGGGATGGGCTCATTCACTGGATCGACAGTAATGCTTCCGACTGTTCTATGGGGCACTTGCATTTTTGTTGGAATATGTGAATCGAGAACTCAACCACCGCGGATCAAAAGGATAAGAAATTATTCAGCTGAGCTGGTACCTTCTGAACTCTACTTTAATGTGCCATGATTATACTTATGGTTTTGGATGCCCACTGAACAAAGATATGGAGGTCAAAGCTCTGCATCAGTTCCTATCTGCACAATGCTACTCCATGGCATGCTTATCGAACCACAGAGAAAGTAGGCTCCTCAAAAGATCATCTTTGATTGTTTCAAGTGAAGCAATCGCCTGATTTTTATGTTAGCATGTCACGTAGCAACAATCCTTCCCCCATCCAAATATCTTAATAGCTTTATACTTTTGTTCTAGGTATTGCAACAGAACAAAAGAGTTGTATGTATCATGAACTGTGCGGCGTATATTCATTGTGTTGTCCTATGCACTGGCGAATCACATTTGACAAACTGGGGCAACTAGAGGAGAGAGAGCAAGCTGCATCATTCCAGAAACACATTACTATGGCACTTGAAAACATTGCTGACGAGGAAGATCCTCTCTCAAAATGAGTGCAAAGAAACAGCAGCTGCACAGTCGGTGAGTAGAAATATACGATACGGTAGATATGTATGCATCCGTATGATGTACATAGCGCAATTTCTTGTTCACTTTTGTATTCGTTTGCTAGTGTTTGAGTAGCTGTCTGGCTGATCAAATAGCCTCCTGAAGTGCATGACGACTTATATCAATTCGTTTAATTCTTGAAAGTGTGATCAGAAGGGAAATGGTTTCTTTTAGCTAAAGAGAGGCTGGATTATCGTTCCTCCCCCCTTCTGAAAATCTACAAGTCAGTATTTCTCTCTCGTTTGCATATATTTTCATGCTTAATGGATTCTGCAGCTCGCGCATCTAAAGCTTTCGTACCGTAAATTTTCCAACGCAGCTTCTGTTTGTTTCTCCTTGGCCACGGTAGGATTATAGCCTATGTTTGATGTGGGGGAGTTAAGAATCACACTCCGTACTTAGTAAAAGTTAAGAGATAAAATCTCAATTTGTGCAGCCTAGCCATTAGATTTGACAATAACTGTTGCGAAAAGGCAAGCGATCGAACACTAAATCTTCTTGGATGTAATTCACGAACAAGAACGACAAAGAAAATCCCTCCCAAGCACTCGACGACAAGACAGCGCTTCAAGAACACTTCTTCATGATCAACTTCTTCCATCCACGGCCACAAGTCTATATATATATAAGTGAGACTTTTATTCTTTTGCCAACTTCTCATAGGATTCAGTTTCCTATCTTAAACGATTTTATCCAAAACATATCTTTGTATGTTTTAAACAAAATCCAAATCCAAGTAAAAGTTGGACTTTCCTATTTTAGCGGCCAGATTCAAATTTGGAAAGTTGATCTTAGATCTTCTTTGCTCGATTTTGAATGTCCACAATATATCCAATTCGGAATATTCGTAATTTTGTATTAGGCTCAAACTTAAGACATATTTTAACAAGAACGTTCAAATTTGGAATATATATGCATAATTGCATATATATATTGCTGTCATCGCCTTAAGGTGACATAGAAGTAAATGAATACAGAGGTAAACTCGTTGGAATGACATGACATAAAATATGTGTAACGACAATATCCAAGCGTGGTGGCAAGACATGTTTTGCTCATGTCAACCTAAACTAGTGCCTTTGTTGTAATACGCACTTTGGTTTAATAAACATTATGATGTTCTAAAACCATAGAATATACATGAAGTACAAAAATAAAATTGTCCTCGTCTAATCAGAAAATGCCTGTTTACCATGGTGCAATTGAATTTTGTGAAATTCACATGGTATATAAATGATGTAACGGATTAAGAATATTTCCAATTCCAATAGATTCGCCAATATTACTACTTGTTACGTAGAGATCCCCTCCGTTTGTTACGAAAAATCCATCTGCTTGGCCGGGGGTTAGTCTGCTCGTTTTGTTCTAATCGAGAGTGCACCTTCTAAATTAAATGCGCAAATTGTATCAACTCCTTTTCTGTTGATCAACAAAGATTAATAAGTCAAAATCCTAGTTTTGGATCCTTGAAGTTTCGAATTAGCCTCCGTGAGTAACGATTGATGATTTTGTTTATAACTAAGATAAAGATAAAATTCAACAAACTCAAAAAGGGTACAGCAATCCGAGCATCTTAGGGATCGTCATTATATTTCCATCGTTTTTCTCTCATCTTTGGAAACCTAACCCCTATTTGATAAAAATATATATATATATAAAAAGAACCCTAACCCTCTCCGACCCCAAGAAAGAAAAAATCACTAATCCCTTGATCATTCTGCCATGGCACATCCTCTCCCGCCGGACGCCATGGCACTTCCTCTCCCGCCGGACTCCATGGCACTTCCTCTCCCGCCGGACTCCATGGCACTTCCTCCAGTCGAGCGTGCACTTCCTCTCGTGCAGCGGCTCAACATCGCCGTCGCAGAGCACTATGAAGCTATGAAGGCGCGTGTGAAGTGTGACTTCATGGTGATGCCCTGGGAGAAGAGGTGGGTACTGCGCTCGATTGACTTGAAAATCATGTTTTCAATTTCGTCTCTGATTTTTCTCTCCTTCAGAAAACACATAGTTTTTGCTGCGGATCAAAGATGCCACACCGCATGGGGCGAGCTGAATGAGCTGATGGCGGAGCTCCGGAGTCAAGAACATATAACTTTGCTCGAGCGGGAGGATGCGGAGTCTTTCCTTTGGATTGTGGAGAGACTTGGCGACCGCGGAAGCCTCCGTGAGGTGCGGATAGGTGGCAATGACTTGGCAGTACGTTTGCAAATCTGGTCCCTTCTCATGGAGTATGGGTTCACGTAAGTTTTCGTTGGATCTTCTTGTTTACTTGTGGTCTTTTAGAATTTTGATTTGTGTTTAAACTTGTTCGGTTGGTTGCACAGTGGAATTGTTGCTGAGGTGCCCTCGTTCTTCCAACTGCATGCAGAGCCAAAGCCGGAAGTTTGATGGCGTCTGTTATTAGCGAATTAGTGGTAAAGGAACTGCTAAATTGTTAGGACTAGTGAAAGATTTTGAACACGGTCTATGATCAGATTATTGGTCATTGACGATGATGGATGTCTACCGAAGCATCCATGTTAGGGATATCGAATATCGAAGTTTGTTTTGTTTTATATTCGTCTGGGATTTGACCTGGTCTGCAGACTGTCGTTGTTGTTGCATGAACTTAGCATGGCTTAAATCCAATCGGTAACTCAAATCCTCTATAGTATGTGCTGGGATGATGCTATTTGCCTTTGAAAGTTTCGTTTTCTTGTCCTTTCAAACATTAAATTGCGTGGCACCGACTGCAACCAAATAATCTATCGCTGCGGTATGACCAGAGGAATGGAGAGTCGTCGTGCGAATGCTTAAATCCTGTTGTTTTCATTCTTATAACCCAGGACTACTGCCTTTACAGTTGTTTTGTCTATGTCAAGGTTCTCATGGACTTGACTTGAAGCCTCCCCAATGTATCTGCAAAATCTCCCTCATCCTCCTGCAATTTTCCGGTTCTGCCTTCAATAAAATACAAGGAATCACTTGTTTAGATAAGTGATCATTCACTCTTCATCATTATTCCCTCTATGTCCTTATCCTCTTAACTGGTAGGATGGGACTGGTATCATATCCAGGGGATTAGAAATAGACAAATAGTGGCACTCTTGGCTGTATCCCTTCTCAAAGTTCGTGTTACTAATTCTAATGTCCTTATAATTAAGAGGACATGAAATCAAGAATCTTTGCAAGGTGCAATGCAACCCCAACAAAATATTCACATATAAGGTGAAATCATTGCATGTTTTCCTTATTAATGCTAGACTCGAGGGAAAACCTTTAAATTGAGAGGCTAGTTAATTTACGAACCAAGTTCCTTTGATTAGGAAATTCCTCGAATGATAAATTTAAGGTAGATATTCTAGACCAACCTTCCTAAGGCAAGTTTGCGTGAATCGCAAGACATGTATTTCTTGCTGGAGAAGCACAAAAGAAGTTGAATCACCATAACTATCGATGTCCATTGAGCATCAAATTCGTCTCACATAATCCCAAAATCCTATTCCAAAAGAATCAAATCTCAACCTTCTTCCCCATCAACCCCTTCTTCACCTCTTTCACCTTCCCTCTCTTCTCCAAATAAATCAAGTCCAGATTCGATTGATTCTAGTCGTGACCCTGGCCATGTCCATCCCGTTCAACCCGCGCTGTGATCTCAATCATATCTCGAGCTTTAGCCATGGCGCCGAGGCTGCTCCATTGCGGACGTGTGACAGCAACGTTTGTGGGGCACATCCACGAGGTTCACCAGAATACGCTTTTGAGGCACCGAGGGGATGAGCTGGACAGTGCTCAGCTAAGCGGGAAGTACATAAGCTATTGCCCTCAATAAGGACAGCGTCCCACAGCCGCGGGGGAAATTCATACCATGTGAAAGTACCGCTCTCTTCATATATCAGAAAATTCCCCAATAGCATTTTCTTAGGCGTGCAATGTGGAGTTAAATGCATAAAATAAAGACTGCACTGATTGCAAATCGAAATTCCGATCATCAAGATCGAGTTCTACAAGCATATCAATTCTAGGATGTGTAATTTGGATAGTTGTTCATCTCCAACACATAAATAAGTTTGAAGTACGCTGTACAAACCAAGTAATTTTCGTAGTAATCAGAACTTCCATTACAACATCAATCATTTGGTTTGAGTTTGCTTGTAAAATTCACAGTGCAGCTTAATTTGATTGAATGATAGTTTGAGATGGATTATGATGATTCGGCTGTTACAACCTCACAATAGTCGAGGACCGTAGCATCATCCTTTCGGCATAAATATGTAAGACTAACTAAGATTATAGGAGATTTAATCTGGGCTCGTATGTTAATTAAAATCATCCCATCACTCTTTCTAGCATGAATCTTCCACTTCCATATTTCAGAAATTGTTGAAGTGAGTCGGATTGTATCTTTGGAACCTTGTCGTTCTAAGTTTGGCAAAGTTGGAAACATACTCAAAAAAAGTCTTGTAGATTTTTCTGCACTTTCTACAATTGCAATATTTGAATGCACCATATTGAGAGCTCAACCACCACTGATCGAAAGGATAGGAAGAAATTCAGCTTAGCTGGTACCTTCTGAACTCTATTTGAATGTGCCATAGTCATACTTATGGTTTTGGATGCCACTGAATAAAAGATATGACGGTTAAAGCTCTGCATCAGTTCCTATCTTGCACAATTCTGCTCCATCGCATGCTTATCAAACCAAGTGATACTTCCCAGATGAATATGCAAATAAAGTAGGCTCCTCAAAAGATCATCTTTGAATGTTTCAAGTGAAGCAATTGCACGATTTTTATATTATTACGTCACATCTGAAGCAACAATCTTTCCCACATCCGAATATCTTAATAGCTTTACTCTTTAGTTCTAGGTATTGCAACAGAACTTTTGACCGCAACAATTTGAAAATGACCCTTGCTATAGGTTGTCTATATAGATGCACCTCACATTATATCTCAAATAACGGTGACTGCCACAGGATCTAGGGTGAGCACCGACATTTGGACAAGCTATGCAGCAAGAATCATGATGATCTCTACAATTCCATTCCTAATAGTCCATCTACCAGAAATTTTTTGGTGTGAGGCAATTCTAGTTTCTTTCATTGTTTCCATATGTTTGTTGCTGTCCTCCACCCTCTACCAGGCAATCCCACTTTCATTTAGCAAAACATCAATGCTCGCAAGTCTACTAGCTGTCACAGTTGAAGCCACATCGACAAATATGATATGAGCGGATGTGTTCTGAATCTTGGCCCTTCGGACAACAAAAAATAGTGCAGGTTTTCCAGCCAAGAGTATAGGACGATACTGAGAACACAGGCATATGATATGCCCAGCTCAGACACGACCCAAACTAACAGGAACTAGGTTTCAAGAACCCGGTTTTTTGTTAAAGAGGCTGAAAATTGGAGTCGCCATGGAAGTTTCCTCTATATTATCGAAATGTACAAAGCAGAGAACTTCTGAGAAGTTCATTACTCCATTGGACCACCAAACGTAGCTGCATCTGAGAGTTTTTTCTTCGCAGAAGCAGCAGCTGCAGTTCTTGCTTTTAATGGGGACCAGACCGAACAGTCCTAGAATTGGGAACCGGCCAGTTCAGTACGGTCCATGGAACTGATTACTTAGAAAAAAAATTAAAAATTAAAAAAAATGTTAAAGCTGTTACTATTTTAAAGGTTTATTGTTATTTTTAAGAAATTAAAAATATATTTTTTTAAAAAAGGATTTGGTCCAGGCCATCGGTCCAGTTCCCCTCTAGAATTCCAAATTGGATTGACAACGACCGATTCTATTTTTGTTTGCGAACTAAGAACCTGGATCGATCCCTGGGGCTAGGCACCACACCTGCTTAGGTCGAGGTCGATCCGAAAGATTCTCAATTTGGACAATCCAACATACTCAACCCTACCTTGGCGGAGCGTCACCACTTTGAATTTCCAATTTGGGTAATTATCTGATGCCGATTCAATTTGAATATTTCATTATTTAATTTGAATGATATTGTTTTTTTTGGTTAAGGTAAGAAAAATTTGAATGATATTGTTAGCTATTAGAGTGAGAAGCATATCCCTAATTAAGAGATTTTTGTAATTAGCAACGCACATATAATCAATAACTCAATCTCTAAGACCTAGGATTATGGATTGTGCGGAAAATCGATAATTCAATCTTTAAGACCTCTAAGAATAGAGGTTATCCATTTTATTTGCCTTCTAACAAGTTCAGCGACTGACCCCAAAAAAAAAAAAAAAAAAACAAGTTCAGTGGATTTTTGTTGCAACTTTGGGCTTATCTCCTTTGACTGAGTGCATGTTTTTTTCTTTGTTTTTCTTATCTAAAAAATACAAAGATATTGCATTTTATATTAGGATGGATTTTGAGATAACAATGCGTGTTCCATAATGTTAACAGGTTTAAGATAGGTTTCCAAATTAAATTTGGATTTGACTTAGATTATTTCCTAATTCAAATTGGATAATCTTTCACTAAGGTAATTAATTTTCATTATTTATTAATTTCGAATTTTAATAAATAAATCCAAAAATGTAATGTGCGTGGCACATATGATTAGATGTGTAAATTCCCATCATATTACCATGCCATGTCATCATACTTATCACTTCATCATTTGCCACGTCATTTGCCACATCATCTTTCACATCATGCATATTTAGGTCACTTAGTTTAGAATTGCATAAAGTTTGGGGATTAGATTGGATATTTATGAAATGTTGAGGATTACATTGAATAAATTTTATATTGAAGAAATTAAAAATTGAAGAGTAATTCGAGGATGGTTTGTATAATTATTCTCTGAGTAGAGACTAAAATGTCAAAAGTAAAAGATTGAAAAAAAAAAAGGAGAAGTCAAAAACAATGAAAAGAGCTCCTTAAACCCTTCTCCCCTCCAAATTCCCTCCCAGCTTCGTCACTCCCAGCTCCGCCTTGAAGCCGATTCATCCATCGAAGAAGAAGAAGAAGGAGAAGAGATGGAAGAGGGAGCGAACGGCACGGTGACGCCGCTGGCGTCGATGTTCCCGGCGGACGAGGCTCAGAAGGCGGCGGGGCGCGTGCAGGACGCGATCGCCGAGAAGCGCCGGGAGCTCGACCGCGTAAGGGGCTTCGCCGCCGACAACGCCGCCCTCGTCAGCCTCGTCCAGAAGCTCCCCGAGGAGCTTCACCACGACGTCATGGCACGTTCGCTCCTTTGATAATCGCCTCCGCCTCGTGCTTTGTTTATCTTCGTCAGCCAAATTATGTACTCGTCGTGATTTTTTTTGCCGGAATTTGGTCGATTGAGGGTTTCTTAGCCCTAATCTTTCCGTTTTTCTTTTTTATGCTGTTTACATTCAGTTTCGAGGGTTGCCAGGAGCTTGTATTCCGTTTGCATTTGTTGACTGCGTAGTGTAGTGTGTACTTTTGTGCTCGGTTGTGCAAATGCTTTGGGGAAAGAACGTCCATGTTGATGTGTGTAGAAGTATCCGCCTTCGGATGAGAGTATATAGACGCAATGTTCGATAACACGGATTCCTATTTCTCAATGATATCCGACGATCAAGACAATTCCCGTGAAACTCTTTCCTAGAAGTGAATTCTTTTTCTTTCCAAGCAAATAGCATTTCCTATTGATTTGTCTCCTGGACTGGACCTATTCTGATTCTGAATTATCCGTCGCTACGCTGTTCCCATTTCTTGCTTGGACTGTGCTATTAATCTGTGTGCTTTTCATGTAGGTTCCTTTCGGGAAAGCTGCATTTTTCCCTGGCCGTTTGATCCACACCAATGAATTCACGGTACTCTCTCTCTCTCTCTCTCTCTCTCTCTCTCGAAGTGGCCTTCTTTTGTGGTGTGGAGAGAACTTTAGGCATGAGAAAAAGCACCTTTCTCATTGGAGAAAATGAAAATGCGGGCTCTATCTGAGCCTTATATGGAAAATGTGTTGCTGTTTGCGGTGGAGTAATTAGTATTTGACCCTTGTAAAGGCTACAAATTCAGCATGCTACCCAGCATGCAACATTCTTTTTGATACTAGTGCGTCTTGGATTTATTTAGGATATCTTTTTTTGGAAAACTAGCAGAATTAGTTGTTGCATATGAAACACTTATGGAAATCTGATATTATTCTAACCATTTCAGGTTCTGTTGGGAGAAGGTTACTATGCTGAGAGGACATCCAAACAAACGGTGGAAATTTTGAAAAGAAGAGGGAAAGCTTTAGAAACCCATGTGGATTCTCTTAAGTCAATCATTGAGGATCTGAAAACTGAGGCCTCCTTTTTTGACAAGACAGCTTCTGAAGCAGCTGTAAGTTTCATCGTATCGTGTTTTGTTGTCTCAGGATTTGTTATGCGAGGTAATGAGGCTTTATACTTGGAGAACAGAAGTCTCTGTGGTATCTGATATTGGTAGTGATATTAATTTTGGGTCATTGAATGATTAGTTCTCTTAGATTTTCTGATGTTAGAAAGCTTTCATGTTTGTTGTCTTGTGTTGGTAATTCACTAATCTTTTTTAGGTTCTTTCAGGATGATAGCTTGTCTGTGCTCCTTTGACCATTGTTAGACCTGTAACTGGTAGACAACGATTTTATCTAAACTTCTGATGATCATGTGTGATTCCTGAATTTGACCAAGATAAATGAATCTCACGTGAGAAAACAAAGAGCTTGTGGACAGCTGAATGAGGTAGATAGTAGACAATGATTCCTACAGCAGCCTATACTGTGTCTTAACCTCTTGAAGTGTCGTGCTGTAGATTGATCTGGCAAAACAACTCCACTGGAACATTGATCTTATGAGCAAACTTTGAGCCTATTATTGACTAGATAAGGCAGACCTGCTGTGCATCCTCTTTATCCTCTGTTTGGGAGAGCTAGGAAAAGAACTTAGGAGAAGAAACTGCTACAAATTTAAAAGTTCTCTCCATTTTACTTCTCACCAAAGTTAGAAATCATCCCCAACTTTCCACACCCATTTTTGTTGCCCCCAATGCTACTTATTCTCCCAATCAAAGCCTTAATGCTGAAAGACACAACTCTCCTTACAGCTTCAGTGAATTTTTCCGGCATATTTTCATCTTGACATATTTTTCTAAGCATCCACATTCCACTTATACACCAGGAGGGTCTCGTGGAGATAAGGGAAGAGCTTTCTGGGGAAGAATCTGATGAGGGATCATCTGAATTGGGTATCTTATGTCCTTATCTATAATGTGTTGCATTTGCTAGTTGTCTTAACCTAAGCTTTTCTCTGCTGTGAGTCTGTGTGTATTGGTATTCTCATTTGTTAACAGAGGCTTGATGCCCCCATTCCCTCTCACATTTTAATTCAGGTCAAAAGAAGATGCTCCTAGTATCTCTGTGGAAGACAAGGGAAAATTCTAAATGAAGATGAAGAATATGATCGCCTTATGTCCAAATTGGATGAACTTGAGAAGGAAGAACTTGCTGCTGAGGCAGCTGACAATATTGAAGAAGAGACAAATGAAGTTGATCCTGATGTAGTCTCAAATCAAAGTTCTTTCGATCAAAATCTCAAAGATTTAAATCTCAAAGATTTGGAGGTACAAATTCAGTATCATCTGCTTTTGACTGGAGATGTGAAACAAATCACTAGAAAACACCAACATGATACCATATCAACCATTTGAAATTGATTTTTTTGTAGGGGTCTCATTCATGTATGCCTCCAAGCCACTCTGAAGGACAAGCAAGTAATGAAGAATTCTTGAGACAAAAGCGACAACAACCAGCTTTACTGGAGAAATTAAATGTAACATGACCTCTTCATGGACCGTTCTTTCCTCTTCTTTCTTGTGGTTGTTTGATTATTGGTGGCTTGAATAATTTTATCAGTTTGGACTTCCATGTGCAGCCCAGTGATTTCACAATCACATCTTCTCAAAAAGGTTTGTTCTCTGTACTACATCTTGCACGTTCAATTGGGTTGAGTGAGAAGATACCTAATCTGTCCTTCAGAATGAGAAGACAAACTTTAGGATAAAGATTTCAAAGTTGCATCAAACTCATAATGTGACAAACTTTCCTGATGAAAGTAAAGCCAGTCTTTCATCAAGTATTTGTTCTCATGTGCACAGCATCTGTCCTCCACTAGAGCATTCTCATCCTAAGATTGAGTTCCAATTTGTCTATTCACAGTCTTCTAGATGCTTATGCTTTCATTGTATGTTTTAAACATCTTCAATGTAAATATTTGCAGCAAACATGCCAGGTCAGCTCGTATGCTAAAAAAGAGATCTTTTTGTACAGCTGCTCCATGAAATTAACAATTTCATAGAGATACAAGCTAGTTGTCAGCCACTCTTACATAAATTCATGATAATCTCTCCTATCATTTCATGACTTGGAACATTGATGACTTTGGTAGACAATGTTTGCTAAAAGCTTATCCTCTTAGAGAAATTTTGGTTATATTATTAAGTGGCATACATCCTGTGGTAGATCTAACTGGATGTTTATGCAGACAAAACTTCTCATGGGAATGACCTGTTGTGGAATCTAAAAGGCCCCAATATTGCAGACAAGAGTCCGAAGCTTCCTGCATTGGAGGAGAATGATCATGCAGGATCATCAAATAAAGAGGTACTGACATATTGTGTTTATTTTGCAAATTTATTGGGCGTGGCATAGGGGCAATTCAAAGAAAACTATGAAGTATTTTTGTGGATCTATATTCGTGTTTTCTTTGGGTTTTACATTACGTCTCCTCAAAGCAAGTTAGAATCTGCCACTTGTGTGTTTTATGAGTGTATAATCTACTGATTGGACTGGTAAGCCCATTTTAGTTACAAATTTTGGGTGGCCGTGACACTATATTAAGCCTGTCAATTTTAGCACGTTGCTGCTTTGGTTTCTAACATGTAATGATTGAATTTTCCCTTACTGAGTCTCTTGATGAATTGTGGAGAATTTATTTGTGGGTCACCGATATCTGAAACCTGAACATGCTAGAGTAGAGAATTTACTTCTTTCGTGTCTATTGTCCTGGAGTCTAATTGCTATTTTATAAATGTGGAACTGGAGATGGTTGAAAAATGTCATTCATGCACAAGTCTGCGTTGTATAGCTAAAAGGACAATACCCCTGCTCTCTGGTGGAAACACTATTGACATCACTTTGGCTTCCTGGAAGAATAAATGAGATTATTTAAGCTTGCGCACCTTGCAGGTGTAAATGTACTAAGGAAGTTCATTTTCTTGTCAAGCACTGGGAGCTGACTCTCTCCTGCATGTTTTTTCCCTTTTGATTTTTTCAGGTCCCTATTCAACCTCCTAAACCAAAAGTTGATAGTCTCAGGGTGGGTCCTTGAGTAACTACATTTGCTGTTTGTAGAGCTAAGTTAATTCCTCGGACAAACAATAGTAGCAATATATAACGAGAACCAGTGCCCACTAACGGAAATTGTTTGCAGGCTTTTACTGGCTCTATCATTGAGCATTCCCCCAATCTTCCAATTAATCCAGGGGAGCCCTCTGCAACTTCATCAAAGGTAGGATTGCAGATCCATGCAGCTGCTCTGATGGTAGTATGAGAGGCGCGTTGCCTCTTACTAATGAAATAACATCCAACTTTCTGCAGGTTTCTGGTTCTCAATCTTCAAAACCACTGTCCAGATTCAGAATGCAAAGGAAATAGTTGCTGGTGCTGCTTCTTTAAGTCTGTTGCACCTCAAGCAGCTTCGTGGATGACAGAGTTTCAAACAAAGGTGCTCTAGGATGTAGAGCATGCAGTGTTTTGGACTACACACGAGTGATTCATCGAGTGACTCATCACCTTTGCCTCGCCGGTGCTTCGTTTCTACTCTCTTTGGCAGGTCACTAAGGAAATGCAGTTTGACATGGAAGCTGGACATACTGCTTGTGTCTCGAGTTTGAAAGAGGGGGCCTAGGCCCCGCATAATGACCATAACAACTGGAAATGTGCGTGAGTCGACCGATGTTCTTAAAAAGATAATGTGCTTGTTACAATTTATGAGATTGATTAATGGTGGTAGGAACGACCGAATGTTAGGAAGCCTTTTGCCTGTGTCATAACGACTGGTGTTGTAGCTGGCCTGCTCTTACCCGTTTCCAAGGACTACCGTCCCGATGGTACATTGTGACAAATGCAAACTTGGTACTGATTGATTTAAGTCCAGCTGGACCAAGTCGATTTTTAGTATGTCAGCAGTAAAATGAGGAGCTTAGAAGCTGAAGTCAGCAGGAAGTACTATAGGATTCTATGAATTTTGAATCAGCAAATATATATTGACCAGCGGCCAAAACGACTTACTAGAAAACTCACGAGGTAATTGACATATTACAAATCAATTTGACTGGAGATCTATACACAATTTCAACGTGAGAAGAGAACATGGCTATGTAGAATAACAGATGTGAATGATGAGCACTGAGTTCCCATCTTCTTTTTCTGGCACCTCAAACAATTACATCTGTACAAACTGATATGACGAGTAAGGATATTATATTTTGTACAACATGCACAGTGTTGACCTTTAGTCGTACAGTTTATAGTATTGCTCTACAGCTACAAATGTTAAGGAATACTTCAACCTTTTGGAATCTTTCGCTTTCTTCCCTTGAAGTCATGAAGCACCCTTTCCCGTTCCAAAGGAGTTGCCGATACTAGCCACTTGCTGAACTCGATCTCATTCATACCCTTGAACTCTGCAACAAGCTTAAATTGAACTCTTTTCGAATTCCTGGTTGTAGACGCCTCCGTTTCTCCACTACCGTGACCAGGCTTTCTTTTACTCTTAAAATGAACTGAGAGCTGCTTATCATTCTGGGGCATGTTTATTGGATTCATTTCAATTCCCGGACCAAAATTTACGATATGCTCATTTCGGTGAGCATATACAATACCTGACCATCACAACATCCATTAATCCAAAAGGACCAACCAAAGTCCGCTAAATTCTAATGCTAATTCCCTGTGCTCACTTCACAGGAAAAAAAAAAGCACACTATTTACGAAGGTACAAGTTCAAACGCATGGAATAGAGCCTTTAATTTGAAAAACAAATCCGCAAAATTATCTCTTCCAACTACGACTTTCCAAATGTGATTTTGGGTCGGACATGTATGAGATAACTCAGCACATTGTCACAAGCAATTAATGCAGCACTTCAGTTGACCATCGAAAAATATCGCAAAGTCAGACGGCCAAATATCACAACCTATTCACAGGATTAGATCAACTGTCACTGACCTATGGAATGCAAACTTCCTACTTCCATTATTCCCTTCTTTATTTCACATAAATTAACTATGGAAGGACAAGCACTATGAGAGTGGTTGCACCAGCAAATCCGCTATAACTGCAAACCAAAGGTTTGCGAAAATATAGTATAAGGAAAAACTTTTAGAAGTCACAACACAAGGAAAGAACAAAACTTAAATCACACCAAAAAATTCATTACAAGGTTTCTCCTTACGGTTTCTCCAACAAATTGAAGATAACGCAGGGTCATACTGACGGAATGTCAAGGTTTGACAATATTTGCCAATCCAAGAGGTCTGTTTCGAATTATCCACCCTAAGTTAGCCTGTCCATACTTTCGAAATGTAAAGGTTTGACAATATTTGCGGTCTGTATAGAATTATATGCCCTAAGTTAGTCTGGCATAACAATGCCCATAATGCAGCTCTTCATCTTATATAGGCACTATTTAACTCCACAAACAAGTACATTTTCATATGTCCAATAAGTCAAAACTTTCTCCTGACAATTGCCAATGTACAATAAGAAAATACAACGAAGAGAAAAGAGTGCCTTTTTCTGATAAAAAAAGGGGTCATAATTTACACCAGACATCAGTAGAAAAGAACTGCTAATTAAAATTGGGAAGAACCAAATCCATGAAAGATTTGACAACTCAATTATCAAGAGATTTAGCTGCAAAATGAACTTACCCAAGTCTTCAAGTGTTGGCTTAATGGTCATAGCTTTTTGTCGATCATAAAGCTTTCTATTTTCAGAGATCTTTGTTGAGCTGACTTCCTCTTGAGGAACATCACTGTTACCCCATTCAGTTGACTTGTGCTTTGCATCAAGGCGTGTTTCACTTTCCAGTCTTTGTTCCCCACGTAGTTCAATAATCTCACTAGTGAAAAGTTTATCAGACAGATCGCGGAACAAATTGCAGATTCCGAAAAGCTCGCCCTGAAACTCCTTGCAGTCCTGGAAACCAAGGGCAAAACAGCATCAAAAGCCAGTATATAACTTATAAATAAGTCAGAAAAATCAAAGCAAGCAGATTTACTCTACCTGCACTCCCTCAAAGTATCTCTTTTCCATTTTCCCAGAAACGGCAATGTTGGACAACTGCTGCTTGTACACTTGCCGAGAATAAACAACTTCTTCAAGAGAGCCAGCTGCAAGAAGACGGAAGACCAGAACATGCCGCTTCTGCCCATAGCGGAAGGACCTGTCCTGGGCCTGCAAATCATGGGCAGGATTCCAGTTTGGATCAAATATTACCACACGGTTAGCACTGACAAGATTCAGCCCAAGCCCACCAGCTCGTGTTGATATAAGGAAAACCTGAAGTAATAAGAGCACATCAGCAATTGTAGTGCAGTGATCCTAAAACATGATTTTCAGTGCAAAACTTGACCTGTTTGCTCGGACTAGAATTAAAGTCATCGACAAGAGTCTGACGTGCGTTGGCTGGAGTAGAACCATCCAGTCTTGAAAAGCAATAACCTTTGCGTATGAGAAATTTCTCAAGTATGTCCAACATCCTGAAATGGTAGTCAACTTCATATATGGTGATAATTAAATGGAAGGGCAGAAAAATCAGTCACAACTATGGCAAAACATTCGGCATCCCCAAATTTGACTCCATATACAAAAATTCTTTGACCAGATGGTAGTAGTCCCTTAAAGATTTACTTCTCATGGATTTATGAGCAAACCCACAATATGCCACAAACTATCCAGTGATACAAGGTATACTGATGTTGAAGATTACCAGAACATACATTGTCCTGATGATTATGTATACTTCTCTATCACTAAAGGAATGATGAGGATCACATGGAGATCTACCAACGATGCACATAAGCACATGCGCATACACATGCACACACACACACAATCTTCATAACTGAGATAACTTGGCAATATATGCCACATCAAATCAAAAAATCACTCAGATTAGGTTTCTTGGTAAAGAAGGTTTAGTAGATACCTGACCGAGTAACTGAACAGAAGAATTTTGTCACCTTGAGAGATCCAGGAGAGCATTAACTTTTCAAGGGCTCGCATCTTGCCACAATGTTTAACATCACTCAGGCCCATGAAGCTCTCATTCTGGGTATTCCCACCCACCATATCAATATCAGAGCCAAAAACAGCAGCGGCAAATTCAGCATCTTTTTTTTTGCTTATCTGGTTCATCCCTAGGATTAGGCTTAATTAATTCCAGGTGATTGCTTATCTGTAAGGCAAGTCAAATTGCACACATGCCATTAGCATAAGTCCTCACAGAATATCACGTGCTGAAAAAGAGAAATACCATGACTGGCATTCAGTAGAAATTTGGAGCGCGAGTCAATTACAAAGTAAAAGATTAAGTGCATTTCAATTTTTCCATTATCCATGCTGATCTCTAGAATTGGACTCATTCTCATCATCCCTATGCTCATAATTCAATATTCTCCAGCAGAAACTCTCTCTTTCTCGGCCTCTTTCTCGGCCTCTCTCCCCCCTGAACTCTGCATACAATTATTGGGTATATGACATATGGACAACAAGAAAGGCTACAACACGCATGAATCATTGTCTACCAGTGTATGCATGTTCTATGAGATAAAATTCATTCATACTTCCAAAGATGGTGAACTTATATTGAAGAGGACGCCTCTAGTCAATATCCAAAATTGGATCTTCAATCTATATTCAATGTTGCAATGAATGACCATAGATCATCCACTCTCAACCCAAATCCTACATTCCCATTTAAAACCTCATTTTGTTTTCATCCAAGAAAAACACAACCAGCTATCAAACAGGATTGAATGGCTCATATGATTAATTATGGGGGTTAAACCAATTCACTTGAGAAATAGACAAAAATTTGCAAGCTCATTCACCTGCTGAAGCTTGATAAGGCAAGGCAGGACAAGACAAAATGGACATGAATCACAACCCTCAGGGTTATCCCTGTGAAGGTGAGGCCAAATGATCCCATCTGGTACAGTCCTCTTGCAACATTCAACTTGACTAAGTGGGCTTCCACAACTACAAGGGATGTCCTTATTAATAAGGCACTGGATATCGGGCAACTGTAACATTCTCCTATACACTCTTTTTTGTAATTCACTCATTGCACAGAACACGACATTATCTTCCTTACCCATCATAAGATGCCCAATAGTCTCCTCTTTCGTCCTTCTCAGCATATATTTATGAAGAACTCCCACTAGGTGTTGTTTTCGCTTATCAGCAATCTGCACAAATTTTTCTGGAGCAGTGGATCGCTGACCATGCTTGAGAGGTTCATCGTAGAAATCCCGAAAATGCTCCCTCGTCCCCAAGGATCCCGGTGCGACCAAATCGAATAAATTAAACAGTTCCATGATCTTATTCTGCATTATTGTTCCTGTTAGACCAATACGACGGTGGGTCTTGATATCTAAACATGATGCATAGAGCTTTGATTTCTCGTTTTTGAGCTTATGTGCCTCATCAATTATCACAACTTCCCATTTAATATCGGACAAAATGCTACCATGAATTCTGTACGTGTCAAAACTGGTTATTAGTACCTCAATAGCATGAGCATCTAACTTCTCAAGAATAAGTTCACGGTTCGCACCATGATAAAAAGGATATAGCAAAAGTTGCCCACTTAGAAAACTCACTTTCCCAATTATGGATTACAGAGGTGGGGCAAATTATTAAAACAGGTCGCTTCTTCTGTAAATGACCTTCCCTTGAACCCTTAAGAATATCAGATTCTGCATCTTTTCCAAAAATAGCAGCCAAAAATGCAATTGTTTGAATGGTCTTCCCAAGCCCCCTGCACCAAAAAAAGCACACGAAAATAAATGTAAACTTGCTATCTTGCCTAGATTGGTATTGCAGGCAAAAAACAGTATGGCCAAAATTTAGAAAGTTGCTCATGCGCACAAGCACAAATCTACTATAAAAGGCATGCCTAAGCTCACAAAATTGCTGACATCTGGCAGGACCAGAAACTATTTCAGAGTTCAAAATAAAAACAAAGCTCTTCTGGTTTGCATGATTTAGTGCGAGCGCGCACACAGGAGATTTGTATGTCATCCCATCAATGTGGGAATTATCAAGATTTAAGACAATCCACGATCCATCACATCATCTTGGAGAGCTATCACATCATCTTGGAGAGCTATGAGACCCTTAATTGGATCTGTCAAAACAATTCACTTTAAAGACTATCAACTCAATATACCCCTTTTGTTCACACAATGCGACCAAGAAAGAGAAGCAAGGAATTTTTTCTCCAAATAAGCAACACAGATAAGAGAAGCCACTTACATGTCATCACCAAGAACACCTCCATGGTTGTTCTTGTACAAACCATACAAAAACTTGACGCCCTCCCTTTGATGCTCGAGCAATCTGCAATTGATGGATGAGGGAACCTGCAAGTTCATCCACGTCAACGTCAACTTTCTTTTCTTTTGTTAGGTTGGGGGTGGGGGTGTTTGTTTGGAGCTAATTCCTAACCGTTAACTGCTTCATTTCTTCCTTTCAAATGAAAAAAAGGAGCAAGTAAATAGGTACGCTCTGCTTGCACACTTCATAAGCCGGAGAATCACGTAAACAGAGCTGCCAATCGACCATTTTTCGCCATTTTGCCCAAATTCTATAGAACAAGATGAAGTCTTTAATGCTTAAGCAATCGCTGATCCTCAAATCAATCGAGCCCGACAGTTCAATCATCCTCGCTTTCCTTTCAGAAGTCACAATTACTCGACCGTTTATATTTTCCCCAAACGACGTCAAACGCAAACACTTCACCTGAACGATCGGAGCTTCTCCTTCGGAAGACAAGACCAGCGGTTCGAACGGCCCGGTGTGATCAAACTGGAAGCTCGCCGACTTCGGCCTCCCGAACAGCACCCTCACTTTCTCCTCCTCCTCCTCCTCCGCCTCCTCCTCGCCCTCCGCACCTCCTTCCTTCAATCCAGCGCGGTCACTGTCCTCCTTAGCGCGTACATGCGGGGGACGCTCCTCCGAAGGAAGGAGCCCTGGAGGCGCAGGAGCTGCTGCGGAGGGACGACTTGGGAGGCTTCCTGAGATTTCCGGGCTCGAATTGTTGGGACAGCGAGGGCTTCGACGGGGAGGTTGAGTCGGCGGTGGTGAGGAAGGACGAGGAAGGTAGGGTCGAGCAGGGCTTGAGCGTCTCCTTCCACGCGTGCAGCGACATTCGAGATAGAGAGAGAGAGAGAAGTGCAAGCAGTTTCAGGAATCACACAGAATCCTCCCTCAATTGATTCGGTTTCAGCTTGTATTTCCGCACCCCGCTGAAATCAAGACACAGGAGAGAGACTCGGGATTTGGAAAACAAAACGGTAGGGCGGGTGGGTCGGTTCTTTATGGCGGTTCGGGTTTGGCAACCCAAGTTACGGGCCTCGCGGCCCATTTGGGACCGTCAGGCCCACACTTCCAAAGCCGCTCGTTCAGTCGTGCCTCTTTTTTTTTTTTTTTTTTTTTTTAACTCTAATTTCAGGATAAGGAATTAGGAAGAACCCAAAGTTATGAATTTATCGATTTACACGTGTGATTAGTAATTGCTGCTTACACGAGAGAACCACTCAAATATCTATTTAGTTGTCAATGCTGGACTAAATTGGGAGGCTAGTTAATTTACAAAGCAAGTTCCTTTAATCTGAAAATTTCTCGAACGATAAATTTTAGGTAGGAATTATAGACCGGCCATCTTAAGACGAATGTCACATGAACTGCAAGAAAAATGTATTGTGAAATCCAAAATAAAAATGGAATTTTCTTTTCCTATTCCTTGCTAGAGAAGCGCAAGAGAAGTTGAATCACTACAACAATCGAATTTCATTGAGCACCAAATTCTTCTCTCCCAAAATTCAATTCCAAAAAGATCAAAATTCAAAACTCAACCATCTTCCACTGCAATCCCTTTTTCACCTCATCACCCTCCCTCTCTTTCTAAATGGATTGAGTCCGGCTTCAATTGATTCTAGTCACGACCCCATTCATGACCATCATATTTTTGTCCCCGATCAACCCACGCTAGGACCTGAATCATTTCTCGAGCCATTTTAACTGTCCTACAATTACTTTGGTCCCCTTGATTTCATGATGTAATTTTTACTTAACTTAAATACTATTGCGCAGTAAGACCATACCTAATATGTGTAGTTTTGATAATTTACGTGCCTTCTTTGAAGAGTGATAAAGTCAAAAGTATATATAGATGCATTAATAAAGAAAAAATACCTCAATAGCCCGTGAAATAAAATTGCATTTTGTTTGTTAACTAATATAAAGTTGTTCCAGCAAAAGCAAATCAATATAAAACTAGGGAGTTCAGGAGTCCCCCCCAATGCAGACTCACTCTTTCCCTACCTTCCGGACAGAAAAAAATAGGAATATGAAATTGATATATAAATTTTCATTTTCTAAGAACATATGAATAAGTCATCCATTGTTTTTACGCCATTCATTTCATTTTTGTTTAATGGGCAATCGGATATAAATTTGATTGTGAAAAGGAATTTAGTTTGCATGAAAATAAATCTTAGGGAGAAACTCACAAGGAATTGACTTCCAATTCTAATTTTTGATGGTGGATATTCGTCCAAATTGAAAGAAAAAAAATGATATCACATGTACGCGTCTATTTACACATGGCTCTCATTTAAATATTTCATGAATACTGTGAAAAGTAAATAAATGAATAGTAAATAATGGTTTATTTTTAGTTGCTCCTATCAAGAAAAGAATATGTCAATTTTGACTGGAATTTTCACCAATAACATCCCGCTATACCGCTTGCTAGAGGAGGATTAGTGAGATAGC
This sequence comes from Eucalyptus virginea, assembly GCA_014182375.1. Lineage (NCBI taxonomy): Eukaryota > Viridiplantae > Streptophyta > Magnoliopsida > Myrtales > Myrtaceae > Eucalyptus > Eucalyptus virginea. The sequence goes on along the minus strand of CM024516.1, from coordinate 401,875 downwards.
GAAAAGTTACAATCATCAAATAAATTAATGATGTATAGAATAATATGTGGAAATATTTTGGAAATATCGGATCCGACAAAAATTGGAAACAAATAATAAGCACGAAAGGATTATCAATGCAAACAAATAAATGTTGATGTCCATCGTCCAAATTTTTTAACTCGATTACGTGCATGTGGAAGCACATGAGAAATAGGTTGGAAAGAGAGAGAAAGCAACGTTTCACATCACTTTGTGTAGCGTGTGGAAGCATATTATGTCGCTCTCTCATTAGGGCACGCTCTGGTTATTATGAGGGAGTGATGTAATGACCCGAGAGTTGCATGAGTATCATCTACATGGACTGATTTCGTGGCAGAAAATAGCCATCCTATAAGCTTTGTACTTGCGAAAGCTATGGTCTCTTTTTTTGTTAACTAATTTTATTGCTCTTGGTTGAGATTTTGTGTGTATTTTTAGGTTTATAAGAGGGCCTTAGATGGGTTTGAGGCGATTGCATGACAAGTTAACCCAACTCTTGAAAAGCATGATTAAGAGTGTAACCAGACAATTAGAAGGAAAAAATGGAAGAAAATATTTAGACGATAAGCTTTGTACCTACGGAATTTATGATCTTTGTTGTTGTTAAAGCTACTAATTTTATTGTTCTTGGGCAAGACTTGTGTGTATTTTTAGGTTCATGCACGTTTTAAGTAAAACCCACCCATCTTACTTCAATTGTTTTGCCCTGACTTCCTGCTCCATCTTTCGAATCTTTAGCAATAATGGCAGAGCGACAATGACATGGGGCATGTGAGATGAAGAGCAGTGGTGTGAAGAAGGAGAAGCCACTACAGAGTAGTTGCGTGAAAGGTAGGAGATCGGATGTTGGTGCCAGAGATGTGATCCTCTCCGTCGTTCAGTACTCTTGCTCGCGAGAGGTGCGATCTTGGCGCCAGAGATGTGATCTGGTGGTCTTGGTGTTGGACACCTAAATTTTGTCATTTTACTTAAGATTTAATAGCATTAAAAGTTAAGGAATTAAAAAAAAAAAAATAGTGGGTCCGGGCCAGGGCGGGCTGCCCGGCCCCTTTCTTTTCTTCTTTCCCTTCTGCACGGGCTTGGCCCGTTTTTCTTCTGTTTCCTTTCTCGGCCCAGCCCGCCCCTTCTCCCTTCTTCTCCCTCGTGCAGAATGGTCTTCTGCAAGGGAAGAAGAAAAAGCAAAGTACAATTGCAGGAGGATCGGGGGAGCAGATCCAGCGCGATCCGCGGGTCGGGAAGCGGGAGCAGGCTGTTCGACAAACTGGCAAGGCAGGAGCCAGGCACGCCTGCCGTTGGTCTTAAAAAGCTTGGGGGTGGGGGAAAACGGAACAAAGAGAACCGAGACCAGGGAGCTTGAGAGAGACCGAACCAGGAGAAAGTCGGAGAGACAGAGCATCGTGAGTGAGAGCAAAGCGAGAAATTGAGAGAAGAGAGCGGTAAAGAAGCTCGGCCGCGCCCATGACCTCGCCTTTCGGCATCCATTCTTCCGGTAAGTCTCCTTTCGAGTTCAGTCCCCTTTAACCCGATGATCTCGTCTTGACGACACTAGGGTGGTCGGCCATGGTTCGTGCCATCTCGAACCTGCTTGCAGGCCACCGTCATCGAGCCGAGTAGGGCCCCGTCACCCGAGCACCTCCTCTTATTCGGATTTTTTTAGTTCACCAGACCGGAGCTCGCGGATCTCTGGCCCGCGCGAGTCTCCGATCCCGGTGAGCTGCGATGTTGTTGTCTTAGACTTTGCTTGGTTGTTGCTTCTGCCTTGACTGTTGATTCATCTCCCAGTTGAGTTTTCGTTAGCTTTTCAGTCGGCGCACCCCTCGACATTTTGTCTAGGCTAGGTCTGTATATATTTTCTTTGTTCTTTTTATGGGTTGGTCGTGGATGGTACCGGGAAAGGACAGGTGACCAGGCCGAGTTTTGTCCCTCGGCTAACCTCGGTGGGGGCCGAGCCGTGTCTCCGCCAACGGCCGTGGCCGGCATCGGTCGGACTGAACGACCGACGCCGGATGGTGGTCTGGCGGCGATCCCAAACGTTGTTGAGGGCTCGTCGGACGTGGTTTTATTTTGGTTATGGTTCGGCAAGGGAACCCATTTCGGGGGAGTCGTCGAGGAAGAAATAGGTGCAGGGAAGGGATGAAGTAAAAAAAAAAAAAAAAAGGAAAAAAAAAACAAAAAAAAAAAAGAAAACTATGAAAAGGTAAAAAAGACTTCGGGAAGGAGGAGTCGCAGAAAGAGAAGCTGCTGTTCAGGGGATGGGATGAGACCAACCTGGACTCAAGACGTGGGGGGTCTCGTGTTTGGTTTGGGCTGAATCTTGTTGTTGGGCTTAGGTTAGTTTATTGGGTTTAAGGTTATTTTCGTGCCTAAGAAGGAGTTTGTGGATAGGTCAAGTAAGTGGGCTAATTTCGGAGCTGGGCTTATTTAGGACGTGCTGGAAGTTGTTTTAAAGTGGTCTTAGTGTAAGTGGGCTTAAGTGTTTTCCTTTGATAAATTTGGGCTTGATCTTGGCCCTTTTCCGAATGTGTTTAAGTCATTGAACCCACTTCTTCAATTTGGCTTTTATTATTCATAGCCCAAACCCATGAATCCTTACCCGACCCACATTTGAATGGGGCCGAGGGCCCGGCCCGAGTTACTATTTCGGAATAAAAAATTGCAATATATATAATTCGAATTTTTTATTTGTTTTCTAAATAAATAAATTTTAAAAATTTTAATTTTTTTTTAAATTTTAAAAAAATATTTTAAAAAATATTTTAAAATATTTTAAAAAAAGTTAAAAATTTTTAAAAAATAATTTAGTTTTTGAACAGGCTTCTCTTAAAGTGTGGGAAAATCATCGACCAAAATAGGGCTCAAAATTGAACAAAGTCTTAGGGCCTTGCGATAGGGTTCTAATATTTCCTTCTTGAGACAAATCATCAAATGATGGTGCACTTTCAATATATTGATTGTGATTTCCCTTTAACCTAGTTAGGAATGTCAATTTTTCTTATTTTTTTTAATGTTAGATTATTGCTTTTCCTTGTAATTTATTTAATACTTTCTTGTTTATTGATTGTTACTTTAATGATTGTGTACACACATGATCGCTTTACATGTTAGTGGATATGTGTAAAATCAATCCAAATTGTTTGACAAAAATCTTTACTTTTATAATAAATGAGATTAGGTACCAAAAGGGTACTAATTGATCAATTAGTATAATCAAGTCCCCCACCCTAGATTCTCTGGTTACGTAGGAAGTGAGGTATATTCCCATACCTCACTTGATTTTTAGCCGACCCCAATAGACTAGTGGCGACTTCTCATTGTAAAATTCTTAAAAATACCTCAATGTCACTCAAGATATAGGCACTCGAGTTATAGGCTGAGAGAGCTCACTTCTAATCTTGGGCATTAGGTCCATTCTTTATGCAATACCCCTAAACATGTTTCCTCCTCCCGGTCGTGACACTTGGTGCTTGTCGCGCCGCGCCGCGCCTCTCTCATTCACTCTCTATGGGGAAGATGGGCCGAATTGAGCTCAATAATCTAATTGCAACCCATGAAGTTAATTAGTGAAGCGTCTTAAGTTAATTAAATAAGACCTAAAATAAGCCCGTGAAACTTCTGAATTATTACTTATAAATTAGATAAGTGAAGAAAATTGGAATTCCCCGTTAAAAAAATCACATTTACCAAGGTGGAATAAAAAACGGGAAAATTAGAGCAAATGTCATTGTTGTAAAAAGGATTTCACAAGCGGTCTCATCCAATTACCGACTTCCGTCAATGAGGAGTATTAGAATGAGGAGTATTAGGGAGAAAATGAAAAGTCACCATAAGCAAATTAATGATGGATGGAATCACTAGTAGGAAATATTTTAAAAACTCAAGGTATAGCTTTATTAATTCTATGAAAAAGTTTTATCCAATCATAAGCATGCTATATTCCTGAACAATAAGGCTAAGCAATGCAAACAAATATTGTTCTGACATCTATTGTAAAAATTCGGATCACATGCACTGCTTTTGTTCATCTCGATTTCTTTCAGCTTGAAGAATTCCTTATACTCACGGTTACTTAATGACTTTGTTTTACTCTCGACTATCATTCTTTGCTTCTCACTCATTGCCTGTCTATGAAATGGATAACTTTAATCCCCTAACTTAACTCCCTTCGGAAGAGTCTTTGAACTTTGAAGATTGAAATCCACGTGAAATATGTTTTCCACACGAAAAGCTGGATTGCCAAGAAACCAAACCAACCCATTTTTCGTGCTGTGAGTTTACGAGAATTTCACCGTAAACAAAAAAGAGATACGCAAGAAATAAGTGACAGACGAAGTAAGAAAAAGATCAATTGCGGTTCAAAAAGAAAAGAAGGGATTGTCCTTTTGTCGTAGAAGCAGACGATGAGAGCGAGAGAGCATCTTTTGCAGGAGAAGCGGGGGTTGGCAAGAGGTACCTTCAAGCAGCATGTTGAAAGGAATGGGGGCAGAGAGATCAGCCAAGATCCGGTCTTTTTTAACAGTCGCGCTTACAAAACAATTGTTGTTTACTCTCAACTTAAATTACTTTTCTCTCTTATGTTTATTTGGAGGATTTCGGAAAGTTGGTTCGATATTTGAATCACTCAGAATTTAAAATTTAATTGAAAAAAAAAAAGCAATTTGGAGAATCCAAATTAAATAAATAAAATTTTCGACCCAGATATTGAAAAGAATTCAATCATTTACCCAAAAGGGGATTTGTCATTATATTGTCTCTCTTCACAGCATCGTTATCATAACATGGCACCCACAAAAAGGAGGAGATTTCACTTTATTTTCAATAAGGCTTCATCATTCCGTGCATATCTTTTTTAAGCCATTTGAAGAAAGGGTTGATTTTGACCAAGTTTGATTGGTCTAACCTACGTAAAATCAGTTGTTCCACTGCAAGTAGTTATTTGATACGGAGAGGTGCAATCTTCTTGCACGTTTCTCAAGTTTTTTTCTCTATATATATACACGTGAATCTTTCCCTTCCATCACTCCATCTACTCCATTTGTCTTTACTTCTTGAACAACTCAAATGGCTGCTAGGGATGATGCTCACCTTCCACGTTAAAACGAGTTAAAACGAATTTGTAAAGCTGCAAAAAAAGTTGTGCAAATTGCAAGACAATACCAAAAAGATGTGAGTAATAGAATGTTATTATTATTATTATCATCATCATCATGATGATATGATTATTATGATTATTATTATTATTATTATTATTATTTCTTCTCTTGCGTTCTAGCAAGAAAGAAAAGATATATGTGCAAATCAAAAAAGACAGAAACGGAATAGAAACTAATTGACGTGATAAATTTCATAAAAAATGAGATAGTTATTATACTCAATGATGAAGATCAAGGGAAGGTCTTCGCAACTATAAATGATACATATTTTGGATAGTGCAATCGTGGTTCACTTGAAAAGGTAGATATTGGTAATGTGGGGAAAGAAACAAAGAGAATCATATGGAATAAGTTAGTAAAGGCTGATATGGAGCTAGAAAACCCTACCCTATCATTCAAGTTCCTTTAGATGGTTTCTTAGGATAGTAGTTCTTTAGTTTGCTTCTCTTAGTTCGCAACTTCCCAGTACTACTTTCCTTTTCAAGTTTTCCTAGATGGTTTCTTAGTAGTTCCTTAGTCTGCTTTTCTCAGTTCCCAACTTCCCAATACTATTTTAATTGGCCCGATAACCTAGTCTACTTCTAGAGTTGTAATATTATCAAGTTAATGTTGCTTTAGTTATATTTTACAGTTTCTCATTTTTTTTTTGTCATAAATTTTTAATTATTAACCGGAGAATGAAAAAGAGGAAATTGTGAGAGTGCATATGCATAATGAATGAGTAAAAGAGTAAATGTTATATGAGGTAACACCCATCGCCGATGGGCCCTGAGAGATTGAAGCTGATCCACTATTTCATAGATTAGCAATTTTTACTTTTTAGCAATAAAATAACGGGTGTTACCTCATATAACATTTACTCTTTTACTCATTAATGATGCATATGCACTCACAATTTCCTCATTTTCATTCTCCAGTTAATAATTAAAAAATTTATGAGAAAAAAAAGAAAAAAGAAAATGAGAAACTGCAAAATATAACTAAAGCAACATTAGCTTGATAATATTACAACTCCAAAAGTAGACTAGGATATTGGGCCAATGAAAGTAGTATTGGGAAGTTGGGAACTAAGAGAAGCAAACTAAGGAACTACTAAGAAACCATCGAGGGGAACTTGAAGAGTAAAGTACTAAGTTACAAATTGAGAGAAGCATACTAAGAAACTATTATCCTAAAAAACCATCTAAGGGAACTTGAATGGTAGGGTAGAGTTTTTTTTAGCTCCATACCGGCTTTTTTACTAACTTATTCCATATGATTCTCTTCGTTTCTTTCCTCACATTGTCAATTTCTATCTTTTCAAGTGAACTACAATTATGCTGTCCAAAATATGTATCATTTATAATTGTGAAGACCTTCGCTTGATCTTCATTGTTGAGTACAAGAACTGTCTCATTTTTTATGAAATTTACCACGTCAATCAGCTTTTGTTCCGCTTCCGTCTTTTTTGATTTGCGCATATATCTTTCTTCCTTGCTGAGAATTGAAGAGAAGAAAACATGAGAGCCAAAATAATAATAATAATAATAACAAATTCTATTACTCATCTCTTTTTGGTATTATCTTGCAATTTGCGAAACTTCTTTTGCAGCTTCATAGATTCATTGTAACCTTCCATGAGAAGGTGAGCATCATCCTTAGCAGCCATTTGCGTTACAAATAGAGTAGATGGAGTGGTGAAAGGGAAATGATTCACTTATATATAGAGAAAAAACTTGAGAAGCGTGCAAGAAGATTGCATCTCTTCGTATGGAATAACTACCCTGCAGTGGAACAACAGATTTTGTGTGGGTTAGACCGGTCAAACTCGGTCAGAATTGCCCATTTCTTCAAATGGCTTAAAAAAGATATGCACGAAGGAAATGATAAAGCCGTGTTGAAAATAAAGTGAAATCTCCCATGTTATGGTAACGATGCTGTGAAGAGAGGCAATATAATGACAAACCCCCCTTTTGAGTAAATGATTGAATTCTTTTCAATATCTGAGTCGAAAATTTCATTTATTTAATTTGGATTCTCCAAATTACCTTTTTTTTTCAATTAAATTTTAAATCCTGGGTGATTCAAATATCGAAGGGAGGCTGGCGAGAATCGTTATCTCCTAATTATTTGTTGCCTAGTGTAATTTTTAGGGACATGTATAGTTTGTGATAAACTTTTTAATTAATCTCTAAATCCTTTCTTGAAACAAGAAAAAATGTTTATGTTTCGAAAAATTACGGAAAATGACGTACAAAATTACACATTAATAAAAGTCCAGAGTGTAATGTTGTGAAAGTTACAAAAAGTAAAAAATAGTCATCCAAATAGAATTAGTTAATTTTACTTAGGGGTAGATATGATGAAAACAAGTCAAGGAAAATAAATAAAGGATAGGCATTAAAAAATTCACGTTGTATTAGCACCACTCAATTGGATCCCCTTCGTATATATTTGAAATAATGACACAAACAGCCTCCAAACTTTGATCTTTGAATTTTTAATTTGTTCAATGTGGTTCATCAACTTTTTATTTATTCAATGTAATCCATGAACTTTTTGTACACGTTCAATATAATCCACGAATTGTATGAAAATATTCAATAATCATTTTTCATTAAATAGAATTTGTGTTTGCATTGATCCTAACATGCAAGATAACACGGCTATCGCAGTCAAGACAATTACTCCAAACATTATATCATAAAGACGAGCTAAAGAAACAACCTTGCCTCAGATCCAAGTGGGCTTCAAAACCGGTCGAAGAACTTACGCTATCGATATGAGGCCCCATTCGGTGGGGATGAACGCCAACAAACTGGTGAAAATCTCCATTAGCTTGAGCTGCCGAAACTTCGCCAATGCAACTAACGCAAGTGCCCCCAGTACAATGACAAGGAACTGCACGAGTCGATGGTAGATGTGTTCTCTTGCCGCGTACATGTCCCAGGCAATGATATAAGCACATGGACCCCCAAAATTACGAAAAACACTAAATTTGTGATTTCTAAGTTGGGTTGCATTGCTTTAGAACCCATTTACTATTTAAAAGTGAGAACTTGACAGTTTTTTATTTTATCGCGCAACAAATCTATACGAGCTGGGAACGGTATGCTTATCAGCAATTCCAGGTCTTCCTTCGCGTGCATGACAGGCTATCAATCATTTAGTTCCTTTGTCCCTGCAGGTTTAGATGCCTCGTAATGCAGCTCAATTCTTGGTGACAAACACAATGCTTGAAGAGTACGTTCGTTTCACATAAAATTCATTGATATAAAAAATACTTTCTAGTAATTTTTTTTTAGGAATACAATTAATTTTCCTTTACTTAATAATCTCTAATAAAAAATATTTTCTATTGTTTGAATATTATTGGAAAATAATTTCAATTTCATGACTTTATTTCATGCCAAAAAAGTTTGACGAGACAAGCCCTCCTTCTCCTCCACTCTCCTCGACGTAGAGCTGGCAAAATGGGTTGATGATTGTAAGGATAATGTCCTGCGATGGTTGGCAAGTAAACTGCATCCCTAATCCACTAACAGTGTCGTAGAGGCCTCTCCAATACGATACAAACAAAGGTAAGCAAGTATCAAAAAACGTAGGTACACATGCATCATGTGCATGGTCGATCACTTTTTTGGAATCGCATTCTCTTTGGTACTGCTTGTCATCGAGAGCTTTCAGGCAATTCCTGGAACCATCTTAATCCCAATTCTGATATTCGTGTGTTGCTTATCTGATACCGTTTGTCCACTGATATTCCCAAACATAACGACAGTTTCAAATGTGAGGGACTGATAAATGACCAAACACATTGCTTTGAAACAATGGAGAGCTATGTTTCCTACTTATAGGAGCATAGCTTCCTAACCAACTTGCAAGCATTGAATTGTGCTACGTATCTTGGAATGAAATTGCAGAAAGCCAATGTCTCAAAGGATCCCTATCATCTTTGTCATACAGACCTCAAGGATTTCTCTCTTCAAGGTCAGCGAATTCTTTTTCTTTCCCTTTTCTTCCCTTCTTGTGGCTGTGCGAGCAAATTACTGTTTGTGCTTTTCGAACGGGCAGCTTCAGCTTTACCGCACGGCAACATCCTAATCTTATGATTGCCTTCTATCTAAATACTAAGATTATGCGGTGGCTTATTTTGTCTTTTAGGTGACAAAGTTCACTCTCTAGTCTAATGTCTGATTCTTGCTGGATTCTTTGGTGAAGCATCACTAGATAAAAAGGGTTGCGAGGTTTCTGATTTTACAATAAAATCTTTATTTTTTTTGAAGTATGAAGTAAAAAGGTTAGGCTCATAGTTACTCGTCTATTTCCCAGTATGATGTGGCCTTTGAGAATAAAACAATCCGAATGGGTGCAATTTGCGCCATATCTGATTTCATGTAAGATCTTGGTTCAAGATATTCGGTGCTAAACAACCTCAACAACAACCTTGCCTTGGTAGGCTAAATTCACAAGTTCAAATCATTCACATGAGTACTATGTGAACTTATTGGACTCCATTGTTGCTGTATATTTTTTCCTGAGTAATTGAAAACTCCGCTAATTTTTCCAGAATCTGGCTGTCTTCCACCAAGCTTAGTAAGCTTCATATGTGATCTCAACGATAACATTGCAGCTCCGTGGGCCGTCGTCCACTTCTCTCGTACCTTTGCCATCTTGCAACGAAAGTGCATCTCAACTCTCTCTCTCTCTCTCGTATGTACGTCGGCATTTCGCCTTTGCTACTTTGTTTTCAGCAATTCTGTTCCCGACACGTTTGCTCTTTCTCGGCATTGCAGCTGGCAAATTCCAGCGCTTCCCAAAACATCGTCTGCGCATTGCGGTTGAGGATATTTCGCACCATTTCTAACCAGATATTGCACTGTCGTTAGTTTTTTAACCCGTTTTCCCCAGTTCAACACACATTGAAGTCTCTTTGAGTGCATGAGATAGCTTACGAGTGAATTTTCGTATATTAAGGTCATTATAGAGATCCAAATCCTTTTCTTCTTGATTGCCATCTCAACGGGCGTGAGTGCCTGAATGGTCTTTATGCAGTATACATTTGAGAAGGTCACTGCTTGCTGAGTCAACCCCTTCTCTTATTATCCATTTAAATTAAATGAAGGAGCTGGATTACAAAGCCTAAGAGGCTTATTTGGAAATTATCGAGTCTGTTGGTTCGAGGGGTTTGGAATGGATGCAAGGTGCATAGATTGATGTGAGATTGTTTCTACTCAATTAGTAGAACTTCGCAACGGTGTTCTCTTTCCATGACGAAATTCCATCACTAGTAAGATCTTCATGTTTTCTAAGACGGAGAGAGAACAATTCGGACTAAAGTTCAGTTTACACGAGACTATTCTAAAGTCTCGGAGAATAGTGCATGAAGCGAAATATACCTGATTAAAGCAGTGGAATAAGTACATATGAGGTAAAAAAAGAAGATAAGTGGAATAATAAAAAAACATAAGCGGAATAATATGACAACTCCAAAGAGACTAGTGGAACAACTGGAAAAAAAAGAAGATCATTTAGGTAACTCATAGATTAGTGTCAGTCCGGCCGACTCCAGTATCGTCCTCATCTTTCTCCATGCATCGTCCCCCACCTCGCGACTTATTTCCACCTTCGTTGGTGAAAGGCGCTTGCCCTCTTCAAAGTATTCTGCAAGCAGGCATGTGAAGGCCTTCGCTTCCGCAACGGTGTGGAGGATGAGGACTCCCTTGTCATTGATGGAGTGTATGATCTGAGCGAGAGCATCTTGAGCTGCTTGGGCATCTTCCTTGCTGTAAGAGAAGATGAAAGAAAAACATGAGAGCCAAAGTAAAAATGACTAGAAAAAACAAGACTAGATAAACTAGATTACTCGCCTCTTTTTCGCCTCTTGCACAGCATTATAGCGTTGGAGGAGGGTGGCAGCATCACTGCTACTGCTGGCCGCCATTGGAGCTGGAGGTGTTCGAGAGATGGGGTGGTGATTAGAGAAGAAGAGACTGTCTATATATAGAGAGGAAACATAGAGAGTAAATGAGAGAGGTGCAACAAGCACCAAGCACCAAGATTAAACCTCTGGTGAGCGAGAGTACTGAACGAGGGAGGATCGTACCTCTGGTGCCAGGATCACATTCCTGGCGTTTCACGCAACTACCCCGCAGTGGCTTCTTCATGCCAATGCAGGTCATTTCGCATGCCCCATGCCATTATTGCTAAAGATCCGAAAGGTGGAGCAGGAAGTCAGTGCTAGACAATTGAAGTAAGATAGTTGGGCTTTACTTCAAACGTGCATAAACCTAAGAGCAATAAAATTAGTAGCCTACGAACAAAAAAAAAGAAATAAAATTAGTAGCCTAAGAACAAAAAAAGAAATCATAGTTTTGTAGTACAGAGCTTCCAGTGCAGTTATTTTCTACTTTCTTTTTCTTCTAATCACGCTTTTCGAGAGTTAACTTGTCAAGCATTCACCTCAGACCTATCTAAGTTCTCTTCTCCACAAACCAAAAATTATACACACAGTCTCAACCAAGAGCAATAAAATTAGGGAAAAAAGAAGAAGAGATCATAGCTTTCTTGAGTACAAAGCCTATAATAGGGCAACTATTCTTCTGTCACGAAACCAGTCCACATGACCTCGATGATAATACCCAAGTGCGTCACTCCCTGGTAATGACCAGAGGAGTGCGACACAATGAGAAGGGAGCAACGCTTCCACCGCAAGCTACACAGAAAATGACGTAAGTCGCTTCTGTCTCTCTCTTTTAACCTTTTATCTGTGTACTTACATGCATGTGATAGAGTTTAAAAATTTGGACGATGGACGTCGACATTATTTGTTTGCATTGGTAGCCTCAATGGTGTAAAAACACAGTGTATCTATGATTTGATTGCAAGGTTTGTCCGATCATAATATATATATATATATTTTTCGCATGTGATTTTAAAAAATAAGCTTTTCAAGGCGCAAAAATTTTAAAAATATTTTCGCATGTGATTTTACCCGTCACCAATTAATTTGGGAATCGTAATTTTTTATTTTCTCACTAATCCCCCAAAGTCTCAGGCAACAAGAGCGGGGAGTTGCGTGGGGTTTGGTAAGTGGTGTAGTTTCAATCAACGATGTTAGTGGTCAAACCCCCGACATTTTTTTCTTAAAAGGGGCCAGTCATGTGCCTGCGATTAACAGTAAATCATTGTTTGCTCTGCAGTATTTACTTTTTACGGTATTCATTCATGTATTATTTAAATGAGAGCCATGTGTGTGTAGACACACGTAGTAAATTTTTAAAAAATTTGGACCAATATGCACCGTCCAAAATTGAAAGTCAATTCCTCATGAATTTCTCCTTTGGATTTGTTTTTGCAATACTACGTGTACATGCAAAATAAATGGTTTTCCACGGCAAATTTATATACAATTGCTCATCAAACAAAAAACGAAATGGACGGTCTAAAAACAATTTGCTTATAATCGGATGACTTATTAAACGGGTTTCGGAAAATAAAAACTCAAAAATGAATTTTTTATTTCTCTATTTCTTTGTCGAAAGGCAAAAGAATAGTGAGTTTGCATCGGGGGAACCGCTCAAATCTTGTCTTCCTTTTGTGGGCAGCGTGAATTTTCTAGTTTTATATTAATTTGGTTTTGCTGGAAAATTTTTATATTAGTTAACAAACAAAATGCAGTTTTGTTTCACAAGCTACAGTGAGTGTGCAATAGGGGAACCGCTCAAGTCTTTTCTTTCTTATGTGGACAGAAACATGAACTTTCTAGTTTTATATTGATTCGGTTTCGCTGGAACAACTTCATATTAGTTAACAAACAAAATGCAATTTTGTTTCACAAGCTATTGAGGTATTTTTTCTTTATTAATACATGCATAAACACTTTTAACTTTATCATAGTTCAATGAATGCGCATAAATGATCAAAATTACACATATTAGATATGGTCTAATTACGCGATAGTTTTGAATTAAGTAAAAATTACATCACGAAATCAAGAAGACCAAAGTAATTGCGGGACAATTAAAATGTCCAACTAAAGTTCTGAGGTAATTTTTAGAAATGAAAGGGGTGCTGGCAGTTGTGGGACATTATAGGAATTAGTTAAACATTATTTTCTTTTTATATATATTTCAAAACCTATAATTCTTTAGAAATTTACGAAGGAAAATGTGTTAAGCTGAGTCCCAAGGGTGGGTAAAGGTATGAGTAATATTTATATGCTCGAACATTATATGGCGTTCCGCCCAATCAAAGTGGAAGCACAGAGTCTTAAAATATTTTTGAAAAGAATAAACAAGTTAACAACGAATCAAAGGGAGGCCTGTGACCCTTGTTATCTCCTAAATTAATGTTGCCTAGGGTAATTTTCAGGGATCAACTACTGTAGCCTATATATTTTGTGATAAAATTTTTGTATTTAGAGTTTCTACTTAGAATTTTTCTTGAAATTCTTTCTTTGAAAAAAAAAAAATTTATGGCCCGAAAAATTATGGCAAATCACATACAAAATTACACATTAATAAAAGTCAAAAATGTAATGTTGTAAAATCACAGAAGGTAAAAAATAGAAGTCATCCAAACAGAGCTAGTTAATTTTACTTTGAGTTAGATATGTTAAAAACAAACCTCCTATTTGGATAAAGGATCGAAGTGTTTTTAATTTATTGGTCGAAAATTTCATTTATTTAAATTAAATCTTTCAAATTGCTTTTTTTTTTTTTTTTAAAATTAATTTTAAATCTTGTGTGGTTTCAAATAACAAACTGATTTTTTTTTTTTTGAATTCCTCCATTTTAATTTGAGCTTCTATAGAAATTTTTCTAGTTGAAACTGTTCAATAGGATGATGATGCGCATTTGCTAGCTAGAATGAAATGTTTCCATCATATGTGACTAAGCATACGACTTTAATTTAAGTATACATGAAGTAGCATGAAAATTAAAATAAATGCAGAGCAAACACAATGGTTTTGTATCATTCGCTACACTAAATGGATTCTATACCATTTTTTAGTATGAAAAAAAAAAATTGTCATATCTCAATAATCACGCTCTGTAGAATTTGAACCAACCACATCGGGTTTTGGAGATCCATAATTGTACATGAGCCAACAGAAATACTCAATATATCAGAAACTACATATAAAATTCTCCAATTAAAAGCTACTTCGCCCCGATCTACCCAAAACCCAACCAGTTCAAGGGCTTGGCTTGTTCAATGCTGAAAATTTTAGAGTTTGTGCTTGAGTTTCCAATCCTTCATATGAACAGAGCATATATGTGAAAAGCTTCGCTTGCCCAGCTTCTTTCAATTTTACAGGCTTGGAAAGCATTTGCCCTAAACAAATCAGAACTAAAGTTCAAGCACCAAGTCTAAAAAGTGAAAGTTCATCCTAGGACAGCAAGAACCGAGTGACAGTTAAAAAAGGAATTAAAATCAAGAAGGACGAAAACAAACATCCATGGAGAATCATCATCATATCAAGGGTCATCAACAGAGTTACATCTCATAAAGAGGAAAAGATCTCCACAAGCTGCAGATAAGTGGATCCCTTATGAATCACATATTAAACGAGAGGAACATGGGAAGAAACTATTAACCAAGCCAAATCAGTATTCCTGAAATATCTAGAAAAAGAATCTCCTCGAAATCATAAGTGAACCTGCGATTTTTCCACGGAGACAATCCTTGAAATATAGTCCTTGGCTAAATGCTTGGTTAAATAGAATCTGTGTCTACATAGACCTCGGCATCCAAGATAACTGTAAAAAATTTTGGATGTGTGTGCTGCAGAAGCATGGTTTTGGTATTAGTTATAGTTTTTTATTAGTGATGTGTGCAAGTGTATAGTATATTTTGGAGAGGATGGACGAGGGACAAGATAGGATAATTGAAGGACAAAGAATTATCTAATTGATGAAAATGGATAGTATAAGATATTTTGATATAATGGAGGAGTATTTCATAACATAGAAACCATCTTAACTCTACTCCTCCACACATGGAAACCTCACACCTCAAATGATGAACTAGGCGTAAGTCACCGCCTTAGAAGATTCTAGACTTCTCTTGAATGCTACACTTCTCTAGACTTCTCTTACATGCTAGAAATTTTCAGCCACAATTTTTTAACCATCCAAAACTTCATCTAGAGAATTCTAGATTGTAGTTTAGCAACTCTAAGAAATTCTAAAAAATGGATCACCATTTCCAACAATAACACGGCTATCGGAGCCATGAGAATCACTCCAAACATTATATCGTAAAGACAAGCTAAAGAAACAACCACGGCCCAGATCCAAGTGGACTTCAGAAACGGTCGAAGGACTTGCGCGATCGATATGAGGCCCCATCCGCTGGGGATGAATGCCAACAAACTGGTGAAAATCTCCATTAGCTCAAGCTGCCAAAACTTCACCAATGCAACTAACCCAAGTGCTCCTAGTACAATGACGAGGAACTGCCCGAGTCGACGATAGATGTGTTCTCTTGCCGCGTACTTGTCCCAGCCGCGTATGATATAAGCACATGGACCCCCAAAATTATGAAAAAACAAAACAAAGAGAGCAAGTAAACAGCAACACTTCTACTTATGGGGTTAGCCTGGACCAAAATTTGTGATTTCTAAGTTGCGTTGCATTGCTTTAGAACCCATTTACTGTTTAAAAGTGAGAACTTTAGTATTTTTAATTTTATCGCGCAACAAATATGTACGAGCTGGGGACTGTATGCTTATCAGCAATATCCATGTCTTCCTTTGCGTGTATGACAGGCTATTTGTCCCTGCAGATTTAAATGCCTCCTATTGCGGCTCAGTCCTTGGTGATAAACACAATGCTTTAGATTCAACAAAGAGAAGTGCCGGGACTCCGTATATCTCGCCCAGTACAGAACCTCAACCTTCTCTCCCGAGTTTAGCTCCTTCACCATTGAAGTCATTCACAAATGCCCCTGCGCCAAAATTATCACGTGTGACTCACTTGCTCAAATACCATACGAACAAAGGTTTGCCTGAGCAATGTCGCTCACACTTGGCCAAAAGTATTCTGGAGTACCTGGAGCAAACTACTCTTGAGTTTCCTGAGTATGACTATTGTGGAAAGCTTCCCAATGATCATGCTTGTAGCACACCCTTTTCTTTTAATTGTCCTTGACCTGAACATTGAAGCTCCTGTTTGCATCACTTCTTCTCGAATCACATACATCAGTGGGCTTTTCCATGGATACATGATGGGATTTCGCGCTATGATGCTGGATAACTGCATCCGTGATTGCAAACTGGTGTGAACATGTGACGGTTACTCTTGGCATTACTTAAACCCCGAGAGTTTGAATTAACCAGCATTTTCTTGTGTCCACACAGATTTTGGTCAATTAAGGCCGATACTTCTTGACTTTCTTGACCGGAGTAGAACTATGTGGAAGGCAGTGCCTAATTTTCTGTTGCTTTCGGTTTTGGATCATCAAGACTCTGCAGCTTGAGTTTTTCCAGCGGCACAAAGCATCATGAGTATAACAGCGACAGGCTGTTGGGCTTCATTGCGCCATATTTAGCTAAATGTGGCACGTTGTCCTCAGTTTGATGCCATCTCAGATTGTAAAACGAACCTAGAGGCTCAAGGTGCCTATGGAACTCTTCAAAGCATACGCTCTGTTTCTCCTGCGAAACTCACTGCAGCCTCCTGCCCTATCATTGATGTCGGTGAGTTCGAGAGCAGCGTGGACACCTCAAGACTTCTTAGCTGGTTGTGAAAAAATTGATCCTTTCAAGGAGTGCTGTGAACAAACTTGCCAAAACGCAATTTTAGATGCGGCCCAGAAACTATCCTTGAACGGCATGTTGGGATTCCAATCTCACCTGAGCACTCAAATGCGCTGATGATTGTAAGGATATTGTCCTGCGATGGTTGGCAAGTAAACTGGATTCCTCCACTAACAGTTTCTGGAGAGGTCCCTCCAATTACAATACAAACAAAGGTAAAGCATGTATCAGAAAACATAGGTATACTTTAATCATGTGCACGGTTGATCACTTTTTTGGAATCGCATTCTGTTTGGTCCCGCTCGTCATTGAGAGCTTTCAGGAAATTCTTGGAACTATCTTAATCCCAATTCTGATATTCTAGTGTGCTGTTTATCTGACAGCGTTTGTCCACTGATATTCCCAAACATGACTGTAGTTTCAAAAGAATGTGAGGGACTGATAAATGACCAAACAGATTGCTTTGAAGCAATGGGGAGCTACGTTTCCTACTTACAGGAGCAGAGCTTCCTAACCAGCTTGCAAGGATGCTTCAGCTTTATTGCGAGATAACACCCTAATCTTATGATTGCCTTTTATCCTAAATACTAAGATTATGCGGTGGCTTATTTTGTCCTTCAAGTGACAAAATTCCATCTCAAATCTAATGTCTGATTCCTGCTTGGTTCTTTGGTGAAGCATCTAGATAGAAAGGGTTGCGAGGTTTCTGATTTTATAATATATATATAAAGCATGAAGTAAAAAGGTTAGGCTCATATATACTTGTCTGGGTATATATATATTAAGCATGAAGTAAAAAGGTTAGGCTCATATATACTTGTCTACTACCCAGCATAACATGGCCTTCGAGAATAAAACAATCTGAATCGATGCAATTCGTGCTATCTCTGATTTCATTTGACATCTTGGTTCAAGATATTCAGTGCTAAACAACCTCGACAACAACCTTGCCTTGGTAGGCTAAATTCACAAGTTTCAAAGCATTCACATAAAGTACCATGTGTACTTACTGGACTCCATAGCTGTTGTATATCTCTTTCTTGAGTAATTGAAAACTCCATTGATTTTTCCGGAATCTGGCTGTCTTCTACCAAGCTTACCTCCAAATACAACATCGACCAAATGTCAGGAGTAAGCTTCATGTGTGATCTCAACGATAACATTGCATCTCCGTGGCCGTCCTCCACTTCTCTTGTACCTTGGCCTTCTTGCAACAAAAGTACATCTCAACTTTCTAACCACGATATTGCACTGTCATCGCTTTTTTATTCCCTAGCTCAACACACATTAAAGTCTCTCCAAGTGCATGTGATAGCTTACCATTGAATTTTTGCGTATTAAGGTCATTATAGAGATCTAAATTCTTTTCTTTGTGATTGGCATCTCAATGGGCGTGAGTACCTGAATGGTCTTTATGCAGTATAAATTTGAGAAGGTCACTGCTTGCTGAATCAAGCCCTTTTTTTCTTATTTTTCATTTAAATCAAATAGATAAACTGGATTACAAAGCCTAAGAGGCTTATTTGGAAATTACTGAGTCAGTTGGCCCGAGGGGTTTGGAATGGATGCAAGGTGCATAGATGGATGTGAGATTGTTTCTACTTAACTAATAGAACTTCGCGACAGCGCTCTCTTTCTATAACGAGATTCCATCACTGTTAAGATCTTCATGTTTTCGTAGACAGCGAGAGAGAACAATTCGGACTAAATTTCAGTTTTCTCGCGAGGAGTCTTCGCTTCTGATTCACTTGCTAATTTCCAGTGGACGATTGAGCTATCTTATCCTTACCCAAGTTTCAAAAAATAAAATTCATCGTGCGTCTGTAACCTGCTAGGGCAGAGCCCTATCTCAGAATCATTAGTATGCTAAAGTCTAGGAGAATAAAGTCTAGGTTGGTAGTGCATGAAGTGAAATACATGACTAAGGCAGTGGAATATAACTAAAGTAGTGGAATAACTACATACGTGCTTAAAAAAAAAGATGAGTGGAATAAGACATCGATGGAATAACTGAAAAACAGAATATGAGAGATCAGTGGAAGAACTCAAAAGAAAAGAAAAAGATCGTTAAGGAAACTCGAAGATCAGGGGTCTTCTGATATTAGTCTAAGGAAACTTGAACATCAGCTCGGGGTCTGCTGATATCAGTCCGGCCAATTCCAAGATCCTCCACATCTTCCTCGTGGCATCACTCCCCACCTGGCAAGGTATCTCCACCTTTCTCAGGGAAACACGCTTACCCTCTTCAAAATATTTAAGCAAGCATGTGAAGGCCTTTGCTTCCGCAACCGTGTTGAGGACGAGGACTTCCTTGTTATTGATGGAGTCGATGATCTGAGCGAGGGCATCTTGAGCTGCATTTCTTTGAGCTTGGGCATCTTTCTTATGTGGAAGAACATTAAAAGAAAAACATTAGAGCCAAAAAAAAAAAAACAGAAGATATAAGATCAAATCAATTTTATCACTTGCCTTTTGGGGTTCCCTCTGAGTCTGATCAGCTTCTTTTCCGCCTTTTGTAAAGCATCATAGCATTGGAGGAGGGTGGCAGCATCACTACTACTGCTACTAGCCGCCATTGGAGTCGGAGGTGTTCGAGAGATGGGGGTGGCGGTGGAGTGGTGGTTACAGAAGAAGAGAAGTCTTATATGTAGGGAGCAAATGAGAGAGGCGCAACGAGCATCAAGCACCGGGATCACAGCTCTGGTGGCAAGAGAGAGAGAGGATCGCATCTCTGGCACCAAGATCACATCTCCTGCATTTCACGCAACCAACTTGCAGTGGCTTCTTCATGCCCCCACTGGTCGTCTCGCATGCGCCATGCCATTATCGCTATGCCATTATCGCATCTCTGGCACCAAGGACGGAGCAGGAAGTCTGGGCAAAACAATTGAAGTAAGATGGGTGGGTTTTACCTAAAATGTGCATGAACCTAAAAATATACCCAAGTCTCGCCCGAGAGCAACAAAATTAGTAGCTTTAACAACGACAAAGATCATAGCTTTCATAGGCACAGAGCTTATAGTGCAGTTATTTTCTTCCCTTTTTTTCCTTCTAATTGTCTCTTTACACTCTTAATCATGCTTTCGGGAATTGAGTTAACTTGTCAAGCAATCACCTCAGACCCATCTAAGGTCCTCTTACAAATCTAAAAATACACACAAAATCTCAACCAAGAGCAGTAAAATTAGTTAACAAGAAAGCAGATCATAGCTTTCGCAAGTACAAAGCTTGTAGGATGGCTATTTTCTGCCAGGAAATCAGTCCATGTCCATGATACTCAACCAAGTAACACTCTGATCATTACATCACTCCCTCATAATGACCAGAGGAGCGTGCCTTAATGAGAGAGCGACATACTATGCTTTCACACGCTACATAGAGAGTGACGTGCAACGTTGCTGTCTCTCTCTCTTTCAACCTATTTTGTGTGCTTCCACATGCACATAATTGAGTTAAAAAATTTGGATGACGGGCTTCGACATTTGTTTGTTTGCATTGATAATACAGCGTGCTTATAATTTGATTGCAAGTGTTGTCAGATTTGATATTTTAAAAATATTTCCTCATGTGATTCATCATTAATTCATTTGAGGATTGTAACTTTCCGCTATTTCACTAATTCTACTCGTAGCAAGTGGTGTAGCTTCAATTAGGGATGTTATTGGTCAAAATTCCAGTCAAAATCGACGTTCTCTTTTCTTGATTGGAGCGATTAATAATGAACCATTACTTACCATGCATTTATTTACTTTTCACAGTATTTATGTAATATTTAAATGAGAGCCATGTGTTAAGTTTTCGAGAAAAAAAAAAAAAAAGAATGCTTAGAGAAGGAAAGGTGGTGAAGGCTGATGAGGACTAGGGGTGTGCAACGGAAACCGCCCGAACCGGGACCGGACCGAACCGGACCGGACCGGCCGGTTTTGGGCGGTTCCCATGGTCGGCGGTCCGGTTCCCGGTTCCTAATCTTGGAACCGGCGGCCGGTTGGTCCGGTTCCCGGTTCCAAGGTGGGAACCGGACCGACCGGACCGACCGGACCGGACCAAATTTTTTTATATATAATTTATATTCATATAATATATAAACACATATAATATATGAATATTATATATGAAACTTATTGCAATCGGAATTGCAATTTAGGTAACAACCTCTTATGTGACCAAGAGACCACCAAAACTCTTTATTTATAGAAAAAACTCTCCTCATGCTCACACTCTCTCTCTCTTGCTCCCCTCACTTGCAAATGACAAGGCACTTCAAGCCTTAAAAAGTCTCATATTGACTAAACATTCAAAGTATATAAGAGAGATTGTCTATAAAACCTAAGCCAAGCACAACCTTTAATCACGTTGTTCATGGGTTTTATGCTTAAAATTAAGTATGAAACACATAAACTATGATTGATATTCACACAAGTGAAGTTTGAATATTTTGCACGTGGAAACATGTGTGAGTAGTTTTATTAGATTGCTCGGAAACCGAATTTGATTGATCGGTCCGGAGCATAATTATTTTTTAGTGAATGGTAATTCTTTAGTGAAAAAAGAAAGTGCCAATTCTTTTGGACCGGTCCGGTTCTCGGTCCTAAGACCAACGGTCCGGTCCACGGTTCCCAAAATTGGGAACCGATTCTCCCGGTCCGGTTCCCGGTTCCACCTTGGAACCGGACCGAACCGGGAACCGATCACCCCTAATGAGGACGATGAAACAATGGCCAAGTTGAGGGATCTTAGGCTTTGGGCGTCATACAGAGGCCTGACACTTGCTCGAGCAGTCAGAGGAATGATGTATTACCATCGAGCACTTAAGGTGATGGCTTTTCTTGATTCTGCATCGGAGGTGGAAATTCAGGAATTAGCAAAAAGACTGGACTCAGGGGGGCAAGATGGCAGCACGGACAGTCTTTTTAATTTCTTGGTCGAAAATTTTATTTATTTAATCGGGATTCTTCAAATTGCTTTTTTGAACTCAATTTTAAATCATGTGTGGTTTCAAATAACGAACTGATTTTTTTGAATTCATCCATATTAATTTGAGCTTGATAGAAAATTATCCTAGTCGAAACTGTTCATCAAGATGATGATGCCCATTTGCTAGCTTGAGTTCATTGAGTTCAGAATGACATATTTCCATCATATGTGACTAAGCATACCACTCTAATTTAAATATACATGAAGTACCATGAAAAGTGAAACAAATGCAGAGTAAATAACAATGGTTTTGTATCATTCGCTCGACTGTTAATCACACGTGAGCCAACAGAAACGTTCGATATATCAGAAAATGCATATAAAATTCTCCAGTTAGAAGCTACTTCACCCCAATCTACCAAGGCCCAACCAGTTCAAGGACTTGGCTTATTCAAAGCTCAGTATTTCAGAACTCGTGCTTGAGTTTCCAATCCTTCATTTTAGCAGAGTATATATGTGAAAAGCTTCGCTTGCCCAGCTTCTTTCACCTTTGCCGGCTTGGAAAGCATTTGCCCTAAACCAATCAGAACTAAAGTTCAAGCACCAGTCTAAAAAGTGAAAGTGCATCCTAGGACAGCAAGAACCGAGTGACAGTTAAAAATGAATTAAAAAAACAACTTTCCAAGCAGGTCATATCAAAGGGTCATCAATAGAGTTACATCTCATAAAGAGGAAAAGATCCCCACAAGCTGCAGATAAGTAGATTCCTTATGAATCATTTGTTAAACAAGAGGAACATGGGAAGAAAGTATTAACCAAGCCAAATCAGTATTCCTGAAATGCCCAGATAAAAGAATCTCCTCGAAATCATAAGTGAACCTTCGGCCTTTTTGCGGAGACAATCCGTGAAATCCAGAGTCCTTCGCTAAATGCTTGGTTAAATAGAATCCGTGTCTGCATAGACCCCGGCATCCAAGAAAACACAGCTATCGGAGCCATGACAATCACTCCGAACATTATATCATAAAGACGAGCTAAAGAAACAACCCTGCCCCAGATCCAAGTGGGCTTCAGAATCGGTCGAAGAACTTGCGCTATCGATATGAGGCCCCATCCGGTGGGGATGAACGCCAACAAACTGGTGAAAATCTCTATTAATTTGAGCTGCCGATACTCCACCAATGCAACCAACGCGAGTGCTCCTAGTATGATGATGAGGAACTGCACGAGTCGATAGTACATGTGTTCTCTTGCCGCGTACTTGTCCCAGGCATATGATATAAGCGCATGGACCCCCAGAATTACGAAAAAGCAAATCAAAGAGAGCAAGTAAACAGAAATACTTCTACTTCCAGCTGGGATTCCGAGTTGGTATACAACCCCATACTGGAAAAGGAAGAAGCGGAGATCCAATATTACCTCTACAAGTTTTCCCCAAAGACCTGTTGTTCTTAGATGATCCTGCTCCTCATACCACCAGACTTCCCAACTCTCTTCAGCTTTAGTAAACACACCAACACGGAACCATATCCAGTTCATGAAATCGTCAAAGTCATGCACCGTCTTCAACCAATCGAAACCCAGAGGATTGAACAGAAAAGGAGCCATTATCCATGAAACAACAAGGAACCAACTTGATATGGTCAAGGCTTTGTAAGTGAAGGTATTTTTGTCAGCATGGCTGCGTGAAGCATAGAATGTGAGTAATAGGCCTAGTTCAATCGCCTTCACAAAGTGACTACGTGCATAGAGCCTGTAGTTCTCTGCGAAACTTTTGTGGTCCACGACAAACCCATGTCCTGTGGGACGAAATTTCGCGCTACCGTGAAGAACGGTCCGGCCGAAGTAGTGGGCACGAGTTCCCATAGAAAACGTGTAGAAAACAGATGATAACTGGAGCTGTTTGGTCATGAAATCCCACATAGCTTGAAGAAATCCATGCTGAAGGGTACTCTCCACTATCATAGGGATTGCCGTGAATAGACAGAGTTGGATGACAAATAGATTTAGAATTGTACCGAGTGCTTTATTGTCATTGCTGCTGCTTGCAGCGGCACCTTCAAGCCCCTTTGGGCAAAGATAGAGCCGGCCCCATGAAAATGCATAGGCTGTCAGGATGACCATCGTTGTGTTAAAGAAGTATCCCACAGTGGTGTAAAAGAAGGATAGCATCCGGAAGAAGTCAAGCCGATGCCCCAACCGATAGACATCTCTGCTAAGGACCTGTTCACCATTTCCAGCAGCAACCTTGGCTTCAACCATCGATATCTGATTCAATCCAACATCCCTTCCCTTTCCCACTTGTATGTACTCATGGTGTGTGACCTTGCCTCCTCTCAATGTGCAATTAAATCCGGCAGAAATATCTTCACTAATGTTGATCATTCTGGATGCTCTGCTAATACCGCCCCTGCTTAGGAACCAAAACCTGTCGAAAACATCTGAATGGCTGTAATTCATTCGAACTTTCAAAGGATTAGCCAAGACGCGTTGCCCCAACGTGACTAAACTCATCTCTTGAGCTGACATAAACCAAGCAAGCGATGAAACTGAACCAGTGAAGATGTGTTCTCTAACCCCCAAGACAGTAGGTTTCCGTATGCCATAGTAAGTCTTGAATTCTTCCAGCAGATTCCGCATCTTGAGTGCCTCCTCGAAATAGTTGTCTTGGTTCATATCGATAGTCTGGACAGCATCACCACGAGTGAAAATGAGCGCATGGTTCTGGTTTTCCGATTTTCCCTCTCCAAGCTTCAAAGGACCAGGCAATTGGACCCTGTATAGTTCTACTTCCTTCTGGCGTTGCCCATCGTACTTGACCAGAACAGAGTAGTATTCCTTTTCATCCCTCCCGGGGACTTCTTCTACATAAGCTACTCGGAGCGCTTCATTATTTTTCATCAGGTACAATATTTCCTCTGCACGATTATCTTTCTCTGCCTTTTGAGACCCATAAATCTGGCAAGCGACCACGAATGTGCATTTCATCGCAGATATATGGTCTTCTGACGAAAGATTGGTTGAACTAATACTGGTATTAAAACTCAGAGAAGAAGACAACTCCTCCAACCTAGAACTGTTCGTGCTGCCATCTTGCCCCCCTGAGTCCAGTCTTTTTGCTAATTCCTGAATTTCCACCTCTGATGCAGAATCAAGAAAAGCCATTACCTTAAGTGCTCGATGGTAATACATCATTCCTCTGACTGCTCGAGCAAGTGTCAGGCCTCTGTATGACGCCCAAAGCCTAAGATCTCTCAACTTGGCCATTGTTTCATCGTCCTCATCAGCCTTCACCACCTTTCCTTCTCTAAGCATTCTCTCTATGAAATATTTCCACTCATCAGGATATACGGTCTTCAAATAAAACAATATGCAAACTCCATCTTCGTTCTTTTTCAGAAGCTGTTCTTTGCTGTACAGTACCTCTTCATTGTGGTAAGGAGTCAGAACACTGAAACCAAACATTTTCTCCACTTTAGGTGCGTGGGGCATGTTCATAAATAGCGAATTACTGAAAAAGCAAATTCTCCGTCTTGCCTCAACATTTGAAGGAACATTGTGCGTAGAGTCCCTCGAGGTCAGAATAATGTGCAAGCGACGAACTTGCCAATGGAACTGGTTATTACTCGGATTGGGCAATTCAACTGCATCCATGAAAGGCAATCGACCACCAGATGCCAACTGATCCTCCCCATCTATGGAGAACTCCCTAATAACAATCCGATAAAGGGCCTGCAGAGCGAGCACAATTTTACCCACGTCTTTCTTGGAATCTTTCAATAGCTTAGCCAACTTTGATATATATTTGTGTATCTCGGGCAACTTGGACAAGTTGAACTGCTTCGTAAATTTCCCATCCTTGATGGAGCGATCAATCTTTTCGAACAAATCAGTGATCACGGAATGCTCCTTCGAGTCAATTTTGACTATTTCAAGCAGCAAGTGCTTGACACTGTCGTATGCTTCGATCACAGCGCAGCGCCTGTACTCGTTCTTGCAGATCTTATACCAGAGCCTCTTGTCAGTAGCATCAACTAGCTCCTTGGCCTGTCTTAAAGCAAGCAACAGCTCATTGAACAGGAGAAAACATGGCCAGGAAATAACTCTATCACTCCAAGCACTCCTCCGTAGCTCCAAAAGCTCAACTTCCTGGTCAGATACTATATCCTCTTCCCTAAATATGGCTATGATCTCATTCCAAAGTAAAGCAAACCTCAGCGCTTCGATCTGATTAGGTTCAAACTTCTGGTACGGCTTGCCCAGTCCATACCTCAGCTTCAGCCGGTGAAGCAAATCCTTGAACTTGTTTCCTATCGTTTGCAAAAGCTGCCCCTCAGGCATTAGATTAAACTGAAGAGCGCTCGCAAAGAACTGGAACCGCAATCTCACCTGCTCCAGATTTCGGATCTCGCCCAAGTGATCTAACAACCCTACTGCTGCTCCAACCAAGGATGAATAGATCGAGTACCAAATCTGCAGATCCATAAGGTAAACAAGCACCACGGGGAGCCACAACAGCCCAACAGCAAACCTGTTGCTGTCGCCGAAGAACTGGTGCCACTCGTATTTTACATCTACCAGCTTCAAGAGCTGTTTCGTGGGTTGGATCATGGGCTTAATTTGCAGGAAGTAACTGAATAAAAATTTGGTGGCTAGTACATGTATCCAAAATAGAGAGTACTTCACGCTATCGACCAGACCTTCTCTAAGGCCACGACCCACGAAGATACGGCTCTGGAACCACCACGTGAACAGGTGGAAGATCCTCCAGTTTCTTTCCTCTAGGAAATTTTGAATCCATGGAATGATCATCAGGGTTAATCCCAACAGCTCAGGAAGAACAAAGATGAAGGCCAGCTCGAGAAAATGCACCAATCTCCTGTTTGCCTCTTGTGACCATCTCTCATCAGCATTTCTTTGCGACCAAATCCGTCCATAGAACACCCAAAAAGCAATCATCCAAAGACTTGCCACGACAATCTTCATCACCATCCTCACTCCTAAAAACATCGTTTCTCTTGACACCAAGAGGTACTGCGTTCCAGCATCAAGCAAGGACTGCAAGAACCTCATCCCACTCCAAGTCATGAAAATAGTCAAGACCTTGACTTGAAGGTCCCTGCTCTTCAATGCCTGCCATGGATACTCCTTATCATCGTGCCAAGCCACAATGATTGCAGCTTGCAGAAACAGAACCAACATCACCCACAATCGATCGAAGCTCCGGAACAAGTTCCAAAACGTCCTCGTCTCTACGAACCCCATCTTGCCAACTCGATATCTGTTCCCATCCCTCGTGAAAATGCTACTTCCACTATCGATCGGCCATCTCAACTTTGCAAAGCACCTTCCAGACCAGAAGTACTCATTGATATCATCATAGTTCCCCCATGCACCGGGGGGCGCAGTCCCATTCTTGCTCCTGTTGACCTCTTTCCTAACGGTGTCGTAAATTGGCTTAACAACTTTTTCTAAAAAGGCCTTCTCTCCTGAGACCGAAGCCAAAACGGGCTGTCCAGTGTTCGGGTCAATGTCATTCTCCAAGATCCTGTTCATTTCCATCGCCATGTTGTGGAAGATGTAGCAAATGCACTCTGGCATGAGCCGCAGGTTCGCCGACTCGCCCCAGACAAGGAGATAGAGCGAGACATAGAGGAGCTCACGCCGTGGGTCCGAGACAACATCATGGCAGTCGGAGATCCAGATGTTTGACTTCCTGCCCAAGTAAGAGCACCAGAGGGTGTAGTTCCGGAGAAGCTTTTTCCGGAAGCAGCAGAGGACGGCGACGTCAAGGGCCTCAATGTTGTCCGGCCTTGACGCGAGCCGCATCTGGAGGTTGGCGAGGTGGAGGACGAGGTGCTCCCGTTGGTTCCGGACATTACCCTCCTGGAAGCCAAAGAAGAGGCGGAGCCAGTCGAGGAGGTCGTAGTCAGGGCGCCGCCGGGTCCTTGGCGGCCAGCGGAGGTCGCCAACGGAGCGCAGGGCGGCACAGGTAGCACGGACCTCCGGGACGCGGAGGGAGGGGTGGTCAGCCCGGACGGCAGCAACTGGGATGATGTTGTACGGTGGTTCTTGGTCATCGCCACCAGGCGGGGTCTGGCCGGGCTGGGATCGACCCCTCAGGGTGCCGGGTATATTCTGGTTGCGAAGGCGGCTCATTGGGTTGGGGTTTTTGTGGGGGAACTCGGAGGTTCGACTCTGTGAGTCGGTCATGCGGTGGTGAATCGGCTTTGGTGAAGCTTTCGGACTGAAGATGGCAAAGCATGATCAATGGTCACGCCATGGCAGAGACAGAGAGAGTGGCGCGTTTTTGCGGGATTCGATTGTTTTGTGCTGTGCACGAGCTTTGAGTTGTTTCACTTTAGCTTTTAGGACGAGCTTACTTTTAAGTAGCTACTCTAATGCGATGCCTCCTTTTCATTTTGTAGAAAGATAGATGCGGTCTGATCCGACGATCATCAAGAAAGACTAAGAGGGAAAAATAAAAGAAGAGAAAAATCATCGGACCAACGATCGGCTCCATTTGTTTTGTCTTGGATTTTCGCATGTTGTCATGACTTTTTGCTAATTTCATACACCAATCAAATAGCAATTCGGACAGGATGTCAGTGCGACAAAAAGCAGACAAGTAACCCCATATTTTGCCCTCTTGAATTTATTTGTTATCAAGAAACAGTACGTACCATAGATCCTTTTGCCATGGCAAAAAACCCGTTAATTGTAGTTATCTGAGTTCACAAAAAAATTCATGCGTGCACAGATAGTAATTCGAACCAAAGTTTCATTTATTCAACAACTATCTAATATTTATGCTGCATCTATTCAGTAGGCGTCTAGTTTATACCTCATGGGATTTGACCCAACATCAAATGGATCGAGAATTTCACAAATTGTCTTGACCAAAAAAATTAACCGTACATGAAAAACAAAGGAAGAAACCTTGAAGTTTCAAAAAAGAGTTTCATGCAAACTTTAAGTTTAATATGCTATAACATAAAGCTTAAAGTTACTCAAATGATGCAATTTTCAATGTTAATATACTTAAAGTTACTCAAACCTAAAGTGCTTTTTATAGAGCATCTTCCAATATGACATGTCTCACGTGAGTTTTAGTTATTGAAAGGAATTGTTTCTCAATTAAGGTTTATGTTTTATCTTTTTCTTCTCTTTTTTGCAAAGTTCCAACTTATAATGTGAAAATCACATGCATGATATTTTACTAATGGGGAGGTAGAAAAATCGTAAGGTCAAGACAACGAATGAATTCCCCGTGCCCTCATTTCGGTTTTTGCAGTATGTGAACTTTCGATCAAAAGGAATTTGAGCCGCTCCCTCAACACGTTGAATTAATTTTATTTCACCAAAAAGATTAAAAAAGAGAGAGACCTTTGAATAGGCCAAGTACATGTTTATATCGCATCAAATGTAACATGAATATAACTAATCCACATAATTATATCAATACAGCTCGTGATTATCATTATATTGTACTTGCATAAATCTCTCTTCAAAAATTCATCGCAGCAGCAGTATTGTCAGATTCTTAACGAGGAATACTAAGAAGTGATCGATAATTTCATCTGTGAAGAAGAATCTCAAACTCGGATTGACGTCACCCAAGTTCATTGGAGAAAGAACGGAATCGCCAAAGTGCGTGAACATGAGGGGTTCAGATTAAAAGGAGCAAAGCAAGGCATGTGCTGGTCCTGAGAAAGGCGCTACCGTCCCTTGATTATTTTTAGGGGAAAAATCATGAGGATGATTAAGCTAATGTTCCTCGAACTTTCGTTCTCGAAGGAAAGGAGAATCTGGGCATTAGATTCCCCCGCCTTTTCAACACGTTTTCTCCCGTAGAATTTCTATCTTGACCTGGGAAAGCTAGTCATGATCGGCGGCCGTTAGAAAAAGGAGACAATTCCCTGATCCGGCTGCTGCAGAAGTGTACCAACAGATCCCGGTTCAAAAATTTAGTTCGGACGCATAGGGCAATGATGCCTTGTCGATGAAGATCTCGTTATTAGAATTAGAAGTGATCAATCTCAAGATAGATATATTCCAAATCAAAAATCTGAAAGCTATCTTATTAAAATAATTCCCAATTGTTGGGACCAAAAATCAAATTCCCATCCACATAACTGAACTGACCAATTCTAGGCAAGGTCCATGATTGATCTTAGAGCTGGCCCATCTTATTTTTTATCCATGTTTCATCGACTGTTCTTTCGACTCTCTTTCTTGTCTCTTTTTTTTTATTTGTTATTTCTCTTTATACTCACTCGAAGCTAATGTTGCATAAATATGCACCTTCGGGAGGAATTTCCGGGTGAAATATGCAATCATATTGTGGTGTCTAACCTTTTTAGCAAGTCAGTTCTGTTGCTTATTAATGAATCGATGGGATTGGGCTAGCTTTGGTCCTTTTGATTTCCAGAGAACAACACGGCCGCCGGCTTCTAATTTCCATGCTTTGTTAAAAATGCCACAATGGAAAAAAATTCGAGGATGAGCAGCTGGATCTCTTGTTTTTATTTGAATACGACATAAAAGATAAAAGACTTCTAGGATTTGATTTTAAGCCAGCCCTACCCGAAAACCAGTCTTGAAACCGATTCTAATGATAACCAACTTTAGGTAAAATCAACTTGTTCAAGGTGGGGAATTGGGTCAGTCAAGGTCAATTCCCAAATTTTTCACCTGGGGATCGAATCGATCCCTGGGTGAACCTGTGTGAACTGACCTGGTTGCAAACCCCTTCTCACCACCGCTTACGCTTGTGAATGGGCAGCGGGCTGTTTCCCAAAACCCCCAGTGGTGAGTGAGCTAGATGGGCCGACACTTCGCATGAAAGAAGTCCAGGGTACTATTCGAAGGGCAGCCACTTTCGCGGCCGAAGAGAGAACTTACTGGACACCCAGACCTTCGTAAAGGACTACGAGGAGGAATTGACCTAAGAAGGGGTCTAAACAGAGGAAATGATCGTATCCGGCGATCCTCTGGTCGAAGTAAATCTGGAAACTGATAAAGAGCCATCGATGGCCAAAGAATTAAGTTGAAATCCTTCAGAGGTTCAAAGATTGCTTTGTATGGGAATATACAAAGACATGCCAGGACCAGATTGAAGCTTGGTCGAGCACAAACTGCCAACCTTACCTGAAGCAAGGCATATTAAACGACTCCCACGAAGAATGTCAGTCCAGATAATAGAAAGTGAGTCCTAAGGATATTAGGGAGTTGATTCAAGATGGGAAAAGAACGCAGGAATGTCATAATTTTCGTACGTATAGTACTCACTTATGGATCATAACTTTTTTTTCTCATTTGGCCACAAATTTAAAATTGATCAAGTGTCATTGGCGATTTGTCTTACCGAAAGATCCGGCATGGCATTAATTTATGATAAATTATATGAAGTAGCGTGTTGGCAAGCTAAAGTCAACAATCAGGAGGCTAAATGATGTTGAGCAAAATCCAATTTTCATTTTTGAGAACCCTAATCCCGATTCAAAGTATCATCTCATCAAATTCACAATAGAGAGCTGAAGCAAGAGTAGCGGCTCTCGGTTTTAGGAATAAAATCAAGATATAAGTCAATATTTTTACTATTGTGGGCCGTAAAGTCCAACAAGAATTTCTTGTCGCTTTCCCTGTTGCAGCACCGTCTCCGCTTCGGCTCCGGGCGAATCGTCGTCGTTGTTCGCTCTCACTCGGAAGTAGAGCCGTTAAACGGGTGGGTCGGGTCGGGTTTGGATCGGGTCATTGGTGGCCAAACCCAAATGACCCATTAACCTATTTATGACCCATTTATGCTTAATGTAAATTTTTCGACCCAAACCTGACCCGACCCATACCGAACCCATACCCGACCCATACCCAACCCATACCCGACCGACCCAACTCATATTAATAAAATATTTTCATATTTAACCAAATTTAGAAAAACTTATTCCTATGTTTTTTAAAGATTATATTATTAAAATACTTCCAAGCTTTTATATATATATATATATTATTTTTTTTTAAATTGTATTGCTAAAATAGTTTTATACAATACAAATTTAATGGACAATTTTATAAAATTTAAAATAATTATTTTAAAAAATCGAAATTTAATTATTATTTTTTAAATTAAATTTTTAATTATTTTTATTTTATTTTTAAAATATATTTTTCTTTTTTCTTTTCTCTTTTTCTTCTCCTCCTTCTCCTTCTTTGGCCGGTCGCCGGCAACAACGACGGTCGGCGCGGCCACAAGTGAGCTCATTAGCGTCGGCGAGCTCGAGCTCGCCGGCTCGAGGTTGCAGTTGGCAAGCTCATCGGCGTCGGCGAGCTCGAGGCTCGCAAGATCCGCGAGCTCAAGCTCGCCCCTCGCCGGAACTAGCGAAGCTCGAGCCTCGTCGAGCCTCGCCGACGCCGGCGAGCTCAAGGCTCACCAAATCGGCGAGGCTCGAGCCTTGCCCGACGTTGGCGAGCTCGAGTCTCGCCAAATCGGTGAGGCTCGAGCCTCGCCGGGCGTCGGCAAGGCCTCCGCCTTGCTTGATCCGGCGAGCTTGAGCTCGCCGGCGCCGGCGAGCTCGAGGCTCGCCTGGCCGTCGCCACCATCACCATGCCGACGACCGAAGGAGGAAGGAAAGAGAAAGAAAAAAAAAAAGAAGAAAGATAAAAAAGGAAGAAAAAGAAAAGAGAAAATAAAAATAAAAAAATTATAATTTCGATTTTTATAAATATATATATATATATATTTATAAAGTTAAAGAGAGAAGGGAGAGATTATAATGTTTTTGTTGAAAATGAGTTTTCAACCCAACCCATTTAAAAACCCACTTAAGACCCACCTATCTTAAACCTTTAATTGTGAAACCCATTTAACTATCTTTTGTTATAAACAAGTGACCCATTTTAACACCTCTACTCGGAAGCCAATTCGTCCTGCAGTCCTTGTTCTTTTCTTGCTTCTCCGACCGTGCCTTCACCTGTAAAAAGTCGAACCAGAAAATACCCCATACTCAGTTCTTTTCGTCGTTTCGCTGTAGTGGGCGATGAAAAGAACGACGAAAATACCCCATACCCAGAACCTTCTCCATCCACGTCTCTCAGCCACGCCTCATTCCAGATTCAAGCACAACCCTGAATGAATAGTTCTTTTGCTGCGTGGCTTTGATTCTTTTTATCTTTTGTCGCACTTCTCTTTTTGTTCCTGAAATTCGCGGAATTGGGGATCAGATGCTGGTAGATGGAAACGTCTCATTCTTCAATTGACACCCATTTGGTTTCGAGCCCTTTACTGTGGCTATTCTTTTTTGGTGATTGATGATGGAGCTGGAATGACTAGTTTGTATCATTAGTATGCTTAAGATTGTCTTTAGATCGTTCTCACTTCCACATTAGACTTCCATTTATTTTTAAAAACTCCAAGTTGGAGTGAAAAATTAAGTAAAAAAATCAATATAGGACAATTTATCGGAAAGGACACTCAAATGATAAATATTACACCAATGTGATGATACTCAAATGAACACCGTACAAAAGTTATTGCACTCCTGTTGTTTTAATCCCCATTCAAGGCCCACTTTATTCGAATTGCAAACTGGCAGACTACGTTGATTGGATCTCCGACCTTGTATCCATTATACAAAAGAACGAAAAAGTTCGTGCATATCAACTTTAGGGATTCACACAAAGCAACTCCTAAAAATGCCCGTGGCAGAATGAATATTTGATAATGAAGTTGACAATAAGCTATTAACCTTCATGGACAGATGCTTAGGATACAAAAACAGATCTAACTAAAGAAGATTTCACAAGACAGCTTTTTATTGTCCTTTCCTTTAGGTATTTGTTATGCCATTTGGTTTTAAAAATGCCAGGCTACTCCTTAATGAATGCCATTTTAAGTGAAATGATGGGCAAACACATTGAAGTTCATACCAATGATATTGGGCCAAAACCATGAGCAAGCCTTGTATTTAGAAACAATTTTTTTTTTTTTTTTTGGTCCCTATCACATCCCTCATTTTTAATCTAATGTGACTTTTTCATTTGTATAAGCATGAAATATATTGATTGTGGATCATGATCTTTTTTTCTTTTTTTGTTCTAATTGGAGATTTTAAGAGTTTCCTCAAGTGATTGTGACTATTGAGAGCATAGCGATGAAATTGCTCCCAACAGTTTCAATTTCAAATGATGTTGGTGTTTGGCCCAAAGAATTATATCAATGGGAGAATTATGTTGAGAAGCATCAAATTCATTGTTACATTCGCAACCAATATAAAAGAAATGAAATCGACAATCAAATTTGAAAATTAGAAGAGGACAAACAAATTTGGTTATCATCATTCTTCATCTTCTATGAAGCACTTGCGAAATTTGATTGTCTTTTTCATTTTCATATTTTAGAATCTGATTAAATGTTTTCGGATTGATTATCTAATTTGAGAAAATAATTTAGGAGCCCGTGAAACTTTTGAGGTACCTTTTTGCTTGGCAATTATTGAGAATTTAGCCCTATGTTTCGTCAACTATTAGAAAAGCAAGCTTGTGTTGACGCTAAACTACAAATTTTTTTTAGAAAATACAACTTTCCTCTTTGCTTTGACACGTAATTCTTCTTACTATTAGAAAAGCAAGCTTGTGTTCACGCTAAACTAGTAAGTTCTTCAATAGATTAGTAAATCTTGTTCGGTAGAAAATCTACATGCGGTAAAATTATCAAATTGCGAACATATACATCAATTCTAGTTCTTATACAGATGATAATGGACCTGATAAAAATTTGGTGCCAATGCGATTTGCTCATCCGGTTTGTGACATAATTAGGCATATGGTTTATTTTTATTTTTATTTTGTCGAAAAAGATGGCGATTGGCTATTTCAAGGAATCTGCACGGTTGTAACCCCTCCAATTGGTCCCGAGAAATTCTCTAAAAGTGATCTAACTTGAAAATGAGGTGAATTTTATTAATGACCGACTGATTATAGAATCTGTTCGCTGAACCCGAATCGCCCATCATACCCAAGTCAATTCCAAATTGACTAAGCTGGGGAAGCCCTCGCCACGCGCCTCCGTAGGCCCGTGCGTCCCACCCCGCCTCTCCCCCTTTCTTACACCATATCTGCTTCGACTTCGAGCATCGTCTCAGAGACCACGCAGGTGCAGAACGCAGAACGCGGAAAGGACGACAGCATAAAGGGTGAAAGCAGTCGCGGCAGATCAAGAAAACCTCCTCCCCCGGAAGAACCCAACAGTCCAGATTCATCGAACGCCCAGAAGAGAAGCAGCCCACCTGCAGAATCGTCGTCAAGATCGAACCCCTCTTCTTCTTTTATCCTCCGGCCGTTCTTTTCGGGGCCTCCTCTCGCCATGGCCGACAGGGAAGAAGAGCCGCCGGCGTCCCCCGCCTCGGCGGCTGCGGCGGCGGCGCCGTCCACGTACCCTCTGATCCTCAGGGTCATGAGCAAGCGGCGGACGTGGGCGTGCCTCTTCGTGCTCGTGTACGCCGTCCTCCTGTCCTCGACGTGGAACTCCCTCAAGTCCATCCTCGCCTGGTACCAGTCGCAGGCCAACCAGCACCCGTCGTCCGGTGGCCCGCGCTCTACGCGTCGGTGCTCCTCCGCGCCATCTTTGGGGTCCTCTCCATGGTCGCCGCCCTCGCCGTCGCCATCCGGCGACGCTGGTGACATGGATAACGGTCGTGGTGCTGCTGGCCTTCTTCGGGAAGCCCAAGAGGACGCTGGTCCACGAAGGGAGCAAGATAACAAAGGAGATCGTTGGGCTGGTGGGCAAGGTTCTGCTCAAGGAAGGGAATGTTGGTATACAGTCGTGGTGCTGCTGGTCTACAATCATGAAACCTTGGCGAAGGCGCTGAAACTCTGATATCTTCATCTCTCTGGCAATCTTGAGAAGTATTTACCGTTGAAAGCCTCAAGGAAGGCATTCCATTCTGGGATGCTCCTTGGGTGGTTCTCCACAAGCTCCCTCCAACCGGTAGGTTGCAAAAACAACTTTCTCAATCTCATTACACATCAATAGTGCAAAGGTCCTTGGATTTACAAAGCAGCTGCTACGGGGTCTCCTACCCTAATAAATTTAGGTGGATTCAATTTCAAGAATTGTTCCATTAGCTTATGAATCCGTCACCCAACGACCACGATTCCTGCTGGGACTTCAGTGGGTGTGGCGGTAGGTGCGGCTGCAGCAACAGCATTGGCAACGGCAATAGCGGCGGCTGCAACAACGGCGGTAAAGGTGACTGCTTAGTTCTATGTCTATTGACCCATCATTTCCCTCATAGCATCCAATGCTTGCACAATCCCACCTTGGTCACCTGGGGCGGCGACTCCAGCACCAACGGGAGGTGGCGCTACTCCACTCGTGTTGGCCTCAATCTGCGCTCTACCCAGCCACCTCGAGTATCGACCATTGTCGTGTCCTAACCCGAGTCACTTTGAAGATAAGGTCCTCTACCTAGAAGCTCTCGGCTCTTGATCACTCATGATGTAGACTTTCTATAAAACTTGTTCCCAATTCCATATAGAATTAGAAACCGAGTGATCCCACAACCAATCTACCAAACAGCTATCATTCACATGCATCAACATAAAATTAAAGGTTATTCCTACTAACTATCACATGAACTCATTGCAACTTATCACTCAAAACACAAACTTCACTTTGATACCACTAAACGGGGATGTCATGCCCCAAACCCCGAGCTCATGCCCATCCCTTTCTGGTCAATAATATTTTGCGAATTCCAAGGACAAGTCACCGACCCTTTTTTTTATTGCACATGTGGAAGCGAAATAAATTCCCTGACAGTAATCATCTCGGGATAGAAAAGCATGACAACAGGTTCACAAATAAACATGCTTTTATATTCACATAGAGTCATGTACAAGGTCTATAACCAAAAGACTACAAAGACTGGCTTTCCAAAAAGAAACAGTCTAACGACCTACATTTCCGATCACCTCCTTTCGGCTCCAAGTCCTCTACTCAACAACCCTGAAAATTTAGCCAACGACGGAGTGAGATATAAATTTCAGCGAGTTCACGCTCTAAACCCTGATTATGAGGGAAATACGTCCAGAGGTGTCCTAACCACTCAATCACACAATCATAGGGACTTACCTCGCCTCAAATCCACCCTGCAGGTCAGTACAGTTTATATCACAGACATCCATACCGATATGAGCAACAATTAAGCTCCAACAACTGGGACGCTACACTCAATTCTCAAATTAACACAGGTGTCCTGATTATAAGGCCAAATCGTTATGACACATTCCATACCGTGCCACACAATTTTGTCCCATAGTTTGGTGCATCTACTCCACTCAACATGCGTTCCAATTTATAATTACACCCACTCTAAGGTACGGCCTACTAGAAGTTCGGCAGTCTACTAGCGTAGCCAGGCATTATCTCACCTCATTGAGCACGGTTACGTCTCTCAAAGACAACTTTCTTGAAAAAGTATAGGTCTAGCCTCTACTGCGACCCAAATCCCATTAAATGGGTATCCCATATAGGGTAACGTTCATTCGACACAGTTCGGGGACAGGTTCTCTTAATCAACACACAACCACTCAATTTGCGGCTCAGAACACTGTGCATTGCACTCAAATGCCTCAATTAAAATAATGATCATAGCATATTTTCTTCGTATTAAAAACACCTGGTGAAAATAGTCGTGCGTGGGTACACGGTCAGATTAGACCTGGAAAATTCATAACTTTCTTTTCAAAATCCCACTGGTTTATATAGTATATAAAACCATTTTTGGTATTTAAACTCAATACCCGGGATTTTTTACCCAATTTCTAATCAACACTCAATTTTTACAATTTAATACTCGATTGCATAAATTAACCACATCATTGCAATCAGCACGAAATTCCAGTTACCAGCTATCCCGGCCTACTTTCCAAAAAATATTTAATAATTAATTAATTTCTAAAATTAATTAAATAAATGCATTAAATATTAAAAATGCTAACTTAGGCTAAATAATTCTAATCTAACCACCTATTGAACTAATTAAATTATCCTAACCAATCTAACTATAGAGCTACCTAACGGGCTAAATAAATTTAAGCTCTAACCATCTAATTCACTAATCTAACTAACCTAAATTAATTAAATAAATTAAAAACTACACTAATCTAAACTTAAATAAATCTAAACACCCATTAAACGTCATTAGCCTACTAAAAAGAGTTTAGTACATAAACTTACCAGTTTATTGCGGAAATTTGTTCACCGCGACGACGGCGCAATGGTGGCCGAAATCCAAATTTTCGGCGGTGTCGGCGGACACTTTGACTGGGCCAAAAATTGGCTCTAACAAATCTTAGCCCAAGCTGAGGTTTATTCTTGAGTTGGGCTGGGCTTACTTCGTGAGCTTGGGCTTGACTGCGCGGGCCTCAAGTGAGCTGGAATTGGGCCGAGGATGGGCTGCTGAGTTGAATTCGTGGGCTTTGCTGGGCTGAACGGAGCAGGCTTGCTGCAGGCTTGGATCCAACTGGAAATGGGCTGAGCTTGATGGAAATGCTGGACCCGCGAGACTGAAGAAACTGGGTCGTGAAATCCGCTGGATCCGTGGGCTGCTGAACCTGGCCGAAGGCACTGTCGTGCGAGGCGATGGAGAAGCGAAGGGAATGGAACGCTCGGTTGCTTCGGTCAACGTTGAGGCATTCTGCTGGTGGTCTTGATCGATGGAGACGCAAGGTGGAGGAGCAGTGGCGAGCTGGCAGCGTGAGAGGGGGTAGAGAGCTTCGGTTGCTGGACAAGTGGAGATTGTGGTCAACTTTGGGGAGGATTTCTCCAGCTTGTTGACTCCATTTGAGGGGGCTTCGCTGGCGACAGGTCTGTGGGGAGCAAAACGGTGGAGTTGAACTGCTGATGCGGGGCAGCAGAGAAGAAGAAATCTCGACGCCGCTGCGGGGCTGTTGACCAAACAATAAGATGCAGACGCTGGCAGTAGGGCAATTGGCGGAAGGAATTGGACGAAGCTCCAAAGGAACGAAAAATAAAAGCAAAGCAGGAGCAGATGATGATCGGCTAAGGGAAAGAGAGGCGTGTGAGATGGGCTGAGTAGCTGGTAAAGATGTAATTGAGAAGCTAAGGAAGAAGAAAGTCAAGGCTATCTCTTCCATTAATTGCTTGTCTCCCCCTAATTCTTTCTTGAAACAAATTCTCACAAAATCATCCAAATTGATGCCAAAATTTTCAGCCTCAAGCCTAGATCCGAATTTCACAATTTCGGGACTTCAATTTCTTCACGATTTCTCCAAATCGACGTCCAATTTTGCCAAGGAAAAGCCCGAACAATTGTTTGCAAGTCCTTGACACTTAAAAGGCTCGGCTTTTTTTTTTTTTTTTTTTGTCGATAATACGATAGCTTTCCATTTACTTAGTAGAGTTCGGAGAAAATACATCAAGAGCTTCGCGCATAATAAGTCAAATAAAGCTGTCGGGGTTAGTCACCCAATCCCTCGGAAGATAATTTTGTCGATGAGCCTTCACTACCCGGTCCGCGGGCCTATTTGCTTTCTCTGCTGCAATGGGCCAAGGTGAGGCCCGTAAACCGTGAAACTTTGCCTTGATCCGGTCCACGAGCGGCGCCACTTCCCAACCGAAGTCTTCGCCAAACCGAAGTGCCCGCACGAGCGTAAGACTGTACGTGTGTACTTCCGGCAGTTCCTCGGTTCTATCGAGATAAAAATTCTAGGGTTTCAGGAGAGCTCGGCTTCGCTTGTTCTGCCGAGTCTGCTGCAACAGTCTTGGAGAAACCCTCAACAAGTCTACCCCGGGAGTCCCTGCATACGCAGGCAATAGCGGCTTTGTTCTCTGCTCCTCCCCTGTCCGCTTCGCCCCTTCTCTGTTCGCGGCTTCTCCCCTCATCTCGGGTTGTGCTGCAACCACAATCCTCGGCGGGCGAGGTACCATCTTCGTCCCTATCAATCTCGGATCTGGTTTCGTTTTCACGCCTAACAAAAGGGGTCTCGGTGTTCCGAATCCGGACTTCGTTTCGCGGTGAGTCCCTGCGGGCGCAAGAGGTGGCTTCTCTGTTTAGGTTCTCTCCCCGTGCGTTGCTCCATCCGTGAAAGCTCTGTGGGCGCCATCTGCGGAAAAAGAAAATTCTGCACCGACCCTGTTAATAGATCTGGTCCCGTATGTGCCCCTCTCCCCTCGCTCGCTCCCAGCAGAGGGGATCTCGGTGTTCCAGTTCAGGACCTCATTGCTGTGAGTGAATCCCGAGCAGTAGCAAGAGCCAGCTTCTCTGTTCAGATTATCGCCTCCATGCTCTTCTTCATCCGTGGATGCTCGGGGCGCAATCCGCGCAGAAGGTGTTTCGCTCCGACCCGTCATGAGCATCTCTTGTCCCGTATGTGCCCCTCTCCTCTCGCTCGCACCGAACAAAAGACGCATCTATGTTCAGTTTAAGCACACCTGGTTTCGGGGGTTGCCACCTATTTGTGTGGGACTCACTTGCTGTCTTCTTTGTTGCAATTTTATTCCACGATTCAAAGTTTTTCTGTAATGCTTCTGATCTGAACAGGGTCTGCTCCGGGATGAGGGGTTTTTTTTCGAAAATAAACCTGTTGCGGTCTTGCCATATACTCCACAAGGTCGATGCAATCTGATTGAACTTTGAGGAGCTTTTTGGATCTTTTTTCCTCATGTACAGCAAAGTCATCAATTCTTGTTAACCCTAATCTGGTTATTTTGATTTTCGGAGAAGATGCTGTCCAAATCGAGCTGTCCAAGGGCATAACAACGGCGTGTGTTCGATCGTCTCGGCTTCGTGCTTGCAGATGGGGCAAAGTGGGTCAGGTACAATTTTCCTTCGGTGGAGGTTGTCCATAGTAGGCAATGCATTTTGGCGACATTCCGAGAAATTGCTTTACTTTGGGTAGTGTGTCCGAGTGCCAAATATGTTTCCATAAATCTGGATTTGTTTGATGAGAGGATGTTTCTTGATGTAAGTGGTGGTTTGATTGCTCTATCTCTTGTTGTAAAATACCCACTCTTCTTTGTATAAGACCCCGAATTGTTGCGCATCCATACTAATCTATCTTACGTTGTTGAGAGCCCGATAGGGATAGCAAGGATTTCTGTACCCTTTGTTCATCAAACATCATTCGAAGTATAGTTTCGTTCCATATGCCATTCCCTGTTGTATGAGTGCACTAACTTTCCCGGTTCATCTCTTGTAGTCGGTCCTCCAATCAAACCGCTTTTTAGCCATTTATCCTCTCTTATCGAAATTTTTCGACCATTACCAACAGACCACATAACATCGGTGCTATGGAATCTCTTCCCACTATAACGCTCCTCCATCCCCACGATGGTCGTGTTCCATTTCCAGCTTTCCAGAATTCACAGTGTGGATGGTATAAGCCCTTCATTAGTTTGCTTAATAGGGAATGGGGTTGCTGTGAAATCCGCCATGCTTGCTTTCCTAACATGGCCTGGTTGAAAGTTGTTAAGTCTTTAAAGCCAAGTCCTCCTTCGTTTTTCCTGAGTTTCAATCTCTCCCATTTTCTCCAATGAATTCCAGCAGTGTTTTTCCCATTTCTCCACCAAAAGTTGGCAATCTTTTTCTCTATGGCTTTGCATATTGACACCGGTAACTTGAAAATAGACATTGCGTCTTTGTGGAATGGCCTGCACTACTGATTTAATCAATATCTCCTTACCTGCTCTTGTCAGCAAAAGTTCCTTCCAGCTTTCTAATTTCTTGTTGACTCGAGCTAAAATCCAGGCAAAAACATCTTTCTTTGAACCTCCCCAATCCGAAGGAATTCCCAAATATTTCCCTGTTTTTTCTATTTAGGGACCCTCAACTCGCTGCCATATTCCTCCTTAAATTCATTGGGCAGTTCTTACTAAAATAGATACCCGATTTATTCGGGTTTATGGCCCGTCTGAAGCAAAGCAAGATGCGGGTGTAGTATTTCCGCCAAATTCGACATTCCGTGATAGTACCATGTAGGAAGAAGATGGAATCATCCGCAAAGAGCAGGTGGGATAGAGTAGGACAGCCACTTTGTTTAGTTTAATTCCTGGATTGTGCCTTCGACTACCTGCTGTTTGCATTAGATTTGACAAATTACATCAGCCACTAGGATAAACAGATATGGGGATAGAGGATCCCCTTGACGAATCCCTCTTGTAGGTTGGAAGAAAGGTTGGGGCTCACCGTTAAAATTGACACTAAAGGAGACCGTTGAAACACACTTTGTATCACCCATTGTACCCACTTCTCACTTTGAATCCCTTCTTGAGCAAGCATTCTCTAAGGAAGTCCCATTCAATTCGATCGTAAGCTTTTTGCATGTCAAGCTTTAGGACCGCTTGAAATTTGTTTTTCCTTTCCGAATTCTCAGCTTATGAAGTACTTCTTGGACTATTAGAATATTGTCTTGTATTTGTCTTCCTCCCACAAAAGCACTTTGTTCTTCCGCTATAAACTGTGGTAGCACGGGTTTAAGTCTATTAGCCAACACTTTGGAAATTATCTTATAGACAAAATTGCAGAGGCTTATAGGTCGGAATTGTTCCAGCTTTTCTGGGTTTGGGGTTTTGGGGATGAGTGTGATTTGGGTTCTGTTCAGCTGAGGATTTAGATAACCAGTCTCAAAAAACTTCTGCACTTCATTGAAAATATCCTGGCTAATATGCGGCCAATGATCCCGATAGAATAGCCCATTAAGTCCATCGGACCGGGAGCTTTTGTAGCTCCTAGTTGTTGCATTGCCTCTCCGTAATTTCCCCCATTGTGACTGGTTTAATTAGCTGTTGATTCATGCTTGCATCAACTGAGGTCGGGATTTGCTGAATGACAGGCTGGAAGTTGCGAGGCCCTACTGAGTTGTACAAGTTTTTGAAGAAGCTGACTGTCATATCCTTCAAAGGTTGTTCCTCGTTCACCCATTCCTCTTCAGCGTTTTTCAGCAAGGTAATTCTATTTCTGGATCTCCTTTGAATAGTTGATGCATGGAAAAATTTAGTATTCCTGTCCCCACACTTTAGCCGGAGGTAATTCTCGAGCGCATTCCCCAATACATCTCCTCTTGACTCCACAGCTTTTCTAACTCCTGGGTTATTTGCTTTGCTGTTTCACTTTCTTTTTCCTTCCCAACACTATTTGTCAATCTTTGCAACTCACTTTTCAGCACCTTAATTCTGATATCTGCATTCACCGTCCTGTTTTTGCTCCATACTCCCAATTTTTGAGCCACAATCTGCAATTTTTTCCCAATATCCAAATTCAGGGGTTCTAATTCAGCCCATGTATTCTTTACAATTTCCCCACACTCTTCATTTGTTGACCAGAATGCTTCGTATCTGAAAGTCTTCCTCCTTCTTTTCTTTTGTGAGTCGAAAGATAGAATAAGGGGGCTGTGATCTGACCCTATGGCTGGTAACGCTGTGCATTCTGCGTTGGGGTGTGCTATCCTCCAATCTGACGTGCATAGAGCTCTGTCTAGACGTTTCTTGACTAGATGTTCTCCTGTTCTGTTGTTTTTCCAGGTGAAGGCACATCCCTTGCTCTCCAAGTCCATTAAAGAACATCGAAACAGGAAATCCCTAAAGGCTGCCATCCGGTAAGATTCTGCTCTCTTTTTCCCCACTTTTTCCCAATGATATAGTATCTCGTTGAAATCCCCAATGCAAAGCCAGGGTGAGTGATGTGTAGAACTTTTTCGATATAGTGCCTCCCATAACACTCCTCTATCTTGAAATTCATTGGGAGCATGAACAAAAGTTATATGCATCTGCTGCTGTGTTTCTTTGATTAGGCACTGAACGTGAATATAGTTTCTTGCATATGAATCAACTTCTATCCTTACCTGCTCATCCCAGAAAAGAGCCAAACCCCCACCTATTCCTTCTGGATTCACCACAAAGCCGTTGTGAAATTTCAGCCTCCTTCTTATACGCTGCACCTTAAGTTCTTGATTTTTAGTTTCCATAATAAACATAATACTTGGCCTTTCCTGGGTCGCTAGGACCCTTAATGCCCTGGATTGTCAAGGGTGTGCCCAACCCCCGACAATTCCCAAAGACAAATAGCTTCATGGATCAACCGGTGGCTTATTAGGGCTAGCCACCAAAGCCCATTGACTTGATTTCTCCGCCACTTTTATA
This sequence comes from Eucalyptus virginea, assembly GCA_014182375.1. Classification (NCBI taxonomy): domain Eukaryota; kingdom Viridiplantae; phylum Streptophyta; class Magnoliopsida; order Myrtales; family Myrtaceae; genus Eucalyptus; species Eucalyptus virginea. The sequence goes on along the minus strand of CM024516.1, from coordinate 357,888 downwards.
GGAGTTTCCACCAGCTGAGTATTGTCGAATTCTGGTGTTCTTGAGGATTGAGCCCCATACGGGCAAAATCTCTTGCCTTTTTTTGCATTTGAACCCTTTGAACATCTGGATTTATGCCTTATCAGCCCCTTTTCCCCTGTTATATTCTGCTCCATCTCCATTTCTGCTTCCTTGTATCGCTCCTCATAGAGCACCATAGCTGATTCTTTATCAATGCAGCAACTTCCTCTTTTTTGTGGCCCTTTCTCCTCCATAATGACCAGTGGCAAGTGCTGATTAGATTGACTCATCTCCTGAGTGTTTAGATGTTCTGCATGGCCTGGTTCACATATGGCTAGTGTTTGGTTTGTATTCCGATGATGCGATACGGAGCTGTTTCAGGTGCTGAATTTGTGGGTGTTTCAGGCACAATCTCGTCGTCATCTGGTGGTATCTCCTGTTTGCCATAGAAGATCTTCCCGTACGGGCTTAGATCACGAGCTTCCGCTCGTAGCCAATGGCCGAAAGGCTCGGCTTGAAAGTCCAAATTTCCTTCAATTAAGCCCATCCGAATTTCCGTTATTTTTCCGTTAACGTCCGAATCGATTTTACGTAAAAATCTCGGAATTTCCGAAAAATTTTCGGAGGATGAGTCAACGTTCCTAAAATAGATTGTGACTTGACAGAACTTTTAATTTCTAAAATCGGATTCAAATTCATGATTAATTTCAATCCGGTACGCTTTTAGTGTGACGTAGTCTATGGGGTAATTTTTAGGAATTTTTGGTGCAATTGACCCGTGATCAATTTATCTTGAATCACGATGTACATCTTTGACACATTGGTGACTCTTGGTTATCATAAAAATCTCAAGATTTTAATTATGGGCACCGAATAACAAAACGACATAAAAATCGATCTAGTGCCAATCAACAGTATTTTGCAATCAAATGAAATCACCCACACTCTGATTACATATCTCAGTCAAATCAACCTATCTCCGGTCTCTGATCGATTTCAATAGTGCCGTAATGACCCTTGTAGATCAACACGGTCGAGAAATCAATTCATGGTCGAATTCTCAAGTCCATTGCATTTAGATTCCTTAATTACTTTTCTAGATAGTCCAATTATATTAGCTTAGAGAATAGCACAATCGGCGCATCGACGAATGACCCGATTTATTTAATTGAAAACGAAATTTGAAAATTCAGGCCGTCACAAATCAAGTGACAGTTAAAAATAAATAAAAATCTAGAAGAAAGAAAACAAATTTCCAAGCAGCATCATTGTCATATTAAAGGGTCATCAATAGAGTTAAATCTCATAAAGAGGAAAAGATCCCCACAAGCTGCTGATAAGTAGATTCCTTATGAATCATTTGTTAAACAAGAGGAACATGGGAAGAAAGTATTAACCAAGCCAAATCAGTATTCCCGAAATGTCCAGCGAAAAGAATCTCCTCAAAATCATAAGTGAACCTTCAGCCTTTTTGCGGGGACAAACCGTGAAATCCAGAGTCCTTCGCTAAATGCTTGGTTAAATAGAATCTGTGTCTACATAGACCCCGGCATCCAAGAAAACACACAGCTATCGGAGCCATGACAATCACTCCGAACATTATATCATAAAGACGAGCTAAAGAAACGACCCTGCCCCAGATCCAAGTGGGCTTCAGAATCGGTCGAAGAACTTGCGCTATCGATATGAGGCCCCATCCGGTGGGGATGAACGCCAACAAACTGGTGAAAATCTCTATTAACTTGAGCTGCCGATACTCCACCAATGCAATTAACGCGAGTGCTCCTAGTATGATGATGAGGAACTGCACGAGTCGATAGTACATGTGATCTCTTGCCGCGTACTTGTCCCAGGCATATGATATAAGCGCACGGACCCCCAGAATTACGAAAAAGCAAATCAAAGAGAGCAAGTAAACAGAAATACTTCTACTCCCAGCTGGGATTCCGAGTTGGTATACAACCCCATACTGGAAAAGGAAGAAGCGGAGATCCAATATTACCTCTACAAGTTTTCCCCAAAGACCTGTTGTTCTTAGATGATCCTGCTCCTCACACCACCAGACTTCCCAACTCTCTTCAGCTTTAGTAAACACACCACCACGGAACCATATCCAGTTCATGAAATCGTCGAAGTCATGCACCGTCTTCAACGAATCGAAACCCAGAGGATTGAACAGAAAAGGAGCCATTATCCATGAAACAACAAGGAACCAACTTGATATGGTCAAGGCTTTGTAAGTGAAGGTATTTTTGTCAGCATGGCTGCGTGAAGCATAGAATGTGAGTAATAGGCCTAGTTCAATCGCCTTCACAAAGTGACTACGTGCATACAGCCTGTAGTTCTCTGCGAAACTTTTGTGGTCCACGACAAACCCATGTCCTGTGGGACGATATTTCGCACTACCGTGAAGAACGGCCCGGCGGAAGTAGTGGGCACGAGTTCCCATAGAAAACGTGTAGAAAACAGATGATAACTGGAGCTGTTTGGTCATGAAATCCCACATAGCTTGAAGAAATCCATGCTGAAGGGTACTCTCCACTATCATAGGGATTGCCGTGAATAGACAGAGTTGGATGACAAATAGATTTAGAATTGTACCGAGTGCTTTATTGTCATTGCTGCTGCTTGCAGCGGCACCTTCAAGCCCCTTTGGGCAAAGATAGAGCCGGCCCCATAAAAATGCATAGGCTGTCAGGATGACCATCGTTGTGTTAAAGAAGTATCCCACAGTGGAGTAAAAGAAGGATAGCATCCGGAAGAAGTCAAGCCGATGGCCCAACCGATAGACATCTCTGCTAAGGACCTGTTCACCATTTCCAGCAGCAACCTTGGCTTCAACCATCGATATCTGATTCAATCCAACATCCCTTCCCTTTCCCACTTGTATGTACTCATGGTGTGTGAACTTGCCTCCTCTCAATGTGCAATTAAATCCGGCAGAAATATCTTCACTAATGTTGATCATTCTGGATGCTCTGCTAATACCGCCCCTGCTTAGGAACCAAAACCTGTCGAAAACATCTGAATGGCTGTAATTCATTCGAACTTTCAAAGGATTAGCCAAGACGCGTTGCCCCAACGTGACTAAACTCATCTCTTGAGCTGACATAAACCAAGCAAGCGATGAAACTGAACCAGTGAAGATGTGTTCTCTAACCCCCAAGACAGTAGGCTTCCGTATGCCATAGTAAGTCTTGAATTCTTCCAGCAGATTCCGCATCTTGAGTGCCTCCTCGAAATAGTTGTCTTGGTTCATATCGATAGTCTGGACAGCATCGCCACGAGTGAAAATGAGCGCATGGTTCTGGTTTTCCGATTTTCCCTCTCCAAGCTTCAAAGGACCAGGCAATTGGACCCTGTATAGTTCTACTTCCTTCTGGCGTTGCCCATCGTACTTGACCAGAACAGAGTAGTATTCCTTTTCATCCCTCCCGGGGACTTCTTCTACATAAGCTACTCGGAGCGCTTCATTATTTTTCATCAGGTACAATATTTCCTCTGCACGATTATCTTTCTCTGCCTTTTGAGACCCATAAATCTGGCAAGCGACCACGAATGTGCATTTCATCGCAGATATATGGTCTTCTGACAAAAGATTGGTTGAACTAATACTGGTATTAAAACTCAGAGAAGAAGACAACTCCTCCAACCTAGAACTGTTCGTGCTGCCATCTTGCCCCCCTGAGTCCAGTCCTTTTGCTAATTCCTGAATTTCCACCTCTGATGCAGAATCAAGAAAAGCTATCATCTTAAGTGCTCGATGGTAATATATCATTCCTCTGACTGCTCGAGCAAGTGTCAGGCCTCTGTATGACGCCCAAAGCCTAAGATCTCTCAACTCGGCCATTGCTTCATCGTCCTCATCAGCCTTCACCACCTTTCCTTCTCTAAGCATTCTCTCTATGAAATATTTCCACTCATCAGGATATACGGTCTTCAAATAAAACAATATGCAAACTCCATCTTCGTTCTTTTTCAGAAGCTGTTCTTTGCTGTACAGTACGTCTTCATTGTGGTAAGGAGTCAGAACACTGAAACCAAACATTTTCTCCACTTTAGGTGCGTGGGGCATGTTCATAAATAGCGAATTACTGAAAAAGCAAATTCGCCGTCTCGCCTCAACATTTGAAGGAACATTGTGCGTAGAGTCCCTCGAGGTCAGAATAATGTGCAAGCGACGAACTTGCCAATGGAACTGGTTATTACTCAAATCGGGCAATGCAACTGCATCCATGAAAGGCAATCGACCACCAGATGCCAACTGATCCTCCCCGTCTATGGAGAACTCCCTAATAACAATCCGATAAAGGGCCTGCAGAGCGAGCACAATTTTACCCACGTCTTTCTTGGAATCTTTCAATAGCTTAGCCAACTTTGATATATATTTGTGTATCTTGGGCAACATGGACAAGTTGAACTGCTTTGTAAATTTCCCATCCTTGATGGAGCGATCAATCTTTTCGAACAAATCAGTGATCACGGAATGCTCCTTCGAGTCAATTTTGACTATTTCAAGCAGCAAGTGCTTGACACTGTCGTATGCTTCGATCACAGCACAGCGCCTGTACTCGTTCTTGCAGATCTTATACCAGAGCCTCTTGTCAGTAGCATCAACTAGCTCCTTGGCCTGTCTTAAAGCAAGCAACAGCTCATTGAACAGGAGAAAACATGGCCAGAAAATAACTCTGTCACTCCAAGCACTCCTCCGTAGCTCCAAGATCTCAACTTCCTGGTCAGATACTATATCCTCTTCCCTAAATATGGCTATGATCTCATTCCAAAGCAAAGCAAACCTCAGCGCTTCAACCTGATTAGGTTCAAACTTCTGGTACGGCTTGCCCAGTCCATACCTCAGCTTCAGCCGGTGAAGCAAATCCTTAAACTTGTTTCCTATCGTTTGCAAAAGCTGCCCCTCAGGCATTAGATTAAACTGAACAGCGCTCGCAAAGAACTGGAACCGCAATCTCACCTGCTCCAGATTTCGGATCTCACCCAAGTGATCTAACAACCCTACTGCTGCTCCAACCAAGGATGAATAGATCGAGTACCAAATCTGCAGATCCATAAGGTAAATAAGCACCACGGGAGCCACAACAGCCCAACAGCAAACCTGTTGCTGTCGCCGAAGAACTGGTGCCACTCGTATTTCACATCTAGCAGCTCCAAGAGCTGTTTCGTGGGTTGGATCATGGGCTTAATTTGCAGGAAGTAGCTGAATAAAAATTTGGTGGCTAGTACATGTATCCAGAATAGAGAGTACTTCACACTATCGATCAGACCTTCTCTAAGGCCACGACCCACGAAGATACGGCTCTGGAACCACCACGTGAACAGGTGGAAGATCCTCCAGTTTCTTTCCTCTAGGAAATTTTGAATCCATGGAAGGATCATCAGGGCCAATCCCAACAGCTCAGGAAGAACAAAGACGAAGGCCAGCTCGAGAAAATGCACCAATCTCCTGTTTGCCTCTTGTGACCATCTCTCATCGGCATTTCTTTGCGACCAAATCCGTCCATAGAACACCCAAAAAGCAATCATCCAAAGACTTGCCACGACAATCTTCATCACCATCCTCACTCCTAAAAACATCGTTTCTCTTGACACCAAGAGGTACTGCGTTCCAGCATCAAGCAGGGACTGCAAGAACCTCATCCCACTCCAAGTCATGAAAATAGTCAAGACCTTGACTTGAAGGTCCTTGCTCTTCAATGCCTGCCATGGATACTCCTTATCATCGTGCCAAGCCACAATGATTGCAGCTTGCAGAAACAGAACCAACATCACCCACAATCGATCGAAGCTAAGGAACAAGTTCCAAAACGTCCTCGTCTCTACGAACCCCGTTTTGCCAGCTCTAGTGAAAAAGCTACTTCCACGATCGATCGGCCATCTCAACTTTGCAAAGCACCTTCCAGACCAGAAGTACTCATTGATATCATCATAGTTCCTCCATGCACCGGGGGGCGCAGTCCCATTCTTGCTCCTGTCGACCTCTTTCCTAATCGTGTCGTAAATTGGCTTCACAACTTTTTTTAAAAAGGCCTTCTCTCCTGAGACCGAAGCCAAAACGGGCTGTCCAGTGTTCGGGTCAATGTAATTCTCCAAGATCCTGTTCATTTCCATCGCCATGTTGTGGAAGATGTAGCAAATGCACTCTGGCATGAGCCGCAGGTTCGCCGACTCACCCCACACAAGGAGATAGAGCGAGACATAGAGGAGCTCACGCCGTGGGTCTGAGACAGCATCATGGCAGTCGGAGATCCAGATATTTGACTTCCTGCCCAAGTAAGAGCACCAGAGGGTGTAGTTCCGGAGAAGCTTTTTCCGGAAGCAGCAGAGGACGGTGACGTCAAGGGCCTCAATGTTGTCCGGCCTTGACGAGAGCCGCATCTGGAGGTTGGCGAGGTGGAGGACAAGGTGCTCCCGTTGGTTCCGGACATTATCCTCCTGGAAGCCAAAGAAGAGGCGGAGCCAGTCGAGGAGGTCGTAGTCAGGGCGCCACGGGGACCATGGCGGCCGGTGGAGGCCACCAACAGAGCGCAGGGCGGCACAGGCAGCACGGACCTCCGGGACGCCGAGGGAGGGGGTGGTCAGCCCGGACGGCAGCAACTGGGATGATGTTGTACGGTGGTTCTTGATCATCGCCATCAGGCAGGGTCTGGCCGGGCCGGGATCGACCCCTCAGGGTGCCGGGTATATTCAGGTTGCGAAGGCGGCTCATTGGGTTGGGGGTTTTGCGGGGGAACTCGGAGGTTCGACTCTGTAAGTCGGTCATGCGGTGGTGAATCGGCTTTGGTGAAGCTTTTGGACTGAAGATGGCAAAGCATGATCAATGGTCACGCCATGGCAGAGACAGAGAGAGTGGCGCGTTTTTGCGGGATTCGATTGTTTTGTGCTGTGCACGAGCTTTGAGTTGTTTCACTTTTGCTTTTAGGACGAGCTTACTTTTAATTAGCTACTCTGATGCGATACCTCCTTTTCATTTTGTATAAAGATAGGTGCGGTCTGATCCGACGATCATCAAGAGAGACTAAGAGGGAAAAGAAAAGAAGAGAAAATCATCGGACCAACGATCGGCTCCATTTGTTTTGTCTTGGATTTTCGCATGTTGTCATGACTTTTTGCTAATTTCCATACACCAATCAAATAGCAATTCGGACAGGATGTCATAGTGCGACAAAAAGCAGACAAGTAACCCCATATTTTGCACTCTTGAATTTCTTCGTTATTAAGAAACAGTACGTACCATAGATCCTTTTGCTGTGGCAAAAGACCCGTTAATTGTAGTTATCTGAGTTCACAAAAAAATTCCTGCATGCATAGATAGTAATTCAAACCAAAGTTTCATATATTCAACAACTATCGTATATTTATGCTGCATCGATTCAGTATGTCTCTAGTTTATACCTCACGGGATTTGACCCAACATCAAATGGATCGAGAATTTCACAAATTGTCTTGACCAAAAAAGTTAACTGTGCGTGAAAAACAAAGGAAGAAACCTTGAAGTTTCAAAAAAGAATTTCATGCAAACTTTAACGTTTAATATGCTACAACATAAAGCTTAAAGTTACTCAAATGATGCAATTTTCAATGTGAATATACTTTAAGTTACTCAAACCTAAAGTGCTTTTTATAGAGCATCTTCCAATATGACATGTCTCGCGTGAGTTTTAGTTATTGAAAGGAATTGTTTCTCAATAAAGGTTTATGTTTTATCTTTTCTTCTCTTTTTGCAAAGTTCCAACTTATAATGTGAAAATCACATGCATGATATTTTACTACTGGGGAGGTACAAAAATCGTAAGGTCAAGACAACGAATGAACTTCCCGTGCCCTCATTTCGGTTTTTGCAGTATGTGAACTTTCGATCAAAAGGAATTTGAGCCGCTCCTCACCACGTTGAATTAATTTTATTTCACGAAAAAGATTAAAAATAGAGAGAGACCTTTGAATAGGCCAAGCACATGTTTAGATCGCATCAAATGTAACATGAATATAACTAATCCACATAATTATCAGTACAGCACATGATTATCATAATATTGTACTTGCATAAATCTCACTTCAAAAATTCATCGCAGCGGCAGTATTGTCAGATTCTTAATGAGAAATACTAAGAAGTGATCGATAATTTCTTCTGTGAAGAAGAATCTCAAACATGGATTGACGTCACCCAAGTTCATTGGAGAAAAGAAGGCTAACTTAAGAAAGAAGGTAACGGAATCGCCAAAGTGCATGAACATGAGAGGTTCAGATTAAAAGGAGTAAAGCAAGGCTTGTGCTGGTCCTGAGAAAGGTGCTACCGTCCCTTGATAATTTTAAGGGGAAAAATCATGAGGATGATTAAGCTGACGTTCCTCGAACTTTCGTGCGCCGAAGGAAAGGAGAATCTGGGCATTAGATTCCCCCGCCTTTTCAACACGTTTTCTCCCGTAGAATTTGGTAAACTTTCTCTCTTGACCTGGGAAAGCTAGTCATGGTCGGCGGCCGTTAAAGAAGGAGACATTCCCTCATCCGGCTGCTGCAGAAGTGAACCAACAGATCCCGGTTCAAGAACTGAGTTCGGATGCATAAGGCAATGATGCCTTGTCGATGAAGGTATCATTATTAGAAGTAATCAATCTCAAGATAAATATGTTCCAAATCAAAACCTGACATCTATCTTATTAGAGCAATTCCCAATTGTTAGGACTAGAAATCAAACTGCCTAACCACATAACCGAACTGACCAATTCTAGGCTGGGTCCATGATTGATCTAGGAGCCGGCCCACCTTATTTTTTGTCCATGTTTCATCAATTGTTCATTTGCCTCTCTTTCTTCTCTCTTTTTTATTTATTTGTTAGTTCTCTTTATACTCACTTGAAGCTAATGTTGCATAAATATGCACCTTCAGGAGGAATTTCCGGGTGAAATATGCAATCAGATTGTGGTGTCTAAACTTTTTAGCAAGTCAGTACTGTTGCTTATTAATGAATCGATGGGATTAGGCTAGCTTTGGTCTTTTCGATTTCCAGAGAATAACACAGCCGCCGGCTTCTAATTTCCATGCTTTGTTAAAAATGCCACAATGGAAAAAATTCGAGGATGAGCAGCTGGATCTCTTGTCTTTATTTGAATACGACATAAAAGATAAAAGACTTCTAGGATTTGATTTTAAGCCAGCCCTACCTGAAAACCAGTCTTGAAACCGGTTCTAATGATAACCAACTTTAGGTAAAATCAACTTGTTCAAGGTGGGGAATTGGGTCAGTCAAGGCCGATTCCCAAATTTTTTACCTGGGGATCGAATCGATCCCTGGGTGAACCTATGTGAACTGAACTGGTTGCAAACCCCTTCTCATGACCGCTTATGCTTTGAGTGAATGGGCAGCAGGGTGTTTCCAAAAACCCCCCAGTGGTGAGTGACTTAGATGGGCCAACACTTCGCATGAAAGAAGTCCAGGATACCATTCGAAGGGCAGCCACTTTCGCGGCCGAAGAGAACTTACTGGACACCCAGACCTTCGTAAAGGACTACAAGGAGGAATTGGCCAAAGAAGGGGTCTGAACAGAGGAAATGATCATATCCGGCGATCCTCCGGTCGAAGTAAATCTGGAAACTGATAAAGAGCCATCGATGGCCAAAGAATTAAGTTGAAATCCTTCAAAGGTTCAGAGATTGCTTCGTATGGGAATATACAAAGACATGCCAGGACCAGATTGAAGCTTGGTCGAGCACAAACTGCCAACCTTACCTGAAGCAAGGCCTGTTAAACAACTCCCACGAAGAATGTCAGTCCAGATAATAGAAAGTGAGTCCTAATGATATTAGGGAGTTAGTTCAAGATGGGATAAGAACAGCAAGAGTGTCATAATTTTTGTATGTATAGTACTCACTTAAGGTCATAACTTTTTTTTTTTCTCTCATTTGGTAATAAATTTAAAATCCATCAAGTGTCATCGGCGATTTTCTCACCGAATGTGGCATTAATTTACGACAAACCATCCAGTAGCGTGTTGACAAGCTAAAGTCAGCAATCGGGAGGCTTAATTTACGACAAACCATCCGAATGTGACATTAATTTACAACAAACCATCCGAAATTCAATTTTCATTTTCAAGAACCGTAATCCCAATTCGAAGTATCATCTCATCAAATTCACAATTGAGAGCCGAAGCAAGAGTAGCGGCTCTCGGTTTTAGGAATAAAATCAAGACATCAGTCAATATTTTTACTATTGTGGGCCGTGAAGTCCAACAAGAATTTCTTGTCGCTTTCCCTGTTGCAGCACCGTCTCCGCTTCGGCTCCGGGCGAATCGTCGTCGTTGTTGGCTCTCACTCGGAAGCCAATTCGTCCTGCAGTCCCTGTTCTTTTCTTGCTTCTCCGACCGAGCCTTCGCCTGTAAAAAGTCGAACCAGAAAATACCACATACTCAAATTCTTTTCGTCGTTTCGCTGTAGTGGGCGATGAAAAGAGGATACCCAGAACCTTCTCCATCCACGTCTCTCAGCCGCGCCTCATTCCAGATTCAAGCACAACCCTGAATGAATAGTTCTTTTGCTGCCCGGCTTTGATTCTTTTTATCTTTTGTCGCACTTCTCTTTTTGTTCCTGAAATTCGCGGAATTGGGGATCAGATGCTGGTAGATGGAAAGGTCTCATTCTTCAATTGACACCCATTTGGTTTCGAGCCCTTTACTGTGGCTATTCTTTTTGGTGATTGATGATGGAGCTAGAATGACTAGTTTTTATTACTAGTATGCTTCAGATTGTCTTTAGATTGTTCTCACCTCCACATTAGACTTCCATTTATTTTTAAGAACTCCATGTCGGAGTGAAAAAATTAAGTAAAAAAATCCATGTAGGACGATTTATCGGAAATGACACTCAAATGATAAATATTATACCAATGTGATGATACTCAAATGAATGCCATACAAAAGTTATCACACTCGTATTGTTTTAATCCCTGTTCAAGGCTCACTTTATTCGAATTGCAGATTGCCAGACTACGTTGATTGGATCTCCGACCTTGTATCCGTTATAAAAAAGAACGAAAAAGTTCGTGTGTATCAACTTTAGGGATTCACACAAAGCAAATCCTAAAATGAATACCCCATGCCCGTGGCAGAATGAATATTTGATAATGAAGTTGACAATGAGCAATTAACCTTCATGGACAGGTGCTTAGAATACAAAAGCAGATCTAACTAAAGAAGATATTCTTGGTCAAAAAAAAAAAGATATTCACAAGACAGCTTTCTATTATCCTTTCCTTTAGGTATTTGTTATGCCATTTGGTTTTAAAAATGCTGGGCTACTCCTTAATAAATGCCATTATAAGTGAAATGATGGGCAAACACATTGAAGTTCATACCGATGATATTGGGGCCAAAACCACGAGCAAGCCTTGTATGTAGAAACAATTTTTTTTTTTGGTCACTATCACATCCCTCATTTTTAATCTAATGTGACTTTTTCATTTGTATAAGAATGAAATATATTGATTGTAGATCATGATCTTTTTTTTCTTTTTTTGTTCTAATTGGAGATTTTAAGAGTTTCCTCAGGTGATTGTGACTATTGAGAGCATAGCGATGAAATTGCTTCCAACAGTTTCAATTTTGAATATGTTGGTGTTTGGCCAAAGTAAAAGGAATTGTTCATCAACCCAAAGAATTATATCAATGGGAGAATTATGTTGAGAAGCATCAAATTCATTGTTACATTTGCAAACAATGTAAAAGAAATGAAATCGACAATAAAATTTTGAAAATTAAAGAAGGATGAACAAATTTGGGTATCATCATTCTTCATCTTCTATGAAGCACCTGTGAAAATTGATTGCCTTTTTCATCTTCATATTTTAGAATTTGGTTAACATTTTCGAATTGATTATCTAATTTGAGAAAATAATTTAGGAGCCCGTAAAACTTTTGAGGTACCTTTTTGCTTGGCAATTATTGAGAACTTAGCCCCATGTTTCGTAAACTATTAGAAAAGCAAGCTTATGTCAATGCTAAACTAGAAAATATTTTAGACAATACTACTTTCCTCTTTGCTTTGGCACGTAATTCTTCATACTATTAGAAAAGCAAGCTTGTGTTGATGCTAAACTAGTAAGTTATTCAATAGATTAGTAAATCTTGTTCGGAAGAAAATCTACATACGATAAAATTATCAAACTACAAATGTACACATCACTTCTTATACAGATGATGGACCTAATAAAAATTTGGTGCCAATGCAATTTGCTCATCCGGTTTGTGACATAATTAGGTATATGGTTTTTTTTTTTTTTGTCGAAAAGATGGCAAATTGGCTACTTTCAAGGAATCTGTACGGTTGTAACCCTCCAATTGGTCCCGTGAAATTCTCTAAAAAGCGATCTAACTTGAAAATGAGGTGAATTTTATTAATGACCGACTGATTATAGAATCTGTTCACTGAACCCGAATTGCCCATCATACCCAAGTCAATTCCAAATTGACTAAGCTGGGCAAGCCCTCCCCACGCGCCTCCGGAGGGGCGTGGGTCCCACCCCGCCTCTCCCCCTTTCTTACACCATATCTGCTTCGAGCATCGTCTCAGAGACCACGCAGGCGCAGAACGCAGAAAGAACGACAGCATAAAGGGCGAAAGCAGTCGCGGCAGATCAAGAAAACCTCCTCCCCCGAAAGAACCCAACAGCCCAGATTCACCGAACGCCCAGAAGAGAAGCAGCCCACCTGCAGAATCGTCGTCGAGATCGAACCCCTCTTCTTCTTTTCTCCTCCGGCCGTTCTTGTCGGGGCCTCGTCTCGCCATGGCCGACAGGGAAGAAAAGCCGCCGGCGTCCCCGCCTCGGCGGCTGCGGCGGCGGCGCCGTCCACGTACCCTCTGATCCTCAGGATCATGAGCAAGCGGCGGACGTGGGCGTGCCTCTTCGTGCTCGTCTACGCCGTCCTCCTGTCCTCCACGTGGAACTCCCTCAAGTCCATCCTCGCCTGGTACCAGTCGCAGGCCAACCAGCACCCGTCGTCCGGGTGGCCCGCGCTCTACGCGTCGGTGCTCCTCGGCGCCGTCTTCGGGGTCCTCTCCATGGTCGCCGCCCTCGCCGTCGCCATCCCGGCGACGCTGGTGACGTGGATCACGGTCGTGGTGCTGCTGGCCTTCTTCGGGAAGCCGAAGAGGACGTTGGTCCACGAAGGGAGCAAGATGACGAAGGAGATCGTTGGGATGGTGGGCAAGGTTCTGCTCAAGGAAGGGAAATGTCGTGGCCGCGGTTTGTGCTGTTGTTGGGTACTTCGCTCTCGTCAAGAGGAACGCTGAGGGTGACTGACGGGATAGAATTCGATTTGTGACAGATTCAGATCGGCAAATTTTTCATTTTCCTGGGAAGAGATTAGGGATTTGGGGGTTCTTGGTGAGAAAAAATTGGGAAAGTTTACTTTTTTATTTTTGGTTGGGGGGGGTGTGGGGGTCTTCTTTGTGACGAGTTCTTGAATTTCTTTTTCTTTCTTTTGGGGTGGGGAGGTTCTTGAAATGGGTATGCTCGGAAGCGAGGGACGGACTCTGTAACTTTTGATTGGCTAGCTCTTGTAAATTCTTGCCACTATCATGATCTTACTTTGCTGAATGCTGTATCTTGATGATGTTTCTCTGGTGTGTACTGAATCATTATGTTTCCAAAATTGTTGTCTTCGTTTCCCATTTCATACAACCTGGCCAGTGAAGCTGCAGAGGAGCTGTTCATTGTCGTCTCTTGTGCCCCAGTCACCAATTTTAGCGAAAACCAGACGGCTTTCCGAGTTCTGTGTTCACTTCTGCATTGTTCGCATATGGGATGCATACCAGTGAGTCCTCACTTTTTATTCATGTTTTGGGGAATGAGTTTGGTCAGTAGAAGTTCAAAGACAGTGCACGGAGAGGATAGATACTGCAAAAGGAGTAGCTCGCCAATAGAATCTGAAGGTCCTGAGTTGGTCTTTTGGATGATTGATTTCTCTCTGAACAAGGTAAAGTCCATGTTAAGGCAGGGCAATGGAAAATTTTCAGGTCAGCAACTCGCACCTAGAACGGTGCCATGCTCCATAGAAAGCTTATGCGCGGCATCCACGTTTTTGACAGGTGAAAGAAAGAAAGGAGCTTTAGGTTGGCTTGAGGCCTTGTGGTATGGAATCACTTCTCAGCGAGGTCCAACACAATTACAGAGTGATAAAGCTTCTGTCGGTGATTAACTTCATCTATTGCAATGAGATTGTTTAACATGTCATTTCTTACGGTGGTCAATTGGGTGCGTCATGAATAGGGAAGATACAAAAACCACCATAGCGTAACCAAGCGGAAATTCTATCAGTCGAACTTATCTAGAAATTCACATCCTAAAAATGAAGGAAAATTAACTCAGCGATACTAAATCAGCGCCGATTAACATGTGCTGGCAACTGATGTTACTTCTTTCGGCAGCATGGCTGGCATTCTTTGCCTGGTGTGGAACTCGTATACTTAGCTTAGGAACGTGGCAAAGCTTATATTAATGGAAAAGTCAGCTCACTTGTTTGATTCTTTGCTTCTACTTGGATATCGGATCTGATACTTTTGTCTTGCACAAGGACAGCGAATGTAGTGGCTCTGTTCTTGTGAAAGCCTGTCGGGTGCCGACATTTGCATGCCGTGGTTAAAATATTGACTTGGAGAAGACATTATCGATCTCAGAAATCCCAAATGAGAACGCTAGGAATCATGTCATACTAAACAGAATTCTGGCAAAAGGAATAAAAGCAATCGCACCACCAAAATCTCTCCCTCTGCAGATGCATATTTGGTGACCAAACTCCTGCAGGCCCAAGGCGTGGCCTTGACATAAAGCAGATATACATGGACCGTGCCTATAAAATAACGGTTAACTAAAGTCATCGATTTTTATAGATTTTATGTGAGATTCATCGAATAAAATAATATAATCAACCATACTTAGGATTTTTATAGATTTTATGTGAGATTCATCTATATTTCCTCTCGGTAAGATGAACTTATATAAGATTCCAAATTTTATAGTGCGCCAACATTCTTTATGGAGATTATTGCCTTCATTTAAAACATGTAAATTTTTAGAAGTACATTCTTTTTCAATATATAAAATACGTTGATATTTGCTTTTATCAAATTCAATAAACTTAACTAGTGTCCCCTGACACCTTCTAATAAGACTTACGATACATAATTATATCATTTTGTTCATGATTACCTTTTGTAACTGGACCTGTTGCTTTATCTGTTCTAACACCAACCAATAACATGTTTGTTGTTGTTGGTCAAGAAAGAAAAAGGGAAGCGCTTTTCAACCCATTATTTGCAATTTTTATTGATTATGATTATCTTCTTGATGCAACCTATTATTAGATTACGGAAAAAAAAATCACTTTGGAGGCATGACCATCCTCGCCAATGGAGCAATCGAGTCCTTGCCTACAATCATAATTCATGATTGAGAGCAAAACTATTGATCATCCTCTTTATGATTGTTTTCTTGATGCTACTTATCATGAGATTACGGAAAAAAAATAGGCATGACCATTCCCCCAATAGAGCAATTGAGTCATTGCGCATAATTGAAATCCACAACTGAGCGAAAATCACTAATCACCCTCCACATGTTAGAAGATGAAGAAAAATAGGAAATTTGCAAATTTGTAAAATCCATTTAACTTTGGAAGTCCTCTATTTGTTCTTCATCGTAATTTACTATTTAATCTGAACAATATATAATATGAATTGTCAAAGGAAAATCTAAATCTGGCCCCAAAACTCGGATTTCTGAAGCAATGCTAAAGTCATTCAAGCTAAACGAACTCGACACGTAATTAAAAAAAATAATGATGATGATGATGATAATCAGGCCGTTAAGTTGGAGCAGTTAGCGGGTTAGAGGTTTAAGTAATTCACAAATAAATTAACGTGCGATCCATTTAAGATATTGACTAGATTAGCCGTCAAAGACTGGTGAAGGAGGATGGATGGCAAATGTCCGGTCGTTGCTAATCCAGGGGAGCGACTGAGTGACGATGACTGCTGGTCTTTGTGTGGTTAACATCCCTTTTCACAGCGATGGAAACAGTGCTCCTTTTCCGCCTCCTTTTTGTTTTGTTTCTCTTGCCCGAGCCGGCAAAATACATGAATTTTCTTCCCAAAACCTGCGGCTTGATTGGCTGTCGATACATGGTATCAAGCTGCTTTCCATTTTGTTTTTTGGTGGGGCTGGGAGCGTTCATCATTGAGCTGCTTTTCTTTGAAATGTAGCATCTCTAGCATCGAATTAATTTGAATGCCGACGAATTTGTGCTGCTAAGAGCTAAGCCCCTTAATTACGCGCAGCGCGTAGTGGTCCAGAAAATTTTCCAGGAAATTCAGGGGCTGGTTTCCAGAAGAAACCCACAAAGAAAATGTCACCCCAAAAAGTAAATCCGGGAATGCAAGAACACGTTGAGTGGAAAAGAGTGCAGAAAGAGCAGAAAAGAGAAGATTGAATAGGACTGTGAATCACGACTCTGGAAAGGGAAAAAATTGTGAGATCTTGGTCATCACGCGAAACCATCTTGGCGGTTTAGCTCAGTCAATAGCACCAGAGCGAAACCGCCAGCGAAAGAACTAAAAAGGCCACGGCCAGCAGTTACTTTCGCCTTGGCTTGCGTCACACCAGAAACCAAAATCTCAGTGCAGTAGAAAAGGGTACAATATCCTTTCTTTGGCCTGTTTTCTTTCTTGATTTAATGGCTAATTTGTAGCTTTTGATTTGGTAAGAGAGGAGAACGAGAGGTCCACATCCACCCATGACCATGGCCCCAAATGCTCCCCCCCCATCCACGGTCTCACGCTGTTGAACGACAACAGCCTTCGGCTGCTTCGGTCAGTCCAAAACATTGTAACTCAAGCAAAAGAGAGAAGGGGAAAAGAGGTGTAGAAACAGGTGCTCCAGATCCATCATCTCAATTAACCGGAGAAGGGCTTGAAGATAACGCGCCACCATACTTGTTTCCCCAGCAACCTCCCATCTCCTTGTTTCTCCCTCTACTGAGTCTCTCTCTGACGGTTCTTGAATCAAAGTGAACCTCTCTCTCTCTCTCTCTCTCTCTCTCTCTCTCTACGCGTTGGCCCTGTTCGATGTGCTGTCTTTCACTTTCCCTTTTCTGTCCATTCAGTAGTTCCTTGCATAGAACACCTTTTTACCCACTTTCCCTATAAATTGTCCTACACGAAACCGGTTCATGCGATCTCTCTCCCCCTCTCTTGCAGCGAGGAGTGACGGGAAATGAGGAGCGTGAGTCTTGACTTCACGTTACTGAATTCTGGCTTCTCCTCATTTCAGACTGCTCGGCATTCTCAGGAAGTCCTCAAATTGGGCGTTATAAGCGCCCATCCGACGTTTTCTCAGGAGTCTTGATCTTCAGCCCCGTCGCGGCGTTTTCTATCGTCCAAGCGTCGCCTTTGTGGGGAATTCAGTGCCGAAAGGGATCTTGGTCTCCTGGAAATTGGCTTCTTGTCGACGTACCGTCACATTTTCAGTCTTGCCAGGTGGAAATCTCCTTTGGCTGTTCATGATTCGGACTCTTTCTTGACGTAGAGCCAAAAGGGTACCTCAAAACCCTCCCAATTTGTGAAATTCTGCATCGATCGACATCTTCTTGAAGCTGCCAGCACTATGACATCAAGAATTGTTGTGAGGAATGGGCTGTTCTACCCATTTGTGGGGTTTGCATCCTGCGTGGCATTCATTTACTTGTCTTTTGGTGACTCCCAGGCTCAATTTCTATGTGGGGAAGAGGATGGACTTCTGTGGGAAGAAATGGGACACAGTTTGTGGTCGATGGTAAAGTTTTCTACGTGAATGGGTGGAATTCTTACTGGTTGATGGATCAGGCGGTTGACGAATACAGCAGGCCTAGGGTTAGGACGGTGCTGCAAGCTGGTGCGCGGATGGGTCTCACGGTTTGCAGGACCTGGGCCTTCAATGATAACACTTATCATGCTCTCCAGATTTCCTGGTCAGTTTGATGAGGAGTGTTTCAGGTAAGAATAATTCTTTAATTGTGCAGATTGGCATCCGTTGATTAAACAATCATGGTTATTCTTAATTCCTTATCCATTATTCTATTCGTCGAGTCATTATAATATCTGTAATGTTAACATGTCAGTGAGATCCAGGATTCCATGTTATTTGCTGCTGCGATCTTCTTCAGTTATGTTTATAGGCTTTAAGTTTTTATGGCACTCTATGTAAGTAGGTCTTAGAAATAAAGTGAAATTGTTTGGAGTGAGCTAGATTAAATGTCAGTTAAGGTGCTTGCTACCCAAACGAGGGGAAAGAAGAAGATTAGCAGCTTAAGGACTGAGAAGGTAATCCATGAGGTCATACTGGAGGACCGATGGAGATTGCTTAACATTTAAAATTGACTTTTTGAATACAACAAATCCACCCAATATGAGCCATGCCACCCAATGCATTCTCTAGTTCAAGTGATTATTTTCCCCTCATGAAGATTAGTAAAGTAATTCTGGAGAGTTATTGTCTTTATTTAGAGAAGCACAGTCCAAATTAATTACTATATCTCTTCCAATTCTATGTAGTTTTCTTTCCTTTTAATATCTTCTTGAGTGAGGCAAAACCCATTGCTGTTTTTCAGCACTAAAATCGCAGACTTCCATTATTATTTGCAGTAGTATGCTTTTTTGCAGCTCGAGTCATTTCATACTATAACATCATCTCTAGTGGAATGCTACATGCATTGGAGGAACAATCTAAATTAAGATATCCTGAAGGTGAAAATTCTATTCATGGGTGGAAACAGCTACCTCTTTTTAACATTGCAATGACTACTAAATTGTCGATACAAAAATGGTCAGCATACCAAAGATAAATTTTAAATTAACTCTATGAAGATTCGGGTTCTCAGATTTTTTTAATTGCAGCCATCCAGCTATATTCTGTTTTTAGTACTTGTCATTGACTTCTGATTTAATGTCGGCATTGTGTGGCAGGCTCTAGATCTTGTAATTGCAGAAGCAAATCAACACGGAATCAGGTTGCTTCTCAGTTTAGTTAATAACTTGCAAGCATTTGGCGGAAAGACTCAATATGTCAAGTGGGCGTGGGAAGAAGGCATTGGATTGAGCTCGTCCAATGATTCCTTTTTCTATGATCCTTCCATTCGTCAGTACTAAAAATTATGTCAAGGTAGTTACTTGCTGGTAATTTCTGCCTCATCTGACAAGAATGCTTTGATTGCCTCTATCTGAATAATCAAGATGTTCTGTTTTTCCTATCCCATGGCATTTTTTTCCAGAGAAAAAGCAAGATATCTATGGAATTGCCCTGACAGCATAGAAGAGTCCACTTGTCAGAGTAAAAAATACTTCAAGGATTTTTACACATAAATAGGAATATGGCTTTTCTAGTTCCTTTCTTACTGAAGTCAAGCTAGTGGATGTTGAGTTTTACATAGAGAACGGTTATTCTAAGCTATAAATGCTTCTAGAAATCGTGTAGCTAGTATGATTGAATAAACTAAGCACCATCCACCCCAAAAAAAGAAAAAAAAAACTAAGCACCACGTTTTTGCTTGGTGTGTGTCTGCAGTGCTTAATTTACTATTAAGACAGAGTTCATCTTTCTGTTGCTTTAGATACAACCCTTTTTCCCTGCCCTGATACTGCATGCATAGTAGTATTGCTATTATGGAGCAAAGTGAAGGTCTCTATTTTCTGTAGGCTGTGTTAACCAGGAAGAATACCATTACCGGCATTGAATATAGAGATGATCCAAACCATATTTGGATGGGAGTTGATGAATGAACCCCGTTGTATGACAGATCCTGCAGGGGACACCCTTCAGGTAAGGCTCCTACTTTTAAAAGCCCTTTCTTTGCTACCATCTAGCATCACTTTTTTCAGTTGACAGCGCAATGGTAATTAGACCGGTGCAAATTTCTCATTGGGGTGAATGCTACTCAAAATGAGAGGTTCTTAATCACAGTATTGTACCTTGTTTTATTCAATAAACAGCATAATGGTAGTGGACTGGTGCAAAATTCATCATTGGTGCGAATGCTCACAACATATGTGGTTCTGGATCACGGTGTTGTGCACTGTTTTTTGCTGGAACTATGCAGATGTTGAAGGAATGCTGGCGGTGCATCTGTTTTTGCATTTGTATTTGCCAACCTCTAAATTTTTGGATGGAAAAAAAAAAAGCTTCAAGTTGAATCCATATTGTTAATACTCTATAACATTTAATGATAACCTTAAACAACTAAAAGAAAATGTTTGAACTATGGATATACGCTTGTTTTGGTTTAGCTGACCAGTTTAGGTTGACAAAATGATTGTTCGAGGTTGGGATCTTCTAACTATACAAACGTTTGATTTTCTTTTCCTATATAGCTTCATTGGGCGATCCGTATTGCTGTAAACTCCTTGCATTACTGGTTGTTAGAGGATATCCATTTATTTAATGATCTTAATTGCAGGACTGGTTAGAGGAAATGTCAAACATTTGTAAGATCAATTGACAAGAAACATCTACTGACCGTAGGCCTTGAAGGATTTTATGGTCCTAAAAACCCCAAAAGTTTAACTGTGAACCCAGCAGACTGGGCAGCCCTTTCGGGTCAGATTTTGTTCATAATTCCAATCTCCCGAATATTGATTTCAGCTTCAGCTCATATCTACCCTGACCACTGGTACAAATTCCATCAGAATCAATTCAATAATGAACAGTTGTATCTTCTTCAATTTCAAATGGAAAATTAAGTGGCAAGTTATGTGGTTTTCACCATCTCTTTTGGTGCAGGTTTCATGAGATAGAATTCGAGTCTCTAAAAGTTCCGTCTCAAAATGGGTGCGTTCCCAGTGATGATGGTGACAGGGAACTGAAAAAGCAGTCATGTTCACTGAATTTTGGATACTCAAGCCAGAACCCGAACTTCCATCCATCTCATGTGGGATCGGTTTTCAAGACAATCTTGATGAAATCACTTCATCTGCCAGGAAGAATGGGGCAGGGCAGGTTCTTTTGTGTGGCAGTTCTTTGTCGGAGGGATGGAAAGATACAACGACGAATTCGGGATTGTTCCATGGCAAAGATCATCTACATATCAACTGATCACAGAACAGTCATGTGCAGATTGGCTGCTCTTCGTGGATTAAACCAACTGAAGGAAGCTTGAGAGAACTGTGCCTGCAGGACAAATGAAGATAACATAATAGCATAGCAAAATCCATCTAGTGGGAATGACATGGCTTTGGGTCCCTATAGAATGTGAAGTCAATGCATTGGTCCATGCTCTCCTCGTTTGCTATGGGGTTCACAGTAAGTGAACTATATGAATATATACAGCACAATCAGCTACAGGATCTGGTAGAGAATGTAGGTATGTTGAGCTGTTCGTGAATGACAGAACCGGCGCCCAACCCAAGAAGCAAAGTCTGGCATAACGAGACTCCCCTTTCCTGTATATCCAAAGATATCATCAATCTGACTGGAGTATAGAAAGGTGACTTTCCCATTCATTCCTCATTCCGTTATCTGGGGCTGGGATGAGTTTGAATTCATTTGTTTGTGCAAAGGTGATAATAGCAGGCTTGAACTATTGTTCTGAAACTTCAGGCATGTTTTGCCAGCTGCTAGACTGATGGCTGGTTTTCATTCATAGGCAAGTGGATCAGCATCATCCTGAGTTGTGGCCGATGTTGTATCTTAAGGGTAGAGACTAAGCAAAGCAAGAACTTTCATACTTTTTGTTATAATTTGAGGATGCCTTGCAAAACCCCCAACTGCAAAACATCTGCAGTTACGGGTCCCAGCAATACGTAACTGCAGTGGACTTCATCCGCTCGAAGACTCCACCGCCAGCTGCTTCCCAGCTCCATCTTTCGTTTGTGTCTTCGCCAGCGTCTGCCTTCAGCTCGACGCCAGCAAAGCCAGCAAGCCCCGAAGACCTGCAGCTCCGTTTCTGCTTCCGGTTGGCAGCGCTCAGTCAGTGGATTTCACGGCCCAGCAGTTGGGCCGTCAAAAACCAGAGAAGCCCATTTTGTTCAACCCAGC
Organism: Eucalyptus virginea; assembly: GCA_014182375.1. Taxonomy (NCBI): domain Eukaryota; kingdom Viridiplantae; phylum Streptophyta; class Magnoliopsida; order Myrtales; family Myrtaceae; genus Eucalyptus; species Eucalyptus virginea. The sequence continues at coordinate 335,819 of CM024516.1, read as the reverse complement.
AAAAGCCCAAATGATTCAAGCTCAGGCCCAATTCCATTGCAAGCTTAAGGCCCACTTGAATTCAACTCAACTCAGCCTTTCCAAGCCCGCGTTAATTGGAAGCCAGCGAAGCAACTCAAGCCCAGTCGATTTCAAAAACAAATCTCAGATTTGGGCTGAGATTTGTTGGGCTAAGATTTAGGCGAGTTCGCCGACGCCGCCGAAAATTTAGGTTTCGGCCGCACCGCGTCGTAAATCATGATGAACGGTTTCCGTAATTAACGGTGAGTTTATACTCTAAACTCTGCTTAGTAGAGAATTTAATAACGTTTAAGGGTGTTAGATTTATTTTATTAGGAATTAGGTGGTTAGTTAGATTAAATTAGAAATTGAATTATTTAATTGAGCATGTTAGGTAGTTAGCATGATTTAGTTAAAGGCCCTAAATAAATTGTACTATTTATCTAGAAGGGTTCGGGAATTTTCGAGTCCGTATTTAGTTATTAATTTAATGATTCTGGCTAGGTTAGTATTTTTAGAATTTAAATTGATTTATTTAATTAATTTCAGTAATTATTTAATTATTAATTATTTTTCCGGAGGTAAGTAGGGATAGTCGGTGACAATTTAGGAATTTCGTCTTGATTGCAATGGTGTGGTTAATTTTTGTAATTGAGTGTTAAATTATGCAAATTGAGTGCTGATTTGATTTACACAGTATTTAATTCCAAAATTGTGAATTTCAATATTTATTCGAGAAAATCCAGTGTGGGTTTTTGACACCGAAAATGGTTTTTAGTACTATATGAAATAGTAGGATTTCAAAAGGATGAATATCAATTTTAAGGATCGAGTTGTTAGGTATGTGTCTTTGAGTAATTTCATGTGAATTTCTAATACGAAGAAAAAAGCCCCGGCTCACCATTTAATTGAAGCATTTGAGTGCAATGCACGGTGCCACAGGCCATATTTGGTGATCGTGTGATGGTTATGAGAAATCGTCAGGGCTGTTGAGGTGGACGTTATCCTATTCAGGATACCCGCTGGACAACAGGAAGCGGTCGCGATTGGTCCCCGACACTATGCTCCTTGGGAAAGCCGTCGATAAAGGGCGTGCATAAGGTGCTCAATGGGGTGAGGCAGGCTTTTGATGCAGGTGCCCATGCGGAAGCGAGAGTAGGCCGTGCTATATCTTAGAGATCAAAACTAGGCACGCGTGATTAATTGAGTGTGGCGTTTCAGTTATTTTGGAGCTTATTGTTGCTCATGCTCTCATGTTATGCATGATATAAATTGTCTTTGACTGCGGGGTGGATGCGAGGCGAGGTAAGTCTCCTTGAATGTGGATTGTGATTAGCACGCTTACGGGGCGTATTTCCCTCCTAATTGGGGTTTAGAGTTTAGACTGGCGAGATGATATCACCCCGTTGTGGGACAACATTTTCGGGGTCGTCGAGTGGAGGACTGGGTGAGGAGGTGATCGGGCGTAGGTCGGGTTGGACAGCTTCCTTTGGAAGGCAAGTCTTTGTAGTCTTTTGGCCATAGACACGTGTACATGACTCGGTGTATATATAAAGCATGTTTGTTTGTGAATCTATTGTCCACACTTTTCTATCCAGAGATGATTCTTGTCGGGGATTTCTTTTCGCTTCCGCATGTCTGATAAATTGGAAAGGGTCGGCGGCTCGTCACGGGAGTCGCAAATTATTATCGACGAATAGGGATGGGCACGTGCTCGAGTTCGGGCGTGACAAGATAAGCTATCACCCTTACTTATCACTTATCAAGATAAGTTATTACCCTTACTTATTACTTATCAAGATAAGCTATCACCCTTACTTATCACTTATCAAGATAAGTTATCACCTAATCCACCTATCTTTTAATCTAATTATCATTAATCTTAATCCTAACCCTAATCCCAAGCATAACTACCATCCTAATCAAGTTTTAGGAAGTCACTCATTGGTCTGGCTTCTAAGCTTTGATGGCAAGCGGCAACGACGGCGACAACACGTGGCTCATGATGGTGGACAGTGGAGACGGTGGTTAGGGCGCACAGCAAGGGAACGATGGTGATGGCATCACGGCGCAATGGCGAACAACCTTGGGTGGCGGTGGCATGTCATGGTGGTGGATGGCAACGGCAACAACGGTTCATGGCCTTAGGTGGTGGCGCGTCACGGCTCGGCAACGAACGACTAGCGAAGTGCGAGGATGGCGATAAGGCGGCAACAACAATTGCAACAGTGGATGGTAGGGGTGACCGAGGAAGAAAGAGAGGGGGGGAGAGAGATTGTGTGAGGGATAGAGAGTGTGAGAGTCGACAGAGAGAAATTTGGGTGGGGGGTTTAGTGGTGAGAGAGAGAAGGGGGAGAGAATGGGAGAAATGAGTGAGAGAATGAGGACTTCTCTTCCAAGTTTCCTTCAAGCATTAATGAACTTGGTACAAATTTTCTTGACTTGCTCTTGGCCAAGTCCTTTGAACAGCCACAAATTACTCTTGCAATCTTTCTATCCAATCTTCAATTAATGCAAGATTGCAAACATGTGTTATAATTGGAAATGAACTAGGAAAGCTAACTTGGTTAGTCTCTTGCCTTTCTTCTTCAAATGGGTGCCCACCCTCTCTTTGAAGACAACAGTTTTGTCTCATTAGGCCAACAAGCTTCTAGAAGGGGCAACTTACGAATTTAATTAGACTACAGTGTAAAACACTATTCATGCACATGGGTAAATTAATGTGCAAGCTTCCAAAAGAACAAGTGTGGGCTTAAATGGCTTTGGTGGGCCCTCTTGGCCGTCCATGGTGGGCGTGAGGCCCATTGGGCTAGCCCGGGGCTTGGGCCCTCATGGCTCCTCGTTTGCAGCCCATTTTCACTTTTCCCAAAATTCGCGGTCCACCAACATAAAATTGAATTTTTATCCTAAGATGACCATCCTTTGCTTTTCCATTATTCATTGATTACTGTCATAATTCTACTCCTTAGATAGGGGTCGGATTGAGGATGTCCCATAATAGCACTATGCGAGAATTTTAATTAAAGTTTCAGTGAGTTAGGGCATTCTCTTCCATGAGGAAATTGTGGAATTTCTCATTGATAGAACTTCGAGCTGCTCTCATCAAAATACTGACATAAGCATCATTTTGCGATACAAAGTCGGGCAACATCACGACCTCGAAGCGTCCTATATCAATTTTCCTCTACAATCAAACAAATAAAGACAGTCAGGGAAGAGACCATATAATTGTTGGTGCACAGAATCTTCATAGTCATAGCAATGAGTTGTTACAGAATCTTAAAAATATAATGCACACTGCTGAATGCCAATTTTTTTTTTTTTTTTTTTTTTTCGCAAATGCCATCTTGTTAACTAGCACATTAAAAATTTAAAGGAAACAAAAGGAGAATTTGCCAATGTTCTCACACCAACTTTTCAAATCCTTTTTGCTCCTCAATGTCGTCTTCTTCGATCAAGCCCGGAACCACAAACTCCAGGACAGAGCACCTCCCTACCATAGTCGGCGAACACACGCATTTACGGGGGCGTCTTGTGGCGCAAAACCAACGGCCACCATTGGCCACCGGCCACTCTTCACAAATCTCCATTTTATAGCCCTTTCCTCCACGAATTGAGTTGTGCAAACGACAGTCCCTTTCTTTCCTCCCTCTCTGCCGCTGACTTGTTGCTCTAAGTTCTTCAGCTTGACTGACCACCTTGAGTTGTCAAATCGGCCGAAGCTTCCTTTTGTCGTCCTTGGAGCGTCGGCCGGTTCTCCACCTCAATAGCGGTCCCTCGGGTGCCCGCATTGCACGGTCGAGCGAGGAGGAAGAAGAGAGGGGAAAGAGATGAGTGCGGGCCGGGCCGATGAGGGAAGGAAGTGGGCTGGCCCGAGCCAGGGGGAAGGGGAGGAAGGGAAACAAAGGGAGGCCAGAGTCAGGCCGACCCTCTCCTTGGTTGCTATTTTTATTTTTTAGTTAATTATTGTTTTATTTTTTTTTTTTTTTTTTACGAAATTAGTAAATTTTAGCACCATTGATGCAAATTATCCTAATTCCTACATGTTGAGTAATTTAATGAAAATTCTTTTTGTTTAGAGGCTAAAAATTAATCCGCAATTTTCTATGTAATTTAACCACAACTAACTAAGTAAAATATAGGTGTTAACAATCGCAAGTCATTCTATACGGTCTAACATAGTCTGATGATAATGAGCACAACTTGATTTCATGTGATAGATTGACATGATATTAAGTCTCAGAAGGTTCTGGTCACTTGCGCATTTGATTGCAATGTTGATCACAACAAAAATAACCGTTTATAAGTGTGCATATGTAAACATATACAAAAGTCATGTAACTTTTCTATGATGACTTTGTAACCAACTAACATAGTCTAAGGTAGCTATATAACTTTTCTACTACACAAGTCATCTTTGTCACTACTCATTTTGTAGCTGATTGATTGCGTAATAAGTTAATTTTTTGACTAGTAATTTCTATTCAACAATTTCACACACTTGTACATGACATTTTTTAATTTTTTTTTCTTTAAGTGTTCACACTATCGTTTCAATTACTTCCCACGGTGCATGTTACTTGTCTTGTGTCACACATATCGGATAAGACATCATTTTCCAAAACGATGGCCATGTCTCCCCATTTAAGTCATCGGCGGGGCATTAAACCTTTGATTTTAAAACTCTTGTACATTTTGCATGGACAAATACCATCACTTGCCAAATGAGAATTATTACTAGTATGTCCAACAAAATCTGCATGTACTATCGCAGAAAGGTTTCCAATAGATCAAGATATTTAGTGAAATCTCTAGTGTTAAGGCATTGAGCAATAAATTTCAAGATTGACTCTTTCCTATGAATTGGTCCGAATGATTGAGGTTCAACCACGGTCAATGACTTTATATCATCGTGTGTGGCAAAAAGAAAAAAAAAACTAAAAAGTTGTTCTAAAAAAAATCCAAAAGAAAGAAAAGATGGTTAGTGGCTTTCTTCTTACCCGATTCTTACTCTTTTGTATGAATTGGTTTGGATGATTGAGGTTCAACCATGTTCAATGACTTTATGTCACTCTATGTGGGAAAAAGAAAAGAAAAAAAGTAAACAGTAGCTCTAAAAATAAACTCCAAAAGAAAGAAAAGATAGTTAGTGGCTTTCTTCTTGCCCAGTTCCTACTCTTTCGCATGAATTGGTTCGGATGATTAAGGTTCAACCATGATCAATGACTTTGGATCACTCTATGTCGCAAATAGACAAAAAGTAAAAAGTAGTTCTAGAAAGAAACTCCAAAAGAAAGAAAAGATGGTTAATGGCTTTCTTCTTGCCCAATTCTTACTCTTTCATATGAATTGGTTTGGATGATTGAGGTTCAACCATGGTCAATGACTTTATATCACCTTATGTGGCAAATAGAAAAAAAGTAAAAAGTTGCTCTAAAAAGAAACCCCTTATGTGATTGAGGCAAATCAAGAAAAAAAAAAGAAAGAAAAGATGGTTAGTGGCTTTCTACTTGCCCAATTCTCACTCTTGCCATATTTAAAAGAAAAGAAGAACTTGAAAGGTAGACTAATTTATAATTCAACCGCAAAGACTTACATTCAAGTTAAAAAATAATTATTTGGTAAAATCATCCTTCCTCCTCTTTTCCAAGCTAATCTATCTAGAAATCTTAAGGTATTTTAAGTACATAATTTGAAAAATCCCTCTATACCAACATAGTAGCAAAAGTGCACTAGAAATCATAAATCTTTGCATAGAATGCATATGAGTCCTAATTACTTGATGACCCGATTGAGTCGTCATCCTTTGCAAAGAGTAAAATCAGGTCATTTTCCATGGAGAATGTAGAGACTTGCTCAAATAGCACTTGAAGGCTATGCGGCAACCTTTAATTTCACTTCTTAATATAGGTTTAGACTTTACGACTTGATGACCACCCACATAATGGTTTTAGTAGGCAAGTTCCTCCATTTGGACCTGAATATACAACCCAACCAGGAAATTTACGCATCCTTTTCTTCCGTGAATTAAGCTTACTATGCTGGAGTGCTTGTCAAATTTCATAATTCCATGAAAAGAATACATATTTAGTCAAATCTAACTCAGTGACCACAAGTACTAGATTGAAAGTTACGCTGGCCAAGTTGACAAGGATATCGACCCATAACTTCATCCAATCACCAAAGGAGACAAGTGCTTTGAGGAAAATAAGAGACAAATATCATAAATATGGTATAACTGATGTCATGGCAGAACAAATACGGTGCTTCAATTACTTCCCATGATGAATGTTAATTGCCTCGTGCCACACATATCGAATAAGACATCGTTTTCAAAAATAACGACATGGCTCCCAATTAAAGTCATCAATAGGGCAATAGTAAGCTTTCATTTCAAACTCTTGTATATTTTGCATGGACAGATACCTTCACATGCAAAACAAGAAATATTTCTAGTATGTCCAGCACAATCCCCATGTACCATCACATTAATTGAGGATAAAAGGATTGCGTAAATTGGTCAGATGATTGAGGTTCAACCATGGTCAATGACTTTATATCAAATGCGGCAAAAGAAAAAAAAGGTAAAAAGTTGCTCTTCAAAGAAAGAAAAAAAAAAGGAAAAAGAAAAGATGGTTAGTGGCTTTCTTCTTGACCAATTCTTACTCATAAAATGTTTAAAAGAAAAGAAGAACTTGAAAAATAGACTCGTGTTATTTTGGCAAAAAAATTCAGCTAAATGATGATTTAAGCCTCAAAATTTCCTTTAATGATTTATAGTTCAATCGCAATGACCTATATTCAAATTAAACATGAACTTATTTGGTAAAATCATCCCACTTCCTCTCTTTCGAGCCAATTTGTATAGAAAAAATCCCTTACACCAACATAACAATCAAAGTGCACCAGAAATCTTAAATTTTTGCACAGAATACAATTGAGTCCTAATTACTTTATGACCCAATCGAATCATCAACCTTTGCAAAGAGTAAAATCAAGTCTTTTCTACGGAGAATGTCAAAACTTGCCCGAATAGCACTCCAAGCCTCCATGGCAACATTTAATTTCACTTCTTAATATAGGTTTAAACTTTATGAGTTGATAACACCCCATAATGGTTTTAGCGGGCAAGTTCCTCCATTTGGACCTAAATATTCAACCCAACCCAACCAGGAAAATTAAGCATCCGTGTCTTCCGTGTTTTAAACTTACCATAATTCCATGAAAATAATACATATTTAGTCAAAATCTAACTCTGCAACCACAAGTTCTAGTGGATTGAAAGTTTCGCTGGCTAAATTGACAAGGACATCGACCCAAAATCTCATCCAAGCACCAAACGAGACAGGTGTTTCAAGGAAAATAAAAAAAAAAAACAAATATGGTACCTAGTCTCCAAAAGCTTACATTATTTCTATTCGTTACTAACGAGCAATGCACTCTAGAATCATTGATCCATATTGTGATTAACGATATACTTTAGATCAACCAATGATGTGCACATCTCAATAGACACATCAATATTGTGGATAAAATCGAGAATGCGAACCTAGCTAGGTTAAAAGAAATATAAGTCTTGACTATCGGACTATTTGGTACATGCTCCATTGCATCACATCCACACAACAATCAAAGATGAACAAAGATGCACATAAATTCTAGAACATACACCAAACTAATTGGAAGACCATCTAAAATTGTCAAAATACTAATGCGTCACACGATGTACCCATTCATTAGTTTTGGGCATTGAAATGTCAGGTTTAAGGAGAAAACTATAATTGACTTTGCCTCCAAGGTAAGCCTCTTGCATCCCTATATGCATAGTAGGAAATTTGCTACTATGGACAGCCTTTTACACTTAGGTGTCGCAACCTTTCTTGAGGTGAACCACATGGGGAAAACTAACATATTGCTGAGCAGGAATGATAGACCCTCTTACAAGGCAATGCTTGCGTTTAACCTGGGTTCTCCCCAGCCCATTCTGTTAAATTGTGTCTCGAGTTTGAAAGTTTACAAAATGTGATTCGCTTGGATTAAATTTTCCATGAGACGTGCGAATCAAGACAAAAGAAAAAAAAAAGGAGCAAAGTTTTTCTCTCACTTATATGTAGAAGGAGGAGCCGAATTCTTCTATCCACGGTGGGGCCCAACACAACTTTCAAACCTGGGCTTTCTTTCTTCCGCCGATGGAAATTAAAGGAAGCTTCTGTACGTGAAGTAGGAAAGTGGTGGGGACGTGAAGTAGGAAGCTTCTGCACACACGCACGTAAAAGGAAAATCTTTCGAAGCGGCAGAGAGAAGCCCTACGTAGAAGAAGTGAGTGAGAAGCCGCACGTCCGCCGAAGCCTACGTAGAGCTGGACGTTCACGCCGCTTGGGAAAGAGCCGCATGTTTTCCTTGAAGCCGCTCAAAGGTGGTAATTTTTGTGCCGTGAGTTTATGTCCAAATGAGTTGTGTATTTACAAATACTTTGGGTTTGTGGTTAAATATAGGTGTGGGAAACACTGAGCGTTTGAGCGATTATAAACTTTGATTCTCCGATTATGGTGGATTATTTGCTGCTGGCTCTCCCCGTGGACGTAGGTATCGATACTCGGACCGAACCACGTAAATTTCTGGTGTCCTTATTTTTCTCGTTTATTTCTCTGGTGATTTTGCGTTGACGTAAATTGCAAGATCCTGTCATTTCCGCGTATTATATCCCAACACATTCAACCGCAACTTGAGTTCTTGATTGAACTTGCAAGTAAACTTACCCTAGAGCCGCCACCAATATTTTATGGATCGATTAGAAATCCAACTAAGGTATCGTAGCCTACCTTACTTTTGCAAACTAAAGATTCATGAATATAATGAAGGCCAAGCCTGCGGTTCCTCACATTTGCAATCACACTAGAGACGATCAACTTCCTTCGAAGGAAACTTCTCGCAGTCCCCCTCATCCTCGCCCCTCCATTGAATGAGCAAATCTGCTTGCCTCTTGTTAGTTGCAAGACACTGGATTTTTCGCTCGGTTCTCTCGAGAAACATTTTCATCAATCAATGGACTCTCGAGTAGATTTCAGAGAAATAGGATTTGACAGAATTATCAATTTAAGTGCTTATGGATACTAGAATCAATCACATATAGAGGATGTTGATGCAGGTAATATGGTATAGTAATTGGTAACCGAGGAAGCCATAGTTATCGAAATATTAGTGCATCACAAAATGTCCAGATTCATTAGTATTAGGCATTGAAATGTCAGGTTTAAGGAGAAAAAGAAAATTGACATTGCCTACCAGCTAAGCTTCCAAACCAGGAGAAAACCCCTTACTTTCTATAAATTATTGTGGTCTTATTCTTCTTCAAGCTCTCACTTGAAATCATATCAAATGGAGAATGCGGGAGTATTTTTCACTATGCTTCAAAAGAAAGTAGTGACGTTTTCCACGGATTTTAATAGTAGAGATTTCGAAGCCATTGTCCTTATCCTTTTTGGACAAGAAGCCTAAATTCGTTGTTGAAGAGAGTCCACATGACACGCACAAAACTCACGTAATTTTCTCCGTCAAACATCAACTTTATCAAATTGGTGTCCATGATGCATTTCATTTAAATTAATTAATGAAAGGATGACGATAAACATATCAAATACATTAGGATCTAATTGGACCAAATGAAAGTTTTGGCACAACATTTCACATTAATTAAAAGTGATTTAATTGAATCAATTAAAAATTCAAATATGACAAGACACATGGATAAAAGTTGATAGACTACTAGTATCATTATCTCTTCCAGCAATAGAAACTTCCAATCACTCCCTATGGGAAGGTTACGGCATTCATCACAAAACCTTTTCACATTCGTGCCTTGGAGCATTAGTCAAAGGTCCATTTATACTCTGGTAGAGTTGAAAATAAGTGTGTACATGTAAACATAAAGAATGGGCTACTAAATTAAACGTGATTGAGGGGTTCTCCAACTTCCCCTCGTTCACGGAAGATCTCACTACATGATTATGGTTTGGGTTAATTTGTGGGGTATTGTGAATAGCATCCTTTTAATTATTAAAGAGCCAATGAGTTGGGATTATCATAATAGAGCTTTTACGCTCAAAACAAATTTTCAATTTATGAGTATATCTGAAATGTGGATCGTATGGTTTGTTAGGTCCCTCACATTGAATAGCAACCTACTGTTTTTCCATAGAGACCCCATGTGGGGCATCGTTTGGTAGTTAGTCTTTCTTTACAATTTTTTTTTTTTAAATTTAAATTGGGACAATCATTTGGTTCTTTTTGATATTAAATACTGAGAACAGGTCCTAATTAGCTAACCTTCTATTGATGCACTCAAAAGATACACTGTTCATAATGGAGAAATTCATCTTCATAGCATTTCTTGATGTTATGTTGGCTTCCCTATCAATGTTTCAGCCTGTCATATGTTCTAGCAACTTCACTGATCAAGTGGCTCTTCTCCACTTCAAATCGGCGATCGAAGTCGACCCGACAAACACGATCAAAGGTGGCAATTGGACCACTAAAACAAATTTCTGTGAATGGGTTGGCGTCATTTGCAGCAACCGCAGGCAGAGAGTCACAACTTTAAATCTCTCGTACATGGGTCTCCAGGGGAGGCTCTCTCCTTATCTAGGCAATCTTTCTTTCCTGGTTTCTCTTGATCTTCGCAACAACAGTTTCCATGGGAGAATTCCTATAGAAATTGGTCATTTGCGCCACCTAAAAAACCTCGTGCTCCAATTTAACCGGTTTGAAGGAAACATTCCTCCTAACTTAGCCCAATGCCAAAATCTCGAAGAGATGTCACTCGTAGGGAATAGGCTAACGGGTGGCATACCGAGAGAATTTGGTGCCTTCCCTAAGTTACAACTACTATATCTTTGCCTCAACCCCTTACGTGGTCAAATTCCAAGCTTCCTGGGCAATATATCCACATTGCAGTTCATTGGTTTGTCCTCGGCCAATCTCACAGGCTCGATTCCTCCGACACTTTTCAATAGATCACTCACCTGGGTCGACTTGATGCATAATGATCTCTCAGGGGGTCTTCCCTCCAATCTTTGCTCCTGCTGGCCTAGCATTCAAGGACTTCAACTATCTGATAACCAGTTCAACGGCGTAATACTAGACACGCTAACCCAATGCAAAGAGCTTCTCATATTGGCGTTGTCATACAATCATTTTCAGGGAAGCTTTCCTCGAGACATTGACAGGTTGCAAAAGATACAGAAGCTCTACCTCGGTGAAAGCAACTTGACTGGCACGATTCCTCGAACCATTGGTAACATGTCAAGCCTGCAATTTTTGGATGTAACATCTAACTATATCGGAGGTGACATTCCGAGTGAGATTGGCAAGTTGGTCAATCTGAAATATTTGAGCCTTCAGAGCAATTTGCTAATAGGCAAAGTGCCTCAAGAAATTTTTAATGTTTCTTCTCTACGAACACTTAGTTTGGCCTCCAATTCCCTCTCTGGAAGCTTTTTCCCGGGTAGCGAACAGAGCCTTCCAAATTTGGAAATACTCTCTTTCAATCAGAATAGTTTTGGTGGCAACATCCCACAATATATTTCAAATTTTACGAACCTAATACTTTTCAGTGCCGGGAACAATCAACTCAGCGGACCCATACCCATGAGTTTGGGCAACTTGAAGAACCTCAGAGTCTTTGAGGCTGAATCAAATCAGCTAACAGGTGAGACTCATAGTTCGGAGCTTAGTTTTCTATCTGCTTTATCAAATTGCCAATCGCTGCGATTGTTGGCTCTGGGAAGCAACCCCCTTTGCGGCTCCATACCAAAATCTATCAAAAACTTCTCGAGTTCCCTACAAATTCTATATGCTCCCAATTGTCAAATAAGAGGTCGCATTCCTCAGGAAATGGGTTCCTTGAAGAGATTGACTTCACTATGGTTGATTCACTATGGTTGAATGACAACGATTTAGATGGCAACATCCCATCATCAATCAGAGGACTAGAAAGCTTGCAAATGCTGTATCTCGATAACAACCATCTCGAAGGACCGATCCCCGATGAGATATGCAACTTGACAAGTTTAGGAAATTTGTTGCTCCAACAAAATAGTTTATCGGGATCGATCTTGAATTGCATTGGAAACTTGAGCAGCCTTCAAGAGTTTGTAGTAAGTCGGAATAACTTGACATCAATCGTACCAGTTAGCCTGTGGAGTCTTCAAGGACTCATCTTCCTCGATTTGTCACACAATTCTTTCATTGGAGGGCTACCATTGGAGATAGGGAAAATGAGAGCTATGAACGGCATCGATCTTTCTCGAAATCAACTTACCGGCACCATACCTAGTTCCATCCAGGGGTTAGAGAGCCTTGCTTCTCTCAACTTGTCAGGGAACTCGTTTGAAGGATCAATACCGCCATCGATCGGTGACCTCAAAGGGTTGGAGTTCCTCGATCTCTCCTACAATGAGTTGTCAGGCGCAATACCCAAGTCTCTGGAAGAACTTAGATTTCTGCAAAATTTGAACTTGTCCTTTAATAGGCTGTCAGGAGAAATTCCTAATGGCGGATCCTTTGGAAATTTCTCAGCTCTCTCCTTCATTGGGAATGAAGCGCTCTGTGGAAATGCAATATTTGAAGTCCCAACTTGCAAAGTAAATGAAAAGAAATCATCAAGGGACAAGCGGCTATGGTTACTATACGTTATGTTGCCAATTGCATCTGCTATACTTTCGGTCATTGTCATTTGCTTGCTTAGAAAGCATGGAAACACGATTAAAAGAGCTCCAGTTTCGGTGGGCATCCTGCTGGGAATTAACCGCCCAATGATAACATATCGGGAGCTTTGCTCAGCTACGAACGACTTCAGCGAAAGCAACTTACTCGGAGTAGGAAGCTTTAGCTCTGTATACAAAGGGACTCTGGTCAACAGGACTGACGTTGCGGTCAAAGTACTAAATCTCCATATTGAAGGCGCCTTGAAAAGTTTTGACGCAGAATGCGAGGTTTTTCGTAAAATCCGGCATCGGAATCTCGTCAAGGTGATTAGCTCTTGCACGAATGCCGATCTAAGAGCTCTGGTGCTGCAATATGTGCCCAATGGGAGCTTGGAGAAGTGGCTCTACTCCAATAACGGCAACTTGGGTCTCCATCAGCGGGTGAATTTAGTGGTCGACATCGCAACGGCACTCGATTATCTCCACCATCGCCAACCAGAACCCATTGTGCACTGTGATCTGAAGCCTAGCAATGTTCTTCTAAATGAGGACCTGGTCGCACAAGTCTGCGACTTTGGAATTGCAAAGATTTTGGCTAAGAACAAGCTTGAAACACAAACCCAAACTCTCGGCACGATTGGATACATTGCTCCAGGTATATTTGTCAAAATTTTAGCTAATCCGGGTCTTTGATTCCCAGTATAATGGTACAATATAATAGAGATACATTAACACTCATATGCCTCTCGATCTTATTATTTATGCCCCAAAAATAAAAAAGATCCATTGCTGATGTTCTTTTTTTCACAAACTATCATGCTTGCAGAGTATGGTTTGGAAGGAAAAGTCTCGACAAAAGGAGATGTTTATAGTTTCGGCATATTGCTGTTGGAAGTGATGACTAGTAAGAAGCCAACTGATGAAATGTTCGATGCGGATATGAGTTTGAGGCAATGGGTAGGTGCAGCGACTCCAGACAGAGTGCTTGACATCATGGATAGCAAACTCATTAGCATGATACATGAAGATTTGACGCTTCCGGAACTTGAGAGTATAGTTTTATCGATCCTAGAGTTAGGATTAGAATGCTCGAAGGACTTGCCTGAGGAAAGAATGGACATGAAAACTATCATGGTTAAGCTCAACAAGATCAAGTTGTCACTACTTGACAAGAAAATAAGGTAGAGAGCAGTACGTAGAATATGGGAATAGTATCATCTTAGTTTGTACACGGTCATTTCGTTTTCGCGGCATTCTGTATAGCCATCTGCTATAAAGTTTCTAATCTTCCGAGTTTTCTGAATCGGAGAAAAACAATTAAAATCGCGACAACATTTTCATGCGTTGACACTTGACCCAACGAAATTCTCAACTCATGTCCGACTTCGGAAGGTATAACACCCATCTCAATGTCAGAATGTCGAAATGAATGTTTAGAACTAATTCTTCATTGCGACATTCAGCAGGGCTTCGATATTTTCGGTTTCTGGATTGCCGTACAGACTTTTTAAAATCCCTATTTTTAGTATAATCACCACCTAATCTACAAGACCTCCCACCTTATTGTAAGTCATAAATAAATTGAACACGACCTTAGTGGTATAAAAAATAGGTCTGCACTGGAAAATTTCACTGCCGCTATTTTAAATTACATTATAGTTCAATAATGTCATTTTCGTATCAAACAGTTAAAAAACACAAAACAAAACAAATGAAGAAAATTCATTAGTATGACATAAAAAGGCATAAAAAAATACTTATCTAGAATAAATCATCGGCTGTCATCTCGACATCTTGATTGAGATCGTAACTGGCCCATCGGCCTTCCTCATCGAATTCATTATCAATCACAAAATCATTATTAGTACTACCAACAAATTTGTCGCTTAGGTGATATCTGGAGTTTCGGATTAAATATTTTAGGCTGGGCATTACTAATTTTGGCCCAAATTTAATTTTTGTATGGGCTACTTTTGTGATTTAACGTTCAGGAATAAAATTTTAAGATCTTGACGGGCAATCTAAAATGGTTTTTATCTCTAACCCCTTTTCCGTGTGATAGGGATCGTTTAGTAGATTTGGGATCGTATGTCATTGATCATACAATCTGAACCACAATTTTAACAACCATGTCATCGTATGCTACTAGCAGTAGCACCCGGAATGACGTGCTTTATCAATTGTAGTGCTGTGCCTATATTAAGGGTGAATATGTGACCGGTGCACTTGAGGGATTCCCAATTCAAGAACTACAGGTTATCCATTTAAGAGAAAATTTCAAATAAGGACCCGAAGTGAATCTATTTTCTCAAATAAGGACCCAAAGTGAACTTTGTGTCATATAAGGACCCAAAGTGGACCCATTGTTTTAAATAAGGACCCGAAGTGAATTTTATATCAAATAAGGACCCAAAATGATCAAGTTAATCTCTATTGAGGACCTTAGTTTGCCGGCAGACATTTTTTGGCGATTAAAATAGGGGCAATTTTGTCATAAATTTGTGATTGGAAAAAAAAAGGAAAAAATCTAAATTAATTAAGTTTACGTTTTCTTCTTTCTTCTCCTACGCTGCTCCTCAACCAAATCGTTGTCCGGTCATCATCGCGACTAGATTCTCGTCGCTCCTCGCCTTGCTCGACTGGTGGAGAATTTGGGTCTCTGCAACCAAACAAAGAAGCATATGGTTTTTTTCTTGTTTTTGAATTTGTGCCTCAACCGGTGGAGAGTTTGGGTCTTCGACTTTGCAGAGGATGGGTACAAAGAATGGGAGAACTTCGTTCTTTGACTTTGCAGAGGATGGGTACAAGGAACGGAGAGACCGTAGAAAACCTAGGGTTTGTTTGTTTCTGTTTTAGGATTTGTTAATTTTCCCTTTTTTTTTTGGACAAATGAGAATTATTAATGTCCAACAAAATCTGCATGTACTATCGCAGAAAGGTTTCCAATAGATCAAGATATTTAGTGAAATCTCTAGTGTTAAGGCATTGAGCGATAAATTTCAAGATTGACTCTTTCCTATGAATTGGTCCAAATGATTGAGGTTCAACCACGGTCAATGACTTTATATCATCATGTGTGGCAAAAAAAAAAAAAAACTAAAAAGTTGTTCTAAAAAAATCCAAAAGAAAGAAAAGATGGTTAGTGGCTTTCTTCTTACCCAATTCTTACTCTTTTGTATGAATTGGTTTGGATGATTGAGGTTCAACCACGTTCAATGACTTTATGTCACTCTATGTGACAAAAAGAACAGAAAAAAGTAAACAGTAGCTCTAAAAAGAAACTCCAAAAGAAAGAAAAGATAGTTAGTGGCTTTCTTCTTGCCCAATTCGTACTCTTTCGCATGAATTGGTTTGGATGATTAAGGTTCAACCATGATCAATGACTTTGTATCACTCTATGTCGCAAATAGAAAAAAAGTAAAAAGTAGTTCTAGAAAGAAACTCCAAAAGAAAGAAAAGATGGTTAATGGCTTTCTTCTTGCCCAATTCTTACTCTTTCATATGAATTGGTTTGGATGATTGAGGTTCAACCATGGTCAATGACTTTATATCACCTTATGTGGCAAATAAAAAAAAGTAAAAAGTTGCTCTAAAAAGAAACCCCGAAAGAAAGAAAAGATGGTTAGTGGCTTTCTACTTGCCCAATTCTCACTCTTGCAATATTTAAAAGAAAAGAACTTGAAAGGTAGACTAGTGTAGTTTCTCAGAAAAATTCAGCTAAATGACGATATAAGTTGCAAAATCTCCTTCACTAATTTATAATTACACCGCAAAGACTTACATTCAAGTTAAAAAATAATTATTTGGTAAAATCATCCTTCCTCCTCTTTTCCAAGCTAATCTATCTAGAAATCTTAAGGTATTTTAAGTACATAATTTGAAAAATCCCTCTATACCAACATAGTAGCAAAAGTGCACTAGAAATCATAAATCTTTGCATAGAATGCATATGAGTCCTAATTACTTGATGACCCAATTGAGTCGTCATCCTTTGCAAAGAGTAAAATCAGGTCATTTTCCATGGAGAATGTAGAGACTTGCTCAAATAGCACTTGAAGGCTATGCGGCAACCTTTAATTTCACTTCTTAATATATAGGTTTAGACTTTATGACTTGATGACCACCCACATAATGGTTTTAGTAGGCAAGTTCCTCCATTTGGACCTGAATATACAACCCAACCAGGAAATTTACGCATCCTTTTCTTCCGTGAATTAAGCTTACTATGCTGGAGTGCTTGTCAAATTTCATAATTCCATGAAAAGAATACATATTTAGTCAAATCTAACTCAGTGACCACAAGTACTAGATTGAAAGTTACGCTGGCCAAGTTGCAAGGACATCGACCCATGACTTCATCCAATCACCAAAGGAGACAAGTGCTTTGAGGAAAATAAGAGACAAATATCATAAATATGGTATAACTGATGTCATGGCAGAACAAATACGGTGCTTCAATTACTTCCCATGATGAACGTTAATTGCTTCATGCCACACATATCGAATAAGACATCGTTTTCAAAAATAACGAACATGGCTCCCAGTTAAAGTCATCGGTGGGGGCAATAATAAGCTTTCATTTCCAAACTCTTGTATATATTGCATGGACAGATACCTTCACATGCAAAACAAGAAATATTACTAGTATGTCCAACACAATCCCCATGTACCATCATATCGGGTTTTCAAATGAGTGATAAATTTTAGGATTGACACTTTCGCATAAATTGGTCCAAATGATTGAGGTTCAACCATGGTCAATGACTTTATATCACTCTATGTGGCAGAAAGAAAGAAAAAGGTAAAAAGTTGCTCTTCAAAGAAAGAAAAAGAAAAAGGAAAAAGAAAAGATGGTTCGTGGCTTTCTTCTTGCCCAATTCTTACTCATACAATGTTTAAAAGAAAAGAAGAACTTGAAAAATAGACTCGTGTTATTTTGGCAAAAAAATTCAGCTAAATGATGATATAAGCCTCAAAATTTCCTTTAATGATTTATAGTTCAATCGCAATGACCTATATTCAAATTAAACATGAACTTATTTGGTAAAATCATCCCACTTCCTCTCTTTCAAGCCAATTTGTATAGAAAAAACCCCCTACACCAACATAGCAACCAAAGTGCACCAAAATCTTAAATCTTTGCACATAATACAATTGAGTCCTAGTTACTTTATGACCCAATTGAGTCATCAACCTTTTCAAAGAGTAAAATCAAGTCTTTTCTATGGAGAATGTCGAAACTTGCCCCAATAGCACTCGAAGCCTCTGTGGCAACCTTTAATTTCACTTCTTAATATAGGTTTAAACTTTATGAGTTGACAACACCCCCATAATGGTTTTAGCGGGTAAGTTCCTCCATTTGGACCTAAATATTCAACCCAACCCAACCAGGAAATTTACGCATCCTTGTCTTCCGTGTTTTAAACTTATTATGCTGGAGTGCCCGCATAATTCCATGAAAATAATACATATTTAGTCAAAATCTAACTCAGCAACCACAAGTTCTAGTGGATTGAAAGTTTCGCTGGCTAAGTTGACAAGGACATCGACCCAAAATCTCATCCAAGCACCAAACGAGACAAGTGCTTCAAGGAAAATAAAAAAAACAAATATGGTACCTAGTCTCCAAAAGCTTATATTATTTCTATTCATTACTAACGAGCAATGCACTCTAGAATCATTGATCCATATTGTGATTAACGATATACTTTAGATCAATCAATAATGTGCACATCTCAATAGACACGTCAATGTGGATAAAATCGAGAAGGCGAACCTAGCTAGGTTAAAAGAAATAAAAGTCTTGATTATTAGACTATTTGGTACATGCTCCATTGCATCACATCCACACAACAATCAAAGATGAACAAAGATGCACACAAATTCTAGAACATACACCGAACTAATTGGAAGACCGTCTAAAATTGTCAAAATACTAATGCGTCACACGATGTACCCATTCATTAGTTTTGGGCATTGAAATGTCAGGTTTAAGGAGAAAAATATAATTGACTTTGCCTCCTAGCTAAGCTTCTTGCATCCCTTTATGCATAGTAGGAAATTTGCTACTATGGAGAGCCTTTTACACTTAGGTGTCGCAACCTTTCTTGAGGGGAATTGCTGAGCAGGAATGATAGACCCTCTTACAAGGCAACGCTTGCATTTCACGCGAGCTCTCCCAAGCCCATTCAACAACTTGAGTTCTTGATTGAACTTGCAAGTAAACTTACCCTAGAGACGCCACCAATATTTTATGGATCGATTAGAAGTCCAACTAAGGTATAGTAGTCTACCTTACTTTCACAAACCAGAGATTCATGAATATAATGACGGCCAAGCCCGTGGTTCCTCTCATTTGCAATCACACTAGAGATTATCAACTTCCCTGAAAGGCAACTTCTCGCAGTCCCCCTCATCCTCGCCCCTCCATTGAATGAGCAAATCTGCTTGCCTCTTTTTAGTTGCAAGACACTGGATTTTTCACTTGATTCTCTCGAGAAACATTTTCATCAATCAATGGACTCTCGAGTAGATTTCAGAGAAATGGGGGTCTGACAGAATTATCAATTAAAGTGCTTATGGATAT
Source organism: Eucalyptus virginea (assembly GCA_014182375.1). Lineage (NCBI taxonomy): Eukaryota > Viridiplantae > Streptophyta > Magnoliopsida > Myrtales > Myrtaceae > Eucalyptus > Eucalyptus virginea. The sequence continues at coordinate 316,529 of CM024516.1, read as the reverse complement.
TAGAATCAATCACATATAGAGGATGATGATGCAGGTACTATGGTATAGTAATTGGTAACCGAGGAAGCCGTAGTTATCAAAATATTAATGCATCGCAAATTGTCCAGATTCATTAGTATTAGGCATTGAAATGTCGGGTTTAAGGAGAAAAAGAAAATTGACATTGCCTACCAGCTAAGCTTCCAAACCAGGACAAAACCCCTTACTTTCTATAAATTATTGTGGTCTTATTCTTCTACAAGCTCTCACTCGAAATCATATCAAATGGATAATGCGGGAGGATTTTTCACTATGATTCAAAAGAAAGTAGTGAAGTTTTCCACGGATTTTAACGGTAGAGATTTCAAAGTCATTGTCCTTATCCTTTTTGGACGAGAAGCCTAAAATCGTTGTTGGAGAGAGTCCACATGACACGCACAAAACTCACGTAATTTTCTCCATCAAACACCAACTTTATAAAATTGGTGCCCATGATGCATTTCATTTAAATTAATTAATGAAAGGATGACAATAAACATATCAAATACATTAGGATCTAATTACACTAAATGAAACTTGTGGCACAACATTTCCCATTAATTAAAAGTGATTTAATTGAATTGATTAAAAATTCAAATATGACAAGACACACGGATAAAAAGTTGATAGACTACTAGTATCATTATCTCTTCCAGCAATTTAACTTCCAATCACTCCCTATGGGAAGGTTACAGCATTCATCACAAAACCTTTTCACATTCGTGCCTTGGAGCATTAGTCAAAGGTCCATTTATACCCTTGTAGAGTCGCAAATAATTGTGTACATGTAAACATAAAGAACGGGCTACTAAATTAAATGTGATTGAGGGGTTCTCCAACTTCCCCTTGTTCACGGAAGATCTCACTACATGATTATGGTTTGGGTTAATTTGTGGGGTATTGTGAATAGCATCCTTTTAAATATTAAGGCTACGTTTGGCAGTCGGGATAAAATTCGAGATAGGATATGATAAATCATATCCTATGTTTGGTGCTCGCTCAGGACATGATAAAGTCGGATATAAGGGGATATAGACAGGATAAAATTATCCCATGGGAGAGGTGGAATAAAGGTGAATAGGATTTTTAATGTCCATATTAGGAAGTTATTTTTCTCGAATAATAAACTTATTAAATTAATAAAATTGAAATTATATTTCAATATAAATAATATTTGAATTATAATTTAAGAAATTAAAAATTGAAAAAATAAAAATGATTATTTGAAATATAATTTAAGAAATTAAAAATAAAAATCATTTTGAATTAATCCTATTTTAATTTATATATTCAACTATAATTCTATCTTATAATAAACATTCAATCTATAAATTAAATATTTATATTTATTATATATTTTAGGTATTTTTGTATTTTAGGTATGTTAGTATAGTTTACTATTTGATAAAATTTTATTAAAGAATGATGAAAAGGGAAAAAAAGAAATAATATAAAAAATAATATAAAAAAGAGGAAAAAATAAAATAATAATAAATTAAGGAATATTGTTACGAAAGATTTTCACAATATCCGTTTATGAACATTTAGTTTCATTTATAATGACATGTCGTTTATATAAAAAAAAATGTACATGATATGATGTAAACATATTCGACTTTAATATTGTGATTTACCAAATAATGGACAGGATATAAAAAAATCCTGGGATTTCATATCCTATCCTATCCCGATTAGAAATCCGGACGACCAAACGTAGCCTAAAGAGCCAATGAGTTGGGATTATCATAATAGAGCTTTTACGCACAAAACAAATTTTCAATTTATGAGTATATCTGAAATGTGGATCGTATAGTTTGTTAGGTCCCTCACATTGAATAGCAACCTACTGTTTTTCCATAGAGACCCCATGTGGGGGCATCGTTTGGTAGTTAGTGTTTCTTTACAATTTATTTATTTATTTAAATTGAGACAATCATTTGGTTCTTTTTTATATTAAATACTGAGAACAGGTCCTAATTAGCTAACCTTCTATTGATGCACTCAAAAGATACATTGTTCATTATGGAGAAGTTCATCTTCGTAGCATTTCTTGATGTTATGTTGGCTTCCCTATCAATGTTTCAGCCCGTCATTTGTTCTAGCAACTTCACTGATCAAGTGGCTCTTCTCCACTTCAAATCGGCAATCGACGTCGACCCGACAAACACGATCAAAGGCGGCAATTGGACCATCGAAGCAAATTTCTGTGAATGGATTGGTGTCATTTGCAGCAACCGCAGGCAGAGAGTCACAACTTTAAACCTCTTGTACATGGGTCTCCAGGGGAGGCTCTCTCCGTACCTAGGCAATCTTCCTTTCCTGGCTTCTCTTGATCTTAGCAACAACAGTTTCTACGGGAGAATTCCAATAGAAATCGGTCATTTACGCCGCTTGAAAGAACTCATACTCGAAATAAACCAGTTTGAAGGAAACATTCCTCCTAACTTAGCCCAGTGCCAAAATCTCGAAGTCATTTCACTCACAGTGAATAGGCTAACGGGTGGTATACCGAGAGAATTCGGCACCTTCCCTAAGTTGCAACTACTATATCTTGACATCAACCCCTTACGTGGTCAAATTCCAAGCTTCCTGGGCAATATATCCACATTGTAGTTCATTGGTTTGTCCTCGGCCAATCTCATAGGCTCGATTCCTCCGACACTTTTCAATAGCATGAAACATGAAGATTTGATGCCTCCAGAACTTGGGAGTATAGTTTTATCGATCCTAGAGTTAGGATTAGAATGCTCGAAGGACTTGCCTGAGGAAAGAATGGCCATGAAAACTATCATGGTTAAGCTCAACAAGATCAAGTTGTCACTACTTGACAAGAAAATAAGGTAGAGAGCAGTACGTAGAATATGGGAATAGTATCATCTTAGTTTGTACACGGTCATTTCGTTTTCACGGCATTCTGTATAGCCATCTGCTATAAAGTTTCTAATCTTCCGAGTTTTCTGAATCGGAGAAAAACAATTAAAATCGCGACAACATTTTCATGCGTTGACATTTGACCCAACGAAATTCTCAACTCATGTCCGACTTCGGAAGGTATAACACCCATCTCAATGTCAGAATGTCGAAATGAATGTTTAGAACTAATTCTTCATTGCGACATTCAGCAGAGCCTTGATATTTTCGGTTTCTGGATTGCCGTACAGACTTTTTAAAATCCCCTTTTTTAGTATAATCACCACCTAATCTACGAGACCTCCCACCTTATCGTAAGTCATAAATAAATTGAACAAGACCTTAGTGGTATAAAAAATAGGTCTGCACTGGAAAATTTCACTGCCACTATTTTAAATTACATTATAGTTTTTTTTTTTATCGAAAATTACATTATAGTTCAATAATGTCATTTTCGTATCAAACAGTTAAAAACACAAAACAAAACAAATGAAGAAAATTCTTAGTATGACATAAAAGGCATAAAAAAAAAAAAACTTATCTAGAATAAATCATCAGCTGTCATCTCGACATCTTGATTGAGATTGTAACTGGCCCATCGGCCTTCCTCATCGAATTCATTATCAATCACAAAATCATTATTAGTACTACCAACAAATTTGTCGCTTAGGCGATATCTGGAGTTTCGGATTAAATATTTTAGGCTGCGCATTACTAATTTTGGCCCAAATTTAATTTTTGTATGGGCTACTTAACGTTCAGGAATAAAATTTTAAGATGTTGACGGGCAATCTAAAATGGTTTTTATCTCTAACCCCTTTTCCGTGTGATAGGGATCGTTTAGTAGATTTGGGATCGTACGTCATTGATCGTACAATCTGAACCGTAATTTTAAGAACCATGTCGTCATATGCTACTAGCAGTAGCAACCGGAATGACGTGCTTTATCAATTGTAGTGCTGTGCCTATATTAAGGGTGAATATGTGACCGGTGCACTTGAGGGATTCCCAATTCAAGAACTACAGGTTATCCATTTAATGTGTGCAAACTACTATGTGTCAAGGCTATCCATAAATCCAAGGTGCCAACCCAAATGGTTTATATGGCTTATAGAGTATTTGAAGCTGAGTCTGCACCTCCATAACCCAGAAACGAGGAATTTTCATTCAAATTAAATGAAATATTTGTGCAATTAATTCATAATAATATTTGAATTATGATATTGTCCATTACATCCAACATACCATTACAATTTATCTCTAATGACTATAGAAAACGTCGTTTTGTTATGATATAAAGTGAATATTTTTATATCTTCAATAAATTATATTCACACAGAGCATTGATTGTAATAACAAATATTGAAAACAAAACTCAGAGATGCTTGGATATGCTTGGATGGGCTTATCGAAAGTATTCACAACGATGTATCCAAATTTAAAAACTATTTTCTTTCAAAAGTTTACCAAAAGATTTTACATGCCTTGAAATAGATTTCAAGTCATGTAAAATCTATGACATAGGCTCGTAGCATATCCTCGAGAGTTTGGATCATTCTCTCGGATTGTCCATCTGTCTACGGATGATAAGCCATGCTAAACTACAACTTCATTCCCATGGCCATTTGTAAGCTTTTCCAAAATGCGGTCGTGAACTTGGGATCCTATTCTGTCATTAGAACCAAATGCAATCGAATTATCTATTTCACATACAGCTCAGCATACCTATCCATGGCATAATCTTTTCATACTGCAATGAAGTGAGCCAACTTGGTCAGACGGTCAACCACAACCCAAATGGAATCAGTATCTTTCCGACTCCTTAGTAATCCCATCACAAAATCCATTATGATATGCTCCTATTTCCACTCCGAAATCTCTAATAGTCACAACAGTCCGCCAGGCTTGCAGTGTTGGGCTTTCACTTGCTGGCATGTTTAACACTTTGCCACGTACTTTGTGACGTCAGCCTTCGTAACATTCCACCAATAATACTATTGAAAGTTCCTATATATCTTCGTACTGCTTGGATGGATGCTATAGTTGCTTCGATAAGTAACCGCTAGGATCTCTTCTCTGACCTATACATTGTTAGGCACATACAATCATCCTTGGAACCTCAAGACCCCACCATCCGTCACTTGAAAATTTGGGTTCCTTTTATTAGGGCTCCCTTGAATAATCTTATGGATTTCTAGATCCGTCAATTGCATGGTTTTAATCTTGGTTTGTACTTCGGGTTCATTTTGAAGAGTAGCCATAAGACTAGAAAGATAGCTTACCTCGAACTTGAAGTCTGAATCTTGTACACCTTCAAGAAGTATCCACTCTCGAACCATCATTTGGGCAATTGAGAACTTTCGACTAAGCACATCCACTACCTTGTTGGCCTTCCTAGGATGGTATAAGATGTCGCGGTCATAGTCTTTGAGAAGTTCCATCCGGTGCCTTTGTCTCATATTCAACTCCTTTTGTGAGAACAGGTACTTCAGACTTTGATGTCCAATGTAGATCGTGAACTTTGCCCCACACAAATAGTGTCTCCAAATCTTCATAGCAAAAATAACCGCTACCAACTCCAGGTCGTGCGTTAGATAATTCTACTCATGAGGCCTCAATTGCCTAAATGCATAGGCTACAACTCGTCCATATTGCATCAAGATGTAAGCCAATCCTTTAAACGAAGCACCACTAGGACCAAACGGTATTGTCAACATTAGGGCAGTCGTCAACTTGTGCTTAAATTCTTGAAAACTCTTTTTACACTTGTTCATCCATTCAAACTTCACTTCTTTCTTTAGTAATCATGTCAGTGGTGTAACTATTCTAGAGAATCTTTCCACGAATTGTCAGTAAACCCCTCTAATCCCTCCCAACTAATCAAAGGAAGTCTTCTTGAAGAAGAAAAATCTAAGCTATTAATGGAGGATATTTGCACTTGATTGAATAGGATTAGGGTAAGGTAGGTTAGGGTAGGCTAAGTTGTCTTCAAACATCTCTTCTGCTACCCCCTTCATGCATATGGCGCCCCATTCCTTACCCAATTCCATTTTTGCCCCTTTGTCTTTAGTTGTATGAGAGGGCAATTTGGTCATTTCACCAAGATTGTGCACTATTCATGCACATGAGGTGCATTAAATGCCATGGTCTTGTAATGAATGGCTTGATGGCTTGGAAGGTCCATGGCCTTCCCTCAGGCCGCCTGCTCCTTGGGCGTGTGGCCTTTGCCGCCCACATGGGCTTGGGCCAATTTGCATTGTCCATTGTGGGCTTCGACCCATTGGGCTACCCAATGTGGGCTTAGGCCCATTGGGTCACCCAAATGTGAGCTTGGGCCCGCTTGGGTCCTCGCCCGTGGCCCGATTCCACTTTTTTGTACTTTTATTACCCATTGATGAAAAAAATCAAGTTTTCACCCCCAAATGGCATTTTCAGCATTTTCATTGTCTTCCAATTCTCATTGTAATCCTATCTAAAGATTAGCCACCGATGTAATTCCATTCTGAAAATTGGGATTAGATTAAGGTTGTCACAACTCTTCCCTCCTTAAAGAAATTTCGTCCTCAAAATTTGTAAGATCATCCGCTTCTTCAAACAAATGGGGATATTGGCCTCTCATTATGTCCTCGCTTTCCCAGGTCGCTCCCTCAATGCCATGATATTGCGAGACGACTTTGACCAAAGGAATGACTTTGTTGTGTAGCACTCGATCTTTTCTATCCACGACTCACACTAGCTACTCAATATACGACACTCTGTCGTCCACCTCATTTTCTTTGTAACTTAGTACATGAGTCGAGTCTAGTTCATATTTCCTTAACATGGACATGTGAAACACATTATGTACTTGAGCAAGATTGGGTGGCAATGCTAACCTGTAGACCAAAGTCCCTATCTATTCCAGAGTTTTAAAGGGTCCCATGAATTTGGGGCTTAGCTTTCCTTTCTTGCCAAATTGGGACGTACTTCTCATTAGCAACACCTTAAGGAACACATGGTTGCCCACTTGGAACACCAAGGGTCTCCATTGTTTGTCCGCATAGCTTTTCTAGTGGCTTTGAGCTATCTTTAACCTTTCCTGGATGATCTAAATTGCATCCATGGATTTTGCACCAATTTAGGGCCTATAATCTTTCTTTCACCAACTTCATTCCAACAAGCAAGCATCCTGTAGGCACATCCATATAATGTCTCAAACAGTGCCATTCTAATAATCTGTTGATAGCTATTGTTGTACATGAACTCAACGAGGTGTAGTTGATCTTCTCATCCTCCTGCAATCGATGGGCTTGTGGCGGGGGCAATCTTAAGTGCTAGATAAAACCGTGGAGTTTTAAAATGGGAGTGTACTAATTTTGACGGTTTGATTTTGAATACGTGACCACGTACGAATTTTTTTCTGAGAGTTTTAAAGATAAAAGAAAGGGTTGCCCAAGTTTGTTATTTGAAGGCACAATATGGTGTTCTTGGTTAAATAACGGCAATAAAAGTTGGTTTGATAGATAGTGTGCTTGAGTGGTCACTTAATCAAAACTGTTACCCAACGGAAGTTTGGAGGCCATGCCCGATTTTATCGGATGCTCGGCGGGGGTCCGGATGTCGAGTCGCGGTTGAGGTTAGACCAAAGCTCTTTTATGGAATGCCGTTTAGGTGGGGGTCCTGGACGATGCTGTGCCCAATGGGGCGGGACGATGCCCGGTTATGCCGGAAGACCGCCGACACTTGTGTTGGCCGTGGCCCGAGGGGTTGTAATAATTGGAAAACGTGTGTCGACAATGCGCGTGAAATTCTCGTATATGTTCTAATTGTTATTTATGCACGTTACATTGTTATTATTGTGCAGGGGTGCGCTGGGGCGAGGTGAGTTTATGTTTGGCGCGTTCTTAGGCCGCCTTCGAGGCGAATTTGCATCTTAATCGAGGTTTAGGGATTTTTACTCGCTGAGATTTTATCTCACCCTGTCGTCGATAACCATTTTTAGGGCCGTAGCGTGGAGATCCGCTAAGTGCAGATATGGTGGGCGCGAGATACGACACTTTTTGGTTATCCCTACTGTTAATGAAGTTTAGGTTGATACTAATCTCTAAGATTTTTGAGAGGGTCGGTAAGAAGTGGCCATAGAAAGGTTTGTAATTATTAAACTTCCTAGGGGTAACAGTGGATAAATAAATCAATTGTTTTCGGTAACTTTTGTTGTGCTTTACTATCCCGATTGTTTATTTATGGGCTATTTGTTTAAATCTATTTATGTTCCCCAGAACACAAATTTTTGTTCTTTTGTTCCGGGGAACAAAATAAAAAGAAACGCGTTTGTTTACACTTTTGTTCTCGGAAACAAAAATCTATTTTTGGTTCTTGAGAACAGATTTGGAACAGAAACAAGAAGTAGAAAAAATTTGTTTCTTATTCCCGGGAACAATTCCGAGAAACACTTATTTTTTTCTCCTTTTTCTTCTTCTTTTTTGTTTTTCTTTTTTCTTTGTTCAGTTGCCGGCCTTGGCCATGGCTGGCGACCAGCCGTCGAGGGCCAGTGACCTCATCGGAGCGTTGCTGGCCCCCGGCAAGGCCGAGTTTGCCAGGCCACTCTTGGGCAACGCCAACTGGCGATGGCCCGGCCAGGCGAGCCTTGCCGGTGGCGGGCGAGCTCGGCCTCGCCGGATTTGGGCGAGCTTGAGCTGGCCCAGCCAAGGCGAGGTCGAGCCTTGTCGGATTGGCGAGGCCAAGCTCACCCGGCGAAGGCGAGGCCACCGGCCCTCGTCGGCCCGGTCGCCGGCCATGGCCAGGCCGGCGACCGGCCAAAAGGAAGAAAGAAAGAAAAAGAAAAAGGAAAAATAAAATAAAAATATTAAAAAATTAAAAGAAACAAAAAATTTGTACAAGTTTTTTTAGGCAAAAAAATTATACAAGTTTACCAAATGCGTTCTTTGTTAAAAAATTGTTCTCAAGAACAAAAATAATTTTTTCTATTTCTGTTCCCGGAAATAATTTTTGAACAGAAACGTTACCAAACACAGCTTTATTGACCGAGGATTTATTTATTTCGCTTCCGCATGTGTTTAATTGAAAGTAGAAAGAATGGGTCGGTGATGTGTTCTGGGACGTCACATTTTTATTCGATCGCCGAGGGATGTGCGCATATACGGGGTTTGGGGCGTGACATCGGTAAAGTAATGTCATGGTGCAATGTAATGCTAGGTACAACACATTGCGCTTAAGTTGTGGTTTATTTGCTTCAACCTTTTCCCTCTTAAGGTTTTCCATGATGTATTATTTTGTATTGGCTCTTAGGAATTAAGAGAAAAATTACCAAAACAGTCATAAACCTATTGTAATTATACCAATTTAGTCCTAAACCTTTTGCGTTTGTGCCAATTCAATCCATCCGGCCAATATTAGCCGGCCGACGCTGATGTGACAATCTTTTTAATATATATATTTTTATTTTAAGGAAAGAAAAAGAAAAAGAAAAGGCCGTTTGGTTTGCTTTTGCCGCTGTTTTGGCATTCCTTTGCTCTTGTGCAAGGTGGGCTTGTTTTACCTTGGCACCCTTCCACTCACTTTGACTATTCTTGTCTTCGGAGTGTAAGTTCTTGGTGCTAAGTTCTTGTTGTATAGCTTCTTGCTTCTCTTTGGCTTAAGTTAATATATTTCTTACCTTTTACCAAAAAAAAAAAGAAAAAGAAAAGGGAAAAACAGAAATAAAAAGCAAAAAAAAAAAAACATTTAAATAAAAAATTAACATGCTAGCCTTTGTTGACATTCGCCGGCATCCACGTCGGCACCGGTCGGCCAAAATTGATTAGATAGACTAAATTGGTATAAAAGAAAAAAAAAATTGAGGATTAAATTGACACCATTGCATGAATCAAACACTGCAACCACTACGCCTCCTCTCAAAATGCAGAGTTTTCTTCTACCTAAATGGTAGTTTGGCTTTCCAAACTTTAATCCCCTGATGACATCCCATCTTCTTCCTGTCCATTGCATTCTCGCCTACCTTGTCTTCCCAACCCATCCCACTCTTGATATGTTTATTAGTGGTGTTCAATTCCCATGGTTTCCCTTGAATTGATAAGGGGCTTCGTCGTTGTTCCATTCCCATGTTTTTCCATCCTTTCACCCATCCTTTGTCCTCACCCTTTAGGAACATCTTTGCTTCCAAATCCAACTGAACTTGTGGTTCCATACTTCTTTATTTACCCAATTCGTCTACTGCATGGCTTCAATTGCCTAGCTAGAAGTTTCCTCTTGCTAATTGCATCTTTATGTTCGAGTGCTCTTGGTTTCTTTTCTTGCCACCTGCTCCGCATGTCTTGCCATACTTTTAATTTGCTTTGTTGCTTGACCTCATGGACCCCAATGACCAGGAGGAATCTTCACGACTCGCTGCCCTTTGCAATAGGTTCGGCCGTCTCTGCTCTGAGCAAGCAATTGAGGTTTGGGATGATGAGCCGCCGCTTGAGAAACTTGAGGAATGCAGATTAACGCTAGTAGGTAAAATACTATCCAATCCCTCTATTAATTTCCAAGCTTTTCAAAATACCTTGAAGCGAGCTTTGTGAACTGACCAAGTTGAGATATCCCAAAGAGAGGCGGGCTGTATGTTGCGAAATTTCAGTCTGATGGAGAGAAACAACGAGTCTTGGATGGTGAGCCTTGGCTTTTTTCTAGTCATTTGGTAATCTTCAGCCTTGGATACACAATACACCACTACATTGTTATGACTTCTCTAATTGCTCTTTCTGGGTGCAAGTCTTCGGTCTTCCATTGGAATGTTGTACTGAGAACATGATATGCAAAGCTGTTAGACATGTTGGCAGAGTGCTAGAGGTGAAAATAGATACAAAAGAGGGCACAACACTTAGAGCTAGGAGAGAGGGTAGAAATTAATCTATAGGAACCGTTGAAGACAGGCCAGCTGATCCGTATTGATAGGAAAACCCTATGGCTAGACTTTCGCTATGAATGGCTATCCCACTTTTGCTATTCTTGCGGTAAACTAGGACATTATGCAATGTATTGTAAGGACTTTCTTTTTGAAGAGGCAAAATTGGAAGGAAAAGACAAGATGTCTTATGGCCAATGGCTACGTGCAAAGGTCAAGGAACATAGTCCGTATTGGCTGACCTTTTATGAACCGCAGGATAAAACAGAGCAAACAGACGAGATTGTACCTGAAACTCCTCCCTCCTCCACCCATCTTGTTCCTCTACTGCCTCCTAGTGTCAATGTGGAAGCGGCACCCCTGAAGCAACCAACAATACCAATCAACACTATCTCTGCAGCTCCAAATTTGCAATGCCATCAAGATGGAATACCTCCCAAGGGAAGAAGGGGGTCTTGGGATTTGAGCTTATGAGAATGCAACAAGGCGGCGATGCTCAAGCACATTTGGATCCTCTTCACGGATAAGGAGTCTCTTTGGTGCAAATGGATTCACTCTACCTTTCTAGGAAAGACGAACTTCTGGGTGGCTAAGACACCGAGCCTGCCGTCGTGGGCTTGGAAGAGAATCCTTCACCCGAGATCCGACTCCGCCTCAACTTCCACCGGAAGATTGGTGATGGCCTGGGACATCCCTTTGGTTTGACCATTGGCATCGCAGAGGTCCGGATCTTATTTGCTTAGAGCGTACTATCTCTTATTCTGGCTACCTTGGTATGTAGTTGTTGCGACCTTTTTCTTCGGGTCGAATTCGGGTCATTGATGGATTCCTGAACCAGCCCTTTTCGTTCTCACGGGGTTCCGGATAGATTTGTTTAGAGGGATAATCCTTCCGGTGTCTTCTCGGTCGCCTCGCCTTGGCATATACTACCGGGGACCTCTTTCACCACCTTCAAAAGCGTGGAAGATTGCCCGGCCCCTCGCAATAGCAAAAATGAAGGGGATTCAGACTCAAACGATGGACTCACCGAGCCCCAAGAAGCTGAAAAGTACAAGACTCACTCCTAAAGTAGGTGCTGCCAAAAAAATTAAACGGTATAATCCATATGAAATGGGGACTTTAGTACAAGAGAACCTAAATGAAGCTCATCTACTGGACATTCGCAGCAGAGGAGGCAAAACAATAGGCTTTGGTGGCTGGCCCTCAACAGCCACCCATTGACAAATGAAGTTACTAAGCTAGAACTGTCAGGGTTTGGGCAATCCCCTAATAGTTCAAGCTCTTAAGGCCCTAGTGGGCAAGGAAAAACCCGACATTGTATTCTTGATGGAAACTAAGAATCAAGAGGTATTGCTTTAACAACTTCAGCGTCGTTTACATTTTCCAAGTTATCATGTAAGTAACCCTGTTGGCTTGGCTGGAGGGATGGCAGTCCTTTGGAATAACTAGATCTCTCTAAGTGTGGCTCGATCTACTTCGGAATTTTTTGATATGATATGCACGGATGTGATGGATGGAAGAACTATGCGTATTACCTGCATTCATGCACCAGCAGTTTATCAATAATGCCAACTCATATGGGACGAACTAAGACAAATCAGCTATTCTAATACTTTCTCATGGGTGTGTGCTGGCGATTTTAATGAAATAATCTATCAGTGGGAAAATGTGGGAAAGAGATTAGTAGACCCTCATCGATTACTTTCTTTTTGAGCTGTTTTAAATGATTGCTCCCTCATGGAAATGGATAGTAAGGGATGTGCTTTTACATGGATGAACAATCGTGACGGAGATGACTTTGTGAAAGAACGACTGGATCGGGTGCTATGAACTTTGGAATGGCGCCTCATGTTTCTTGAAGCTGAAGTTTTTGCTTTACCTGCTTTGGGTTCTGACCACAGTCCCTTATTATTAGCCACTACAGCAACATTTGGTAAACGGCACAAGCCTTTTATATTCAAAGCTTTTTGGACCCAAGACCAGGAGTGCAGTGAGATCATTGCCAAGTCCTAGACTTCTGAACAGGTACAAGATTTTGATCTTTCAAATAAATTACAGGCTGTCTCTTTTGCTTTAGCTAAGTGGAGTCGCTTAAAGTTCTTGAATGGCCATCTTAAAGTAACAGCTTTGCAACAATAACTTCAGAATCACATTAACCAATCTCATAGCAACTATGATAAATTGACAACAACTAAATTGAAAGAGGAAATCCAACAATTATGGCAACAATAAGAACAGTATTGGGCGATGCGTTCTAGGATCAATTGGTTGAGATGAGGGGATAAAAATACAAAATTTTTCCATGCGACTACCATTCAACGAAGGCAAAGGAATAGAATCATTATGCTGCAGGACAACAATCAAAGGTGGGTGCGCGACCCTAAGCTTTTAAAGGAGATGACATCCGCCTTCTTTTCAAGATTATATACAACAGTGGGACATTGAGACTATAGGCCTATACTAGATCAATGCCCATGTGTGGTCACAACAGAGATGAATGACCTATTAACAGCTATGGTCACTCGAGAGGAGGTTCACCAAGCAACCTTCCAGTTGGGTACTACAAAAGCTCTGGGCCCAAATGGTTTGAATGGCCTCTTTTAATAGGACCATTATTTCTTTGATTCCCAAAACACAACACTCAGAATGACTGGATCAGTACCGTCCAATCAACCTATGCAATTACGCATATAAAATTATTCTAAGGTGATCGCGAATTGTCTCAAAACCCGGCTACCTATTCTAATTTCTATGGAACAGTGTGCATTTGTAAGTGGTCGCCAAATTCAAGATAACATTTTAATAGTCCAAGATGTACTTCATCAGCTAAAGATTAGGAAATGTAAGTGAAATTTCCAAGCAATCCTAAAGATGGACATGCAAAAGGCGTATGTCAGGGTGGAATGGGATTTCCTTAAAGATTATCTACTCAAGTTGGGCTTCCATTCTACATGGGTACAGTGGGTGATGCAATGTATAACGACAACATCTTTCAGTGTTAAATTCAATGGCGAACAATTACATTATTTCCATCCAACACGGGGCCATCGGCAGGGCGATCCTCTCTCTCCGTATATATTCATCTTACTAGCAAATGTTTTATTGAATCTTATTATCCATGTTGTTAACATGGGACACATCAAGGGTATCAAGTTGAACAGGTGGTGTCCTATCCTCTCCCATCTATTTTTTGCCGATGATGCAATCTTCTTCTTAGATGGTAAAATTCAAGAATGTCATAATCTCGCCAATATGTTGAATCAATACTGTTTAGCTATGGGGCAGGCTCTTAATCGAAACAAATTTGGAATTTTTCTCAGTAAAGCTTGCCCTTTTAGACTATAGGAAAATTTGGCGAAGGAGTTTAGAATACCAGTGCTTCAACGAACTGGTAAGTATCTAGGAATACTATTTGATTGGGGGCGTTCAAAACGGGAGATGTTTTCCTGGATACTAGGGAGAGTGAATGCTAAATTGGAAGGATGGAAAGAAAATTTAATTTCTAAAGGTGGTAAGGAGATCCTGCTTAAGACTGTTGTACAGGCGATCCCATAGTATGCCATGTCTATCTTTGAACTTCTCGTGTCTCTTTGCAAATCCATTGAACAGAGAATTGCTAGGTTCTAGTGGCAGAATGATAGTCGTAGATCAGGAATTCATTGGCAGCAATGGGAAGTACTTAAAAGCAGGAAGGACAATGGTGGCCTAGGTTTTCGAGATCTTATCGATTTTAACAAAGCCATGCTTGGGAAATGGGCCCTGGCGTTTACTCCAACAGCCACTATCTCTATGGAGTGAACTCTTCAAAGGCCTTTATTTTCATTCAAAGGACTTCTGGTTTGCGAATAGAGGAACTCAACCATCCTGGGGTTGGTAGAGCCTACTACTTGGGAGGGATTCAATTTTACCTAATATTAGATGGTCAGTTGGTGATGGGAAAATGATTAGCATCCGTGAAGATAGATGGTTACCTACAGGGATACTAGGTGGACCTGCTGCTAGAGGAGAACCTGTGATGGTGGCTAATCTCATCGATCCAATCCACAACACCTGGAATGTTCCCCTTCTCCACCGGCTTTTTGATGATTAGATCATAGCAGAAATCCTTACTGTTCCAGTAAGACCCCTCTATGCCACTAATAAACTAATTTGGACTGCAACAAAACATGGCCAATACACTGTGAAAAGTGGTTACCATGCTCTTAGAAATATAGCTATTAACCAGAGCTGCAACCAGGCCTTGACATCATATCAGACCCCAAGGCTATTATGGCAAAGAATCTGGACAATGAAAACTGCCCAAAATATTTGTACCTTCCTATGGTCTTTATGCAACAATGCACTATCAACAAAAGCTAACCTATTTCAAAGACACATTACCACGAGATCCAAAGTATGTAATCTCGTCATCAACAAACGCTAGAAACTTTTGAACATCTATTTATGTTCTGTCCATGGACTCATGGCATTTGATCCCACCCTCAAATCAATATTCCGCTATCGCCACAAGCAATGCCAAGAATAGATGCATGGCTCGCAGAAAGGGTTACAACACATCAACTCTTACTTGGATTGAAGACCATTGCCAACGTTTTATGGCAAATCTGGAGGGCACGTAACAGCTTTATCTTTCGTCGTCAGTGTCCTGACCCAACATATGTGGTGGAGGTAGCTTTAGCCCAGATCCATATCGCTCAGCTTTCTGCTCGAACCCAAATGAGAACAGGGCAGCATGTTTTGAATCTTGAGCATCTATGGAGGCCACCAGATCCGGGAGTTCTGAAGATCAATATAGATGGTGCTTATAAACCCGCCAACACAGAAGGAACTATGGTCTGTATATGCCGTGATCATCATGGAAAACTTACTGATGGTTTTACCAGAAGCTTCCCAGCTTGTTCGGCCTTGCCGACGGAGATCCAGGTGCTTACTCTCACACTCCACCATCTGCTGCAGCATGGCATCAACCACGCCCCGCTTTTGATCAAATTGGATTGCCTCACTCTGGTTGAAGCTATGCATGATTGCAGATCGACGCCATGGGAAGATCGTGCCCTGTTTACAAAAGCCACCGCTTTGCTTTCCTGTTTCCCTAATCTTCATCTTCAACACTGCAGGCGAGAAGTGAACTTTGTAGTTGATTGGGCCACCAAGGCCCATGGTAGTGGAGCCTTAACCCCCAATTGGGCTGTTTCCCCTCCCTTTTATTTGCTAGATCTTGTTTATGCTGATGCAATAGCTTTGGGCTGTACATTTCCTATCACTTGAATGCATCATTTCTATTTCAACCAATGTGAACGTACTTCAATATTTACCGTGGCTCTTGAAAAACAGATTTAGAATCAACAAACTACAGAAAAGAAAGCAAAAAAATTACCTAGTATAGAAACTTAGAATTTCCAGAGAGTATAGCAAGATTACGAAATAAGGATGCTTGACATGCATTAATGACCGAATAAAAACAAAATGTGTGGATATGATTCGACAATGTCACAAGGTGCATCACCAGGCCACATTCCTTCGGTCCTTCAAACCCAACTATGCGAGAGTTCAAAACATTTCATGTGCACACCTTACCCCATGAATATCCACTCAATAAAAGTTCATTCTAACACGTCATTCTTTTGGTGTCTAGCTAGCAGATAAAGGGGGGAAGACAGAGAGAAGAATCTACCAAAGTTAAAGCACAATAGTAGCTACTTTCTTTATATCTCTGCAGGGAACTTTTCAGAGTTGATTGCAATATAAGCTGCTTCATTCCATCCATGTGGCCACACGATAGATGCGAATCAACTATGTAAACAAACACTGGTTCAAACATACAATGATTTCTAGGGAAAGCAAGAACTTAGGATTATAAGGATTTACCAAATGCAGCTGCAAATCATTTAGGGAGTAGAATGCCAGCAAATCTTAAATTCCATGTGAGTTCATCAAACACTATACAAAAAATAAAGGCTACTCCGATGAGTATTCACCCAGAAACTACATATTTGCAGAATAAACAAATGGTTGTTCAAAGTAACACCACTCTTTCAAACCCATATAATGTAGCCTGCTATCACAATAGACATTAAATA
Source organism: Eucalyptus virginea (assembly GCA_014182375.1). Taxonomy (NCBI): domain Eukaryota; kingdom Viridiplantae; phylum Streptophyta; class Magnoliopsida; order Myrtales; family Myrtaceae; genus Eucalyptus; species Eucalyptus virginea. The sequence continues at coordinate 299,636 of CM024516.1, read as the reverse complement.
CTTTTAGATCTTCCACTTTTAGATGTAAAAGACCATGCAAGACATGTCTGCGTCCACATGTTGCAACTATATAAATTAAGTTGAACGCCAGCAGAGCCCACCATCTATCATTTTGACACCAGTTCTGGATCGATACACCAAAACTTGAGAATTATAAGAAAAATTTATTTGCTGACACATGCTTACAGATTTCAAGTAATCACACAACAAATTATAACTTGATGTAACGAATATTCTAGCTTCCTTTACTATGCAAAACAGTCTTGCCTAAGATCTCACCTAGGATATTAACATAATCGGCCCTCTTTCAAAAACAATAGTCCTGAGAGAAACTTTAAATTAGATCCACTGCACAGGTACCTTAAGATATCCTCTGAATCATATTAGCTGGATTAAGCCACGTTTACATGAGACTGACAAGAAAAAGTTAAAAGTCTTTTTTCATAGTCTAAAACAAGCGCGCTCTTTTTGTTACTTACACTAAGGAACTTAATAATACAGAAGCTCAACTGCTACTTTCTACTTTTAGCATTATGAAGTGTGAGGGTACAGCAATTCTGTAACTCCACATGAAGATTAGTTCCATATAACATTCGAGAAGAGAACTCCTACGGAGTAATATCATTAATATGATGATCATGATAACGAACACAATAAAGGGAACCAGAACAGCAGAGATATTGATGGCTCCATCAATAACACCAGGTCTAATTCCCAAAGCCTACAGCACAAAATTCACCAATAAACACAACGGCAAAGAGATCAAACGAATTATATAAGACACGGAATGATTGATACCATCAAATTTTTGAATATTGACAAGGCGGAGTGCAATGTAACACTACAAAGTTCTTCAAAAACAGAGAAAGAAATTAAGCACGCATGCACATATCAACTCCATCACATTAGTGTTTTGTGTGTTAAAATTCTGGCCAGCCGGTTGATCATCTTGTTATTTACTGTCAGGTGTCTTTTGCTGTTCGGACTAGGGTTCAACAAAGATGGTTTCGCCTGGGGTCACGCTGAACAACGGGACAGAGATGATTCTTTATGGAAATGGTTTAGAGGAATCAAGAACACCAAGAAAACTTCGAATTCCTTCCGTTATCTAAGGGCACATTTGTTTTTTCTTTAATAACTTAAAATTTAGAAAATATTTTCAAAAAAATATTTGTCATATCGCCTAGAAAAAATTATTCATTGTCAATAATAATTTATGCCAAACTACTTTCAGAGATGACAAAAATATTTCTCATCCATTCATTTTTGTGAGCAATATAACCAAACATTTTTTTTTTTTAAAATGTTTTTCCAAATCTTGAAATCTCCATGAAATAAACGCACCCTACCATGCGAAACTTTAAGGCTAGGAAGGAACTTAAGGAATTTTGAAGGCATGGAATCAAATCAGCAAAAGTTGAACAGCCTTGTTCTAAATTCTTCCACTGAAAAGAAACTGCTTTGTTTTCTTTGGGGGTGGTCTGTTTTCCTTCTCTCTCTCTCTTTTATTTTACTTTCCAATGTATATAGTTTATGGGTACTCAATGTAAAACTTTATTTTATTCCAATGAAGTTCTTACCCATTGTAATAAGTAAAGAGATAGAAAACAATGCTGCTATGTTAGAAGTACGAAGGGTAAACGGGTCTTTACCACTTTTAGGGTTTATTTTGATGTATATATATTAAATTTTATTGAATAATATAAAATTAGTTTTTTCCCACATGGTATCAGAGCCTAGGGCTTAACCCTAGACGACGGAGCAGCTGCTCGCTGCTGTTGACTCGTCGGAACAGTTGGCTGTTGCTGCTGCGGCTTGTCACCATTGAGCATTCCCCTTCTCTTTCTCTCGCTTTTGTTGTGCTGCTCCCTCGCGTGGCTCGCTTGTGTTGCTCGCGTGGCTCACGCGTCTCCTCCGCACTATTTGCGTGACTCGTGTGACTTGCGCTGCTCCTCTGCGCTGCTTGCGTGGCTCCTTTGCACTGCTTGCATGGCTCGCGCAACTCGCGTGGCTCCTCCACGCAACTTGCACGGCTCGTGCGACTTGATGGGTCGTTGTTTCTGGTCACTGACTCACTAAATTTGTAGAGGATCGACAACACCATCAAGGACAACGTGAAGAGCAGGGACCGACACCACACCAAGCTTGGGTTCTGAGGTGGTTTCATGGGAGAAGATGCTTTTGTGGGTTAGAATTTTAAGTTGCCAAGAAAGAGACCTCAATGTTTTGGCTGATTATTTGATTCGAGACTTGTGATGAAGCAAAATAGCTGCTACTTGGGTACAATGTAGTTATTTGTTACTCTCAACCAATATATATATATTTTGATGATATGCAAGTTGTGGTAGCTTATGTTGTTTCATATGGGTGGTGGAGATTTTTTGTGTAGGGTAATATTAGGTTATTATTGAGGCTGAGTTGTTTGACGGAAGCTAGGGTCAGAATTTTCTTATTATTATTTGGAAAATGGGTGATCCCTCGAAGAGTCCAATTGAAGTAGATCCTGAGAAGAATAATGCTGTGATGACTGAGGTGATTTCCTCTTCGTCTAATCGAATTATGATAAGAAGCTTGAAGGTAGTTCTAACTTCCACCAATGGAAGACAATTGTGAAGCTTACTTTGACATGCATGAATCAACATAGACATTTAACTGAGTTTAAGCCCAGAGATGATGTAACTTGGGATGTTGTTGATGCACGTATTCTGTGACATCCAGAATTTCGGATTCTAATTTTGACTGGATAAATAGGGCCGTTTTCGTTCAGTTGAAGCCGGGGATTGTGAAATTGAGAAGCATGGGGGATTCTTGGATGAGGAAAATAATCAATTTGATAATGGAGATATCAATTGATTTTTGTGAGAGTTATTTGAGAGAAATTAAGAGAGAAATTGGATGCAGATATGCAAGTGGGGATCAAGAACTCTAAGTTGGAAAATCCTTTTGAGAGTCTATGAGCTTATTTAAAACAAATTGGGATTAGGATTTTCTATTTGAGGAAATCCTTTTATTTTTGTGATATTCCCATTTCTTTTCCCTTTTTAGCCAAACACTCATTTTTCTTTTTCTCTCTCTCTCTTTCTTTCTTCTTTTTCTTTTTCTCTCTCTCTCTCCCTCTCTTTTTCTTTTCCCTCGTGCGTGAGCCCCCTTCCACCGAATGCACGGCTGTCCTCCACTTTGCTTCCCCTTCACTTTTACTTTTGACCTTTCAAACCTATCCACTCTCTCTCTTATCTTTATCTCACTCCCTCGACACTCTCTCTCTCCTCCTCTCCCTCTCTGTTTTGTTCGACTGAAGAGAAGCAGAAACGGAAGCAGATCAACAGCGCTGAGAGAAGAAAATCGGAGCTGCCGTCACTGCTCTGCCTCGCTCGCGCGTCGCCTGCGTGCTCCATCGCTCGCCGGTTGCCCTCCGTGCGCCTTGGTCGCTCTCTCGCCCAGCTCCGTCCCTCTCTCTTCCGCCCCTCTTGTTCGAACAAAGCAGAAGCAGAAACAGAGGCCAGCTGCGTTGAAGGGTTTCAGGCGCGCCGGAGCAAAGACCGTCGTCGCCGCCTCACGCCGCACGCCGTCGCTGCTCCTCGGCCGCGCGCGCTTGCCCTCCGGCTCTCCTCGTGCGCGCTACCCCGCGCGTCTCCGCCTCCAGCTGCGTCGTCCTTGGTTTGGTCGACGTCCGGAGCTGTTGTCCGGCACCGTGAGCCACCGCCGGAGCTCCTTTCGCCGCCGCACACCACCGCCTGGACCGCTGAAGCTTCGCCGGACCACCACCTGTCTTGTCTAGCTCGAATCAGCCCCGGAATCGCCCTTCCAGCAGCGATCAGAGGAGGCAGAAAATGGGTATCGCAGTAGGGTTTTGGCCCGTTTTGATCGTCTTCCCGAGCCCGGATGCTCGGCCCGCTTTGAGGAAAGTCGATCCTCGCGTCGAGCTCGTCGTTTTGTGTGAGTTTTACTTACTAATGCCATCTTAGTGTGCTAATTATACTTAAATGTTGATTAGTGTTAATTAAGTATAATTAGGTTGTTAGATTAGCATTGATTAGTGATTTTAGTTAATTGCTTTGCATATTAGTTGTGTGATTAGTGTAATTAGACAGAGAATTGCCTATAGTATTTATTGGAAGCTTCTTGGGATTTTTCTCGTCCCTTATCGGGTGTTAATTAAGCAAACCGGGCCTAGGTGGAATTTTTAGGAATTAAATATTAATTTTCGAAATTAATTATTTAATTATTTATTTCCCAAAAATTGACTGGGGTGCAAATAATGGGATTTTATGCTGATGATCGTGGCGAAGTCCGTTTATTTAATTGAGTTTTATATTATCTTTAAATTGAATTTATTGTATTTATTTATTTAATTTTCACAATTAATTATTTAATTAATTATTTTCCGGAAATTCAAGGGATGGCCGGTGACGAATTTCGTTTGATTGTCGTGGAGTGGTCCATTTATTTATTTGAGCCTTAATTTGTGAGAAATTGATTTATTAGTGATTTTAGGATTTATTCCTAAATTGAATAATCTTTGGTTATTAATTGAAGAATAACCGGGCATCGGTTGATAATGCCACTACATATTGAAAATTGCCGAGTGAGGCCGTGATGCCACTACATGTAACATTGCCGAGTGGGGCCGTGATGCCACTACATATTGAAAGTTGCCGAGTGGGGCCGTGATGCCACTACATATAACATTGCCGAGTGGGGCCGTGATGCCACTACATATAACATTGCCGAGTGGGGCCGTGATGCCACTACATATAATATTGCCGAGTGGGGCCGTGATGCCACTACATATTAAAAGTTACCGAGTGGGGCCGTGATGCCACTAAATCTAAGAAAATTGCTCGGTGGGGCCGTGATTACCACCTATAACTAAGTTGTGTCCTAAGGACCGTGATTCATAATTGGGAATTGAATTGGAATAGTTGAAATGACCGGAAGTGGTCCTGCTGATATATAATCGACTAGGTCGATTGATCGTTGCCTTGAATTGATGTTGTAAATTGGTTGGAATAATGGAAATGACCGTGAGTGGAGTGGTCTTGTTGGTATGTAATCGACTAGATCGATTGATCATTGTCTTGATTTGATGCGGTAGATTGATTGATTGAATGGAAATGACATTGAGTGGTCTTGTCGGCGTGTAATCGACTAAGTCGATTAGATCGATGCTTCGATCTGTGATGTGATTGCTTGGGTGTCTATTTGATCTGTGCTAATATACAGGTGGAATCTGAGGCCAAGGTAAGTCCTCTGACTCATGTTGTGCATAGGCAGCCCTAAGGTGTATTAGTTTACTAATCGGGTCTTAGGGGGTAGAACTTGCTGAGACGTTATCTCAGTGGTTATTGAATAACCATTTCAGGACCTAGATGAGGAGCCTAAGGAGCATGAATCTAATGAGGAGATCCCTGTTGAGGAACCTGAAGAGGAGTACGTGGAAGAGGACCCTGAGGATAACCCCGAGTACGACCCGGATGAGGACTGAGACCCCGTCCGGTCTTGTCAGACCTTGTGTGCATGTGAATAGATGTTAGACCAGAGTTGCGTATATATAGTATTGTAGAATACTATGAGATGCATGTAAGAAATGTATGGTTGTAAATTTTCAGTATGAAAAATATATGGCCTGCTTTTCTATCCCATTGCTTTATTGTCTGGGGAATTATAACTGCTTCCGCATGTGCATATATAAATGAAAGGGTCGGCGATACATAGTTCTGGGATATCGCATTTTAACATCGACCAAAAGTAAAGGATGTGTGCGTGCCTGAGGATCGGGGCGTGACATCCCCTTTTTGTGGTATCAGAGCAATGGTTAAGTATTGGAGTGATAAGGTGCGATGACCTATGGGATAGTAGTAGGAAAGGCCTTTAAATTCATGACTGGTGCATGTCTTTGATAGCTGATTGATAGAATTGTTTGTCGGGTGTGAATTGCTTGCTTTTAATTATTGTGGATTCGAAAGGCAGAGTGTTGACTCTGGCCAGCTTGAGCGTAAGAGTGCCACCGCAGGTTGGTACTAGTGTAGCAGCGTTGATTGATCCTAAGCCTGATAAGATTGATTTGATGCAAGTGTTTCTTGGGATCTGGATGAGCCAGTAAGATCATGATCAAGTTGTTGTTGTTACTACCTTGCTGAGGTTCAACCTGGAAGGATGATAAGGGAATATATTTCGATATCTGAGTCAAGATTCAGTGCAAGCAGATTGGGAATTCGGTCAGGGTAAAGACTGATGTTGAGAGTATGGTATTCTATTCCACCCAATAGGAAAGGTGGCATAGTCAGGTCAGCATTCAGATTAACGGAACATGTTGTTCTATGGAAGATGGTATGAATCAATCTCGTGTATTTTGAGAATAGAAAATTGTGGTAAGTGTCGCCAGCACAGACAATGATTTATGGTGTATCCGCATAAGTAGATGGAATCTCTTCAATGGTTACTGCAGTCACCATCGATAAGATAGTTCAGAAGAAGTGCACCATAGAACGCACTGTGGAATTTCTGGGATAGGTCTAGAAGTAGTGCATCCTAGCACTTGACAAGAGGTAGAAGACTCACCAGATAGGTGTCGAAATTGTGGGAGGAAACCTGGATGAATTCAGTGCTCGAGTATGATGAGAAGAACAGGAATGGAATCGACCCGGCACTAATCAGAGGAAGAATGTTTTGAAAAAAAAAAATTATCAGAATATTGTAGCAAGGTTTTGATGAAGTTTGGGGGACTTCAGTTTATTGAATTAAGTGAAAGAAAAGGGGAATCACTAGTAATAGTCATGCTTAACTAGTTGCTGAGGTGTAACTTTGACGCTATATGAGTAGAATGGGGTCATGGAGCAATTCAACTTAGTCCAGGAGCATATGAAGGTATCGAGTTTATTGGGAGTCGAAATGAATCCTCGATTTCTTTAATATTGTCAATTGAAGACAACCCACTTGTTCGATGGAGATTGTCGAGGTTACTTGGTGATGGTTATAGTTAAGACAGATTGGAGAATTGGAGATAGAAGACATCTCAGTGGTCTGAGAATTTCTAGATGTGTTGTCATAAGAAATGTCAGACCGTTGCCAGAGAAAGAGATATAAATTACGATCGAGTTAGCACCAGCATAAAGCCACTCTCGAAGGCTTCTTACCAGTTATTGTTGTTTGAATTGATAGAACCGAAGGTACGGATGTGAAGATTGATGAATGAGGAATTCATACATATTAGTGCATCGCTTTAAGGAACATCAGTTTTGTGGAAAGAGAAATGAAGATGGTTCATTACAATCATGCATCAACCATTGTCAACTTAATTGGGTGACTTGTTATAAAGAGTGTTGATGTCTTCAAGGATCGACTTGAGGACAGGTTATCGTCAGTTGAGAACCAGGAAGGATGTTATACTGAAGACAACACTTCGCACTTGATTTAGCCCTTGTGAGAATAATGTAAAGACATTTGATATGATGAACGCTCCTACCGTTGTCATAGATTTGACAAACCGAGTGTTCAAAGAATATCTCGATCAATGGTGATCATACGGTGCAGCGACATTCTAGGGTATTCATTAAGTGCTGAGGATCATGAGAGCCCCTAAGGATGGTCATGTGATTCCATGAAAAGAAATCTTTATGGACCCAGTCAAGATCGAATCAGTTGTTAATGGACCGAGACCGACAACAATATCAGAGATCAGAAGCCGTGGGGATTTGACAGATTATTACAGAAGGTTTGTGAAAGAATTTTTAGCATCAGCATCATCGTGAGGTTGACCTCTTAAGAAAGAAGAGAAATTCATTAGCATAGATAAGTACAAGGATAGTTTCCAGAGCTTAAGTAAGAACTGACCATCGTACTTGTGCTAAACTTTTCATTTGGCTATGGAAAGCACGGAATCTTTAGTGATGTGTCTTGTAGAGGACGAGGTATGCATTGATACAACATGAGAAGATTGTTGCATCACCGTTCCGCCAGTTGAGATCCAATAAGTGGAATACGAAGAGGTGTCGTGAACCAGAATTTTGGCAGAACTATAATAGTGATATCGGGTATCACCTTGGAGGAACGAAATGAGTCATTAATGTGTTGAGCCGAGAGTCTTCTATTGTGCATAGACTGGCTAAAGTATAGACTTTACTTGAAAATGATTTGAAATTTGGTTTTCAAATTTGAGGTAGGCTACCTTTTGAATTTTATAGCTGCCCTCAAAATTGAACCAAATGTTCAAGTTAGAATCGGCGCCTAGTTGACAGGTAGAGATGTTCGAAAAATCTTATAAGAGAATACTGGTAAGAAAGATATTGACTTTAAGATTTCTGAGAATGGAAAGTTCGGGTTCCATGAGTGATTGAATACACTTGACAGTGTAGTACTCAGGGAAAAGATCTTGTCAGAAGTTCACTATAGTATTGCAGTTTTGACCAGAGGGTGCAAGTAAATCAGAATCAGCATCAGCTAGATTAGTAGACTGATATGAAGATAGATACCGCTGAGCAAGTTGCAAATGTCAGAAGTGTCAGTAAGTGGAAGTTCCGTAATGCAAATCCGGAAGATTTTAGCATCACTCGAGAGTCCCAAGTGGGAATGGAAATATGTGATAGGCTTACTAAGGATTCAGGTGATCACTGATACCATTTGAGAATAGTGGTCGATCGATAGACGGAGTTGGTCCACTTTGGTACGGTACGAATAGATCTTGTTTGAGTGTGTGACATCAAGATTTCGGGCTCTGATTTCGATTAGATAAATTGGGCATTTCATCGACGCAATTACAGTGTATATGGCCTGCTTTTCTATCCCATTGCTTTATTGTCTGGGGAATTATAACTGCTTCCGCATGTGCATATATAAATGAAAGGGTCGGCGATACATAGTCCTGGGATATCGCATTTTAACATCGACCAAAAGTAAAGGATGCGTGCGTGCCTGAGGATCGGGGCGTGACATATTCTTGGTCAAATGTTAAATTCTATGGAGAGTAATGTAGTTAACTTGGTAACTCATATTGATACAGTCAGAGAACTGTGGGAGTATTTGAATGTGTCATATTCTAGCCAAAATAACTTGTCACAGATTCATGAGTTATCATAGGAATTTTATCGGTCTGAAAGGAAGGGGCGTTCCATTACGCAATACTTTGCAGATTTTAAGTAAATGTATGAGGAGTTGAATGCTGTTCTCCCTATTTCAGCTGATGTTCAACAAATGCAACGTCAGAGAGAACAATTGGCTATAATGGGATTCTTGGGAGGCCTTGATTCTAAATATGAAACTGTTAGGTCTCAGATTCTTGGAGGAGAGAATATTGCGTCACTCACAGATATGTTTGCTCGAGTTTTTTGAGTATCTCGTGAGTCTTCTTAGGATACTACATGTATGGTGGGAAGTTTAGCTCTTGTGTCCTAGACTCAAACTGGTAGTGGTAATAGGAGCGATGGAGAAAACCGTGGTGGATATAGTGGGCGTGGTGGTCGAGGAGGAGGCCGAGGCATAGGAATAGGGAGAGGTCAAGGTCATTAGCATCTTTATGGACAATCCCACATATCTACTGATAATTCGGGGATTACACGAATTTGTCATTACTGTGGCAAACATGGTCATATTAAGAAATTTTTTACAAGTTACATGGGAGACTAGAGAAGCGGCACCAGTTCGCAAATACGACTTCTAATATTGACTCTACTCCACAGTCATCTAAAGGCAATGTAGTGGTTATGTCTGATGAGGAATATGCTTGGTACGACTAATCTCAAATCTCACGTCCTGTTTCTTCCACTACTACTTTGGTACATATAGGTAATGCTACTGCATGCCTTTCGGCTACTTCTCGTCCTTGGATCATTGATTCAGGGGCTTCCGATCACATGTCAAGTCTTTCAGGTATATTTTCCTCTCTTTTTCTCTATCTTTGTCCATAGTTACTCTAGCTAATGGATCATCTACACATGTTAAGGGAATTAGCACAATTAATCCAACTCCTTTATTGCCGTTGTCCTCAGTACTTTATCTTCCACAATTTCCGTTTAAGCTCATGTTTGTTAGTAAATTAACCAAAAAATTTAATGTTCAGTAACATTTTATCCTGATTCTTGTATTTTCTAGGATCTGGCTATGAAGAAGACGATTGATAGAGTACGTGAGGTAAGGGGGCTGTATGTACTTGAAGATGCTCCTTCAATTGCTTGCTCAAGTGTTGCGTCCCCACATCAAATCCATTATCGTCTTGGTCATCTTTCTCTACGTAGTCTTCAAAAGTTGGATGCTAGTTTTCAATCATTACATCGTGTTAGTTATACACCTCAAGTCATTGAACGAGTAGCATCTCCATTTTTATTAGTTCATTGAGATATTTGGGGTCCATGTCATGTAGTTTCTAATTTGGGCTTCAGATATTTTGTTACTTTTGTCGATGACTATTCCAGAGTTGGTTATACTTAATGAAAGATCGTTCAGAATTATTTTCTATTTTTTGTTCATTTATATTTGAAATTTATACTCAATTTGGCGTGCATGTTAAAGTTCTGCGTTCTGATAATGCTAAGGAGTACTTTTCCACATATTTTTCTGATTTTATGACTCAACATGGTATGATCCATGAATCTTCATGTCCTAATACTTCATAACAGAATGGTGTTGTTGAAAGGAAGAATAAGCATTTATTGGAAGTTACTAGATTCATGTATTTGAGATGAAGGTCCCCAAAACCTTTTGGTTTGATGCTATTCTAACTGCATGTTATCTTATTAATTGCATGCCTTCTTCTGTTTTGCAAGGTGCTATTCCTTTTTCTACTTTGTTTCCTAATGAGACACCGTTTGTCCTACCACCCCGTATTTTTGGTTGTGTCTATTTTGTTTGTGATCGTCAACTGGAGTATCAAAACTTGATCCCAAGGCAATCAAGTGTATGTTTATGGGTTATTCTTGCACTCAAAAGGGATATCGCGGTTATTCTCCTAGACTGAGAAAATATTTTATGACAGTTGATGTTTCATTTTTGAATTCACTCCTTATCATGATGTTTCAATTACTGTGTCTGAATTGGATGAAGACTTGTATGTGACCACCATTCGGTCAACTATTCCAACTATTTCACCAGTATCTACAGAGGAACCATCTCCTCTCCAGGTTTATACTCAACGTCCTTGTGTCGCTGCTGCTCCCCCGCTCCTCCTGTCACTACTACGTCATCTTCTGCTCTAGATTCTCCATTAGTTGACAGGGCTTGTATCTGATCTTGATCTTCCTATTGCTCATTGCCAAGGTACACGCACTTGTACCCAACATTCTATTGCAAATTTTATTTCACACTCTTATGTGTCTCCTACTTTTCGGGCTTTTTTAACTACTGTTGAATAATATCCTGTCCCCAAATCTATTGTTGAGGCATTACAAAGTTCTGACTGGAGGACAGCAATGGAAGAAGAATTAAAGGCTCTTGAGATTAATCAAACTTGGGACTTAGTACCACTTCCTCTAGGCAAAACTGCTATTGATTGTCGATGGGTATATGCTGTAAAAGTCAATCCTAATGGTTCTCTTGCTCATTTAAAAGCAAGACTTATTGCCAAAGGGTATCCTCAGGTGTATGGGGTTCACTATATAGACACATTTTCTCCTGTTGCCAAACTTACTTCTATTCGTATATTGATCTCTCTTGCTGCAACATATAACTGGCCTTTGTTTCAGCTTGATGTTAAGAATGCTTTCGTGCATGGCACTCTTCATGAAGAAGTTTATATGGAGCAACCTCTGGGGTTTGTTGCTCATGAGGAGTCTGGACTAGTTTGCAAATTAAAAAAGTCTTTATATAGTTTGAAACAATCCCCACGGGCATGGTTTGGAAAATTTTCTGAGGTTGTACAGTCTTTTGGGTTGTCAATATGTGGAAATGATCATTCTTTCTTTTATAAACAATCAGGGGGAGACAAACTATTCTTGATTGTGTATGTTTATGATATTATCATCACGGGAGATGACTTGGTTGGTATAGCTAAGCTAAAAACCTATCTTCAACAGTTTCAAACTAAGGACTTAGGAAAATTGAAATATTTCCTAGGAATCGAAGTGACGTAATCACAGAAAGGTATTATTCTGTCATAGCGAAAATATGTCTTGGATTTGCTCATTAAGACAGGTATGTTGGGATCAAAGCCTCTTGATTCACCCATGGAACAAGGGGTTAAACCGGTTGCTGATGGAGGAGAAATTCTTAATAATCCCGAGAGATATAGAAGACTGGTAGGTAAGCTGAATTATCTCACAGTTACTCGACCATACATTACTTTTCCTGTTAGTGTGGTAAGTCAGTTTTTGTCTTCCCCTCATACATCTCATTGGGATGCAGTTATTCGGATATTGAGGTATTTGAAGAAAGCTCCGGGGAAAGGAATTGTCTACCAAAACCATGGTCATCTCAGAGTTGAAGGATTTTTAGATGTTGATTGGGCTAGATCTCCGGATGATAGAAAATCAACTACTGGGTATTGTACCTTGGTCGGAGGAAATCTAGTATCATGGAACAATAAGAAACAGAGTGTTGTTGCCCACTCTAGTGTTGAGTCTGAATATAGAGCCATGGCACAAGTGACATGTGAATTAGTGTGGATTCAACAGTTATTGACTGAGTTAGGCTTTAAAGATTTAGTACCCATGACTCTATGGTGCGATAATAAAACTGCAGTTCATATAACTTCCAACCCCGTGTTTCATGAGAGAATAAAACATATTGAGGTTGACTGTCATTTTATCCAAGAGAAGTTGCAAAGTGGAGTAATTCTTCCCAGTCATATTTGAACCAACGAACAACTTGTAGACATCTTCACTAAATCTTTGGGTAATGGGAGGATAGAACATATGTGTAACAGCTGGGCATGATTAATATTTATGCTCCAACTTGGTTGCGTCACCAAAATTCCTGAATTTACCTACTCTGACACATATATCCTTAACTTTTTTTGTGTCAACTTTGTGTCACAATGGGCATGTCTAGAGCTTCTAGTGATACAAGAAAAAAATCGAAATATTTATGTCATAATGCGCAAAATCTTGAAGTTTTTTTGTGGTATGAAACCCAATTTGCTAAACCTTAAGTTGCTTGAAGCCCGGCCGTCTTGCCGTCTCAAGCAGCTCTCGAGTTGCTATCGGGACCAATATTGAGCACTCATGGAAGACCTCATAGTCTAGTATAGGGTTCCCTACTGGAAGTACAGGGTGAGTACCCTTTCAAGGAAGAGAACCAGCAAATGGAGATGGTCGGGTAGGAGCAAGATGCACTGAATGGCGAAGGCATCGGAGAGAACGTCAAGACAATGCCTCGAATAAGAGTGAGTTCCGCCAAGAGCTGAGAATGGATTTGTTTTGTTTTGTTTTTTTTTTTTTTTTTTTGGTCTTTGGAGGGCTTGCCTGACAACTGCGCCGCAGAGTTCTGTAGTGTGACACTTAGCGGGAGGAGGACCCACCACCCCTGAGTCACACTTAATACACCTAGCGCCTCCCCTGGGTTTTGAACCCTTCACCTCTTCGTTGAGGATCAGCAGAGCCTTATCCAGTGGACCACCGCGGCCGGTGGTCTGAGAATGGATTTGTTAGAGACCATTAAACCCATATGTTTTGGGCTTCTTATTTCAAGATTGATCATGACCCATGTTTAAGTTTAAGTTGGCTCTTATGTAATCTATTACAATAAATTGATTGTGACCCATTTTGATAGATTTACCTCCTATTAAAACTTATTCCAAGTAATTTGACCAGATCCTATTTGATGTTTACATTCAAATAAGGTATCAACCATCAAAAGCATGAAATTAAGATTTATCACAAAAAAATTGTAAAGAAAATTTGATAACAAGTTTTGGTGCCTCTAGCACTGCTCCTAGTACGCTAGGCATACGATCTATCAAATTACCTCAGGAAAGACCAGCTAAGTAAAATAAGACACTCCAACTTCCAAGAAAAAATCACTAGATCTAACTATATGCAAGTGTTTTCCCTTGCTGCCCTGCAGCTTTGTTCAGATAATTTCTGGGAGTACCTCCCGTGGAATTAATCAGATGGTGTCAGCGGCGCCTCATTCTCTGCTCAAGACAAATTACCATCCGTAATTTCTTAGCAAAGCAAGAGAATTAGCCAACAGCTGAGGTCAACACAACTATGATGACGTTTTACAAAATGCCACAAGATGAATCTTCTTCCTCCCCTGCTGAATTTGAAGCATGTAAACTTGAAGGCTTTCAAGTTTAATGCTAGCGACGAATTCTAAGCATGTAAAGTCTTTCAGAATTGACCTGAGAAAACACTGTTTTCTCCCTAAGAATACTGAAATAGCACTTCAAAATCTTAAAAGATTGACAAACAGTAATTTGCATTGAGAGCACAGAAATGTTCTTGTATATTTCAGTGCTAAAAAGCATAGTGCTCTGATTCCACCTAATCTGGTGCTTCTTTATTTTCTTTTTATTAGTTTTTCCTTTCGTTCTTGTTCGACATTAGAATTGCTCTACTAATAAAGTCCTTCATTACTTATTGAATAAAAAAAGCTTCAACATCATATTGAAGATTCAACATGGACAAGTCAAGACTTTCCATGCCACTCTCACACACATAAACCACCATCACCATTTTTAGTGATGATCAAGAGCGAAGCTTTCTCTATCATACCTGAGATAACAATTGCAAGTACCAGATCTAACTATCTATCTGTCTAAACACACAAGAAATATGTTTCATATGTTACAATGTTCACATGATGCAAAATTAGTTATTATTCCTCGACTCGAACATGGCCCTGCATTCAACTACATAGCAAGACAAGTCTTGCCATTTATCCTGAATAAGCGGGCATAGCACTATGCCAGCAGTACACTGAAAGACATAAAGAGTACATTGGGGAAAAAAATATATTAGCACCCTGACTGTGCCAACATGTTGTGGAAGACACCGAGGCCTAAATATGTGAGGTGTCTAGTTCAACAAACTTCAAGAGTCATTTGTTTTACCTCCAGAAAGATAATAAGCAAGTAATCATGATCACAGCAGAAATACGTCCTCTAAAATAGCATGACTTAGGGAACAGGAGCTCTCCATCCAGTTATATGCAGCACATGGAAGAAAGGCAAATTTAACCCAGTGTTTGTCAGTGTTCCAGAAAATGGAACTCAAAAAAGCAGTTCAACTGGTTAAGCGAGATCTCATCCAGTTTCAGACTGTTGAACCTTGAGTCAAAATCTAGCTGGACCAGGTTTGACCAGGTTAATCAGTTTTGGAGAAAAGAAATGATTTGACAGATGGAAATTTTAAAAAATAAATTCCGGACTTTAAGTCCTTGGGCATTCCTTACACGAGGTTTTGGCACTGAGCTATGCAATATAGTAGGAGTTTGAGTCAAAAGGCACATTTACTGAGGAGGAAACACGAAGTCAGTCTTAGCGTATGATTCAAACTTAAACCAAGCATTCCAGTAAGTAAAATCAAATGAACAGACTTCGAAAAACCCTGAGCGATGGACTCAAATTTGAACAAGTAGTTAATGAGAAAGTTACGGCTTCTGTACAGGCGGAAGAGTCTCTTCAGAAAACACGAAATGTAACGATATGGAGCCACAGGACATAAATTATAACACAGTCCAGTCAGCTGCATTTCAGGGCTTCAACTAAACAACATACATATCCTGGCTAAAGTAAATGACTGCAACCATGGTGAAACCAAAGAGCAGCAAGACAGCCATAACAATGTTGAACAAGAAAGATTTTCCATGCCATAAACCAGATATTCCCAATCAGACATATTCCATTGCACCCTATAAATCCCTCCTAGACAGCATGATTTGAAATACAAGAAAGAAACTGTCCTCTAGGTTAGTCAATTCCCTTAATTTATCTCCTGGATATCTACGCTATACAAGCTTTATTTTAATCAGTGCCAGTTGCAGTTTCAAACTCATGATGGACATCTACTATATACTAGCTTTCTTTGAACAGGAAGCCAAATAACTATAAAACAGAATGACAACCGTGCCATGCTCTTACTGAACCATAAAGGAGAAAATATTCACCTCGAATTCTTCTAAATAGAGCTATCTGTTCCTTCCTGCCGTCAATGGCCAATTATACCCTCCGCTCCTGTTCACGTACCATCTAGGCTGCCGCTTGGTCACTGCCCTAATGCCGCTCACATCTATTCTCCTCCTTCATGGTTCCATCAACAAAGTCCACCGCATCTTCGAGCATGTGCAGTAGGATCATCGACGACTAATTTATGGAGAATCCCGTCAATCTAAATGAAACTCCAAGCAGAAACTCCGATTACTTTGTGTTCCTTCACAGTTTTCCTCAGCTGCAAACATCATCCCAGTTGCGCATCTTAGCTTACATATTGGCCAGAAGGATATAGCATCCACTATGTTGAGGTTCTAGTTTGATCAAATGCCTGCCAACTCTTGCCTAACTCAACATAGCCCCGTTTCATATAGCCATTTAACTAAGATGCCCTAATTACACCATCTAGTTCCACTGTCATACTGCTTATCTACACACCAGCCTCTTTGATTTGTCCAGCCCAAGCCAAGAGGCCAACCATGCATCCACAGTGCTCAATAGTTGGACCGATGTCATAAGCTTTTCTCACACGTCCAAACAAGTGCCATGCTTCATTGATTAGACACTTCTGATTGCAGGCCATCAGAGCTCCAATAAATGTCGTGGCATTTGGTTTAGGACCCCTATTTTCCATCTCATAGAAAAGCTGCAGCCCTGTTTCATTCTCACCATTTGCAGCAAACCCCAATATCATCGCACTCCAAGTTATCACATCTTTCAGAGGCATTTGATCAAACACTTTTTGTGTGAAAAATGACGATGACATAGATGTTACTAATGCAGTGCCTGGCTCAAGTTTGTACTCAATGCAATTCTCGTCTATGTACTTATGGATCCATATTCCTTCTTCACGGATTCCTCTAATACCACGCCAGCAGGATCTTTAACCTCAGAAAACAAATCAATGGCCTCATCAAACTGCTCATTCCTAACGTAGCCAGATATCATGGCACTATAGGAAATATCAATTTTTCCGAGCACTGCATTAAACTACTCGAGCTTTGTCGACAGCCCCCTGCTACAGCAGCCATTGATAAGGCACATGCATGCATGTATGTGTGTGTGTGTGTGTGTGTGTGTGTGTGTGTGTGTGTATGTATGTATGATCCATTTATCAGAGAAGCAGAAAGCTTTTCTTGAACTATCTGGTGTGATTTGCATATGCATCGACCAATCTGGACTGCCAATCCCACATTGATGCTGCTTTTTATCATATGGGAATAAATCGACTTATCTGAATTCCCAATGTTGAATCATGCAAAATTTTTCAACATCCTCCAAAAATACTACCTAGCAGAATTCCACTCTGCTTTTATAAACCCACGACAACAGAAGAACAATGCAACTCACACATACGCGTGATTAGCATTACATTGATCTGATAGACTACCACTTCAGTAAGATTGCAGCTATTGCAGTTGCCAAAGCGAGAGACCCATGGGATGTCGAAAAGAATATAACGAATATGATATGTTCAACAATCTATGTAAGAATAACAACACTTTCAGAAGAAATCTTACAGGATTGCTTCCATCTCATCGGTGTCCAACGGTTCATAGATCCTGCAAAAAGAAAACATGAAGACAACAACTAGAGGATTAGCATCAACCAACACCAACACTCAGATGGAAGTCACACCATAGAATAAGCAACTTCTGTAATTCTTTCAGCTTCATTGGTAAACGATACCCAACGGAGCCAGCAAGTCGAGGTTCACAGAGCAGGAAATTGTCTGAACATTTTTGTTAGGACAAGGAAACAGCGAGGGAAAAAGCAGAAAGCTCAAGGAGCGCTGCCTACAATTTTAGTTACCAAAACAATCATCACGTTAGATATAATCTGAACTCCTTCAAAACTCAGAATCCAAACACTTCAGTAATTAACCACTTTGATCAAAGGACAGCATCAGATTCTGGTTCGGTTCATCAACATCGCGAGCGTGACGGAAGAGGGATTGGCGAACTGCCCAGTGGAGTGAGAGCGAGAGGCGGCGGAGAAAGCGGCGGCGGCGGTGGTGGCGGCGCCGTCGAATTGGCTTCCGAACGCGGCCATCTTCTGTGTTTCCTTTTGTCGGTTTCGCAAAAAATCAGTAGTTTAGAAAAAGAAAAAGAAAAAGAGAATTTGATTAATTTCCTTTATCGCGGCACGTGCATAGCACGCTCCTTTAAATTTTCACCGCATTTCCACGAAACTGTAAAGTTCGGACCACAAAACCAACGGCTCTATAGTAAGACGACGAACCCAGGCTACACTGTATTCCGTTGTTTGTCTTCTCCTGAGAGAATTACAATTTCCTATATTCTGCACAAACCCCAGATTTCATCGATTCTTTGTTTCGAAGCAAATTGATATGTTTGCAGGAGGGAATTGCTCCATTTTTCGGTTCGTTTAGTTCTCGGAATTTCCTTTTTTGTCCTAGAGCTTATTTTTCCGTCTATTTCTCGATATATTTCCGAAGTATTTTCTGGACTTTTTTGTGATTGGATTTCAATGGTACACGTGAAAATCCTCTTCAATCCACTTTTGGTAGCAACGGTATGGAGGAGACAATCTACTGTGGATATAGTTTGAAGCTTTCTGGCTTGCCAACCGCTGTCTTCAAATTCAAGGTCAAGTGGCACCATTTGCTAGACTTCGTTGATTGACTGGGAGTGCCGATAAATTTCCAAGACACTATACTGTCGAAGTTGAGTCAATCGCTTGAGATGCCGCTCTGCATCCTATCATGGCAATCCCTCTGCAAAACACACATGGAAAGAGTCCTCGATACTCTGGGCATTCATCGCGATTTTTGGGCTGATATTATAAGAATTATTCTGCATATGGTGTATCGAGCATCGGGTAATGGCCATGGAGGGTTCGATATGAACATAAATTTGGAATTGGCCACCCAAGATGAAGTCGAAATGGAAGACACTGGGGAAGTCTTGATTGGAGGATATGAGCTGTATCCATTCAATTGTCTCCGCATCCACAGTAGCAAGTTTTAGTTTGTAAGATTTTCTAATAAGAAATTACTTCTTTTTCTTTTTTTTCCTGATGGATTAACAAATTTGCTGCGATTACTTTGGGCTATGCACGCATGGCAGAACTCAAAATCAACTCGCGCTGGGCCATGCTTTCTCGATGAACTTGAAAAACTGCTCTTTTCGCCCCTTGCTAAGAATCCATATGACGATCCAAAAAAAATGCCCTAAAAATAATCAAGACAAATATCGATTATAAGCCAGCCAAATAGGGACCTGAAGTTTTGCAAGATAGAAAAGCAGAAAAGAAGGAATTTTTTTGATCATTTCGGACAATCATCCAGTTATCATCCAATACTAAGGAGCATACTTCAATCCTAACCGTGGCTCACGAGAGGACTTATCTGCATTGCATAACCACTGCATGAAAAACAGATACACAATCAACAAAGCACAGAAAAGAAACCGAAAAAGATTCCAAGCCACCCAGTGTAGAAACTCAAAGAATTTCCAAAGAGTATGGCAAGATTACGAAATAAGAATGATTAACATGCAAAATTGACGATGGAAGACAAACAAAATGTATGGAAACGATACAACAATGACACAAGGTGTATCACCAGGCTACATCAAACCCAACTATGCCCAAGTTCTAAAAATTTCATGTGCACACTTTACCCCATGAGTATCCACTTAATAACAAGTCATTCTAACGCGTCATTCTTTACGTGTCTAACTAGCAGATAAAGGGGGGAAGACAGAGAGTTGAATCTACCAAAGTTGAAGCAGAATAGTAGCTACTTTCTTCATATCTCCGCAGGGAACTTTTCAGAGTTGATTGCAATATTAGCTGCTTCATTATATCCATGCGGCCACACGATAGATGCAAATCAACTACGTTAACAGACATGGTTTCAAATATACAATATTTTCTAGGGAAAGCAAGTAGTTAGGACAATAAGGGTTTACCATATGCAGCTGCATATTATTTAGGGGCCAGAATGCCAGCAAATTTTAAATTTAATGGGAGTTCATCAAGCACTATACAAAAGACAAAAGCTACTCCAATGAGTATTCACCCAGAACTAAATATTTAGGGAATAAACATATAGTTATTCAGAGCACAAAGAAATAACCAGATAGTTGTTCAAAGTAACACGACTCAAATTCTTCCAAATCTATATAATTTAAGTCTGGTATCACAATAGACGTTAAATACTTCCAGATCTTCCACATCCAGATGTGAAAGACCATGCAAAACATGTCTGCATCCACACGTTGCAACTTGTAAATTAACCTGACTACGGGTGCTAAAGCCCACCGACTACATATTGACATCAGTTCCAGATTGATGCACCAGAACCTGAGAATCACAAGAAAAATTTATTTGCTGACATGGGTTTTAAATTTCAGGTAATTTCACAATGAATTATAACCTGATGAAACAAATATTGTAGCTTCCCTTACTATGCAGAACGGTCTTACCTAAGATCTTACCAAGGATAGTAACATAATCGGTCCTCTTTTAAAAAGACTAGTCTTGGGAGAAACTTTAATTAGATCCACTGCACAAGTACCTTAATATATCCTCTAAATCATATTACTTGGATTAAGCCACTTTTACTTGAGCCTGACAAGAAAAAGTGAAGTCTTGTTTCATAGACTGAAACAAGTGTGCTCTTTTTGGGTTTTTACGCTAAGGAACCCAATAATACAGAAGCTCAACTGTTAGTTGCTACTTTTAGCACTATGAAGTGTAAGTGTATGGCAATTCTGTAGCTCCAGATGAAGATGAGTTCCATATAACATCCAAGAAGAGCAACTCCTATTGAGTAATATCATTAAAATGATGATCATGATGATGAACACAATAAAGTGAACCTGAACAGCTAATATAATGATGTGGCTCCATCAATAACGCCAGGTCTAAGTCCCAAAGCCTACGACACAAAATTCACCAATAAACACAACGGCAAAGAAATCAAACGAATTACATAAGATGCAGCACGATCGATGTTATCAAATTTTTGACAATTGACAAGGCCGAGGACGATATGCCAGTACAAAGTTCTTCAAAAACAGAGAGAGCAATCAAGCGTGCATGCAAATATACACTCCATCACATTGGTGTTGCGTGTGTTAAAATTTTGGCCAGCCAGTTGATCATATTCGCCTTCACCGTCAGGTATCTTTTGCTATTCGGACTAGGGTCCAACAAAGATGGAATCGCCTGGGTCATGCAAAACAACGGGACAGATATTATTCTTAATGGAAATGGCATAGAGCAATCAAGAGCACCAAGAAAACTTCGAAATCATTCATTATCTAAGGGCATGTTTGTTTCTTGGAAAATTCAAGATTTAGAAAATATATTTTCCTAAAAATTACTGGTTGTATCACCCAAAAAGAATTGGTCATTGTCAATAACGATTTATGCCAAAATATTTTCAAAGATGATGAAAATATTTTTCATCCATTCATTTTTTTTTAGTGCTAGAATCAAACACTTTTTAGAAAATGTTTTCCCAAATCTTGAATTATCCATGAAATAAATGCACCTTAGTATGCGGAACTTAAGGCTTTGAAGGAACTCATGGAATTTTGAAGGCATGGATCCAAATCAGCAAAAGTTGAACAGCCTTGTTCTAAATTCTTCCACTGAAAAGGAACTGTCTTTTTTTTTTTTTTTTTTTTTGGGTTAGGCTTTTTATTTTGCTTTTCTGTTTTCTCTCTCTCTCTCTCTTTCTCTCTCTTTTGGGACTTTCCGATATATATAGTTCATGGAGACTCAATGTAAAACTTTCTTTTATTTCAATGAGTAAAGAGACAAAACAATGGCCGCTAAAATCATTAAAGGCGAAGTAGGAGAAAGAGTCAATGCATCGAATTTCCTCAGATTTAGAAACAATATAATTTTAAATGCAATTACTACGAAAACCTCAAATAATATTGATTGAGATACAAATATCTTAAAGTTTTTTTTTTTTTGTTACCAGAAATCCTAAATTTTGTCCATTGTGACATAAATAGCATCAATTTTTTTCGTATCACAAAAAAAAAAAAATCCAAACTTATACATATGTAACATATATACTTTATGTTTTAGTTTTATCAAGATTTTGGGGTATTTTTGTGACTTCACGTCATAATGGGCATGTTTGGAATTTTCAGTAACACAAAACAAAAAGACAAAAAGTTCAGGATATTTGTATTATAATAAGTACAATTTGAAGGTTTGTGGTATTATCCCCAATTTCGGAAACCAAATATTGTAGATACTCACGAGAAAAAAAAAAAGTTGTGCAAATTCCAGTCAAAATTTTGGTTGTTAGCGCAACAGTCAAACTTCTTCTCCACTCCTCAACCTTTCTCTTCCTCTACTTTCCTATGCAGATTCTCTCTCTCAATTATCACAAGCATCCATCCTCTTCAAAAACCCTTACGTTCCCCGATCGGACCCACAAAATCCTAGTCTCCACACTGCCGCCTTCACTGCCGCGCGGCCTCTGTCGGCGTGTTTGCCGACAAGCCCTCACTCCAACAGGACCTATTCCTCTCACGTGCCTCCCACCTTAAGGCCTGTCTTGCCATCTCAAGCAGCTCTGGAGTTGCTACCGTATTTCAAGTTTGAGATGATCCATATATAATCTATTACAATAAATCTGAATTGATATAGTGGGTTGTGATTTTGACAAATTTACCTCCTATTAAAACTTATTCTCAATTGATATGACCAATAGAATCTGAATTGATATAGTGAGTCGTGATTTTGACAGATTTACCTCCTATCAAAACTTATTCTCAATTGATAAGACCCTATTTGATGTTTAAATTCAAACAAGTTATCAATCATCAAAAGCTTGAACACCCTACTAGTTTCTTAAAAAAAATCAAGATTTATCAGAGAAAAGTTGTAAAGAAATTTCCATAAGAAGTTTTAGTGCCTCTAACTAGCAGTGCTCCTGGTATACTAGGTGTATGATAGAGCAAAACAGTCGCACAATAGATTATCCATCTATCAAATTACCTCAGAAAAGACCTGCTAAGTAAATAAGATACTTCAACTTCCATGGATCTAACTATATGCAAGTGTTTTCCCCTGCTGCCCTGCAGCTTTATTCAGATAATTTCTGGAGGTACATCCTGTGGAAATAATCAGATGGCGTCAACGGCACTTCATTCTCTGGTCGAGACAAATTACTATCCGTCATTTCTCGGCAAAGCAAGAGAGATTAACCAACAGCTGAAGTCAATATAACTAGAACCACGTTTCAAGATCAGGTACAAAATGCCGAAAATGAAACTTCATCCTCCCTGCTGAATTTGAAGCATGCAAACTCGGAAGGCTTCAAGTATAATGCTGGCAACGAATTCTAAGCATGTAGAGTTATCCTTGACCTGAGAAAACACAGTTCTTTCCCTAAGAATACTGAAATAGCACTTCAAAATCTTCAAAGATTGACAAACAGTAATTCGCATCTAGAGTAATTTAAATGTTCTTGTATCTTTCAGTGCCCACAAGCATAGTGCTCTGATTCCACCTAGTCTGGTGCTTCTTTACTTTTTTTTATTAGTTTTTCCTTTAGTTCTCGTGCTGACATTAGAATTGCTCTACTAGTAAAGTCCTTCATTACTCATCAAATTAAAAAATGTTCGATATCATATTAAAGATTCAATGTGGACAAGCTGAGATTTTCCATGCCACACGCACATTAACCGCCATCACCATTTTTAGTGATGATCGAGGACGAAGCTTTCTCTATCATATCTGAGATGCCAATTGTAAGTACCAGATCTGACTAGCTATCCATCTAAACACATAAGAAACACGTTTCTTATGTTCCAATGTTCACATGATGCAAAATTAGTCATTATTCCTCGACTCAAACATGGCCCTGCATTCAACTACATATCGAGACAAATCTTGTAATTTATCCTGAATATGCAGAAACAGCACTATGTCAGAAGTACACTGAAAGACATAAAGAGTACATCGGGGGAAAAAGAAAATTGCATCCTGACAGTGCCGATATGTTGTGGAAGACACTGAGGCCTAAATCGGTGAGGTGCCTAATTCAACAAACTGCAAGAGTCCTTTGTTTTACATCCAGAAAGATAATAAGCAAGTAATCAAGATCACAGCAGAAATACATCCTCTAAAATAGCATGACTTAGGGAACAGGAGCTCTCCATCCTAATATCCAGCACATGGAAGAAAGGCAAATTCGTGTTGGTTTTGGTCCGTGTTTCAGAAAATGGAACTGAAACAAACAGTTCAACTGGTTAAGCAAGGTCTCGTCCCGTTTCAGACTGTTGAACCTTGAGTCAAAATCTAGTTGAACCAGCTTGACCAGGTTGATCAGTTTCGGAGAAAAGAAATGATGTGACGGAAGACATTTTGAAAAAGAGATTCAGGACTTTAAGTCCTCGGGCATTCCTTACATAGGTTTGGGCACTGAGCTATGCATTATAGGAGTTCAAGTCAAAAGGCACACTTAGGAGAAAACATGAAGTTGGTAATTCTTTCGGCTTCATTGTAAGCGATACCCAAATGTATCACCTAGTCGAGGTTCACAAATCAAGAAAACGTCTGAACATTTTTCTTAGAAAAAGGAAATAGAGAGGGAAAAAGCAGAAAACTCAAGGAGTGCTGCCAACATTATTCATCTGCTTTACTGTCACAGGAAGCAAAGTAAAGAAGAGCTTTCAGAACTATTCATCTGCTTTACAGTCACTGGAAGCAAAGTAAAGAAGAGCTTTCAGCCACTTCCACTTCTGAGGATATCCAAGAGTACCTAAAAGGCTACCACATTACTCAACCAGTGAGTTAAGTCCACAGCTGCACAGCATCAATTCAAAGTACAAACAAGTCCGTGCATGTCTGTATATGCTGGTGTCAATTACTGAAAGCTTTAGTTATCAACTAAGGATCGAGTTTACCTCACTTGTGAATCAGAAACTTCTGTGCATACATTAGGAGGCCAATAATTCATCCAATTGAGTTAATGTACATGAACTGTAGCCTTATAGTTCAGAACTCCATCATTGGGCTCGGCATTCTTCGCACAATTGTTAAGGATTTCATCTCCATGATCTAGCAACACTTATTGAGACTATTCTTAAAGTAACAAGAGAGAATGAGTTGTGAAAACGCTAGATTACCTAATGATATTAATGTACGACATGGGGAATCAAAGGTGACCTCAAGAAATAACACATTCTATGAATTGTTCTAATTGCTAAGATTAGTTTTTCCTTCTATGTTTTCCAGCAAAAAAAAAAATTGGGGGGGCCTTGGGGGTATCTATGTCATCACCTTTTTCAAATCGCAAAATGGACTATATTAATATATCAAGACTGCCCTCAATAAATAAATCGGCCAAGGAACTGTACCACATGAACCTATATATATTTCAAAGAGGAAAACTGCCAGCAACAGATGGTTGTATGTGCTGAAAGAATATAATATGGTTAGATTCGAGTCCAATATTCCAACCTGTGAGGAATACTGTCTTAGCTACATGAGAGAGCAGTATGCCAACCGAACCTAGCATAAAAATTGAAATGAAGACTGTCATAATAGTAGTACCAAGAGACTTTACCGGGCGAAATGAAGTCAATGAAGAATTAAAGCAGTCTTAGCCTGAATACTCAGTGAAAATGGATAAGACAAGTTCCATCAGTACCCTTACACCTCTAGACTGTTCACCTGGTAATTTAACTGGAAGCCCTTTCAAAGGACTGTTGCCAAAGTTTCGAAAAGACAGGAATGCTAGATTGAATTGACTATGCACTCCTCTTTGTTTAAATAGGGGATGTATGTACATGTAATGGTAATGATCAGTAAAAGGTTATCCTGACCTTTCAGAATTTGGCAATTCGTATTACACCTAAAATAAGCTCACAAGAAGAAGACACCCATAATAGTCATTCTTTTCATCCTCCATTCACCAATTTTGATTCTCTAAATAACTTGGACACTTCCTCATGGTACTTCACCGCTTAAGAAAACTAAGCAATCTGTGAAGTAAGAAGTAGGCATGGTATGCAACACAAAATCAGATAATGCTAATTCAGCTTTCCATCCCTGAACAAATGGACAAAAGTGTTTAGATGTTAAGCAGCTCGCAGGATACCAAAAGAGAAGATTATGAATGCAACTAATACCTGCAACCTGACATTCGGGATAGAAGACATGATATTATGCTGTATGATCACACTAAAACAATGTGAAGATGGTTCTGCATGTTGGGTAATGTCCGGTTATCATCATTTCGTAGGAAAAGAGGATTCAAAAGCAAACCATGTAGCATTGTACGATAACCGCGAGTTGTTTTGAGCTACAAGTCTCAAACTTCCTGTTTGCAAATACAATTTAATTATTGAAACAATCGTGTTAAGTGTAATCAGAACTTCTTCAAAACTCAGCATCCAAACACTACAGTAAGAATTCTGAAGTACAGAGTTAAATGAGCCCCGGCCATATCCATCATTGCACCAACCCTCTTATTAGGACAGATTCCTCTCTGTGCAGTTCCACAAGGGCGAAATGTTTAAGTTCCAAACACCAAACGATGAACTCGTGATCAACCGTTTGATCAGAGAATAGCATCAGATTCTGGTTTGGCACTCCAAAATCCTAACTCTCCGTAAGGTAATGCTTGCTCCGGGGAGACTGAGAAGGGGCATGAAACCACCGCCGGAGAAAGCGCCGGCGCCGGAGAATTGGCTTCCGAACGTGGCCATCTTCTCTGTTTCCTTTTTTGGTTTCGCAGAAAATCAGTAGTTTAGAGAAAGAGAAATAGAATTTGATTAATTTCCTTTATCGCGGCACGTGCACAGCACGCCCTTTCAAATTTCACCGCCAGTCCGCAAAACAGGAAAGTCCAGAAAAGGAACCAACGGCTGTATAATAAGACCCACGAACCAAGGCTGCATTGTGTTCCATTGTTTGTCATCTCCTGAGAGAATTACAATTTCCCGTTCTGCACAAACCCCAGATTTCATCGATTCTTGGTTTCGAAGCAGATTGCTCTGTTCGCAAGAGGGAATCGTTTCCATTGTTCGGTTGGTTCGATTCTCGGATTTTTCTTTTCGTTGTAGAGCTTCTTTTTCTGTCTGTTTCTCGATATATTTCCAAAATATCTGCTGCGGTTTTTCGTGACTGGATTTCAACATTACACGTGAAAATCCTCTTCAGTCCACTCTCAGTAGCAACGGCATGGAGGAGACAGTGTATTGGGGATATAGTTTGAAGTTGAAGACAAGAAATCCTGATTTTTCTAGCGTGCCGACCGCTGTCTTCAACTTCTCGATCAAGTGGCACCATTTGCTAGTGTTTGTCGATCGACTAGGAGTGCCGATAAGTTTCCAAGACACTGCACTGTCGGAGTTGAGTCAGTCATTTGAGATGCCGCTCTGCATCCTATCATGGCAATCCCTTTGCGAAACGCATATGGAGAGAGTCCTCGATGCTTTGGGCGTTCATCACGGCTTTTGGGCTGCTATTATAAGAGCTATTCTGCGTACAGTGTTTCGGGCATCGGGTAATGGCCATGGAGGGTTCGACATGAACATAAATTTGGAATTGGCCACCAAAGATGAAGTCCAAATGGAAGAATCTGAGGAAGCCTCAATTGGAGGATACGAGCCGGATCCCGATCAAGTCACGCGGGGCGTCTCCAAAAGCACTGTCGAAAAGCTCAAGCAGAAGAACTACTTTGTCGAGAATGGTGACGGATGCTGTTCTATCTGTTTAGAGGAACTAGATGGAGAAAACAAAGTGATAAAGATACCATGCTCGCACTTATTTCACTTTAGGTGCATCGTCAAGTGGCTCAAGAGTAATAATTCGTGTCCGCTTTGTCGTAGCAAAGTAGAAGTAGAAGATCCAAAGTAGTTAGTTTTTAGTTTGTAAGATATTCTAATAAAAAATGACTTCTCTTTTTTTCCAATAGATTCATTAATTAGCTACGATTACTCTTGGGTACTCAATGTAGTGCCCGCTGATAGAGCACCGAATGTCACCTGTCTAAAAACCGAGATTAATGTGATGTCCCAACAGAGACCAGAGTAGCTTTTTCGATGAAACCAAGTTAACCAACCATCGACAAAACTCAACCTAAAAACCAAGATTTACCTGCATGTTTAGCTCACTAATCTCCCAGAAACACAAGGTTGAATCTGGTCACAAGAAAAAAGAGTGAAAAAAACGAAGGATGGCAGGACAAGACAGGACATCTGTAATTATTATAACATAACGAGTCACTCAAAATTTTTGCAGGACCATCCTGTCTCTCTCCAAAGTATATCAACACTAATACGCGTTAATTACTCGATAGAAAAAATTACATATGACTGCTGGAAATGGAAAAACATAAATAGCAAGACATTATTTATGAATTGTGAGGATAGAGTCATGCTTGACAATTCTGTCTCCGATTTTCCGTCACGAAGACTATTGATAACTTGACCATCTATTATTATTGATGCTGAACACGAACTGAAAACTGAATCCAATTATCTGGATAAGAAGAATAATAAATGTTGTCCTTGAGATTCTAGACCTACCTTTAAACAGACCATAAATCAACAGATGGCCCTTTTTGGAATACTATTATGTTGAATGACGTATATAGTGAGTATATGAAGTGAGCCAAAATGTGTTAACAGTAGAGAGAGCAAGAGAGATCTGGGGCAGAAAAATAAAGCCGGCAGTGTTCAATAGATGGATTAACAAATGATTGTACCCTAATAAAGGTTTTCAACCAATCGATTGTATCTTAAGATATACCACTTGATTAATTGAATCTGCAAGTAAACTAACTTCAGATGCAGTCATGATATGCATTCATCACTAATTCAAAACGGGAAAGAAGACGAAAGGCAACATGCACTTGTATAATTGGATTTCATTGTTAGTCTTCACTAACTGAAACAAGAAACTTTTTCTTTTGCAGTCAAGACCGGAGGGCGTGTTCCCATATGCCTCTCCAGTTTACATGTCGACCAACATTTTCTTTCCCCTCACGAAAATAATTAGTTCCAGACGAGGAACATGGCGACAGATGAAAGGAAAAGACAAACACGAGATGACAAGACCATCATGACTGAAGAATTCTGTTTCCATAGTTAAGGACCTTTGCCCCTCCATTACCATGTGGTCTTCCAATAATTGCAGATGATGGAATCAGAAGAACTATGCAGATCAAGATCATGTGTAAGTCGGTACCTGTCACCCATCAAAAGAGTTGACACCTGAAAGGTTTACCTTTATGAAGAGGCTTTGAGACAATTGTCGCAAGGATTAGAACCGTATTTACAGTCTTTCCGATTCAAAGACTCGCCAAAGTGCGCAAGTAAGGTTTGCCGACGACACTCATCCTGAAAGTTTCACAAATTAGAGAGGAAACACACGTTTATCAATAGACTTTGCTCCACTTAGGCGTGTGGAATATGAGTTTAAGCCCAAAAGGGTATTGATATCATCAGAGAGAAGTTGAGAACACAAATTGGATTACCTTGAGTTCACAATATTGCTGCATTTTCCTAGCTTGAGCCATTGCACTTTTAAAGATTTCAGTTTTACATCCTCGACCACTCCTTAACATGCACACAACCCGGCTGAAATCCTTTTTGGCATATAGAGCAATGCACACAGCTGGTAGATTATCTCTTCCTGCCCTCCCTGATTCTTGGTAATAGCTTTCGATTGACTTGGACATTGTATTGTGGATGACAAAACGCTGACCACATGCCACAAAACAATATTTACTGAACCACCAAAGTTGAAAAATGATAAAAAGATTATAAAAGGAGGACAAATTAGATCAGATTCATTTGCCACTTTTACAGTAAAGAAAAGAACTTTATCCTAGTTTAATTAATTTCAGCACAACAAAGTGCCATGCATGGAAGAAAGAATCTGACTTGAAAAAAATATGTAATTCGTTAGTTGCAATCAATAGCCAAGAAAGACAATTTAGCAGGCCACTGGACCATGGAACCAGCAAAGTTTACTTCCAAGCACGCTTACAAACCAATCAGTGAAACTAAAACATCAGAAAAAAAGTGAATTAGTTGAGTATTTGGCGGCTTGTCAGCTTGACTCTACAACTAAAAATAGGTAAAGGCTTAGAGTCCATTTCAACTTACAACATCAGGTTTGTCTATTCCCATTCCGAAAGCAATGGTTGCACATACAACCTGGACCTCTCCAGTATGCCATTTCTTTTGAACAGCTACTCTTTGACGGGCTGCTAATCCAGCATGATAGTACACTGTCTTGATACCGCACTTATCATTCAAGTATTTTGCAACATCAACGCATTCACTCTTCGAGAGGCAATACACTATGCCACACAAATTAGCAAAACGATTCTTTAGCAGATCTCCAAGCTGCTTCAGTGGTTCCTTGGTCTTAGATATGACCTCATATTTTAGGTTTGGTCTGTCAAAGCTTGTCTCAAGAACAAGAGCATGGGGAATCCTGAGAGCTTTTAGGATATCCTACAATGGATGTACATTTCGATCAGACCAGAATGATTTTTTCAACAAAATTTGGAGGATAATTTGCAAGTTTTGTACCTCACGAACTGGCTGGGTGGCAGTTGCAGTTAAGGCCATCACTGGGACATATGGAAAGTTTTGCTTGAGACATCCCAGTCCCCTATAATCTGGACGAAAATCATGTCCCCACTGACTGCAATAGTGACAACCATGAAAGTAATGATCAATAAGCTTTACTGATTTACAATCATTCAAATATACAAGAAAAGCTCCAAACAGCGATACGTTCCTTTCATGAAATCGCACTGGCAGAGCAAGTCCAATAAAGACCTCATAAGAAACACAATCAATCAATGATCACATGTGTGAACTTTGGCTTGATATCTCAAGTTGTTAATGAATAGTATAAAAGTTAAAAGAATATGTAGGGACACAAGAACCAGCTTAAAAGACCTAACTATTGTGCCAAACATGGACACCTTCAATTACATCCGAAAGTAATTTCTGTGGAGGTTAATTTAGTTGTGTGCATTGTGCTTACTATGATTAATGATGTGCCACTGACTTTTCACAAAACAATGAACTAGATCATTTCCAGAATTAGTTATTTCAAAATTGCATTCTGTTATACTAGAACTCCACAGAAGGTCTGGGTTTCAGAAGGTTCAGCGTGACACTGACAACATAATTAGGCCAGAAACACAGAAGATGCAAAAACGTTTGAAAAAAAAGAGTTTGAGCGGGTATGTATAAAAGTTAACTTGCTTTTTTCTCTGGAACAAGGACAGTAGTTTTGCAGTGGCAACATCATAAATACATTTTTTCCATTTGATGTAACTCTAGCATGATCTTCACTTCAGATACAAGGATACCAAAAAGCATACCTCACACAATGTGCCTCATCGACAACAAAACCAGCTATTTGTGCCTGCAATGTGCGATGGCCGAGTATGAAAAAGTTAAAAAGAAACTTTAAGAAAAAGTTACAGTATATCAGAATTAGTACCTTTCTATGCAAGCATTTCAATATCTCAAGAAATGATGGGTTTCCCACAATCCTTTCAGGAGTTACATACAATAGCTTGCACGATGGTTTATCTTTCCTGAAAAGGCAGGCAAATCAGTGGAGATTGATGACTTGACAATCCCAACACTCAGCGCAAAAAAAAAAAAGTTTTAGAAGTCCAATAGAAATCCCATTGCAACAAATGGAGCATAGCCCGACATTTTATGGCAGGACAAAGATTGTATCGTATGATATACTTCTCTCGGAAGGCTAAGATGCTAAAATTTATTTTTAAGGGAAACATCTTAGGCATGCATCTTTTCATTAACCACATAAAAAATATGCATCCTTTGCAACAAATGGAGCAAACCATTTTATGGGGGGATAATGATTGTATGGTAGGATAAACTTTAGTTGGAACACAGAGAGAGAGAGAGAGAGAGAGTGAGCGAGCGAGCTAAACCTTGCCTTAGTTCTTGGAGGACAGCTGCTGCCTGGGCAGCAGTTTGCTGAGAGTTCAAGAAAGTTGATGGAATTCCGTACTTGAGGGTTAGAGTAATTATTTGATCCTGGATGAGAGATAGCAGGGGAGATATAACTACTGTGACACCTGGTTTAAGAGTTGCTGGCAGCTGAAATGAAGGGTAAAAACATCAGAAGAGCAAATGAAGGGATGAGGGAATAACTCTTTTATTCACCTTTAGCTGATGAGAAAGCACCAGTTGTCACTATTTGTCTTATAATTACTTCAGCTAGAAACATACATGAAATACTTCAAGACTAAACAGAAAACACTTCAGGATAATTTAACTTAATAAATTCAGATTAATATCTTCCTTCTTAATTCAGTGGATCCAATATTTTGCATGCTCCCAAGATCCATCTTATATGAAAAAAGGACATCCATTTCAAACCAATTATGGAAATGATCACCCCTAGTTGAGATGATGACATAGCACATACCTGCATAGGAAATATAGACATCTACAATCTGAATTTGGTGCAATTAATTTGAAAACTTATTCCTCTTTGACTTAATAACCCTTTTGAATTAGACCTGAAATATGACTGACAACAGCACTTACATGCAAAAACAAGAAAAATTTTCCAGTAAGTAATTCAAAGGTCCTAGAAGCATAGCAGACCTCAAATTCTAGAAATTACAGAATGGACAGAGATGGGCGAAGGCAGAACAAGAATGTCCTGTATTTCCTTCTTCTCCAACTGAGTCCAATCCCGTACATTTGAACACATGGTTATGTACCTGAATCACTTCCTATCACTTCACTTGCATTAGGAAAACATTTTCTTCCTTAAGTTTAAGCACAAACTTCTCAACGGTGCTAACAAAGCAGATTGCAAGATCATTTTATAGCTTAAATTTCAATATACAGTTCTACCCATCTAGTATGTAATTGGTGGAACCATTCGGCAAAGTGCACAGGGCTGTGCTCTAAACATTGTCTCCACACATACTTCTACATTCCATCATTACACAAATGAAATAATGCTAACATTCACTAACCTGGTAACATAAACTTTTACCACCTCCAGTGGGCATGAGAATGAAGCAATCTTGCTTGGCTACAGAAGCTTTACAAGCCTGATGCTGCATTGGTCGAAATGCCTTGTTTCCGAATATTACAACATTTGCCAATTCTATGTCATCCAAGGCTTGCAATTCCTCAAAACTCAGAATTCCTTGTTTGCATGTCGAAATCCGAGAGCAACATCTTTTATTTGAAATTGATGATATCGAACCATGAGTGACAGTGCTCTTACAGTCCTTCAACACAAATAAGCCTCTTCAGCACCATAAATAGTTTCTGACATGGAGTGAAGAAAAATGAAAATTGTGCACAAAGAAATCCCAAGCCTTCATTTTGCGAAACACACCTATCAAAGATGCTGGATGCTAAATTCAACACTTGGATGATGTACCTACTCTCAAAATATTTGAGAAATATAGGTATTATTACATATCAAAAACAAAAATGAACTGTTCTTATTGACCAAATAGTTGTCATTTAGGTCATTTTAGATCTTATAGCCTGTGGAAGTAACTGGCAAGTTAGGAGTGTCTATTATACATTTGATTTGATGAGAGCCCTCATAGGCAATTTACTGTCTTAGAGAGATTTCCTTGTGAATCTATAAGCATGAGTTTGCAACACGAGCTCACCTCTTTCCAATACAGAGTCAAGTTTCAGTTCAATTATCATTCTGACATTCTGGAGTTTTCACCTGTCTTTGATTGGCTTCCAGCAACTCAATAACTTCTTTGATAAATTGTGTGAAGCATGAGTGGTTGGTACAGATTGGGAATATATATTGTCCTTGCAGGTGCATACTGAAGCACCATCCCATGTT